>CM061540.1:95659012-96929012 GCA_030864215.1 Capsicum pubescens
TTCTCACCATCTCATCATATTCATCAATGCCATCACTATTTAAGTTTATGATCACTGTTCCTAGTTCCTTACACCAAGTCATTCCTCAATGGGAACACTCACTGCATTATTCTCAACAGTGTCTATCATAAACAACACTTTTATGTCTTTTGGTTGGTGTAGACTGACCCACATTAAAAATAACCTATTTTCATTTACACTGAACTTCATATGTCCCATCTCCATGTCAACCAATGCCCTACCTATGGCTAGGAAGGGCCTTCCTAAGATAATAAGAACATTAAAATCCACTTCACAGTCAAGGATCACAAAATTAGCTGGAAAAATAAAGAAAGACACCTTCACCAAAACATCACACAATATACCAACCAATTTCTTCACACTCCATTCATCCATTAATAATCTTATTGATGTCAACTTATGTGTCCCCAACCCCAACTTCTTGTACACCACCAGCGATATTAGATTTATTCTATCTCCCAAGTCACATAATGGTCGCAAAAAGTTTAGAGACTTAATAGTACAAGGAATAGTAAAAGATTTGGGGTCCTCTTTCTTCTCAACAAATACTAGAAAGAAATAGCACCACAATGGTCCATATTATCAGTGGCCTCAAAACTCACCATCTTCTTCTTAGAAACTAGATATTTCATGAACTTTGAATAGACATGCATCTATCTAATGCTTCCACAAGAGGAATATTAACAAACCGTTCTTTCACTATTGAAATAAACTTCTGATACTTCCCATCCTCTTATTTCTTCTTCAATATCTTAGGAAAAGGTGGGGGGGTCATGGAATGGTCTTTACTATAATATCGACTTCCTTCCCCTTCTCTTTATCCTTCTTCACTTATCTACACCCATCAATTTTTGTGATGACTCACCACTAGTCACCAACTTATTAGATTCCACTCTGGGATATCAACAGCATCATCCTATACAACATCATCAACTACAAGCATAGGGGTATTAATAGTAGCCTTACCACTTTGAATAGTGATGGTTAAGCAGTTACTATGGTTCTTTAAATTTTGAATAGTTTTGCATGAAATAGTACTCGATTGTTGCAATTTCAAAGTAGATAATATTTGACCAAATTGTTGCTCAAGCTGCTTAATCATAGTACCATGCGATTTAACTATCTATCTGAGTCCCAAAATATATACCTTAATCTTTTTAAGGCAACTCTTTTGATTCTTTAAACCCTTAACCAGCTTAGTCAGCAATGCTTTTATCCTTGAATCAGTATCACGGTTCTTCAGAGGAACATATGCACCACTATTATCCTTATAATCATCCTTTTGCCTCCAATCATTATCTCTCTCTGCTCCGATCCCTATATCTATCCCCATAATAGTTTTGACCTTGATTTTCTTACCTTGATTCCAAGTGTGTTGATTAGATCCTTGGCTTGGAAACTCGCCACTACTCTATCTAGATACTTTTCCACTTTATCAACATCAGAATCATATGACCTAGGAGCTTCACCATGTGCGCCCACAATATTCACCTTCTAGGAGTTCATGACTACAAATTATTTGTTTAGTAACCCAATCTCTATCCTCAGTTTCACTATTTGGTTAGTACCCCAATATCCATCCTCATTTGCACAACTTCTTGAGCCACTGCATCATCTATGATCCTCTGCTCACTGGAAGGACTAATAGCATAAATGCCAACACCTCTTTCTGCCTTCCAAATATGTCATCATCGGTTGGTGATAGAAACCTATTCTAAGATTTATAAAGCTTCTTTCCAACGCATGCTCATGAAAGCTCCACCAATAATAGTATTTGCAATAGCTTTGGCATTGACATTGACATTTAGGGATTGATAGAATATCTCAAGTGAATTTCTCCCAAAAATCTTGTGATTGGGAACCATCATCAACTTCTTCTTAAACCTTAACCATGCCTCAAATAGTGGTTCAAACTTTAATTGCCTGAAATTATAAATCTCATTCTTCAACTGCAGCATCCTAGAAGGCAGAAAGAATTGATCCAAGAACTATTTTCCCAAGTTATTCCAATTAGTGATGGTCCCACAAGGTAGTTCCCCAAGCCATAATATTGCTTTACCAGTCAGAGAGAAGGGGAATAACCTATGTCTCATAGCTTCCTAACTCACCCCAGGTAAATTATATGAAGTGAAAATTCGCATAAAATTTATGATGTGCATGTTTGCATCATTAGGTAGCAAACCCATAAACACACCCTTGAGATTGAGTAGCTGAATCATACCACTTGTAATATCGAACTACACCCCCTAGAGAAATTCGAGAGGAATGGTGGCTCCTATCTCGATAGGATCAACATACCCTAAGTCATCCTCTGGATCATCATACACTGGCAAATACTAAAAAGCTGAGGGTATTTGAGTTTTATCTCTTCTACCTCTGTTGAAGCCTGATGCTCTACTTTCTGCCTCTTTCTTTTCTCTTGAGCTGCATGACAGATAGCTATATCCTTTCTCATATTTTCTTTATCTAGTAACCGCGTAGTAATTTGTGCAGCTGTCTCTTGAGCACCAAATAGAGAAGGTGGATTCAAAGAAAGAGGACCATCTTGAACTCCTCGTAATAAGCTTCACGACCGTGTTTCGATATCCTAGGATTCTATCATAGGGTTCCTTCAAGCTCTGGATCAGGTGGGATCAAGGGATTGCCTTGACTTCTAGTGTTGGGCATACACCGGTGTACACCCCGAGAAATATTAAAAGTAAAACCCAACAACCTCAATAAACTCTGACAATAAATCTATAATTGTATTCACTAGCAATGATGCCAAATTTTGATATAGCCCAAGGTATACCTCTAAAGAAAGGACAATGCAGTCTCTGTCAAATATAATAACCAAACATAGGTTGGGGTCAAACCCACATGGAATAGGTCAAATATCTCTTATGAATTTGCTGAAAAAGCAGGAACAATGTAGAAAAGTAAATGAGGGATTTGGTGAGAATAATATTAATTAGAAACAAATCTTAGTCACTTTGGTTAAAATCAATATGAGATGAATACTAGGAAAGTATTCCCCATGCCTTCCCAACTTTGTAGACTTATCATGCTTAATTTGACTATCTCAATGCCCCAATATGCAAAATCTGACAAGATATGTACCACCAAACTTCTTGTGAATACCTTTAGTGAATTTTACTCTTCATATTATGAGTCTCAAAGTGTTGCCTTACTTACCCATGTCTTTGATCCCAGATTAACTATCTTCTTTTGGGTGCAAGTTAATAAGACGAGGGTTGGCCTTGAATTACTGTTGCAATCTTTTTTTCTTAATCAGAACCTCTCTTGTGAAGATGATCTTAAATACAGGAAAGTTCTTAATCTCTGCAGTAGTTAAGAAAACAAACAAACCAAAGAAGATCATAATTCATGCATAAACACTAATTTAGAAGGTCCTCACACTTTCTTTACTTTGTTGTTCCACCAGGGTTCCCACAACCCTAGTTAAGTGGTTTAGCCTTTCATGTTTGAAATAATATCCATGTAATTCATACAAGAAAGAATAAGATTAGTCTCACAATAATTTAAGAAGAAAACCCAAAATCTCAAATTAACAATCAACCAAAAAAATAAGGAACAAAGGATTCCAAGATCAAAAGTCGAATTAGAATCAATATATGTTTGTGAATTTAAATAGGGCATAAACTAATACAAAAACATCAAAAGGTTATTTATAGAATAAATCAAAACCCTAAAAATCCAAACCAACATAAATATGGAAAATTGGGTCGGTGACCACTTACGGACCATAAGTGGTACTTATGAGACCCTAGGTGGGTCGTAAGTGTCTGAAAATCTTTAGAGCTTCAGGATGCTACCCACCATGGTACTTATGGTGGCATAAGTAGTACTTATGCCTCGTAAGTGACCTCGTCATAATTGTCAGGCAAACTCTTCACTTTTAAAACCTCAGAACCTTCATCATCTGAAACTTACATGGCTACTTACGTTGGACGTAAGTAGAACTTATGTGTCGTAAGTGGTCCTTCATCAATTTCAGAATAAACTTCAACTTTCATCTTCTCAGGACTATCTCCTCGGATACTTACAAGGCCACTTACAGCGGCCATAAGTGGAACTTACAGCCAATAAGTGGTCTCGTTAGTAAGGATTTCTGCACACTTCACTTTTTTTCTTCCTTTAAGCTCCAAAGCCTATTTTTTGCAAAATAAATACAAAAACACATCATTTCTAAAAAAAATGGACCTAAGTACTTGCATATTTTTTGATTTTGAGCATCAAAAGTGCCATAAAACCATGACATATCAGTCAATTAAGAGAAACTCCCGCAATACATTGAATTTAAAAATCTAAGTATAACGACTCACCATCTCTCTTAAATAAGGCTACAATGTTTCATTCTTATGACATTTTAGTTTCCAATTATATTCATGAAATATATTGAGTATTATATACTTAACATGCATGACTTAAATTCATGAGTTATAATATTTTTATATGTTGCATGCACCACCATATGCTCAGTATATTCCATAAGTACGGACCATATACTCTATATGCTCTACATCCTATTATGATATAGGTTTTGGTTTACGTTCTTAGCAGCACGATTAACCATGAACACCTTTGCTTACTCCTATTATTTGGTGAATCCTTGTGCCCCAAGGACTTAGAATTATGATTTGTTTTTTGTAGTTTAGTTTTATATTTATCTCAAACTTCAAGGTTATTAGGTCAGCTGGGGGCCTATTCTAGTGGCTCTTCCATAGGTTTAGAGGCTAGTCAAGACTTAGTAGTTGTTTCTTTTCAGTTGTCAATGACATTATTGGGATTGTTGGTCTATTTCAATTTTGAACTTATGAACTTACAACTTCTGCTTATGGGTTTTAAATGTTTAGAACATACATTTACTGCTATGCCAGATACTCGAGTTAGCTCAAGTTAATTTTAGGCCTAAACACTGTGTGATGTCCACGGCGTATTCACGGGGCATTACAAACTTTGTATCACTGGCTAAGGTGTAAAGATTCATAGGGAGTCTTACAAGCCGCATTACATAGAGTTTTGTTATGGGTGTGTGTGATCTTAGTTGTATTTATACATCTAATTGTCATTATTTATGCATGTTTAGCTTATTTTAAAGGATAACTTGATGTGATTAATGAAGTATAAATTGTGTATTTGTATATTTGTGTGATAAGTTGCATGGTAAGAATGTTTAAGGCCCATTTGAAATTATTCAATAGTCAAAATAATCAAGTAGAGTTTAGACGAGAAAATTAGTTTGGCTAGTCTACTCTATGCTTGTTCTGGTGTACTTTAATGATCATTATTGTGTAGTACGGACTAATATTTGTTATGAGATACTTTATAAGACTATTGCAGCTGCTTTAGGTTATAAATAAAGTCGTACATGAGTCACAATAGGTGAAGAAACATTGAGTAAGCTTGACATGAATAATGGACTCAGAAGTGCAAACGTGAAACTCCTCGAGCTGAAGAATGTGAAGATTGAATCCAAAAACTCATTCAGATTGAGATGTGATGCAATTAAAGCCATATAAAAATGTTAAACATCAAGTTTGAGAGAGATTGGACCACCAAAATAGTAGTTTACCATGATATTATGGTTTCAGGGAGTCAAAGAATAGAAAAAACTAAGTTGGAATGAGTTTAGTTGGCCAATCAATAGCCTTCTGAGATATTACTGTGTTATGGAGACAATGCTTTATGATATCAAAGTATCTTGGAGTTTGGGCTCTAAAATTTCAAAGTGGCATGGACCTTGATTTTTTTGGGTACAAATTATCCTAAACTATATATAGGACACTTAGCGTCTCTTCTAATCATCTTTGGAAGACTTGGGATGTTTTTGTAGAGGTGAAAACATAAAGGAGGCTTACCCTAGGGTTCTTATTTCTTTTTTTTTCATTATTTATTTCTTATATGAACTACATTAATTTTATATTGCGAATTAGATTTTGAGTGGCTAAGCACCCTCTTTCTAAGGTTGAGGCTGCGAACATGATTGCATAGTGTATATTCAAGTTGGTTAATGTTATTTATAATACTTTATTGATTTTATTCTCTCGTACTGACTATTCTATCATTTCACGACCTTTAAAATACATCTATATTTCTTTTGTAACCCGAAAGGAGTAACATTAGATTAGAACGTGCAACATACAGTACAGGTTCTTGTATTTTAGATGAATTAAATATAAGATCCACATTTAGGATAGGAATATACCTAATTTACCCCATTTGGCTCAAAGTCAGGATGAAGTATAAATGTGTTTGAATTAGTTCCTGTATCCCCTCTCCACGATGTAGTTGTAAGGCTAATATAAATAGATGATTAGAGGCTTGGAAGACCATAATAATGATATTAACCCCATGAATCAACAACCAATATAGATAACTTTACCAATAAGATCATATAGCTTTACATCATTGTTCAAGATGCTTTGTCCAGGAATCCTCCTAATTATTATTTCTAACACTTTTAATTTCTGTAATTGTTCATTATTACTTTTAGTATAACGAAACAAAAACTCTCTTTGGTTACAATTTGCACTCATTTAACTTCAATAGTGGTACTTGAATTGGATCGTCGGCTAAACATCAAGTCCTTGTGGGATTGATATTTGGCTCACAAGAGCCACTTTATTACTTAACGATCACATACACTTGAATGTGTGATTGGATGCAAAAGTGTGAATTGTACCATACTTATGAGTAAGAGTCTATGGGGAGTTATTAGAAATTTTTCATACCTTCATGCTTTCCATCGTGCTTTATAGGTTTACTCTATATACCTTGTAACTTTTGTTTTTCATGTGAAAGAAATTGCCTCCGCTCTGAGCTTACATCCAAAAATATAGGAACCAACCAGTACCACCACCTACGGATCCTTCGAATGAAAATATCTCCCATGCTAAGTTTTGGTATACCTTGCAGGTGTTGCGTCAAACTGTGACTGCTCAGCTTAACCAGCCAGCGGTAGTCCCAATTATGTAGAATGGTAACTTAGCTGCATCATGGATTTGAGATTTCATGAGAATAAATTTACTCGAGTTCTTTGGTTTAAAACTGGAATGGGATCCACAGTTCCTTAGAGATGAGATAAAGAAAATTACTCAAATTATACACTTTACTGAGGTAGAGTGTGGAGTTGGCATCATACTAGTTGCAGGATGTTGGTCATAATTAGTGTAAGAAGTGGAAGAAAGGTAGAGGTAAGGATATAACTCTAATGGATTAGAGAGTATTTGAGCCAACTGTCTTAAGAGGTTCTTTACTCATGAGACGAGAAAGGCAAAAATGGAGGATTTTATGAATCTCAATCATGGTTCCATGTAAGAAAAGTAATACTCTCTCAAATATACCCAACTTTCAAAGTATACTCTAGAGATTATGGAAGATATGAGGG
This sequence comes from Capsicum pubescens, assembly GCA_030864215.1. NCBI lineage: Eukaryota > Viridiplantae > Streptophyta > Magnoliopsida > Solanales > Solanaceae > Capsicum > Capsicum pubescens. The sequence goes on from CM061540.1 coordinate 95,666,424, forward strand.
CTTGAAAGAGTAATTGTATTACTGGTGAGTCCGAATTGGTGATCTAAGAGTACAGGACTGCCATGCTGATTAGGGATATGAATATTTTTCTAATTGACAACCCATGCCTAATAATTTAAAATAGAAAAGTTGAAGAAATAAGAGAGAGAAACCAAAAAGGCTAGAGCCCAATAGCTTGAGTATAGTCAGCACAGGCCAACTGGGGGAAATCATTCATAGTTTTAGAATTGTTCGTCACCCTTTATACCATCTTTATCCAGTCCCCCTGTACCCAATACCAAGTAGTAGCAGTGGGGTAGGGAACCAACCACTGAATCTCAAGGTACTATTACTGAGGGACGTATCTATCCAGCCTGCCGGAAGTATAAGTTAAGAATCATCAAGGAAGGATTTATTGGATGTGGAAAAAGAGGTCATAAGGTTAAGGATTTCCCATCATCTAGGCATGGAAACATGAATGATCACCCTCAAGTTTAGTCTACAAACTTAGCAACCCATTTAGGCCGCCCAGCTTAGCAGCAGGGTACATTATCCAATACCAGTGGTGGTCAGTATCAACACTAGTTTTATGTATCTTCTTATCAGGAGAAAGAGAGTTACCTAATTGTGGTCACTGGTATCATTCGTGTCTTTTATATTGATTTTTTTGTGTAGTTAGATGCAGGATCAAAATTTTCTTTTGTAACCCCATTTATTTCTGTAAATTTTAGGGTCAATCCCAAAAGTCTATTCGAGCCTTTTTCAATATCAACCTTTATTGGAGAGTCATTTATTTCTTAGAGAATATTTAGAAATTGCCCCATTATAGTCCTTTATAGGGTTATCTCAACAGATTTAATAGAGTTAGAGATAACAGATTTTGATGTTATTCATGGCATGGATTAACTCTAATCATACTATGCCTGATTTGATTATCAATTTAATTTCCCAATGAGTCAGTCATTGAGTAGGAGGGTAGTAGTGACACTTAGAGGTCATTTTAACTCCTATATAAAAGCCAAATAGCTAATCTCTAAAGGACCATCTAGTCTAGGTAAAAGATTCCAAGTTTGAGAGCTTGATGTTATTCATGGCATGGATTAACTCTAATCATACTATGCCTGAGACAATTATCAATTTAATTTCTTAACGAGTGATGTGCTATAGAAATATAGCATTTTTTATGCTTAAAAAAAGGAAAATATGCAAGTTTCTGAGGCCTTTTTGTTAGATATGATATGTTTTGGGTATGTTTTGTCGAAAACAATGATTTAGATGATAAGTTCGTAAAAATGGTGAAAAAGGTGATTTTTGCTACTTTTGGAGCAATTATGGATGATTGGGATATTTTCCGGCTTGATCGTGATAAATGCATGTTTGAGATTCAAAGTAGAATTGAAAAATTGACTCCTGGCACCTACTAAGTTGACCCATGGATCGCAAGTAGGACCTACGGACCGTGGGTACACAAAGCGGGTACAAAAAGTCCAAAATCTCAAGAGCTGACTTGTAGGAAAATTCCCATTTGATACCTATAGTTGGTAATTGTGGTTGGTACCTATGCCTGGAGCAGATAGCAGGTACAACTCACAGCCTGGGCCAAATCACAGGTGCAGGAAGTGGGTAACCACCGACCCTGTTTTCTCCTATTTCGTTCAGACTTAGTTTTTAGGGTTTTCTCTTGTACTATAAATACCCTTTTATGTACTTTTTATTAAAAGGTTTGAAACTTTTAACACTTAAAGACATATTTTAATTTCAAGATCCATCTTTGATTTTGGGATTGCATTGTATTGACTTTACTTGATTATTCAGTTTACAGTTATGGGTTTTCTTTCATCTTATCATTGTGATTTCATTATTGCTTTCCACCAATATGAATGTTATTAATTTCTTTACTAGTATGAGAGGCTAACACCCATAGCTAGGGTTGTGGAAACCCTGGCAAATTGACAAAGTAGGTGAAGTGCGATTGTTGATAAGAACCAATACCTATGAAATATGTTGTTTTATCTTTATTATAATAGTTGTCTTAGCAGTTGCAAACATTAGGATCCCGCGTAGATATTAATACTTTCTCTAACAAAGGGGTAGTAACTAGGAAAAGATAATGACAATAGTAATTTGGGGAGTTAATAGTCGATCCATTGTAGCACAACGGTATATGTGAATGATTATTAAACTTTATCTAATAACTTGAGATTCAAAAGGTAATAGTTAACTGGGACTAGGGTAAGGGTTAGTAACACAACACTCTGAGACTCAATAGGTAAAAGGTGAAATACTCCTACTCATCCAAAAGATTGCAGGAGGTACATAACTGATCGGTTATACATGCAAGGTATTGGGGTGGTTCAACAATGCACGATAAACCTACGGTGTTGAGATGACATGGGGAACACAATTCTAGTGTTCACCAATAACTGATTTCAACCGGAGTTAATATTGTTAGTTGCTCAAGATTACTACAAATAATTCCCCACATTTACTTTCCAGTACTGCCTGTAGACTACAACAGTTGATAACTGCAAACCACGTGTTCCTTTGGGATTCAACCCCAACCTTTGTTGGTTACTATATATTGACAGCGATCGCACAATCAACTAAAAGGAGGTGTTGCTTGGACGTCATCAAAAAATTAGCGTCGTTTTCGAGGAGCACAGTATTGATTTGTGTATTAAAGTTGTTGCAGTTTTTAGGATTGTCTTTCTTGTTCTTAGTTGGGCATGCGCTGGTGTATGCCTAGCAGATAGAGTGGAGGCAATACCTTACTCCCACTGATTTTAGAGAGGATCCTACAACAACATAGTAGGATGTCAGAAGCAATGCGGGACAATCTTCCTGAAGTCGGAGTTCAGGATATTGTAGAGAGACAAACAGAAGACCATCAAGTATCCCTCGGTGGAAATCAGACTAGAAGTCAACCTCAAGTGATTCAACCATGTTAGTTTTTTCAGTCATATGTCGATTATGAAGAATAATTGGGATACGATGAGTCGGCTGATATAGGAGTCATCATTCCTCTTGCCTTATATCTTGATGTAAAATTTAATATCTCCAGCACTATGATTTAACTCTTATACTTATAGGGTGTGTTTGCAGGGTTACCGACAGATGATGCAAACATGCACTTGGCAAATTTTGTTGGGATATGCATTTCATATACCATACTTGGGGTAGATCAGGATGCACTAAAAATGAGACTTTTTCCTTTCTCACTTACAGGGGAAGTATCATTATGGCTCGGGGAACTGCCAAGAGGAGCTATTACTACATAGAAGGAACTACGTAGACAGTTCTTGAATAGGTTCTTTCCTCTATCAGGAAATTGCAGCTCAAGGATGAGATTTACAATTTCAGGCAGCTGAACTCAGAATCTATGTATAATGCATGGTTCCAATTCAAGAAGAGACTGAGTATGGTCCCCAACCATTAGATATTAGTGATAAGCTCTTCAGAGATATTCTATAAAGCCCTTACTACTAATTTAAGAGTAATGGCAGATACTATTTCCATAAGATCCTTCATAAGAATATGATGGGAAATAACTTCGGGTATTATGGATTAGATCTCATTAAATAATCAGGGATGGAAAACTAGGAGGTTGAGAGAGGTTCTAATATATGTGACATTGGATCTTCCAATACACAAAGAGTAGATGAGGATATTGTATCCCAGGAGATTTCATTATTACAGACGAAAATTAGTGAGCTAGTCAAGCAATTCACAACCATCAATTCTCTTAAAATGCATGAAGTTGGGATTTGCGAGAAGGCAAAGTATGTGGATCGTATTTGGAGAGTTTCCAAGACCAAGGGCAAGGGAATCAAGGTTAAAACAATTATGGTAAGAAGGATAAATACATTCCATCTGGCAGATGAGAGACTGATTCTAGAATAGAAGAGATGTTGACCATGTTGATGAGGGGACAAGAGAGTCAAGAATCTTTCTTAAATGAACTTAAAGCTGAAATTTCAAGGCTAGCCCAAAAGGTGGAGTCACATGAAACTGCTATCAAGTAGCAGCAGTATAGGAAAATCTATCACTTTGGAGGAGAGACAGTCAGAAACAGTACCTGATGGTAATGTGCAGAGACCTCAGACACTTATTCATTGTATGGACATTAATATTTGGGATGACTCCTCACATGAGGAGCATAATTTACCTTCTATTGATAAGCCCAAGAAGAAGGAAGTTGATGCGGATAAGCCATCTGAGACAGAGTTTGAGAAGCTAAGTTATACTAATGATGATTTCAATAGTGATGGTGATAATGACTGGATTGGTGAAGAGATCCAAAACATAGTTAATGAATTTATCTTAAGCTTTCACACTATTTCAGTTGAAAAAAAAGGGTATCCAGGCGCAGTGACAATCCCTTATTTTATTGGGACTTATGAGATAATCAGGCCCTATATGATTTGGAAGCAGGAATAAATGTCATGCCACTGGTAATATACAAGGTGCTAGGATTAGGAGGACTCAAGCCTACTTATACAAGGTTATTGATGGTTGACTCATCTGTAAAGGAGCTAATGGGTATTGTGTGTGACGTAAAGATCAAATTTACATCATTCATCTATCCAAAAGATTTTAAAATTCTAGAATATGAAGTAGATACCCATTCTTCAATCATATTGGGTAGACCATTCCTAGCTAAAGGCAGAGTATTGATTGATATAGACTTGGAAGAGATCACTTTTAAGTGGAACAACGAGTAAATTATGTTGAATATATGCACAACATTCCAACAGAAAGATAATATAAGAGTTATGGTAGTGATAGATGTGGTGGATGATAACATAATCACAGTTTATGTGCCTATTGGGGGAAAATTAGGGGTAAAATCCTTAACTATGGTAATCATGAACTTTGGGAGTGATGGAATAATTGAATATGATGAGATGGTTCATGACCTACATGGCATAGGCTCTTATAAGTATCCCCCAAGAAGCTCGATCTTGACTTGAAGAATAGAACCACACCTCCTGTAAAACCATCGATTAAAGAACCACCAATACTTGAATTAAAAGTCATCCCTCCTTACTTACAATATATATTTGTGGGGGCCAACAATACCTTACCAATAATTATTGCAGCAGATTTGGCAGAAGAACAGGTGGAGGCTTTGATTTTGGTATTACGAAAGTTTAAGAAAGCTATTGCATGGACCATTGCAGACATTATGGGAATCCCACCAGGTATATGCATACATAAGATATAGCTTGAGTCAGACAGTATTCCCAGTATTGAGCATCAGAGATAACTAAACCCTCCTATGCAAGGAGTAGTGAAGAAGGAGATAATTACATGGTTAAACACTTGGGTGGTTTTACCTATTGCAGACAGTAGGTGGGTTAGCCCGGTTTAATATATACCAAAGAAATGGGAAATCACAGTGGTCCCAAATAAAAATAATGAGTTAGTACCAATGAGTTCAGTGACTGGATGGAGAGTATGCATGGATTACAGAAAGCTGAATAATTGAACACAAAAAGACCATTTTCCAATGTCGTTCATGGATTAGATGCTGGAAAGACTTTTTGGTAGGGGTTGGTATTATTTTATTGACGGGTACTCAAGATACAATCAAATTATGATTGCTCATGAGGACCGAGAAAAGACTATCTTTACTTGCTCCTATGGGACCTTTGTATTTAAAAGGATATTGTTCGTACTTTGCAATGCTCCTGCCACTTTTTAGAGATGTATGATGTCCATATTCTCTGACATGGTAGAATATACAATCGAGGTATTCATGGATGAATTTTTAGTGGCTGGAGATCCTTTCGGTGACTGCCTATCCAATTTAGCTAGCGCAGTACAGAGATGTGAATAATACAATTTGGTGCTAAATTAAAAAAATGTAACTTTATGGTGAAAGAAGGTATAGTTCTAGGGCATAAGATCTCCAAACATGGAATTGAGGTATACAAAGCAAATATAGTGGTGATATAGAAATTACCACCACCAGTATTAGTTAAACGCATACGAAGCTTTTTGGGTCACACTGGTTTTTATAGAAGATTCATCAAGGACTTCTCAAAGTTGAAACTCATCTATGAAAACTTTTATATAAAGATGTGAAGTTTTTGTTTGATGATGAGTGTCTCAAGGATTTCAAATTCCTTAAGGAGTGGTTGATTTTGGCACTGATTATTACATCACCAGACTGGTTTGCACCTTTTGAGGTAATGTGTGATGCGAGTGGAGTGGCCTTGGGTGCTATCTTTGGCCAAAGAAGAGAAAAGATCTTTCATCCCATCTATTATGCAAGCAAGTCCCTAAACCCCATATAGAAAAATTATACTGTTACAGAGCAGGAGCCAGTTGCGGTTATTTTTGTTTTTGAGAAATTCAGGTCCTACTTGATTGGGACCAAGGTGATAGTTCACACTGACCATGTAGCATTGAGGTACTTGATGACGAAAAAAGATGCTAAACCTCGATTGATTCATTGGGTACTCTTATTGTAAGAATTTGATTTTGAGGCCAAGGACCGTAAAGGGAAAGAGAATCAAGTCGCGGACCACTTATCCAGACTTAAAGAGGAGATGATCTAAAAATTAGAGGATGATCTTGGGATAGATGATTATTTTCTAGATGAGCATGTATTAACAACATCTTATGATCTAATTCCCTGGTTGCTGATTTTGCCAACTACTTGGCAAGTGATCTTATTCCAGAAGATTTATCCTTCTAACAACAACGAAAATTTATGCATGAGGTAAGGAAATTATTTTGGGATGAGCCATATCTATTCAGGTTTTATGTCGATGGAGTAATTCAGAGATGTATACTAGAGGTAGAAATGATGAGCATTCTAGAAGCTTATCATTCATCACCAATTGGGGGTCATCATAGTGGTACATAGACAACCCATAAGATTCTACAATGTGGGTTCTATTGGCCTACAATATATAAGAATGATCATGATTTTTCATAGGTCTGTGACCAATTCCAATGTCACGGCAATATTTCTCAGCGCCATGAACTCCCTATAATACCTATCTTGGAGATAGAACTATTTGATGTGTGGGGAATTGATTTCATGGGTCCGTTTGTGAGCTCGTATGGCATGAGGTACATTCTGGTAGTAGTTGACTAAGTATCAAAATGGGTAGAGGCAGTTGCACTTTCGGACAATGAAGGCAGAAGTGTCACTATTTTTCTAAAGAGAAACATCTTCTCCAGATTTAGCACTCCACGTGCAATTATTAGTGATGGTGGTTCTCACTTTTACAATCAGTTGTTTAAGGCCTTGCTTGATATATATGGTGTGAGTCATATGGTGGAAACATCCCAACATCCACAGACTAGCGGGCAAGTAGAAGTCTCCAACAGAGAAATAAAGTCCATATTGGCAAAGACTGTGAATGCCAGCAGGTCAGACTGGTCTAAGAAGCTAAATGAAGCACTATGGGCCTACCATACATCCTAACCAAACAACTTATTAAACTCCCAGAGGTGCCTCTCTATATCAGTTTGCTTATGGAAAAATATGTCACTTACCAATTGAGTTGGAACATAAAGAACTTTGGCATTGAAAAGCTGAATTTTGAATGGCGTGATGCAGTAAATTTGAGGCTGAGCAAGGTAAATAAGTTGGATGAATTCTGGATCTGTGCTTATGATAGATCGTCCATATACAAGGAAAGAATAAAGTTATACCATGAAAGGAATATAGTGAAGAGAATGTTCAAACTCGGTAATTTGGTCTTGCTATAAAATTCAAGACTACGCTGGTTTCCTGGCAAGCTAAGGTCAAGATGGATCGGACCATTCACTGTGGTTAAGGTATTCCCATATAGTGCTATTAAGGTAAAGCGTGATGGTGATGTCCCGTTTAAAGTAAATGGGGAGCATGTGAAACATTACATGGAAAACCTGGAAGAAGTTAGAGTTTGTGAAAAGACAGACCTTAACAAAGTCTGAGTAGTTAAAGGAGTTGAGTCGTGCTGCAATAGTAAATTGGGTGCTTCTTGGGAGGCATCCCAAGGTATGGTGTTGTTTGTATTCGTATTGTGTGATTAATGTTGGATATTTACACCTACGGTGTCGCAGATATGTTCCTAACTCTCTTATTTTGGTTTGATGCATTGGGGACAATGCATAATTTTTAGTTGGGGGTAGGGACTTCTTATGGGTCTTGATGTCCTCCTGGGATTTTATCGTCGTGCCTCTTTTCCCCAGAGTTTTATTCTTCATAGAGCCGGCATGTTTATGCATATTGTGGTTTGTTTTGTGATTTTTTGTGTAATTAGGAAATTTTAAGTATTTAGGACAGTAGTCCGATTTTGATTGATTTTTGATATCCCTCCAAAAATTTGTGTTTTAGACTGTGTGAATGTATATATATGAATCCTATGGATTTTGGTATGACATTAGTATTAGGGATATGATAACCATTTGCTAACAATTGCATAAACTGAATAGGTAGTAGTTGGTGATAGTGACTCAATACTATGTGAGTGTGAGATGCTACCTAGTTCCCTTGGTATGTCAAATTCAGAACTTGCCTGGTTAGTCTTACCTAGGTTGAAGGATAGTTGGTTAGGAAAGGATCATAGGTCATTTTTTATTTTTGTCCACTTTTAGCCTAAATGACCTTCCATGTGTGAATTGTATCCCTTGATCCCTGTGTTGAGCCTTATGTCCTATTTTTCTTGTTATGCATATCACCTTCCCATTTGTGTTACAATTACCTATGCTGGCTCTGTTCCTCCTTGGATAGTATGTACTTCAACACAGGGCAAAAGCCTAAGTTGAGGGTGGGTATCATAGGGGTGCGTAGTATAAAACAAGTATGAAGAAGGGTAAAATAGGAAAAAAAAGTAGAGTTGGTTGTGGTAAAAAGAAAAGAAGAAGAAAACAGAAAGAAAAAGAGAAAAATAATGAAAAAAAATGAAGAAAGAATAAAAGACCACACCCAACATGAATGTGCAATAAAGGAATAAAAGGGAGAAATAAGAGTGGAATAGAAGGAAATTGGCTAATAAATGAGACCTCAAAGTTAGTGTAGTGCCAAGGAGATTTAGTCACTTTAAATGACCATATCTATCATACCAGCCCCCAAGACTACATTACAAGCCGAGAAAAGTCCTATAGTGATCCTGACTTAACTATATGAATGCTAAGGTAAAGAAAATAAGGGCAAGGTTATGGTATTTAACATGCATTGACTAGAACTTCTTTGTTGAGTGTGAGTGTCTCTTGACCGTTCCTGCATTAACATGCATGATTTCATATGAGTGAGTGGGACATTCTTATTGTGAGGATACTTGAGTTATGTTGTTAGCTATCCACTTGTTTTGGGTAGTTTAATTGGTACATATTAGTGGTTGTCTATTGCTAATGTAGTTGTAATACCTTAATCCCTTAGTGTCACATCGTTGTGCTTCATATTCTTACACAATTGGTTTTGGAAATTGATATAAGAGGGGATGTTGTGAATTGAACTAAATGCGATGACGGACTGCCTTGAATATCTTAGATTCTCCTAATTAAGCATCGTTTTTATTTTGTTGTGTTCTTGTTTCCAGAGGACATGCAAACATTCTAAGTTGAGGGTGTTGATGTGTTATAGAAATATAGCACTTTTGATGCTTAAAATGAGGAAAATATGCAAGTTTCTAAGGCCTTTTTATTAGATATGATTAGTTTTGGGTATGTTTTGCAGAAAACTATGATTTGGATGATAAGTTCGTGAAAATGGTGAAAAAAAGTGATTTTAGCTATTTTGGAGCAATTATGGATGATTGGTATGTTTTCCGGCTTGATCGTGATCAATGCATGTTCGAGATTCAAAGTAGAGCTAAAAAAACAACTCTCGGCACCTACTAAGTTGACCTACAGAACGCAGGTAGGACCTATGGACCGTGGGTACAAAAAGTGGGTACCATAAGTCCAAAATCCCAAGAGCTAACTTGTGGGAAAATTCCCATCCGATACCTACGGTTGGTACCTGCACCCAGAGCAGACCACAAGTACAACTCGCAACTAGGGAAAAATCGAAGGTGCAAGAAGCAGGTATCTACCGACCTTGTTTTCTCCTATTTCATTCGGTTTTAGTTTTTAGGGTTTTCTCTTGTACTATAAATAACCTTTATGTACTTTTTAGTAGAAGGTTTGACACTTTTAACACTTAGAGACATATTTTGATTTCATGATCCTTCTTTGATTTTGGGATTTCATTGTATCAACTTTGCTTGATTATTAGTTTACGGTTGTGGGTTTTCTTTCATCTGATCATTATGATTTTATCTTTGGTTTCCAATATGAATGTTATTGATTTCTTCACAAGTATGAGAGGATAAAACCCATAGCTAGGGTTATGGAAACCTTGGCAAATTGACAAAGTAGGTGAAGTGCGATTGTTGACATGAACCAATACACATGGCATGCATTGCTTTATAGTCATTATAATAGTTGTCTTAGCGGTTGCAAATGTTAAGATCCTGCCTATATATTACTACTTGCTCTAACAAAGGGGTAGTAACTAGAAAAACATAAAGACAACAGTAATTTGGGGAGTTAATAGTCGATCTGTTGCAGCACAACGGTATATGTGAATGATTATTAGCCTTCATCTAATAACTTAATACTAAAAAGGTGATAGTTAACTGAGACCAGGGTAAGGGTTAGTAACGCGATACTCAGAGACTCAATAGGTAAAGGGTGAAATCCTCCTACTCATCCAAAATACAGTAAGAGGTACATAACTTATCGATTCTGCATGCAATGTTTTGGGTTAGTTCAACAACGCACGATAAACCTACGGAGTTGAGATACCAGTAATTACACAATACTAGTGTTCACCCATAACAGATGTCAACCAGAGTTATTATTTCTACTGGCTCGAGATTACTACAAACAAATCCCCTCATTTACTTTCTAGTACTACCTATAGACTACAAGTGTTGATAACTGCAAACCACATATTCCTTTGGGATTCGACCCCAACCTTAGTTGGGTTAATATATCTTGACAGCGACCGTACCATCATCTAAAAGAAGGTGTTTCTTGGACGTCATCAGCGAGTCAGTCATTGAGCGGGAGGGTAGTAGTGACATTTAAAGGTCATTTTATCTCCTATATAAAAGCCAAAAAGCTAATATCTAATGGGCATAGCTACCATTTAGTCTAGGTAAAGGATTCCAAGTTTGAGAGTTGTAACCTCCAGTCAGTTCCTATAGTTAATGAGTTTTCTGAAGTTTTCCCTGAGCATCTACCAAGAGTTTCCCCTAATAAGAAAATTAAATTCGGGAGAGACCTTCTTCCAAATACCCATACCATCTTTATCTTTCCTTATAAAATGGCTTCAGTGAAGCTTAAAGAGTTGAAAAAACAACTCAAAGATCTCCTAGATAAAGGTTTCAAAGGCCCAATGTTTCACCATAGGGTACTCCAGTCTTATTAGTGTGGAAGAAAGATGGTACTCTCAAAATATGTATAGATTACAGACAGTTGAACAAGGTTACCATAAAAAATAAGTATCATATCCCCAGAATTGATGATCTGTTCGGCTAACTTCAAGGTGTTCGTTGCTTTTACATAATTGATTTTCATTCCAGATATCATTAGCTGAAAGTTAGGGAGTGTGACATTCCAAAGAATGATTTTAAAACTTGGTATAGTCATTTTGAATTTGTGATTATATCTTATGGACTACAGAATGCTCTTATAACTTTTATGGATTTAATGAATAAGGTTTCCAATCAATGTATAGACATGTTTGTTATTATCTTCATTGATGACATACTTGTGTATTCTCAAAGTAAGGAAGAACATGTAGACCATTTGAGAATAGTATTGTAGACCCTCAAGAATCATAAGCTATTTGCAAAATTTAGTAAGTGTGTCTTCTGGTTGAAGTTTGTTTCCTTTCTCAGACATGTGATTTTGGGTGAAGGTATTCATGTAGACCCTCAGAAAATAGTAGCAGTGAGGCGCTGGTCTTGGACCATTAATCTATCCAACATTAGGAGATTTTTTAGTCTTAGATGGTTACTACAGAAGATTTTTTAAGCATTTTTCTTCAATATCTACACCATTGACCAAGTTGACACAGAAAAAGGTGAAGTTCCAATGATTGTATAGGTGTGAGAAAATTTTTTAAGATTTGAATGATAGGTTGACTTCAACATTGGTATTAGGTTTTCCATGAGGATTAGATGGTTTTGTAATGTATTGTGATGCCTCCGGAGTTGGTTTGGGTTGTATTTTAATGCAAAATTAGCTTATGCCTCTAGAAAACTCAAGGACCATGAGAAGAATTATCTGACTTATGACTGAGATTTGGCAACAGTAGTCTTTGCAAATGAATATTTAGAGAAACTATTAACATAGTGTACGTGTAGATGTTTCACCAATTTTAAATGTCTCCAATATGTGTTCAGTTAGAAGGAGTTAAGTATTTTCCAAAGGAGGTGATTAGAGTTGTTAAAAGATTATGATAAGAATGTGCTCTACCATACATGTAAGGAAAATATGGTGGCGGATGATCTGAGTAGATTGCCTATGGGTAGTGTAGACCATATTGTACATGAGAAAGAAGATTTAGCTAGAGAGGTCCATAAATTAGCTTGTTTGGGAGTTTTTTTGCTTAATACAGATGATGGTGGTTTGATGGTACAAAATGGTTTTGAGTCGTCCTTTGTTGCATGGCTAAAATAAAAACAATGTGATGAACCTATATTGAGTCAGTTAGTTAATACAATCCACTACCAGAAGGTAGAGGTATTCTTCTAAGGAGGAGATAGTGTTCTTCGCTATCAAGGTCATTTGTGTGTTACCAATATTGGTGGGTTAAGAGATAGGATGTTAATGAAGGCTCATAGTTCAAAGTGTTCGATTTACCCAGGTGCCACTAAGATGTAATGCAAATTGTGGGAAGTATATTGGTGGAATGTTATAAGGAGGGATATAGCAGAATTTATGGCTAAGTGTCCCAATTGTCAGCGTGTTAAAGTTGAGCATCAAATATCGGGAGGCATGCTTCAGGATATTGGATTACCCAATTAGAAGTGAAAGGTTATCAATACGGAATTTGTCATGGGACTTCCTCGCACTAGGCGCCAGTAAAATTTAATTTGGGTCATTATGGACCAAATGACTAAGTCAGCCTATTTTTTACCTATCAAAACCTCATATACAACGGAGGACTACGCAAAATTATACATCTATGAGTTAGTCATACTTTATGGGGTTTCCTTATCCATTATCTTAGACTGAGGTACTCAATTTCGATAATCATTTAAGAATGGTCTTGGTAAGAAAGTGAAGCTTAGTACCACTTTTCATCATAGATAGATGGTCAGGTCGAGCGTACTATCCAAACTCCAAAATATATATTGAGAGCATGTATGATTAATTTCAAAGGAAATTAGGATTATCACATACCTCAACTTGAAATTGATTATAACAACAACTACCATTCTAGTACCTATATAGCTCTATTCGAGGCCTTATATAGGCATAGGTGTATGTCCCCTACAAGGTGGTTTAAGGTTGGTGAGACTGCCTTGATTGGGCCAGATTTTATTCTTGAATCTATGGAGAAGGTTTAGTTAATTTAAGAAAGACTGAAAACTACTAAAAGCCATCATAAGTCATGTGCAGATTTTAGAAGAAGGGAACTAAATTTTGTGGTGGGTGATTAGGTGTTCTTAAAGTTATCACCCATAAAAGGGGTGATGAGGTTTGTAAATAAAGGAAAACTAAGTCTTAGACCATTGGCCCTTAATGAAATTTTTAGGGGTATTGGAGATGTTGAATATGAGCTAGGCTTCCCATCAGAGTTAACCGCAGTCCATCCAGATTTTCACGTGTCCATGTCTATTAAGAGTATTCGATACTTATCCGTAGTTGTGCCTGTAGAGAGTATTAACGTGAAATATAGTTTATTCTATGAGGAGATTCCAATTAAAATCCTTGATCATCAGGTTTGGAGGCTAAGGAAAAAGAAAGTGGCTTCAGTAAAAGTGTTATGGCAAAATTAGTTAGTTGAAAGAGTGATATTGGAGGCAGAGGCAGACATGAAAAACTGATATTCCCATTTGTTTTCTAGTAGCACTGAGTCAGCAATGAGGTATAATTTTCATCATAATGTCATCTCCTCGAAACTTAAATCTTTATTTGTTTTAAGAAACACTATAAGATTCTTGTGTGGTAAGTTAATTTCAGTTGAATGCTTGGCCTTGGGGTGAGAAAATTTTTTAGACATATTGTATGATATACTTCAATCCTTAGCCTAATGTCTCTATAAGTTGCCTTTATCCCTGTCCCATCCTTCATTGAGGACGAATGATCCCAAGGGAAAGATAGTGTTATACCTTATAGGTTTAAGATTTTATTTTGATAGTTTCTAATTGATTTTATGCCATTTTAAGGTTGATTCATGTTTAGGAATAGTAACGGGACCATTAGAAAGTGTTTTAGAAATTTTAGAATCAGTTTTGGGGCAAAATATAATTCCAATATAGTAGAGGTCTACGTTAGGTCCATGCCACGGAGTCAAGGCATGACCCAAACGCAAAATAGTAGCCTAGTGTAACTATGGCATGCCACGCCAGTGGTGTGCTGCATGTTTGGAGTGACATGCCAGTGGTGCTCCATAATTTGGTCGTGTCATGCTAGTGATCACAGTGATGTAAAAACTTTATTTTACTTTTCATTTTTCGAGGATAAATTAGTCATTTTGATACTAAATGATTTTATAACTGATACCATAACGTTTTCCCTTATTACATAACTCAAACTCATAGTTCATTCACCTTTCAAATTCTCAAGAACACCAAAAGAAGGGTTTCTTTCAAATTCAACCTATAAGGCTCGAAACTCAAGCTTTACTTTAAGAAATCATCAAGACTAAGTATGCTGGGTTTCAACGAGAATTTCATTTTGTCATTGTGCACAATATTTTTAACAAATTCACAGTTTTTAAATTAAGCTTCAAACCCAACTCTTTATGATATTGATTTTTATGCCTCCTTGTTAAAATTTATGAACTTCATTGTTTAGTTGTCTTCTTATTCATATGATTTGAACTCATGATTTATAATAGTTATAAGTTATTGAAAATATTATGATTCAACAAGAAATACATGATTTTAGCATAATTAATAATTATTGACATGATAGGACCTATGGTCTCAGTTTTAACAAGAATATTAGAATACCCTTAATGATTTCATGAAGATAGTAAAATAAGTATGACTAGTTTTCAGTATGTCAGGACCACTATCATCACTTTTATTTAAAACTAGTCTATAACTTACTTTCATGATAAATTATCTACAGTATGAGCAAATAGTATGGTTTCGAGAGTAGTATCCAACACCAAGTAAGCGAGGGTTAAGTGTATCCTAGTTCTAAAAACTACATGTCAGCATAGGTATTGAACTTGCCTAAGTAGGCTCAGTTTAGTGATCACACAACTATGCCTTTATACCTTGGCAAGGTATATTGGGTCCACTCGATGAGATGTATACATCAGACTCCACGTTAGTTCGCGTGGTTTATGTCGGTTAAGAAAAACTCCTACAGTACATTAATTTTAGAAATCCAAGTGTAATGACTCATTGTCTTTACTAAATTATGCTTTAATATTTCATGCTTATGAGATTTCAGTTTCCACTTTTGTTCATGAAAAATGGTGAGTCTTATACACTTACTATGTCGACTTTCTTTCATGACTTAATAACATTTTTATATGTTGCATGCACCCCTATATACTCAGTACATTCCATAAGTACTAACCACATAGTCTATGTGTTTTGTATCCTATTATGATGTAGGTTCTAGTATTTGTCCTCAGCATCACGATTAGTTGTGATCATTTCTGCTTACTTCTATCAGTTGGTGAGTCCTTATATTTTGAGAAATTGGACTTATGATTTGTTTTCAGTAGTTCAATTTTATGTCTATCTCATATTTAATGGTTCTTGAGTCAGTTGGGGCCTTGTCCCAATTACTCTTCTATATGTTTTGAGGCTTGTCTAGACTTAGTGGTTGTTTTCAGTCATCACTATGTTTCAAATGATTTTCGATTGTTAATGACATTATTGAAATTGTTGTTCTTTAGTTTTTAACTTATGAACTTATAGCTTCCGCTTACAACAACAACAACAACAACAATAAACCCAGTGTATTCCCAGAAAGTGGGGTCTAGGGAAGGTAAAGTGTACGCAGTCCATACCGCTACCTCTAAAGAAGTATGGGTTAAAAATGTTTAGAATGTACATTCATTGCTCCGCTAGATACTATAGATTAACTCGGGTTACTTTAGGTCTAAGTGTCGCGTGACGTCCAGGGGTAGTCTCGAAGCATTACACAAAGGATTACAAAAACAAAAATAGAAATCTACACATCCTGATAGTAAGGCTTAGGATTGAATTCCACAAGCGAAGGCACCTGTCTCCCGACCTCGCTCATAAGCTTACCACAAAACTCACACGGATTGATCATCTGATAGTGAAAAAAGCTTGGAACCATCACAAAGGTGGGCAAGGACGTCCCGAACACGAGGTGCGTGCAAATAACTATTCGTGCAAAATTATATTAAAACTCAAAATATATAAAAGTTGATATCAAATATTTGGAGTGTGATAATCTAAGGTTGTATCGTAAACTTCTCGAAGAGGTTCGGGACTTAGATGCACAACAATATGAAAAATTAAAGGGAACATTTCTCTCTCTATTGAGGTTAAATCAAGTTAAAATATTAGAGTTCAAACTTAAGACTTACTAGAAAGGATGTGAGAGGATCATAAGATAAAAATAAATTGGTTAGCAAGTAATCTCTAACGTCCAGAACATACTCGATACTTGCAAACTCAACATAAATGACTCTCTGAGTTATCCAAATCCCCCTTCACAATTTTTTCATCCCCTCTTGGTTTAAGATATTATTGAAGTATGGTTGTTATATCCTCCTAATTAGTACCTCCTTCACCAATATTGTGTCATCCTCAAACTTGATGAACTTCATTTGTATGAGACCCTTCGAGAGGCACAGAGAGGAGAATATTCTCCGTGAAAGATGGATTTAAGAAAATTAATAAAAAATACATATGAAATATAAATAATGCTTTAGAGTTAAGTACAAAGTTATTAACAAAGGAAAAATCATTACAACAATGACTTTCTAACGAGAAAAGAGTATTTGATACGACATAAGATGCACCAAGACCCTTCTCTTAAGGCATAGTATGATTTTCTTCTTGTGTGATGAGAAGTTATTCGAGCGATCCTTATCATTAAGCTCAGATTTTTTCCATATAAAAACAAGAAAACTCAAAGAATGCGACCATTCTTTTCATTACCGAATTGTTAACCATCGATTAGGTGGTTATATTACGGAGCTAAGGATGGGCGCAGGGTCACTCTATTCTAAATAGGGCACTGGAAATGAGTGGATTTGAACAACCTAGGATAAAAGACTCCCACATAAGCTCTTATAATAGTGAGGTAGACCTTTACTCATAGAGAATCACCAATAAATAGCCTCCAGCTCTCTAGTTGTTGCATTCAAAATCATCAAAGCAGGGATAAGAAGACTAGTCCTCTACACCAGGAAAGCATGGGAGAACGATAATGGACAAGCTAATTGTTGTGTTCTCTTACCCCGAGCCTTACCCATAACATCTATTTTACCCTCATCCAAAACCACGAAGAAATCATCTTAGGATGAGCTCCAGGATTAAAGATAAGGATAAGGTAAAAACAGTGGGGAAAACTTGGGACATAGGTTAAATATTCGGGGAACATGAGAAGAACACCATGGAATACAAATGGCTTCTTACAGATAGACATCAATAAAGGGATTAAAGGCTAAAATAAATCCTATTTTTGCTCTAACCTTCTCTATTACTATGTTCACATATGAAAGAGTGCCCCCGTTAGCTGTCTTGGGAAAAAATGTGATGCCAAAGGTAGAAATTTATACACAAAATTCCATCAAAAGCATGAATTCAAAGAAGCATAGTTCATTGCCACACGTTTAGCTCGATTAAATGTAATAAAATATGAAAGGACAATACTTGATAATGGATATTCATGGTTGTTCCATCAAAAGGGTATGGTGATTTGTACCCATTCTTTTTAATCCAAAGGTAGGAAACATATCAATTCAAAAAATGCCACGCCATAACGCTCACATCAAACCCAAGAAGGCTCGAAAGCAGTTGTAATGACCTGAATCGATAAATTTTTTATTTCTATGTGTTCTGACCATTTTTTCCTTCTTCGTAGTTGTTACTTTGTTGATTTTGAGGTTTGGGGATGGTTGTCATGGTTTTCAATGTGATCGTTAATGATTTGTATAAGTTTGTGAGTTTTAGAGGTTTGAGAAGCCATATAGTTGACTTCGGTCAATATTTGTTGTTCTAAGTACCAGATGGCAAAACAGACTGTGCCAGCAAATCTAAAATATCAAATTTAGGTAAGACGCGGGGTTGGATCGATTTTTAGGATTTTATACCTCATTTTGACCCTTTATTTAGAAAGTACTAAAACAAGGTATTGGGGGTAAATTTTGTAAAAAAACACTTTTTAAAAATATGACAAAGGCATTGAGTCTGGAATGTCAAAATTAGTCAGGTAGCATAGTTTTCTTTTGTCGAGTCCCGAACGAATTTCGAGGATCCATTTGAAGACATTTTTAACTTAGTTTCTACTGCTGGTGCAGTATTTTCTGGTGCATCTAACCCTTAATCGCAATTTCATAGGCACATGATGTGCTCGAGGGACTTGATGACTCCCTTCATCACAATCGTGTGGTGGTGGTACCATGATCGCGATGAGTATTTAGGTGAATCGAGTCGGGTTTGTCCATACCAGTCCCGAGACCTTCTTCTCATGGTATGGATGATCAACTTAATCCCTAGTTAATGTTGACTCTTGAGAATGTGAGGTTAGGGGTGCAATCACGAGGCACTATTCACTGAACAGTATAAAAGCCTTTTTTCATGTATTTCCTCTATATTTTGGACCTTTCAGCTTTTGTTTAGGAGATTTTTGAGGATTTCATTGCCATTTGAGCTTGGGTAAGCTCCAAAACCTTGTTTCACTATTTCTCATTGATTATATCTTAAAAAATTCTTTAAATTATGGTTTTGGAATGAAAAAATTAAGGTTTTACCGATAAGGCTGAAAAAGGATTTTTCTTTGTTTTGGACCTCAATTTTAACCATTTTTGCACGATTTTTATCCTGTGGACTCCTATAACCTTGAGAAATGTGTTTAAAAAATAAAATTTTGATTTTACCCTTTTTGTTTTTTAACTTATTTTTCGAACTCGTATTGGCCCCGACCTGAATATGGGCAATAAATATATCAATAGCTTTCTTTTAATGAGTAGATACCATTTCTGAATATTTTAGTTGATTATGATGCTATTTTCAAGGGAGAAGGTTGTTGAAGCACTTTAGACTAGGATTTTCATTGTTTTAAGGTAGGTTAACAAACCAATCACAACAAAATATGAGCCCCTGCTCGAGCATACAACAGTAAGGGGAGATTTATTTGACATTGTGTGTTTATCGTGTAGGAGATTTATTTTACATCATTGGCATTAGTTGTGCATCTAAATATCTTTATTCTAGATATGATGCCTGTGTGGAGGATTATTTGCTAATCTAGTCCTTATTTGAGCATTGATTGCTTTTATAATGATAAAACACCCGAGTTAGGCGTTGATATAATATTAATGATGTCTTGCATGCATATTTATTTTGATGATGCCTAATTGGAATTGATAATCATAACTTATGGACGTATTAAGTTAATTTTTGGGATCACTTATGTATGTATGTATATATATATATATATATATATATCATTTTGGATGGATTGTATATCATCACTTGAGTTGATTGTGAGCATTACATCCTCATTTTATACATATACATTCATGAGATATCAGTATCAGAAAACTCTACTTTTGAAAGAAAATGACACTTTTATAAAAATCCTCTTCGTAAACATAAGAAGGAGAGGAGATTTGAGATATAAAATTCAATATATGGGTTGTGAACCCCTCATGGATCCTACTTAATAGCTACGATCTCATTGGGTATATACGAAAAGTCATGCGATGATTTTCATTATTTATTCCATTCACATTGCATTTCATTGCACATTCGCGTTCTTGTCTGTTTAACTTATTTTTGTTGAATTATGTTTGGTTTACGTGTATTTCTCCTTGATATTTGTGTTGTTGTTTATGTGTACTTGTGTGTGTGTATGTATATGTATATGTATATGTATATGTGCATATATATATATATATATATCTGAACTGTTAGTGGAGACGATATGAGCTACCGTTTGGGACTTTTTACTTCCAGATGACATGCTCATAGTATATTTTACTTATCCTATTTTCTGCTTTACTCAGTCAGCCTATGATACCTACTGAGTACAAGTGTACCGTACTCATACCTACTATGCCTTTTGGTGCAGATCCTAGCATAAGTACGACTCACAAAGGCTGATTTGTGCGATGGAGTTGGCGACACTTTGAGGTACTTGCCACTCTAGGCTTTTTAGAGTTGACTCTAGGTATCTTCTATTTATTAGTTGTCTTTACTCCGATTTTAGTGACAGAGTATGTATTTTTAGTTCTGGATATTATATTAGATGCTCTTATGCTATGACACCTGATTTTGGGATGGGATTTTTATGGATTTATTTCATATCCCATTGTAATTATATTTCATCTTTGGCTTGACCTTATTCTAGAAGTCTCGCCTAGATGTTGGTTATTGTAATTACATATTTTTTCGTCAGTTTGGGTGATTACCTTACTTATCGACGTTGAGCCACGATAAGTGTCATCATGACCCATTTTTGAGTCGCGAAAGTAGTTGAGCAGAGTAAATGGAAAATTTCTAAGAGAAAGAAGTCCCACAGTGCCACCTAAGGGAAGGGACTTGATAGGCCGAACTGTCCCCAGTTAGGAGCACCAATGAGGTCCCCAAATAAGTGAATAATATTGGAGTGCTCCAACCAGGGACTCTGGGTGACCTTCCCTTTGTAATGGTGTGCAGAGGACCCCTCTAGAGAAAGCATCATGATAGTGAGTTCCTGAGATGATCATGCAGTGTATAAAATTGTTGATCTGACGAGGCTCAAGTTTTTTCATTTGCTTAGGGGTGACCTCATTGTACGGGAAGTTTACCCAGAAGAAGAAAATGAGCAAACACTAAAGAAGCAGTGAGAAAGTTATAAAAGATATTATTATCATTCCCTAAAAATGGGAAGAAATTACATAGTACAAGGCTTCTAAGTCTATTATGCAGCGATAGGAAAAATGAAAAAAACATCCAAGCATACATCTGGCCAAAATTATTTCTTCTCTCTAATTGGCTAGAGAAACTTTCTACAGCACGATCCACTTGGAAGTAGAGGGGAGCTAATGTCACTCAAATTACACCTCCGAAAAGGTATAAAATAGTCGTTAAATTAAATATAGAACCCAACTAGGCTGGGATCGATCCGACAGAGAATAGGTTGAAATTCTATCAAGTGTTTGCCAAGTAATTGGCGAATAAGTAAAGAAGTGGATTTTTGTGAAACAACAAAGTAGTATTAACAATTGTTAGTTGCTGATTTGTAATTAATATGAGAAAACACTAGGATTGCGATCCCCCATGACTTCATAACTACTTAGGTTTCTCGTGCTAGAAAACTATTTTGATATGTTGCATGCAAAATCTAACAAGATAGGTTCATTTAAATGTATCTCAGCCTTAGTTAGATGAATTTCACTATTCTTCTCTTTTTCTCTGAGTATATCACTTTTTAACCCTTGTTCTTGATCTCAGATTAACTATCCCTGTTATGGCTCAAGTTATCAGATGAAGGTTGATAGCTTCAAATCTCTGTTGTTATTTTATTTTTTTCTATTCTTTACTTCTCTCTCGAGAAATTCCAGAATACATGTGAGTTTTTAACATTTACAACTTTTACAAAGCAATCATAACAAAGAAAATACCAATACATGCAAGTAAGAACCAGGCTAAAATTGCCTCGCAGTTAACCTGTTTTATCAATTCATCATGATTCTCACAACCCTAGTTGTGGTGTTTAGCTACATATAGTTGCAAGCACACAAGAAGAACTCATAGATGAAAACATAACTTTGAACTTACAATAAGAATAAAACTCCAAAATCTCTACTTGAATGAAAACCCTAGAATCAATATTCGTAAAATTTCAAGAATATGCCTTAGAATCTTACAATATAATATCGTAAAATTTAAAAAGGTATAAAAATATACAGTAACCCTTTAAGAGTATTTATAGACAAAATAAAACCTTTCCTAACACAAATAAAAAATCAGGATCTATCATCTCGTACAAATCAAAGATACAATCATGGTTCGATAGTACGATTGTCCTTTGGCGCTCGTGGTTTCATCAGGGACTTTGCCATCTACAGGTCTTCAATGGCACGACTCTTAGTACGGCTTCTTTGTATCGACCTACAATCGTGTAATGTTATTGTCTGATTGTCTTTAACCTAAGCTTCTACAACCTTCACTGATGACCTTTAATCCCATGACCTCAAGGTACGATCGTCACTTCTAAAAACGATTGTGTAGGCTTCTTATATGATGATAATCATACTTAGCTCCTACAGCTTGATTTACAGGACTTCCTTCCGACGACACAATAGTATAATTGTATGATCATATGATCATGGTACGGTCGTAAGATGTCATTATTTGATCAACTTTTGAATGTTACTTCTCTGATTCTTCCTATGGGGCCTAGTATACGACCATGGTTAGATCCCACAGTTATGGTAATGATCATTTGAGACCATATTAGTCTAAAGTCTAGCACTCCACTCGGTATGACTAGTTTGGCCTACAAACACTAAAAAATCCATCATATCCACATAAACATACCCATGAACTTGCAAATTTACAGTTGTAAGCATCTTAAGCGTTGTAAATCCATGGCACATTAAGGGAGCATTAGATTACAGTGCAATAAACATCCTTTAAGCCCTCCGAGCAGAGCGCATCTCGACTAATGAGCTCTCTAAAATAACTTCACTCACTCTTCCTAACGGTGAAAGTCCAGACATAAACCTCCCGATAATGAGGAAGATTTGCTGAAGGAAGTGAACCTGTAGTGATACGGAAGAAAAAAGGGAACACGAAATCACACCCCAAAAAAGTCCACAAATCACAATAAATCGTGGACCAAATGGGGACCTCTCTCGGATTCACTATCTAGAACAAGAAAGAAGAGGATACAAGGTGTTAATACACCAAAACATCCAGCCAACAACAAGTTCAGAAACACAACATAAAGTTCCACAATATTACAATAGCAACAAGAACAAACAAGTTACATTAACAACACAAGAAGCCGAAACTAAAACAAGATACAAGATAGGTAGTTAGACAAGTGTTGATGTAGTCTTAACAACCCAAGATCATATTCCACTCTTGGACCTTTAAAACTTCACACAACAAACACCTAACTCTTACAATTGACACAAGAGAGGCGTCCACTACCTAAGCACCAACGTATCAAGCAAAATACAACACACAAGAGAATCCACCCTTATGTTATGCCCTAGTTTCAATTGGACTCTCTCTTACTCTAAGAGAAGTATTCTTCAATAATAATGATCAACTAAATAAATAAACCCTACAATGTTCTATTTATACTACATTACAATAATAGACAAAATGATAAAAGGGCCCTTTAGTGACTAGTCTTCAAAAATACTCAAAAGTGTCATGATCATAAGCATACTTGTATCATCCTCTCCATCTTGAGAGAAATTTTTCCACAAATTCATAACCTCACCTCTTTTACAAAGGCACTTCACAATCTCCTTCACACGGCCACACATCTTCTACATCTTCCTCGCCTTGCATTTTAACCTCTTTTTTCTCTCCATCTTGAGGCTTGCCATCAACCTTAGCCTATTCAATTACAACTTCTTCCCCTCTCTTAGGATCACGTTCTTCCATTTTGGGCACTCACTAACCTTGTGCCCCCACTCTTGGCATTTGAAGCATTGAAATCCCTTGGGATTGGAAGTAGAATTCAATTTACCTTCAAACCTTGGAGGATGTTTTTGGACAATCTTGGTGGCCTCGGGTTGGGTAGCCATGAATGAGTTATCTTTGAGCTCCCTCTCAACCTCTAAAGCCGCATGGAAGATGCCATCTATGGTGTCGAATTTGTGAAGCGTCATGCGAGTGGAGATTTCATTGTTTAACCCAACCTTAAAGTGCACAATGTCATGACTTACTTGCTCGCCTCGGTGGTTAAGTTTCAATATCAATTGTTGAAATTCATTGTAGTAAGCCATGACACTCTTGTTCCCTTGCCTTAAATTGTACAATTTAGCAATGAGCTCATGCCTATAAGTCTTAGGCAAGTTTCTTTGTCGCATAAGGTTCTTCAATCGAAACCAAGGAGGAGGTTGTCCCCCAATCATCTCATTCCTAAACTGTCCAATCATC
Source organism: Capsicum pubescens (assembly GCA_030864215.1). NCBI lineage: Eukaryota > Viridiplantae > Streptophyta > Magnoliopsida > Solanales > Solanaceae > Capsicum > Capsicum pubescens. The sequence continues at coordinate 95,690,900 of CM061540.1, forward strand.
TCATTCCCAAACCATTTAACATACTCCCACCATGTATTAGCATACCCTTCAAAGTGAGCTATAGCATAACAACTTTTTTTTTCTTCGGTGAGATCATTAAGTTGGAAGATCTTGTCACAAGATGACTCTCATGCAAGGTAGGCTTCGGGATCACTCTCACCTTTGAAAACCGGAAGGCTCACTTTGATGGAATTGAGACCTACATCTCGGTTTGGGTGGCCATCTCTCACCTCTCGGTCTAACTCTCCATGTCTACACCTCATTCTTTCTTCCCTCAAGTAAACATCATCATACGGACCATAACCATCATGTTGTCCTCCCCTACCATATCTCTCAACATGGATGGGTCTATTTGGGTTAAGTGGAGCTTGTAGTGGAGGGATTAGATTTGGATAGTGAGGTCTTTGGTCAAGTGGAGTTTGGATGGGAGGGTTCGGGTTTGGTGATGGTATTTGGGTTCCAATCCCTTCTTGTTGGACTTAGTGGAGTGGAGGATGGCATGGTTTATCTTGTTCTCGGCTTCGGGAGTAAAGATTGGTTTGATGTATGGCAATTGGTGTATATTGCATTTAGTGCAAGGTCTCGGGAGTATTAGTTGGGGAAATGTTTTGAGGGGTAGAAGGTCGACTCCTTTGGCTTTCCACATGTTCTAATCTCCCACTCATTGATTCTACATCGGTATCTAATTTCTCAAGACCCACATTCAACCTAGCCACATCTCGGGACATAGTTTCAAGGCGAGCCAACATGAGATTGATGGCATTATTATCTATTGTTTGAGCATTTGAAGCCTCGGGTTCCATTGTGGTGGTATCAAAAATAACCCTTCAAGTTACGGTCCAATCAAGATACCAAATCAGTCCGCAACGTCACACATACCAATACAATGCAAAACCTACAACACAAAACACACGTTATTTCAAAACAACCTCCCACAATGAGATCCCACCTTCAAGTTTCTTCAAACTCAAGCTCAACATTGGTGGATGGCTCAAATAACCTCCAATTTATCTCAAATTCGAACCCTATACTCCTATAGTGTTAGAGAACACAAATCTAACACTAAAAACACAAGAAAAAGGGAAAATCAAAAACTCAAAATTTGACCTAGAGTCCAAAACGGGTTTAGTATATTTTTGGGGGATTTTCGATTTTGACACTTCTTTTTTTGTTGGGATTTTCAATTTCTATACTCTAATAGTGTTAGGGAACAAGATCTAACACTAGAAACACACAAAAATCAAGTTTTTTGAAAGACCCTAAAAACGTGAATAGTAACTTTTTTTTTTCAAGATAACAATCCCAAGATTGATTTTGTTGGAACAAAATCAAACCTTGCTTTGATACCAAATGATATGGAACAAACAAGGGAATACGAAAGCACACCCCAAAACAGTCCACAAATCACAACAAATCGTGGACCAAATGGGGACCTCTCTCGGATTCACTATCTAGAACAAGAAAGAAGAGGATACAAGGTGTTAATACACCAAAACAGCCAGTCAACAACAAGTTCAGCAACACAAGATGAAGTTCCACAATATTACAATAGCAACAAGAACAAACGGGTTACATTAACAACACAAGAAGCCGAAACTAAAACAAGATACAAGATAGGTAGTTAGACAAGTGTTGATGTAGTCTTAACAACCCAAGAGAATATTCCACTCTTGAACCTTTAAAACTTCACACAACAAACACCTAACTCTTACAATTGACACAAGAGAGGCGTCCACCACTCAAGCACCAACGTATCAAAAAAAATGCAACACACAAGAGAATTCACCCTTATATTATGCCTTAGTTTCAATTGGACTCTCTCTCAATCTTAGAGAAGTATTCTTCAATAATAATGATCAACTAAAGAAATAAACCCTACAATGTTCTATTTATACTACATTACAATAATAGACAAAATGACAAAAAGGCCCTTTAGTGACTAGTCTTCAAAAATACTCAAAAGTTTCATGATCATACTTGTATCATGTAGGGTAGGCCCCTCGCGATAATGTATTCTCATCAACATATAAAGGGACCATTTATATATATACCTCAATTCATCTTGTCAACAGTCAAAGAAAACCTGTCAGAGTATGGAAATTTCCGATGAAGTTAGGAACTTATGCTAGAACTCGCAAATTCTTGTATAGAAGAATAAAGTCATGGTCGCAGTAAAAAAAGGTCATCGGCCAGAGCATTGCCCACCACGCCCACCTCGGTCTTTTTCTATATCCCTATGTTTTGACTCTCATCAACAAACTAAAGAGAACCTCTAAGGGAGAATCACTAGGATCAAATACAAGAATGAGGCAAGGATTATAGAGAATGCAAGGGGCAAAGCATTGAACATATAATGGTTTGGTGTTTGCATAGTTTGGTTAAAAAAAGAAAGTTGGAAGAAGAAGTGTTACGAAGATGGAACTTATAGGCCAAGAACCGCTAAAGAGAGTGCAGATGAGCGACACATGGATGGTTATCGCAAAAGGCACAATAGTGCGCAGAAGCCAAAACGTCATGAGCCATTCCATCATTTTGAAGGGCGACTTTCCAAATGACAAGGGGAACAATTTAATTACCTATGTACTTAATGAAGGGAATAAAAAAGGGCAAGCTGCAAGATGATGGGAACGTGTCTGTTCACTTGTCAAGACAAAAACCAGAATCACGACATCAGTAGTGCAGTTTCGGGATCATCGGCCTTAGATTTGAGATCTCTTGAAAGACGTGCCTTTCATTTCATTTAAGAGCTTCATGGAAAAATGAAAAGTTCTCATTTGTTGGAAGTATCTCAGTTGGTCATAAGAGAGTCTCGAGAATATTTTTGCTTCACAACCTGTCCATAATGATGTTGTGCACACGGGATGAAGGAACTATCTGTATAGGGTAAAATAGCTTATAAAATGAGTGGGCCAAGTTGGGTTGATTATAGCACGGGTCGGCCTATGAAAGCATCTTCTTGGAAATAAGTCCGGCACCAGGAATAACCACTCGAGCTAAATCATAGATACTCGCAAGAACCAACAATAGCAACCACATATAAAGGACCAATAAAAAAAGACAATGCATCAGACCATATAGGTGCACGAGCAACTTTCGGCAAACTGCGTCTGACATGTATTATTGGGATGGTGTCCTGCAACAACTCGAGGATAAGTGGGCAAAGATCATTGGATGTAGTACTATTGTCTCAGGGAATAACGCTCTCCTATTGGCAGAAAAGGCAACCTCTATAACCTATAAATGAAAACCCCCTCCCTCGTTATAAAACATCTGATTTTTCTCATCCTTACCCCTTGAACAATAAAATATCTTAGCTTGGTCCTTAAGCATTAGCATCTCCCTTAGCTGTTCTTGGTCATTTTTTGCAATAATCACTTGAGCTCGGGCATACTCGATCCTTGATTAATAAGAACTAACGCCCGGTTACGCTTTAAGATTTGTTCTTAAACTCTACTTGTTTGATTTATTCGATATTTCGTTCACATTACTCATTCTCTTGCAAACATTTACTACTTATCCGAAGCTAAAGGCGTAAAGCATGCTCTTGATTTACAAATAAATTCAATTCCATCAAAAAACGGTAAACAAATATTATATTTTTTTAATACAGTTTTATGTATCGTCTGATTTATCGCTGTTAACATTTATAAATATTAGTTTTCGCATAACGCATTGATTATTTTGATACCAACCCCATCCTAAACCGCTGTGCACACGAAAATTTTCCCAATATAATAACAATGCCCAAATGTAGGTGATTATAATATATGTCCAAGACAGATTATATTTAGCCAGCAAAATCTTGGATAGGGATAAACCAAACAATACATGCATGTGCTGGCGATTGAGTAAAGCAATTACATATTGGTTACCATCGCATATATAGTGAGACTAGTATGGACACGATACTAGTATCCTGAAATTAATTAATCCTCAAATTATATAAGGCACAACTATCTAAGCATGCCTAAAAAGCAACATGACACAAAACCAATGCATAATAAAAATCAGCTTTTGGTTTGTAGTCTAACATTTTATTCAAAACTTCGTTTTCGATCAAATCAAAATGTGTTTGTTTACTGTGACAAAATAGAAAATTTACTTTTGTGTATTCCTAGGCTAGATGAATATACAGACGGTGCACTACTTTATCTTAAAATGTACTCAAGAATATAAATCAATTTGTTTTGTTGGAACGATCAATATATATTCTTGTGTTTCTTAGTTTGTCATTATCTTATATTCACCTTGTTTCTTAATTTGATGGATACATCAGTTGTTACAACGGCCAAATTCAAAGTTTTCTTTTCTTCCATTCTTTTGGTACCTTGTTTTTGTTTGTTATTTTCTATCAAATGGGGTTTGAGAATAAGGAAATAATATAATTAATGCCATAATGACAGTTACACAATTACTCTTATTAATGATAGATAATATAACTAATTATGACATCTCTCCACATATTGCAAGACAGCGATTATTAATTAATCCCCATAATAATCATGTAATAGTTTTAACATTATTGGTGTTGTCCTTCGATTTGATAGTGAGAACTACTATTTAATGTTTTATACGAGGTAATATAGAGTACTAAATTATGCTCCGACTTATATATAATGGTGTATAAATAAGTTAAGTTTATATTTATATATGATAATTGTAATTATGAGGTAAAGCATTAGTGTAATATCAAGTTCGAGAGTCAAATTGGTGATACCATCAATTTAACCAATGCGCACCAATTACAAGTCTAAGGTCTTTTGACTTGTGACACTAATAGGAGAGAGTTTGAACGTGCATGAATATCTTTCTTTATCCGGTGACAAAATATTAGACATATAAGAAGTTATCTTTTTTATTTCTCACCCGTTGTTTGATATCTTTATTGGAGTCAGATTAAATCTAAATTTGTGTTAGAAAGTTCCTGACAAAGGCAACTTTCTATTCAGGGAGATTCGAACCTAAAAATCTCTAATTAAAGATGATGAAATACTTACCGCTCCACCACAACCCTCTTAATTTATTGGTAGAAGTTAATTAATAACATCATATATCTTCAATATTGACCACCAAATAACTGAGTAAAAATCGGTAAACAGTTGATATAACATATTGGACTATCAAGCGGTATATTTTGGAATGTAATAATTTTATTAAAGGCTAAAATGATAAGGAAAATGAGTAAATTATATTAGTCCGCACTATTAAGCTGCTAATTATTACTATAAAATTTCAAATCATTCTTCAATTTTCAATCCAACATCAATAAACTACTCTAGTAAATACTATTTCGTGGTTGAGTTATCTAGCGATTATTATTCAATTTTGAACAGCTTTAATTTCGAGCACTTTTGATAAGACATCGGCACCGTTGGGTCGCATGATATTATTAGAGGCAGATAGAATTGATAATTAATTCATGGCCCGAGGGGTGATAATGTGTCAGACCCCCACCCCCCACGCCCCACCCCCTAAAAGCATTACTATTATTATTCAATTTACTATTGCTAGTACTACAAAATTAAAGGTGTGGGAACTGTGCTAGCTAGCTCATATTGGAGGACCACCAACTTCATCCACATATTACTCTAGGATTTCGGGGCCTGCCAGCACGGATCCAATATATGTTATCTTTTATTTTAATTTATGTGATACAGATAAAATTTAAATAATTAAATTTTTAACATATTTTAGATATTTAGTTGTCAACTATTATAATTTATAATAATTTTTATGTAATCTTCAAATAATATATGTTACTCTCTTTGTCCAAATTTTTGTGACACTAATAGTCAATTATATTTTTAAAATAATTTGAGTTTTTAATTATTGTGATTTATAATACATTTTCTTCTATTCTAATTTATGTGATACTAAGATAATTTCGAAAGTCAATCATATACCACGATTGAAGTAGCGAAACAGACATGTCTTAAATGACTCATAATAACTAATTAGAAATGATATAGCAAAATTACTTCAAAAGATATTTAAGTGAGTCTCGTATAAGATGTCAAGTTAATTTAAAATAACAATTGTTAATTTGTGTCAATTTTTTTTATTTAATATTATCAAATTTATAATACTTAGATGAGTTATAATAATTAATTATGTGTGATATAATAAAATTACAATTGAAGCAGCTGAATTAGACATGTTATAATTGTCTAATTTACTTTTTCTATTAAACATGATTAATTTTTTAATACGTAAGATTCAACCAAATATCACGATGTGGTGAATCAGACATGTATTAAATAACTCATAATAACTAATTAGAAGTGATATAACAAAATTGCTATAAAAAATATTTGTGAAAAAAATTTAAGTGGTCTCATATAAGATGTCAAGTAATTTAAAACATCAAGAGTTAATTTATCATTTTATTTCTATTTTATTTTTTATTAGATATTATTAATTTTTTAATACCTAGATGGCTTATAATAATTAATTAAGGGATGATATAGTAAAATTACGATTGAAACAGCTGAAGCAGATATGTCATAATTGTCTATTTTACCTTATTTTTTATTAAATAATATTAGTAATTTTTAAATATATAAATGACATATAATAATTATTTGAGGGTAATACAGTAAAATCACGAAAAAAGCAGGCACGTCGACAAAGAGGTGGTTGCTTCTTCACGTTTCTAAATAGTAGTAATATATTTTTTATGTGCTAACCAAAGGAAATCTATATGAGATTTATCTATGTTATATATTATATCTAAAATATATATTAAAAGTGTAAAGACCCTTAGAAAAGTGATTTAAACTTTTTGCCCTTTATTAAAAGACACTGTAATAGACAAAATCGTCTTTTCATAGTTTTTCTTCAATTTATACTATTGAATATTAACTATAATAAATATATAAAAGAATTAAATAGAGAAGATTTTCTATTTTTAGTTGAATTCCTAGATTATGGCAATATTTTGTTAAAGAAAATCCAACTTCAAAGAAATTATTATATAAAAAATTTTTATATAAGGTGAAGTTCTAAATATTTTAAAAAATTTGGTGAAACTATTTCACATAAAACAGGTTAAGATTCCTCTTAACCTAAAAGAAGAAGCAAAAAAACTTTCTTGGAAAAATTAAATGCAACACGTGATTTTTTCAATTAAAAAAGGGTAAGTGAACTTTTCCAAGAAAAAAAATAGATTTGTTTTTTTAGGTAAGGACCATTATTCTTTTGTTATAATATTTTAATTTAGAAGTCATTACATTTTTTTTCTTTTCTAATTTTAGAATTCCTTTTCTAGGTTATACAGATATCTTATTTGGATAATAAAATTTTTTGACTGTAGCTTTGTTATTGGGTAACTTTATGATTTCTGGATTTCAAATTTCTATTTATATTACATTTTGACTTTATTGATCATAATTAATAAATCATCCTTTTATGTTTGTAAATAGTTTTGTTATTGGATCTCTAATATAATGTATTGGTTTAATTTTTTGGTTTCGAATTTTCTTTTGTATTACGTTGTTTTTATTAATCAAGAATAACCAAACATCCTTTTCATATTCGTATGTAATTTTTATTATTGAATCTACAATGTAACTTTGTTGTTTCTAGGTTTTAAATTTTCTTTTTTATGACATTGGATTTATTGATCATGAATAACAAACTTTCGTTATTGAGTAACTTTGTAGTTTCTGCTCAACTAATAAGTTTATGACTTTTTTGTGTAAGGTTAGATTTAGTTGTATTGTTTTGATATTTTTATTATCGTATTATTTTGTTGTAGTTTACAAGTGGTAGACAAATATCGATCGGCTTTGGAAATTTTTTAGGTAAAGATTAGGTTTAATTGTATTGTTTTGATATCTCTACTTTGAAATTTTTTTTCTGTATGTATAAAGATTAGATTTTGTTGTATTGTTATGATATCTCTATTATCATATTATTTTGTTGTAGTTTACAGGTGGTAGATAAATTTCGATCGAGTTTGAGGAAATTTCTTTTTCAAAGGTTAGGTTTAATTGTATTGTTTTGATATCTCTATCATTGTATTGTTTTGTTATAGTTTACAGGTGTTAGATAAATTTCGATTGACTTTGAGATTATTATTTTTACTAAATATTAGGTTTAATTAAAGGAAAATACTCAGAAAAATACCTGAACTTTGACCGAATTTGCAGTTGAGCATACTGAACTTTGCGGGGGTCCTATTACCCCCTAGACTTTTTTAAAGTAGATTTAACTCTCCCCCAAAATGCTATACCCCATTTTGGCGGTTGGCGGTGTAATACACACGTCAATCTCGTTTTTACACGTATCTTTTAAAAAATATATATAATTTTCATTTACTTTCTTCTCCATTCTTATTCTTTTCATCATTTTTTCACCATTTTTTCACCAAAATCTTGACCACCATTGCCAAAATTACCAGCAGCAAAGGCAACATTGCCACGAATTTTTCTTTTTCTCTATATCAATCTGAGGTGATAATTGATTAGCTACAAAATAACGAAATAAACAACTAATAACCAGAAATTAGCAAACAAATGTTTGAGACTTTCACAAGGATCCCATAACCAACACAGTGGCTTAGGATGAGCTTATTACCAAATTCCCTTCCGACGATAATGGTAGGTTGGTTGGTGGTGGCAATGGTGGGTGAATTTTGCTATTTTGATGGAATTGAAGAAGGTTAATTTTGCTATTTTGATGGAATTGAAGAAGACTCATTTGGTGCGTGTGTTGAAATTGGGTCAAATTAATGGAAATAATTTTGTTATTTTGATGGAATTGAAGAAGGTTAATTTTGTTATTTTGATGGAATTGAAGAAGACTCATTTGGTGTGTGTGTGTTGAAATTAGGTCAAATTGATGAAAATAATTTTGCTATTTTATGGAATTGGAGAAGACTCATTTGGTGTGTGTGTTGAAATTGGGTCAAATTAATAAAAATAAATTGGGTGTATTGAAGATGACCCATTTGGGGTGTGTGTGTGTGATGAAATTGTGTTCAATTTCAATTCAACAATGGAGCAACCATGGTGCTTTGTTGAAGACTCTATTATTGAAGAGAAGAAAAAAGAAGAGAGAAGAGAAAGCAAATAAAAAAATAAATAAAAATATAAAATTATTAAAATTTAAAAAATTGAGGGGTTATGTGACAAAAAAAAGTTTTATAACAATTTTTTACACTCTCACGAGTTGAATGTATGTGAATTACATGCACTTGTCCAAGTAGGCAGATATATGTCATTAAAATACAAAAAAAAAAAGTACAAGGGGGTAATAGGACCCCTGCAAAGTTCAGTATGCTCAACTGGAAATTCAGGCAAAGTTCGGGTATTTTTCTGAGTATTTTTCCTTAGTTAAATAATTTTTTTTATCTTTACATGTTCAAAAGATATTAAATCTAATTATTATATTCTTCTTTATTATTTAAACAAATATCCTATTTAGTGTAATGTTTGAACTCATTAAAGTGAGATACATGCGCAAGGCGCGTACTTCTAAACTAGTATATATTAAAAGTGTGAATGCATTAAAAATATTGTTTGAACTTTTTATTTTTTATTAAAAAATTCTCCTTATTTTCACTATTTTTCTAATATTTAAGTGTTGAAAATTAATTAAATATTTATAGTAAAAATTTTCCTTAGTAGAAGTCATTAAAATTAATGACAACTAATACATTTTTTCATTAGTTTAAGAAATCTAAATCAACTAAATTGATTTAAGAAGATTTAAAAAATCTAGAAATAAATATGAAAGCGTTAGAATAAGAAAAATATAAGAAGTACAAAATTTGTAAAAGTTTTAAGTAAGTAATCAAAGATTTCTAAGGATTTAACTTTAAAATCACAGAAAGATTTTAAATATAAAAAATAATAATTATACTACAAATATGATTCAAATCGATGTGTCTCTCTTAGCCTCTGGCAGCAAGAAAAAGAGGTACTGCGTGACTGTAGACACCTAATTTGTCCCTCCCCAAGTTTAATTTTATTCATTTTTAGCTCACCTTACCACGTATCCTCACCCGTCTAATATTCCCCCACAAGAATCTAGACAACAAACTCTCAACAAAAAAATAACAACTTAAGCTAACCACATCATCCTAACCACCTCACACCCTTACCCCACACCCCTCTACCTCCTACCCCCTACCCCCACCCCTTTATCATATTTTTTCTCTTTTTAGGATATAAGCACACATAGATCTCTCACACAGGGAAGAGCAATATTTTTTCATTCAAGAGGGGACGTCATTTTTTCTCTTCTCCAGAGAAGGCTCCCAACGCACACACATAGAAAAGACATATACACACATCACACAAAAATAGCTCACACACAATCGACTTTCTCCATACACACATAAATTGCACACACACAAAAAATAAAAAATAAAAAATAAAAGAAAAAAAAGAAGGTTCGTCGAGGGAGTGAATTGAGAACGAGAGAGAGAGAACAGAAACAGAGAGAAATTGAGGAAAGGCGAACAAAATCCTGTCGACGTCAAGTTTTTCGGCGATTGTTTCGCCAGAATCAGTTACTGTTCATCGGATTAAGGAAACGCTGACCCGTAACTCGTCTATCTCGACGCCGAAAATCCAAACCAGTCACTAAGCTAGCCGAAATTGGCCTGCTTAAGTTGATTCCGGCGACATTCGGGTAGTTTTGGCGACTGTTCCACCGAAAAAATGATGACACTGACTCTCTTCTTCCTAAATTCGATCCAAAATTGGTTGATTGTCGCTATTCTGTTTGAATCTACATTTCGTTGTTTCAGCTTGCTTGGTATTCTTAGTGGTTTTCTGCATTTTGAATCGGATTCCAGAGATTTTCATATCGGAGTTGGCTCGTAGTCAAGTTGTGGTTTTCTTTAAGGTTCTCGGAACGGTTCTTATTTCTCTTCTTGCGTCAATCGAAAGCTCTTAAGGTCTAATTCTATCTTCTCTTCTTTTAATCTTTACATAATTGTGAATGATTTGTGTGTTTGGCATGCTTGAATCTTCGTTGTGTTTTTTTATGTTGGATTTAAAAACTTGATTGGTGGGTTGCGTATAGAATCGGTTTAATCATGTTGAGAATGGATTTGGGGGAAGAGAATTGAAAATGGATAAAAATAAATGTGATTAGTTTGTATTGATTAATTGATGTTTGTTTGATGCAAAATAGGCGTCGAATTTGCTAAGTTTGATAATATCACGTTTTTTCTCGAAACTAGTAGGCAAATGCTAGGGCGGGTAGGCAAAATTTAGGAATGGTATTTTATTGAATGTTTGAATGTGTGTGTTGAATGTTTTCTAGGTTTTTTTCTCATTTGATTCAAGTGTATTCATTTGGCCGGGGATGCCCCGAGGTATCTGAATTATTCTTAGCCGGGAAATACCCGAGAAATTTATAATTGAAGATAGAGCGCGATCAAGGCCCGGAACGTCGGGTGGAGCTTAGACGTCTAGGACTAGTTTAGAATAGGATTTATATTTTCGTATTTTTCTATTTTGGACTGTATAATTGAACTGGACATTATATTTTTGGGATTTGCTTTGCTTTGTTTGTGTTTGTTTGTTTAATTGTTGTGTGTTTCATATGGTCTATACATTCTTAGTGTCGAATTAGCCGATATGCTCCGCCAAACGACCGTGATCGAACCGCGGGATCGAGGGGTGCCTAAAATACCAATTGTAGGGGGTGCGAATTTAGGCGCGGTTACTTTACTAGATAATAAATAGTTATTAGGTAATAAGTATTTATTTTTATATAATGTATTTTGTGAATATTATTGATTGGATTAATTTTTATTTTTATCTTCTTGACTTAAGATGTTTTATTAGTTCATATTCTAAATTAGATATTATCGTAATTAAATTATCTAGTGTTCTAGGATCCTCGTTGGTATTATGTAATCTTTTGTATTCTAGGTATAAACTATATAGTTTATTTTCAATTTCTTTTAATGATTTATTCTTATCGTAAGATGTATCCATTAATTTATGTAATTGTTAAATACTTTGTAGTAATATTTATTAACTGTTTTTCTTCGTTCTTGTATCTTTTATTTTCGTATTTCTTATTAACATTTTTAATTTTACTGATATTCATATTTTTGGGGGTGATTAAATGGTAGTTGATTAAATGCTCTGCTATAATATTCTTTAGCTTTTTCTCTTAATTTTTGTAAGTCTTCTATATTATTTTTAAGATATTCTAAATATTCTATATCTTTTGTTTTAAAATATTCAATTAAATTTATTTTCATAAGGTTTTCTGTTAATCTTATTTCTTTCATTTCTTGTCTCCAATATTTTAGATATTCGTAGTTTATCATTTTATTCTTCTAAAGTAAATGTATAATAATTTATTCTATTTGTACTATATTTAATATCTTGTTTGAGGTTATTAATACTACTAATTATTTTTCTTGTTCTCTTCTTAATGAATTTTTTAAACTATCTAAACTTTTATCTTTGCTTTTTTCTAGACTTTTTAAGGTTTCGTCTATCCATTTTAATTTTTCTATTAGATTTTCCATTATTTCTCTAATTTGTTTTCTATAATTAATTTCTTTATGTAGATTTTCTTGGTTTTCTCTAATTTTCTTAATATATTCTGACATTTCTAGTCTGTATAATATCCTTCTGAATCTAAATAATATTGATGTTCATAATATATGCATATGTTTTCTATACTGTTTAATAATTCTTCCTCTTCATAATCTTGTAATTTTTCCCATATTATTTTCTTTATGTCTATAATTTCTATATCTCTAAGTATATATAAAACAGGTATTTTAATATCATCTGTTATTTAAGCTTGATTAAATGGTTTTTCATAATATTTTTCAGTTGTTTGTTTTAGTCTAAGTAATTCTTGCATATTTTCATTAAGGAATTCTATATATTTTATATCTTTAGTTTTCATGTATTTGTCTAAATTTGTTTTCATCTGTTTTTCTACTAACTGTATGTTTCTCATATCTTTTTCCCAAAATTCTAGATATATGTAATTTATCATGGTTGGTGTGTACGTAAGTATTTGTAAGAGTAGTTAGGTAGGTATGGTATGTAATTTACTCTAGTCATATAATGTTTACCAAATATTTTTTCTAATATGATTTTTCTTATATATGTTATTTCTATATCCTTAAGCACATACAAAATAAGTATTTTAAATTTATCTACCATTTCTTCAGATAAATAATTATTCATTTTTCATAAAATTGTTATTTTCAAAATATTCCTTCCAATCATACACATAACAAAATATGATCATACTAGATTACTATATACTAGATTATTCTTAAATAACATGTTCGTTGGTCACTATTAGCATGGTAATCCAGATACTTTTCCCTTAAACAGCGCCTCTACTCTGGCTACTCCTCACCACGGCTTCTTGCCTTATTGGTTTTACCTTTAGGATGGCATAGTTCTTAGAGATTTTTCTCCGTTTCCACTTTGCTAATAACCTTCTTAACATGCTATTCTTCGAATAATTCTATTATAAAGTAACTAACATAGAACTTATTTTATCGTATCATGATTGTTAGGAATTATGAATTTAGCTATTCATAATAGTAAATGAACATACCTGTTCTGGTAGGTTTGATAATTCTAAGTTTTGTTCCTCCTTAGATTTTTTCATTGAAATATACTTGTTTTTAAATAAATAAGCAAAATATTTATTGTGGATAAGAGAGAGAGTTTTTGCTTCAACGCATGAAGGCTTGCCTTTGCACTGCCTTCAGTTCTTCTATTTATAACTGAAATTTACAGATGATTTCTTTACACGTTTCCTAAAATGACTTGAAAAATCAAAGCCTATACTAGTCTAGGCTAGACTAATTAATGCTTACAAAAAAATCTTCATCTTTTAAAAGAAGACTTTGACATAAAACACTAAATGACAAAAACCGTTAAATGCCTAAGACTTTACATCAAAACTTTGTACAAGATTTTACGTAAAGTAAAGTTATGCTAATTTATTCACATGTCTTTTGTCTTTATCTCTTTCTTCCTTGTATCTGCTTTGGTTATCTTCTCTATTTTCTTGTCAGTGTAGCATCACATCTGGAATAAAGTTGTGCTTGCCACTACATCTGCTGCATATGTGGTCTTTGTATTTTTGACCAACTTTTTCACAAAATTGATCCATAGCTTCTTCTGAAATAATTCCCTTACTGATAGATCTCGTTAATGATTGTTCTTCTGGTCTGAGGAGTGTTAATCCCCATTTTCTAAGTTCTTTCATGTCATGGTCTCTAACTTCTTTGAAAGTTGAATAAATCAATGCTTGATTCCTTGAATTATATATCCAAACTGGCTTTTTATTTGAATAATTATTAAGTAACTCTGATAATATATTGTTTATTCCAATAACTCTTTTGTTGCGGTAAAATACTGGTATCTACATTTTTGGTATCTCGGTCTGTTCACATATTTCTTCCGAAATAATATAATATCTGGTCATACCCATTTTGACCACATTAATAGTCTGTTTAATTTCGTCAAATAATATTTCTGCTGGTGCGGAATAAAATCGAACATAGAATAATTGTCCGTTGGTAATTCTCTTGTAAGTCATAAATTCTTTGTGAATTTCTGGGATTCCTGCTAACTCTTCTCCATCGATTGTGTAAATCGTAGATAATAATCCATAATAGTAACATGATTTAATAAAATTTGGGCTTGTACCTGGTAAGGCAATAAGTTTATTGTAATTTTGGCATTTCTGGGTAATATATCCTTTTTGTTGTGCGGCTAGCTCTTCACTTTGAATAGGTTTGGTATTTAATAAGGTTTGTAGGGTGTGTATGTTGTCAATGTATTTACGAGAAGAATAATTGTATATTTGTTTTTCTTGGTTAAGTGGTTCAGAATATGTATGTATCTGGGGAGGTGCAAATGCTTCTAAATTTTGTATATTTGGTGTATATGGTTTTGAAAATATTTGGCTGAGGTTATAATTCTTTTTCTTTGGTATTTCAGGTCTATTTTGAGTGACTATATTTTTCCCTTTAGATGTTCATGTAGCTGTAGTTGAAGTTTCGTCAGTAATTTGAGTTTTAAGGTGTTTCTCATCGTCACCTTCTAGGTTTAGTTTTTTAATATGCTCTTCCTGCACAGTATCTTATTTTTTATAGTGCTCGACTTGCACTTTTACATTTGTAACTTCAGTAGTTAGTGTAATAACTCATTCTTGTAATAACTCCATTTGTTTAAACATTTGGAGCAAAAAGTCAGTCTGGGTATCTTTGGCATCAGCCTTTGCCATTGGTAAATCAGTTTGAGTAGCTTTGTCTTGATAAGTAATCTGCAATGATATTTTTGTTAGTATTGATTACTTCAATTGTAAATGTAAAATTCAGTATATTTAATACTAGTCTCCGAATTTCCTTTGTCGTAACTGAATTTTGTATTTTTCTTGTTAGCCACCATCGTACCTGTGTATTATCTGTTCTAACAATAAACTTGTTATACACGATATATGATTCAAATGCTATTAAACATTTATATAAAGAACATAATTCTTTTCTATTTATTTCCCATTTTATTTCTATTTCGTTAAACGTTCTTGAATAATATCTACAATTATGTTCTAATTTTTCTTCTTCATACCTATATTTGAGTACTCCTCAATAACTATATTCACTTGCATTAGCTTCTACTATATATGTAAATTTTTTATTTTCATCTGGAAATTATAATTTTGGTAACTCTTTACAAAGTAATTTTATTTTCTGTACCTGTTTTTTGTCTTCTTCATTATATCTATATTCTACATCCCTTTTTAATTTTTTCTGTAATGGTCTTAAGTTTTCTGCTAATTTTGAAATATATTCTCTTACTTGGTTTACTAATCCTAAAAATGATTGTAATTTCTTTTTTGTATCTAATTCTTCTTCTGAATTTATTATTTTTTGGACTATATGTTGTTGCATTTTGACTCCACTTTTATCTATTTGTATTCCTAAAAATTCTATCTGATTTTTCATAATTTCTGCTTTCTTCTCACTTAAACTTATTCCTGATTTTTCTATTATATCTGTAAATTGTTCTAATAATTTTAAATGTTCTTCTTTAGTTTTTGTATATAATAGTATATCATCTATGTCTTTAGTTTTTGTATATAATAGTATATCATCTATGTATACTATACAATTAGGTAATTGTTTAAAATAACTATCCATAAAATATTGATATCTACCTGGTGCATTTTTATATCCAAATGGTAGTACATTCCATTCATAAAATCCTTGTGGTACCGTAAATGCGGTTAATTCCTTAGATTCTTCTTCTAACTTTAAATGGTAAAATCCTGATTTACAATCAAATTTACTAAAATAATTATATCCTTGTATTTGTCTTATTTTTAATATCTTATTTGGTATTGGGTAATTATATGTCATAGTTTTTTCATTTAAATTTCTATAATCAATAACCATCCTACTTTTTCCTCTTTTTTGTTCGCTATATTTATTTACTATAAATGTTGGGCTATTATGTTTACTATTACTTTTTTGTATATATTGTTTTTCTAATAATTCTTCTATATGCATTTTAAATTCTTTTAAATCATCGAAATTATATGTTAATGTTTTCTGGGTTATTATGCTATTTTTATCTATTAATTCAATTTTTATAGTGGTTTTATGTTTTTCCCATCCTTTTAATGGATCTTCACTATATAATTGTTCTAGTTTTTTCTTAATTATTTCTATCTTATTTATTGAAAATATAGTTATTTCCTTTTTATTTATTGAAAATACGACCAGTTCTATTGTATCTTCAGTATTTTTTATATTTTTTAATTTTTGTGTAATTTTTTCACTTTCTTCTATCCAATCAGTTTTCTTTCTTATTTTATTAGTAACTCTTTTTGCTCTTACTTTCTGTTTACATGGTGTTGTAAACCACCAATCTGTTCTAGTTATTATATGTGGGTATAATTTATCTAAAAACGTCATTCCTAAAAGTATATCTTTTGATGTTAGCTCATAATTATAGATTTCTTCTATTGTTAATATTTTATCTCATATCTGTATTTTTACATTCCTAGCTTTATATGTAATTAAGCTTCCTTCAATATTAAATCCTTTAACTATTATTGGTGTTTTTAATTTATCCCATTTACTTTCTGGTAAACAATTATATCTACATAAATTAGCTTCTGCTCCTGTATCTATCATAGGCGTATAATATCTATTATAATATCTTTCTACTACTATCTTCATTAATACATATATTTTCATATCATGTTAAAGCTCTTCTTAAGAATAATTTTTCTCTATTATATGTTATAGATAATTGTGTTTGTTCTATATTGTGTGGTTTTACTTGTTCTAGCCATTTAATTCCTAATATTATGTCTGCTTTTTGCATTTCTTCCTTTATTTCAAATTCTATTTTCATTTTTCTAACTCCTATTGTTATTTCTTTTTCTTCTATATTTTTAGTGTTTATTAAGCTTCTTGGTAGATCTGGGCATATATTATTATCAGATTTTATTTCCTTATTTTTTACTAGATATTTTGCTATATAATTTCCTTCTTGTCCTGTATTTAAGAGTATTAAATATTTCTTTTCATTTATTGTTCCTGTTATGTAATATTGGTTTAAATTAACTATTGAACTTGTTTCATAACTTGTTCTTTTTTATGAACTTGATGATTCTGTTTTTTCGTAAGCTATTCTTTTTGTTGTACTTATTCTATCATTTATTATTTCTAAATCTTCTACTATGTCTATATTTTTGTAACTATAATCATTATTATCAATTGTTTTTACGAATTGTTCAAAAGAACTTTCTATTTGTATTTTATTAATTTTATTTTTTCCTGTTATTTTGTGTTTTGTAGTTAATACATGTAGATTTTTACATCTTGCTGTAAATATTTTACTTCCTGGGGTTAGTTCTATTCCTGATATTTTTCAATATAATACTAATGATTTATCTATATTTTTATCTATTATTGCTACTGAATAATTTGCACTTATTATAAATTTAAATTTTTGGTATGTTAAATTTCCTTTTATTGCAATTATTATACTTTTTTCTATAGGTCTTATAATCCTATCATCTGCTAAATATAGTTCTATTGGTGTATCTATTCCTTCTCTAAAACATGCTTTTATCAGTATCTCTGTACCTCCAAGGTGTACATATTTTATTGGGTCTCTACTTTTTATATCATTTATTTCTTTATTTATTATCCTTTTTGTTACTAGTGGTATACTAGCTTTACCTTTTGCATATCTGCAGTCTATTACATGTTCTTTTTGGCTTACTACATAATATTCTTCCCTTTTCCAAGTAAATATATTTTTTATTGTTGGTATTTTAAATATTTTTTCTACACTTAAGTCTAACTCTTTTCCTTTTATTTCATCAAATATATTATTATCAAATATTATTTTTTGATCTGTTCCTTCGTCATTTAAATATTCTTCTTTTGTTATTATTTTTATATCTTCTTCAGTCATTTGGTTTATTTGTATATCTTCTTCAGTCATTTAATTTGTCTAATTCACTATCTATTTCATTATCTTCTATTTCATTATCTGTTTCGTTCTCTGAAATTTAATATATACTGTCTTCACTTTCTAATTCATGATCTATATAATCTATCTGCATATATTCTGTATTTTCTATTTTTATTTCTGATACTTGTTTATTTTTTGGGGTTTTAGGTAATTTACAATCTCTAGCTAAATGTCCTAATTTTCCGCAATTATAATAAGTACATTCTCTTATAGATTTCTTTTTCCTATATGACCTTTTATGTTTATAATTTTTTACATAATATCTTTTTCTTGGTTTTTTATAATTATATTTTGTTTTTTTTTGTATTTCTTATATTTCTTATGTCTTTTTCTTTTCTTATAATATCTTTCTTCGCATACAAATTGAGGTGCTATTTTATCTTTGCAACATGTTAAATTTCTTATTAATGTTTTTTTCATTTTTATTTCTTCTCTATATTTTTCACATAGGTTTCTATACCATTGTTGTAAAAATTTTATTCTTGCTCCTAGAGTATCTACTATTTTTGCTTCATCCCAACTCTTTATTATTTTTGAACTAAATGGTTCAAGTAATTTACTAAAATATAATTTTCTTATTTCTTTACTTTCTTCTGTATTATATGTTCCTTTATAATAATATTCTTTAAATACGCAAGTATATTCATCTATGTAACACATATTACATATTGCTAATTTTAACATTAAATTTCTATTTGTATCTTTCTCTTCATTTTGTTCTTCTTCTGTTGTTGTCATGCTGCTAAATTCGTCTTTTATAGCTATTTCATATTTTTTTAATAATTCTATAAGTGTTAATTTAGTTGTAGTTGTTGATGATGTTTCTTCTGTAGGTTTGTTAGTTCTTAATACCCTTTTACTATTTTCAGTTAGATTTAAAAACTATAATTTCACTGTTCCTATTAGTGTTCTTTCTATATATTCTGGTGCATCTATTACATTTATATTATTATCTAATAATTATTTTGTCATATATCCTATCTATAATTGTATTATTTTTTCTGTATCTATTACACAATCTAAGTCCAAAAAGTTATAATTTTTATTAACTATTTGTTTTGGTGTCCATTTGTCATATTCATTCTTTAGATTATATCTTTTAAACTTATTCTTATAATATGTAAGTTTTCTTATTTCTGATGTTCTAGGTATTATATTTTCATCTTCTTTTTTATCAAGAGTGTTTATTTCCGTGTTTATATTTTCTAAGTTTTCTTCATTAATTACTTCTTGTTTTTCATTGATTTCTAAATTTTTTGTATTTGTTAAGATTTCTATATATGTTTCACTATCTTCCGAATCATAATTATCTGTTTCTTCAACATTTATTGTATTAATTTCTAATTCCTTGGTTTCTATTTCTTTATTGTTTATTTCTAATTTTTCTTTAAATTGATTTATCTCATTTAATAATTTTTGTTCTTTATATTTTTCTTCTTTTTCTTTTTGTCCTTTTTCATACAGATCTTTTAGCATCTGTAGTTCTTTTTCTAATTCAGCAATCCTACTATTTTTAGTTTCTTCTATTTTTCGTATTTCTTCTGTAGTTTGTTGTTTTATTTTTTTTATTTCCTTTTTTCTATCCATTTCTTCATTTTCTCTTTCTATCCTTACCATAGCTGCTAACTTATCTTCTAATTTTAATTCTTCTTTTTCTAACATTAAATATAAATGTTCACCTATTTTCTTATACCTTCTTCCTAGATAGAAAATACTATTTTTATTTTTAATCCTTCATGGTTTTCATATATTTTTTCATCTATTATAAATTCTTCTTTGTTCATTTTTTATTTAATTGTTAATAAATCATGTTGGTATGTATATTCTAGACTATCTATTGTTGATTCTAAATTTGATATTTCTTCTTTTTGTGCATTTATTGAGTTTTTACTAACTCCGACAATTATGTTATATTGTAGTCTTTCTATCCTTATTTTTAATTCTTTACGTTTTTTAGATATTATTTGATTTAATTCTTTATATTTTTGTACGTTATTCATTTGAATAATATTTTGGGGAATAGCTAAATCTAGTTTTATCAAATAAATCATAATTAATAAATTCATCAAGTAAATCCATATATATACGACTTCCGTATTTTTTTAAATAACAAGGCTCTGACTAGTATATATATATCCCTTCCGTATATATATATATATATATACAAATTCCGTATTTTTTTAAATAATCAAAATTCACGTGCAAATAAACTAGTATTTATAAGTAAAGTAAGGCCTCTGTTGGTGTGATTGGATAAGTAAGGATATTTCATGAAATTATTTTACTTCATTCCAAGTAGTAATTTTCTCTATTTTTTTAGTGCAACTACACTTGAATTAGTTAACACATCACACAAGCATCAAATGAAGTCAATATCCAAGTTTATCCCATGTAGCAAACTATCTCTAAGAGCTAAGAAGTTGTTTGGTAATGCGGACCAAATTAATATTCTGGATTTATAGTTTTGAGATTGAAATTTTTTGGACTAATTTATCTTACCCACGGGTGAGATAAACTAATTTCAAATTAATTAAGATAAAGTGAAATATTTCATGATTAAGCATGAGATAAAATTTATATTGTGTTTAATTGATGATATAAATTTATTTCAGGATTAGTTTATACCTTCAATTGAATACAATATAAATATAATTTCAAAATATCCTAAATGCAATCTCAGAATATCCTATGTTGTTCCGCACACTAAACAATTGATTTTAAGGGCTTTGTTATTTCCTCTTGTTAGGATCGAGAATCCCAAATAGTGCGGAATTAAACAAAGTAATCGATCGAAGACGATAACGAAACGATAATAAAGATAAGTTGAGAAAATAAAGGAGGCACAAATTTAACGTGGTTCGGTCAACTTGACCTACGCCCACAACCAAAAGAGATGCAACTTCACTAAACACCAATGAAACAAAAAGAGTACAAAGATACAAAAGAGAGTACAAAATTAGAGTAATTAAATACTCTAATAGCCCAAATACCCAAAAGAATAACCTCACAAAGATCACTCCAAAGAAGAGGTTCACTCAAAGTATTTTCCAACACAACTCTCTTACAAATACTCTCTACAAAGAAGAAAACAAACACAACTAAATCTTCTTCAAATGTTGGTGTTCTTCTCTAAATGGTATGTTCTAAAGAGAGGTGGAGATGTCTCTATTTATAGGCACAAAACAAACCTACGTTGATGTCATCAATGACATCAACACACTACTTTGCCAATCAAATTTGACAAGAAAATAACTTGCATGCAATGTTGGACTAGCCAACCAAATTTGACAAGAAACAAATTGCATGGAGTATTGGACTAGCCAACCAAATTTGACAAAACCAACAAATGATCTTGCAAGTGCTTGGTAGCAACTTTGTTTGACCAAGTGTGAATCCAAGAAACAAATAAAAGGCCATATTACAAATCTCCACCTTGGCCTGAGTTTGTTTAATATAGTAAATTTGCTCCACCTTCTTCACAAAACATCAAAGGACTTTCAAAATTCCATGACGTCAGAATCAGATGAGTCTACATCTGAAATTGAACCAGTAGCAACACCTGTAATAGTAGATCCCAACAATGTGTACAGCGTCCCATACTTGCGTGCCTTCATAACCACAAGAATACCTCGAGAGACTTCAAGAACTCCACCTTCACCTGTGTATTTGCACCCAAAAGATTCTAGAGTGCCCAAAGAGATGAGATTTTTCTTCAACTCAGGAACACATCTAACATTTATGAGAGTTCTTACAATACCATCATGCATTTTAATTCGGACGGTACCTGTTCCAACAATTTTGCAAGCAACATTGTTGCCTACCAAGACAACTCCACCTTCAACAGGATCATATGCAGAAAACAAGTCCTTGTTAGGACACATATGAAATGAACAAGACGAATCTAAAATCCACTCATTGTTAGAACAAGAAATATTTTCGGTTACTAAAAATATTGCTCCTTCAATCTCATCAGCAGCAACACTTGCTTCAGCGGTGTCGGAATCCTCGTGCTCATTTTTCTTTACTTTTCCCTTGTTTTGCAACTTAGGACAATTACACTTGATGTGGCCTTTTTTATGACAGTAATAACACACTGAATTACTAAATCTAGACTTTTCATTACATCTACTCCTGAAAAATAAACCGGACGCCTGATTTCCACTACCTTCCCCAGTAATATCTCTATCTATCTGATTTTTAGATTTCAGCATAGATTTGATTTTTCTATAAGAGATAGTTTTTTCCCCATAAAGTATAGTATCTCTAAAATTCTTAAAGGAATGGGGTAGAGAACATATTAGCAAAACAACTTGATCTTCATCCTCAACCTTGACATCTATATTACTTAAATCCATAAGAATGGAATCAAAGGCATCAAGATGTGACAGTAGGGAAGTATTTTCATCCATACGAATTGTAAAAAGCTTTTGCTTCAAGTAGAGTCTATTCTCTACCGTCCTTTTCATATACAGGATTTTCAACTTTTCCCACATGCCTTTGGAAGTGGTTTCCGAAGCTACTTCACGTAATACATCATCAGAGAGATTTAGTTTAATACTAGATCTCGCCTTTTTATCAAGTCTATCAAACTCGTCGTCTGTCATTTTTTCTGAAATTTTCTCCTTTCCTTGCAGTGCCATATCTGAACCATCCTGAACTAGGATAACTTTCATTTTCAACTGCCACATACCAAAGTTTGCACTTCGGTCAAATTTCTCAACATAAATCTTTGTAATTGTCATGGTGACTACTAAGACAAAATCAGGATTAACCTCGCTCTGATACCAATTTGTGAGGATCGAGAATCCTGGATAGTGCGGAATTAAACAAAGTAATCGATTGAAGATGATAACAAAACGATAATAATGATAAGTTGAGAAAATAAAGGAGGCACAAATTTAATGTGGTTCGATCAACTTGACCTACGTCCACAACCAAAAGAGAAGAAGCAACTTCACTAAACACCAACGAAACAAAAAGAGTACAAAGATACAAAAGAGAGTACCGAGTTAGAGTAATTAAATACTCTAATAGCCCAAATACCCAAAAGAATAACCTCACAAAGATCACTCCAAAGAAGAGGTTCACTCAAAGTCTTTCCCAACACAACTCTCTTACAAATACTCTCTACAAAGAAGAAAACAAACACAACTAAATCGTCTTCAAATGTTGGTGTTCTTCTCTAAATGGTATGTTCTAAAGAGAGGTAGAGATGTCTCTATTTATAGGCACAAAATAAACCTACGTTGATGTCATCAATGACATCAACACACTACTTTGCCAACCAAATTTGACAAGAAAACAACTTGCATGCAATGTTGGACTAGCCAACCAAATTTGACAAGAAACAAATTGCATGCAATGTTGGATTAGCCAACCAAATTTGACAAAGCCAACAAATGATCTTGCAAGTGCTTGGTAGCAACTTTGTTTGACCAAGTGTGAATCCAAGAAACAAACAAAAGGCCACATCACACTCTTGTCACCTTTTTTTTTTTTGCTTGTAAAAATGAAGCCACATTTGGTGTAATTTCTTGGTTCAGTATATATGTCAACGAGCTAAGTGAAAGGTGTAATTATGCCCCGTGGAGTATATATTTTTGACATGGAAGCCAATGCATGCTGAAGTCGAAATCACTATATATAGTGAATCCATAACTTTATATACGTATACAAATGTTTACGGGAAAACATCTTTAATTCAACCCCTTTTGTGTGTAATCATAATTGATGAAACTCAAGTTGGAAGTAAAAGGCACAATAACGTGGCGGAGAAGCTTATGTGGCACTGTAGGGTTCGAATTTATCTACTCAATATTGATAATGCACCTTAGAGAACGTAACGGTAAAATAATACTCTCTCCATTTCAATTTATTTATCTCTTTTTCTTTTTTTATTTATTTCAAATTATTTATCTTGCTTTTTTTTTTAAATCATATTCAAAGAGAATATGTCTTCTATTTTTTGATAATTCTTTAATTTTAAATTTGCACCTAACATGTTTAAAATCACAAGATTAAATGACATTTTGATATATTTTACTATATATCTTTCATTTAAGATCACATGATTCAAAAAAAAAATTCTTAAACTCCATTAAGTTAAAATCAGACAAAAAATTTAAAATGAAGGAAATAATCAGCAACAAAATTTGTGTTTTAAGCTGAAGTTAATTTGATGATGCATATAGAGTTGTCAATACGAGTCGGCCCAGCCCATCCGGGCTTTGAGTTTGATGAACCAAGCCGGGCTCGTCCATCAAAATGATGGGCCAAAAAATACCATGCCCACACCATTACTCTGTGGGCTACGGGCCTCACGGGCCAGCCTATTTTTTAAAAAAATAATATTTTATAATTTAATTTTAGAATGTTAATAAACATAAATATTACCAGACAATATTACATAGTGTTAAAACTTGTTAATCAAGTCTCCAACACCCCCAAAAATACTCCTAATAGCGAAATTAAATAACTTTTGACATGATATTCTTCGAACCAAATAAAAATACTAATAAGCAATCTAAATAGTTGCATGTATTTGACTCACGGGCTAGATCAACCCACATTGCTCAAGCCTGTCATGCCTCAAATCCTATTGGGGCGGACTGACACCCGTAACCGAGGAGGCCCGGGAGAACCAGCTCATAACCTTATACTTCCCATGCATACCTCTATGACAACCCGAAATTCGGACAATATCATGTCGCATATAAAAGGAAATAATCACCTGTATAAGCTCGAGCACACATATATATGTATATACAATACTTAGCCGTTGGAGCCATCACGTCTACTAACAAAACACCACCTTGACTGTACATTAGGTCTACAAAGCCTCTAAGCAATACACAGAGTTTAACTAAGGTCGGGACACACCCCGCCATATAACTAACTTCTATACAATACCAAAAGTGACTGGATATGACACGGAAAGCCCCGAAGCAAACTGGAGCTCACCAAAAGCAGCTGGATATCCTGACTCCTACTTGTGCGGTGTATGAGCTGAGGTACCTATGCCTGCAGCATGAAATGCAGGTCCCCCGTGGGGGACGTCAGTATGAAATATTACTGAGTATGTAAAGCTGTAGATAATCACATATGATATAGGAGCTCAATAGAAATGAGAAACAAGTGAATAAATCGTAATAGGAGTGGACCACATTACTAGAACTTGTGATAACCTGTACATTGTATTTATTCAATCACTTTACCTTCGTTCTTATCATCTTTGTAATCATTACTGTACTGTACTGTGACCATTAGGCTGCCTCCAGTACATATCAACTGGGATCGACCCATGATAGGCTTATGCCCCTGGGATACCACCCATAAACACATAAATAGGGATCGACCCATGATAGACTTATGCCCCTGGGATACCACCCGATAAGAGAGAACTTCCATCACTTAGTTCAATTAATCTTTGAGATTGTTATTTCGGTTGCCACCGCATTTTTGATACGTTGAAACAATGATACATCAATAAGAGACATATAAATAGACCATCAATGCAATAACAATGAAGTAAGAAATCATTGGCACATCAATGAAGTGTTTTGGAGTCATCAATGCCATAACAATGAAGTAGGAACTTATTGGTATATCAATGAAACGTTTTGGAGTCATTAATAGCACATGGATCTTGTTTGAGTAACCGGATACCTTCTGACATACATTAATCCAATAAACATGTAAGATTTGGAAAACAAGTAAGTATTGGAATGTCTTGACATCTTGTAGGGTGGAAATAAGTTCATTGGTAACGTAGGACATCATACAAAACCATTATGGATCACATGTTACTGAATAACTTTGGAAACTTTCTTAATAGAACAATTGTTCACTTTCATGCCAAAGATATGGTATAGAGTATGCTTTACATATCTGACTGTCAACCTTCAATACTAGTCCCAAATGGACTTCTCGTCTTTTCGGATTACTTATCTACAATGAACATATATAGCAATCTAGTATTAGCAACCAAACGTCAGAATTCAATTATTTGAATTCACCAAACTAGTGGTTAAGTAGTAAGCCTTAATTACACCATAAAGGGTGTCACTTTAACCCTCTTATACTCCAATTACATTCACATGCCATGCATATTCATACAACATCCTCCAATATCAAGTTTGGATTCATTTATCCTTCCAATCAATCCATTAAACCAAATTGAGCCATAGACATAAATAATCATCAATTAAATAGTATATCACCATATCCACCTTCCATAACTCAATTACCATATCCACCTTCCATAATTCAATACAACCAAACCATGCAAAATAGTCCATAACCCTATTTTCATCACCTTTCAATAACAACCAATACATATAATCCTCTATCACACATATACATATGGAAGAGAACAAAGGCAAACAATATTCATACCTTAGAATTCACCTCTTTATTATGCAATCCTTTTTGCACAAATAATAGGTGCCGTTCGAAGCTCTCGAGATGACAAACGCAGTTATCGGATTACTTTGAAATTTCTACGGTTGAATCAAAAGTAATTTAAAGGTCAAATTTGGCTAGGGTTTGTTCTTTCTCAATGATTGATGATGAAAATGAGTTTTTGAACTCATATACATGTATATATACACATATTACCGTCCATAATATAATAGGAAATGACCAAAATGCCTTTAAAATTTAAATAATATCAAATCTGTCCTTTGGTGGACTGTTTTGATAAGCTAAAGTAGATCGACCATAACTCTTTTCTACGATATCGGATTTGTGTGAAATTGGTATCGTTGGAAAGATAACTCAAAGGGATTTTATTTCATATAAAGTAGGCCACCCAATTCATCCTGTACAAGGAGTTATGGTCGTTTGAAGTTGACCCTAAAAGTCTGTTTTGATAGGCTGAAGTAAAACGAGTATAACTCCTTACTAAGACGTTGGATTTGGATGAAACCAATTGCATTGGAAATAAGACTCAAAGATATTTCTTTTCATAGGTCGCAGCTCTCCCAGTTCATTATATTAAGGGAGTTATGATCATTCAAGGTTGACCCAAAAATTTGGCTAGCCTCAGTAGTTTGTGTGCAGGAAATTTTCCTGCACATTTACTATTCCCAAATATCCTGGCCACCATTTTATAGTTTCGAACGTGCTCTATTATATCCGAAACCTATCCATTTTTGGAAATCTTTATATCGTTGGAAATCTTATTCAATAACCTTCGCATGAAACCATCGACGGGCAAATTCCGGTATAAATAAAATAAAAAAATTAATTCCATATAAATAAGACCAATACACGTACTTGAATACGCCAATACATGTACTTGAATATGGGGTGTTACAAAGCCCCACGGGTCATGGGCTTATCTGGGTGTAACGCCCCGAATCTGGTACCCGAAACGCCACACGGTGCCCATGACCCCGAAGGACCACAAGCTAACCCATGACTGATATCTGTACCTAATCACTGCATAATATACTGTATAAATGCGGAAACATGTACTGGAAGGCCATAAGGTTCAAACTGGATAAACATCTGATAAAACAATGTCTGAAAATGGTATAACAATACCAAAGCAAATCTGAAATAACTGTCTGACATGCTATAGTCTGAAAGCCTCTAAACTGAACTGAATAAGAAGTTGATGGGACATGTCCCCAACTAACTCCATCTACTGAAATAAACTGAAAACTAAAATAGTAATCTAATCATCATGTCCTCGAAGGATGAGGATTCACATCTGACTCTGACTGATGAACCGGGATGTTACTGATGCTCTGGAGATCATGCTTCTAAACCTATGGTATAAGATACCATAGCGCAAATGCGTCAGTACTTTGAATGTACTGGTATGCAAGTGAGGTAGGTTGACTGCAATAGGTTCATATGCATGAACAATACTAATTGACTGACTAACATGAACGTGAGAATACATGCATGCATACGTAACTGTAACTAACATCGTGATAGGACTGAATGCTAAGTTCTGACTACTGAGTTTACTAATAACATGTAATTACTGATATCTAAGGGACTGATACTATGTTACTGATACATGAATAACTATTTCTAACAGTTCTGATTATGAAGAACTGGTCTGGTTGACTGTGTCTAACAGTCCTGAATATGAATACTGATAACATGAGTTCTGATAACTGATATAACTAATAACATGAGTGACTGTATCTGACATTCCTGAATCTGATGGAACTAGCTGAGTTCCGTACTGTATCTGAGTAACTAAATCTGAGATCAATCCTATCTGGCGGGTGATCTTTAAATCTGATGATACTGTTACTGATTGACCATAGTTGAGATCAATCCTATCTAATGAGTGTTCCCGGAGTCTATTTATAATGATAAGGACTGACTGTATCTGACAGTCCTAAATCTATACTACTGAGCTGAATTGACTGTATCTGATAGTCCTGATTCTGTAACTGAAACTGTGGGATGTATTCATCTAACTGACATGCCCCATACTAAGCTAATTGGGGTCCAACCTGTAACCCTAGCTGGAAGGGTGTCAGTACCGCGTTACTGGTAAAGACAACTACTGTGGAGATACGCTAACGGGTGATCCCTGAGTATGTAAGTCCTATCTAACGGGTGACATCTCGTACCTACGCTAGCTACGTAGTTATGGAACTTAGGGATTTCTTTTAGGGATCTCAGTCCTATCTAGCAGGTGAGTCCCCATCCCTAGGCTCGCTCGGTGCTGAATCCTACTCCCATCTGAAAGACACTGAACTGATTAATTGAGCTGAACTAATTAACTAAACTGAACTGATACTAGTGGTATTATTTAGCGGAGCTAAACTAAATTTACTGAGTTCCGTTGACTGGCGGAATGTAATGAGTTCTGAGGACTGACTGAGAATACTAAAGTTACTAAGACTGACTGGGAATACTGAGGTTACTGAGATTACTGAGTACTGAGATCACTGAGATTACTGAACTACTGAGATTATTGAGATTTCCTGAGTCACATGACTGATTGAGTTCTATGGATCATAGCTTGACTCAGGAGATCGTGAAAATATGACATGGCTCTAGGCACACAGCTAAATGTTCAGGTACAAGTACCCCTAGGACTCGATGAGAAGAAACTGACATAACATGGCTTACTTGAACACATGACCAACAACACAATTCATAATTCATATATTAAAGCACTTCACCAAACATGTGATATGCATAAGCTTGTACATACATGGGGATTTCATAATATCATACTAGTTGGGCATTGTTCCTTCATCTAGGCATTTAATCAAACACATGGTAGCATAGCACATGTAGACAACACTATACAATAATTAATCATCATGATTCATCTCTAATTTCATCATCCTAGGGTTTATTCATAGGTTCACATGAATATACATCTATACAAATCAATTCCACATAAAATTGATCACCCAACATAGATTTGAATTCAATTGATCATTCTCAACATAAACAAAACAAATCCAACATGAAATTCCTAAAGAAATCCATAAACTTAAACTTAGAAAAGAGATTCTTGGGCTTCATGGACGAAAGGAGTCCATGAATGAACACTACGCATACCTTTGCTTATGATTCTACGAAGATTGACGGAGAGATTCTTGAAATTTGACGGTGAATTCCCTTAGAATTGAACCTTCTATGAAAACCCTGGGGCTTGTTCTTGAGAGTTTTTGAGAGTAATTGAGTATAAGTTTCTGAATTATGATCAAATCTCGTGTT
Source organism: Capsicum pubescens (assembly GCA_030864215.1). Classification (NCBI taxonomy): domain Eukaryota; kingdom Viridiplantae; phylum Streptophyta; class Magnoliopsida; order Solanales; family Solanaceae; genus Capsicum; species Capsicum pubescens. Next base: position 95,721,115 of record CM061540.1, read on the forward strand.
ATAAGTCTTATATAGGGTGAGAAATTGACCCTTTTAACCCTAGGAAACGTATTTAATTTCTGGAAAAAAAAATTAATTTTCATCCTTGGCGCGATGCGCCACTATCGCGCCAAGTCACTGGAAAGTGACAAATGGGAAATTGTACGGTGGCGCGACGCGGAGCTATCGCGTTGCCACCTTGTCTACGACCTGGAAGTTTGGCGCGACGCGCCACTATCGCGGAGCAACACTGGAAATTGATAATTGCCATTTTAGCTATCTCCGCGATGCGCTGAAGGCTCAGGTGATACACTGTATCACTAAAAAGGCTCTAACTCTTCGCCCGGGTGTCGGATTTGAGCGAATTTGGTATCGATGGAAAGCTTATTGAATTTCCCACATGACAAGAAGTAAAAATCTTAAAAATACCACGTGTACAAAAGTGCATTTATATTTCAAAGAAAGCTTCTAACATTCTTGGAAAAAATTTTCAAGCTAGGAAAAGTACGAGTATTACACCGGGCTAGGCTAAAAAGGCCATATTCTTAAATGGGATGCAAGAACTGAAGTCTAACTCCATAAAATTAAAGACCGGGTCTGGCCGGCCCAATGATCTTGACCTATATTGACGACTCTACCCCTATAGAGTTTCAGAAGACAATTGCGAAAGATTAAAAAATCCAAACTTAATCAATAACAACAACAAAAACAAAAACAAACTCAGTATATTCCCACATAGCAGGGTCTAGGGAGGGTAAAATATGTACAGTCCATACCACTACCTCCGAATAAGTAAAGAGGTTATTTTTGATAAAGAAACTGTTTTCAATAGACCTCCGGCTCAAGACAAAAGGATAGTAAACAAAATCGTCAAAAGTATGAAACAAGATGAAAATAATAGAGATACGACACCCACAAAATATATTGTACACTACCAAACAAAAAGGCAACCTCTCCCCCTACACCAAAGCACACCTAACTACTGGCTATGCCTCATCCAGATGCACTAGCCCTCTATCCTATATTTTTTCTCCATACCTTCCTATCTAGGGTTATGTCCTCAGTAAGCTGTAACAACTCTATGTCACGTCTAATCACTTCTCTCTAATATTTATTTGGCCTACCCCTACCCCGCTTGAAACCATCCAAGGCCAACCTCTCACACCTACGAATTGGGGCATCAGTGCCCCTCCAAATCACATGTCCAAACCATCTCAACCTCATTTCATGCAGCTTGTCCTCCATTGACTCTACTCTCACCTTCTCCCAAATAGCCTCATTTCTAACCTTATTATCCCCCGTAAATCCACACATCCAACACGACATCTTCATTTACGCCACCTTCAACTTTTGGATGTGTGAATTCTTAACTAGTTAACACTCCGCTTCATACTATATAGCCGGTCGGACTGCATCTCTATAGAATTTGCCTTTAAGCTTGAGGAACCTTCTTATCACATAAAACTCCCGATGCGACCCTCCATTTCATCCATCCTGCCCCAATATGGTAAGGGAAATCCTCATCAATCTCTCCATTTTCCTGAATCATAGACCCAAGATACTTAGAACTATCCCTCTTACAAACTACCTGGCAATCCATCTTCACTACCACATCGTCCTCTTGCATCGATTCATTAAACTTGCACTCCAAGTACTCTGTCTTGGTCCTACTCAACCTGAATCCTTTAGAGTCCAGGGTTTGTCTTCAAACCTCCAACTTAGCATTAACACTTCCTCACATCTCATCAATCAACACTACATCATCAGCAAACAACATAAACCAAGGCATCTCTCCTTGTATACTTCGTGCCAACACTTACATCACTAAGGCGAATAAAAATGAGCTAAGAGTTGATCCCTGGTGAAACCCTGTCAAGATAAGGAAGTGTTCGGAATCCCCTCCCACAGTCCTTACCCGAGTCTTTGCTCCATCAAACATGTCTTTAATTGATCTGATGTACGCTATTGGGACCCCCTCGCCTCCAAGCATCTCCAAAGAACCTCCTAGGGACTTTGTCGAAGGCCTTTCCCAAGTCTATAAACACCATGTGAAGATCCTTCTTTCTCTCCCTATACTGCTCTACAGTCTCCGCACAAGGTGAATTGCCTCTGTCGATGAGCGACCAGACATAGATCCAAATTAATTCTCGAAAATAGACACTATATTCCTCAACCTCCACTCTACCAACCTCTCTAAAATCTTCATTGCGTGACTCAACAACTTAATACCTCGGTAGTTGTTATAAATCTGAATGTCACCCTTGTTCTTATATAAAGGAATCATCGTGCTTCATCTCCACGCCTTGTGCATCTTTTTAGTTTTGAAAATATTGTTAAACAATTCGGTCAGCCACATCAATCCTACCCCGCTAGTATACTTCTAAAAATTCATCGGAATCTCGTCAGGCCCCATCGCCCTGCCCCTTCGCATCTTGCGAATGGCCTCTCTAACCTCCTCCACCTTAAAACGTCGACAATAACCAAAGTCGCGACACTCTTCTAATTGCTCCAACTTCTCCAACACAATGTCTCTGTCCCCCTCATCATTCAAAAGTCTACGAGAATATGACTGCCATCTTCTCTTAATGAGAACGTCCTCTACCAATACTCTGTCATCCTGCACTTCACTTGGTCAAAATCACGACCCTTACGCTCCCTAGACTTGGAAAACTTATACAACCTCTTTTCATCGCCTCTCTCTTCTAATCCCGCAATAATATCTCAAATGTTATTGTGCTGTTGTCTTAGCAGCCGTAACTGCTAACTTACCCTCCTTCCTAGCTAACTTGTACTCTTCCCTACTCACCCGCTGCTCCTCTTCCTCCTTACTTTTAACCAACTTAGCGTAAGACGCCTTCTTCATCTCCACCTTCTTCTTAACTTCTTCATTCCACCACCAGTCCCTCCGATGTCGGCCAAACCCACCCTTCGAGACACCCAATACCTCTCTAGCAGTCTCCTTGATGCAATAAGCAACCTTATCTCATATACTATCCACGTCCACCCTACACTCCCATGCCCTCATCTCCTCCACCTTAACTTCTATCTCCAATGCACTAACTGGGGTCAGGTCACCCCACTTGATTCTAGATAGCCCATCCCCACCCCTTCTCTTCTTGCTCTTCTTAATAACCAAGTCCATCACCAGAAGTCTGTGTTGGGTCGCAAGATTCTCACTCGGAATGACCTTAAAATTCTTACACATCACGCTATCTCTCTTCCTAAGCAGCAAAAAGTCAATCTGAGTCTTGGCTATCCTACTACGGAAAGTAACCAGGTGATCTTCCTTATTCGAAAAGCTGGAGTTCACTGCCACCAATCCAAAGACCCTCGCAAAATTCAAAAGAGCAGCTCTCTCATCATTAACACACATTATATTTCCTCGATTCCAATAGTGGTGGTAATGACCGAATTATCTGGTGCCTGACTTCTATAGGTAGATTCACGATCAAATCGTGTTACACAACTTTTACTAAGAATCCCACAACCAAGAATATCTATTCATGGAGAAACTTAAACTCCCTCCCAAACTACGCACATTTTTTTGGCTCCTCATTCACCAACGACTGCCAACTAATATCTACCTTGATCATATTTGTGTCCTCCAGTCACCACTTTGCAATGTGTGTCAGGCTGAGGCAGAATCTATAGACAATATTTTCTTCCATTGTTCCACCACTATTACTCTTTGGTGTCAACTCTAATTACTATCTCGCATACTTTCTTTACTAGGTTTCACTCCCACTCCATCCTCTGTCGACTCAGGTGATTACTTCATTGGCACCATCAATCTGCACATTCACCAACCTTACCACGATTAATTTTCTATGTCTTATTGCTTTGACATTTACGGTTTACTCAAAAACAAAATACCTTAGAGAAAGGCAAACTTCGACCATCTCTTCATACGATTCTTACTCTTAGTTGTGAATTCTATCAAGTACTACATCATCCGATGTCACCAACCACTTCTCCGCAACCACCCCATATTTTGAACACTATCCTATGCTCATCCTGACACTATCTTTCTCCACACTGATGCTAAGATTTTGCAATTAAGATTCAATTTTTTTCATGTTAGTTACTACTATTTCTATTTTATGAGTATTTTCTTATCGGTTAAACCAAAAATCAAACTGTTAAGGACTAAAAATCGATAAATCAAAAATCGATAAAAAATATCGTATTGATTTGGTTATTGGTTTAGCATATTTAAAAATCAAAAATCGATAAACCGAACCGACTGATGCACACCCCTACAACTAGTACTATTGATGGTTGTACTTGTAATAATGCCTCTGGACACCTCCCTATACTGGTAGTATGTTACTAAACTCAAAATTGGAAGAAAAAAGAAAATTAAACTGTTTGTAGCTAAAGAGTAGTTATTACTCCTAATATATAACATTGAAAATACAGAACAATTTCGCCTAATAATTGAGCTGGACATTAAAGATTCTTCAAAGTCGTAGGTTCAAACAAAAATTGTCACAATTTTAACATGCAAAAACTATCATTGTTTTTAGAGAAAAGACATCTTTTCCCCCTGAACTTGTCCTCCCAACTCACTTTAGCACTTAAACTTAATTTACGTTTATTTACCCCCTTAACATCTTTAAAGTGAATTACTTTCACCCCTTAATATATAATACCACTCTCATAACGGAGAGTGCATCACACTCGCTGACACGTCACCGCCACGTCGGAGCCACGTAAATAAAGTATTTTTTTAATAATTATATATATATATATATATATATATATATATATATATATATTAAATTAAACCCCCCCTCCCCCCCATTTTCCATCTTCTTCGTAACCCCACTCCTTCCCCTCCCCTGCCCCCCTCCCATCCACCCCCACACCTGCACACACACTTCGTTCTCCCCCCACACTGCCCCACCTATACACACCCCCATCCACCTCCGTCCAGCCCAACACAGCCACACTTGTCAGATTTTTCTGTGAATTTTCGACGAAAAACTCAACTCACTTAAAAAATTCAATTAATTATCAATTTGTTCAAACAAATGATTCTAAAAAAAGTGAGGAAAAAATTATGTTTGGTGTTTCTTTAACAAATGAATCTAAGAAATTTGAATGGGTGTTTAATGGAGGAAAATTTTCTTAGAACTTTCTTGTTAATATTTTCCTCGGAATAGTTTTCACTGAATAATTTTCTTTCAAATTATCCCATTTTTTAAACTTAAACTATCCCATTTTCTGTTTTTCATTTCTTTAACAAATGGATCTAAGAACTTTCTTTTGTTTTATTTCTCTTGCTAATATTAATAATGGAGGAAAAATAGGTGTTTAATGGAGATTTTTTTTTTTAATTTAGTGTCTTAGTGGTTATTTTTTGGTGGTGTTAATGGAGGAATGTGAAAAAAATTAAAGGAGAGAAGTGGTGAAAAATGTATTTCAGGTTGTTAATGGAGAAATTTGGGTATTATTGTTGATGATGTTTTGAAGAAGAAAAAAGTATCTATTTTTTATTTTTTAAAATTTTTTTAATTATATTTTAATATAGTATTACTAAAATTTTTTTTTTTAATAAATAAATGCACCTTTTTTATAAAAAAATGTCACGTCAATAATTAGAGATAAAATAAATACACTTTAAAAATGTTAAAGAAATAAATAAATAAAATTTAAATTTAAATACTAAAATAAATTGGGAGCACAAGTTCAAAGGGAAAAGATTTCTTTACTCTTGTTTCTACTATAAGATATGTTTCTACTATAATATATCATATATGTGCTATATATGGGCAATGGATAATAACAACTTCCATAGAATATTTCTCATTTCCTGAAACAAAATGTCATGCCAAGTGTTAGCATATTTTGCCGACTTGGGGAAATCGCATCCATTCCGTAATTTATCTCACTAAGTCCATAGTTGTACAGCTATTTTGTCCATTTATTGATGTAATACTGACATTCTTTTCTTTTACCACCTTCATTTCAATCTATTTATTTTTATTTTCTTTCTTAATCTGTATAAAAAATATTTTTTTTCTTTATTAGGTATTCATTGATTTTAATTTTTCACATGATCTATTTTAAGTTATAAAATTAAAGAATATCAACGATAAAATTTTTAATGTAGTCCCACAAATAATGTTGGGAGAGCATGTAAGCAACTATACCCTATTGAAATTAAAGGATATTTTAGTACATCGCTTAAGATAATAAGATTTTTTTTTTTATTTTTTTTATTTTCTGAAACTTTGTGTCAAATTAAAACCAAATAAGCAAATTGAAAGAGTGAGAATAGTTTTTTTTTTTTTTTCAAAATATTTATATTTGGAAATTTCTTTAATTTCGTGATTCTTGTTTACTGCTATGAACATTGGCAATATATTAAAAAATTTAAAAATATTTTCCTTATGCACAACCTTTTTAAATCAAATTTTATAATCCCTCCTAAGAAGTTGTCACCTTGTTATTCTCTTGATGACACAAAATTACAATAATTTTATAACTAAAAGTGAAGTATGATTATCTAACGTTTGATCATAAATTTTTAAATATTTTTGATAAGTTATTTTTTTGTGAAGATTTGAGTAAAGTTTTATCATGTATTTAACCATAATATTTGAAAAAGCATATTTCACTTTTAAAAGTTTTCAAAAAATAAAATTTGACCTAAATGTTATTTTTCTAACATTTGATAATTTAAATTATTTGCCAAATAATCATAAATTATATGGCAAAATTATTTATCAATTCCTTTTTTTTAAAAAAAAAACTACTTAAAAAATATATGCCAAACGATCCTTACAACTCGAGCAACCCCGCTTTTCAAGATATAAACACCGAAAATTATTTTAGTACTTTTTTAGTTGGAAACCAATGTTAGCAACGGGGACATCTCAGTAACTTTGTCCCTTCTTATTTGTCTAATCTCATTTTGAATATAGAGAGATATGTTTGTCTTGAAGAGTTACTTTCAGTTTGTCTTAGCTGTTCGCTTAACCTCCAGTGCCGGTATACGAACCTCCCTCGATTCTTGTTCTATCATGCCAAGAACATAGGACAACACCACAACCGCAGCACAAGAACAAAAAATAAAATTTGAAAACCACCACCACCACTCCCTAAAGCAGACACATTTGAAGAAGCATTTGCCCCCAAAAGAAAAAACAATATGTCACACTAAACTTTCACTTTGTAAAAAATTCAAAAAAAAAGTCAAATCACAAAGATTTTCATATGCAGCTTTATTCTGTAAATTATTTTTATATTTTAAATTTGTGATTACGTGATAATAACTTCGGACTCTTTGAAAGAAACATTAATACTAATACAATGTTGTTTAAGCTTTATTCTGTAAATTATTTTTATATTTTAAATTTGTGATTACGTGATAATAACTTCGGACTCTTTGAAAGAAACATTAATACTAATACAATGTTGTTTAAGATTTAGTCTTATTTTATATTTATGCTAGTGATTATTTCACAAATCAAACTTATTATACCTTCTAATTACGGACAGTAACTTAACAGTCCAGCAATTTAAAAGAAGCATTAGTACTACTGCTTTAAAAGAAAAAAGAAACTGAGTCAGTACTTCTCTGAAACAGCACAAGAACTACCATTTCCAGTCAAAGAGAGTAACATGGGGTTTCCTCCATTACTTCTTGGCTTTCTCCTCATACTCTTTGCAGTTTCTGTAACAGGAAATGATGAGTTAAGAGCTCTAATGGACTTGAAAGCCAGTCTTGACCCAGAAAATGCTTTGCTAACTTCATGGACTGTTTCTGGTGATCCATGTGATGGTTCTTTTGAAGGTGTTGCGTGTAATGATAGGGATCAAGTTGCTAACATTTCTCTACAAGGTAAAAGGCTTAAAGGGAAACTGTCACCGGCCATTGGTGAGCTACCTCACTTATCTGGACTTTACTTGCATTATAATGCATTGTATGGGGAGATACCAAGAGAAATTTCTAATTTGATTGAGCTCACTGATCTGTATTTGAATGTTAATAATCTCTCTGGTGAGATTCCTCCAGAACTTGGAAACATGTCCAGCTTGCAAGGTCAGTGACTAAGAGACTTCTCTGGTTTTGCATTATGTTTTGCTTGGTTTCTGGGGCCATCTTTTGCTCCTGTTTGGTCATAGATGTTGAAGTTGAAACTTGAAGTTTGAGTTTTGGAGTTGTGTTTGTACATGCATTTTACTTGGAAAAATTTGAGAGTTTCGGGATTGGAAGTACCAAACACTGGTTTAAACTGGTCTAACGTGGTTTTTGGAACTTGAATATTTTTTTGAGGACCAAATTTCAAAATCTGATCCAAAATCTGCGGCCAAATAGATGTTTGGAGATAATTTTCCAACATTTATGGCCAAATGCTAGCTTAGTAGTGTGATAAAAGAAGATATTCTTATATTTTACTTGTTCTTACTGTATATTTGGTCCAAATGTGCTGAGCTCTTGTCGGAAAAGCTAGGAGCTTCTGATGTTAATACATGATGTCTCACTGAAAAAATTGATGTTGATTTCTCTATTTCACAAACTGGAACTTGTTATATTTTGAAAATCATAAAGATTCCATTTTCCCCCAAAGAGCAGTTCATGTCCTGTAGTTTCTGGTTCTTCGATTTTGATTATCACCTGTCTTTGGTGCTTCTGTCATCACATTATAATTTTGTTGGCATTTGTTCTTTACGCTGTATGTTGTGTGCTGCTCCCATTTCATGTTATTTTGTTGTTATTATTGCTTTCGTTTCTGTATTCTCTTTTTCGACCTGCTTGGACTCGCTATATTTTAAGCCGAGGTCTATTGGAAATAACCTCTCTATCTTTACGTGGTAGGCGTAAGGTCTACATACGCTCTACTCTCCTCAGACCCCACTTGTGAGATTACACTAGTTATGTTGTTGTTGTTGTAATAGTAGTAGTAGTAGTTCATCTCCTGTATGTTCTAACGGTGGCTTGAGATTTGGTTTTGGGGTGTTTATTTTCAACCTTATTTGGGTTTATGAAGTCTATCTCTCTTTAATGCGCTGTCTTGATCCACATCGTACAGTTTTGCAACTATGCTATAACCATTTTACTGGTAGCATACCCACTCAGCTAGGGACTTTAAAGGAGCTCAATGTCCTGGCTTTGCAATCCAATCAGTTAACTGGTGCTATCCCTGCTAGCTTGGGTGACTTGGGAGTGTTGATGAGGGTGGACTTGAGTTCTAATCATCTTTTCGGTTCAATTCCTTCAAAACTTGCGGATGCACCCCTTCTTGCAGTATTGGATATCCAAAACAACAGGCTTTCAGGCAATGTGCCTCTTGGTAATGAATTTTCTTGCCCTACATTGTAATGTAACCCCATAACAGTCGTACCTTTAGTTTTTTTGGTAAAATTATATCTTATCTGGTGTTTGTATTTCTGTCTTATGAAGCTTTGAAGAGATTGGTTGAGGGATTCCAGTATGAGAACAATCCAGGACTTTGCGGTGTGGGTTTCCCATCTTTGAGAGTTTGTACATCCTTGGATCGCTCGAATCCTAATAGACCAGAGCCGTATGGAGGTGGCTCGAGTGGTTTAACTACTAGAGATATTCCAGAGACAGCTAATCTCAATCTAAATTGCAGCAGAAATGGCTGCTCAAAATCATCTAAAACTTCACAGGCATCTGTACTTGTAGGGGTTATTGTAGTTACTGTTATTGCATCTGCTATAGGAATTCTTTCCATTATGCATTATAGAAGACGAAAGCAGAAACTTGGAGGTGGACTAGAAATGTGTGATAGCCGTCTCAGTATTGACCAGGCCAAGGAGGTTAATAGGAAGAATGGTTCTCCACTAGTCAGTCTGGAGTACTCGATTGGTTGGGATCCCTTGGCTGAGGGTCGGCGTTATGTTGGAGTTTCCCAAGAGATTCTGCAGAGGTACAGATTCAATTTGGAAGAGGTGGAGTCAGCTACACAGTACTTTGCTGATAAGAATCTATTGTCTAAGAGCAGCTTTTCAACTACATATAGAGGGACGCTAAGAGATGGATCACTTGTTGCTGTCACAAGAATTACCAAAATTAGCTGCAAGTCGGAAGAAACTGAGTTTCTAAGAGGACTAAACATTTTGACGTCTCTGAGACACGAAAATTTAGTTAGGCTGAGAGGTTTCTGCTGTTCTAAAGGCAGGGGAGAATGTTTTCTCGTTTATGATTTTGTGCCAAGAGGAAACTTGTTGCACTACCTAGATGTAAAGGAGGATGAAGCTCGTGCTCTTGAATGGTCCACCAGGGTTTCTATAATAGGTGGAACTGCAAAAGGTTAGTTTTTGAATCAACCCTATCTTGTAAGATCTTAAGTGCAGCAGTTTGACATAAACTACTTTTAAGTGCTTACTATATCAAGAATTCAACATTGGCTGGTATTGGAATTAGACGCAGGAAATGTTTGACATGCATTGGTTCAACTTATTGAATTGGTTTAATTGCTTTAGCATGCTTCTAACTAAAAGTTGGTTCCGTAAAACCCAAGAGAACAGAAGATGTAATTCATTGCTAGATAGCAATACACTAATCATTTATATGTATTCTTGTCCAGCAAAATGGCGAGACCTTGACATCCTTGATTGCTGTTTGGGTCTGAGTTCCCCTTATATATTAATATGGTCCTTCTGTATTGTTGACTTCTCAGCTAAAAATCATATCAACATTTTATACTGGAAAATTTATGTGATATGATGATAATATGAGTTGAGGTTAAATGGAGAAGTGAGGATCCATATAGCCGACCCTGACTTTTTTGAGACTGAGGCTTAGTTGTTGTTGATCCTAGAAGTAGTTTGTACAATATTTTGAAGTCTCATCTATCTGGCTTACTAGCATGCACATCTCTTTAAGGGAAATGTTTCTGTATTTTTTCCCTTCTATTGTTTGTGCTATTAAAAGAAGCTTGGTACTCGAACAAATACAAAGTGTCAATATTGGCTCTTATTCATAGAGCGGATGAGAATCTAACAAGGGGTTTCCCTTTTACCTATCTGTTATTTCGATGAGCAGGCATTGAGTATTTGCACGGGTGCAAGGTGAATAAGCCAGCTCTAGTGCACCAGAATATCTGTGCTGAGAACGTTCTCCTTGACCATCGATTCAATCCATTGCTTTCAAATTCCGGCCTGCATAAGCTCCTCACAAATGATACCGTCTTTTCAGCACTGAAGGCCAGTGCGGCCATGGGATATCTAGCTCCAGAGTACTCTACTACAGGCCGATTTACTGAGAGGAGTGATATTTATGCCTTTGGAGTGCTTATTTTCCAAATTCTCTCTGGCAAGCGAAAATTCACCAGTTCAATGCGCGCTGCTGCTGAATCATCCAAATTCCATGACCTAATGGACACAAATCTCCGTGGAAGGTTCTTTGAGTCTGAAGCAGCAAAACTAGCGAAAACTGCTTTGTTATGTACACATGAATGTCCAGAGGAGAGACCAACCATGGAAACAATCGTACGAGAACTTGGTAATTTAGCTAACTCTTCCTAAAGCCAGTATCTTCTTCCATCAACTATTGCCTGTGGCAAATTTTCAATCCTAACTTATTAGGTGGAGATAGATTCGTACTAACCTCTCACGAGAATTGGAGCTTCAAAGATTTAGTCAGTCTGAGACCTTCTTCGACTGAGGACTTGACCATTTTGTGAATGTTTGTATCTTGTATGCCATTTAACCTTATGATTTCTCATGCTGGAGGATATTCCTCTGTTTGTCTCATGGATTGTTATTTATCTGTTTGTAAAAAAGATGAATGTGCCTCCATTTACTTAAGGATCTTTGTTTTGTGCCTTGAGTTTCATATTCGAGGGGTTCAATTATTAAATACACTTCAACAATGGCTGCCACTTAAGCATAACTAAACAGGTCATTGAAACTTTTTGCGTTAGCAATGATAATAATTTGAAAGGAAAGCCATTCTCTTTGTCTTTCGTATGACAGGTCGAGGAGGTAAAATTTCGCATCAGTTTTTTGAGTATAGTTTACCAATCTTTTGTTATTTGTTGAATCTCTTCAGAAATGTGTGTGAACCAATCTATCAAATTTCAAATGAATAAGAGGAAAGTTTTAAATTCTTCTATCCTAATTTCTTCTCATTTTTAATGTATCTGCTCATTGTAACTGATCTGGGAAACTATTTCTTCTTGTTCGTGTGCAGTTTAATCAGATGAGAATAATCTCTTTTTTGGAAAATACAATTATGACAAAAACTATTAGTCAGACTACTTTAGATGGTTGTGGGAAGCAAAAAATTATCCATCATTATGGAACCAAGGTAGTACAATCATAGCCTTCGAGCAGTCTTCTGTTTTAGATTTGCAATTGTTTGAGCAGAAAAATAGGTGATTTATTTCTGAGAGGTTAAAAATTGTTTCATTTTTTTTTTTTCAAATGTTTGAAGAGTCTAGGCTACAAGATGCGAAGGCCATGGGCCATGGGGAATGTTAATCACGCTGTGGTCCAATGGTCATAATTCATCTAGCCAACTTGGTCTACTGTCTCCTTAGAACTCAAGATACATTGGTATGAGCCTATAGAACAGATCCTATTCAAGTAAGGTCGAGGGGGATTTATCATTAATTTAATAAGAGTGCCAGAAAAAATTGTTATTTTAGGTTTATCAAAACTTCTTCTGCATATTTTAATCTTTGTTAGTTCAAATTTACATCAAATGACTATTTACAATTCCAACCTACTCAATTTCTCTATTTTAATCTTTGTTAGTTCACTTTTACATCAAATTACTATTTACAATTCCAATCTACTCAATTTCTCTAAAAAAAACTAGCTTATCTGGTATAATATATTGCGATTTAGGTTTCAACCACTCTCCTCCGTGGAGATTTTACTCTGTATACATGTTCTTCCCCGGTGCATTTATCTGTTTTAACAATCCAGTGTCCTCTATTCTCTGTTCCACGATCAGTACCCTTTTTTGCCTTAGCAGCTATTGTGGTCAGCAGTAGCCCTTCTCCAATAGGCAACAATTGCGTCCTCAAAGGGCTGCTCCTCCACGACTCCTTGCAGAAAGCATTGTACCCCAAAACAATGGTACTTTTATCCCTTCTGCTCTTTTGCAACGATCCAAGAATCTCTTCATGATTTTGAATGTTACAATCCACAGCTATGAAATCAGCATCTTTGTAGTAATTTGGCAGCAACATCTCTAGAGCCTGAGAGTTCGCGACAACAAACTCAAGGTGACTAGAATTTGTGCCTAGAGCCATCTTGGAGAGATGTAATTGTTCTACTCCCCTAAGGATGCAAACGACTCGTCCTCCGGTTTGTTGTGCTGCAGCCACCAAGGCAAGGCTGGTGGAATCTGCAACATTGGCACAAGCAGCCACCATGATTTGTGCATTATTTCCTGCTGCAAGAGCGGAAATAAACTCTGCCCCATTTGGCTCTGTTGCTCTCTTACCCTGAATCAGATGAACATAGCATCAGCAACAATTTGAGAGAGCAAAAAAATCATTTCTAAGGAAAAATTGAAACATATACTGTCAAAACCCTCTATAATAATAGTCATTCTCTATAATATGAAACCAATCTTTCATGTTATGTTATACTGTTATATATTTTCTATAATAACATTTTGCTTAAACAAACTACGGGGAAACTAATACTAATAGAGATGTTTGACTGTATTACATTTCAGATATGGAAGATTCATACATTTTGCTTAAACAAATTACGGGGCAATTAATACTAATAGAGATGTTTGACTGTATTACATTTCAGATATGGAAGATTCATCATAGTAGTACTTACCATATTCATGGTTTTGAGAAAGGCTTTAGTGGCATTTTCAGCTGACCAGCAACCCATTTTTCTTGATTTTTCTTTTTGAATTCTTGAAAGAATTAGAGATGTATTCAAGTCTCTGCTTAGGTTACTTCGGAAAGGTATGCGTATATTTATATACAGGACAGACTCAACCTATAATGTCCATGTGGAATTGATTTGGTAAAAATTCTCAACTTGGCCTTACCTAAAATAAAATATGAAAAATTATTACAAAATGGACACCCTTTTATTTATTTAATATTTTTTGAAATTCTCGATCCAGAATACAAGATTTTAATTTGGTTGTATATTTTGAGTCACAAGTTGTTAGGCATAAAGTAACGTGAAAACCATGTTATGTATGACCTAAGGTGACCTTCCTGGCGACTGACAAAATACACAAAAGAATTGATGACGAGGAGTCCATTAAGCTGTATAATGTAAGGTAGAGTTGAAACTTTGCTAATTCATTAGGCAGTATTTAGCATGTTTAAAGGGAGAAACAGTGTGCTAATTACTAAAACCAAAACCAGGTTCTCCTTTGTTTCGTCAACAGCTGTCTTGTGTGGAAACTGTAGGTTGCTGGGATTGTAATACTACCACGAGTGAGGGGGCTTATAGTTGCTGTCTTGTATATGGGGTTTATTATTTTTACTGCAAAAATATAAACAAGTGTTTATCATGGACAATTCAAAGTGTTTGGCCAATTTTTTTTACGACTCACTTTAGGGTAGCTGATAAACATTTGATGTTTTTTTTTTTTTTTTTTGGCTCAAAGTGATTTGCAAAATAAGCAACCTATTTTGAGAATTTTTTTAAGAAAATAAAAGGGATAAAATACTCGTACTAAATTATCTGATCAAAACGAAAAGGTTTTATAACCTGAAAAAATATAAGTTGGTCTTTTGAGTGATTTTAGCTTGTAAGCACTTAGCACTAGGGGGTGGACCACGTGCACAAATATCCGTTTTAGGAGTCCATATTTAATTAATATCTGTTGCATTATTTTCTTTACAAGTTCATTCGTTTTAGGGAATAATTCAGGTATAGGTTAATAATTCCCATAAAGTATATGCAAAAGTTATCTTGAAATCTTTTTTTTTTTTAAATAAAGAGCTGACTTGTTGGGTCATTTATCAAAAAATAAATTAAAAATTATTTAAAACTACACCTTAAATTATTAATATTACTTAAAATTCAACTTCAAAACTAATTACAAAATTTCTTCTCACACTTTCTATTTCCAACTATTCTATATATATCTCACCTACCTATTTTTTACACCTAATATTGCTCAAAGAGTGCTAAAATCAAGGACCTCCATTTAGCGATTTTCAAATTTTAAATTTCAATCACATTCTTCTTAACTTGCTCAACATCAAGTTTCAACTCATACTAATAAATTTCATTAGTATTCTTCTTCAATTTTCTTTTTTGGAGGTTAGTATAATTTCATAATTTTTTCAACTTTATTAAATCAAAAAACAATGAATAAGATTGTTGAATTATTGTTCATTCACCAAATTAAGTATATTAATGGAGTCTGGTCCTTCGTTTAGTATAAGACTTAGTCAATTAGATGATATTCCTTAAACAAATTTTTTAGTTGGGTTTGTTTCTGAGATTTTTGATAAGGATGACCTCAATTTTTGTAAAAATAGATCTAAAAATGCAACGACCTCGCTACGATGAAGAAGTTAAGGGAGGTTGTTGGCATAAGCAGTAAAAAGTCAGTTACTGAATCTTCAAAGAGAAAAAAAAAAAAAAGATACATCACACAATCCTCTTTTAAGGATAATGCGTTGATACATTTATAATATTGAGATAACATATATCTGATGTATATGATTAGAAAATCAACATATTTTAGTTGTTTTACATTCATTGATACATATATCTAATGTAACAATTGTTGTTATTTCAACTCTGATACATAACATCGTTATGTATGGGGATGGATTAACCATTGCAGATACATGCAAGATATTAAGCTCATAATTTGATTAAGTTATGTATAATATCATTCTAACAACTTTATGCAATATATATGACTACAACATATGATTGATGTATATGACCAAAAAATCACGCATTTTAGTGCTTTTATATTTACTGATACATAACTCTAATATTAATGGTTGTTTATTTCAAATTTTGATACATAACATAATTATGAATAGGAATGATTTAGACAATGCAGATACACACAAGATACATAAGTTCATTATTTGATTAGGTTTTATTTTAGATTAAACTAATAGTTGTATGAAATATATATGATTACATGGGATAAATTTTATGTAATCAAAGAAGTTTCACTCCATCCTTTGCATATTGACAGTTCATACCATTGTAATTTTGGGGATGACATTAAAAATTTTGTCAGTGAAGAAGTACTTGAGCTATTTCACCAATCATTTTTTGGGGTATATTTCAATATGCCTCAATGCAACTTTCAAGGTCAAATAACAAAATGTTTGTTGATGTTTGAGATAGAGCAGGATAATTCGAATGAACTTCATGTGTATGTTAAGGGCAATGTGCTTAGGTTTAGTATTTTTAAGTTTTCTCTCATCACTGGTCTTAAATGTATCGCTAATATTGAAGATTTTGTTTATCCTGAATCATCGACATTCAATTTGATGGAGAAGCATTTTTCGAAGGCAAAAGCTGAAATAACCAAATTCAATTTGGTTTAATATTTTAAAATAAAAAATTTCGACAATAATCGAGATATGTTGCACATGGCTATATTATATTTCACATATGTGTTTTTATTTTCACAATTACATAATACACCAGTGAACCTAACAAACTTTCAGATGATAGAGGATAACTGTTATGAACATTTCTCGTGGGAAAAGATTGCATTCGAGAAGCTGATGAATTCATTGAGACAAGATTTTTTTATAGAAAAGCAGCTTTACTGTTTAGTAGGCATGCCACACATACTAAATGTGGATGTATGAATGTTGTTTTGAAGTTGAAAAAGGGATAGTTGTCCGTCAGAGTAACATTATTTCGAGGATATATAACTGATAAGGTGTAGAAATCAATCCCCAATATGATAATTTCATCATTGGGATGTCTAGTAAGGTAAACCTTAGGCAGAACTTAAATTTTAATTTTTTTTCATACATTTATTTTGATCGTTTATAATTATATGATACATTAATACTTTTGTATAAAATGTATATTTACATATGATATATATAATTTCATAAAATATTTGATACATCTTTAATTGTCATTTAATGATTAATAGCTTATAATGGTTGTCTAGTACATTTTATGTTTAACTTATATTCTATTTTATGTTGCTAATTTACTTACAATTTGTATATACCAACCTACGTTCCATTGTTGAAGAATTTGAGAGGTTTGCTTTGTCAAATCAAATGGATATATATATATATATATAATTTCATTGTATTATCTGTACCGATCACATCGGGTGACTCCTATGCTAAAATAATTTTCAATTGTAAGCTGGCAGCTTCTCACTCAAAATTAGATAGTTTTGAAGATTCTAGTACCAAACCATCTACTGAACTACTAAACAAGGCAAAGAATATTTCTAATACATCTAGGGGTGTGCATCGGTCGGTTCGGTTCGATTTTATGTGTTATTGGTTCGGTTTATCAATTTTCATTTTTTAAATATGTAAAACCAATAACCAACCAATAAGATATTTTCGTATCGGTTTCGGTTTATCGGTTTTTGGTCCTTAACGGTTTAGTTTTCGGTTTAACCAATAAGAAAATACTTATAAAATAGAAATAGTAACAACTAACATAAAAAAATAAAATCTTAATTATTGCCAAAATCCTACGCAATGAATTTTAGTTTACAAGAATCTTCAAACTTGAACTGAATGTTAGTTAGAAAAAAATTAAATCCTAATTGTTGGAAGCTATAAATGCTTCAAGCTTTTCAATACGATAATAGCCGAGCTTTATATTGTGCCTTTGTTGCCCTGAATAGGTTAATACTTTGTGAATCACTGAATTGTGAATAAGTAGTGCATATAATATATATATACATACACATATCTATATATATATATATATAGATAGGGAGAGAGAGAGATTTATATATATAATATAAATAGGGATAAAACAATAATTTAGTGTATCCTTATTGGATTATCGGTTTAACCGATAACCCAATAAGCTAAAACCGAAACCGAACCGTTTACCCAATAAATTTTTGTATAAAACCAATAAAAAACCGTTAACCCAATATCAATAACCCAATAACATTTTTATTGGTTCGGTTTATCGGTCGGTTCATTTTTTGCACACCCCTAAATACATCAGGTGCATCCTTTCCAAAAACAGGAAGATAGTCCGTTTGCAAAAAAAAAAATCAGACCTTCAGCGAGAACAGAGAAATCTACATCATATCAATCAAAAGAAAAAATTTACGGGGGCATTTAAAACTCCTGATAAATCCACCCTTGAAGCAACTAACGAGACAACATATATGTTGATCATGATCAACAAACATCGTCAGTTGTTTCTCAGCAATGTAAGGCTGAAAAGACTTTTCAAGTATGCATTAAGATTAATATTTGGTGAAAGTAAATATAGATACGATAAAGTCGTATGTCCAGTTTTATGTAAGTACAACTTCATTTGTGTTAGTTCAATTTTTTTATTTTATGCAATAATTAATATTCTTTTACTTACATGTCAAGGTTGACAAACAAATATCAGGACCTTGAAACATTACTCACTAAACAACATGCTGAAGTGATGAAAACTTTAAAACAGAAGCACGATGTAGATCAAATTGTAAATTTTTTATAAAAAATAATCTTCGTACAAGGTACCTTCTAATGATATTTCAACTATATTTATATAGGTGGAGGATGACATCGATAATTTGAGCGGAGATAACTCTAAAAAAAAATGATGACGCCGACAACTTAAAAAAATTGGACAATCAAAGTATCCAACTTATAAGATTATTCATTTTGATTTTTAATTTTTTAATTTTAGTTATAACATATTCATCTGATGTACTATGTTTCTCAATCTGATGATGGAAACAATTGTTCAATTGGATATCACTCAATGAATGAACAACACAATGTTTAACACTCTCCAAAATGAAATCAATTCTTTCAAATTAATTATCAAAATTGTGGCAACATAAGTTGTGAAACGTCAGAGATCAGTGATTTTCACAATTATCAAAAGATAAACACATAGGTTCTAGCCTCTATAATTACTTGAGATAGATTACTGGTATGACAATGTATCAGATACAGATAAATTAAAACTAACGTAACATATCTTGATAAATTTGTAATGCATATGTGACATGGGGTTGACCATGTTTATTTTTCAGGATGATTTCACAGACAAATTATCTGGCTTTGTTAAAGACGTCATAAACGCATTCATATCTGAAATATCAATTCCCCTACTTGCACTATCACTGAAAATTATTTGTTCGATTCAAACGATGAATAATTAATTTTTAATTTAAAAAGTCAGTTTTCTCCATATTGTACTGACGTCAACTTGATTATACATAATGACATGAAAACACCTGCTAATAGTATTAGACAACCGTCAAGAATATTCAATTTGTCATATTCAATAGAATTTGATTTCAGTTTCAAAGGCGATGAGAGTGCAACATTTGATTTAGACCAAAAGTATGACTTTTTATGGGTTCAGAATTTCTAAAGAGTTGCTGAGTAAACTAGTTGTGTTGTATTTTGAATGGATTGTGGAGGGGCTATTAAAATATCATGCAAAAAAGTAATATTTCTCTTTTATTTAGTTAAAATTATCAGATAATAAATATCTATTTTCTCACACGTTATCCTAATTAATGATATAGAAAATTAAAAGATGATCACTATAAAATTAAAGCATTCGATCTTGAATTCAGAGAGTTAATTTGTTGTTGCTCATCTAAAAATAAAGAACTGATTCTACATTATATCCCAATCAAATACATGTTGAAATAATGAGGTATATATTTAAGGAATGTTATATTATGTATCCTTATGTACTAGCAATCTGATACATATGTATTTATATGTATTCATCGTTTTATATAATTTATATTTGTTTCAATACAAATTAGATTGATGGGGTTATATATCAGTTGAAGAAATTTGATATGTGTCTTCTTTACATATAGCAATCAACAAGCCACGATGTAATGTATTTTTCAGTTGTTCTATATTTATTTGTTGGGATGCTTAACTATTTTTTTACTTATCCATTTATGTGGTATATTGATGTTATATTTTACCACCTGCACAAAAATTTAAGGCAACAAAATGATCAACAAAATAAATACACCACTATAAATTGCTTGTTCAAAATGTATATAGACAAGACGTACCATACATATTATCTAGATATAATTCATAAGGTACTTTCTACGTAGGAGTATTACGCACAATCATATATTATTTTTCAGCATGAGGAATCAATAACCAACATTATCAAAGTCTTCAGTATCCCTACTGGATTGTCTTGGCATATGGTGGATGAGGTTTATGTACCCGTAAACTGTGATGGAGAATTCGATTGGGTGTTGGTTGTGATTGTACTGAAGGAAAGATGCATATGAATTTATAATTTACTATCAACTTCAAGACATAGAGAACCATCACTTGAGATCCATAAATTGGTAGTAATGTTGTCAATTTACTTGGGTAACAGTCAATTTTTAGAACAAACTTAATGTATAGTTTAGTCAAATCTGAAAGCATACAAGGATAAAATGAGTCAAGACATCTCAATTGTGAACCAACATCCTTTTGAGATTGAATATATGAAAAATATTGCTCAACAAATAAGTTATACACTATAAGTATCAATTCAATAGATTATGTTTATACAATGCATACTACTTTATATTATTGTTGAACAACTTTTTTTTTACTCAAGATACTTTACTATGCAGGAATTGTGGAGTTCTGTAGTTGAT
The DNA here is from genome assembly GCA_030864215.1 of Capsicum pubescens. NCBI lineage: Eukaryota > Viridiplantae > Streptophyta > Magnoliopsida > Solanales > Solanaceae > Capsicum > Capsicum pubescens. The sequence continues at coordinate 95,741,852 of CM061540.1, forward strand.
TATGTTGAGTATTTGAGTTAAGGTCTGTCAATTCTTTCTTCAGATTTTGAAATAAGAATCTCATTGATTGAGATACGTTTTACTTTTATGAAACTACGGAGTTGTCAAAACTAAAAAAAATTATTTAGTGACAATGAAGATCCTCCAAGCTAGATCCAATTATGTTCCATCACTCGATGAATCAGTGATAGTTAACATTAAATAGTTAGAAAGTTATCTTTTTTTATGAACAGTATTTTGACCATTGTGTTTGCAAAAAAATGATCAAGACATATTTTTTAGATTCATATTGAACGTATTTATTTTTTATTTTGGATAAATTGATCATAATATATTAACTTAGGCAAAGTGTTTGATTGTATTTCTCACAATCAGTTATGTATCTTATAATATGTTGTATCTGATAATAGAGTTTCATTGATATACTACACTAGATACGTTACTGTTTAGTAATTTATCATTGTGACACCCCAGGTGTTAAATCTCTGAAAAATCTTGAATTCTGAGCTTACTTCCCTGACTACAACTCTCTTTATGAGTCATAGTGTCTCCATATGGATCATAGGACCCCAACTGTAGGAAGACCAGTGTATTTTCCAAGTATTCTGTTCTGGCTACGGTTTATACCTCACAAATTGTAATGGCTCTATACAAGTTGTAAGGTGGCAAATCATAGTGTGTCCAATGTGATGCCCAAATGATACTGTCCTGAGTTCGAGAGGAGCATACAAGTCATAATGTATGGGTACGTGTCATATGGTATGAATCGTAACAAGACAATTACGGGTGCCCATGGATATTGTCCAGCCTACAACAGGATCTCATGAGTCGTAGGGTGACCCTACGAGTCATAAGATCACCCGTAACGACTGGCGATGATTTTCAGCTTTATCTAAAGGGACATTTTGGTTATTTACCTCCTTTATCAATTAAAACCTTCATCCATAAAACATCTTTGGGGCATTAGTTTCACCATTGAACAAATCAAAATATATTTTCTCTCAAATTCTCTCAAGTAAAAGCATTAGGGTTTCTAAGAGATGGGCTAATTAAAGCTTTCAAAGGTAAATTCTCTCCATGATTCTTGATATTTCACACATGTGACTCTTCCCTTAAACTTGTTTTCCATAAATCATAAAATTATATGATTGTTTATGTGGATTTGAACATGAGTATTGATATGGGTTGGGTATTTTGGCATGGTTGATTCTTAAATTGATTTCTCATGATTTATTATGCATTGTTCATGCTTTATTACTGATTTTGAACTTATAGGGTACATGGGTATGGTGAATAAACTACGGGGTCATGGTTTTCTCTAATTTAATGATTTTGACTTGTCATATGATTTTGGAAATTGTATTTCCTCAACCCAAATGTGGAATTGATTTTGAATATGATTTTGTCACATGATTTGACTTGCTCACTTATATTAATATATTGGCATAAAAGGTTAATGAACCACGAATTGATGTTATTAAACCTTGGGATTTGCGGTAATGGACTCCTGTGAAGTTGGAGTATGTCGTAGCAAATTTGATCATAATTAGTTGGGGGCGGGGGTACTAGATGCTTATCTCTTGATTCTTATGGAAATTCTTTTTTTTTTCTTTTGAAAAAGACAGAGTAGTAATAAGTATTAAGGAAATATACCAATATATAATAGAGGATACAAATGCCAAGAGGCTTCTATCTATTTTCTAAATGAAAATAACGTATAATAATTATCATGTAAGTAGATAGAAGGATTTGAGTTGGGTTACAGTACATTATATGCCATGATCACAAGATGTTCTGATTATTTTGACCAATTTTCAACAGTGTACCTTCTTGATCCCGTCTTCAATCGACAACTATTCAAATTGTATGAACTGATATTCTGTTTATTCTCTTTCTTATGGAACTGCATCAAAGTTCTTAACTAATAATTCCATAATAAGTGGTATCAAATCATCACCAATAAACTATTTTTCTATATACTTCTCCTATTTAGGAATCATTCCTTATTCTAACTTCTATAAAATATAGGTGCCTTCCATACAGTCTTCACAGTCTTATCCACTGTCGAGCATCCCTTGAAGCTAAGTTCGGCAACTTGAATTTGTCTAAAGATATTCAGTCATTCAGTCATGTGCATCCTTACTAACCTTATTAGAGAAACTTAACATCGAGCTATTATCGCAAGAGTCATTATAATATTTATCTCTAGAGTATACAATTAATGAATATACATTGCCAATTGATCCAACAGTTTATGCAACCTCTGATCATGGTTGAGGAAGTATTGTTGATTCTGGAACTTCTTTAGTTTATCTTGTCGCAAAAGCTTATGATTCTGTAGTCAATGTTCCAAGTGTTCTTCTCAACATTTGTTCAAAAAAAAATTATTATATTTTTCTATTAATATAATATACAAATTGAAATAATTATTTTACAAAACTAAAAATATTTTTCAAAACTAATTCCAAGGTAATTTTGTCATTATTTCATAATAATATATATTTATATATACCTTAAAATATAGATTAATATATTTTTTACTTTTAATAAATATTTGAGTAATAATTTTACTAAAGATATCATTTGAATCAAGTTTATGGTTTACTTTCATCAAAAAATTAATTAATAGTATAATTAATCTATTATTTCAAATAATTAATTCATGTCAAATGAATTATTTCTTGTTATTAAATTAATAAGAACAATTAATTAATTAATTAAGAAATTAATTGTCTTAGTTTAATTTCAATTTACAAATTTGGCCAAATTCAATCCACTGGAAAATGAGTGTCCGAAGTAACCTGGTTCCTCCCTTTCATCTGTACCTCTTGGGTCAAAATAATTAAATTGGATTAATTCTTTCTCAAATTTTCTTGACCCGATTAACCTTATCCCATTACCAATAATACCTAGAGCCCTTTTATTTTCTTTACTACCATACTTTCTAAAAAAATACTCTATGTTATGTACATTTCGTGCATTACACGTGCATCTCATGCGTATTATGTGCATTACACATACATCTCGTGTGTAAATATATATTACACGTATATCTCGTGTGTATTATATGCATTTCCCGTGCATCTTTTATCATTTAATAATTTTATTTTAACAATATCCTAATTTCATATATGCTGCCTCTAATCACCAATAAGAACATGAGTTGTATGGTACACTTGAACTATTGTCATAGTTATTGCCTTTAGAATTTTAATGAAGAATAAAAGGTCATCGTAGAATAAAAATTTCATGCATTACCTCCTAACCAAACAATTATTAAGTTTGAAATCTATTGCATTCTAAGTCAACTATGAAGATACCTGATGGCAGTGCAGTATCTCTCGATATAGTAAGTTGGTGATGACAAATAATGCAATTGATGGGATTCTCGAATTTGATCGAGAGGGCATCTCAATAATTTCTCAATTTTTTTCACGCTGTATTTCTCCAAAAGTATTTTCTCATTGCTTAAAATGAGAGGACAACGATGGATGTATACTAGTGCTCAGTGAAATTTTGCATCTGAGCATGGTCTACACTCTTCTTGTTCTATCAAGGTACATAGAATATTATATATTTTTAAAATTATTGTATGATAAATCTTTTTGTTCTAGATTAATATGCTTGTAAATTAGAAGTTTAATATGTTGCTTCTCTATGTCAATCCTTTTTTATTCAAAAAAGACATAACAGTTATAAGAATTAAAGAAATTATATCACTAACATCTAATAGAGGATAAAATGTCAGTAGACTTTTATCTATTTTTTAAATGAATATAGCATGTAATAATTCTCATGTAAGTAGATAGAAGTATTTGTGTTGTTTTATCGTACATTACAAGCTATCACCATATTTCTGATTATTTGACTAACTTTCAAAAGTATACCTTCTTGATATGGAATACAATCGAGAGCTATTTAAAATTTTTATGAACCATTCTTTAGTTTATTGTCTTTCTTGCAAACGACATCGAAGTTCTTAACTAGTAATTTCACTTGAAGTGGTACCAAATCATCACCAATGAACTACTTTTTTAGATACTTTTCCTAAATAGAAATCACTACCTATTCTGCCTCCTAATAAAACATCGACACCTTTCACACAGTCTTTTCATTCTTATCCCTTGTTAAGCATCCGTTTGAAGCCAACATCTGCAACTTGAACTTGTCAAAAGGTATTTGGGCAGTCTGTCATGTGCATCCTTATTGGCCTTATTAGAGAAACTATTGGATGACTCACTTCTCTCTTGCTTGCTAAGAACTTAAATGATCATCTTTATTTATAGGTGGTGATGAAAGGATTTAGTTAAGGATATTTACTATTCCTTCTTGACCACTTTACTTGTCGTCCATACAAAAATATCTAACAAAGGAGAAACTGGTACACAATATTCAACAAAGAAATCCAACTAGGAGAAGATTCATGTTGGACAAGGAAATTTTTTGTGATAATGCACGGGATCCAAAAGAAGATGATATAACCACAAATTCTTTTTGATGATTTACCTGAAGATGATGATATGGACAAGAAGTAGGGTCTGCAGAAGAGAACTAGAAGAATAAGTTATCAAAAGAAGACACCACAAATACAAGTAACAAGGAAGAATATACCACTCAAAATTGGGTTAACCAATTTTTTTTGCAAGAGGAGAGCTCCATCTCAAGATACTAAGATGAATAGTGGTGATCATGAAGAGGCTCTCACTAATGGTGGGCATGTGCAACAAATGGACAATAAAAAATATGGAGATGATACAGTAGATACAACAGAGATGGTAACTACTGTTAGTAAGGATATAGTTGTAGCAGTCTAAAGTGACAAAGTGCAGGAGCAACAACAACAATAAAACCAGCAACAAACTATATACAACACAGACATGGAAACTGATGAGCCTAGAAAGGCAAATAGTGACCTGCATTATTATAATCTGGTGTATAATATTAAAAAAATAAATATGAAACAGGTGCAACTACCGCAGTAGGAACAATAACTAACAGTCTTAGAGAATTACTAGTGAAGAAAGTAACTTGGAGAATGATCAGGAGCAACAACATGATGTAAATATGGTCAATAATGTAAATAACCTACAAAACAGAGAAATAAATAGAATTAGTAGGGATAGAGGCGAAGATGCATATTCAGAAGAAGGGAAAGAGCTAATTGACAAGGGTGGAGACAAAAACCACTCACATCAATAAATGGTGGTTAAAAGGATAGAGATAGAAGGGTTAATTAAATTAGTTCCACACGTCATTATGGCTTTGATAGTTGATTCTCCTATTAAGGTCCTGCATGACATTATTGTGCACAATATATATGAGATAAATGAACAACATCAGGTGAAATTCAATAATGATATAAGCAAGGAAGATGTAGATAAAGATCAAAATAACACAATCTCAATCATGCTTTGAAGATGGTAGATATATCATGAGATGTTCAATCAAAAAGAAAAAATAACAGGGCTAATGTATAAATTAGTAAGCCTAAAGGACTTATTCTTAAAAGGATTGCTAGATCTATTTATAAATGATTCACAAAGCACTTGTATGAAATATTAGATCTGTTAGAATCCAACATATTTTTCATAGGATTCAAATACTTAACAAAAATCACAAGTTCTTCTTCAATGCACTAATGGATCCTTCTCAATAAACAAGACACATTAAGAAGTATAAAAGAAGATTGGGCATACAAAATGCTAATTACAACCGGAATGATAAATTTAGGTATTTGTCCAAGAAAATATTTAAGTGGGATTTTATCAGACTCAGAACAATAAATTCTATTACAACTTACATTTCAAGATTTGGAGATTCCATGATATATACTATAGTTTTGCTAAGTTCTTAACTCTTTAAAGGCTAAACTTATGGGATGATATTTATTAACTGAGTCATAATATGAGGTTATATGGGCTTGTAAGTGGTGTCTGCAATGTTATTTTGAATAATGAAGAACTCTTCATGTTTATCCTCAAGAATATAAAGAGTGTGTGAACTTTTGTGAGAGTTTTTATACAAATTTTAATGGAAGTCTTTTTACATGGTGTAATGGGAGAGTTGATTCTGTATGTGTATTTAAAAGACTTGATAGACTAATGATCAATCATTTTTTTCTTGGTTTTTTTAGAAATATAGAGCTGGAGAATCTTGCAAGAACGGGGTCTAACCATATTAACAGAGGCGAACCCAGAATTTGAAGTTTGAAGGTGCACCAATATTATCAAAGGCGCGTATAAGCCCAGAATAAAGACTCAAAATGTGTTGAGCGCTTTCCTCGTTTAATGTGCAGTTTAGGTTCTAATTTTTAAGACATACTTTCCCTTGTCAATGAGGATTTTTTGAAGATACGAACACTAAATAATTGATATTTCACTTTATAAAAAAAAATTAATTTTTGTGTTCATATATTTGTCATTCAAGCTTATATTATTAGTCTTGAACTATACATATGTTTATTACCCTGCTCCTGCCTGATTTTGAATACGGGAGCACTGGCTGATGAAGGCGCTGGCACAAGTGAACGGTTCTGGGACTGAGGGTGATTCCCTCTAGAAAATCTAATCTGACCATACTCCTGTTACTCTGATCTAACTCTCTTATTCCCTCTCACTCTCTCTCTCTCTTTTACCTTGCCCGCCTCAATTTGCTGAGCATATATCATTAATCTAGAAAGGTCCATGTCCCTATTAAGCATAGCGTACCTACACTCTTTCACAACATAACCAGACACACCAACCAAAAACTTACTCATACTAATTCTAGAATCATCCGTCATACAGGGAGCATACTTAGATAATTGATTGAACTTATGACAATACTCCTTAACTGTCATAGATCCCTATCTCAAGTTCATAAATTCTTCTAGCTTTGCTTACCTCAGCTCAGGGGGAAAGAATCGGTCTAAGAACGCATCCTGGAATAACTGCCAAGTCATAGGAGTGGCATCCTCCCCTCTACTCTTCCTCCACATCTCCACCCAATCATAAGCAATATCTTTCAAGTGATATAAAGCTAACTCCACGCTTTCTTCTTCTGTTACATGCATAATTTGGGTGATCTTCTTCACCTCATCAAGATACATCTGTGGGTCCTTACCTGCCCTTGACCCATAAACTCTTGCGGATTTATAACTCTTGCAGATTCATCCGCATAAAATCGTGAACCCAAGAAATCGCTGAATTACCTTCATGTGAAGGTGGAACTGTGGCCTGAATATTGGCCTGAGCATTGGTGGTAACCGCCTGGGTAGTGCATCAAAAGCTGCCCGGAACTCAGTGTAGGACACCGTCTCACCTAAAGGATCAATGGTTTGAGGTCATTCATTGTTTCTGCGAGTTCTATGAGGAGGTATTTTTTTCATAAAAGAGCACGAATTAATAGCAGAGAGAAATAGTCATAGGGACGATAGACTTTTAAAAAAAAATTAGCTTTTCCTAAAATGCCCCGTAGCCTCTTGCTCATAGATGTGGCGCGCTACACACTGATGATCAAGACTCTACGTAATGTGGCTTGTTAGACTCCCTAGGACTCTTTGAACCTTAGGCTCTGATACCAAGCTTGTAACGCCCCAAGAACCTATCCCGAGACGTCACATGGTGCTTAAGGTCACACGTGGCCTCAAGGTAACCCTCTAAGCCTGTCATCATTTTCAGAAATCACTACGATAAAAATCAAGCTAGAGTAAGAAAGAATAATCATGCCATGAACATACTGGAATATGAAGAGATACTGTCCTGTACAATTAAAATACTGAAGTTCTGCACATACTGGTACTCTAGTCTGACAAAGCCTCTACTACATAAGACTGAGGAGCCATTGGGACAGATCCCCCAACTGACTCATACTGAACTGAAAGGCAACAACCATCTATTAATAAGACAAAATCAGGGACATAGGTCCTCGAACTATGAGGAATCACCAACTGTAGATATGTAGATGAAGTTACTCGAAGATCACTGTCGCTACTGAGACTGGGCACCTGAACCTACATCACGAGGAAATATAGAACACAGAAGAGTAGGAGAGTCAATACTTGGGAATGTCCTGAGTATGTAGGGGTGTATGCAACATTTTTAAATAATATCATAAATATAAAATAAAATCATGCATGCTGACAATAATGACTCTCTTCGCTTGAATTCCCTGAAACATAATTTCCATAAATCATCAATAATAACACATGCTTCATAAATCTCATAAATCATTGGACTCAACTCAAACTCTTTGACTCATGACTTAGACTGACTTGGTAACTCAAGGAACTTAGATCATTATGGACTTGGGAGTTTCTTATAACCGACATAAACTAAACCATGTGAGCCGCATGGAGTCCAACGTTTTGCCCTCCTAAGGAGAGAACCCCACATTGGCGGGAGCGTCGTACTCTTGCCAGGGAGTACAACCTCAATTTCGTTATCATAATCCCATACTCTCCCTCTGGCCCACAATTATCAATATCAATCCTACGGTGGCACGCAGTTTTGGGGAAATACCATATTTCTCGCTCGGTGCTAAATACTTCTCTCAGACTCATCTTAGAACGCGTTAGGAAATCTACCTTAATCAATATCAACTCATGGGTCTATCATAGAGACAAAAACATAATTATATCTCATCTGTAAATCATATACAACTGTGGATTCCTAACTCGACTTAAAATTAAAACAATCTTTCTCAACATCAAGTGTATTTCTCATCAAATCATGTAAAATGTCAAAACTTTAGGAAGACATCAAAAGACTCATTCTTGAATTTCAGTCCCAAATATCAATATATATATTCAATAAGCAACATTTCATAGAAAATCTTGAATCATGACACTTATCTCAAATCATTTAGAAATCATCAATACGTAATAACAATATGCATCTCATGGCATAAATCCTCAATTTAAGAAATATGATGGTAAATAATTCATAATAACAAACTTAATCAACTCAAATCTTGTAATTCATCAATAAAGTAATTTGGGCGTAAACCCACTTGCAAAGATCATGAAATTCCCATAGTAAAAATCAATTCTTTGGGCACAAGAATGAAAGGATATTCTTATTCAAGCCCCACATACCTTGAATTATAAATTTAATAATGAGAGACTTGATTTGAACTTATTTCTCCCACTTTTAGGCTAAGATTCTTGATGCCTTTGACTTGGGGAACTTAATTCTTGAACAGCCTGGAGAAATCTATGGAAGATTCTTGAATTTCTTGGAGATGATTTGGATTTGGAAAAGAGAAACCCTAGTTCTTTAGATATTTCTTAGAAGAGATTGAAGAGAAAATGAATGGCTCTTCTCCACTTGGATATATGTATAAGACCAAAAGGGGAGGAAATGACCAAAATACCCTTTTAAAAAGAGTTGAAAATTGCTGATCGGGGTCTGTGACGGTCGAACTGACGGTCCACCAGATCGTCTGTCACTCGAGTGCCAAAACTGGGATATTCTACCTCGACGTGACGGTCAAAGTGATGATCCATCAGGGAACTGACGGTCTACCAGATCGTCCGTCACTCGAGGGTCAGAAATGGGACATCTTTCCTCGACTTGACGGTCCTCTTGACGGTCTGTCAAATTTTTTGTGGTCCACCATTTTGTCCGTCGCACGATGGACAGAAAAAAGGGTTACTGACTTGGATTTATGGGACAATTGACAGTCCGCCAAGAACTTGACAGCCACCAGACCGACCGTCAAACCTGGGTGATTCCGACAACGCTCAGTAAAATGGCCATAACTTCCTCGTTCAATGTTAGATTTTGATGAAATTGGTATCGATGGAAAGCTTATTCAATGATATACATGATAGAAAGTAGAAATTAGAGAAATAAAACACAATATAAACATAATTCACTTTGGAATCCACCCCTATCCACTCAAAAGATAGATTTTATCTTAAGAAATGATCGGGGTATTACAGGTTTTGGTCTACTGGGGGCCTTGTCCCAGTTTTCAGACAGTTGATGTCTTAGTCATGTAGTAGAGATTTTGCAGACGGTTTCCAGGTGTTGATATATAGAGTTGGATTCCATTTTCCACTATTGATTTATATTAGACTTATGACCATGGTTTCGTTGTTACTTATATTTCTGCATTATCTTCTATTACATGAATGTTGTGTCTAATTATACGATAGAGAAGGGTGTTCCAGGCCTTCACGGTTCAGGATACTCATCACGGCCTGAGTTTTGGTTCGGGTCATGATAAACTTAGTATCAAAGTATGGTTCATGGTCCCAGGGTATCTGGGAAATTGCGTCAGGTAGATTCTTGTTTATGGGTGTGTAGCGTGCCACACTTATAAACAAGGGGCTACTAGGTGTTTAGGAATGTTTCCCCTCTTTGTGATTTAGTTCGTACTTTGGAATCTAATCTGTCCTCTAATCAATGATCTCTTATATTTCAGAAAAATAACTATGCCTCCACGTCGTGTTATTGATCAGAATTCTCAGTCAGATGAGGTCCTTCCTACTCATGGGATGAGGACACGTAATAGATCACACATACCTGAGCTCATCCCTACTCCGGGAGTCCCAACCAGTCCCTCTCAGGCTCTGAGGACTAATGTGAACCGTCCCCCGACTTCTCAGGGAAATATATCAAATGCATAGTTCATGCAATTTATTTATATGTTAGCATAGTTGGTGGCTTCATAGACTCAGCAGTTAGAAGATACTGGGTCTGCATCTGTTACTTCTGAAGCTACTCGGGTGGGCTAATTCATGAGGATGAATCCTCCCAAATTCACAGAAACTAAGGTAGAAAAAGATCTACAAGAGTTTGTAGATGAAATAGAGAAGATTTTTAGAGTAATGCATGTTGATCAGGTGGAAGGAGTAGAGCTAGCAACATACCAGCTTAAAGACATTGCAAACCAGTGGTATAATGAGTGGGAAAATGCGAAAGGGGATAATGCTGAGCCCACAGTTTGGGATGAGTTTGTAGAAGCTTTTCTTGACAGGTTCTTTTCTCTAGAGTTGATGGAAGCCAAGGCTAAAGAATTCATGAATCTGAAACAAGGAAAAATGAGTGTCCAAGAGTACACTCTAAAATTTAATCATCTTGCTCGCTTTGCACCAGAGATAACTAGAAACATGGGAGCCTAAATGAGGAAGTTTACATTTGGCCTTTCCGATAATTTAGCACTTGAGTGTCAATGGGCGATGCTCAATAGGGACATGGACTTTGCTAGTCTGTCTGTCCATATGTAGCAGGTAGAGGAAAAGAACAAAAATATTGTTGAATCTAGAGAGAAAGACAGGCTAGCAAAGAGGGCCAGAACTGCGGACCAGCACCATAGTCAGCCGCAAAGTGGTAACTGGGTAATAAGTGGTCGAAGAAGAAGAAGTTTTGGAGTAATGCACAGTCAGCGGCCAGCGCCCCAACGCCCAGACCACCGACAGACAAATAATCTCATAGTTTTCAGAATCATCATGGATCCAGAGCTCCAGATAAACAGTCGTAGGGTAGTATGGCTCAACAACATCATACTTTTACGCGGTGTGAGACTTGCTGAAAGAATCACCTAGGGAAGTGTTATTTTGAGAGGAGAAATTGTTATTCTTGTGGCAAAGTGGGTCACCTTCAGAGAGATTGCCCTTCTTCTAGAGGGAATATGGGGGTGCTAAGTCCCAAGACGTCTCCACAGATCTTCCCCCTAAGGGTGCCCCTTCAGCTGCCAGGAGCGGTCGCAACCGGTTATACGCTTTGACTAACCGCCAGGAGGCGGAAGCTTCACCAAATATTGTCACCAGTATGTTACAAATCTTTTCCCGTGATATTTATAGGTTGCTTGATCCTGGATCTACCTTATTTTATGTGACCTCGTATGTGACTGTTGGTTTTGGGTTTGAGCCCGAAGTGATTTCTGAACCTTTCTCTGTTTCCACTCTGGTGGGTTATTCTGTTGTTGCTAGAAGGGTGTATAGAAATTGTGCTGTGTTTATTCTTAGCCGGGAGACTATGGCAGACCTCATAGAACTTGATATGGTTGCTTTTGATGCTATCTAAGGGATGGACTGGCTCCATTCGTGTTATGCCACACTAGATTATAGAACCCTAAGAGTCACTTTTTTATTTCCGAATAAGCCAGTGATAGAATGGGAAGGGCATTCTTTAGCACCTAGAGGGCACTTCATATCCTATCTCAGAGCCCGTAGACTTATTTCTAAAGGTTGTTTGTATCATCTTATTCAGGTTACATATTCTAGCGCTGAGAGTCCTCCTCTTCATTCTGCCCTCGTGATAAATAAATTTCCAGAAGTCTTTCCTGATGATCTTCCAGGAATTTCACCTGATAAGGAGATAGATTTTGGTATTGACGTATTGCCAGATACCCGTCCTATTTCTATTCCCGCCATATAGAATGGATCCTACAGAACTTATAGAGTTGAAAGAACAACTAGCAAACCTTTTAGACAAAGGTTTTATACGTCCTAGTGTTTCCCCCTGGGGTACACTTGTACTTTTTGTGCGAAAGAAAGACGGTTCCCTTCGTATGTTCATAGACTACCGCCAGTTGAATAAGGTCACTATTAAAAACAAATATCCTTTTCCTAGGATTGATGATCTATTTGACCAGTTTCAGGGTGTTAAGTGTTTTTCGAAATAGACCTTCGTTCGGGATATTATTAGTTGAAAGTAAGGAAATTACACATCCCCAAAATAGCCTTCCGAACTTGATATAGTCACTATGAGTTCTTAGTCATGTCCTTCAGGTTGACTAACACCCTCAAAACCTTTATGGACCTTATGAATAGGGTGTTCTGCCAGTTTCTAGACTTGTCCGTCATAGTGTTTATTAATGATATTCTGATCAATTCCAAAAGTGAGGAGGACCATGCCAATCACCTCTGAATTATCCTTCAGACCCTTAAGGATCATCAGTTGTATGCTAAGTTCTCCAAATATGAATTCTAGCTAAATGCTATGGCTTTCTTGGGACATATTGTGTCTAGTGACGGGATTAAAGTGGATCCCCAAAAGATTGAGGCAGTGAGAAAATGGCCCAGACCCACGACTCCAACCGATATTCAGAGCTTCTTGGGTTTGGCGGGTTATTACAGAAGGTTTGTAGAGAATTTTTCCTCCATAGCTGCTCCGCTCACTAAATTAACTCAGAAAAAGGTAAAGTTTGTGTGGTCTAATTCGTGTGAAAATAGTTTTGAGAAGTTGAAAGACAAGCTAACCACTGCTCCTGTTTTAACTCTTCCCGAGGGTGTAGATAGTTTTGTGGTATATTGTGATGCGTTCCGAGTGGGACTTGGTTGTGTACTTATGTAGCATGGTAAGGTAGTAGCTTATGCATCTAGGCAATTGAAGGTGCACGAGCGGAACTACCCCACTCATGATTTGGAGTTAGCGGTTGTGGTGTTTGAACTTAAGATCTGGTGGCATTATTTGTACGGTGTGCATGTTGATATATTTACTGACCACAAAAGTTTGCAGTATGTTTTCTCGAAGAAAGAATTAAATCTCAGGCAGAGGCGATGGTTGGAACTTTAGAAAAATTATGACATGAGCCTGTACTACCATCCGGGCAAGGCGAACGTAGTAGTCGATGCCCTCAACAGGCTATCCATGGGCAGTTTTTCTCATGTGAAGAAAGAAAAGAGGGAGATGGTGAAGGATATTCACTGACTTGCAAATCTAGGAGTGCGACTCTTAGATTCAGAAGATGGAGGGGTAATAGTTCATGAGATAGATAAGTCATCCCTTTGTGCAGAGGTTAAGGAGAAACAGGTTGAATATCTCATCTTGATGTAGATCAAGAAAGATATGGGTCAACAGAAGGTGATGTCCTTCGAAATTGGTGGTGATAGTATTTTGAGATGTCAGGGTAGATTATGTGTACCAGATATAGACGACTTACGGAAGAGAATCCTTAGAGAAGCTCACACTTAGAGGTATGTTGTTCATCCCGGTTCTACTAAGATGCACCATGTTCTGAAATTTGTGTATTGGTGGAATAATATGAAGCGTGATGTGGCTAATTTTGTTTCTAAGTGTTTGAACTGCCAATAAGTGAAACTAGAACATATGAGGCCAGGAGGGACTTTCCAGGAGATAGATTTGCCTTTGTGGAACTGGGAAATGATCAATATGGACTTCATTACAGGACTTTCGAAGTCCCGAAACCAGTATGATTCCTTTTGGGTGATTGTAGATAGGCTGACTAAGACAACTCACTTTTTGCCTGCCAGGACTAACTTTTTAGGAGAAGATTATACTAAGCTGTTCATTGCAGAAATAATTCATTTGTATGGGGCACCTGTGTCCATCATATCAGATCAAGGTACACAATTTTCTTCTCAGTTTTGGAGATCTTTTCAGAAGGGTTTAGGTACCCAGGTAAATCTAAGTACAACATTCCACCCTCAGACTGATGGTCAAGATGAGCGCACCATTCAGACCCTTGAGGACATGTTGAGGGCTTATGAGTTTGATTTTAAAGGTAGTTGGGTGGAGCACTTGCCACTGATCGAGTTCGCATATAATAATAGCTTCCATTCTAGTATTAAGATGGCACCTTTCAAGGCATTGTATGGGAGGAGATATAGGTCTCCGATAGGATGGTATGAAGTAGGTGAGATGTAGATGTTTGGGCCTGATCTTGTTCAACAGGCACTAGAAGATGTGAAGCTTATTAGAGAATGACTTAACATAGCTCAGAGTCATCAGAAATCCTACGCCGATGTTAGAAGGAGAGAGTTAGAGTTTGAGGTTAGATATTGGGTTTTTCTTAAAGTTTCTCCCATGAAGGGAGTTATGCAATTCAGGAAGAAAGGTACAATCCTTGCCTTATTCTTTCTATACCTTGGTATGTTTGATATCGTGTTTATCTGTGTTTTGAGTTATCATTCGGGGACGAATAATCCCAAGGGGGGATAATGTAACACCCTAAAGTTTTTTTCCAACTAAATTTCATCCCTAAAATACCAAGCGTAAGCTTTTAGAATGATTTATATCTAATTCCTGTGGAATAACTTAGATTTCAACTTTTGATTTCGTAGATGACTGAATTAGCTTTCCAACGAAGTAAGATTTGCCTAAATCGAATGACCGGGCAAGAAGTTATGGCTAATTTAAGCTATAGTCGTAAATCACCACCATTCTAGCTGTTGGCGCGTCGCGGGGATGGCTTAATTTATAATTGTCAAATTCCAGTAGGACTCCGCGATAGAGGTGCATTGCGGAGAAGTTCCACATCCCATCCAGTGGAACAACGCAATGGCTCCGCATCGCGGAGGCCATCAAATTCCCATTCGTCATTTTCCAGCAAGCCACCGCAATAGTGGCGTATCGCGGTGGCCCGTTAAATCAGCTTCCAGTTTAATTTTTTTTCAGCGTCGTACAAAACTTTATAGGGGCATTCTTGACTTTTCCCAAATCCCTTAAAACGTTCAAACAATAGATTTAGGGTATGTTTGAGCAACATAACCCTATTTTTCACCAAAAGTATCAAGAACTCTCTCTAGGGCTTCAAACAACAATCTCAAGTAACTCAAGATTCAACCGTGGGAATTCAAAACAAATTGGATATTTGGAATCCCCAGATCGTAGGCTTCAAGAAGCACCCGCTAATTTCGTATATAGAGGTACGTGGGGTTGTCCTAAATTTCATGGGCATGTTTTGAAAAAATTTATGCAAGGCTTTAAACTTATACAAGCATATATATGTTTTTACAAGTGGGGTTTTCATTTGATATCAATAACATGTTTTGAGATATGATTTTGAAAGAAATATTGAACTATCAGGGGGTTGTTTGTTTGAATGTATTCTGATGGTTGAATTGTGAACATGTGATCCAAACTTCAAAAGGGTATGATGTGTATGAATTGTGAATTCTTTAAATCCCCCATGATAATGTGTTATACCCCATATTATACTTATGTTAAACTATTTAGAGCAGGAGTTTTGCAATTGATATGATGTTACACATAAATGATAAAACTTCTTGAACTATTATATGTTGAGAAATCATTATGCATGTGTTGTTGTGGGTGAAAGTCTTGTGTATGTGCATGATGTAAATGACATGAGAAGTTGAAGAATTGATGTGATATCAATGACTTGCAAGTCAGGTATGATAATACCCTACAGAGTATGATATGTGATTGATTTTATGTGAGATAGGTGGTTACCCGAAGAAATCATGATCCAAATGACTCTATGCTAGAAACTGTGGATTGCCAACACGGGAAACTTGGTACTATGTTGTGTGATCTTATGTACCTAATATTGTGTCTTCCCTATTTGGGACAAGTGGTTAGGATCCCTGCTTTGTGATCTTGAGCCCAACCCTGACACACGAATTTGATTTGGATGAAGGCACCCTGCTATGTGATCTTGTGTGTTCTTCTCTCTTCACTGATACTCAAGTCTTGACGACAATCGGGATTTGACAGATGGTGAAAATTATAGGGTGTACCACCTAGCTCAGCAGTGTTGCATTGTTGATGAAAAATCATTATACTATGCCCATGTCATTTTGAACCATTTTGCAATAATATGTTTTATGACGGCTCTCATTTATTTTGTGTAAAAATCACTATTTGTTTTTGGATTACTCTACGTGCCAGTATATTTGTGCTGACCCCCCTCTTTTCAAGTTCTGAGGCATAGTCTAGGGGTCCAGATACTCAGTAGAGTCTTCAGAAAAAGTTCGCAGAGTTCAGTTAGTGAGTTTTCTTTGCTTCGGAAGGCCTAGCCTCTTAGCGATTCATTATTCAATATGGTTTTGGTTTACTAGGGGCTTTGTCCTAGTTTTCAGACAGTTGATGTCTTAGACATGTAGTAGAGATTTCGCAGAAGGTTTCCAGGTGTTGATAGATGGAGTTGGATTCCATTTTCCACTATTGATTTATATTAGACTTATGACCATGGTTTCGTTGTTACTTATATTTCCTCATTATCTTCTATTACATGAATGTTGTGCATGATTATCAGATAGAAAAGGGTGTTCCAGGCCTTCACGGTTCGGGATACTCGTCACGGCCTGGGCCTCGGTTCGGGTCATGACAGAGACATAATTGAAGAAATAAAAGCTATTTATGGGGTGGATATTAATTATATTGAGGTATAACGAGCTAAGAAAAGTGATATAGAGATGCTAAGGGGTGGACCGACTGAAGAATATAAAAAGATATCTAGATACATTCATATATTAAACACTGTGTATCTTAACTCACACATTAGGATACATAAGTCAGCAAAAAATAAATTCATATATTTATTTATCGTCTTACTGTAACGACCTAAAAATTTGATGAAATATGTTAAATATGTATTTCTATGTGATTTGACTGTTTTACTCCTTTCTATAGTTGCGTTATGGTATTTATGGTGTGTGGGGGTGATTGACATAGTTTTCGATGAATTTTGGACCTTTTGTGCAAAATTATTTTTTGGTGTCTTCGAGAGCCTTATCATGGACCTGTGTGGTTATCTTTTGATATGTGCGATGGATGACTGAACGAAATGCGCTAGCAGTTCTAAAATATTTATTTTAGGTTAGGTAGACCTTTTGTTCGGGTCTCGATGCACCCGAGCTCATTTTGACCTATTGGTCGACAAGTTGGAAAATTAAAAATATGAATGTGGGACTCATATTTGGTTGAAACGACCTCGGATGGATAATTCGGCTTCACCAATGCATTTGAAACATTGATCTTAGGATGATAACATGTTTGGTGTGTTTTTACGGCTTTAAAATCTCATTTTGACCCTCAGTTTGGAAAATTATAATTTCAAATTTCGGGAATCAACTCTGTGATAAAGACATTTTTCTGAAAATCTGATATCACCATTGAATCTGAAGCATTAAATTTAGTATGGTTGCATAATTCGTTTGCATATATCAGACTCCAAACTAATCTCGGACACCCCGTCGAAGTCCCTTTTTGGACTTAAAAATCTATGTTTTTTTAAAAGCTGGTGCAGTGTATAAAAATAGTTTTTTCGTTTTTTTCTCCATTTTCCCATTCTTTCACCTTCTCTCTTGAGAGTTAAACCCTAAAATAGTGTGAGAGCTTAACAGTGAATCTCGTGGGAGCTTGGGAAACTAGATCAACACCTATTTCTTGATTCCATTATAGATTTAAGGTGAGATTTCTTTGTTTTCTACTCTAATTCCTTGATTAATCTTTCAAAACCCCAAAAATATTAGGACTTGATTTTAAATCTTGATTTCACTCCTTTTCACTTGAATAATGTTTTAATCTTATAATTACTAGTTTTTCACCAATTTAACCTTCAAAACAACTTGTTATTTTAACGCATAATTCAAAGGTTTTACTCGGTAAAATTTAAAAATGGTTTTTCTTTGATTTGAACCTTATTTTTCACTCGATTTGACTTGGGTTTTCGGCTGTATATTTCTAAAAGTAGGAGGATTACATTTTTGTAATAAAGTTTCGATTTTGCCTTTTTTTTTTTGAAAACCCATTTCGGTGGTCCGTTTTGACCCCAAATCAAAAGTAGTCAATATGGATATTGTTGACTTTATTTTAACGTGTATATTCTATATTTCTTCATTTTAGTTGATTTCAAGATCGTTCATGAAAAGTAAGATCGTGGGTTCGAATGTAGCGGACCAATTTCGACATTCGAGGTAGGTTATGATTTAACTTTTTAGGCTGAGTTGGGTAGTTAATTTTTATACTAAAATGAATGTTAAGGGTGGGAATTAGTCATGAAATATGTCTATCTATATGTTGTGTTTGCGTAGGGGCCTAAATATGATGTAATTATTAAATTTGAGATATCATGTGATATGTGTAACCGTGCGGGATCTTATGTGATAATTTAATAGCCTTGAATATATGAGAATAATTATATCATATTTTTAGAAATGCCTATTATGGTTCCATTGGCATATTGTAATTTAATCATACCTTGTGGACATGTGAATCATGTGGAAAAATTCATGAATAGTAGAAATTGTGAGTGGATATTAGCTTACGTGGTTGTGAAATTGTAACATTGTGGTTGGTTATGGAAATACTTCATATGGATTGGCGTTGGAAATACATCATGTGGATAGGTTGTGAAAATACTCATTTTGAATGGTTGTGAACCTTGCATCATCATTCTCATGTCATCATATGCATTATTTCACTTGTTTATTTTATTGCTTTATATTTAATTGTTGTTATGTGTGTGTACTTGATTTGTGTCTTACGTTAGGTATGTTCTTTGGAAACACCAAAAAATACTAGAATTACTAGAAATATTGATAACACTAGAAATATCGAAGTTACAAGAAACATTGGAAACACTGGAAATGTTGAAAACACTGGAAATATTGAATATTGCTCAAGGTTGTGTGCCAACCTCAAGGGTGTATGTCAATCTCAAGGTTGTGTGTCAAACTCAAGGCTGTGTTCCAATCTCAAGGTTGTGTCCCAACCTCGTGTACCACCACCATCATCATCATCACATCATCATCATTATCAACATTATCATCTTATACATGGCATTTGCTTTATTGAATTGACGTTGTGATTGAATATATGTATTGACTTGTTATATGTCTACTTGGTATACCCTGTAACTTATAATTGACCATCCTATATATACATGTTCCTATCCATTTATACTTACATGTTATATAATGTATACTTGTGTTCTACTTGCTGTATTGTTGCTGTATTTATGTATATATATTAGAACTGTTAGTGCAAGCGGTGTGGGCTACCATTGTGGGAATTTTTTTTTATTTTAGGTGATGTGTTTTTAGTGTGTATTTTGTGTACTTTATTTTCTACTTTGCTCGGTCGGGCTATGTTACCTACGGAGTACAAGTGGACCATACTCACTCCTACTATACCTTTCTAGTGTAGATCCAGATTTGAGTGTGCCCCATATTGCTTGACTCGGGTGATTATTTGAGCTTTTAAGGTAGTTGATGATTTTCAGGTGTCCAGATGTCTTCTACTACATTTATTTGTAGACTATGTCTTTACTTTCATTTCAGAGAGACACGTTATTATACTGTTGACACCTGATTTTGGGAGTTATGGCTGCATTGTTATGTTTATTTTTGCCTTTATTATACTTGTATGATTCGACTTTATTCTAGAATCCTTACCTTGGAGTTATTTCTATCTTTTTACCCTTCGTACATTGATTTGTGTGATAGGCATACCTCTCAAGGTTCACTGTGACAATTGCCATCATGACCTATTATTTTTGGGTCGTGATACTTACATCCAATAAAAAATAATTTTGAATTTTGCAGATTAATAATTATGGTTGACGAGGTTTATTTGAGTGGACCGTACAAAGAAACTTTTTTTTTCGCCGAGCACTCTCGATGGTGCAAGTACTACAACTGATATGTGTTTAATGAACTATTTTCAAATTATTTATTTCATTATATTTTGATATGTGTATCGTTTACAAATACATTAAAACAAATACTATCATCGTACTCAATAACTTGTTAGATGTTTTCTAATTTGTGTTGTATTTTGACAATAACTTATGGGATTATAGATACAGAGATTATTTATAGACATGATTTTTTTGACAGTTTAGATGTGCGTTTTGGAGAACATGAGAACATTTTTGTTGTATCAGATCACACGAAAGCATAATTAAAAGTGTAAGCATTGTGTATCCTAAAGTCCCTCATCTTGCATGCATTTAGCATCTTTTGAAAGAATGTTTGCACTAACTTTAGAAATAGTAAGAACAAACTTAGTGACTTGTACTATTCTATGGAGAAGGCTTACAGAAAAGACGATTTTGATTACCTTATGGACAAGGTGGGTAAAGTGGTCATAGGGTGAAGGATTACCTATATAATGCTGGTTATGAAAAATGATCAAGAACTCATGCAATGATAAATAGAGGTAGGATGATGACATCCAATATTGCTGAAAGTATAAACAGTTGTTTGGTAGAGGCGCGGAAATTGTCTATCTTAGAATTTTATAAAGAAGCAAGAATATTGTTTGGATCATGAAACTGCAAAAATAGAGAAATAACATCATACACAAAAACTATTTTAGGAAAAAGGTTCGAAGAAATTCTACTTCTTAATATAGTGAAAGCTTCTCGCATGACGATATAATTTAAAGGATACATATATTATTTTTGTCTTTATTAATATTTTAGTATTTTGATAGTTTTATTAATAAGTTTTTATATTTACATCTTAGTTGAATTCCTAATTATATGCTTGGCAGGTTAAAGCTTCCTCAATCTGTGTTCACACTCTATACAAATTTGGTAGAAGGTACATTGTCGATCTTCAGAGTAAAACATAAAACTGTGGATGATTTCAACTTGATGAGATACCATATTCTCATGAAATTATAGTTTTGAAGAGCAAAAATGTAGATGAAATGGGTCCATACTACTTTGATTACTATAAAACTGAAACCTTTATGAGGACGTATGAAGTTCCAAATTTCGATGTCAGATATGGAAGATTGACATATGTGTAAATGTATTGATGAGGAATAGGTCATACCACCAATATATCAAAGAAAATAGTGAAGGCTAAATAAAGGGGAAAAAAATCTAGTGAAACTCTGTCATCAAGCACAAACTATTGTGGATGATGCGGTCGTGCAAGCCACACTAGACACACTTGTGATTTTTTCAAAGGAGAAGTAAAATTTGTGTTGACAGATACATAGAATGATTCAACTATAATTTATCATCATGAGCTTGATGTTTTAGAGTTCGAACAACATTATATCTTCTTTAACCATATTTCATGTAATGGCTATTTATGTTTTGAGATGCATTTCTTTCAATTCCAACAGTTAGAAAACATTGTTTACTTGATATCTTCTTATACAGTACTTTCTAGTTTGTGTTGTTAATACATTACTCGATGAATTTTTGATGGATAATTTACACTCTTTTATAATGATTATAAATTAATATTGATAATGTACATATTTTTCTATTGGAAACTGTCCAAAGAATTAAGTTAATGTTCTTATTGACCAATAATACATATTTTTAATTGATAAATACATATACTTTCATGAATGTTAATGCATATAAATATATTTATCTAATAATTTATACACTGATACATAATTAATAGTTAATATATACATAGATAATAGTAAATACCTAGCTAATCGTTAACTGATACATAGCTAATAGCCAATACATTACTTGTAATTGATGTATTTGCTACTTTGTTATAAATAATAGACCTATATAAAGATTACTGACACATTAAATATTTTATACAGGAATACATCGATTAGAATTACATTATAATAGTAAATACTATTCAGCAGCATTACTGATACATTACTATTATAATCATTGCTATGTATATCACACTTATAATAAGTTATATTGTAAGATACATCACTGAATAGTAAAGTATCTGCTATAATATATTAATGAACAAATATTGAACTAATATAAAGCAAATAGCCAATACATTACTTTGTTGTGCATAACAGATCTATATAAAAATTACTAATGCATTGCATAATATATGCAGGGATACTTAGCTAAGAATTATATTATAATAGTAAATACTGTTTAGTAATGTATCTGGCACATTTTTATTAGAAATATTGCTATGAATATCAGACTTACAGTAAATTATATTATAAGATACATTACTCAATAGTAATGTATCTTATGTAACATATTATATAATTGTCATGATCCGAACCAGGACGTGGCCGTGATGGAAATCCCAAGTCCGTCGAGGACCGAGAACCGCCTTTTTTTTCTAGCCAAACAGAACATAATATACTAACAACGACTGAATTCCGAACATATAACAAGATAGAAAAGGATAATCTCAATAGAATATATAATATATCAATAACCCATATCCATTAACCAATAACCAATACCCAAGTCTATAGTAATATCCACAAAGCCTCTAATAACCAAATACCGATAGAAAATCGAGACATGCTCCTGACAATAGCCAAAAATAAGCCTAAAAAGAGTATGTGACATAAGGAAATCAAACATAAAATAAGGTTCTTCCGGAGTATGGAATCTCACTACTCTAAGTCAACTCTCGATTAATCCAGAAGTCACTTAATCACTGCACAGGAAAACCAACTGTGTCTCTGTGTCCTGCATCATGTGGGGATACAACATTCAGAGATGGTTAGCTGGTTGAGTGCTAGAATGTAACTCAGGGATAAGAGGATAAAGTAATGCCATGACCAATAATTCAAAACCAGTCAAAAATTCAAAGTACATAATCAAATGCAAATAAACACACACACACAGATACATACGTACATACATACATAAATACATACATACATACATATATATATCACATGTTTGGGTAGGGAACAAGGCTTAGTATGAACTTTAAAACCTCCGCATGAATTATGTATCATAACCGTTATAATAAGGCACCCACGGGCAATATGAGCCCAGCTCTCCCCCAGTTGATAGGGCCCCAATGCGTGTGGTCACACAAACTAGAGAATAATTATATGTGCATATGTCTTATGGGGGACTCAAACCTCCCAACATATATCAAGGTGGATTAAGCACCAAATCATGTAACATGTGGGGCGCGAACCTCCCAATCATATAATAAGAGGGACTAAAACCATCCGGTCATTTAGACCGATGCGTCGGTAACCATGATTTTTTGTATTAGTCCCTCGGGACCTCCACTTTCATGGCCTGACTACACAACCCTCTTTTAAGCCCAATTAAAATATTTAGCACACATTCTCATGAACTAAACCAATTCATTCATTAAGGCATCTCATTGGTATCATCATACCAACAACACTTGCAAGTTCATTACCATGCCATAACCAGTAACCATCACACGGAGGAATTTATGGCCCCTTAGGTTCAATTATTCATTCAGATGGGGAATCCACAAACTCCAAGGTTCAATAAAATCAATCCATGGTTCGTTAACCTTTTATGCCAATACATAATTATAAGTGAGCAAATCAAACTATGTGACAAAGCCAGATTCAAAATCAATTCTAAATTTGGGTTGAGGAAACACAATTTCCAAAATCATATGACAAGTCAAAATTATTAAATTGGGGAAAATGATGATCCCTTAGTTTATTCACCATACCCATGCACCCTACAAGTTCAAAATCAGTAATAAAGCATGAACAATGCATAATAAATTATGGAAAATTAATTTAAGAATCAACCATGCCAAAATCCCCCAACCCATATTAAGACCCATGTTTAAATCCACATAATCAACCATATAATTTCATGCTTTAAGAAAAAAATGTTTAAGGGTAGAGTCACATGCCTAAAATATCAAGAATCATAAAGATAATTTGCCCTTGGAAGCTCTAATTGGCCCGCCTCTTAGAAACCTAATGCTTTTACTTGAGAGGATTTGAGAGAAGAGAGAATATGTTTTGATTTGTTCAATGGTGAAAATAATTCCCCATAGGTATTTTATGGACTAGGATTTTAATTAGGAAAGGAGGTAAATGACCAAAGTGACACTTTAAATTAAGATTAAAATCATGTCCAGTCGCTATGGGTGACTTTACAACTTGTAGGGTCACCTTACGAATCTTGAGATCCAATCGTAGGCTGGACAGTTCCATGGGCACCCACACTGGTCTAGTTATGAGTCATACCATACGAATCATACCAAGATATTACGACTCGTATTCTTCTCTCATACATCAGGACAATATCATTTGGGCATCACACTGGACACACTATGATTTGCCACCTTACAACTCGTATAGAGCCATTACGACTCATGAGGTATAAGTCATAGCTAGAATATAATACTTGGCAACAATACTGGACTCCCTGTGGTTAGGGTCCTATGACCCGTATGGAGACACTACAACTTATATGGAGAGTTGTAGTCAAGGCAGGAAGCTCAGAATTTAAGATTTTTAGAGATGGACACCTTTCAAGATTTTTTAGAGATTAACATTTGGGGTGTCACATTCTCCCCTTTTAGGATCATTCGTCCTCAAATGAAGGGTCAAGACATCCATTAGCACAATTTAATATCAAAACACACCCACACTTACCTTTAACAAAGACAGAAAACAAAGATATTAAGAAGCACGTAGCTTAGACACGATTATCCTAAACAGGGTTCCTCCATAGGAAATTCACCAAAGTCACATCCTTAGTCCATAACCGATGGACTTTCCAATACAAAATCTCAATTGGGACATCCTCAGAAGACAAGAAATCCGAAACACCAACACTCTTCAAAGAAACTACCGCGAAAGGATCACCCACATACATCGTTAACATCAAAACATGAAAGATTGGATGAATGGAACCCAAGATCGGAGTCAAATCCAACTAACAAGATACACTACCCACTCGCTTCAAAATTTGATATGGACCAACATAATAGGGACTGAGCTTTCTCTTTCTTCCAAACTGCACCACTTTTTTCATAGCAGATACCTTTAACAACACCAAATCATTAACATCAAATTCCAAGTCTCTTTTCCTTATATCTACATAGGACCCTTGGTGACTCTGGGTAGTCTTAAGCTAGCCCCGAATCACCTTTACCTTTTCCATGGCTTGGTGAACTAAGACGGGACCATACAATTTATTCTCACTAATCTCAAACCACCTAATAGGAGACCTACACCTCCTACCATAAAATGCCTCTAAAGGAGCCATTTCAATACTAGAGTGATAGATTTTATTATAAGCAAACTCAATGAGAAGAAAATAATCAACCCAACTACCACCAAAGTTAATCACACAAGTCCGAAGCATATATTCCAAAGTATGAATCATTCTTTCCACTTGTCTATCCATCTATGAGTGAAAAGATATGCTAAGTTTCACCTTAGTACCCAAGACTTTCTGGAAAAAACACCAAAAGTGCGAGGAGAACTGAGTGCCATAATAAAAAATGATTGAGACTGGAGCACCATGCAACTTCACAATCTCCTAAATGAACAACTTTGCATAATCCTCCATATAAAAGTTGGTCCTCACTGGTAAGAAATGAGAAAACTTAGTCATCCTATTCAAAATGACCCAAATTGAATCAAACTATAATACCCCGTACTTTTTCTAGCTTAATTTTGCTCCTAGAATGTTAAGGGTTAGCTTCAAAAATGAATAAATTTTATTCCATATGAAATTTTCTAGATTTAGACCCTCCATTGCGTGGAAAATTGAATAAGATTTCCATCAACACCAAATTTGCCTAAATCTGATACTCGGTTGAGAATTTATGGCATTTTTAGTAAAGCAGTACGTAATCTGTGCAAACACCGCATCGCGGTGAAGATTAAATTCCCATTCGTCAAAATTCAGTGGACCTTCGCAATTGTCCGACGTTGCGGAGAAGCCTTATTTCCTATTTGTCCAATTCTAGTGGCTCTCAAATATAGACCTTAGATCCGGCTATCATCAGCTTAAAGTCTGGGAATGTGATATTCTAAAGACAGTTTTTAGAACCCGCTATGGTCATTTTGAGTTTCTAGTCATGTCCTTCGGGCAAAGCAATGCCCCAATAGCTTTCATGGACTTGATGAACAGAGTGTTCAAACAATATCTAGATATGTTTGTCATAGTCTTTATAAATGATATTGTAATACCCCGTACTTCTACCTAGCTTAAATTCATCCCGAAGATTTCAAAGATATGTTTTAAAGATAAATACACTTTTATACATGTGAAATTTTCAAGATTTTGACTTTTTGCGGAATGGAAAATTGAATAAGCTTTTCATCGATACCACATTTTCCCAAATCAGATACCCGGACGAAGAGTTAGAGCCATTTTAGTAAGACAGTGTGCCACCTGAGCCATCAACTCATCCCGGAGCATGCCAAAATGGTAATCGTCAAATCCAGTAAGCCTCCACCATTATGGCACGTCGTGCCAAGGCTCAAATTCAGAATTTGTCCCTTTCCAGTATTTCAACACGATTTCACCGCATCGCGCCATGATGCAATTTCTCAGTAGTTATTTTCCAGAGACGGCACAATAGCGCCACGTCGCGCCAGGTTCCCAAATCGGGTTTTCAGTGACAAAAAATAAAAATTTTCTAAGGGAAATCGGATCTTTTTCCATGACCTAGATCAGCCTTTAACCACAAAATTATGCCCTAAAAACCCTATTATATCATTTTTGTCACTTTCTCTCAAGAACAAAATCCTTCTCTCTCATGAGGCAAAAACCCTAGCTCAAGAATTCAAGGCCAATTCCAAGAATATCTCCAAGAACCTCAAGAACTTATATTTCCAAGTATGTCAAGTGTTCATCCAAGGGTTCCTTCCACCCTTGGAATGCAAGAAACCTTTTCAAAAATTCAAGATCATTTTTTATGAATTTCATGATTTAGTTTGATTGTGTTCATGACTATTATGTTAATGGGTTCTCTAGTTCATGATGTAATTGCAATATCTATGTGAAGTAAAGTGATATATTTTTAGTATCATGTGAAACTATGTTAAACCCTTGAAGTTTGTCAATAGGAATGTGAATTATGATGCCTATTTATTGAATAGTGTTATGTGCATATGTTATGCTCACTAGGTGTTTGATGGATTGCCATGTGAGTTAATAAGAGAAATAAATCATGCCATGCTAGTTTATGTGCAAGTTGTATCATGCAAATGTTTGATAAATTGTCTATGAGAATGAAAAAATGCCATGCTACAGTATGCTAATGTGTTTTTCTCATCCATGTACAAGTAATGAATCACAAGTGTTCGTTGAAATGTCTTAATGAAATAATAATGAACATGTAGCCATTGTTGAGATTTTAATCTTGTGCCATGATTTACTTATTATGCTCTCGAGTCCTGGGGGTATTTAATACCCGGCAATTTAGCTGTGTGCCTAGAGCCAGTGTCAGTTTTCACAATACTTTCAGTCAAGCCACTATCATTAGAATTTAGTTAGTCATATGACTCTGGAAAACTCAGTAAATTCAGTATCAGTCCAGTACTCAGTAATCTCAGTAATCTAGTAATCTCAGTACTCAGAAATCTCAGAAATCTTCGTCAGTTATCAGATCTCAGTAGTTTTCCATTAGTCAACGGAATCCATTGAACTCAGTTCAGTCCAGTTAATCAGTACAATCAGTAGCAGATTAGTCCAGTCCAGTTCAGTATCTATTCAGATGGGAGTAGGATTCAGCACTGAGTGAACCCAAGGATGGGAACACACACTGTCAGCAGAGGGTGTGATTCTTAGAAGCAATCCTTGCATTCCAGAACTATGTAGCCAATATAGGTTGAGACATCAACACTGTCAGTTGAGGGTTGATAAGGTGGATTAACACTGTCAGATAAGAGTCCCACCATTCTCCTTTGAGGACACTGTCATATGAGGGTCACTCACAACTTGTCTTTACCAGTGGCGCGGTATTGACACCCTTCTAATTGAGGTTACAGATTAGACCCCAACTCAGCTATAATAGCTTATTAGGGTATGTCGGTTAGATGAATTCTCCCACAGTTTTAGTTATAAAATCAGGACTATCAAATACAGTCACTCAGTCTCAGTAATAGAACTTAAAAAGTTCTTCAGATATCAAGACTATCAGATACAGTCACTCAGTCTCAGTAATAGAACTCAAATAGTTCTTTAGATATCAGGACTGTCAGATATAGTCACTCAGTACAGTATGGAACTCAGCTAGTTTCATCAGAATCTAGACTTTCAGATACAATCACTCAGTATCAGTTATCTCAATAAACAGTAGTTCATGTTATCAGTATTCAGACTCAGTAGTCAGTATTACCACATATTTAATTTCAATTACTTATCCATGCATGTATTCTCACATTTATGTTATACAGTTAGTTAGTATTGTTCATGCATATGAACCCTTTACCTTCAGCCTACCTCACTTGCATACCAGTATATTTAATCGTACTAACGAATTTGTGCTATGGTGTTTTTATACCATAAGTTCAGAAGCGCGAGCTCCAGAGCATCCTTAGTAGATCAGACGTTCAATAGCCAGACTAGCAGTGAGTCCTCATCATTCGAGGATAGCATGATTATTTTATTACTTTATTATTTCATTAGTTCGGAGTTAGTTGGGGATATTTTCCACAACTCCACAGATTTTAGATAGTTTAGAGCTTTCAGACTACAACATGTTTCAGATAGTTTATTTCAGTTTTGGGTATTATTATACCCCATTACAGACATTTTTTTATATTCAGTATTAGTTTAGTTTTGAACCTTATGGCCTTATAGCTTATATTCTGTATATTTACAGTATATTATTTAGTGCTCAATTACAGATATCAGTCATGAGTTATCTTGTGGTCCTTTGGGGTCATGAGCACCGTGTAATGTTTTGGGTACCAGATTCGGGGCGTTATAAATATTCTCGTCTACTCTCGTAGTGAAGATGATCCTGTAGACCATCTTAGAATTGCGTTGCAAACTCTTGAGATCACCATTTATTCGGCAAATTCAACAAAAGTGAATTTTGGCTAAGGTCAGTAGCTTTTCTTAGTCATATTATCTCTAGTGATGGTATTAGAGTTGATCTCCAAAAGACAGAAGTAGTAAGAAATTGGCCTAGACCTATTTCTACGTCAAACATTAGAAGTTTCATAGGTTTTGCTGGCTATTACAAATGTTTTGTTTAGGGTTTCTCATCTATTGCATCCCCTATGTCTAGATTGACCCAAAAGGAAGTTAAGTTCCAGTGGTCAGATTCCTGCGAGAAGAGTTTTCAAGAGTTGAAGACTCGACTCACTTCAGCTCCAGTTTTAGAATTACCTGATGGTACAGATGGTTTTTTTGTGTATTATGATGCCTCTAGAGTTGGTTGGGGTTGTGTTCTGATGTAGAGAGGTAAGGTCATAAGCCTATGCCTCCAGACAACTGAATCCTTACGAAAAGAATTACCCGACCTATGATTTTGAGTTAGCTTCTCAGTTCATCAGTATTCCATGGGTCCTTGTTGAAGAAGTGCATAAATGATTTAGCCGTTATAGTTCCTCTAGAAAGTATAGATATTCAGAATTGCCTCTCATACGAAGAAGTCCCAGTAGATATTCTTGATCACCAGATCCGTAGACTAAGGAATAAAAAAGTTCTCTTAGTCAAAATTTTGTGGTGAAATCAGTTCGTTGAGGGTGCTACTTGGGAAATAGAAGCATACATGCGTACCAAGTATCCTCATCTCTTCTTCATCAACTCAGATTCAGCCGAAGGTAATAGTCTTCCTTCATTCAGTTCTTTTCTAGTCTCAGATTCAGCTATATAGTTATTTTATGCCACCTCATACACTTACAGATCAGTTCAGTAGCTCATTATGCTTGAGATTCAGCCATACAATTTATTTTAGTTATGCATGATAGCTTATAGACTTAAATTCCTCAGTATTTTCAGCTTAACTAGCCTCATTTGAGGACGAATGTTACCAGGGGGAGATATTGTAATACTCCGTACATTTCCTAGCTTAATTTTGCTCCTAGAATGTTAAGGGTTAGCTTAAAAAATGAATAACTTTTATTCCATGTGAAATTTTCTAGATTTATACCTTTCATTGCGTGGGAAATTGAATAATCTTTCCATAGATACCAAATTTGCCTAAATTCGATACTCGGTTGAGAAGTTATGGTGTTTTTAGTAAAGTAGTACACAATCTGGGCAAACACCGCATTGCTGTGAAGATTAAATTCCCATTCGTCAAAATCCAGTGGACCTCCGCAATTGCCCCACATCGCGGAGAAGCCTTATTTCCCATTTTTCTAATTCCAGTGGCTCACCGTGATAGGGGCGCATCACGGTGATGGCCCAAATGACAAATCAGTAGAGTATCGCGATAACTCCGCATCACAGAGAAATTCCAGGTTCCAGTTGTGTAATTCTAGTGAGCCACCGCGATAGTGTCGCATCGCGGTGGCATGCCAGTTTTGAAAATTTTTATTATTTCCAGCTCCGTTTAAAAGTTTAAAGGGGCACTTTGGTCAATTCCCAAGCCCCCAATTCATGAATAACACGAGATTAAACCTATTCTAAACCTATTATTCTTATTTTCATCCATTCCCTCTCAAAGAAAAACCCTAGCGCTCTAAAATTTCTTCTCCAAGAAATCCAATTCCACCATTATTTCTCCAAGAAAGCTCTAAATTAAGGATTCTCAAGACAAGATAATCAAGAATTTGTCTTCAAGAACTCAAATAGGAATAAAAAATTTAAGTTCCTTCATCTAAACATCTACCAAGGTATGTGGGGTTTATGAACAAATATTCTCTTTCATCCTTGTGCTCAAAACCAAGTTTTAATTACAAGTTCATATGGTTTTTGAATGAATATCCATGAGATTTGAATTAGGGTTCATACCCATTATTGCTATTTGCAAGATTATGAGTTTTTGAGAGATTTTAAAGATGAATTGCATGTTTATTTTCATATTTTCATGGCTATTGCAGTAAATTCTAGATTTTGAGATGAATTATCATTGTTTTTATTACCAATCATGATTATTATGATGTTTTAACATGTATTTGATGCATGGATTATTAATCCCAAGTTTATATATTGATATTTCAAGAAAGATAATGCTTTAAGCATCTTATGATCAGATTAATTACAGATTTTCAGCAAAATTTTTTATCTTTTGATCCTCAGATAAGATTTGGAATTCACTTTACAGATTTATTACAGATTACAAAATTCAAATCATCTTTATTTACAGAATGACTCAGATAAAAGAATAATTAGTTTCGTAATGAACCATTATACTAGATTTTTAAGTGAATTTCCAACAGAATAACCATACAGATTTAAAAGGGACTAGTATTAAGCACCGAGCGGGAAGTGTGGAATTAGCATGCCCCATCTTTCACAGAACTATGTAGCCAACATACGTATAAATTATCAGATTATTCCCACTTTTATGTGGATGACAGTTACAGATGTAATCACTTAGCTCAGGTTATACTCCTTGGAAAGAGTATGACACCTCTGTCCATCGTGAGGTTTTCCCCATAAAGGAACAAGATGTTGGACTCTATGTTAGCTCACATGGTTTATGTCAGTTAGAAGAACCTCTCTTACATATAAGCTTCAGATAAAGTATTTTTCCCTAATAGAAAAGAATAACAGAAAAGTTTTTAGAAAAATTAAGTGTAAAGGCTCACAACTTTATTCAGATTATGCTTTACAGAAAGATATTAGCTACAGATTTTAGCTTTCAGATTTTAGATATAGAAGTGAGCTTTTTTACACTTAAATAGTAAAATTTACAGACAGAACATTAGCACAACTTTTAGAACTAAATATTATGACTCACTAGATTTACAAAGTATGATTTGCTATTTATGATTTCAAATTTCAATATTTCAGATATTCCAACTTATGTGAGTCATTTACATTCAACAAGGAATATTTTACATATTATGATGATGAGATAATGTTTTACTTATGCATTCACCCCCATATACTCAGTACATCATCAAAGTACTGATCCCACATCTATGTCTATGTGCTACTTTGTCTCGTAATATAGGTTCAGGTGCTCAGTATCAGTAGCATGAGTAGTTCGAGCATCTCCATCTACATCCGATAGTTGGTGAGTCCTCATAGTTTGGGGACTTATTCATTTAGATTTTGTAACTTATTAGTCTATATGATTCTATATTTCTTTTCAGACAGTTTGAGTTAGCTGGGGGTCTGTCCCAGTGACTCTATAGTTATTAGTAGTACAGTCTTGTCAGACTGCTAGTTTTGATTCAGATAATTCAGTATTGAGATTTCAGATATTATATTTAGATAGTTTTCCGCATATAGTATGACTATTATGTCTATGTTTCCTTTGTTATGAGATTCAGACTTAGTAGAAGGCAGACAAGGTTAACTTAAGGCTACTCGTAGTCTTGAGCACCATGTGACGTCTCAGGACCAGATTTTGGGGCATTACACAAACTGACCACGAGATCGCGGAATACCAGTAACTAAATCTATAGTGATCACTTCCCATTTCCATATAGGCAACTCAATTCTTGATACAACCCACCAGGCCTCAACTGTTAAACCTTTACTTACTAACAAACCAAACACTTGGCCACAAAATAAGCCATTTCTGTTTTCATGTTAGTCACTAATAGATCTCTCTCAAATCATGGTACATCTTTATCGAACCAAAATGAACAATGTACCTCGACTCATAAGCCTCTACCAAGATCGCTCTCGCAATCCATCAAAACCGGTGACACACAACCTACCTTGGTATCTCTAGATACCATCACCGCCAATCTATTAAACCATCCCTTTTTGCTAGCCCACGTCATCGTTAATCCTTATCAAGGTAGGGTACAAACGTCGTTTCTCTTTTACCTTAGTACTAAGGGATGACTTTACCACTTCTTGCACCATCACACCTCCATCCTCAGAGTCTAAGAGGAAGATTCCCAAATTAGATAACCAGTGAATATCCTTTACCAATTCTCGCTTGTCCTCTTTCACATGAGATAAGCTCCCAAAAGATAACCTACTAAGAGCATCAACAACCACATTAGCTTTACCTGGATGATAGTGAAGACTCATATTATAGTTCTTGACCAACTCAAGCCATCTCCTTTGCCTGAGATTCAACTCCTTTTAGGTAAACACATATTGCAAAATCTTATGATCTATATAGATGTCAACTTGAACCCCATACAAATAACGACACCAAATCTTCAAAGAAAAGACCACAACCAACAATTCTAAGTCATGTGTCGACTAATTCTTTTCATGACTTTCAACTGCTTAGAAGCGCACGCCACCACCTTATCACAGTTTATCCAAACACAACCAATTTCCATAATAGATGCATCACAGTACATAACAAAATCATCAGTACTCTCTAGAAGGGTCAAAATAGAAGCAAAAGTCAATTTATTCTTCAACTTCTCAAAACTTTCCTCACATGCATCGAACCACAAAAACTTCACCTTCGTATGAGTCAAATTAGTAAATGGAACAACAATAGACAAGAAGCTTCCACAAACCTCCTATAATACCTGGCTAAACTCAAGAAACTCCGAATATCAATTAGAGTCATGGGCCTAGGACACTTATTAACCACCACAACTTTATGTGGATCCACCATGATCCCTTCACTAGAAATAACATGACCCAGAAAAGTAACAACATTCAACCAGAACTCACACTTAGAGAATTTAACATACAATCATTAATCCTTAAGTGCCTGCAACACTACACAGAGGTAATTAGCATGATCCTCCTCGCTGTTCAAATACATCAATATGTCATTAATAAATATAATGATAAATAAGTCTAGAAATTGATGAAAGACTCGATTCATAAGATCCATAAATGCGTCCAAGGCATTAGTCAAATCAAAAAATATGTCCAAGAACTCATAATGGCCATACCAGGTATGAAAAATAGTCTTAGGGATATCTTATTCCTAAATCTTCAGCTAATGATACCAATCTTAGAGAAGTACTTAGCACCCTGAAGCTGGTCGAAAAAGTCATCAATCCTATGAAGAGGACATTTATTCTTTACTATTACCTTATTCAACTTGTTGTAGTCTATACACATTCGAAGTGACCCATCTTTCTTACATACGAAGAGCACAGGATAATCCCATGAAGAAACACTAGGATGAATAAAACCCTTATCAAGAAGGTCTTTTAACTTAGCTGGAGCTATTCTATAGGGATAGATAGAGATAGGCCGAGTGTCTAAAAGATTATCAATCCAAAAATCAATCTCTCTGTCAGGAGGAACACCAAAAAGATCATTAGCGAACATTTCAAGAAACTCACGGACCACAACGACAAATTTCAATGGACCCTTGGAACTAGAATATTTAACATGCACTAAATGGTGTAGACACCCCTTGGAGATCAACTTGTGGGCTCTAAGATATGAAATAAACCTTCTCATAAAAACCAGGGAACTACCTCCCCACTCAATCACCGAATCATATGGGAATTGGAAACTGACCCTTCAGGTTTAGAAATCTAGAGAGGCATAACATGAATGGAGCCAATTCATCCCTAGGTGTAACACCCCATATTTTTGTGCTAGAATTCTAGATGTCGTTCCTACACGTGTAAGCTCTAATCCAAATGATTCCCATATGGATATAAGTTTCATGATCATTATCCTAGTATATGAAGTGGTCTTGAGGTGGAAATTGTTCATAGGAAGCACTTAGAGCAAAGTTGAGCTAAGAGCCTTTGATTCGACTAAATCTTTGCATTCGATTCTACTAGGATTGACTTTGAACATGTATAAATTCTTATATATGTAGAATTTTTCAGCTTAAGACCCACCAAATTGTAGAAAATTGAGTTAGTTTTTCAATGATACCAATTTTACCTTCATCTGATACTCGAGTAAAAAGTTATGGCATTTTTTGTAAGAGGCAGTAAGACAACGCAATAGCGACGCGATGCGTTGATGTCCGCAACATGATAGTCAACACGATACAGAGCTATTTCACATGCTGATTCAGTTTCCAAAGGGTCAAGGGTCACTTTGGTGAATTTCCCTCACCCAAAACCATCCATAACAAATAATTTCATCCCTCAAAAGTATTAAATACATTAATATTCATCCTTTTCTCTCCAAGAAAACCCTAGACCCCTCAAGAATACCAAGAACTTCATCAAATTTTCTTCAAGAAATTCAAAAACCTAAGCTTCCTAATTCAAGAACTTCAAGAAGAAGTTTCAAGAACATCATTAGGAATTCAAAGTTCAAGCTTCTACATCCAATTAATCTAATAAGGTATGTGGGGTTATGAACAAGGATACTCCTTTCATCCTTGTGCCTAAAACTAATTTTTAAAGATTAATTTACATCAAGTCACATGAATTGCAATTAGGCTTCATACCCAAAATATCTTGTTTTGAGTTTTGGATTTATAAAGTGATTGAAGCATGAAAGTCCATATTTATCTTGATTTAAAGAACCTCTTTTATGATTTAAACACCATGAGTATGATTTAAGACATTGATTATAGATTTCCAATTGAGTTTAAGCAGGATATTACTGAAGTATTTCAAAAAGTATATTGAGCATGATGTTTTGCTATGAATATGCATGATTTTAAAGCATGGGTTTTAAGCCCTAAGATTTAGTATTGATATTTTAAGAAGATTATAATTTTAATCCTCTTTGATGATTGTTTACAAGGATTCAAGAAAGCATTGATCTTTCGATCCTAAGCTAAGATAAGGAATCCACATTGTTCATATAGTTTGAGATTTAAAGAAAGATAAGCATATTGGTTTTTATTATAAACCCTTGTGCTATTTTAAGGTGGATTTCCTAAAGTTCTAAGAAAAAGAATAGGAGTAGTATTTAGCATCGAGTTGGGTATGTTTCCAAGGTCTCATACCCCAGAACTACGTACCACCGTAGGATTAAGATTAAGTGCCCATAGTGGGCTAAGTTAGTGATCACTTAAGAGAAGGTTACACTCCTGGGAAAGAGTATAATACCTCTTCCCAATGTGAAGTTTTCCCCTTAGGGGAACAAGATGTTGGACTCTATGATGGCTCACATAGTTTATGTCGGTTAGAAGAACATCCCAAAATCCCTAAGTCCTAAAATAGAATAGCTTTTAGAAATTAAGTGTAAAGGCTCACAATTTTACTCAGATATTATTTTACATAAGACATTAGCTATGAGATTTTTAGCTTTTAGTTTACAGATGATAAAGGTGAGTCCTTTTACATTTAGTCTGCATGATTTAAAACTAGATTTGACTTCAGTCCTACTTACTTCACTAATAGAAAGAGTAAAAGTATAGCTTTTAGAACCAAGTGTTATGGCTCACAAGATTTATACAGTATACTTTATTATTCATGATTCATGATTTTTAGCTTTTAGTTATTCAAGCCAATGTGAGTCATTTAAACTTAGCATGCATTTTTTACAAGTTGTATGCAAAATTAGATATAGTTTGTACTTATGCATTCACCCCCATATGCTTAGTACATTCCAAAAGTACTGATCTACATACATGTCTATGTGCTACATTGTCTCATAATATAGGTATGAGTTGTAGTGCGCACATCATATTCTGATAGCTTGAAGCTTTCAGTCAGCAGGTGATGAGTCCTTTTGATTCAAGGGATCGAGTCAGCCATAGTTTGAGTAGTATTTTATTTTTATTTATTCAGTCATATTGATTCGGTATAGCTGAGGGTCATGTCCCGGCTACCTACAGTTAATACTAGTAGAGGCTTCATAGATAGTCAGTAGAGTTAATGTATTTGATTCTAGTTTTGTTTCACATAATCAGGGTTGTAATTATTTTAATATAGTTTTGTATTGATCAAATTCAAAAAAAGATTTATCTTTCTCTTATTTTGTTTAGATTTATGTATTTTATTTAATTTCTCACGAGTTATGCTCGTACAAGGGTTAACTTGGCATCACTTGTGGTCCTAAGCATCGTGTGACGTCCAGGGAGTTGTTTAGGGGCATTAAAAACTTGGTATCAGAGCACAGAGTTTAAGTGTCCAAGAGTGTCTATTAAGCCATGTCTAGTAGAGTCTTGCAGAATGGTACGGAGATGTCTATACTTTTCTTCGAGAGGCTACAGGGAATTTAAGAAAAGTTTTCTTTCTATCATACTCTAGATCATGCTGTAAAGTATTCTCTTAGAAACTTCTATCAATTTGTGTGTTACTCCATAATCCTTCATCTATGACTTATTTTTGAGATGACATGACTAGTAAGTTCCAATTGCACCAAAGATAACACTCTCAGATTTACTATCGGTAATTTCAGAAGTTACAAAGGGCTTGAGAGGAGATCGCTAGTGTGTTATAAGTTCATCAAGTTAAAAGTTATTTCCTCATCCTCATGAGTCGTTCAATTAAGAGAGAGTAAGATATGTATCCAGATTCCTCATTAATCTTTCTATATAGATAGTGCTCATGAGAGGAAATAGTATAAACCTAGAGTGTTATGATTCATAAGTAGTAGAACCTTCTTATAGTTGAAAGCATGGGTATAGAAGTGTAGTGACAAGAAAGGTGGTAATGGAGATTGATCAAATGTACATAGATAAACTTTTACATATGATAGAGTTAGCAGTAAGGTGATATGTCCTTGTGTGTTAGTTTAGTAGAAGGTAGAGAAAGAGTTATTAGTTAGGGTGAATTGTTGTTTGCTTGAAGTAGGAAAGAAGTTATTGGTGGTATTTATTATATTAGAAAGGTATAGAATATTAATGAAGTATTTGTTGGTTGAGTATTATTGATGTAGGCTTCCCTTGAGGTTACAAAAAGGGAGTTTAGTTGAAACTTATAAAGCTATGAAAGTAATTTAGGTATATAGATGGGTAAATAGTCATAATGTGTAGAAAGCAGATGTGCTAACAGATTTTAATAAGGTGTACCATAAGACTGTGATCGATTATGGTTGTTATGGGGTTCTAGTGGACTAGTGCTTCTTGATGTCTTGTTTTATATCTTTCAATTGGGAATAGTATGTGAGGTTAGGTTGTTAATCATGCCTAGCACTAGACACTAAGATTGAATAGTGAATGATAATCAAGGTGGATGTAATGGTTGATTGGTTAGTGATGCTAGTTATATGGAGGTGAACCAATAGGCTTGAAACAGTGAATGCAAGAATTTAAGTTTATTAATTTAAGATTAAGTATGATGGTGTAGGTATGATGTAGAGGTGTGCCCAAGGTGATATGGGGTTGTATTATTTTCTAAGCTTATTAAGTGTTGTGTGTGGTTAGTAGTACCCTTGAGTTGCTAAGTTGAAAAAGGCTAGTTATATAGTACATGGTGTTCTTAATAGCTAAGTTGAGAAGTTTTGGATAAATGGTGTTGAGTCTTTTAAGTATGATTTGGTTCTTATGATTTGAGAAAAATATAAGTATAGAAGTGTGATCTTGGTAGGCTATGATTATGTGTTTAGTGAGGTAGATATGTTTGCAAATGAGAGTGTAAGTCTTTGATGATGATTATTGAAGCTAGAAAGTTAAGGATGGTATATGAAAGGAGTGTTCAAGAATGAAGTTAGTAAGTTAGAAATATAGTTATTCTTGTTTTAGCATTTATGTGTAGACATTAGAATGAAGAAATTATAGCTTAGTCTCGAGGATATAGAGTAGACCCATAAACTAAGAATATCAGCGTTGACCTAAGGGAGAGATGATAGAGTGCAGAACCAAATCAAGTTTTAAGAATTAGATTGTTCTACATGTCAATAAGAGTTATGATGATATAGTGCTCCCTTCTTACTCTAGAGCATTCCTTGGATTTCAGTCATTATCACACCAAATCCATGTCTTGCGTGATAGATCCATGACCAAGGCCAATGCTTATACACTTCATGCGTACTCAAGTCCATTCTCAATTTCTAGCAAGCAAGTAGCAGCTTCACTCTTTGATTCGAGTTATCCCTCATGAATTTATAAACTCCAATCTTATGTTGAATAGCTTATGATAAATATGAACTCATGTTTCAGAGTATGATCACTTCTTAAAAACTCGTGATCCTAGTGAAATCTAGTTTATATCATGTATGTCCTCAGTTTAGATCTCTTTAATGAATCCATGCCTTTGACATTCTATTCTTTAGGCCTTATTTAAGTGTTAGAGTTATGTATAGTATTCTTTTATGCTTCAGGTCCGTTATCCCTTCAGTGACCTCTTTCTATATTAAGATAGTGGTGATGATAATGGATAAGCAATGGTTTAGATGAGAGGGAGTTGATGACCCTCATTAAGAAAAGTTACTTATGTTTTTCTATCTAAGGCTAAAGTGTGAAGTAAGATTGAGGCCAAGTCTTTGATACATGTCATGGTTAGTTGAAAAATGGTGTGTATATTCTGAAGAATAGTACAAGAAAGTTATTGTTGATAGAGGTGTAGAGAATATGTGAAGTATACCTTTATGGGTGTTTGCCTTGAAGTCCATATGTGGTTATAAAGATAGGCTTGAATGTTATGTTGGGATGTAAGTGGAGAAATGAAATATGCACTAGTGAATCTATAGTAACAGTTTAGAGTTAGTCATTGAAGTAGTAAGGGACGTTATGCTTAGGGATTGAGCTCTAAAAAGATATAGAAGATTGAATCATGTGGTTTAGCCTAGTATTGTGGTGTGGCATGTTATGCCATATGATTTCGAGTTAGGCTTGATCATGGTGAGAGGACTTAGTTCAGTTTAGACATTAGTAGATAGATTTATCAAAGCCCATGTGAGAATTATAAGTTGAATCAAATGAGTATGGTATTTAAGGAGAATAGTATAGTTGAGGGAGTATCCGAGAAGTGTTTCTAAGATTGAAAGTAATAAGTTGAATTGCCTTAGGCCTAGTAATTCTATTCCAACTTATAATCCAAATGTCTATATTCCATGCTATAGAGTGGTGTCAATGTTTTAATTTCTTAGTCAGTTGTCTTATTTAGATCATGCCCAAAATTCTTTGCTCACTAACATTAGTAGAATTTCATAGAAGAGTGTTGAAGAAATACTCTATTTGAGTATGAGCGGTCAGTATGATCCAGTCCATATAGCCTGCAACCCAGTTTAGCAATCAACCAGCTAAGCTCCTATAGATTTCTAACTTTCCATCTAGTCTTACTATCTAAAGTTTCAAGAGTAAGGCCATTCCATGAGGTAATTCAGTTTAGTCCATGCATCATATCTACAATTCAAATATTTAGTCATGATTCATTCCATAAGTATTCAGTGAATGATCTTAGTTTTCCAAGTATTCCAGCTAAGACAGTGTAATACCCATTGTATGATCTTAATCTCGTTGTCTCATGATTCATGCTTACATAAGTTATCATGTTTTAGTTCTACATGTGTGATTGTATCATGAATACTTTAAGAGAATTCAAAACTCTCAGCATGAATCAGCTCCTTATAATAAGTAAAGGCAAGTCAGCTCAAAAATAAGTTTCTTGATAGAGGGTTTTAATGTTTCAGCTCAGTTATATCCTTTCTTAGTAGATACATCATGTCTACATTATTTCATACTTCTAAGACTTCAAAAATTTCCTATCCATCATTCGAGGATGAATGATTCCAAGGGGGATAATGTAACACTCTGTATTTTTGTGCTAGAATTCTAACTGTCGTTCCTACATGTGTAAGCTATAATACAAATAATTCCTATGTGGATATAAGTTTCATGATCATTATCCTAGTGTGTTAAGTGCTCTTGAGGTGAAAAATGTTCATAGGAAGTACTTAGAGTGAAGTTGAGCTAAGAGCCTTTGATTCGGCTAAATCTTTGCATTTGATTCTACTAGGGTCGACTTTGAATATTAATAACATTTTATATACATAGAATTTTTCATCTCAAAACCCACCAAACTATAGAAAATTGAGTTAACTTTCCAATGATACCAATTTCGCTTTAATCCGATACCCGAGTAAAAAGTTATGAAATTTTTCGTGAGAGGCATTAAGCCGACGCGATAGCGATGCGACGCGTTGATGTCCCCAACGCGATAACCAACGTGATACAGAGCTATTTCGCATGCTGCTTCAGTTCCTACATTACTTTAGTCAATTTTCCGCACCCAAAACTGTCCATAACACATAATTTCAGCCCTCTAAAGCATTAGATACATTACTATTCATCCTTTTCTCTCCAAGAAAACCCTAGCCCCCTCAAGAAAACCAAGAACTTCATCAAATTTTCTTCAAGAAAGGAAAGAACCAAGCAGTTCAAGAACATCATTAGGAATTTAAAGTCAAACTTCTACATCCAATTAATCTAATAAGGTATGTGGGGTTATGAACAAGGATACTCCTTTCATCCTTGTGCCCAAAACTAGTTTTTAAAGATTAATTTACATAAATTGCAATTAGGGTTCATACCCAAAGTATCTTGTTTTGAGTTTTGGATTTATAAAGTGATCGAAGCATGAAAGTTCATATTTGTCTTGATTTAAAGAATCCTCTTTTATGATTTGAACACCATGAGTATGATTTAAGAAATTGATTATACATTTCCAATTGAGTTTAAGAATGATATTGTTGAAGTATTTCAAGAAGTATATTGAGCATGATGTTTTGCTATGAATATGCATGATTTTAAAGCATGGGTTTTAATCCCTAAGATTTAGTATTTATATTTCAAGAAGATTGTGATTTTAAGCCTCTTTGATGATTGTTTACCAAGATTCAAAAAAGCATTGAGCTTTTGATCCTAAGCTAAGATAAGGAATCCACATTGTTCATATATTTTGAGATTTAAAGAAAGAGAAGCATAATTGATTTTCATTATAAACCCTTGTACTATTTTAAGATAGATTTCCTAAAGTTCTGAGCAAAAGAATGGGAGTAGTATTTAGCACCGAGTTGGGTATGTTTTAAAGGTCTCATGCCCCAGAACTACGTGCCACTGTAGTATTAAGATTAAGTTCCCATAGTTGTCTAAGTCAGTGATCACTTAAGAAAAGGTTACACTCCTTGTCAAGAGTATAACACCTCTCCCCAACGTGAGGTTTTCTCCTTAGGGGAACAAGACGTTGGACTCTATGATGGCTCACATGGTTTATGTCGGTTAGAAGAACCTCCCAAACTCCCTAAGTCCTAAAATATAATAACAGAACACCTTTTAGAAATCAAGTGTAAAGGCTCACAATTTTACTCAGATATTGTTTTACATAAGACATTAGCTATGAGATTTTCAGCTTTTAGTTTACGGATGAAAAAGGTGGGTCCTTTTACACTTTGCCTGTATGATTTGAAACCAGATTTGACTTCAGTCCAACTTATTCCACTAATAGAAAGAGTAAATGTACAGCTTTTAGTACCAAGTTTTAAGGCTCACAAGATTTATACAGTATGCTTTATTATTCATGATTTTCAGCTTTTAGTTATTCATTCCACATGCTCAGTACATTCCAAAAGTACTGATCCACGTATATGTCTATGTGCTACATTGTATCATAATGTAGGTATGACTTGTATCGCGCACATCATATTCAGACATCTTCCAGCCAGCAGGTGATGAGCCATTTTGATTCAAGGGATCGAGTCAACCATAGTTTAAGTAGTATTTTATTTTTCTTTATTCAGTCGCATTGATTCAGGATAGTTGGGGTTCATGTCCCGGCTACCTACAGTCAATACTAGTAGAGGCTTCATAGACAGTCAGTAGAGTTAATGTATTTAATTCAAGTTTTGTTTCGTATAATTAGGGTTGTAATCATTTTAATATAGTTTTGTATTGATCATATTCAGAAAGGATTTATCTTCCGCTTATTTCGTTCAGATTTATGTATTTTATTCAGTTTCTCACGAGTTATGCCAGAACAATGGTTAGCTTGGGATCACTTGTGGTCCTAGGCACTGTGTGATGTCCAGGGGGTAGTCTCGGGGCGTTACACCAGGATAACGTCAAAATTTACCATCTTCAATTCTAACAATTCCACCTAGGTCTCTTTACCACAAAAAGATATCACACAACCCCTATAAACTCTTCTAGTAACCACAGAATCACCCACCGGGGTGAACACAGAAAAGGGGTTGGGAATACTCTCAAGACCATAAAGGCGATTCCAACTAGTGTCGGAGCCAGAAGTAGCACCCTTTGGTGCATAAGCTAAAGATGTGACCATCGAAACCTTATTATCCCTAGTAGCAACCCTTATTGTGGGATAATCCTGTTGCATGTGGCCTAATTGACCTTAATTAAAACACTTTTTTCTCCCATCCTAAAAAAATCCACGATGCAACTGACCAAAAAACCAACAAGGAGGATATGATAGAGCTGACTGAGCCCTACTAGCCTGAGATTGGGCACCCTGTGACCTAGGGCCATCACTACTCTGGAAACAGAGATCACAAGAAGGCTTTCGATAGGGATCACTAACTGTCAAATAGGAGTTAGGACTCCCCCAATACTTTTTCTTAGACCACTGCCTGCCATTTCTACCACTTTACTGCTGACCTCCACCCTGATCTGAATGTATGAACCTCTTACACTGTCTTTCTCCCATCTCTGCTTGCCTCTTATTTTCCTCCTCAACTTATTGCATATACACTACAAGTCTAGATATGTTTATATCCTTGTTCAACAAGGCGACTTGCTCTCCAAAACCAAATTTCGAGACAATCCCAAAACAAGCTTCCTCATCCTAGCCCTTATGCTAGACACTAAATCAAGAGAAAAATAGGATAATTGATGAAAATTCAAGGCATACTCCTTCACAGTCATTTTGCCTTACTTTAAATTCATGAACTCCTCAGTTTTTGACTCCCTTAACTCCTGAGAAAAGAAGCGATCTAGAAAGGAACTAGAAAAGTAATCCCACAATGCCATCCCTGTATCATCACCTTTAGACTGATAACACTCTTCGTACCACTGATATGCCTCATCTTTCAACTGATAAGCAACAAACTCCAAACCTTCTACATCAGTAACATGCATAACTCATAAGATTTTCTCCATCTCATCAATAAATCCTTGAGGGTCCTCCTCAACCTTAATGTTGGTAAAAGTCAGAGGATTCAACCTCATCAATTGGTCAACTCTAGTGGCCTCATAAAAACTCATAACAACACCAGCAAGACTCGTTTAATGTGACTGAGATGTCACTAAATGGGTCAACAGGTGAATTAATCGGCAAAAATCAACATTAATAATATATTTTTGAGGTGACTGAGCATGAATGTCACTATTTAGAGAAGGATCAGTGGATATCAATGGAACTCTACGGGGGAAATTAAAAGCAGCGACCCTAGACTGGGTCTATACCCCATAAGTTGGATGAGTTTTATCCACATTGTCCTCAGATGATACAGAAGAGTTTTCACGAGCATCAAATCTTTGGGGAGGCATGATCTGAAATGCGAACAAATAGGTATTAG
Organism: Capsicum pubescens; assembly: GCA_030864215.1. NCBI lineage: Eukaryota > Viridiplantae > Streptophyta > Magnoliopsida > Solanales > Solanaceae > Capsicum > Capsicum pubescens. Next base: position 95,786,624 of record CM061540.1, read on the forward strand.
AGAGATTCAAGACCTTAGATTCTATGGCCCAAAAATAGAACAACAAGAAAGAAAAACATTCTTAAATGCCTCGTAGCCTCTCCCTTATAAGTGTGGCATGCTACACACCCATAAAAGAGACTCTACTGATATGGCTTTGTGGATACCCAATTGACCATGAACCTTGCTCTGATACCAACTTATTACGATCCAAACCAGGGCCTGGTCATGACGGGCATCCCAAGTCCATCGAGGATCGAGGATCGCCCCTTTGTCTAGCCAAATAAAATATAATACACTCGCAGCGGCTGAATTCCAAACATATAACAAGATAAAAAGGATAAGCTCAATAAAATCTATGACCAATACCCAAGTCCACAATAATATCCATAAAATCTCTAACAATTGAATACCAATAAAAAGTTGGATCATGCCCCCGACAATAGCCAAAAACAAGTCTAAAGAAGAGTATGTGACATAAGGAAACCAAACATGAAATGAGGGCTTTTCGGAGTATGGAAGTTCATCTCTCTAAGTCAACTTTTGATCAATCCAGAAGTTACCTAATCACTACATAGAAAAACCAGGCGTGTCTCCGTGTCCTGTATCGCATGGGGATACAAAGGTCGGAGATGGTTAGCGGGTTGAGCGCTAGTATGTAACTCAGGGATAAGAGTATAAAGTAATGTCATGATCAATAATTCAAAACCATTCAAAAATCCAATGCACATAATCAAATGCAAATATATACATACATACATACATATATATATTACACACTGGGGTAGGGAACAAGGCTTAGCACGAACTTTAAAACCTTAGCCTGGATTGTATAGCATAACCATTATAATAAGGTGCCTAGAAGCTATATGAGTCTTACTCCCCCCAACTGAAATGGCCCCAGTGTGTGTAGCCGCATACACTAAAGAATAATCATATGTGCATATGCCTTATAGGGGACTCGAACATCTCAACAGATATCAAGGTGATTTAAGTACCAAATCATGTAACACAAGGGACTCAAACCTCCCAAGTTAGACCCCTATGTCGGCAACCGTAATTTCTAGTATTGGTCCCTCGGGACCTCCGTTTTCACGGCCCGGCTAAACAACCCTATTTTAAGTCTAATTAAAATATTTACCATACATTCCCATTAATTAAACCACTTCATTCATTAAGGCATCCCGTTGGTATTGTCATACCAACAACACTTGCATGTTCTTTATAGTGGCATAACTATTAACCATCACATGGGGGAATTTATTGCCTTTTAGATTCAATTATTTATTCATACGACGAATCCCACCTGAACTAAATTTAGCATAATTTTATCAATCTTTGTAGTGGCGTGGTACATGACAGTTCTTCACGTGCCTCGGGTATTTAACTTCATGAAAGGTGCCACATTAGCAAAAAAGGGGTCACAAAAATATGTTAAAACTGAGTTCAGGGGGTAATAGGACTCCCGTAAAGTTAGAGTGTGTTGTAGCAACTTTGGCCATAGTTCAGGGGGTACTGGATGCATATCTCTTGGCATATGAAAGTTCTAGGTTCTAAACATGTTAATCTAGAACCAAGAAGTTTATCATATAGTAATTTAAGAAGATATGGTATGGAACATACCATGATGGAACAAGAAAAGTACAGACCATGCTCAAATACGAAGTCTCACCGAGTACTAGTATGCTTCCACAGATGCACTCTCCTTTCAAGTAATAAGAAAATGTTTTTGGAGAAATATTGCACAAAGATAATTGAGAAATTATTGAGATACCCTCTTGATCAAATCTAAAAATTATTAGGTTATTAAGAGGTGTGGATGAAAAATGAATAGGTGCTTTTCTGAAAAGACGCCAAGAGAAAAGATGCAATTTGAATAGGCGCCTTTTTAGTTTTGATATTTATGACATTTTTAATGGGTTGTGAATTTTCTGAAGAGTTGCACCTTTTCTAAAGAATTGTATCTTTATAAAGAGGTGCATCTTTCTGAACCATTACTTCTCTTCATGAAGCAACACCTTGATGGCTATAAATACCTATTTTTTCTTCAGGTACATAGATGAAATTTTAAAGGAAAAATACTCATCTTTCTTGAAAAACTCTAGTGTGATTTGCTACTGTTGAGTGTGTTAGTAGTTTGACAGAAGTTGAGGTACCACTATTCCGTCGAAGTGATTCATTTTATCCTAGGAAGATATATTCCATAACCTTGACTACTTAAGGGGAATAATTTCCATAAGGACACTCCGTGAATTCGGTGGACTTGAATCTTTCAAACTTCATCTTTTTCTAAACCACTACAAGAAAAACAACCTATAAGGAAGGGAAATCTGGTCCCAAAAAATCCAAATCTTATCCCAATTGGTCTTTTAGGATGGGAAAAAGTTGGTCGCATTCCATCCTAACAGGCTCCTATGCAAAAGGTCAATAACGATGACTCTAATAAGCTGGTCCTTAAAATATTTTTGAGATAGCAAAACACCCGATCGTAATTATTATTTAGCGACGATATATCTTGTCCTAATTGACTAACTACCTGATCGTAATAATCCTTTTGCGATGATATATTACATCCCAAATAGACTAACTACCTGGTCATAATTCTCTTTTAGCGATGGTATATCTTGTCCCAAATAGACTAACTACCTCATAATAATTATCCTTTCCTGATGGTATAGCTAATCACAAATAGACTAACTGTCTGGTCATAATTATCTTTTAGCAACGGTATGTATTCTCCCAAATATACTAACTACCTGGTTGATATAAAAATAATGTACGTAATCGAAAACTAAACTAAGATACGAATACGAAAGATAAAGGGATAAAGAGAGAACAAATAATATACTGACACAATGGATGAATGAATAGCATACTAAGGGTGTATCAAACCCCTAAACCTCTATTCAATGTCAAACAAAGCACCAATATCCTACGTAGACCTCAAGGAAATTAGATTCCCTAGCAACTTATGTTTCTAAACAACAAATCAACAAAAGCGATTCCACGCTTGGCACAAGCCATCCAAGCTTGTCACACACTTTCACAAGTGTTTGCATTCATAATTCGTCAATAAACTACCTACTAAATGAAAAGAAGTCTTATTTATAGTCTAGGCTAAGTTATTACATCATATGGGCCCAAAAGTGACTCATTTAGGAAAGACAAAACATAGAATCCCATTAATCACATGCTTAAGAATTTGTAGAGCACATGGAGTGCATCCCAAGAGTATAGTAGGCTGTTTTGACCAACTATAGCAGATCTAGAGCGGGTTGGGCGCACCTCCAAAGCGAATAGGGCGCATGTCCTCTTTTAGGGGCTTTCTAACCCTGTTTTTCCTTCCATTGGCCTTTTTAATGTCTCTTGAGCCTCCTTGATCATCATAATCATCCAATGTACTTCTTTTGATAGCCATCAAGAAGTAATCAAATGTCTCTTAACCCATAAGCATCCTCTTTAGCAATTCGAAGGCCATTTGGATTGTATTATCCTCTCATTCTTAAAGAAGATTCATCCTCGAATCTATAAACTTTAAACACAAGAGAAGAAAACATAACCAATATTTCCTCGTCCTCGTGGCACGAGGGTTAGTACAAGGGTTAATATAAAAACATCCATGCCAAGGGGACACCCATTTCACATATAACCAAATATCCTTCAAGACAATAAAAGAGAAGTCAATATTTATAGTGCAAAGGAATTGGCTAAGATAAGCAACAACAACAAACCCAGTGTATTCCCACCAAGTGGGGCCTGGGGAGGGTAGAATGTACGCAGTCCATACCGCTACCTCCATAGAAGTAGAGAGATTGTTTTCGATAGACCCCCAGCTCTAGATAAAGAATAGTTAACAAGGTCATAGTAATACATAAAATAGGATGGGTGACATAACCGAAAACTAAGAACTAAGAAATAAGAAACAATAATAATAAAAATAAGAGCGATACGAAAATAAGTGACTACGAAAATAAGAAATAGGAAATAAGAAATAAGACAAAGACACCCACCTAGTAGTAGAATACACTAGTGGGTCCTACCAAAGGACAGTCCTAGGGTTACTAAACTAGTTATAGAAGAGCTCCCTAACTACTAGTCACAACCCACACCAGCACTAGCCTTCTACCCTTATCCGCGACCTCCATACCTTTCTATCTAGGGTCATGTCCTCAGTAAGCTGTAGCATCTCTATGGCATGTCTAATAACCTGTCTCCGGTATTTCTTTGGTCTACCTCTACTCCTTCTGAAACCATCCAAAGATAGTCTCTCACACCTACGAACTGGGGCATCCGTGCCCCTCTTCATCACATGCCCAAACCATCTCAGCCTTCCTTCCCTCATCTTGTCTTCCACCGATGCCACTCACACCTTCTCCTGGATAATATCATTCCTAACTCTATCCTCTCTAGTAATCCCACACAACAAATACAACATTCTCATTTCCGCTTTCTTCAATTTTTGAATATGGGAGTTCTTGACTGGCCAACACTCCGCACCATACAACATGGCCGGGCGGACTGCCACTCTGTAGAACTTATCTTTAAGATTTAAGGGCACTTTCTTATCATATAACACTCCTGAGGTAAGCCTCCACTTTATCCAACCTACTTCAATACGCTTAGAGACATCCTCATTAATCTCGCCAGTCCCTTGATTCATAGACCTGAGATACTTAGAACTATTCCTCTTACAAATATGTTGGGAATCCAACCTCACCACCACTTCATCCTCCTGCTTTGAGTCATTAAACTTACACTCCATATACTCCGTATTGGACCTACTCAACTTAAACCCCTTAGACTCAAGGGTATGCCTCCAAACCTCTAATTTTTTATTTACACCTCCCCGTGTCTCATCAATCAGCACTACGTCATCTGCAAATAGCATACACCAAGGCACCTCACCTTGAATACTCTTCATCAACACATATATCACCAACACAAATAGAAATAGACTGAGAGTCGATCCCTAATGTAACCCTGTCTCGACCGGAAAATAATCTGAGTCTCTGCCCGCCGTCCCCACTCGAGTCTTCCCTCCACCGTACATGTCCTTAATGGCTCTGATGTACACCGTCGGGACCCCCTTACCTTCAATTATCTCCCAAGAACTTCCCTAGGGACTTTGTCATACGCCTTCTCCAGGTCTATGAACACCATGTGTTGATCCCTCTTTCTTTCCCTATATTGCTCTACCAATCTTCTCACTAGATGGATTGCCTCTATCGTCGAGCGACCAGGCATAAATACAAATTGATTCATCAAAATGGACATGACCCTCCTTAGTCTCCGCTCAACCACCCTCTCCCAAATCTTCATAGTATGACTCAACAGACTAATACCCCTATAGTTATTGCAACTCTAAATGTCACCCTTATTTTTATATAATGGAATCATCATACTCTATCTCTAAGCCCCAGGTATTTTTGCAGTCTTAAAAATATCGTTAAACAAATCAGTCAACCACCTTAACCCTGCTCTACCAGTATACTTTAAAAAATCCATCAAAATTTCGTCAGGCCTTGTCACCCTACCTATTTGCATCCTACGAATAGCCTCTCTGACCTCCTTAATCATAAAACATCTGCAGTAACTAAAATTTTGGTTTTCCTCCGAGTGCTCCAGCTCCCCTAACTCAATGATTCTGTCCCCCTCCTCGTTCAACAGTCTATGAAAATACTCCTGCCATCTCTTCTTAGTGTGGACATCTTCCACCAAAACTCTACCATCCTCTCCCTTAATGCACTTTACTTGATCGAGGTCAAGACCCTTCCTCTCCTTAGATTTATCCAGCCTATAAAATCTCTTTTCCCCATCTTTCTCCTCTAACCCCGCATACAGGATCTCAAATTATGCTATCTTAGCAGTCATAACTGTTAACTTATCCTCCTTCCTAGACACTTTGTACACCTCCATATTCACCCATTTCTATTCTTCATTTTTACTCTCAATCAACTTAATATATGCCCCCTTCTTAATCTCCACTTTCTTCTTAACTTCTTCATTCCACCACCAGTCCCCCTTATGCCGACCTGCCCAACCCCTTGAGCTATGATAAGCATCAAGGAATTTTAATAAGTTAGTTCTATTAACAAGATTGCCAAATAACCTTAATATGATAAAAATATCATCATGCCAAGGTTGCACACACTTAAGATATAGCCAAACATCAAAATAATCTATCAAGGGTGTGTATCCCCATATTATAGAAGCTACTTAGCAATTCAAGAGGCTTGGACAATGGGGATGGCTAGAGGAACCATAGTAATCAATCAACCACTCATGAAGGCTCACATGGGTTCTAAGTCTCAATAAGTATATAACTCCTCTAGAACACTCATCTTTGTAAGAGATCTTTCCTTTACACAACTTTGTCCCTCAAGTAGATTAGAAATCTTCAAGAAAGACTCTCCGTCATAGGGATGAATTCAAACAACCTCAACCACAGTTTGCTTGTCATCTTGATGAAGCACTAAGTGGTGTGAATGAGAAACACCACCTTTTAAATGGTCACCTGGGTTAAATGGGTAGAGGGTCCATAGGAATAGGTTTAGGAAACACTTTTTTCCCCTAAGAGTACTACCATTACAAAGTGTTATACCCTCTACACTAGCCTGAGAATTATTAAAGGCAAATAGAGGGTCACTCCTATTTGATTGACCAACATTTTCAACATCATCACTCACTTGAGGTTCATTAACCATATCACAAACATCCTTAAGTAATAGACTAGGTTCACACATAAGTTGGTCCACATAATTTTTATAAGATAATGTACTATCAATCATCACAATGGCTTCAACACTAGGTGTACACAAATCGATCTTACTAAAGTTAATTTGGTCATCATTAAAATCAACTAGTGTATCCAAGCTATAAATTTGTACATTACCATCTTAAAGTAACGAGATATTAGGCACATCTAAAGATAAGCTATCACTCACACTTAGTTGGCTACTAGCCTCACAATGATCTTTCATATTTACTAGAGTGCAAAAGTTAGCTTGGTTACCTTGAAGTTTGTTTGGAGAATGTCCACTCAAGGGAGATTGAAGGATGGAGTTACGATAGTTTAGATGATCTATCATGCTATACATCCTCTAACACATGTTATCTATCTTATGGTTGAGAGCTTCAAGGGTCGCTAAGATAGCATTTGAGGTATTGTCATCCATGTACCTAATAAAATAAATACTAAACAAAAACAAAAACAAAAACAACAAACTAGTTAAAGTCAGTAAATTAATCTTACAAGATCTCAAACTTCACACCTTTGGTTTGTCTCTCAAATGGTGTCGCAAGCATTGATAGATCGTTTATACTCCAATGAGTTTGCGTGGTACTAATTATGGATTGAGGTCGGAATGGATTCTTGTTTGAAAGACTCAAAAATATAAAATTACTTAAGGACTTAAACCAAGAAATAACAATGAATTCAAAAAAGAAAAACTTAAAAGAAGTAGGATGATGAAAGATATAGGACTCAAGAACTAATCGATCAACATAGTAGATGAATTACAAGTCGGTAAGTAGTTTAAGATTAAAGGAAGGGATTTAAGAATCAAAAAATTAAAACTAAGAATCAAACCTTCAGAAATGGATTTTTTAAAGTGTTGAGATGTTTTTTAGAACTTGAATTGATGTTGGAGAAGTGTTGAATTGTGTTTAGGACGCGTTGGGGCTGATTTGCGCTCAATTTGAGGTGAATTTGGGGAATTGCTGCAGCATATGGGGCACATGTACAACACACCTTGGATGAAGGAGTGCCTCCACCTACTGGTTTGAGGTGCGGACACAGGTCCAAGGAAGACCAGGCACACCTACAAGGCAGGTTGGCCGGTTCTTGGCACTTGTAATGGTCGTTTTGCCCTTAATTGCCCCCCTTTTGTACTCTTCCTTTGAATATACTTGGAATATCCTTGGATGTTTTAGTACAAACACTTTTTAGCCAATTTTCTTTCTTTATTTTGGATCAAACAACAACTTTTGATGAAAATTCAACTTGAAGATTTGAATGTCTTCAAGAACACCAAGAACACCAATCATTTTAACTTTTTCTCTGGAGCTTGGAATGAGTTGAAATTTTTATTGTAGGTACTTAATAGCCTTATAAACTCATTCCAAATATCATTTTTCTCAAATTCTTCACAAATTTTGGAGATTTTTCAATTCACATCAAACTTCTGCAACCTGATGATAGGCGGATTTACACGCCTATATCAATATATTTTGCCCATATTTTAGCCTAGTTTTGAGAACAAATTATATATTTCATGCACTTTTAGTCTTTTTTCCTGTAAGAGAGCTAACGAACATGATTAGTAAAGTTTCAGGTATAAATGATGCAAAAATCAGCATTTTATGGCTTACTTGATGCAAAAGAAAGCTCACAAAGGAATGGAAGAAAGTTTACACGCCTAAGGACCAAAACTGTTGCATGGAAAATCTGTCCCGGGCTAAAACAACATTTCTGAAGACTTTGGGGACTTACAGACACAAAGCTGGATTTTGACAATGATACATTAACCTAGTACAATTAGGTTATGTATTTCATTATTTTATGTGGATTATGATAATGTTACCTTAACCTAGTACATTTGGGTTAAGGATTTCATTAGTCTAATAGGATTTGGTTATTTATTTCATTAGCTTAGTAGGATTAGGATATGGGTATTATAAATACCCTATCATGCTAGAGATTTTAGAGAATCTTCTTATAACTTCTAATCTGACATTCATCATTCAACAATTAATTTTCTTCCATCCTTCTCATCTTCCACTACAAACATCTTCTTAACTTCTCGTCTTACAATTCAATTCTATTACTCTACAATTCTTCTAATCTTTCCATTAATTCTATTTTTCTTCTTCTACTCTTCTATTCTTAAATTCCACAACAAGAGAATCGTTACTTGCTAAGGAATCACGCCTCACGCCTATCACTTGATCTACACGCCATTACTCAATATCGTGATATAATAACAATGTCAATCGTGATTTCCTTCGCATTCATGGGTAACTAAACTTCTCTGTTGGGGTTATGGAAGCCGTATGAGATACTATCTATTGCTGTGAGTTTGTGAGTTCGAGGCACGTATATTGCTTATATCATTATTCTCTTCATCTTAATCTACATTCTTTGCGGTTGCAAACGCAAGAATACGCCAGTCTAACATTTAACTTGTTCGAGAGAAAAGTTATTTGTCTGGAAAAGAGATAATGTCAAGGTAGTAGGACACCCTTTCCTATTAAAAAACTAGTGCCGTAACTGGACTAACCTCTTGGAGAATTTGTACCGTTAGATACGCTTTAAGCTCGAGAGAGTTAAAGTGAAATAGTCCTTGTTTAGGTCGAGAGACGCTTGGATTTACCATCGACTACAATTCTCTATAAGCAATTGCATGACAGAATTCTACACACTCATATCCAATAGAGACGTATACCTCAGAAGGTGGACATAACCCCAACGCTTCAATTCTCATTGTTTACAACCAACGTAACAATCTCTCTCTTTTTACTTTATTATTTTCAGCTTTTGTTCACATTACTTGCAAGACAAGAATCCCCCCTTCTTACGAGAATTGCACCAAAAGTTTAGTAATTTTACTTACTTGTTGGCCAAGCTATTCCCTGTGGGATCGACACCCAACCCAGGTTGGGTTCTATATTTGCTAACGACCGCTTTACACTGAAACGAGAGCTGTAGATTGAGCGTTATCACAACCCAAGCTCCCAACAAGGATAGAACACTCAAATAAGCTCTAATTTGACTCAATTTTTGTTTAGACTCATATAGTGTTAGAGAACACAATTATAACACTATAAACACAAGAAAAACACAAAATAAAAAACTCAAATTTTGGCATAGGTCTAAAAACATGAATAGTGACTTTTTTGGGATTTTTTTATTTTGACACTTTTTTTGGTGGATTTTCAAGATAACAAACCCAAGATTGACTTCATTGGAATGAAATAAAGCTCAAATATGATACCAAATGATATACGAACAACGTGTGGAATCAAAAACTATACTACGATATGAATACAAAATATAAAGGGATAGTTATTGAACAAATAATAGATAAACACTATGGAAGAATGAATCGCAAACTAAGGGTGTATCAAACCCCTAACCCTCTATTCAATATCAAACAAAGAACCAATCTCCTACGTATACCTCAAGGGAATTGGAATCCCTAGCAATCCACGTTTCTAAATAATAAATCAACAAAAGCAATTCCACGTTTGCCACAAGCTAATCCAAACTTGTCTCACACTTTCAATTTCACAAGTGTTTTCATTCATAATTCATTAATAAACTACCTACTAAATTAAAATAAGTCCTATTTATAGTCTAGGCTAAGTTATTACATCATATGGGCCTAAAAGTTACCCTAGGAAAGACAAAACATAAAATCCCATTAAGCACATACCTGAGAATTTGTAGAGCACATGGATCACACATAGGACGAATACCAAGGGTATGGTGGGTTGTTTTGACCCGCTATAGTAGATCTAGAGCGGGTTGGGCGCACCTCCAAAGCGGATGGGGCACATGTCCTCTTTGGGGGGCTTTCTAGCCCGATTTTCCTTCCCTTGGCCTTTCTAACGAATCATGAGCCTCCTTGATCATCATAATCATCCAATGGATGCCTTTTGATAGCCATAAAGAAGTCATAAAGTGTCTCTTGACCCATAAGCATTCTCTCTAGCAATTTGAAGGCCATTTTGATTCTATCACTGATCGTTAACCTCTGTCAGTCCTAAATTATCTTTTAAGGATAAGAAATATTTGGTCCTAAATTATCCTTTAGCGATAAGAAAAATTCTTTTCTTAGATCAACCTTTAAACGTGAGCAACATCTCTAGTCCAAGATAAATATTTAAACAAATAATATTTCTAGTTTCTAATTGACCACAAGTGAGCCTAATATCACAAAATAATAAAACTCATCAAATAAATATCAAATTACAATCGAGAATATCGATACAAAAATATGATATAATTAGTTATCAAAAAACATAGTTAACATCCCATGATATTAGTTTCAATATTTGTTTCACAAACAACATAGTTACCATCCTGATCGAGCTAGAGTATATGATATCAAATTTTCTATAAAATTTGAATACATAGCAAAATATGAGTTTTTGCATCTTCAAAACTTGTATCTTGACTTGTCTTCAGTCTTCAGAATTTGTAAGTGTAAGATTTAAAAAAAATAATAAATAAATAATGTTATAATATAATAATCTGTGTAAAGTTTACACTAGAATTAGTTAAACCTCTCACCCTAAAAAGTAGTCTAAATGTTATCTTGAAACATCAACGAACGTTGCAATAAAATAAGAAAACTAATTAGAAAAGCTTTGAGATTCATTAACCATTTATAGTTCAAAAAGGTATTCTTGAACAAGTAATTAGTAGAGTCAGTCTATGCCAAACTTTAGTAAGTAAATAAAGAATAAAGTAATGAAATAGCGGCCATACAGAAATAAAGCCTCACAATATACTTTGTTCAACATCACTGAAATGGCAAAGGACACGATCAGTTATATTTAAGTCACTTGGTCAAGACTGAAAGTAGACTTCTACAAGCTCAACACCGATGGTTGTTCTAAAGGAAATCTAGGAGCAAGTGTTATCAAGGATAACCAAACTAGAAATAGGCATTCACTAAAAAGCTAATGCAAGTTTTTACATTTTTTCCCACAATATATACAGTCACAAATTGGAAGATACACAAATATGTTTTCTTTTGCTTTTAGTTAAATATAGTAGATAGTACCAACCAAAGATTAAATACTTATTTTCCATACAAACACCATAAAATCAAAAAAAGAGTGCAAACCTGTCATGACAGTGGCCAATAGTCCAAGATACTTGGTAACAAATGGGATACACTGGTCTGATCCAATAGTTTCTCCTACTCAGCCAAATTACACACAACGTCAAACTTTATAGTAGGTCAAAATCTACAAAATTACAACTCTAATTTTTGGAAACATCGAATTAATATAATACAGTGTACGAGAACAAACTACAACACTATCTTGTTAATATATACATTTAAGACCCCATAAGATCCTAGCTCATTTCAGCTCACTCTTGCATGCTAAAGGTGGTCAAAGACTTAGAAAATTTCACTAAGTGTTAAGATTTAGTCATTTCCAAAGCCTCTTAAACTTTGATGATTTTAATTCCGACCTTCCCGGCCTTAGAATATCGATTTTTAAGTTGATTCATGATCAAGGTAGTCGACAACATATTTTGGGTAAGTTTTAGATTTTTTGGATGAGGTTTGAGTCTTGTTTGGATGTTCAAACCAGAGAGGCAGGGCGATATGGCCGCGGCGCACTACTTGTTGCATTGGTGGGGTACAACGTGGTGCGTCGACTGAGCGAAACAATGTGTCACTGGCCACGTTCAGCTTAATTAATTTTAGGTATGTAGGGGTATTTGAGTCATTTTCCCCCTACTTTGCCTCATCCATAACACGATATTAAGGTCCCAAAAGGGAAAAATCACTCATCCTTTCACAAACTCTCTCAAGAACAAAATCCTAGCTTCATCAAATCCAAGTTCAAGCTTCAAGAAATCACCAAGAACTCATGAAAATTCATCAGTTAACGTATGTGTGATGTTCGTCCAGGGGCTTATTTTACCCATGGAGTCCAAGAATCCAGTTTTAAGATTTAAATTATGGTTTTTACATGTTACTATGAATTATCTCCATGAAGCTTTTATGAATCTAGATTATACATCATGTTTACAAGTGTATTTTGATGGAAGTTACCCTTACACATTTGATTGATGGAAATTTCATTGTTAACTCATTATATATGGTTTTAGTATTGCAATTATACTATTCCCACATGTTTTACTCATTCCCATACTTAAGTCCATGAATTTATTTCCATTTAAATTTCAAGTTAAGATTATAATTAGTTTCAAGTGGAATGCATTATTGTATGTTTTAAATATTGTGGTTTCCATATCGTGTTCATGAGAATTTAGAATAAATCCTCAGTTTATAATTTTTTCATGTGATCGTGCTATATCATCAAATTTAAAAGTATCCTCATGTTAAAGTCTTGATCCCAATGTGTTTGATGAAATGCCTAACTGTTGAGTTTTGAATAATGTTTTCTTGTTATGGTTTCAAGCTTTTGTATGTCCCTATTATTATTACTATCGAGCCCTTGGGGTTATGAATACCCAAAATTTAGTTTACTTAGTATCAGCACTTTTAGAATGGTTTCAAATATGTATGAGCATTATCAGTTCAGTCAGCTATCATGTCAGTCACACTTAGATCAGTTCAGTAATCTGAGTCAGTTTAGTTAGGAGTAGGATTCAGCATCGAGCGAACCTAAAGATGGGGGCTCATTCGTCAATTAGGATTGGGTCCTTAAAAATAATCCCTAACTTCTAGAACCACGTAGCTAGTGTAGGTTATGATATGTCACCTACTAATTTAAGACTGATACTCTCAGGGGTCACCTGTCAGTTTAGGACTGATCTCAGGGGTCATCCGTAAGATTAGGACTGACTCCACAGGCATTATTAGTACCCATGTCATGGTAATAGCACCCTTCCAACTAGGGTCATAAGTTGGACCCTAATCATCTCAGCTTTATGGCATGTTAGTTAGATGATACCTTCCACAGTTTTAGTTTCAGTATTCAGTTCAGAACTCAGTTCAGTTTTGCTTGACCATAGCATACAGTTATCAGTTATTCAGTTATCAGATTTCAGTATTTTAGTTTATAGACTATTTTAGAAACATGTTACATGCTTGGTCATGCATACTTATGTTTTATAGTTTTCATTTATCTTTGCATCAGTTATATCATGTTATTCAGCCAGTTAGTTATTAGTCTTGTTCTGTCAGATTTTAGTATTTCTACGCATATCTGTTATTACTATTTTTATGCACAGTTAGCCCATGAATTTAGCCTAACCTTATCTCATAAACTAGTACATTCAAAGTATTGATCGCATACTTATTTTTTGTGATATGATGTTTAATATCATAGGTTTGGATGCTCAGTTTCGTGACCGCGCTTAGACAGATCAGCTTATCTGCAACAGCTGTGGTGAGTCCTCATATTTTGAGGATATTAATTCTTTATTTTGGTTTATCTTAGTATTTTAGTATTTCTATTCAGTCAGAGTTAGTTGGGGGTTTGTCCCATTAGCTCCACAGTCAATTAGCTAGAGGCTTTTCAGACACTTTCAAACAGTCAGTTAGATTATTATTTTTTATCATTTTTCAGACAGTTGTTTTTGGACTTATGATTCAATAAAGTTATTAGTATTTAAAAACTTAAGGCATATTCAATCATTCTACACATGTGTATTTTGTTACTATTATTCAGTGCTCACAGCACGTACCAGTTCAAGGGTAAGCTTGTGTTTTTTCGGGACCGTAGTAGAGTCTTGTGCATGGGTGTGAAGTGTGCCACATTTATGGACCACAGGATACATGATATTTTAGGAAAAGTTTCCCTTCTTTCAGTATTCATGTTGTGCGAAAGAGCATGAGCTCTATTTAAGCTCTTTTTCTACTTCATCCTCTATTCTGATACAGACCATGCCTCCCAGAATAAATAACGAAAGAAGGAATGGGAATCAACCAATACCTCCACATATTCAGGAAGATCCCCTGAACGGGCATATCTCTCACGCCAAATTCAGAGCTGGTTTCACTACTTTAGCTTATTTAGTAGTTGCTCAGAACAACCTGCAGGCTATTTTACTATCTAGGCTTGGGTTCATACTCAACAAAGTAAGGGGGAGAAGCATAAGGAGAAAGAGAGAGAGAATAAGAGAGTTAGAACAAGTAGTTATAAGCCAAGGTCAGAGGGTGGTAATCGTTTCTAGTTTCGTCAAAAATTCTTAGCCCCAGGTCCTTCTGCAGCTAGTGCGCCAATGCTAAAATTCAAAAATGACAGTTGGGATAGAGCATCAGGCTCTAAGCCTTAGGGTAGCATAAAAAGAGGTCGTACAAACCCACTTTACCAGAAATATGATAGAAATCACCAGGGTGTGTGTAGAGCTGGTAGTGGTATATGTTTTAGATATGGCAAGCCATGCCATCGAGTCAAAAGATGCCCATAGGGAGGTCGGCAGAGTCAATAGAGTCATCCCTCAACTCCAGCCGGTAGCCCGACTTAACAGGGTGCTACTTCCAATGCCCCCAGGGGTCAGCGCCAGAATAGACCTTATGAACTCCAGTACCAACCCGATCAAAAAAGTTCTCCTGAGGTTGTTACGGGTACATTTTAGGCTTTTTATATTCTTGTGTATGTTTTACTAGACCTCGGGGCTTCACTTTCTCTTATAACCCCCTATATAGCTGTCGACTTTAGCGTCTGACCTGAAATATTAGCAAAACCCTTCTCAGTATCTACCTAAGTAGGTAAATCTATCATAGCCAAGTAGGTATAAAAAAATTGCTCGATTACAGTATCCCAGCAAACCACTTCAGTTGATTTCAGAAATAGAGTCGTTCAATTTTAGTTTCTCGATGAACCAACCAAGGAATGAAGGGGTATTACCTCAGTGCTTAGGAGTCAGACGTGTTTTCATATTCCTTCTTAGAATCCTATGATAGAATATGATCTAGAATTAGAAGCATGAAACTAAGAGTTTGGCAACAGTAGTAGAGTTAGGATAGTGTTATCTTAATTCGATCAGATTATATTTCATGGGGCTAGTTGTATGAAAGGTCAATCCATAGGCTTGAAGCAGTGTATGTCAGAATTTAGGTTTGTTGATTCAAAACATATGTTGTGGATGTTATATTTATAGGCTATGATAAAAGTAGTATGGTTTGTAAACATTTGGAGATATCCATGTTATGTGTTAGAATCTAAGTTTGAATCTTTGAAGGTTGAGCTAATAGAAAGAGGAGTTGAAAATTCTAAGTTCATCAATTTTAAGTTGTTACATGATGATTGTTGGGGCTATAGAGGGCTAAGAGTTGTATCTCAGAAGAAAGTACTAACAATAAGTTTTTCATTATCGGGCATAGTCATTCAGGGTGAGTTTACCAGTTATGCATAGTATTATACCCCAAATTCTTGAGTAAAGCGGTGACAGTTCAGTTTAGAGATGTTGATTAAGTGGTTCCCAGATTTAGAATGATGGCTTTAAGCTAAGGGGGAGATAATAGAACAAGTAACCAAGTCAGGCTCTCAGATTCTAGTAGTAATGCCAGTGTATTATTGAACATCAGTAGGGAAGGAAGATGCCCGACCCATTCTTATCTTAGTGCAAGGTTTTTCAGTCATCACGATATCTACTTATGCCTTACATGTTAGTCCTATGATCATGGCTCGTATTCGTGAACTTTATAGAAAATCATGTACACTTCCCGTTCCAGTTCACCCAGCAGTCCAAATCATATTCCATGAATTTGTGAACTCCAAACTTAGGTCATGCAGCTCATGACTCATGCATTCATGTTTTATAGTATGGTCAGTTCCCATGATTCATGCTACACTCCTAATGATCAGTGAAATTCAGAATATGTCATGTATATCCTCAGATTTGATTTCTTTAATGAGTTCATGTCATTGATACTCTATTCCTCAGGCCTTATTTTTTGACTCCTGATATTTAATCATGATTCATATCGTAAGTGCCTCGTGTATTATCTGAGTCTTTTCTCAGTATTTCAGCCAAGTCAGTATCATTCGGGGGGACAAAATATCCCAAGGGGGAGATGTTGTAATACCCCAAGTTTCCATGTCGTAAATCTCTTAATTTTCCTCCACGAAACAAGATCCAGCTTAAAGTAATGGGTACTCATAAATAGACTCTCACATTTCTATCTCAGCCTTATAACTATTCTCATGTCATTGCATGCATTTCACGAAAACAGTTTAGTTTATGTAGCATGTTTCAGACTCAGTCATGTAATCATGTTTTAATTGTGCATATTCAGCATGTAATCTCAGTACCTCAGTAATTCTCAGCTTAACCAGTCTCATTCGAGGATGAATGTTCCCAAGGGGGAGATATAGTATGACCCCGTAAGATCCTAGCTCATTTCAGCTCACTCTTGCATACTAAAGGGGTTCAAAGACTTCAAAAATTTCACCAAGTATTAAGATTAAGTCATTTCCAAAGCCTATTAAAAATTGATGATTTTAATTCCGACCTTAGAATATCGATTTTTAAGTTGATTCATGATCGGGGTGGTCGACAACATATCTCGGGTAAGTTTAAGATTTTTGGGATGAGGTTTAAGGATTGATTGGATGTTCAAACTAGCGAGTCAGGGAGATATGACAGCGGCGCGGCGCGACGCTTATTGCGTTGGTGGGGTGCAACGCGGTGCATCACCTAATGCAATGCATCACTTTCCATGTCACTAGCCACATTCAGTTTAATTAATTTCTGGGATGTGGGGGTATTTGAGTCATTTCCCCTCTACTTTGCCTCACCCATAACACGAGATTAGGGTCCCAAAAGGGAAAAATCACTCATTATTTCACAAACTCTCACAACAACAAAACCCTATCTTCTTTAAATCCAAGTTCAAGCTTCAAGAAATCACCAAGAACTCATAAAAATTCATCAGTTAAGGTATGTGTGATGTTCGTCCATGGGCCCTTTTTACCCATGGAGTACAAGAATCCGTTTTAAAGATTTAAATTATGGTTTTTACATGTTACTATGAATTATCTCCATGAAGCTTTTATGAATCTAGATTATACATCATATTTACAAGTGTATTTGGATGGAAGTTTCCCTTACATATTTAATTGATGGAAATTTCAATGTTAACTCCCTAAATATGGTTTTAGTATTGCAATTATGCTATTCCCATATGTTTCACTCATTCCCATGCTTATGTCCATGAATTTATTGCCATTTAAATTTCAAGTTAAGATTATAATTGGTTTCAAGTGGAATGCATTATGGTATGTTTTAAATATTGTGGTTTTCATATCGTGTTAATAAGAATTCAGAATAAATCCTCAGTTTATGATTTTGTCATGTGATCGTTCTATATCATCAAGTTTAAAAATATCCTCATGTTAAAGTCTTGATCTCCATGTGTTTGATGACATGCCTAACTGATGAGTTTTGAATAATGCTTTCTTGTTATGGTTTCAAGCTTTAGTATGTCCCTATTGTTATTGCTATCGAGCCCTGGGGGTTATGAATACCCAAAATTTAGTTGTTTACTTAGTATCAACATTTTTAAAATGGTTTCAGATA
Organism: Capsicum pubescens; assembly: GCA_030864215.1. Taxonomy (NCBI): domain Eukaryota; kingdom Viridiplantae; phylum Streptophyta; class Magnoliopsida; order Solanales; family Solanaceae; genus Capsicum; species Capsicum pubescens. The sequence goes on from CM061540.1 coordinate 95,804,841, forward strand.
TGTATGAGCATTATCAGTTCAGTTAGTTATCATGTCAGTCATACTTATATCAGTTCAGTAATTCGAGTCAGTTCAGTTGGGAGTAGAATTCAGCACTGAGTGAACCTAGGGATGAGGGCTCACCCGTTAGTTAGGACTATGTCCTTAGAAACAATCCTTAAGTTTCAGAACTACATAGCCAGCATAGGTTATGAGATGTCACCCACCAGTTTACGACTGATCTCAAGGGTCATCCGCCAGATTAGGACCGACTCCACAGCCATTGTTAGTACCCGTGGCATGGTACTAGCACCCTTCCAACAGGGGTCACAGGTTGGACCCCAATCATCTCATATTTGGGGCATGTCAGTTAGACGATACCTCCCATAGTTTTAGTTTCAGCATTCAGTTTAGAACTCAGTTCAGTTTTGCTTGACCATAGCATACAGTTTTCAATTATAAGATTTTAGTATTTTAGTTTACAGACTATATTAAAAACATGTTATATGCTTGGTCATGCATACTCATTTTTTATAGTTTTCATGTATCTTTTCATCAGTTATCTCATGCTATTCAGCCAGTTAGTTATTAGTTTATTCAGTCAGATTTCAGTATTTCCACGCATGTCTGTTATTACGATTTTTATGCATAGTTAGCCCATGAATTTATCCTAACCTCATCTCATATATCAGTACATTCAAAATACTGATCGCATACTCATTTCTTGCACTATTATGTTTAATATCATAGGTTTGAATGGTCAGTTTCCTGACCGCGCTTAGATAGGTCAGATTATCAGCAACAACTGTGGTGAGTCCTCATATTTTGAGGACATAAATTCTTTATTTTAGTGTATCTTAGTAGTTCTATATTTCCATTCAGTTGGAGTTAGTTGGGGGTTTGTCCCATCAGCTCTACAGTTAGTCAAGTAGAGGCTTTTTAGACACTTTCAGACAGTCAGTTAGATTATCAATTTTTAGACAGTTGTTTTCGTCTTATGATTCAGTAAAGTTCTCAGTATTTGAAACCTTAAGGCATATTCAGTTATTCCACACATGTGTATTTTGTTACAATTTTTCAGTGCTTACAACAGGTACCAGTTCATGGGTTAGCTTGTGGTCTTTCGGTACCGTAAGCACCGTGTGGCGTCTAGGGTATATTTTTGGGGCGTTATAATACAAAACAATTATTTCCTTTTCTCACAATTCCTCCATCCTTTGCTATATCATAATCCCAGATCGGGTGGTTTTTAGGAATCCTTCACATGCATTCTGCTTTATTCAATCCTGTCTACCGAAATACTAAAAACCTTTTCTTTGATCTTAAATTATGAATTCTAGAAAACTAGAGGTTCTTTAAATCTCTCAGTTCTCCTTATAAGGACTTGAAAGTATCTCTAAAGAACAAAAGGAATTAGGATTTACAAATGCACAACAAATAAAACATTCCTCTGAGTAACAACACAAACAGAGCCAAACAACGAAGCTTCAATTCCAAATTAGTTGTGGTTGGTTTTATGATTCATAAGCATCTATTCTGCTTTATTTTTTCCTAACTAGAGTATTTATTTGTTCCTTTTTCTTGCGGGACTAAGATCATAATCAACATTAAGATTAGCAGATTGGAGTTTTAGCTGACTAGATATCGAATCTATATTATAAATTTTGAATTCCTTCAAACACATGCACCACAAGTCAGCGATGCAGCTTGGAAGTTTAACCACATATTGACAAAGAGTTCGAATACTAATAGTGATAGAAGTATATGAACGTTAGTAAATCCATTTATTTGAACATTATGGAAAGTTCTATAACTTTTATTCTATAGGATGAGGTGGAAAAATGTAGTGCCAGATATAGAAAGCACTGCTTGCAACAATTTTCAAGGGATTTTTTCAGGAAAAGAGGAAGTTGTTCCAAAAGAACTCCTCAACTATATTCCCAGGTTGGTGATTGATGATCAGACTAACATTCTCCAACAAGACCCTACCTTAGAAGAGCTAAAAACTATGGTGTTCTCTATAAGCCCTTATTCTGCAGTAGGTCCACATATCATGAATGATAATTTTTTTAAACTTGTTGTCATATTATTAAGCATGACTAGTTACAAGTGGTTTAGGCTTTCTTTTCTGATCACATTATGCCAAAGTACTTTTACATTGGTGATTATTATTGGGACACAGTCACAATATCTAATACTTCTACAGTAAATATGAAGGAAATTATGCACACCCCTTCTACTGATTCCATAAGTGTTTGCCTTGTCAAGACAGATACTACAACTCCTTTTATTTTAGCCTTACAGTTGAGGCCTTTGAATATTACCATTTAGCCAACACTAAGTAAATCATTGAAACTTTTCATACGTCTCAACAAAGGCTCCTTAACCAATAAATACATTAGGTATGTTTCTTAAATCCTTTTAATTTAACAGGATCAAGGTATATATTTCTCTACTGGGGTCTGGATGTTAATGCTATTTTAGAATCAGCCAACTATGCCTCATGGGATTTCACATAACCAAGTCAAAGGAAATAGCTAAATGAATCACCAATTATGCTAATAACATATGGGAATATGCTTAGTAAATCACACCAGAAGCATAAAACAGATCGCACTCAAGTGGAACAGCTCTGGTACCAGCTAATAGAGGGAAAATGTACGATAAAACAACGAGAATCACAACAATTACATGCTACAGACACCAACCACTTGCTAAAGTTCATGCATCCTAAATTTCTCAAACCAATATAATAAATATACAAAGGGAAGTGAGAAGGTATAAGGTTACTAACTTGGAGAGCATAAGGCAGTGGTCATTCAGTTGAAATTGGCCATGTTGTAGCCATGACTTGTGGTTGTTGAGCAGCGAAGAATTCTTTCATTTTCCTTATTTCTTTCATCTCGTCTTCTAAGATAGACAAACGATCATTCAAGTATTTATTTTCCTCTTGAGTAGAACGTAGCATGGACAATAATTCAGCCTTGGGGAAAGTGATACCTTTTAAGTCTTTCACCTTTACTCTACCCCCAAAGGCAACTATATACATGGCTATGATTTTGAGGTCTACATACTTTTCAACAATCTCTATGCTAGATAAAAATGGCTCTGCATTCACTATTTCTTCTATTTGAGCCTGCAAAATGTAGAAAGAAATATTTTTTATAATTATTCCATATAATTTCAAGTAATTAATATACATATTAAATTTACCAAATGCACATGTTTTTGAATTGCTTCAGGCTCAACGAGCTTGTTATCTTTCTTTCAACTCTCATAGAAAATAGTCCTAAATCTGTTGGATTGCCATCTTTCTTCCCCTCCCCCCCCCCCCACCTTTTACATAAAAAAAAACATGTAAAATAACACCTCATAAATATTTTTTTTAGGAAAAAACTTTATGATAATACCTTTTCAAAAATAATATCTTTCATAGGCTTGCTACCCATGTGATGAAGCATGATCAACTTAGCTCGATTTGTTGCATTCCTTTTGCTTCTCTCCTATATTTGTAAAATAATAAGCTAACTTTTAATAATACAAATAAAAATTATAAAACAAAAGGGATTTTTCTAAATCCACATAAGGAAACCCATCTCAAAACCAGGGAGTTGCCTAAATCCCTTTGTTGTCTTGCTAGATTTCATAAGGAAGCCTAGTCAATTTAACCTACCTTCTTAGATTTAGTTGGCTTAAGGCTTGTCTTTATTTTAGAACCTTTTACTTTTAAGCAGTTTTTTCACTTGAGAAAAGCTTCAATGCCACTTTTTTGGCACTATCCTAAGAAAGCAGGAGCTAAGTTGCTTGGACTCTCCAAAAATGTGGCTTCACCCGCGTCGGATCCTACAAAAATGCACTACTTTTAAAAGATCCGCCATGCAGGTGATGACATGTTTTAAGATCCCGAGCAATATAGAGCAGGAGCATCAGAACTAAAGGATTTTAGACTACTAAATCTACTCACAGGCATCTTTAAGGTGATAACAAAGTTACTTGCAGAAAAGCTTAAAATGGGGTCGGATATGTTGGTCAATAAACATCAAATTTCATTTATTAAATGGAGAAAAATAATAGATACTACCCTCATTGTAGAGAATGCGTTGAATCAAGATTAAAATGGAAATATCCTAGTGTAATGTGCAAGTTGAACATTGAAAAGGCATATAATCATATAAATTGGAAATTCTTGCTGAACACCTTTAAGCAAATGGGATTTGGTGATAGATGGTTAGGTTCGACCTGGTTTTGCATCAACAATGTAAGTTTTTCTGTCCTAATAAATGGTGAGCCTGTGGGTTTCTTTCTATCAGAATAGGAAATTAGGCAAGGTTACCTTATACCTCCTTTTTTATTTATCTTGGCAATGGGAGGCTTTGATAGAATTATGAGGGTTGCTATTCAAAATAGGTGGTTTAAAGGCTTCTAGATAAAGTAGAAGGACAAAGAGGGGGTTTGGAAATAGATTTCAACCAGCAAAATAAGACCATTGATTAGAACCTCACTAGTTGCGTCACTACCCCAAGCGCACAGATAAAGTAAGCAAAGAGGATTATGATTCAAAACTGATCATAAAATAAAAGTCCGGCATGTAAGCAATGAAGCTATAAGAATCTGTAAGTCACTGGTCTATTTCTGGTGAAATTTATTGTAAGCAATAAATTGTTTCGTCATTAGTAAGTGGGGGGTTTGGAAATAGATTTCAACCAACAATAAATGCGTCTCGGATAGAACCTCACTGACTGCATCATTTCCCTAAGTGCAAAGATAAAGTAAGCAAAGAGGATTATGATTCAAAACTCATAAACTAAAAATCCAGCATTTAACCAATAAAGCTATTAGAATCTGTAAGCAATGAAGCGTTTCATCATCAGTAAGTAGTGACCGACAAAGCTCCTTTCCAAGTCATTATATACATGATTTGACATTGTTTATACGATACAAAATAATAGAAATGAAATGAAAAATAATACAATAGAAAATAGAGAATAGTGAAATCAAACAAACAAAATTGAGCAAAAATGAAATTTGAATCAAGCAAGTAGTAGAAACGAAATTGAAAACATACAAAATTGAGCAAGCACACAGATTAGGAAACCAAACAATCAAAATTGAAAGAAAAACTAAGGATATCATACTTGATTAGCTGTTATAGTAGCTGATTAGGGTAAAAGCGATGGAAATTAATAGTAGACGCGCGCAGTTTGTGAAAAAATAGGAATTTTTTTTTAAGATGAATAACCATATATATGAATATGTAACGTTTCTCTATTTATTTCAAGATACAGAGTGTTTTTTTTGTTTTAATTATATAAGATATGAATTTCGCTCTTTTATATTTTATTAATTAAATAACGAAAATAATTTTTTTATTAAAATTTTAAGATTCCATCTCAAGTCTCAAATTTTCAATAGGGACCAGTTAATAATTTTTTTAGGACCATATTTTATCCCTTCGCAATAAAATGAATAATTAGGGACCGGAATATAATATCGTCCTAATAACTATACTTTTAGAGATGAAATTATTAACTCGTCCCAAAATGTTGGTCTTAAATAGACCTTTTTGTTGTAGTGAACGTTTGATTTTTCTATTTTTCAAAAAATAGTTTGAACGTCATTTTGTTAATGGTCATAAGTTGGGTTGAACTTATTGGTGAAGTTTAAAATTGTGAATACTAAGTTAAAACTTCATTTGATTGTTCATACTTTAGTTTGAACATGTGTTTGATGTTCTTGATGTAAAATACAGATTTTACTAAACCAGAAAAACAACAATCTTAAGAAAATTATAAAAATATTTATTTTTTTGTACTTGTTTGGTGAAAAAACATCACCATTCATAAATCAAGTACTTGATTAATCTATATTGGGTTTGATTTTGTAGAGAGTAAAATCTTTTAATTTTTACTCCCTCGGTTAAGAATATAAAAACTTTACCGAGAAATTAAATTGGAAATTCAATTTGAAGAATATAAAAATTTCACCGATTCATTGGATTCTCTGTATTGATTTTTGGAGTTTAAAATCTATGGGTTTTCAATCTATTTGAACTTGATAGTGATTTGACAGTATAAAAACTTCATCACAAGTCAAAGTTTATTCGATTAACTATTTGAAGACATAAAAACTTCATTATTGACTAGAAACAAGTTGTTTAAAGATTAAATTTTATCTTTAGTATTCTAAAATATTAAATATTTGTCAAAACTGACAAAAAAATAACAAATGAAACTAAACAATAAATTAATTCAGTTGTGAATGGTGTTGTTCCAATGGCAATTCATGTTGTGTCACTAAGATGTTCAGATGTTGCTTTTGCAATGGCATCGATAGAAAAATCAAAAAAATCTGATGTGAATTTTAAAGAATGATAGCAAATGACGTGCTTTAGGCTAACCAAACTTAAAATGCAAATGTTCACAAGTAGAGATCCCCATAGTTCTGGAAAAGAAATATTTGAAAATTAATTGTATGATTTAAAAAATCTTGTGATTCGTCTCAAGATAGAAGAGGATAATGAGTTGAATGAAAAATCATCAATGGTAGTTGCAAATCTTTTTAAAGATTATGCTACATATAATAAGAAGAGGGAGAAATCTTCTAGACAAAGAAATAGCAGAATAGGGAAAGTTTCAAAGGCAAGTGCTACAATTATAGTGAAGTTGTCCACAAAGATCTAAATTGTCAAGTTCTAAAGAGTAACAAGAAAAGAGACCAGATAACATATTGGAAACAACTATAAATATTAAAAATTTGTGTGTTATGATCACCGAAAGTAATCTAGTTGGAAATCCAAATAAATGGTGGTTTGATTCAGGAGTTACAAGATATGTTTGTGTGGACAAAGAAGTTTTTGCTACTTATGATACCATTGGTCCCAAGAAGTGATCTTCATTAGAAATAATACAATATCCAAAGTTGAAGAAAGTGGAAAGATATTCCTAAAAATAACTTTCAATAAGGTGTTGACTCTCAACAATATTCTCCATGTCCCTACTATTAGAAAGAACTCAGTGTCCACAACAGTTCTCATTAAAAAGGGTTTGAATGTATGTTTGTTTTACATAAAGTTGTAATAAGCAAGAGTGAAATATATAATAAATAAATATATATATATATACATATATATATATATATATATGAAAGGGCTATCTCAGTGAGTGTCTTTTCAAACTTGATGTAATGTCTATTAAAATGAAGAAAGTTGAGGCTTCTTCTTACTTTCTTGAGTCAAATGAATTGTGGCATAAACATTTAGGACATGTCAATTATAAAATCTGGTGTAGACTGATTAATTTAGAAGTTTTGCCTAATTTTGAGTGCAATAAATTAAAGTATCAAATATATATAGACTAAGCATGTTAAGCATCTGTATAAATCTGTTGAAAAGAAATTCAATCCCTTAGACTTAATTCACATAGACATTTGTGATATAAAATCAACACTATCTCGTGGTTGAAAAAAAGTATTTCATAACTTTTATTAACGATTGCACTAGATATTGTTATATTTATTTTTCTAAATAGAAAAGATGAAGCAGTAGATGTGTTTAGGAAATATAAAACTAAATTTGAAAATCAGTTGGATAAAATGATCAAAATGATAAGAAGTGATAGAGGTGGAAGGTATATATCTCCTTTTGCGGAGATATATTTGGAAAATAGAATTACTCAAATAATGTTGAAGAATTACTCAGATATATTCACCTCAATCAAATGGCCTTGCAAAAAGAAAAAATCAAATGTTGAAGAAAATAATGATTGTCTTACTCATAAGTTCAAGATTACCGCAAAATATGTGAGGGAAGCTATCCTTACAGAAAGCAAAATACTCAATAGAGTGTCCCATAGCAAGACACACTCTATTCCATATGAAAAATTAAAATAAAGGAAACCCAAATTAAAATATTTAAAGTGTTGGGTGTCTAGCTAAAGTCTAAGTTTCTATGCCTAAAGGAGTAAAAATAGGACCAAAGACTGTGGACTATGTGTTCATTGAATATGCTACAACCAGTAAGCTTGTCGATTTTGATTCATAAATTTGAACATCCAGATATTCATGAAAATACAATAATCGAATCAGATAATATTGAGTTTTTTTAACACATTTATCTGTATAAAACTAGATATGAGTTGTCTAGTGGGGGATCTAAGCGACCTCGGGACGAACCAAAGAAAAATGTACCTAATGATGAGAATACAAAGTGTAGAACACATCAAAAAATGTTGACTTTCTTTGGATTACATTTTGTAGTATTTCTTCTTGAAAATGAGTCTCAAATATTTAAAGAAGCGATGTCATCTTCGGACTCATCCTTTTGGAAAGAGGCATTCAATAGTGTGATTGATTCAATCATGAGGAACCGTACTTAAGAGTTGGTTTATCTTTCTCCAGAAAATAAACCTTTAAGTTCTAAATAGATCTTCAAAAGAAAAATAAAAGCTAATGGTACTATTGACAAATATTAGGCAAGAATTGTTGTGAAAGGCTTTAGACATAAAGAAGGCCTTGATAATTTTGATGCATACTCACCAGTAAAAAATGATAACTTTCATTCAAATGTTGGTGGCATTAGCTATGGTATATATGATCATGAAATCCATCAAACGGATGTGAAAACAATATTCTTAAATGGAGAATTTAAGGAAGAAATTTACGTGAAACAATTCGAGGGTTTTGTAGTTTCTAGTAGAAAATAAAAATATGCAAAATTATTAATTCACTTTATAGACTAAAACAAACACCCAAACAGTGGCATGCAAAGTTTGACCAAACTATGTTGGCAAACGGCTTCAAGATAAATGAATATGATAAATGTGTTTACATTAAAGAAACTCTAAATCACAAAGTCATTGTTTGTTTGTATATGGATGACATGTTGATCATCATAGAGACATTTCTAACAAAAACGCTATGAAATGAATGCTTAAGAGCAAGTTTAATATGAAAGACCTTGGAGTTGCTGATGTGATCTTGGGGATAAAAGTTCATAGAACTCCATAAGGTTGACATTGTCACGGTCTCATTATATTGAAAAGGTACTTGACAAGTTCAAGTATTTGAATTTCAATACTATCAAGACACCATTAAACGTGAGCTTTGCACTTCAAAAGAGTGAAGATAAAAGCGACTCACATTTGGAGTATGCAAAAGTGTTGGAAAGTTTAATGTATATCATGAATTGTATGCGACCAAAAATAGCATGTGCTATTACTAAATTGAGTTGATATATGAGTAATCCCAATAAAACTCATTGGATCGAAATGAAAAGAGTTTTAGGGTATCTAAAACATACTCAAGACTATGCTTTGCATTATAACAAATATCCCGCGGTTATTGAATGATATAGTGATGCAAATTAGATAACTGGATCGAATGAAGTAAAATCCATGAGTGGATATGTATTTACTTTAGGTGGAGGAGTAGTCTCTTGGAAATTATTCAAACAGACATGTATTGTCTGCTCTAATATGAAATCTAAATTTATCGTGTCAGATAAAGCAAGTGAAGAAGCTGAATGACTCTAGAATTTCTTGAAAGATATTTTTTATTGGTCCAAACCTTTGGCACCAGTATGCATACACTGTGATAGTCAAGTGGCAAATAGGTTGGGCAATAAGCGCGATGTGTAACAAGAAATCTCATCATATAAGACAAAGATATAATATCGTTAGAGAACTTCTCTCTAGTGAAATTATCATGACTGAGTACGTAAACTAAAAGGATAATGTGTCGGACCCACTTACAAAAGGCCTATATAGAAAGGGAGTTAAGAAATCATCAAAGGGAATAGGTTTATGGTTTAGGACAAGTCATCATAGCGGTAACTCTACCTAGAAGACTAGAGATCGCAAGAGAAAGTTCAAGGAGATCAAACAAAGTTGTGACTGATGGTTTAACATTGTCAATTAACTTAATCCATTATCATGATGAAGAAAATATTCACAAAAACAAGGATAAGGCTTATGATTTGAAGATTTTTAATGATTTTTAAGTTTTACAGGTTTGAAAAAATAGTTTGATATTGTAACACCCCGAATCTAGTACCAGGAACGCTACACGGTGCTCATGACCCCAAAGGACCACAAGCTAACCCATGACTGTATGACATCTGTACCTGTATACTATATAACATCATGAAAAACACAGAAATAATAGACTGAAACATGCCATAAGGTTCAAAGATTCAATAAAACATAACATCTGAAGATATGGTATATCAATACCAAAACAACTAAAATAACTGTCTGAACATGCTAGTCTGAAAGCCTCTAAACTGTATGAATAAAAAGTTGATGGGACATGTCCCCAACAAACTCCAACTACTAAAATAAATAAATTAATGAGATAATAAAGTAATGGTCATGTCCTCGCAGGATAAGGACTCACTGCTAACTCTGACTGCTGAGATTGGAATGCTACTGATGCTCTGGAGCTCGTGCTTCTGAACCTATGGTATAAAACACCATAGTGTAAATGCATCAGTATGATTGAATGTACTGGTATGTAAGTGAGGTAGGCTGAATGCAAAGGTTATATGCATGAACTATGTTAACCGACTGTATAACATGAACGTGAGAATACATGCATGAATACCTAATAACTGTAACTGGGGTCATGATACATGATTACTGAGTTTGAGTACTGATAACACGAGATACTGATAACTGCATAACTAAAATAATTGCTTCTAAGCGACTGTGTCTGACAGTCTAGTTTCTGATAAAACTAGCTAAGCTTCGTTCTGTTCTGAGGTGACTGTATCTGACAATCCTAAATTCTATACTGAAACTGTAAGAAGTAGTCATCTAACCAACATTCCCCTAATATGCCATTATGGCTGAGTTGGGGTCCAATATGAAACCATAATTGGAAGGGTGCCAATACCGCACCACTAGTAAAGATAAGCTGTGGGTGACCCTCATCTGACAGTGTCCCAAAAAAGAACGGTGGGACCCTCATCTGACAGTGTTTATCCACCTCATCAACCCTCATCTAACAGTGTTGATGTCTCAACCTTGCATGCATAACTATAATCTTAGGCATGGACATTAAATTAATTCATCATAGTTGCATAAATCAACATAATTTAATAGATTTCAATCCACATGCTAGCATAAATTAATGAAAAGACATTTAAAGATTCCAACTTAGGTATCATACATAACATAAACATGATCATAATCAATCCACAACATAAATATCATAATTTATAATTTAAAATTGGATTCTTGGGCTTCATGGACGAAAGAAATCCATGAATGAACACTTGGCATACTTGGGTGGATGATTTCTTGAAGATTGGTGGAGGAAATCTTGAGATCTTGACTTGGTATTAAGAACCTAGGGTTTCTTATTCTTAGGGATTGATCTTTGAGAGAAGCCCTAATTCGGTGTTATAGATGAATAAAGAAGTTATGAGCTCTGGTCTGGTATAATTAGGGGTTAAAACGGGTGGAAAAGACCCAAATACCCTTTTAAAAATGGCTAAAATAGCTGAACAAAATATACGACGGTGGGTGCGATGGACCATTGTTGGGTCAACGGTCCGTCGGTCCTAACTATCATACCTGGGCAGAATAGGGGTTCACTACCTCTCCTACGATGGCTTGGGCGATGGTCCATCGCTAGCTCGATGGTCCATCGGTCTGAGCTATCGCTCTTTGGCAGAATGTGGTCTCACAGTCTCCACTGCGATATCTTGGGCGATGGTCCGTCGCTAGCTCGATGGTCCGTCGGCTCTCACCGTTGCACCGGGGCAGTTTTGACTGCTTTCATTATTTCGGCCACAACTTTCTACCCCGATACTAGATTTTGACAAAATGGGTATCGATGGAAAGTTTATTCAATCTCCCACTCAATAAAAAGTTAAAATATTAAAAATTCCACATGTACAAAAGTGGATTCATCTTTCAAAATAAGTTTCTAACATTATTAAGATAATTTCAAGCTAGGTAGAGGTACGAGGTATTACAATATCTCCCCCTTGAGAACATTCATTCTTAAATAAGACTGAGCGAGAGAGGAGAAAGATAAACTGACGTACATACTGAACATGAATGACTGGAATATGATTTCATGACTGATAACTGAATATATCATACTGAACACGCATATCTGATGCATGTGTAACTGATTCATGAATGCATGTTGAGTGTTCCGAGGAACTAAGTTTTCTCACAATCAAAATGCATATCTGATGCATGATTACTTGACTGGTTTGATACATAAATGCATGACTGAATATGCAATGGTATTTAATACCAAGTTGTAATGGAATTCTGAACATGAAACTGAGTAATCTTAAGGAGAACTATTACCTTGAGCTTGATCTGAGTTGGTGGAGAAGAGGGGAGGATACTTGGTTCGCATATCTACTTCTGTTTCCCAAGTAGCTCCCTCAACGGACTGATTTTGCCAAAGAACTTTGACTAGAGGGACTTCTTTGTTCCTCAGTCTGATAGTCTAGGATTTCAACTGGAATCTCTTTATAAGAGAGGCTATTTTGAACATCTTGTAACACCCCGCATTTTGGGCTAGAACGAAAATCGGCATTCCTTCGCATAGATGTTCCAAAAGCCATAAATCTAATGAAAATATAGTGTGTTAATCATTTATGTAGTGTGTAAATCTAGTTGGGCATGAGTCGAGATCATATAGGTCCCTTAACTCAAGGACTAGTTGAAAGCTTTCCTATCGTTCAAGTTTTAGTGAGCGTCAAAACTTGGATCAATTTAAATCAATCATAAATCCTTGTATATGATGAATTGGGTGACCTGCTATATATAAAATAAAATTTCTTTGAGTCCTCTTTCCAACTCCACCAATTTTACTAAAATCCGATATTGGAGTAGAAAGTTATGCTTATTTTACTTCGAAGTATCTGTCTGCCAAAATGTGACAACGAGGCTGACGACTTATCAATTGTATGACGGACCGTCAGACCTGGTCGTCAGCCTAAGGAAGAAAATGGTGAAAACCAGCCCAAAAGTGATGACCTGGGTGATGACTTATCACCTGAGTGACGACACATCAACCCTGGTCGTCAACTGATGCAAATATGCGATTTTTTTTGGGTTCCTTAGGGGTATTTTGGTCTTTCCCTCACTCCAAAAACCTTTCACACGAATTAAATCACCACTTAAGTGTTATTAATCAATCATTATTAGTTTTACAACATCAAAAACTTCCTCTTCACTCTCAAAATAAGATCAAATTAGGGTTTTCTCCAAGAACAATAAATTCAAGAAAATCAAGCCTTAAGTTCAATATCTCCAAGAAACAAATCAAGATCCGGGTTTCATCTATCAAGATCTAGGTTCCATCTTTCAGATCTTATAATTTAAGGTACGTGGGGTTTATCCTAAAATCTACATGGGCTTAGAAACACTAGAACATGACTTAAAGATTTTCAAGCATGATTTTAGAAAGGGGTTTTGAAATACATGATTTTATTATGCATTATGAATGTTTAAATGCATTGTTGATTTGGACCTTAGGACTTTCCCCTAAGTTGATTTACATGTATATGTATATGTATAAAAATTTAAGGTTAAATATTGTTTGATAGCATAAATTATGGACTCCCTCTCTTGTGATAAATTAAAGATTTTGATTTTGTTGGAAAAGAGTTGAAATGCATGTTTGTGATTTGAAAGATGTTTTCTCAATGTCATAGTATTTGAAACATTGATTTAGAATTATTGAGAGGGTTTCTTGAGATAACTATGTTTTGTATTAAAGAGAAGAATTGCATGAGATAGAGACTTTGGACATGACCACCATTGTTTGTTAAATTATTGATAAAGAGAATTGCTTGCATGGTTTTACATGAATTTTAAAGCATGAGTTCCTTGAACAAATTGTTGTTATGGTGGTCCTGAATTTCATGATTTGAAAATAGAGATATAAATTACTATAAATGGATCAAAGAATGTCACTTGTAAGTCAATGGTATGACGATACCATATATGTGTATATGCCATGACAGATTTAAAGATTTTAGAGTATGTTTTCAGAGCATGCAAGTTTAAATAATTAAAAATGGGCATAAAGAGGGTTATGTGGTTACCCAAAGAAGGCATAAGTTCAATTAACTCTTAGCCTAAAACTGTATTTGTCGATACGGGTAGATTATTATTATACGCTGGTGACGGTCGTGTGGCATAGTAGATTCAGAGACTCCGACCCTTGCGGCACACTTGGGTTGGGGGTTTGGCTGCCGAGTTAATGGTAGATCCCATATAGCCTATGGGATTACAGATTTTAAGGTATACCACCTAGCTCAAAAGTAAGACAAAGAGTGTCACAGATTTCAGATGTTTTCATAGAGTCTTTTAAAATGCCCATGTGATTTCTTACTATATGATATGATTATGAACTGCTTTAAATTGCTCTCATATATGTTGAATATAAATGATTATTTTGGATTTGCTCTGCATACCAGTACATCTTTATTGACCCCCCTCCCCTACCTCTCAGGTTCTGAGGCTTAGTCTAGGGGTCTAGATAAGCAGTAGATAATTCAGACAGCAGATCAGATTGTGCAGTTGTGAGCCTTCTCTATTCCAGAAGGCCTATCCTTTCAGATTATGTCATCTATTATAGTTTTGGTCTACTGGGGGCCTTGTCCCATTTTTCAGATAGTTGTCAGATTTTCATGTAGTAGAGATTTTGCAGACTGTTCCAGATGTTGTTAGTGATTTTTGGATTTCATTCCTTATTGTTAAACTTAATCCAGAGTATGACCATATTTTGGTTTTAGATCGTAATTCTGCATTTTCTTTTATTATATGAATGTTGTGCATGACTGCCAGATAGAGTAGGACGTCTGGGCCTTCATGGTTCTGGATGTCCGTCACAGCCAGGCCCTAGTTTGTGTCATAACATATCTATGCTCTGAATAGGGACTCCAACTGCTGGGTAACCTATGTACTTCTTGAGCAAAGAGACATGGAAAACTGGATGAACTGAGGCTAGATCTGAAGGCAACTCGAGATCATAAGATAACTTGTCGAAATGATTGAGAAGTTTGAAGGGACCGACATATCAGGGACTAAGCTTTCCCTTCTTACCGAACCGCTTCACTCAGTTTATGGAAGAGATCTTTAGATAGATATAATCACCAATCTCAAACTTGAGATCCTTTCTGCGCACATCTGCATAAGACTTATGTCGGCTCTGAGCAGCCCGGAGTCTTTCTCTGATCAACTGAATTTTTTCTAAGGCATCGAATACTATGTCAGGACCTATAACTGAGGCCTCACTAACTTCGAACCAACCAACTGGAGATCTGCATCTCTTACCATAAAGAGCTTCGAATGGAGCCATCTGAATACTGGAATGATAGCTATTGTCATATGCAAACTCAATCAATGGCAAGTGGTCATCCCAACTACCCATGAAATTGATTGCACACGCCCTTAACATATCTTCTAAAGTCTGAATGGTCCTTTTTGCTTGACTATTTGTTTGAGGATGAAAGGTTGTACTGAGATGAACTTGGGTACCAAGAACCTTTTGGAACACTTTCCAAAAACGAGAGGTGAACTAGGTACCTCTATCTGAGATAATAGATAACAGAACACCGTGCAATCTGACCAACTCTCTAATGTAGAGTTTTGCGTAATCCTCGATTGAATAAGAGGCATGGACTGGAAGAAAATGAGATGATTTGGTCATCCTATCTACAATGACCCAAACTGAATCATGCTAGTAACGAGTACGAGGTAAACCCATCACGAAGTCCATGTTCACTTCTTCCCACTTCCAAGTAGGACTACTGAACTCCTGCATGAACCCACTAGGCTTCTGATGCTCTATCTTAACTTGCTAACATGTAGAGCACTTAGCCACAAACTCTGCAACATCTTTCTTTATCCCACTCCACCAATAGATTTCTCGTAAGTCACGGTATATCTTTGTGGGACCTGGATGAATAGAGTAGCGTGTACCATGTGTTTTTGCAAGAATTTGCTGTCTTAAGTCGTCTACACCTAGAACACACAGACGACCCTGACAACGCAGTACACCATCTCCCCCTTGAGAGAAAACCTCTACTTTCTGACCCTTGACTGACTCTTTTAACTTGACAAGGTTGGGATCTTTATCTTTCTTTTCTTTCACCTCAGAAACTAGAGATGATTCTGAACTACTCTGAACCTATATGTCACCCTCCTCTGAATCGACTAAGCAAATGCCTAGTCTGGCAAGATGATGGATTTCCTGAGCTAATTTCTTCTTAATGTCCTTAACATGAGCAATACTACCCATAGACAGTCTACTGAGAGCGTATTCCACGATGTTGTCCCTACCCGGATGATAAAGGACACTCATGTCATAATCTTTCAAGAGCCTTAACCACCTTCTCTGATGAAGATTGAGATCTTTTATAGAAAAGACATACTGAAGGCTCTTATGATCTGTGAACACATCTACATGAAATCTATATAGATAATGCCTCCAGATCTTCAAGGCAAAAACTACGGCTGCTAACTCGATATCATGAGTAGGATAATTCTTCTCATGGGGTTTAAGTTGTCTGGAGGCGTAGGCTATGACCTTACCATGCTGCATGAGGACACAACCCAAACCTACTCTGGATGCATCATAATACACTATGAACCCATCAAAACCATCTGGAAGAGACAAAACTAGAGCTGAGGTGAGTCGAGTCTTCAACTCTTGAAAACTCTTCTCGCAAGGATCTAACCACTGAAACTTGACTTTCTTCATAGTCAATCTGGACATAGGGGATGCAATAGAAAAAAATTCCTCAACAAACCGTCTGTAATATCCAACCAAACCCAAGAAACTCCTGATATCTGATAGAGAGATAGGTTTGGGATAGTTTTTTACTGCTTTGGTCTTTTGAGGATCAACCCTAATGCCATCACCGGAAATAATATGACCAAGGAATGCTACTAACCTTAGCCAAAACTCGCACTTACTAAATTTGGCAAACATCTGATGATCTCTGAGAGACTAAAGTACGACTCTGAGATGGTCTTCATGATCACGCTCACTGTAGGAATAGACCAGAATATCATCTATAAAGACTGTGACGAACATGTCTAAGTATTGCTTGAACACGCAGTTCATCAAGCCCATGAAAGATGCTGGGACATTGGTAATACCAAAGGACATAACTAAGAATTTGAAGTGACCATACCGAGTTTGAAAGGCTATTTTTGGAATATCACATTCTCTGACTCTGAGTTGATGATAGCCTGATCTGAGGTCTATCTTAGAAAAATAGCTAGCACTCTAAAGTTGGTCAAACAAGTCATCGATTCTGGTAAGTGGATACTTATTCTTGATCATGACTTTATTGAGCTGACAGTAGTCTATACACATTCTAAAAGATCCATCTTTCTTGCGCACGAATAATACTGGTTCACCCCACAGGGACACACTGGGTTTGATGAATCCCTTATCTAAGAGATCCTTCAACTTCTCTTTCAATTCTCTGAGTTCTACTGGTGCCATTCAGTATGGCGGAATAGATATAGGCTGACTATTTGGAAGAAGGTCAATGCCAAAGTCTTATTTCCCTTTCGGGAGAAATTCCTGGAAGATCTTCGGGAAAGATATCTGAATATTCATTCACGACTGGGATTGATTCGAGACTGGGAGTTTCGAAACTAGTGTCCTTAACTCAAACAAGATGATAGACACATCCCTTAAATATCATCTTCCCTGTCCGAAGGTAGAAAACAAGCTAACCTCTAAAAGCTGAAGTACTACCCCTCCATTCTAGGATAGGTTCATTCAGAAACTGAAATAGGAAAACTTTGTTTCTGCAGTCGACTGTGGCATAGCGGGAATGAAGCCAATCCATGCTGAGAATGACATCAAAATCAGTCATCTCTAATTCGACTAAGTCTGCTGAAGTGATTTTCTGAGATACCATAACCGGACACTTCCTGTATACCCGTCGGGCTATGATAGTTTTACCCACTGGGGTAGATACCGAGAAAGGCTCTACTAGAATTTCAGGATTGACTCTAAAATCAACTGCTATGTAAGGAGTAACAAAAGATAAGAAAGCTCCTGGATCTAGCAAAGCCTAAACATGCAAGTGAAAGATATGTAACATACCAGTAACCACATCAAGAGAATTTTCCTAATCCTATTGGGACAGGAGAGCATAAAGTTGATTTGGGCATTGCCCACTAGTAGCACTGGAAGTGGCACTCTAGTGATTTGGGAAACCGGACTGAGCTGAGGAACGGTTCTGCTGACCCTGATAACCCGAATGGGGACAATCTCTGACTCTATGTCCTGGCTTTCCACATCCAAAACAGACATCGCTGCCAGCTCTGCACACACCCTTGTGGTTCTTACCACAAGTCTGATAAAGGGGATTAGTTCGGGCATTGCTAACATTGCCCTGAGACTTAGAGCCTGGTGCCCTATCTCTATTACCATCCCTGAACTTAGGAGTTGGAGCACTGGCTGAGGAAGAATCTAGAACTGATGACTTAGGATGAAACTGAGAATGATTTCCTTCTTCTGATTTAGGCTGAGCAATGTTGAAACTACCTGTCCTTACTCTCTTATTCTATTTCTCCCACATCTTAATCTTTTGCTCCTCTATGTGCTGAGCATGAGTCATAATCCTGGCTAAAGTCATGTCACTATTAAACATTGCAGACCTACACTCGTTGACCAAACTATCATTTACCCCAGAGACAAACTTACTCATCTTGGTCCTGCTATCTGCAACCACATGAGGAGAATATCTGGCTAATTGGGTAAACTTAAGAGAATACTCTTTCACCGTCATATTTCCCTGTCTGAGGTTGATAAATTCTAACACCTTAGCTTCTCTCAGCTCTAGGGGAAAGAATCTATCTAAGAATGCGGTGACAAACTCCTCCTACTCAATAGGCCCTGCATCATCTAGCTTTTTTGACTTCCACTGTTTAAACTAAGTGTGAGCAACATCCTGTAATTGATATGCAACTAGCTCAACACTCTCACTAGGAGTAACCCCCATGATGTCTGTAACCTTCTGAACCTGATCGATAAATTCCTGAGGGTCCTCGTCTGACTTAGGCTTGAGAAAGGATGGAGGATTCATTCTGGTGAAGTCCCAAATCCTGGCTGTAGCTGAATTGGCCACTGGGTTGGCCGAAACGACAGCTAGTCATTTATTCTGAGCAACAACTAACTGAGCAAGAGTAGTGAATGCAGCTTTGACCTCTGCATGAGAGACATGCTCACCCAAAGAATCTTCGGACTGAGGGGCTGACTGATTCCCAGTTCTCTTCTTGGGAGGCATGTTCTGTAAGTGGAAGAGAAAAGGATTAGACTGAGAGATTAACTTGAGATTATGCTCACTGGCATGACATGAATACTGAAAGAAGGGAAACTGTTTCTAAAATATCTTATAGCCTTCTGCACATAAATATGGCGTGCAACACACCCATGTACAAGACTCTACTAGATGCGGCTTTCAAACTTCCTAAGACACTATTGAACCTTAGGCTTTGATACCAAGATTGTAATGCCTCGAATCTAGTTCCCAGAAAGTTACACAGTGCTCATGACCCCGAAGGACCACAAGCTAACCCATGACTGATATCTCTACCTATATACTATATGACATTATGTAAAATGCAGAAATAATAGACTGAAACATGTCATAAGGTTCAAAGATTTGATAAAACATAACATCTGAATATATGGTATATCAATACTAAAATAACTATCTGAACATGCTAGTCTAAAAGCCTCTAAACTGTCTGAATAAGGAGTTGATGGGACATGTCCCCAACTAACTCCAACTACTGAAATAAATAAATTAATGAGATAATAAAGTAATGATCATGTCCTCGAAGGATGAGGACTCACTGCTAACACTGACTACTGAGACTGGAATGCTACTGATGCTTTGGAGCTCGTGCTTCTGAACCTATGGTATAAAACACCATAGCGCAAATGCGTCAGTACAATTGAATGTACTGTTATGCAAGTGAGGTAGGCTGAATGCAAAGGTTTATATGCAAGAACTATGTTAACCAACTGTATAACATAAACATGAGAATACATGCATGAATACATAATAACTGTAACTGGGGTCTGAGTACTGATAAAATGAGATACTGATAACTATATAACTAAAATAACTAATACTGAGCGACTATATCTGACAGTCTAGTTTCTGATGAAACTAGCTGAGTTCTATTTTGTTCTGAGGTGACTGTATCTGACAGTCCTAAATTCTGTACTGAAACTGTAGGAAGTAGTCATCTAACTGACATACTCCTAATACGCCATTATGGCTGAGTTGGGGTCTAATCTGTAACCCCAATTAGAAGGGTGTCAATACCGCGCCACTGGTAAAGACAAGTTGTGGGTGACCCTCATCTGACAGTGTCCCCAAAAGAGAATGGTGGAACCCTTATCTGACAGTATTTATCCACCTCATCAACCCTCATCTAATAGTGTTGATGTCTCAACCTATGTTGGCTACATAGTTCTGGAATGCAAGGATGACTTCTAAGAATTACACCCTCATCTGACAGTGTGTGTTCCCATCCTTGGGTTCACTCGGTTCTAATTCCTACTCCTATTTTAATAGACACTGAACATGGATTACTAAACTGAACTGGACTGAATTAGCTAAGTTTCTTTGACTAACGAAACAGTACTGAACTTACTAGATTACTGAGCTTTCCTGAGTCACATGACTGACTAAGTTCTATGGATCATGGCTTGACTGAGAATATCGTGAAAACATGACACTAGCTCTAAGCACACGGCTAAATTATCTGGTACAAGTACCCCCAGGACTCAATAGCAATAAACTGACAAGACTTGATACTTCTTGACACATGACCATAGTCAACAATTCATAGTACAATCATCGGGGATATTCATGAAGTATTTGCATGTCATAAGCTCACACATGAATAGAAGTGCATGTAAGCATGTCATAATTTCATAATCCTAATCTCATGAGCATTACATCAATCCATCACAAAGCATAACAATAACATGGGAGTCATTTGAACTTAAGGGTAAAGCATAGGTTCATCATTTTGGTCACAATTGAGTCATAAGGCATATTTTCTATTCTCTTAGGCATTTTATCAAACACCTTGCATGCATAACTATAAGCTTAGGCATGGACATTAAATTAATTCATCATGGTTGTATAAATTAACACAATTTAGTAGATTTCAATCCACATGCTAGCATAAATTAATGAAAACATATTTAACGATTCCAACTTGGGTATCATACACAACATCAACATGATCATAATCAATCCACAACATAAACATCACAATTTATAATTTAAAATTAGATTCTTGGGCTTCATGGACGAAAGGAATCTATGAATGACACTTGACATACCTGGGTGGATGATTTCTTGAAGATTAGTGGAGGAAAGCTTGAGTTCTTTACTTGGGATTAAGCACCTAGGGTTTCTTGTTCTTGGGCATTGATCTTTGAGAGAAACCCTAATTTGGTGTTATAGATGAATAAAAAAGTTATGAGCTCTGATCTGGTATAATTAGGGGTTAAAACGGATGGAAAAAGACCCAAATACCCTTTTAAAAATGGCTTAAAATAGCTAAACAAAATATGCGATGATCCGTCGCTGGGTCGAAGGTCCGTCGATCCTAACCGTCGTACCTGGGCAGAATAGGGGTTCACTGCCTCTCCTACGATGGCTTGGGAGACAGTTCGTCGCTAGCTCAATGGTCTGTCGGCCTGAGCCGTCGCTCTTAGGCAGAATGTGGTCTCACTGTCTCTGCTGCGACGGTCCATTTCTAGCTCAACGGTTCATCGGCTCTCACCATTGCACCTGGGTAGTTTTGACTGCTTTCTGTATTTTGTCCATAACTTTCTACCTCAATACCGTATTTTGATGAAATGGGTATCGATGGAAAGCTTATTCAATCTTCTACTCAACAAAAAGTGAAAATCTTAAAAATTTCACGTGTACAAAAGTGGATTCATCTTTAAAAGTAAATTTCTAACATTCTTGAGACGATTTCAAGCTAGGTAGAAGTACGGGGTATTACAGATATATAGGATTAAACATTTAGGAATCACATATGTGAGGGTGAAATAGAAATCACTTTAAGGATAATGATAGTAAAGGCCTATCTCTAAGCTCTCATAAAATCAAGAAGTGTTCATGGCTAAAACGAATAAAATCGTTAGAACCATAGACGGGTGAAGGTTGGTTGTTTGACTTGTGTTGTCTAGGTGTGTATTAAAGTTTGACGGTGCAAAGATATCACATCTATAGATTGACCGAGTGCATCCGATGCAAATTCACTACGAAAAATTTAAAGAAAACCTACTTATCTTGATGTAGTTAGTCTTTGCTTGTAGATCACACACTTGTCCATATATTTCTTGATAAAATAGTCATTTCCCATTTATATGGGGGGATTTTTAAGTTCTTAAGAGTTGCGAATGGAAAATAAATAGGTGTTTTTTGAAAAGACACCAAGAGAAAAGATGCAATTTGAATAAGCACCTTTTCAGTTTGGATGGTTATGACCTTTCCAATGGGTTGGGATTTTTTTGAAGAGTTGCACCAATTCGAAAGAGTTGCACCTTTATGAAGAGATGCATCTTTTTATGAATCATTACATCTCTTCATGAAGCAACACCTTGATGGATAGAAATACTTAATTTTTTTCTCAGGTACATAGATGAAATTTTGAAGAAAATAAATACTCTTCTTTCTTGAAAAACCCTAGAGTGATTTGCTACCGTTGAGTGCGTTCGTAGTTCAACAGAGTTTGAGTTATCGACATTCTGGCAGAGTGATTCATTTTATCCTGGGAGGATATATTCCATAACCTCAGGTACATGAGAGAAATAATTTATTAAGGACACACCGTAATTCGTTGGATTTGAATCTTCCAATCTTCATCCTTTTCTAAATGTTTTATTTTTGCATTTTTCAGAAAATAGTTGGAACTTCATTTTGTTGATGTTCACAAGTTGGGTTGAACTTATTGGTGAAGTTTAAAGTTGTGAATACATAGTTACAACTTCATTTGATTGTTCATACTTTAGTTTGAACATGTGTTTGAAATTCTTGATGTAAAATACAAATTTTACTAAACCCGAAAATAACAAAAATTTCATCAGCCGCGTCATCTGTCATGTCCAGATTACAATATGTAGAGGTATTTCACCTTCTTTGATCTTAAATAAAGATATTAGGAGTAGTGTTAGAATGACTCTAATTAGAGTTTGTCTTAAAAGGAATATAAACCTGATGAAAAGTTAGAAGAACATATATTGGTTCAAGTGGAAGAGCAAAATGTTGAAGGGAAAGCATAGATGCAATTCATTGATAAGTTTGACTTATTTTTTAATGTCGAATAATTGCAAGAAAAAGTATTAAACTAATATAAAAAAAATGAAACTCGTTGTAAATAATTAAAAGGAAAAAAGCTCAAATATATCAATGAATTTTTAGAAAAAGTTCATCTATGTCATCCATTGAAAGTTGGTTCATCTATACTACTACCGTCACCCAAAGTTTTTACTGTGCCACTATATACTAATAGAAAAATAGTTGATTTTCAGATAAGAAAATACAATTAGGGTTGCCGGTAAAATGCTACTCGATAGCCTGAATTCTGAGTGAATTTGAGGATTGATTAGCTATTTCAGGAGATAAACTCGAGAGAACAACTGACTGAAGGAAAAAAAATATTACAGAGTGAGAGAGAGAGAGAGAATTAGATTCACAAAGAACTAGTATATTTCATATATGATTATAATTGATTAAAGTACAGGCTATTAGCTATTCAAGAGATAAACTCGAGAGAACAATTGAGTGAATTAAGAAGAAAGAAATATTAGAGAGAGGGAGAATTAGATTCACGGAGAACTAGTATATTTCATATATGATTATAGTTGAGTTAAGTACAGGCCATGAGCGAAAAGTCATGTAAGAGAGAGAAATAAAAAGTTGCTACAGTGTGAGTGAAAGAAACATAATTAAGCATAAAAAAGTGCTAGACTGAAGCTAATTAGTTCTTACTTTGCAATAATTAAATTCAAATGGCGATCAACCAACTGTGTTAAACAATATTTACAATAATATCCCTTGCTTGAGGACTAATAATCTCGTTAGCCACGATTGATATTTAATTTTTTTTTCTTTTTTGGCCCTAGTTTGTCATGGTCGATAACCCCCCCCCCCCGGTAATCCGTTAAGCTATGATTTTGACTGCTTCAAGCATTGATTGATAAATTTTGATATCAATTATTACAAATTAAACATGAGCGTTCAACCCAAAAGACTAACCTATAAGGTATAGGAGAGTCCATTTAATCTATAAATTCACTAATGTTTCTCTTTTAAATCAATAAAATAATAATTTTCACACAATGTAATTCGAGTCCAAAATAACTACATAGATTTTATTTTTCTTCAGAGATTAACTAATATCCACCGACGGTGGAAGCTTTGTTTATACGGTCAAGTTATTTTTAGTAGTTTTTATTTTGTTAATAAGTACTCATCTCCTCAATTTCCTCTCTCCCTAGACACCTCTCTGCCTTCAAACTCTTCCGATTTCATTCTATCCCATTTCTCCTTCTTCCCTAAGTTCTATTTGTTACTCCATTCTTTCAGTATTACTTGTCACGTTTCGCTTTATGAGAGTGAAGTTGGTTAATTTTCAAAGTTAAATTGAATTAGATGAATTCAATATTTTAAATATAAAATTCAAAAACGACACGAAAAATTATATAAGTTATAGTCTTTCTAATATTACAATGATGAAAACATTTATTTTCGCTTTAACTTGATTGTCAAAATAAAGAATTTTCACAAATAAGTTTTGTATGTAGGATAAACAATTTAAAAATAGTTTGTTACTCTTAATAACAATAATGGTGATTGCTTCCCTAAGGTATGATGTTATATTTTTCAATTGTATAAGAGAAGCACAACATGTAAATTGTTAACTGGCCAATGACGATGAAAACAAAAACATGTAGGAATATTTTGTATTTTTGGTAAACAAGTTCATCATTAATTAGGTAATACAAATGTAGTGTTATTTTCCTTTTTTATAACTTATCTTTTAAAGAAAACTAGTGTAAGTACTCGCGCGATGCGCAGAATTAAACTATTATTTCTAATCGTTTCATATTGGGATGTCTTTTTCGAGCATGCTAAATCATATTATCTTTAAAAAAATTCAATTATCATATTATTTCTCAATGAAATGTGAATAAAAAATATTTTTTTTCGACCACCCCCTTCCACACCCCCCCACCCCCATCTCCCCCTCCCCCCGCCGACCCCACCCCACCCCACCTCCAAAATCATTTTACTCCACTTCTAACTAAGTCTATATGAGTAAAAATAATCACGTACTTGTGAAAAATCTTTTATGATTTATATTTTTTTTATTATATTGTGTACAATTTAAGGATTTCAAATTATTAACATTGATTGTTTTAGCTTTTTTTTTAACTCTTATCCTATATCTTTCGTTTAAAATTTATAAATAACAATATATATATTATCTAATTACTCCATTATATTTTCAAAATTAATTCAAATCCTCTATTGTATTTTAATTACTTAACTGAGTTAAATTATTTTTTTGTGTTACACACATCACTAGTTAAGTGTTCTTCTCTCTTACCTCAAAATATAAAAATTAGAATAGATAAGGTTTGTTATACACAACATAAAAATGAAATATAAATTAGAAGAAGATTCCAAAATAAATGAAAGATTCAAAAAGTAACTATTTAATCATGTCGTAATTTTTCGTCCTTTTTTTAGTAGAATTACGGGAGTTAGTTTGTAGTCTATGTTAATAAAAAATTTTGAATTCTCTTAGTTACATATTTTTTAACTTAAACTCAAAATTTAAATAGAATGTTCGCACTTCTATCATTTGATAGTTTTAGTTTTCAAATTAATTATTTTTTCTTAAAAAAAAATATGTGTGTATAAAAATTACATTTAAAATCAGTTAAATTTTTTCAAACGTGATTCTCTTACTACAATCCACCTGCACACACACAAAAAAACAAAGCCAAAATAAATATTGTAAACATATGAATGTTTAACCCACATCAAACAAAAGTTATGACATTTCAATTTTTTTGTGAATTGACAATGATTTAGGAGATTAAATAAGAGAAGGGAGCATATTATATTTTATTTTTAAGCTAACTCGATTTTTTAAAATTTGATTAGAAATTCATGATAAATTTTTGTGAATCGAATTAAATAAATTGATAACCATAAAATAAAAAATAAAAATAGATAAAATAAAATTAACACTTACTTTAATAAAATAATAATATGAGAATGATAATACACATTTAAAATGATAAATGCTCGACTAAAATTTTCAAGCATTACTCGGTTGAGTTCAAGAATGTTTTAATCCTGCAAATAAATTCTTCTTTTTGTCTTTTATTTAAAGCTATTTGAGACATATTAGATTAATTCATCCATGAAATTAGACAAAATACATAAGCATATTCTATTAAAAATAATGACCAAAAATATACAAAAATTAAGAGTAAATATTCAATGATGTATTTAAAAAAAATTGTCATAAAAGTAATCTCAATATGTGTATGTAGATAAAGATGTCATGAATGTTAAAAAACATGAGATACATACTATGGATTATGGTGAAAAAAAAAAAGAGAAGTAACAATAAATTATTTGTTAAATCGGATCATCATAAAAAAAAAACATACTGACATCATTGATAGACCTTAAGCATAAAAGGAGCAATATGATTTCTGCATATAAAAAATAAAAATGCTAAATTAAAAGAAAAATATAAATAAAGAGGAAAATGCAGTAAAAATAAGTTGATGATTAATAACAAAGGAGAAAAAAAAAGCTTAACATTATTTACCATGTGTAGCACTATATATAGTGGGAGAGGTTAGAAAGTTAGAATTCAATTTCAATTCAAATTCTTATTTAAATTTAAATTTAAATATCATCCCAATTTGTTAAAAGAAGATAAATTTGTTATTCTTCCTTATCCTTAGATTTTCAAATATAATGTATACTTATCCAATAATCTATAAATTAGAATTAAGAGAATATATCTTTTTAAATCAATTCAAATATTTTTATTATTATTACTATAATTTTTTATTATTATTATTTTTGTTACTATTACTATCAGTATACCTACTATTATTAGTGTGTAATACAATTGCAACTTAAACTATTATTTTTAATTTGTTATAAAGGTACCATATATAGTGAATGTCTACTTTACCATATATAGTGAATACCTACTTTACCATATATTGTGTATGTCTATTTATGGAAAAGTTACAAACCCTAAGGTTAGTTTTCTCCTACAAATAAAGGGGTTTTCCTTCGTTGTAATTGATCCCTCAAAAGAAATAACAAATACTCTCTCTATTCTCCCTCTACTCTTCTTCTTTATTCTTTATTATTTCATAACACGTTATCAGCACGAGACTCTACCAAACAAGGTGAGATTATAAATTAAAGATAATTTCATGGTTATTTATCTTTTGTTACTAATGATATAAATATTGTTGGATTTGAGGAAAAATAATTGATTTGGAACCATTTATGTTTTAAATTTATTCCTTAAGAACAATATTATCAAAAGGAATAATAATATATTGGGTTTAAGTTCCATCAATTTATGCCTAAGCCGCCTTTATATGGGTAAGACATTGAGTTTGAATCTCAATGCACCATATTAATGATATTATGACGGCTAAGGCAAAATAATGTATTTTTAATAAAAAGTCATGAAATATGTCCCATTGAATATGCTCCATTCCATGAAGTGAATGTGGTAGCAATATATGATAAGTCTGAAATATGACAACTTACTTTATTCTTGAAGTGTATATGATAGCAGTGCATAATATGTTTAAAAGAAGACAAGTGATTGAATGCACGAATATATGCATGGAGGGACAATATGATAATAATCATCAAAAGTGATGATATCTTCACACGCGTATTATGATCATAAGATATGTTAGACAAAAATTCTCTAGATCATAATGCCTCGATTTGCTCCTGAAGTAGCAATATCATAAAAGAGGTTATACGCTATCAATTTGATAGGCTTAAGACACGATTATATTTCATTCATAGGAATGAGAATTTTAATTGTTATAAGCATAGATCCATTCCCTAGGTGAATGTGATGATATTTAGTGAAGCTTATCAACAAACGTGAACTTGATTGTGATGGTTTCACAACTCACCTCCGAATGAGGCAAAATAACTGAGAAGAGTTATTTTGAAATCTACTTCTAAAGTAGTAAATCTGAAATTTATTCATGTAATAGTAAATCTGAAATTTACTAAAGTAAAAAGGTACATGTCATGGTAAACTTGGAGTTTGCTAGAATAAAAGTTCATAAGTTGACATGAATGATTATGACATCCCGAAGATGTGCATATTGAGTATTGGATATGTAATGAAGAACTAGAAAATTCTTCAAGAATTATTCATGTTGTTTGTTCCCATGATAAGTTGGTTGGACCTATTAATTATTGGATTGGATCCCTCAAAATCTTAAAAATACAAAAGGTGAATAAAGGCGCGTTCACCTTTCAAGTGATATGTTGAAAAGATGCATCAATAAGATAATCACACGCACATTTATTATCCCTGTAGTTTGACATTCATAAAGTTGCTTGCTCAATAAAATTGAGTTAATAGCATAACTTTCAGATTGTGCAATCAAGACAATTCATCTTGATGAAAATGGTTTGGCATTGAATGCCTTCAATAAATAGCTAAACCATTATTGATAGAACAAAGCTTCATGTGTTGGTATGAAATATGATATGTTGCATACAATAAGACTTGGATGCATTAGAACAATAAATTATGATTATTTCTTCCCTCTCAATTGGTTCAAGGTCAGGAACCAACTATTTCATCTAATAGTTTTGATGTGTCGTATACAATTAATAAATATACCATGATGCACAAAGATGTATTCTTCAAAGAAAATAGAGGATGTATGTTATTTTTTCTAACATAAGGGGGAGATTATAAGCAGCTAAGAAATATGTTAGGAATTATCATCAGATCCTCTTCAAAAGATAATTTAAGTCAAATGCCGAAAGCATCTCACAGTAAGCTGCAAGTGCTCCTATTTTGTGTTCCTAAAGACTATGCATGTGTGAAGCATGGTAGACCAATCGATTTCAAATAAAATAATTCTTAAAAAGATAAGGAGCAAACAATCATAATAAGAAGGCAATGTGCTCTTGAAGAGCCTATGACATAACACTTCATGAAACCTTATAAGAGGTTCAGGTACTTGAAAATAATGAAGTGATGAGATCTCAAAATGTTATGTAACATTGTGAACCGATACAAAATGATATATCATCGATAAAATCCATGATACAATATTGATGCAATATCATCAAATATTACGAGGATCCGAATTCTA
Organism: Capsicum pubescens; assembly: GCA_030864215.1. NCBI lineage: Eukaryota > Viridiplantae > Streptophyta > Magnoliopsida > Solanales > Solanaceae > Capsicum > Capsicum pubescens. The sequence continues at coordinate 95,834,274 of CM061540.1, forward strand.
CGTTTATTAAGCATACTGTTTATCAAGTGACACGAAAGGATGCATTTTGATAAGTATAAAACTTATTTGATTTACAGTCCAGACACTTGGAGATGTCACACTTGACATGTTGGATATAGTCCCTTGACAAAAATCCATATGAAAAATTCTAAAGGATTCAAAATGTCTTAAGCATATAAAGTTTCTGGAAAACTTTTTATTATCCTCATAAGAGATAATTTGATTATTTGAGTATCATTGAAACTCTTGGAGAGTTTTCAAAAGTAATAAGGATCCATTCCGATCTCAAGAAAAGAATGAGGAACTCCTTGGTTATGAAGTATCATATCTTAGTGCAATCGATGCACTAATGTATCTTGCAAATACTATAGGGCCTGATATAGCCTTTTTCAATTAATTTGTTAGCAAATTTGCAGTCCCGATCTTATTGGTCATGTTGATGTTGGGTACTTATCTTACCTACATAAAGCTCGGTCTCAAATAGGTTATGTGTTCATATGTGGTGGTACTGCAATATCTTGGAGATATACAAAGCAGTCTATCGTAGCCACTTCATGGAACTATGCTGAGATAATAGTTATTCATGAAGCAAGTTGAGAATGTGTATGGTTGAGGCATGATATACCTCATTCGAGAAAAATATTGTTTGAAATGTGACAATAGACCCACAATCTTATATGAAGATAATGCAATATGCATAGCACAACTTAAGAGAGGATCCATAAAAGGAGATAGAACGAAGCACATTTCGTCAAAGCTTTTCTACATACATGAGCTCCAAAAGAATGGTGATATTAACATGCAACAGATTCGTTCAAGTGACAATGTGGCCGATTTATTCACTAAGTTTCCTTCAATTGCAACTTTCAAGAAGACGGTGCACAAGATCGGAATGCAAAGGTTTAAGGATGTTCTCATTAGGGGGAGTTAATACGCGTTGTACTTTTTTTCCCTTACGAGGTTTTATTCCACTGCATTTTTCTTGTAAGTTTTTTAATGAGGTAGCATATATGCATATTATCTATCAATTAGACATTCAAGGGGGTGTTATAAATGTACTATATATAGTGAATGTCTACTTTACCATATATATTAAACACTTACTTTACCATATATTGTGTATGTCTATTTATGAAAAAGTTACAAACCCCAAGGTTAGTTTTCCCCTATAAATAAAGGGGTTTTCTTTCGTTGTAATTGATGCCTCAAGAGAAATAACAAATACTCTATCTATTCTCCCTCTACTCTTCTTCTTTATTCTTTATTATTTCATGACATAATTATTATTATCCTCATATTTTTATTTTTTATTTAATATTTAATTAAGACATAAAATAGACCACGTACTACTACTATTTATTATTATTGAATTAAGTGTATTCAAATGTATTTTATGGTATATAAAAGGAATAAATTTTTGAAATAGTAAGAGTTTATTTAGGACTCTTTAATCATACTTTTCTATTTTTAAGCTAATAATTTTTTTTCTTTTTAAAAGGATAATACATTTTCAAAATTCAAGCATTTAATATCTTTTAATTCAAAAAATTTTATTACAATAATATTAACCTTTGTCCTAAAAAAACTTAACATTATTTACCATGTGTAGCAATATATGTGGTAGAAGAGGCTAGAAAGTTAGAATTCAATTTCAATTCAAATTCTTATTTAAATTTAAAGCTAAATATCATCTCAATTTGTTAAAAAGGGATGAATTTGTTATTCTTCCTTATCCTTAAATTTTTAAATACAATGTATATTTATCCAATAATATATAAATTTGAATTAAGAGAATCTTTTTAAATCAATTGAAATATTTTTATCATTATTACTATTATTTTTTATTATTATTATTATTATTTTTGTTGCTATTACTATCAGTACTACTACTATTATTAGTGTGTACTACAACTGCAACTTACACTATTATTATCCTCATATTTTTATTTTTTATTTAATATTTAATTAAATCAAAACATACAATGCACCACGTACTACTATTTATTAATATTAAATTAAGTATATTTAAATGTATTTTATAGTATATAAAAGGGATAAATTTTTGAAATAGTAAGAGTTTATTTAGGACTCTTTAATCATACTTTTTTTCTTTTAAAATCTAAATATCATCTCAATTTGTTAAAAGAAGAGATGAATTTATTATTCTTCTTTATCCTTAAATTTTTAAATACTATGTATATTTATCCAATAATATATAAATTTGAATTAAGAGAATCTTTTTAAATCAATTCAAATATTTTTATTATTATACTATTATTTTTGTTACTATTACTATCAGTACTACTACTATTATTAGTGCCTACTACAATTGCAACTTAAACTATTATTTTTAATCATTATTATTCTCATATTTTTATTTTTTATTTAATATTTAATTAAATCAAAACATACAATGCACCACGTACTACTATTTATTATTATTGTTATTATTATTAAATTAAGTGTTTTCAAATGTATTTTATAGTATATAAAAGGAATAAATTTTTGAAATAGTAAGAGCTTATTTAGGACTCTTTAATCATATTTTTTTTAAGCTGATAATTTATTTATTTTTAAAAGGATAATACATTTTTAAATTCAAATATTTAATATTTTTTAATTCAAAAATTTTATTACAATAATATTAACGTTTGTCCTAAAAATTGCCACGTGGCTTCTCAATAACTTGCCCCGTGTCTTCTTGTCTTACTTTTAATTTTGCTTATATATATATATATATATATATATATATATATATATATATATATATATATATATATATATATATTTCAAGATCTACCTTTAATAGGCTTTAAATTTACATGAAGGTGTAAAAAAAAAGTTTATACTGCCAGTATTAAATTTTGTGCACTGTCAGTACTATCAGGTAATTTTGAAGATAAATAAAGTAATTTTGTTAAGTAAATATGTTTATAATTTTTTATATTAAATTGTAATTAACTGAAGAGTCATTAAAATTAAGGAAAGTGGAATCCTACTTGTACTCTAACCAAAATGAGTTCCTATTTTTACTGGTAACAAAATTATTTGTTTTTCATAGTTATATTTACCATTTTGACGTTTTCTCTTTCTTAGATTATTATTGAAGTAATTCATTTACACTTCAAACATATTATGAACTTTCTTCATGTAATTCTCTAAACACATTATGTATTCTGAAATTTGAGAAATTTTTTCTTGTTTAACTATAAGTCCTCATTAATTCATAAATTCTTGGGTTCGGTTACGTGCATTTAAGGATTGGAATATAATGTTAGAAATTGAAGTTTTATCAATATTGTAACAATAAAAAGTTTTGAATAAATATGTTACTTTTCAATTGTGAAACCATTTAGAGAAAGGTTTGAATCAGAGATACAACCTTACAGTAGTAGAAGAAGCAAAGAAACAAAAATCCGATCAACTCACTATGAAGACAACAAATTTGAAGGAAAGGAAATTAGATAAATAAAAAATCAGTGCCTAAATTTTTTTTAAAAAATATAATAATTAGAAGAAAGTTGGTAACCCACTATAGCAGGCTAACCTTACCTGATGGTGCAAAAAATACTACACAGAAGGTGCATCAAACTTAAACTCTTCTAATTATACGAACTCTTGCCTCTTGCAATTGAGTAAAGGCTACGATTCAGTAAACCACACTGATAAGGTAGGAAAATTATTAACTTTGTACAAATACGAAATGAGTATGACCCTGGATGAATAAATGACAATTAGCATAAGAATAGCCGGTAGTTCAGAAGGAGAACAGCTCACTGTTTGGTTGCCTCTGAATAGGGAAGCGTAGATGTAGATCCAATCAAGTTGAGAACTTCTTGTCTAACAGAGAAGCGACGTGCATAAATTCTCTGTTCCCTGGTCTTTAGAGGCCCCATTATATATTATCTTCTGATTTTGCAGAAAAATGATGTTCTTGTAGTAATGAAAGGGAAGCCCGCACACTAAAGTTCCAGCTAAGTGTGAGGTTCGGAAAAGGGTCAAACCACGAGGGTTTATCCTACATAATCTTAATTTACATTTCAGCAAGGGATTTTTTTTACGATTTAAATATGTGACTTTCAATTCATATGACAGCATTTTATCGATTACTTCATGGTTGCTTTCAACTTGCAGTAATGAAGAAACATAATTAGACTACTCTTCCCAATAGGCCACTAAAAGACACTTCTTGGAACCTTCTTTTTTATTCTAATTTATTTTCCTTGACATATACCAAGAGAAACATGACAGGAGAGATTTGAGTCAATACGTAATATGATTATAGAAGCTGTAAGCTAAATATTAGGATGTTGTATTGACACTGTTAACTTAATGGTGGACATATTTGCACCAACTTGCCGTGTCATTAATGTGGAGAAGTCGTACTAGTTTCCGTCGTTGAGCTAAACTAGCTCAAAAATTGTTTTAGCATGTTGTGATATTATCTATTTCTCGTTAAGCTCATAGGTCTTCTTCATAAAGCTTCACACCAAAAAGAATATTCCTATATTTTGTACATTGTGTTCAATCTGTTGACTTACCTAACAATCTTCCTCTTCAAATTAAGTGTCATGTGGCCTATCACCATAATCTACAACGACCATAACCAAATACAAATTGTTGTAGTCGATACTAGAACTGTGATTGCACACTTGCGCTCAAGGATCCAAGGGGACCAAATGCCTCAATCCAGTATATATATTTGAGGATCCTTTTATAATATATGGTAATTCTTTAAGGGATATAGAGAGAGAATTTTTTTCCAAGTTAATACGTGTCCGTGCACCCCTTCTAATAGAATAGGTCCGCTCCTTCTAGGGGTCTCTCCTCGAACTAAGGACTTGGTGGCGCATTATTATTCCACCGCATAGCCTCTTCTTGTCCGTGTCTTTAAACTAGCCTTGACATACTAAAGGTAGTAAACCGACCACTATCAAATTGTTTTGACACCTCATCACCGTCTAGTCAAATCAATGGCTTTGATATAAGTCATTTGACTAAATCAGCCTAATGATAGTCTTAACATAATGAGATATCATTTGTATTGGGTCAAATTCTTACTGGTTTCGCAAATGATCTCATACCAATAAGAGTATTCTTACACCTTAATGTTATTTCAATTATCAATGTAAAACTTTATTCTCACACTCAACCTCCCTAATACTGTAACAGACACTAGCTACTCCCTCAAATTCATTTTAATTAGTTGTCATATTTACTTTTTACACGTTTCTTAAGAAAACATTTGATAAAATGAATTGACTAAAATATCCTTCTTTATTCTTTGATCTCAATATAACCCTCCCTTAATTTCACCATTTTAATATATATCTCTCCACTTTTTATTAGAAAATGATTAAATAGGAAAAAAAATCTATATTAATTTTCTGAAATAACAAATAATTTTGATCAATTTATATATATATAAAAGCAAAACTAAATCAAGACAAGATGCCAAGTGGAAACATCTTAATATAGCCACGTGGCAGTTTTTAGGACAAAATTTAAAAATACTTTAAGACAAAGTTTAAAATACTGTAAAAAAAATTGAATTGAAAAATTAACTATTTGAATTTGAAATACATTATCTTAATAACTAAAAATTCATAATTGAAGAGTTCTAAATAGACTATTACTATTTCAAACTTATCTCTTATATATAGAGAGACAGAGAGAGTTTATTTTAATAATAATATAATAATAAACAATAAATAATAGTTGTAGTAATAGACAAGTTTATTACTTTAATTTGAAAAAGAAAACGCAAAGATAACAATAATATTATACACAACAACATTTGAAAAAGAAAACGCAAAGATAGCAATAATATTATACACAACAGCAGCAGCAGCAACAACAACAACAACAACAACAACAACAAAAATATGTTTGAATATATTCTACATAAATACTAAATAAATTTAAAAAGTGCATGAAGAGGATGAAGCATCATAATTAGTCAAGTTTGCAACATAAGAGTAACTCATTTTTTATAGTTTTAGAATAAAATTTAATAATATTGTAATATAAAATTTGAATCAAAGAAATAAAAATATTTGAATTTGAAAATATTAAGCTTTTACAGGAAAAAATAAATTCATTAGCTTAAAGCTAGAAATAATTGAAGAGTTATAGCTAAACTCTAACTATTAAACTTATCCTTTTAGTTGTTAATTTTAAATTTAAATTGAAAGACAAAAAATATTTTTAAATTTAAAAAGTAAATATTTTTATGCATTCTAAATTTGTAAAACAATAACATAATTTTAGGCAAAAAATTGCTTAGATTAAAAAATGAATTATTTGAATTGTTTAACAAATAAAAACATGTATTTAAAACAAGAATTACCATCCTCCTCTATCTTTAAAAAGAAAAAGAAAAGAAAAAAAAGAAGAAAATAAGATAAAGATAAGAAGAGTATACTAGGGTGTCTAACGGGCCGGGCCGGGCCAGCCCGGAACCGGCCCTCCCATTTTACCCGGGTTCCGGGCCGGTTTCGGGCCGGGTTTGGCGTTAACCGGGCCGGGACGGGCCGGGCCAAACAGTAAAAAAATTAAAACTCACCCGAACCCGGCCCACTTAATCCAATCCGGTCAAACCCACCAAGACCCGATCAAACCCGGTTAAAAATCGGTCAAACCCGTTTAAAAAATAAATAAAAAATCCAATATACACTATATACACTCCAATATACAATATATATTTTTTAAAAAAAATATAAAGTATAAACAATTACACATATATCCAATATACACTATATACACTCCAATATACAACATAAAGTAATGTATACGTTAAATATACACGTCTATAGAAGATCTATTCACATATATACACTCTATTCTATGTATATGTAATACTTTAAATGAGATATATGCAATATATATACATTACACTATATATTTGTATAGTTATATACTAATTTATAAAATATATACACATGTATACGTTAAATATACACGTCTATAGAAGATCCATTCACATATATACACTCTATTCTATGTATATGTAATACTTTAAATGAAATATACTATAATGTATATACATTACAATATATATTTGTATAGTTATATACTAATTTATAAAACATATACACATGTATACATTAAATATACACTTCTATAGAAGATATATACACGTGTATACGCACCATTAAATGTATATATACTACTACTTATAAAATATACTACATTATATATACATTAAAATATGTATAGATATACTTATATACTAATTTATAAAACATATACACATGTATACGTTAAATATACACTTCTATAGAAGATATATGCACAAATATTCAAAACATATGCTACTTAATATAATAAATTAATAATATTTGGTAGTAAATTAATAATATATTAGAAGTAAGTTTTTAATTTAAAGTATAAAACTAGAAATTCAATTTAAAATTTTAAATCGTTAAATAAAAAAAAATAAAAAACAACGACTAAGGACTGAATGAATTTGGGGAATTTTATTGATTGCAAAATGATCCAAAATTTATAATTTACATGAATGAAAAATCTATAAATTATGCATCATTTTTTCCAACTCATTCATGTTAATATTAATGGGAACTTGCATAGGATAATCAAAGTCAACGGGGGCAAAACCATGCATTGGACTTGATTCTGCTGAGTTCTCCCGTGAAGTCATAATTTCTTCTAGTTTCAGCTCGTCGCTCGGCTCCGGTTCCATTCCTTGGTTTCTTCTTTCCGCTCTAATCCAATCTCTGAGGCAAACTAGAACATTCATTGCATTGCTTCCCAATGAGTGTCGGTTGTCTCCAAGCTGCTGTCGTCCCTGACTGAAGGCGCTCTCTGATGCAACGGTTGACATTGGAACATTCAAGATATCTCTAGCTAATCTTGAAAGCATAGGATATTGTGATTCATTATTCCTCCACCAATCCAGCGTGTTGATCCGTCGTCTGCGATCCTCTGGTGCCGTCCGAAGATAATATTTCAGCTCTTCCCGATAAGTTGATGTGTAAGTTCTCTCATCAACACTGTTCCAACAATTTAAATCATAAAACGAATCAGAAAACCCACTATGTGTCGGCCTTTTAGAAGATGATGGCTCCTCGGGAGGATGAGGAGCGACAGTTGGAGTGATATTTGTAGGTACGGCTGAATCAAATAAATCAGCATAGTGATTATATAATTTTTCTATATAATCTTTTGCATCAGCCGTAGCCGTCCACAAATCAGGTTGTACTTGTTCAGAATCATGGTTAGTATTTATTTCTAAGTTAGTATAAATAAGAGTACTAAAGTGACATATTATTATATTTCATGCACGGATTTAGCATAGCACCAACCAAGTAAATAGGGGGAATCGGGAAAAAATATTTTTTAAATTTCGTAAACATGGCGCCAACAACTTCTTTATAACCTTCTTTATTTTTATATTGTTGGAGCAAACCAGAAATATCGGCTATATATGCCAAAATATTACAAACAGTAGGATAGTAAGCACCGGAAAATTCAACCGTAGCTACATAAAATTTTTCTAAAAACTTAACAAGATCATTAATTACAACCCAATCAGAATTATGTAGCATGCAATCAGCAGAATCAACAAATGAACCGCAATGTTGGTTAAAAGCTAGTGTAATAGGAATTCTATATTTATAACAAGTTTTTAAAAATTCATACGTAGAATTCCATCTAGTATCAATTTCCTCAGGCATCAAAATCGGTGTAAGTCCATTTTCTTGACATTTAACTTTAAATTCTCTAATTCTCGATCTACGATTATTTCCTTGAATAAAACCAACGGCAAGACGAATTTTTTCAATATAAAGCTCAAAAAACTCAAGACCATCTTTTACAATTAAATTATATATATGACATGCACACTTAATATGAAAAATTTCAGGCAAGGGCGGAGATAGCGTAGATTTTATTTTTGTTATAGCAGTCTTGTTGTTAGAAGCATTATCAAAAGCAATACATAAAATTTTATTTTCTATACCATAGTATCCAGCAATTTTAACAATAGAATCAGCAATAAATTGTCCAGTATGTTTACGATCTTCATCATATAAAAAAGCAAGAATACGTTTTTGCATCACGAAATTACTATCCATCCAATGACAAGTAACGGTTAAATAATCATTTTTATTTACAGCACGACCAAGATCAGAAGTTAGGGACAATCTACATTGAATATTTTTTAACAATGTTGATAAATAAAAATAATATTGTGAATGGAGTCTAAAAATATCAGACTGACAAGTAGTTCTAGGAATACCATTAAACATAGGATTATAAATTGCTTGTATATAACGAATAAAAGCATCAGAAGAAGGAAAACTAAAAGGCAAACAACCCACAGCTACCATTTTAGCTATTTCTTCCCTGTCCCTCAATTTATTATACTTTTTCGCTACTTGACCGGTTGTTGGGTCCATTCTAATTTGCGTTGACCCACCAACATCCCCACCACCTTTTGCAATATTTAACTCTCTTTTGTGATCTTCAGCTATATGTCTCATTAACGTACCCGTACCCCTTGCTTGCCTCCACTTCTATGCTTATATATTTGTTGACAAATATTGCACTGCACCTCAATATCTGATATACGTTCAAAAAATTGCCATGCAATACTAGTTCTTTTACGAGGTTTTGGGGCACTGGGAGGACGGGAAGGGAGTTTAACTGATTCAGATCTAACGTTAGCATCTCCTACTGCGGGTGTTTCAGCAATATTTTCATTATCTTCGTCTAAATTAACTGCATCTACTTCATTTTCTTCTTCTATACCATAATTTTTCTGAGCTTCTACATAATCCATATCGTGAGCACCTACACCTATTTCTTCCTCAAAAGGTGTACCAAGCGATACCGGAGGCGAAGGCACACGGGTATATCTATTACTTGAACTACCTCAACCGCTAGTAATTCGCTTTTTACTACCACTACCGCTTCCGGGACAAAAAATTTTAACACCTTTAGCAGCGAGGTTTTTTAATTTATCCATAATATAAATTAAATTAAACTAAAAATATTCAAAATACACAAATATAATAAAATTAAATATTAAATAATTAATACAATAAATAAAAATTAAACGTAAGAGATGGAACGACAATACCAAATTTTGAAAGTATCCGGAGATTGCGACTTTAGAAACTTCCGCTCGTACTTTGTAAACGAAAATTAAAAAATTAAAGTGAACACTTTAAGAAATTAAATATATTGAATATTAGAGAATTGAGAATTGAGATTTGAGAGAGAATGAGATTTGAGAGAGTGAAAAATGATTTGAAGTTGTAGGGTATTTATAGATTTTTTTTTGGGGATTAAAAAATATTTTTTAAAGTTTTTTTTTTTTTTAAATTAAATGGGCCCAAACTAGCCGTTTGGACCCAAAAACGGCTATATAGCCGTTGGGCCAACGGCTAGTTGGCCCAAAATTCATTTTTTTTTTATTTTCCGGGCCGGGCCGGTTAACCGGCGGGCCTGGACCGGGCTTGATCCGGGCCGGGTTAACCGGACCCATTTTAACAAAAAAACCGGCCCGGGTTAGCTAATCGGGCCGGGTCGGGGCCGGATCGGCCCAGCCCGTTTGACACCCTTAGAGTATACTAATACACGTTCTTACTTCTATGCATACACAGTTTTACATACACACACACAAAAATAAAAAAAAATCCTTGTTTGTAGCAACTAGAAATTTCTTATTTGTGGTAACTAGATACAAATAATTGAGGAGTTCTAGCTAAACTCGAACTATTAAACTTATCCTTTTAGTTGTTAATTTTAAATTTAAATTGAAACACAAAAAGTATTTTTAAATTTTAAAAGTAAATATTTTTATGCATTCTAAATTTGCAAAATAATAACATAATTTTAGGCAAAAAATTGCATAGATTAAAAAATGAATTATTTGAATTGCTTAACAAATAAAAACATGTATTTAAAACAAGAATTACCATCCTATCCTATCTTTAAAAAAGAAAAAGAAAAGAAAAAAAGAAGAAGAAAATAAGATAAAGAAAAAAAGAAGAAGAAAATAAGATAAAAATAAGAAGAGTATACTAATACACGTTCTTACTTCCATGCATACACGGTTTTACATACACACACACACCAAAAAAAAAAAATAGATTCCTTATTTGTAGCAACTAGAAATTCCTTATTTGTAGTATCATTCTATTTAAAAGTAAATAAGGATAAGGAAGAGTAATAAATGTATCTTTTTTTTTAATAAATTGATATAATATTTAAATTTAAATAAAATTTGAGTTGAAATGAAATTCTGACCATATATCATGTCAAGTTACTTCTGTCTTTTTATTATTGTGCATTGACTCCATTTGTGAGTTTATTTATTACATTCTTCATTTTAATTTTTTTTTGTTTTAATATTTTTATTTGTTATACGCATGTGAATGATAAATATTTCAATTCACTATTGATTTACCTAAGAAATATCTCTGTTTTTAGTAATAGAAGGCGAAGTGTGAGATCAACTTAAAGCATAATACATGTGGATGGATATAAGAAAATGCATACAATGAAAATGAGAAGCACTATGAGATGAATACTAGATTCTACATGTATTTTTAAAGGTATGTGTTTAGGTATATTGTACAAGGATATAAGACACATTACATTATGAATTTTATTGATCACTATTAAATCTTTATATTTTATTGTCATTTTAAAAGATAAGCATGTATTGTAGGATGCTGTGAAGTTTTGACGTTGTATAGAGAAAATCAAATAAAAAAAAAGAGAAAAAACACAAAAGGGAAGATGCACTATAACAAATCACTTATCAATATTTACTTTTTGATCATTTGCTTTTATAGATCGTCTTCTTCTTTTTGCCTCGAGTACTTAACTGTTTTTTTAATTCAGTACTAAATTAATAGGAAAAAATGGATGAAAAATATGATTTACTTGCTATTCAGTAATTTGATTGTCATTCATTACTTATATTGATTCACGTCCTTTTGATGCTTTCAACGTATTTTATTTTATAGGAACAATATCCATATGTATAGTGATGATTGATGAGGATGATAAACGACTTGAGAAGATTTAAAAATGAGATTAGGTGTAAGCTTTCTTCTTCTCTTTTATTATAAGTTATTTTTAAATTTAGATTTTATTTATTTTGATAGAGTTTTCTTTGATCTTTTAATTCACAGAGATATTTATTAAAAAAATTATAGGTAATGCTCATCAAATTTCTCTGAATAACTATAAAGGTATGTTGTTTGTGTTTAATTTAATTTTTAAAATAATTTATTATTATTTATGGTTAATATATGTGTGCGTACAATATTATTATATTTTATTTTATTTATCTTAATAAATTTCTCTTAAGCATGAAGATGACTCCAGAACAGTATTATCACATTTACATATTTACTCTCTTCTAAGAGGAATTATAAAATATATTTATAGGTATTTATATATTTTTATTGATTTATTATTTTCATGCTTTTAGTTGCAAATTTATATTTATGTATAAATTTTCTTTTTTGATTTTGTGCGTTGTTTATATTGTATCAACAAGTAATATTTTGTGGTCCTTCTTCAATATTTCTAATTTTTTTATATATTATTAAATTATTTTTCATCTAAAAAGATAAAGTTACAAATTATGAATTAAAAAACTTGAATATGAAATAAGATTATCTTCAATAAGTGTGAATGTGTATAGCTTGAATTTTAAATCATATCTAATTCTAACAGACAATATTACTAATTATATACTCATCTTATCATTTCTATTATGCATGACAAACTTATAATTGTAATTTCACTTAAAACAAAACTTACTAATTATAAAATGTAAATAGATAAATTGTCATAACAAGTTCAGTAATATAAAGTTTATAATTTTAAATAAAATATGATAGATAAATCTAAACGGTGAAAAAATTATGAGCTATACAAGTTTAGAAACAAATTTAATTTCAAGAATTAGAAAAATAAATATATTTGTTTCACGAAATAAGAAGAGCACTTGATAACTATATTAAGTCAAGTGATAAGCTATTAAAAATTAATATTAATGGCCTAATAAATTTAAACAGTGAATAATATAATAAATAAAAATATAAAATATTTTTTTTCAATTATTGTATGACTCATCATCTTTATTCATATAGATATGCTTATGAAATTATAGGGAGGATAGGGGTTGGGAAGCCAGGGGGAGGCAGGGGGGGGGGGAGAATATAATAATAATGATAGTTGGACTTTTATAAGATAATAATATAATAGCAGAACTTCTTTAAGATAAATATAATTTAACATGTTCGAAAAGACATTACAATCTGAAAAGATTATTATTCTTCCTTATTCTTACTTTTTCAAATACAATACATAATTATCTTATGATCTATATATTTGAATTGAGAGGAATATTTAAAATTTATTCGGGATGATGGATGTAAATGAGGGTGAGTTGAGCAGGAGAAGAAATATTTAAAAAATTTGTGTGTTTGCGTGGGTGGGTCAAGGTTAGGGTAAGGTAGGGGACCGAAGGTGGTGATGGGGGGAAATCTGTAATTTTTTTAATGAGTAATATAATAGATCGTATTTGCTTAATTTTTCATCTCATAAGTAAATTCTACAATTTAAAATAACAATTTTTAAAATTAGAAACAATCGAGTACTTTTATAGTGAAGTTGTTGATTTTGAGTTGATAGACAAAAAGTTAAAATTTAACATGAAAGATAAATATTAATCACGTATCTTAATTGGTTAAAAATATATAAAATAACAATTATTTATTATTTTTGAATATGATAAAAATATTAATTTCATTCTTTCATAGAAAAACGTCAAAAATAATTGTGATTGTCATTATAATTAACAATTAATTATAGTTCTACTATTAACAATTATTTTTAATATGTAATAATCAATCTAAAATATGATAATATGATATAATAGATATTTTTAAAATTTTAATTTTATTATTTTAAAGAATAAGTTAGTATTTTTTTTTTAACAATACTTTTATGAAAATATATTGTGCTCATCGCGCAGGTGCTAATACTAGTTATTTTTAACAACCATAACAATTAGTAAATTGGACCGGATGGAGTAGCTATTATGTTGCCACAGGCACACGTGCATATAGTGCTGTTATTCATGTGGATGAGTTGCAGATTAGCATCTTTTCACGATCCTGTTTATAATTGGCTCAAATAAATTCAGTCAACATTATTGATCGAGTTCATACTTAGATTATTGGTTGGTATTTGCCCTCCAGATTAGACTTGTAACCCTTTGATTAAAAATGAAAAGTACAAGGAAGAAAAATAGTATTAGTCAGCTAGCCAACTGGCATAGTTGTTGGTTCCTTTGACAAATTGGTGAACGCTGGGCGATTCAATACACATACGGGACAAGATAATGGTCATTTATGCATGGTATTTACACAAAATCATAAGATTATATGTTATGTATGTATTCATTAATTTGATGTGAATATTGAGTATTTCTCATATTTTACTCTTGTAGACAATGTTAAACCATGTTACATCTCAACTTACTGCAAGAGAAATATTCAAAATGAACATATATATGGGTTAAATTCTCAACTCAAAAGAGAAATCTGATAAATTTACCCTTCCTGTTCACATCAACAAAACACATTCTATTGTGCTCAAAGTTATCCAGCTTTTAATGGGGCAAGATAATTGTAATTTTGAGTTTCTTATTATCCAGATAACAGATTAATATGATCATTAATCTTGAAAAATTCTTATGTCTTCTTTTTGCTGTTTTGATAACGTATTGGTTTAGTTGGGCTACAATTGTCTTAGATTCGACCACCTTTTAAAAAAAAAAATTGAAAAAACTCAGTAATTCGACGAATCGGCATTTGCATTATGCAAAATGGCAAAGTATATACTAAATCAACAAGGCTTAATTAATAATATTGCAGTTATTTACAATTCAAAATCATATAGCCTACTAAGGAGAGAATCCAAATCTCTATGCTTAGCATTTGACATGGTGAAAAAAATCTTCTCCTAATTAATCTACACTACTAATCTAGCAAAGAGAGTTCACAAAATAAAGAGCCTTAGGCTTCAACTGGCTTCCCTTTGATTCTGAAAACATGTTCTTCTCCTGTGCATTTGTCTACTTTCACAATCCATCTACTCTTCTTCCCTGAAACTCCCAAATTCCCCCCTTTTTTCGCCGTTTTATTAGTAGTCACTAACAATCCTTCCCCTATGGGCAATAAATGAGCATTGAAGCTCTCGCATCTCCATGAACCCATACAAAGTGCGTTGTATCCCAAAACACGCACGTTTTCTCCCATCATTCGCGCTGTTTGAAGGTTGCCTTCGCAGTTGTTGAGGTTGCAGTCAATGAGTATGAAATCCGCTTCTCTATAATCATTCATTAGTAGTGTGCTGGCCTCTCCGGTGACAAACTCAACGTGTCTTGAGTTGTGGCCTAGAGATTCGATTGATGGAATTAGCTTGTCAGCTGATCCAATGATGCAGATGACTCGGCCACCTGTCTGGTGAGCTGCAGCCACTAGAGCTAGTGCGGTGGCCGAGTCGGCTGCACCGGCACATGCAACAACCATCAGTTGTGCATTGTTGCCTGCAGCAAGTGCTGAAATGAACTCTGCCATCTCTGGCTCCTTTGCTCTCTTTCCCTGAAAAATTACCAATGGAATCAAGGATTAGAAAAAGTACAACATTATAAATTGGAAATTGAAGGTAGAAAATGTTAGTACTATGCATTCATTTTGAAAGTAAAATGATACTAACCATCTTTATTGCTCTAAGATAGGCTTTGGTAGCATTTTCAGCTGACCAGCATGCCATTTTTCTTCCTATACTTTTTTGCCTAAGAAGTTTGATTCTGATTCTCGAGTGCCCTGGAAAATGGATATGTATTTTTAGCTATATATAGCATAAAAGATAGGGAAGTAGTTATGGGCAAGGAGCTAGGTAATAGGGTCCAATTGTCCAATCAATGTAGCAGTGTCCTGAGATGAAGGCAAAACTAGATTAAAAAATTGCATTCTATTGTACTAATTAGTTAAAGCATTTACCTTACTACACAGAGACAGTATCAAAAATATTTACTTTTTGAGTGTAATTTAACCTAAATTATTATCTGCCTCGTTATCAAGGCTACTGATTCTACTATGATTAATTCCCAGCAACATTTTTTTATCATTATTTTAAGCCACCTTCTTGGTACGGGTTAGGCTAGATCCCTACCTCGTAGACTAATAGAACAAAGCAAAATACATATGCGATGAGCATATGAGAAGCCTGACCTTATCGAAAGAGACTAAGGAGTTGGTCAGGCCTTTACAATTTAATGCCAGAAAAACAGGTTTTGACTCTAATAGAGATGTACTGATAGACTGTTATAATTTATAAGAGATACGAGATATGTGTAGATTTTATCCTAACCATGATTATCTCCACAAAATTGTACAGATGATCAGCAGATATCATCATATCAAAGACCAATTCATGAGGCTTTTTCTTCCTAATCCTAAGGTTAGGGATCTTCCTTATATCAATCTGAATTAAACCTCTCACTTGTTTTCGGAGACTATCAAGGGATGGGTAAATCTTCTCATGCCAATAGGCAATAACTCAGATACTATTATTCCTAGTGTGAAAATTCTTTGAGACTTTCAATATTTAAAATTTTACTTTCTCAAAATATCATTTTTTTGACATTTTAGAAAACAAAACTTATTAGAATTACCTCCATTATTTTTACTTATTCATTTTAGATTTTGTACATCACTTAAGAAATAATGATTAATATGATTATTTTACCATAATATCCATTTTTAATTGATGTAATTTTGGTCTTGAAAAATGATTTGAGAAATAAGAAATTAATGTTGAGTTAAAACAAGAAAGAAATAATTGTTTTTTTCGTGATATTTTAAAAGTGACAAATAAAAGTAGAATATATTTTTTAAATATTGGATAAGTTAAAAAAAAAAAATTGAGACAACTCAATAAAATTAATGGGTTAAAGTCAATTTTTAACACGAGACCTATAACTTTTTCTATTGTTTTTTCGATCTTTTTTCGTTTATAGTGCAGTATATATCTTTGAAAAACATAAAGTCTTTTAACTTTACATAGTAATATTATTAGCTAGAATTAGTTCAAGTTAATGATATGTTGGTCATTCATTTGTAATACAATTTGTTGGATGATGTCGTATGAAATTTTATTTAACAATTAATATAAAGATGTGAGTAGTTTAATTCAAACTTAAAGTACTTATCTAATATAAAGCTCACTACTTCCTTTATCTCATTTTAGTTGAGCACATTTTATTTTATATGGTAATTAAGAAATCATAAATTGAATAATAATTTTACTATTTTACCCTTTACCCATATTAATGATACTCATTTGGCATATGAATGGATACTGGAATTGTAATTGTTCACGTTTAATGTATACCGTTAATTGTAGGGATAAAATAAAAAAATAAATTAATTCTATCCTGATTTAATAAGTGATCAACTAATATGAGACATTATTTTTAATAAAATGATCAACTAAAATGAGACAAAATAATAAGAATTATAAAAAATTTGGGGCATCAAATTTTGTGGAACCTAAAACAAAGACTTCATTAGCCTCCTCGAACCATGTTGAAATTCTCCATTAATGGAATCTTAATCATCATACAAGCTGAAGAAAGAAGAAGGAAATATTTTTCTGAAACTAAAAACTGATTTCATTAATTGGAATGCTTATAGAGTGGTCACATTTATACAACTAACTATCTCACCTAACTGTCTAACTAATCATGATTAAATTTCTAATTGAGCTAGTCCTCTAACTTTGAGATATTTACAAAACAACCCTCATGCTACTAGGTAATACTTTCCTCAATACTCTCCCTCAAGCTGTGATGTGCAAAGATGTTTAACACTCCTAGCTTGGACAACAAATGTTCATGTTGTGGTCTTCCAAGGCCCTTAGTTAGAATGTCTGTTATCTAATCTTTAGTACTCAAGTACTTGGCTTCAACCAAACCACTTTGTATCTTCTCCCTGATAAAGTGACAGTCCAACTCTATATGTTTGGTTCTTTCATGAAACACTGGGTTTGCAGCTACTTGCTTAGATAATTTACTGTCACAGTAGATCATAATAGGTGTTTCAATTTATGTTCCTAGTTCATCAAACAATTCTTTTATCCACACCACTTCTGCAACTGAGTTGGCCATGCTTCTATACTCAGCTTCTGTTGAGCTTCTTGATACAACTCCTTGTTTCTTTGATTTCTAAGATATGAGTGAATTACCATACTTGACCATAAAGCCAGATACTGATCTTCTAGTGTTTGGAAAGGCAGCCCAGTCTGCATCACAGAAGACTGTGATTTTATCTGATTTTTCACTAGATAACAGAATTCCCAATCCAGCTTGTCCTTTTACATATCTGATTACCCTCAGGGCTGCATTTAGGTGTGATTGTTTAGGTTGTTGTAGAAACTGGCTCAGGGTTTGAACAACAAATGAGATATCTGGTCTGGTTACAGTTAAATACATAAGTTTTCCTATCATTCTTCTCTAAACTGATGGATCTTCCAATTCTGAATCATTACCTGGTCTCTCTACTCCCTCATCATATTCCTTGGTAGTGAGTTTAGTATAAGAATCTAAGAGAGTAGAAGTAGGTTGTGCTACACTCAAACCAGCTTCAGAGATAATCTCCAAGGTGTACTTCCTTTGATGCATGACTATGCCTTTATCTGATCTGGCAAACTCAATACCAAGAAAGTACTTTAGTTCTCCCAAGTCCTTTATTTTAAAGGTTTGATGCAATACTGATTTAGTATTATGAATGAGCTTTATATCACATTCAGTAATTAGTAAATCATCTATATAGACAAGAAGAATAACAATTGATGTACTAGTCTTCTTAGTAAACAAAGAGTAATCCAAATGACTCTGGATGAAATCAAGTTTGATCAGTGATTCAGTGAGTTTAACATTCCATTCCCTTGGTGCTTGTTTCAAGCCATAAAGGGATTTGATGAGCCTGCATATAGGTTTCTCCCCCTACACATCAAATCCAGAGGGTGTCTTAAAGCCTTGAGAAAAGGTCATATATACTTTATCATGTAGATCACCCTGAAGAAAGGTATTGTACACATCCATCTGGTGTACATGCCACTTCATGGTAGAAGTAACAGTTAGGACAGATCTGACAGTCACCATCTTGACTACTGGAGAAAAAGTCTCCTGGTAATCAAGACCTTCTATTTGATTAAATCCTTTAGCTACCAGCCTGGCCTTAAACCTCTCAATGGAGCTATCAGCAAAGTACTTGATCTTATACACCCACTTGCACCCAATAACAGACTTGCCAGGTGCAAGAGAAACCACTTCCCAAGTGTTATTTTTCTCCAAGGTAGTAATTTTAGTTTGCATGGCCTGTATCCATCTAGAATCAAGCTGAGATTCCTCAAATGATGAGGGTTCAACTTCAGTAGACACACCAGTAAGGAAGGCTAGATATATGAGGTAAAAATGATCATATGAGACATAATTGGCAATAGAATAAAGGGATGAGGTAGAGCTAGGTTTGGAGGCAGTAATAAAATCTTTCTGCCAGATGAGAGGTCTTTTATCTCTAGTGGACTTTATCTGTGAAAGAGGTAAGACATCAAGTGATGGAGAGGTAAGTGGTAATAGTGGTGGTACAGATGGGGCATCAGGTATGGAAGGTGCAAATGGTGCATCAGAGATAGAGGGGGCAGATGATGCATCAGGAATAGAGGGAACAGATATGGGATCAAGAGGAGGGTGTGTATCAATGGGAGGATATGCAGGTAACAAAAAAAGATTGAAGTCATCTGTAGAGGAAGAAGAAAAAATAAAAAATTATTTCTCTGACTTGTACATCCCTACTGATAAAAAAAATGCTTAGAGTGTGGATCATAAAGGATATAACCTTTGGTAGTTGGACTATAGCCCATAAAAATAGAAGGAACACTTCAAGGTTGAAATTTATCTTTTTTGGGGAGTTGAACAACATAACATAAACAACCAAGAATTTTTAGATGATCATACTGAGGCTTGACCTTATGAAACACTTCATAAGGAGATTTTCCTCTCAAGACAAGAGTAAGCAATCTATTGATAATGTAAGCACCAGTCAAAATACAGTGACCCCAAAACTGAATAGGTATATGACCCTGAAATCTCAATGATCTAGCAACCTCTAGTAGGTGTCTATGTTTTCTTTTAGCAATGCCATTTTGTTGAGGAGTAAGAGTACAAGTTCTTTGATGAATGATCCCATAAGAAGAAAATAGTTTGCTACACTCAACATTGATAAACTCTGACCCATTATCAGTCCTAATAGTCTTAACACAAGAAGCAAACTGAGTAGTGACCATTTTTAGGAAATTCTGAAGAATGACAAACATATCACATTTGAATTTTATTAGGAAAATCCAAACTATTCTGGAACAGTCATCAACTAAGGTAACAAAAAAACTATTTCCATCAAAGGTAGGGGTTTTGTAAGGACCCCACACATCACAATAAAGTAGATTAAACAAGCTATCAGACTTAGTGGTACTGACAAGGAAAGAGGGTCTGGTTTGCTTAGCTAGAGGGCATGTAGTACACTGATAAACTTCTTGAGTACAGGATTGAGGGGGAAAATAGAACAAATGAGATAAAACTTTAGAAGAAGTGTGACCAAGCCGCTTGTGCCAGAGAGAAATGGCAGCTGATGTGGAAGCTTGAGCATCATAAGCAGCGAGAGACTTGACTGGTAATGGTAGAACCTCTTTACTGGGATCTTAAATGGGAAGGAGGTAGAGACCACCTAATTCTCTACCAATCACCCTCACCTGCCCACTGAAGAGGTCCTGTAAGACAAAGAAGTCAGGTAAGAAAGTGACTGAACACTGAAAAGTTTTAGTGAGTTTAGAGATTGATAAAAGATTAAATCTAAATTCTGGGATATATAAGATATCCTACAGAAGAAAGCCATTAATATTCAAAGAGTAGGATCCTTTATAGGAGATATCGGTGGTAGCCTCATTAGGCAAGTTTACTTTGGATTGTTCTCTAGTAACTCCCTTGAGATTTGTGAGCAGATCTGAGTTGGATGTCATATGGTTAGTATCACCTGAATCTACTACCCATACATTAGAAGAAGTAGGGATAGTACCTGCAGTGTTAGCAGAAACTGAAGTACTAGCAGAGTTGCATTGTCCTGTATCATGATTGAGAGAGTTGACGATATTTCTATATTGATCTAGGGTGATATTGATTCCAAATCCATAATTGTTATTAACACTGGATGGAGAGCAGTCAGAAACGTCTAATATAGCAGATTCTACAGGTTGTTTCATAGCATTGTGAGCAGCAGGATATGGAGAAGAATAGTGACTGGTTTGTCCCTGATATGGGATGTGTTTTTTAGCATAATTCGTCTGATGAGAGAGTGTGTTATTGTGAAGATTCTTCTGCTGAAATCCATAACCTTGCCTTTTGCTTAGATCCTTGATTATTACCTGACTGTAGTCCTCTCTTTGTGAACTTAAAGTCCGGAGGATATCTAATAAGACAAAAACAATCCTTCTTAGGATGTCCTATGACCTTACAATAGTCACATTGTACATTTGGATCATAAAACTTCTTCTGGTATGAGGTAGCCCCATTTTTCATAGACATTAAAGCAGTTAATTCACCTAGATCAGGTATGGATGCGAAAATAGTTATATTTCTCTAGCTCTCACGCTCAATTACCATGGAGTAGGCTTTATTAACAGTAGGAAGAGGGATCATCATCAAAATGTGAGCCCTAGCTTGTTCATAGGTGTCATTCAGACCCATGAGAAACTGAAACAACTTTAATCCATCCATGAACTGAACGAATTCACGAGATTTAGGGCAATCACAACAAGGAACAGGTGCTATACTATCAAATTCTACCCATAGTGCTCTCAATTTTGAGAAGTAAACAGAAACAGTACTAGTACCTTGGTGAATCGTTGCAATTTCCTTATGAAGCTGATAAGTTTGAGATCCATCAACCTTATTGAACTGTTCCTTAAGATCATGCCATACCGACGCAACATCAATGAGTAAACAATTCTCCCAAGTAATTCCTTAGAAACACAATTCATTATTTATGAAAGCACGATTGCATTGCACATATCCCATAATGCGACTAAATTTAGACCAAAATCAGCTCGTTTACATGTACTGTCAATAAACCCTAACTTGTTTCTTCCTAAAATCGCAATTTTCATTGCACGATTCCAAATTGAGTAGTTCTCTGAACCTGTCAGCTGCAGAGAAATGAGCATTGCTCCTGAGTTATCACCTGTACCCAGGAACAATGGATGATTTGAACTGATCTTCTCCGGTAATGTGTCATCAATCGCCATTGGTGAAGAAAGAAATGAACAAAGAAGAGTTGAAGACAAGTAATGTAGAATAATAAGGAAAATACAGAACAAGATCGGTCAATCACAATAGGAATTCATGGCTCTGATACCATGTTGAAATTCTCCATTAATGGAATCTTAATCATCATACAAGCTGAAAAAAGAAGAAGGAAATATTTTTCTGAAAGTGAAAACTGATTTCATTAATTGGAATGATTACAGAGTGGTCACATTTATACAACTAACTATCTCATCTAACTGTCTAACTATTCTTAATTAAATTACTAATTGAGCTAGTCCTCTAACTTTGAGATATTTACAAAACAACCCTCATGCTACTAGGTAATACTTTCCTCAATAAACCACCAGAAAGGAGTAGCTCTTAATCAAATTGAGAATCTATGATAATCAATTTTATTTTTCTATTACACCGTGCGTGCATTAATTTATAAAACGTTTGGCATAACCAAAATATTCGGGTCTTAGCTAGCTGTAGTGTTGTACATGAGGCAGACAAATGAAAATTATAATGTGTAAGTAGGATTATGGAAGCAATTTATATAAAATCATTTAGTATCGTAGAGACAAAACTGACGAGGTACATGTTAGACCTGACAACCATCCAACAAACTTGTTGTATATTTCAAGATTATATAGTTTTATTATTATTATCTGAATTATTAATGATTAAATATATAATTGGTATTCTCCGGCCTTGGTCCTTTGGAATTGGAGTACGTACGGTTCAAAATCCTTCAAGAAATAATGCATTTAGTCATGATTTGGTTGTTAGCTTAAATATCTTAGATATTGGTTGTGATTGATAAATAATTAGTGGAATATTTCTCAAGAAAAAGCAATGTATGTTCCAAGAGCATCTATAAACACTATGTTGGATTGTGTTTGTTTAAGGAAATGGGAGCCTAATTAATCACTTTTAGTATTCTAATAAATAGGAGAAAATGCAAAATGTTCCTTTACTTGGAGAAAATGCAAAATGTTCCTTTCTGCAATATAATCTGCTGAAATATTAATTAGAGAATCCAGTACAATGCTGCACAAATATATACTCCCTCCATTATATTTCTTTTTTAAGTGCTCTATTTAGATTTTATATGTATTCCTTTTTAAGTGCTTTTTTAATCTTTCAAGAATAATTTGGTTAAACTCTTTCTACTATGCCATTGTTCAAATTACCAATATCATTAGTTGAGAAGGGGTTAGGGGTGTGCCCAACCTAAATTTAATTAGGGGTATAACAGTAAAAGTATTTTGAATTTTTATAGTAGTAAGAAATTTATTAAGGAGTGAAGTAATAAGAAATTTATCAAGGAACGTGTTCAACATAAATAGAGCACTTAAAAAGAAATAGAAGGAGTAATTCACATAATAAAACCAAAGATAAAGTAGTGCTGCATGGGGTTTCATGCATTGAACACACTACAGACGCTGAAAACAAAGAAAGGAAATCCATGTACCAATCTGATGTGTTGTGGTCTTATCTGTTCATATATCTCTTTCATTTGTCAGGGGCCAATTAATTTGTTACTTCCTGCTGGAGAAATTCTTTAAATTTTAAGCCTATATGATCTCCATCGCGGTGAAGCCACTACTCACACACGTACAAATTTATGTCATTGTACCTAGCTAGTGTCTTTTTCCCTCTTCTTTTAATAATGATGATGTGTGAGTCAGCTTGCGCAAATTAATTGGATCGTATAAATGATCGATAATAAATAAATTTTGAGCCTTTAACTCAACCCCAAAAATCAGTTTCATAAGGTGAAGATTGCTCAATTACA
This sequence comes from Capsicum pubescens, assembly GCA_030864215.1. Classification (NCBI taxonomy): domain Eukaryota; kingdom Viridiplantae; phylum Streptophyta; class Magnoliopsida; order Solanales; family Solanaceae; genus Capsicum; species Capsicum pubescens. The sequence continues at coordinate 95,858,492 of CM061540.1, forward strand.
TCATATAAGGAAACCAGTCCACATCCTACAACGTAACTAATGCATGTGAGAGAACTTAACATCCCTACACGCCTAGGTTTGCCAACCGGAGCAGCTTAATGCTGAACCTCATTTAGATTATTTTAAAACTAAACTCAATCCCAAAAGCTAGATGAGAAGAAGATTTCCCGAAACCACATATAAAATGACAAGACCAAATCCCAAAATAGATATAGGACAACTCAAGCAGAGAGAAAAGGAATTAAATTTCCAAAAGAATATTATATGGATTGGAAGAATGAGGAAGATAAGTTAGAAGAAATATGGACAAGTTATGGGTCTAAAAAAAAAAAATAGTGGTAGAAAGGATAGTTGTAATAAAAGGGACATATGTGCATGGGGTTAGGAAGTTGGACCAGTAGATATATATTGCTTCAAAAAAGGTAACTTTGATATGATGTCTCTGCTGCATTTACCATTACCATGCCCTCCTGCTGCATGTATCTATATCTTCTGATAAGGGGGCTCCCTCTTCACATTCGTCTTCACGCATGTATCTTTCCATGTGGAACCATGCAATTATGTGTATTGTTGTGCAGGTAATTAAGGAGTGCTTGTTCTGAACTTCATGTGATATTCATGACTCCAGTAGTAGTGGTCCATCCTCAACTTAATACTCCCTCTATTTACTTTTACTTGTCACCTTTCGTTTTATGAAAGACAATTTAACCAAATTTTAAAGTTAAATTGATGTAGATTAATTTAATATTTAAATATAAAATTAATTAGATGTTCGAAAACTATACGAAAAATGTTATAAGTTGCAATCCTTTTCATACTAATATGATGAAAAATATATCTTAAAATATTGGTCAAGGTTCATGCAATTTGACTCTCTAGAAGCGAAACGTGACAAGTAAAAGTGAACGGAGGAATCGGTGTATCTTGATATGAATATTTAATTACTCTCCGATTTCATTTTATGTGTCTTAGTACCGGATATGTCATATACGTAATTTTCTTATGATCTTAAACATGTCATGTGAGACCTTGTAGTTTTTTTCGCGATTAAAAAGAAAAGTAATACAGTACTCATTAATCTGAAATAGAGTAAATTTTAAGTTACATATGAACTTAATGAATGGAATCCTTCTGAAGATGTGTCTCCGTCATGATTTATTTTTTCTTCGACTTTCTCATCCAAGAAGAGGAAAAGAAAAATGTATAAACGATATAAATAAATAACTATGGATTTATAAATTGTAACAAGAGTACTAACTATCATAGCTAGACACTAGTCATGATGACAAGAACTGAAACAATTTAAAGTGTTTTTAACATCCTAGTTTATGCGGGGAGGGGAAATAGTAGGTATAATTCCATTTTCTATAAAATTCATAAGGGCTCCTTACTCAAATATACCGCCCAACAGAATTTGAAGTGTTAAATTAGGACCTGTCACAAGTATGAATAATTGAATAAATGATTAAGAATCTATAAATAGTTTAATTCATATAGAGGATGATGTAAGTGCGGTTAGCATCAAGGCAATCAAGGTAACCACAAGGTATGTCAAAGACACGGCTTATGTATTGTCAGACTGTCAAGGTAACTCATAGTTATAGTGCTATCATGGCAAACACAATGGCGGAGAAAAAGGACGCCCCGGGTGCACTTACCATTCCTAGCACCATCGGGATGTACAAATTGAAAAAGCATTGTGTGATCTTGGAGCTAGTATCAACTTGATACCATATATATATCGTGTATCAAAAGCTAGGCATGGGTGCTCCCACCATGAGACTCCTGATAGCGGACCATTTAATTAAGAAATCGGTGGGCATATTGTACGATGTGTTGGTTAAGGTTGACCGGTTTATCCTTCCGATTGATTTTTCCATCCTTGATTGTGAGATCAATCATGAGATACCAATCATCCTTGGAGGCCATTCTTAGCCACCGGCAGAGCTCTAGTTGATATGGAATGCGGAGAGATAAAATTTTGAGTATGCAATGATAAAGTCTCTTTCCGGGTGTGCAAAACTAAGAAGCAACCGATAGACTTACAAGTGGTGTCGGTAATCGATGTGGTAGATAAGAAAGTGAACGGTGTTATGGGAATGGATCTTGGGTTGCTTCAGCCCAAGGATCCAAATTGACAATGGATGGACATCGCGTCGCAACATTAAATCAGGCATTGAATGGGAGGCAACCCATCATGGGAATCCTTTGAATTCTAATTGTTAGAGTAGTTTTTATTTTTATTGTTGATTAATCCATGGAATATGGGTACTTTGGAGGTGCATTTGAACAACTTGGAGAACAAAAAATGGAGTGGAGTGAACATGGAGACACCCTAGCTGAAAAACAGGGGAATTGAACTTGGTCTCAAGTAGACCGATCGCGACCTGCAGAGTTATGATCAGAACCTGAAGACTCAGGTCTTCCCAGCTTAGTCTCGGGTATTGCGATCGCCAAGACACTCGCGATCGTGATGACCGAGCCATCACAATTGCAATACCCTTGTTGCGATTGCGATCGCGAGAGGAGCAGTTACAAAAACAAATCTTCTCTAAAACGGTCCCTCCACACACTCCCATTAAAATACCCAAAAATCTTTCAATTTTTATTATTATTAAATGGTTCCGAAGTTTTAATCATCCTTAATTGCATTCAAGCATCAGTTATGTCCTTTAAATCTCTTCTTAATGCTTGAACTTAAACTGTAGAAGCATGTGTAGGACCATAGCTTGAATTGGTGAATTTTTTGCTTAATTAGTGTTTAAATTAAGGATGTTTTGTGTGGTTGCTGTTATTGATTGGTATGTGCATCATTTGGGAAATCTTGAGTACCCAAATATTTTCCAAACAAGTGTTAAATTGAGATGCAAGCTAAATGTTTAGTGAAATACCCAAATAAAATTCTTGATAGTCTTACTATGTTTTAGAGGGCATGTCAATTGGTATTGACTTAGGGATCATGTTGATTGGGCATAAAATTGTAAAAATTGGTGTTTGTCAACCTGGGGATAATGAAGCCTTAAATGTCGCAATTACAATTTTGCAGAGTGCAATCGCAGCACCTGATGCCTGCCTGCATGTGCCCTCAGTTGTTGTGATCGTGATTCTGAAAAGAGCGATCACAACAACCGAAGCTAGCCTGTTAGGACCTCAGGTATCGCGATCGCGACTCTGCAGGTCGCGATCGTAGTACCTGAGATATGTCTGTTGGTCTACCTAAAAGTTTGAAAGTTGATTTCTACACCGTTAGTTGATCCCTTAGCTATTTCTTTTGCTTAGCTCTGTCACATACCATTGTTTTCACTTGATAATCTTGATGGTTAGTGTTTGTGCATTATTTTTAGGTACAAAAAAGCTAAGAATGGCAAAATACGACCAAAATTATTTCCTCTCTGCCAACTGTCAGGCCACCTACTATGAAGATTTGGCCAAAAAAAAGCTGTTACCTGAGAAAGATGTTTGTTTGGAGTAGGTGCCTGAGAAGATCCCGACCTTCCACCAATAGTTAACGACAACTGGATGGACGTGCTTTTCCCCCGAACCATGTCGAGAAAATGAATAATAGGTTCAGGAGTTTTACGCAAACCTCACTGTTGTAAAACTATCCAACCCAGTCATGACAATTTGGGGCAAGGTTGTTCATTTTGACTCTGAGGTGATTAATGATGTGTATGGGTTGCTGAATACTGATAAGAGGTTGTTCGAACAGAAAGACGATGCTCTCAGAAGTTAGTTGGCCACACATTTGTGTTCGGGAAGGGAAGTACCTTGGGCATCCATGAAGACAGAGATCTACCTGAATGATTTTATGACTGAGGCGAGAATTTTGGTGACCATCATTGTAGATGTGCATCTCCTACCATTAATATGACAAACATCCCTATCATAAGAGCCTAAATGGTAGCCTACATCCTCGACGACATTATATTGAATGTTGGTTGATTTGTAATCTCGAAGCTGAGATACTATAAGAATCGAGGAGGGCCTATGTTTATGTTCCCGTCTCTGATCACAGAGTTATGCCAGTGGGAAGGAGTTGAGGAGTATTAGGAGGATAAATGGATAGCCCCGAAGACACTTATTTACCCACTGAAGATGTGTGGTGAGGGCGCAGTTTCAAAGAGTAAAAAGAGGAAAACCGACTTGGGTAAGTTGGTGGATGATGACACATCCTCTTACAGGCCATCCTAGGCAATGCCATTTATGGAGTTCTCTAGTCAGATACACATAGTTAAGGAGTTGGTATCCAAATTTCCTTAGGGACCAAGTGAATCTTCCACAAGTCACGCTTCATATATCTACCAAGGTGATTATGAGAAGTTCCTCGAGGATCAGAGGGCTTAGGGGCCACTAATCCAATATGGACCAGGCCTATACATCCTTTACACGATCACATCAGTATCTACGAGACTCTCATGACAAGATGAGGGGAAGGGATAAGAAGAGATATAAATTTTTTACAATATGTGGAAAGGGGTGAAGGGCCTATAGAAGGTCCTGAAGTTGCGAGAGAGACTTTCCTCCTCAAGAGCAGGTGTTGATGATGAGGTCCCACTTAGGTGGTCCGACGACGAAGAGCCGGATGATAATGAGGTTGATGGTGTTGATGATGAGACGGAGAGAGATGACAACACTTGATGTTATTTTACGAAGTCCTTTTTACTTTCTTATGCTTTCATGATATGCAGTGAGGAAACTGCAAATTTTTAGTCCTCATTTAGTCTGTATTATTTGGACGATTATTTGGATATTTTGTTTTTTATTGGGATGATTTGACTTTTATTTGTTATGGATAATTTGATTTGGGTTGTAATATTATAACTTGATTTGGGTTGTAATATTGGATACTTTGATGGTGCCTTGTTTTGTGGATTATTTATTTTTGTTTTTCATTTCTAGATTTTTTTATTTTTTTTATATTGGTGTTGGACGAGCCTTTCCCTATGATAAATTGAGTGACGACATTCTAAAGGAAAAATCTCGTGTTTGGGTGTTGAGTTGTAGATGCAGGAAAAGTCTGAGTACCCGTGACATTATGGATTGGGATTGCCATTATTCCTATGGTGAAGCCTGAGTAGCCATATGGTTTGCCCTTGTGAGAGCTAAAATGTGAGATGTCAAGCTTGTTTTGGTGCTAACAATAGCTAAACATACGTGGTGAAATACGAAGCAAGAATCCCCCTTTGTCCAAATTTTTTTTGTGAAAATCAAGGGTATGAAATTGAATGATTTGGTGACAACGTTTTACCTCTTTTTGTGACTCCAAATTCTTTAGTTGGTAGTGTGTAATGAATAACTCTTTTTTCTCTCAAGTAGGAAATGTAATTGATCCTCCTAGAAAAGTTTGCATGCCATGTGTGGTGAGATTTAGTTGATTGACTCTTATGCTTACTTATGTCATCTAAAACTTGTCCCGTTGGTATTTAAAAACTAATCTTGATTACATGTGGTTGGTGAAATGATTTTAGGCCTTTTTTTTATGATTATTGAAAACCATTTTAGCCTAAAAACCCTACCCATTTTTGAATGGTATCCCTAGCCGATGAACCTTTCTTTGGCAACTACATTACAATCCTTCAACCTTTTAAAAAATTCTCTCTTTTAAACCCTATCCTCCTTGAACTTAAAAGTACCAACTTGAGGCTAAAAGCCTCAGTTGGAGGTGGTGGATCTTAGAAGAAGGTGATTATTGGTCATAGTCTTGTAAGTGGGTGCCTCAGAGTAAATCATTGATGTAAATTAAAAGAGAAAAAGAAATAGATCAACAAAAGAAAGAAAAGCATGAACTTAATAAAAGAAAAGAGATGAAAAAAGAATGTTTTCAAAAGGTGGGTGAACTAATGTGGTAAAGATAGGCACATATGTAATTTAGAAATAACTTAAGTGGACAAAGATACAAAATTTATCTAAGTTAGTGTGTTGTGTAGAGTTCAAGGAGGGTGTAGTCACTTTTATCCTCAATATTTAACCTACCCTTCCTCGAGCATACATTACAAGCTTGAAAAAACCCTTCGAGATCTCCAACCAAGTGTCTTCAAGTTAGCAATGTTCAAAAATAAGGGCAAGCATATGGTATGATACTTGTTTGCATTAAGAAGTTCTTTGTGAGTGTAAGTTCTTGCACATTAGTCTCTTATTATGTGATTGAACTTATGGTGTGTTGGGATTTTCTTTCGTGAGGAGGCATATGAACTAAGCTAGGTTAGTGAGATTTTTATGTTCCAAACATGAGGCGAAGGAGTAAAGTTGAGTCACTATTGATAGAGAGTCACCTCTTGAGAGTTAGTTGTTATTACTTGATTGTTCTTCAAAGTCCGTTGTATCCTTGAAAATGTGATTGATTTTGAGGGGATTTTTTCGGAGAGAAACTCTTATGCTTGTTGACTAATTGTTAGTGTCAATCAAGTTTGAAATCATAGTGATCATTTGGATGAAAATGTGGGCTCAAAGTTGAATAGTCTCATTGAGTGTGAAGTAGCGTTGTTTGAGGACAAACAAAAGCTTTAAGTTGGGGGTATTGATGAGTGGTAAACTTACCATTCATTTGTACCTCATTTCTTGCACAGTGTGGTGATTAAATTGCATATATAAGACTAATCTTTCATTGAATTGCACTAATTTCAAGTGTTTTGATCCTACAGGGAAATCCAATGAAAATGAGTTGAGACAAAGCTGGAAAGGAAAAAAGTGAGAAGAGTTGGAACAAGGGTTAAAAGTGTAGATCAGGACCAGGCCCTGGTTATCGCTATGGCGATATGCAGTGTGCGATTGTGATCAGTCAACAAGTCAAAGGGATGCGATCACAACTCAACTTCCTGAAATCGTAGAATGTCCATGCAAACCAGAGTGATGCGATCACAAGACAAAGTATCATGATAGTAGAGTCGCGATCGCGTCTAAAGGTCGCGATCGTAGGCATTGGGCAGAATTACAAGGGCAAAGCTAGAATTTCATAAGGCCAATCCCAAGATATAAAAGGTTAAACCCTTCACATTTCCAGCATCCAATTTCTGAATTTTTGAGAGCTAAGAATATTATTGTTGAGTAAAAACACAATTTGAAAGGGTTTTCAAGAGAGATTTTGGCTTTGACTTGAAATTAAAGTTTGGGATTATACTTATTTGCTTATGATAGATGAATTGAATGCAAATTTGGGTATATTTCTTTCCTTTAATTTCATGAGTAGCTAAACTTATCTCTTGGGGTTATGTTTGATTAGGTAGTGAATAATGTGTGGGTGTTGATTGTTAGTTCAATCAATTAGTTATTTGTGATGATTTTGCTTTTACTCTATATTTGAATTGAGAATTATGAAAAAAAATAATTGTCTTGGATCCTATATCATCCTTGAAAGAGGGATGTGGGTAAAAAGTAATTGCAAACAATAACTTGAATTAGCTTATTGAGTAGTATCATCTTAGAAATAAGGGTGTTATTTGAGATAGCTTATTCAATGACATCGTCTTAGAAATAAGGTGTTAATTGATATAGTAGATTGGTAAATTAGATATGCTCATGAGGTGTTTGAAAGAATTCGTGAGTGAGATTTGGTGTTTTATTGAAAGATTAACACCATGATCTAAAATCTAGCCTACCCAAAACCCTTAACTAAACTTGGACTAATTGTTTATAACTCATGCAAGACTCATACCTAAGATAGCACGACTCAAAGGCTTCTCTCAATTTGGTAATACTCAACTTTTTAATCTCACAATATTGTCAATTATTACTGTGTTTTAACATTGTTAAATTCAACCCCTCCCAATTATTTTTATTTATTGTTAAATTTGGCATTACAGGTTAACACATAGTTAACTCTCAACACTTACAAGTTGTGAATTCTAAGTTTTCACTCCTCATGGATTCGACCTCAACTTATAGTTGGACATTATATTGACAACGTCTGCCTTGTATTGAATTTGAAGTGTAACTTGAGCGTTATCATGGAACCTTTTCTGATTACAGGTGATGTGCCCTTAATGTGTATTTTTGTATTCTTTATTATCTACTTTGATCTGTTGGTCTATGATACCTACAGAGTATAAGTGGATCATACTCACTTCTACCGTACCTTTTTGGTGCAGGTCCTAGTTCGAGTGCACCTCACGTTGGTTGATTCGGTCACCTTTAGAGTTATTCAAGGTAGTAGTTGGATTTTCATGCGTCTGAAGTTCACTTCAATCTTTCTATATAAGACTATGTCGTTACTAGTATTTGGAGACAAAGTTATTCCTATTGGATTTTCCTTATGTATTTGATTCATGGATTGTGTTAGTAGTTCTTACATTGTGACACCAGATTTTAGGAGTTTGGTACAATATCTTTGATTTCATATTTTTTTCCATTATTGTTATATTTCTATGGTTTGGATTTATTCTATAAGACTTACCTTGGGGTTATTTCTGTCATTTTACCTTGTATTATTGTTTGGGTGATCAACTTTTTTTTCAAGGTTCATCATGACAAGTGGCACCATGACCTTTAGATTTTTGGGTTGTGATAATTTGGTATCAGAGCAGTCAGGTTCATTGATCTCAACGATGTAAGAACGGGATATATAATAGAGTCTTACAGATCGATACGTAGGCATTTGTACCTATCTTCAAGAGGCGATAGGTTGTCTTTAGGAAATTTTTCTTATTTTGTTCCTTATTATGCGAATTTTCTTCATACCTTACGTTCTAAGTCATATTTCACTTTTTTTGCATAGATAGTGATGTTTAGATCTCGCGAAATTAAAGATGTGGAGCCTTCATCCATGGAGAGAGCCTGGTCTAGAGGGCAAGTTATAAGTTGTGGATGGACTCAAGGTGGTCGACGAGCATGTGGATCTGCTCCATCTAGGAGTAATGCCAGGGGAATTTCCCCTGATCCTCGTGTTGTACATGATGGAGGTGTGGGTTCTACTTCAATTCCATCGAGTTCTTCCACCCCAGTATTGGAGGGGTTGTTGGTTCGCTTGTTGACCCGTTTGGAGAGTGCTCCTTTGAGTGCATTTGGTGTTCCTCTGATCTCGAGTGTGGATCCTCCAGTTGCACTTAATTCTACTCTTGGTACTCCTCAAACCTCGAGTACTATTCTTATTTCAGCACCGACATCTGAGTATAGTATTCTGAGATCAGTAGTTCATCCTTAATCTATGTTACTTCCTCGATGGGATCTCAGCCCGTTAGATTCACCATGTCTCCACTTGCTGTGAGTACAATTATGTCTTCTGAGGATCAGAAGAGGTTCAAGATATTTACTCATTTGGGTTCTCCTAGATTCAGTGGTGCTGTGGGCGAGGATGCTAACGAGTTATTGATTGATTGTCGGGAGAAGTTGCATAATTTAGGTTTTCTTGAGTCGCATAGGGTTTCTTATACTACTTATTAGTTGAGAGATACTGCTTGATATTAGTGGAGATCACTTGTTAGTTGTAAACCTCTTGATTCTCCCGAGATGACTTAGGATCAGTTTGTCGATGCCTTTTTGAAGAGATTTGTGCCTTATAGTTTGAGGAATCGGATGAGGGATAAGTTTGATCACCTGGATCAGAGCCCCATGACTATTACAGAGTATGAGGCACGTTTCCATGCCTTGTCCAAATATTCTTATGCTAATATTTCTACCGAGTTTGAGAAAATTCAAAAGTTTGTGAAAGATTTAGATGTTTTTCTTCAATTGGTTGCATCTTAGATGGTAGTATTTGGAGCATCTTTTCAAAGTATATTAATCATGCTAGGATTACTGAGGGTATTCTTCGAGCATCTCAAGGAGGCCCTAAGAAGGTGCACCATTTTGGTGAGTTTAGAGGTTAGGCTTCTTGAGGCAGAGATTTTAGAGGTTCTCATAGGTATTATGGTAGACCAGTTCAGGAAGCCTTACAGTTTTTGGGAAGTAGATCTTCTGGTCTAGCAGTTCAGGGTGGCCGTTCGGGCCTAGTGATGTCTTCTCCTATTGAGTCGGGTCGTAAAGGTTCCTTTATGCGTGATGAGATTGACTATTTGGCTAAGAACTATCCCCGTCGTATAATTAGAGCTATTTCTATTCAGTCGTGAGATATAGGGGTTTTACCAGGGGTGCGATATACAGAGGTAGTGGAGCCCGTGGTGGTGGTCGTGGGGCTACTCAACCAATTGGTGGTCGTGGACAGCGCTATGCTATACCCGCTTGACCAGAGGAAAAGACTTCTGATGCCGTGATCACAGGTATCGTCCCCATTTGTTTCAGATCTGTATTTGTGTTATTTGATTTGGGATTAACTTTTTACTATATATCTGTAAATTTTGCTTTAGGTTTTGATTCTATTAGTAAGACTCTTGCCATGCCTATTCATGTATCTACCCCGATAGAAGATTCTTTAGTGGTGGATCACGTGTACCAATCTTGTATTGTGACTTTTGTTGGTTATGAGACTTGGATAGATTTGCTTGACTTAGATATGGTTGATTTCGACGTTAACTTGGGTATGGATTAGTTGGCTCCTTACCATGCGATTCTAGATTCTTATGTTAAGACTGTGATTTTAGCTCCACCGAATGTGTTGAGGATAGCTTGGAAAGGAGCATTTCATTCAGATCCTAAGAGGGTTACATCTTATGTCTAGGCTGATCGATTGGTTGAAAGGAGATGTTTGTCTTACTTAGCTTATATTCATGATACTAGTGTTTCTTCACCTCCCTCTTTAGATTCTGTTCGTATTGTCCATGATTTTATTGATGTAGTCACTAGAGATTTGCCTGGTATGACTCTGGATCGTGATATTGATTTTGCTATTAATGTTAAGCCGGACACCAAGCCCATCTCTATTTCTCCCTATAGGATTGACCCTCCGAGTTGAAGGAATTGAAAGATCAGTTGTAGAAATTTTTAGATAAGAGATTTATCCGACCTAGTGTATCACCTTGGGGTGCTCCAGTCTTATTTATGATGAAGGATGATGGGTCTATACGTATGCGTATTGATTATTGGTAGTTGAATAAGGTGACTCTTCCTCGTATTGATGATTTGTTCGATCAGTTTCAGGATGTCGTGATGTTTTTAAAGATTGATTTGAGATTCGTGTATCACCAGTTGAGGATTAGAGCTTCAGAAGTTTTGAGGACAGTTTTTCAGATTTGATGTGGTCATTATGAGTTCTTGGTCATTTTTTTAGGTTGACTAATGCCCCAACCGCATCCATGGAGTTAATGGATCGGGTATTTTGATCATATCTAGGCTCCTTTGTTATTGTATTTATAGATGATATCTTAGTTTATTCCAAGAGCGAGGCTGATCATGAAGAGCATTTGTGGATTGTGCTTCAGAGACTAAGGGATGAAAAATTGTATGCCAAGTTCTCCAAGTGTAGGTTTTGGTTAGAGTTTCTTTCTTTCTTGGGTCGTGTGGTGACTAAGAAGGGTATTATGGTTGATTCAAACAAGATTGCAATAGTTCATGATTGGCTAGGCCTACTTTACCCACCGAGATTCAGAGTTTTGTTGGCTTGGCGGGTTATTATTGGCATTTTGTTGAGGGTTTCTCATCTATTACAGCTCTGTTGACCAAGTTGACTCATAAGAAGATTTCCTTTCAATGGATCGATGCTTTTGAGGCGAGCTTCCAAAAATTTAAGGATTTGTTGAATTCAACTCCTATCTTGACTTTGCCCAAGGAAGGCGTGGGTTTCACTGCCTTGTATGATGCTTCAGGTGTTGGGTTAGGTGCGATGTTGATGCAGGAGGGTAAGGTGATTGCATATGTTTCTCTTCATTTGAATCCATATGAGAAGAATTACCTTGCCCATGATTTGGAGTTGTACGTGATTGTTTTTGCTTTGAAGTTGTGGAGGCAATACATGCATAGAGTCCGTTATCAGATTTTGTTGGATCATCATAGACTTCAGTACTTTTTCACCCACCTAGATCTTAATATGAGCCAGCATCGTTGGCTTGAGTTGCATAAGGATTATGACTTGACTATTCTCTATCATTCAGGTAAGGCTAATGTGGTTGCACATGCCTTGTGTCAGAAATTGAGCATGGGTAACTTGGTGTATTTTTGACCCACGACAGGCTATTGGCCTTACAAGTTCAGTTTTTAGCTAACCAGATAGTTAGGCTTGATATTTCAACACCTGGGTATGTTTTGGCATTTGTGGAGGCTAGGTCTTCTTTAATGAAGCAGATTCAAGCTCATCAGTTTGATGATGCGGGATTAAGGTTGATTCAGGATAAGGTGTTGAGTGGTGAGGATAAGAAAGCCTCACTTGATCACGATGGTATTTTGAGGATTGGGGATCAAGTTTGTGTGTCGAGACTGGGTGATGATTAGATTGATTTTCAAGGAGGCTCATTGTTTCAAGTATTTCATTCATTCAAGAGTGACTAAGATGTATCGTACCTTGAGATAGCATTACTGTTGCAGTGGTATGAAGAAGGATGTAGCGAACTTTGTAGCTCGTTGCCTATGTTACCAGCAGGTGAAGACCGAGCATTTGAGACCTGGTATATTACTTTAGAGGTTACTCAATCCTGGGTAAAAATGGGAAGGAAACACTATAGACTTTGTAACCATGTTACCTCGCACTTCATATGGTTTCGATAGCGTCATCATGGATCGATTGGCCAAGTCTATTTATTTCATTTTGGTCCAAATCTCTTTCAGTATTGAGAGGTTGGTCCATATCTATATTCGTAAGATTGTGTATCTTCATGGGGTGCTAGTGTCTATCATTTCAGATCGAGGTTTGATGTTCACATCTAACTTTTAGAAGACTTTTTAGGATGAGTTGGGTACTTGGGTTGATCTTATCACAACTTTTTATCGTCAAACTGGCGGTCAGTCAGAGCGGACTATCCAGGTTTTGTAGGATGTGATTCACGCTTGTGTGATGGATTTTAGTGGCCAGTGGGAGTAGTATTTAGCCTTGGAAGAGTTTGCGTATAATAATAGCTACCATTCCAGTATCGATATGGATTTTTTGAGGCTTTGTATAGTAGGTATTGTCGATCCCCAGTAGGTTGGTTTAAGATTTCTGGGGTTAGACCTTAAGGTACGGACTTGCTTCGTGAGTCTTTGGATAGACTTTAGATCATTCAAGATAGGCTTTGAGTGACTTTGAGTAGACAGAAGTGTTATGTGGACCGTAGACTTCGTTCCTTGAGATTTGTTATTGGTGATCGTATTTTCCTTAGAGTTTCACCCATGAAGGGCATGATGATGTTTGGGAACAGAGGCAAGATTAACCACAGGTATAGTGGCCCATTTGAGATTCTTCAGATTGTTCATCCAGTTTTTCACATTTCCATGCTTCGCCATTACATTCTGAATGATTCTCATGTCATTCATTGGGAGTCAGTTAAGTTAGATGAGAGGTTGTCTTTTGTTGAGGATCTGGTCTCCATATTGGCTTGGGATATTAGACGGTTACGCTCTAGAATTATTTCTGTGGTTAAGGTCCAATGAAGGCATCAACCTATGGGTAAGGCTACATGGGAGGTCGAGTTTGATATGCATAGTTCTTATCCCCAATTTTTTGCTGATTCAGGTATTTCTATTACCTTTAGTTCGAGGACGAACAAGATTTTTAATGGTGGATGATGTAATGACCTGAATTTGATAAAATATATTAAATATGTATTTTTATGTGATTTGACTATTCTATCCCTTTTTGTGGTTGTGTTGTGGTATTTATGGGGTGTGGAGATGCTTGTCATGGTTCCCAGTGCATTTTGGTGCCATTTATGTGATTTGTGATTTTTGGCAGTTTTGAGAGCCTTATAGTTAATTTTAGTTGATATCTTTTAATCCTTGCAACGGGTGGCAAAATGGACTGCACCAGCAAATCCAGAACATTGATTTTAGGGTGGTAACATGGTTGGTGTGGTTTTATGGCTTTTAAATCTCATTTTGATCCTCGATTTGAAAAGTTGTGATTTTAGGTTTCGAGGATCAACTTTGTGAAAACGTCTTTTTGAAAATCTGATTCGACATTGCGTCTACGCATCAAATTTTATAGGGTAGCGTAGTTCGTTTGCATTCACAAAATTTTGGATGAATCCCGAGGGGTTTGCGAAGACTTGGAATGCACCATGTCCCTAGCTGGTGCACTCGCGATCGCGATGCTCCTGTCGTGATCACGATTGGGCATGCAAATGGAGTGTCATGATCGCGATACCTCTTCCGTGATCAGAATACCCTTGAAAGACTAGGTACCATGATCGTGACCCTGGTCCGCAATCGCAAAGCCTGGTTGTATAAATACTTGGTTCCCGTCATTTTTCATCATTTTTGAGACTTGGAGCTTAGGGTTTCATGATTTTGAGCTATTTCTTCCACTTCTACGCTTGGTTAAGCTCCATAACACCTATTTCAATACTTTTCTTCAATCTTTATCATCTAATTCTTGTTTTAAACTTGAATTAAGTATGAAATTTAGGGATTTTGGCCCGTAAGGCCTAAAAATTATAAATCTCAAATTTAAACCCCAATTTCTACCCTTTTTACTTGGATGAGTTTCATAATTATCAGTTCCCTCAATTTCATTTTCAAAACAACTTCAATTCTTGATTTTAAATGAATTTCGGAGATTTTTACCCTATAAAGTTTTAAAATAGTTTTTCTTTGATCTGAACCTCGTTTTTAACTCATTTTTGCTTGGATTTCAGCTGTAGACTCCTAAAAATATGAGAAATATATTTTTGAAATAAAGTTGCGATTTTGCCCTCCTTTCTCAAAAATTCATTTTGGTGAGTCTGTTTTGACCCTAACTTGAAAATAGGCAATATGAGCATTGTTGGCTTTTCTTTGATGCGTAGATTCCATATTTTGATATTTTAGTTCATTTTGGGTCCGTACTTGAGGATTAAGATTGTAAATTGAAGGCTTTTGTTCTGATTTACGACATTCGAGGTAGGTTATGGCTTACTTTTTTCAGACTGGGCTGAGTAGTTAATGTTGATATAAAATCATGTTAAGGGTGTGGGAACTAATCGTGAAAATAGCCTTATTAATGAGTTGTACCCATGTGGGGCCTATATTGATGTTATGTGGCGAAATTAAAATACTATGTATTATGTGTGACCGTGTGGGATCTTATATGATATTATTGGTCTTGTGTATGTGGAATTAGTGTATCTTGTTTAATGAAAAAGCTTAATGTGGTATCAATGAAATATTTTGATGTGTTTTACTCATTTGGCATATGGTTTATGATGAGATTCATGAAGGGTTGGAAATATTGAGTGGATTATTGGCTCACATATGGTATATTGATTGGTTATTGGATATTTCTCATAGTCGGTTGGTTGTGAACATTGCATCATCATCCTTATGGCATCACCTGCATAATTTCACTTGCTTGTTGTACGCTTTATTTGTTTGTTGTATGTTTTATATATGCTTCTTGTTGTTGTATGTTGTACTTAATGTTATGTATGTGCTCTTGAAATACTGAAAATGCTAGAAATACTAAAAATTCTAGAAACACTGGGAATATGGAGACTGTGCGACGGTTTCGAAGGTTGTGCGATGACCTCGTGTATTACATCATCATCATGGAGACAGTATGACGATCTCAGAGGTTGTGTGATGACCTCATGTATTACATCATCATCATGAAGAATATATGACGGTCTTAGAGGTTGTGTGACGACCTCATGCATTATATCATTATCATCATCCTCATCATTTTCATTGTATTTATTTTATTATGTTTGTGATGTGATTGTATTTCTGTCTTGACTTGTTATCTATCCCTTTATTATATCTTTCTTTACTTGTACTTAATGTTCTTGTATATGTTATCCTTTTGTGCTCTACTTGTATGTGGTATAATGTGTACGTGTGGTCCTCTCTGGTGTTTTGTTGCAATATATGTGAGTATTATAGAATTGTTAGTGCAAGCGGTGTGGGCTACCGTTGTGGGACCTTTTCTGATTGTAGGTGACATTCCCTTAGTGTGTATTTTTGTAGGCGTTATTATCTACTTTGCTCAGTCGGCCTATGATATCTACTAAGTACAAATAGACCGTACTCACTCCTACTGCGCCCTTTCGGTGCAGGTCCTAGTTCGAGTGTGCCTCATGTTGGTTGGTTTGGGCTCCTTCGAAGTTATTCAAGGTAGCGATTGAATTTTCATGCATCTGAAGTCCATTTCTATCTTTCTGTATTAGACTATGTCTTTACTAGTATTCAAAGACAGAGTTGTTTCCATTGGATTTTTCTTATGTATTTGATTCATAGATTGTATTAGTAGTTCTTACACTGTGACTCCAAGTTTTGGGAGTTTGGTATAATATCTTTGATTTTGTATTTTTTTTTGCTATTGTTATATTTGTATGGTTCACTTTCATTCTAGAAGCCTTGCCTTAGGTTTATTTCTGTATTTTCTCCCTTGTGTATCAGTTTGGGTGATCAGCTTACTTGTCAAGGTACGCCACAACAAGTGCCATCATGACCCTTGGATTTTTTAATCGTGAAAGGACCCATGTGATAGGGATGTCACTACTCCAAACATGCTTGCCAACAAAGCGATGAATCCTACCAATTCTAAGGATTTCCTCGAGAATCTTGATCATGAAAATGGTGATCTCTTGAATTTAAAGGCAAATTCTCTTCAAGAAAGAGAGGATGATACAAGATGAATTACCTCAAAGATTCCCACTCAAGGTAATTGGCGACACTTTAGAGATGAAGAAGAGTTTTGCGATCAACTATGAAGGAAGTGGTGGTAATGGAGTATCGTTTTTTAGGCCATTGGCATTTAGGGGTCACTTTTGGACCTATTTTGTTATAATAATCCATGACTATAAATAGTGAGGATTTCTCCCTTTCTTCCTTAGTTGATGAATGATGATAAGATATACACTTTTGAGTGTTTTTGAGCTTGTTAGGAGCTTTGTTGATTTTTGAGAAATGTTAATTGCGAATGAATTAATTTCACTAAGGGTATTTATAAGAATTAGGTTCTATTGTAGGATTTATCGTTTGAGGGTCATTGGTTTAATATACCTTTGGTTTGCTACGATTTCCTCTTTATTTGTCTATCTATCTATTCTTTTCTTTCTTGTCTTATGATTTCCATTTTGGTTCGTATCACGGGAAGTAAGCTAAATTTATTGAATTCTAATCTTTACGTATACTCTTTAAATATGTATGACATATAACAACGACACACACAAAAAAAAATACAACTTGTTTTATGTAATGTGTCATCTTGAGTTATTTTTAAGTGCTTGTTCAATAAGTGGATTTTTTTTGGGGGGGGGGGGGGGGAAACCCTACTTTATTTTGTTTAATATATCAAAGCTTCTCAGTCCACTTATCCATTGACAATCAGAGTGTAAGGAGTATATCAAAAGAATCACAATATCGAGAGAAACTCATATCTAAAATTTAGGACTATTTAGAGGAGATTTGAATTGGATGTCCATTGAAATCCACCAATAAAGAACTTTGAACCTCAATTATTAAATTTGACTTGCGGCAAATGTGAATTGTTTTCAGTGAATAATATATCTAAAGACTCAAAACATCGAGAAGATCTAATATCCAAAATTTGAGATTGTTGAGAGAAGATTTGAGCTGGTATGGATTGAACAAAAAAAAATCAGCTCGTTAAGAAAGACGAACAGTTACAATGTATCAATATTATATAACAGTGTTTTTGGACGTATATACATCTTTGATACATAGTTATACATCATATGTAAACAATTATACATAATTCATACAATAATGTTACATTGTATATACATCTCAGTTTTTCTTCAACATTGGTACGATTCGGTTAATTTCTTATAAAAGTTTGAACACGCTACCATGCATACTTGTGTATCAGATTGACAAAAATTCTCTAGACATTTTTATTACTTCGTCCAATAATACTTTTCCACTATCGACTTGTCACACAAGTTAAAAATACGAGAAAAGTCATCATTTCACCCTTAAACTTGTCCACACAATTTACTTGAGACATTTAAGTTAATACACATTTATTTATCCCCCTTAATAATTATAAAGTGAATTAATATCACTCCTAATGCTGACGTGACATTTAAAAAGAAAAAAAATGTGTATTTTATTTTTAAAAAGGAGATGTATCACTTTTATTATATAAATATATTACACACACACATACAACACACCTTTTCTTCTTCAATGCTCCCCAACCCTCGCTCCTTCCCCTCCCCCACCCCCACACTTATGTTCTTTTTTCTTACACCCCCACTGCAATCCTTTTTCTCCTTCTTCTAATCATCCACTTCCACTTCTATTACACTTCATCAATTTCTTCAAGAAAGAAAAAAAATGTGTATGAGAAACTTATGAATTTTAACACATTTTTTTAAAAAAATCATTATTGAGAAGAAGAAAAAAATTATAACCAATTGAATTTTTCGCAAAAGTATGAGGACTGTGCATTTGATTGAGGTTAATCTTAACCCAAAATAAAGTGATTGTCCTCAATGAAAAATCCCAAAAGTCTTACCAAATTCTTGTGATGAGTTCTACCTATGATTTTTAGTTTTTTCATGAATACCTTCACGTTGGGCTGAGGAAGAGGAGGGAGCGGTGTTTGCAGGGGTGGGGGTTGGCGTGCTGGGGTGGGGTGGGGGTGAATGAGTTTGACGGGGGAGGAGAAAGAAAGAGTGTGGCGGAAGGGAGGGGGAGGCAGTGTTTGCAGGGGTGGGGGTGGGGGTGGGGGCGGATGGGTTTGACGGAGGACGAGAAAGAGAGAGAGGGGTGGGGTGGGGGTGGAAGGTGGTCTGAAGAAGAAAGAAAATGAGGTGTGAATATATATATATATATATATAATGTGGAATTGCGTTTTAAAAAAGAAAAAATAGTAATTTTTTACGTGACAATGATATTGCGTTGATGTGGTAATGACATGGCGCGTATGTAGTGCACTCTTCGTTGTGAGAGTGAGATTATGATTTTAAGGTTGTATTTAATTCATTTGAAAGTTGTTTAGGGGTAAATAATTATTCGTAAAGTTAAACTGTTAAAATAAGTTTGACAGACAAGTTTAGGGGTATTTTGATGACTTTTCTCTTAAAATAATAAATAATAGGAGTAATTTTACAATATCATTCCTACCAATTATAAATCTTGCAAATCATTTTAATCAATTAAAGCTTCTAGAAAAGTTGTACCAACTAAAAGCTCCTTGAACTTTCCAACCCAATAACTGAAATTGGGTTCACACAGTATGTTTTACAGATTCCATTGAAGAAAAATAAAGACCTGAAGCCAAAATTTTCATAATATTTTCATCTTATGCTACAATTTTTTATATTCAGAACTTTGATTTTGAATCTTTAACGTTCTTGTTCACAATATTGGAACCTTCAACGTTACCAATATTAGAACTTTCAAGTAGTTTCTTCGATAGGTGTGTATCACTATTGGAACCTTCAAAGTTAACAATATTAGAACTTTTAAGTTGTTTCTTGGATAAGTGTGTATCAATTTCTTTTTTTATTCTTTTTCATTTCTTCAAAACATATGCTCACAATATCATTTGACAATTGAGAGAATTTTTGTTGAAAAGTATAAAGGATAAATGATAAAATGAGGGTAATTGAGGGAGGTGTTTGGCCATTATTAGCTATTGAAAGCCTCACTTTGATTTATAACTTCAAAGTGTATGAAAATGAATTGAAAAATCTACCTTATTAATAATTAAGGTTAATCAATGAATAGAAATGAATAAATTATTTATTAATTTTTTAAACTGTATAAGTATTATTGAACATTTATTTTAGTATAATGGACAAGTACTATTGGACAAATAAAAGTTGATGAATCAAGAAAAGAAAGAAAATAAAAATAGAGATGTCACGACCTGATTTTTGAGTCATGATGGCACCTACCACATCCCACCAGTAGGTAAGATAATACCGTAACTCGGAGCTATTGCAATTGGTTACCTTGATAAGAACGTCCAACTTGGACCCTATATGTGAACACAATATATAACAACAACATTTCACAACTAAGGACAACCGATATTCAAACACAAATCCCACGACTTGATAGTATTAATACAAGAGCTTCTAAACTTGACAAGAGGCATTTACAATCTCGAAATCTAAAATATCCTAAATAATCTCATACATTTGTCTTGAAAGCAAAAGACAAATATGGATAGACGGGCAAGAGGGAAACTCGATCTCCAAGAGCTCACCCTGTCTCTGAATAGTCAACTCGCACGAACTAGATCAACGGCGGCAACTAGAACCTGGGTCTTTACCAAAAAGGTACAGAAGTGTAGTATGAGTACCAAAATACAAGTACTTAGTAGGCCTCATCGTCCGACTAAGCTCAAATATAATGTAAAGACGATATAAAGTAAGACAATGATCTTAAAGTCAAGGAATAGGATCGAACCTGAATATGCTTGTACCACTGTAACCACATCTATAGTACGAAAGAAATAACATGACATACTATCTCAATATACCCAATAATCTCCATAAAAACTGAGTATCATTTCGAAAACGTAAAGCCATATACACAATCGTAAAGAATCTATTTGTCATAATCATCATCAACCATCTTTAGAACATAAACACAAGAACTTACCACGACATCCCATACCGTCGGAAAGTACACGAAAGAGAGCACAACAAAGAACTCATCACGGCGTCGCATACCACCGGAGAGTACACCAAACAATACAACTAATAATACAATAAAGCACAACTACTCCATCAATTTACTAAAAATCACGGGTAGCATAACCCCAGCATGGCTCATTATCGAAATCCACTTCCAAATACCCATACCGTAATCCAACATAAAGAAAGCAACATTGTCATAGCATAGACATGTAATCATTAATTCTATAATTCATTGATAAATACTGCAAAATCCATACTAATTAACCTTATTTTTCCAAAATCAAAAGATTACATGTCTTAAAATCACTAGTCATCAAGTTGGAGAAAAACTACAAGCCACCCATAGTATAGGTTACTCAACTATCATAAGGTCATTCTTTAACTAGCATCATCATGACATGATTTATCAACTAAGCCATCTCAACTTCACATGTTAGGAGATAATTTAACTAACCATCACGCAATACTAGATCCATCATCTCTAACCATGTCACAATCTTAAGGACTAGTTTCTATATTTTAATCAAGTAAGGTCCACCAACTAGTTTACTAGGTTTCTAGGTTCCAATAATAATTATATATTTTAGAAGTAGCTAGTTATCACATAAGCCATCTTACTAGGCAAGATTTCATAATATAACCTCATATTCAAGTCAAGTATATATATTAGGTTCGCCCTTGAATTTTTATGCAAGCTTACGCAGAACGCTAAGTCTTAACTCAATATTAGGCACAAATTTTCTCTAGTAGCTAATTTAGCATCAACAAGGGCCACATCTCTTATATAGTGATTTGGAACAAGAAACGACTAACAATTTACCAAGAGAGACCTCATAATTCAAGCACATAGGTGGTTGGCCCCACACGGCCTAACCTTATAAATATCAATGCAAATAAGTAAATTTACCCCACACGGAATCATAATGTTCTTACCTCTTTTGGATTTACCGGGCATCATCACAATATCAACATATTCCTCTGAATTCATTGGGCATTATCATAATATCACACATTCCTTCGAACTCGACCCGGGCATCATCATAATATCACGTATTCCTTCGAATTCATCGGACATCATCATAATATCACACATTCCTCCGGACTCGAACCGGACATCATCATAATATCACATATTCCTCCAAATTCACCGGTAGGGGTGGGCGTTCGGTCGGTTCGGTCTGATTGTTTAATATCGGTTTGGTTTATCGGTTTTCGGATTGACAAAAATGACAACCATAACCAAACCGAAATAAAATCGATTTGGTTCGATTTCTTCAAATTCGGTTCGATTATTTCAAATTTTTATTTCAGTTTGAAATATTAAAGTAGAGAGCCTCTTTTTTTCATAACTGAGCGTTTAAAATTAATGATTTTTTTAAGAAAAATGAATTTTTTTAAATCTATTTTTCATTCCCAAATATAAATAACTATAAGTAACTCAACATGAATGAAACGAAATAAAATAATCATAAGATTAACATAATACATAACGTCATTGATCATTATATATAAATTTCCATAAACAGTTCTGTCCACAAAACAAACACAAAACTCATAAATTTCTCGTGAATTGTTTAGTGAATGGTAATATGTTTACTG
Organism: Capsicum pubescens; assembly: GCA_030864215.1. NCBI lineage: Eukaryota > Viridiplantae > Streptophyta > Magnoliopsida > Solanales > Solanaceae > Capsicum > Capsicum pubescens. Next base: position 95,880,682 of record CM061540.1, read on the forward strand.
TTTAGGGATTTAGGCGCCTTGGAGTTGGAATTAGGGTTACTAAAATGTATATATAATTAATATAATATATTGATAATATATATTATTTTTTATATATAATAAATTAATAATACATATATATATATATATATTATTTATATAATTTCGGTTTTCGGTTTTTCGGTTTAACCAATTTTTTTTTAAGAAAACAGAAAATCAAACCGTTTAACCAAAATTTAAAAATTGAAAACCGAAATCAATCCGAAAAAACGAAACCAAAATTAAATTTCGGTTCGATTTTTCGGTTTTTTTGGTTTTTCGGTATTTATGCCCAACCCTATTCACCGGGCATCATCATAATATCACATATTCTTCCGGACTCGAATCGGTCATTATCATAATATCACATATTTCTTCGGATTCATCGGGCCTCATCATAATATCATATATTCCTCCGAACTCGAATTGGGCATCATCATAATATCACATATTTCTCTGGATTCACCGGAAATCATCATAATATCACATATTCCTCCGGAATCGAATCGGACATCATCATAATATCACATATTTCTCCGAATACACAACATACATCCACATGCATAGCCAAACCAATAAGCATAAACAAAAGCTCACAATATATAAAGATGTAGGGATATGGGATAACACTTGCCATTTTACCTTACTAATAAGCTTCACACGTAATATGGGCATCAACAAGAGCATGAGTATTTACAAGGCATGAATAATAGTCACTTAACAAGATTATTCAAGTCATTATCACAAGATAATTCGATAATTGATTTCAACCATCACAACTCCTTTGTACAAATAGTTTAGACAATCACCACGTATCTAAGTCGCTAAGCATTTACTTAGTCCAAGCTTAAGGTGGGTCAAGTCCCACTTCTAAATTCCAAAAATACCAAGCTTACTGCCACAAGTCTAGCTTCTACCCGGAATTAAGCTAGGTCATCCATATCTCACCATAAGGGCTTACCAATCCTTTCTAGGTCTATAGGGAAAGTCTCTTCACGAATCCTTCCTAAGTCAACCCAACACCAAGGTAACCTCCTATATAGGCATTATATAAGTCAATACACTCCTAAGAATAGAGAAGTATACCATTCACGTCTACTTAGAGCAACTATAGTGTTCTCACACTAGTCATGAGACCAGAATCAAGCTAACTAAGGTCCTAGACTAAGGGTCAAATATCATACCTTACAAATCCATGGCCTATAGCAATTAATAAATCCCAAGTTCACCATTTAATCAACTATCGTCTAAATTCCCTACCCAATCTCACAAGATATCAATGATTACATTACAAAGAAGCTCAATCTAGACTACGGGTAAGCTTAACCAACCTTAAGTCCAAACAACTCACGAACCAATGAGTTTTTTCCTTTTCTTTCCGAGAAGCTTCCTCATCCACAAGCAATGCTATCAACAATACAATCTAAGCATTACAAAAAAATGACGATACCCATTATAGCACCATTGTGCCATGGGTTTCAAATGGACACCAAAACCCCAATTGGGTTTCACCCTTGGAAAGGAGTTCCAAGACCAACCCATAGCCTAATTATATTTAGGGAGTTAAAACCCTCAAGTAATTTGAGTTAATCACTCAATTTTGGGGCTACAATTGACCCACAATGATTTAGGGGTTTTGAGTCAAGAAACCATGAAATCAATATCAAATTAGAGGAATTCTTACCTTAGATTTGTAGAAAAAAATTGGATTACACAAGTTGCTAAGCTTCTAATCAACCCACAATACTCTTTTTTTGTCAACAAATATTTATGGTTGCTAGTGTGTTCATAATTCTGAAGAATGTCTCAAAAATCAGCCATAAAGATCCTTTTATACGAGTTTTGATGGGCCCGCAAGGTCAAAACTTGTTTTTGGCCTCCCGGACTCATTCAGACTCTGTTTTTCACAAACAAACTATGTTAACCCACTAAATTCGACATTTCAAATGCATTGGTGAAGTCGGATTTTCCATCCAATATCATTTAGACAACTTGTGGGTCCCACACTCATATATTCCTATTTTTTATTTTTCGACTAATGGGTCGAAATGAGCTCGGGTACTGTGAGATCCATACCAAGGGTTTACCTATCCTAAAATTGATATTACATAGCTATTGGTGTAGTCAAAATTTGCATTCAAAATTATTTTACTGAAGTTTTCACTCAGCGGCCATTTGGAATCGACGAAGACTTCTAAATGGGAAATTGGTTTTGAAAACCAACGAACTACCCAGTAACCGAAATATCAGTTCCAATAAGTCATAAATGACTTTGGACGGCTATAGAAAAGCTCTAATGGTGAAAATAAGCGGGAATATGGAAAATGACCTGCAGGGTCATTACAACCTTCACTACTAAGGAACTTTCATCCCCGAAAGTTAAAGATGAGGAAATACCTGAAGTCTCGAACAGTTGAGGATACTGGGCTCGCATCTCGCTCTCTAACTCCTAAGTGGCCTCCTCCACTGGGCGGTGCCTCCACTAAACCTTAACTACAAGAATCTCTCTAGTACGTAACCGTCTTACATCACTAGCCAAAATAAGCACAGACTCCTCTACAAAGACCTACTGCCCATCTAACTGGACTGAGTCCAACCTAAGCACAATAGATGGTTTAGGAATATACTTTTGCAGCATGGAGACATGGAAAACTGGATAAACAACTACAAAATCTAGAGGTGAAGCTAACTCATAGGATACCTCGCCCACTGAGAACCTCAAAAGGATCAAAGTAGATATACATAGCATATAAACAGAATGAAAACTACACCCAATAGTCTAGAAATCATATAATAAGTCAATGAGAATAATAAGGGAAAACTATCCTATTCATATCCAAGAGTATAACATAGTAAGACTAAGGAAGTATCAAGGTGAACTATCTTATTCCAGCTACATTCAATATTAGTCAATGTTATACCATATATCGCAGGTATATATACAAATAAGGAGCGAAAGAAAGATATATAGTAATATACAAGGAGAAGTAACGACTATACAAAATGAACAACGAAGGAAGGGATATATGGTAGTACCATATCTACATATATATATATATATATATAATATTTATATATATAAATATGAGGTCATCTCAAAGCATAACCTATATCATTATATTCTCATTTAAGACCTCATTATAAAACTTATAAGGATTTAAATACTATCATACTCGGGATTTCTAATCCACATAGCTAGACATGAAATAATCGTGTATAATAATGCAATCATAAGATGGGAGAGGCCGAAAATGTACCTTAAATCCCAAAACTGAATCAATGACAAATTTGTCATAAGCTAGCCATAATAATGATATAACAATGATAACAACAATATCAATAACGACATGAATAACCGGCTATTCCGGGCAACCAAATACCTAGCCGAGCCTATACGTACCCCCACTACCCCAAACTCGAAAGGTTCAATCAACACACAATAACATAAAGTATATTCTTCACCTATATCCATGCAACCGTCCCATACTGGCTGATAGACATAGGTGCATATTGGTGATAGGCGATGCATATGCAGGGATGAATACAAGGTACACAATCAATATCATAACTCATCATAATTGTCATCACCGTGATCATTATTATCGCAATCAACCTCCAGCATTGTCGGGTATCAACGTATCGTCATAATATCCTTCCGCCCTGACGGGTCTCAATATAATCACAATAGCATTCTCCGGCCTTGTCGGGTATCGATATCATCACAGTAGTATCCTTCGGCCTTACCGGGTATCAATATCATCACAATAGTATCCTCCATCCTTGCCGGGTATCGATATCATTACAATAGTATCCTCCAGCTTTGTCGGGTATCAATATCATCACAATAATATCCTTCGGCTTTGCTGGGTATCAATATCATCATAATAGTATCCTCTGACTTTGCCGGTTATCAATATCATCACAATAACCATTATGGAATAACATATACTAATATAATCATAAACATAATCGTATCACCATAAAGTATCTATCTAGACATTACTTCCCAACTACTCGTTATTAGCTAATCAACGCTATTTGAAATGAAACCACTAGTTTGCTCGTCATCACGTGACCTCTAGTTATTTGTCTAAACATTATCCTTATTCAGGGGATAGCAACTAACCATTATTTATTAAATAGCCAACATCTAATATCTAGCCAAGGTTCGCTAGGCCATAATCGCCATTTATCCACCATTCATTATTATCAACTACTCATCCTACATCTGTTAATCATTACTAGACAACACATTACTACTTATCACCTAACTATCTTTTATTAACTAAAATCGTTCATTAAATAACCATCGTTAACCAACTAATCATTGTTTAAATATTCATTAATCAACCATTTAGCAAATATTCTACATTATTAACTAAACAGCTTTTTATTACCGACATCAGTTATTATCTAGACTCATTAATACATAACCTCTCATTTGACAACTAATCGACATTATAAACTTAGTCATCAATATCACTAATCTTCACCTATGCTCAACCCGACATCATCATTAGCCACGCATCAACCAATAGCTACCATATTTCGACTAAGCAAGACTCATTAACTAATACATTTGATTCCTAGCCACCAAGTGTTATAGTCTCCTAAAAGAAAACTAACTACCATATAGTGTAACCCTCAATTAATCAGAATAATCGTAAGATCATATTTCATCTAGAATCACATAAGTTGCCAATATAATAATCATGAATATACCAAATCTATGCATGTCATCACCAATATCCAATCAATAAAGTCTTAAGCAACATACCGCATCTTCCTCCATCCCATATCGGAGAGATGAGTATACAAACATATACATATTTATATTCATAAACTATAAGCACATCATTTATAATGCTAAATACTTCTCGACTATTCAATCAATATCATAATACGGCCCTTGGCCTATTAATTTATCTGAAATAATCACAACATCATAATCATGGCCTTAGGCCCATACACATATCCAAAACTTATATCAATAGTCATATTTATAAGTCGTGGCATATCCCTAATCATCTTACATATGGGAGGCATAATATTGATAAGCATGTCATTATCTCTCACACAAAAGACATCTCACATTTAAGAGAAATAATATAGATAGACATGTGATTGTCTATAGGATATCATATATCAATAGGTCATACAAGATGACAATGAGGAATATCACTTCTCTAGGTTAATTTACATATCCAAGAGGAACATCGTCTCTATAGGACCAACAATTATGACTAAAGAAAATAGCAACTCTATAGGCCAATTATCAAGTCTAAGAGAAAATAGCATCTCTATAGGCCAACCATCAAGTCTAAGAGAAAATAACATCTTTATAGTCCACATAACGTATCTAGGAGGAATATCATCTCTAAATGCCCAATATTACTTCCACAAGGAGTATCATAACCATAACTCAAAAGCCATAATCCAGGAACATCAATAGAAGTTACCAAGTTACGAAGTAACCTTATTCTAAGGTTTACTAGCCTTATCTATGTCTAATATCCATAACTAAGTCCATAGGACTTAACACAAACTTAGGCCTAAATGGGCCGAATGATCCCACTTCCAATCCACAATATCCATAATTAGGCATACTATACCCCCAAACTAGGCTAAGGTATCTAGTTCATCTTCTAGATGTCAAGTAAGCCATATCCAAGCCTAAGATAGCAACTTAACTAGAAACAAGAGCACTCAAGTTAACTCTATCCAACTTACGATTTCAAGACTACTACACTAGCCCAATAAGGCTAAATATACAAATCATTCTTCAAATTTTAAAACCATATTTCAAATATAGCATTATATCATATCCATGCTATAACTAATCTAAACTAAAGAGGGAAGGTAATAGGATACAAAAGGGTCATACACATGCCATCTTATGGGTCCAAAACCCTCATCTATTCCATAAACATCAACAATCAAGGTCAATTTAACCTACTCATAGTCAAGACTAACATCCATATTCACACACAACGTATATCATACATTATCTATGAAGAAAAGTAGACAAAAGCCTACTCAAGGCAAAATCACAAAACCTCACTTCATGCACCACATGCTCATCTTCACTTTACAATCCTCAAAATGTCATCACACTATTAAAATCATAATCTACTCATTAATACGAGTCTAATGATACCCATATTGCACTATTGTGCGCCGGATCCAAAAATGACACCAAAACCCCAAGTGGGTCCCACATATGAAAAACATATTTTTGAGGCCAACCCAATGTTCACATGTGAACAAGGAATCATAATCCTCAAAGAATGGGTGAAAACTAAACATACTTTGGGCTAAAATCAAGCCATAAGCTAAATTGGGGTTTTGGGTCCAAACGAAGAAATTCAGGCATGAATTCAAGAAATTCTTACCTTAATCTTGAAGATAATCACGATACAAAATGATAATTAAGCTTCCAATCAACCCCCATGACTAATTTTGAGTTATTGAAAATATACCACAAACCAACTCATACTCTTAGCACGATATGAATGAAAAAAATTGAAGGACTCCTAAGAATGTCACATACCCTCCCGAAGATAGTAAACGGACATCAACGTTCCGATCCACAGGACTCTATTAGACACTTTCTCTTGTATCAATAATATCAGTGAAACCTAGGCTCTAATACCAATTTGTCACGACCCGATTTTCGAGTCATGATGGCACCTACCACATCCCACCGATAGGAAAGCCAATACCGTAACTCAAAGCTATTGCAATGAGTTACCTTGGTAAGAACTCCCCACTTAGAACCTATATGTGAACACAATATTTCACAACTAAGGATAGACGATATTCAAACAAAAATCCCATAACCTGATAGTATTAATACAAGAGCTTCTAAACTTGATAAGAGGAATTTACAATCTCAGAATCTAAAATGTCCTAAATAATCTCATACATTTGTCTCGAAAAGAAAAGATCAATAAGGATAAAGAGGACAGAGGGAAACTCGATGTCCAAGATCTCACCCTGTCTCCGAATAGTCAACTCGCACGAACTAGTTCAACGACGGCAACTAAACCTGGGTCTGCACCAAAAAGGTACAGAAATATAGTATAAGTACCAAAACACGGGTACTCAATTGACATCATCGGCCGACTGAGCTCAAATATAATATAAAGACGATATAAAGTAAGACAATGATCTTAAAGTCAAGGGATCAGATCGAACCCGAATCTTCTTGTACTACTGTAACGACATCTATACTACTAAAGCAATAACATGACATATTATCTCAATATACCCCATAATCTCCATAACAACTGAGTATCATTTCGAAAACATAAAGCCATATACATAATTGCAAAACATCTACTTGTCATAACCATCATCAACCATCTTTAGAACATAAACACAAGAACTTACCACGACGTTCCATACCTCCGAAAAGTATACAAAAGAGAGCACAACAAAGCTCATCACAGTGTCCCATTCCACCGGAGAGTACACCAAACAATACAACTAATAATACAATAAAGCATAAATACTCCATCAATTTACCGTAAACCGCGGGTAGCACAACCCCGCCATGGCTCATTACCGAAATCCACTTTCAAATACCCATACCGTAATCCAACATAAAGAAAGCAACATTGTCATAGTATAGGCATGTAATCATTAATTCTATAATTCATTGATAAATACCGCAAAATCCATACTAATTAACCTTATTTTTTCCAAAAGTCAAAAGATTACATGTCTTAAAATCACTAGTCATCAAGTTAGGAAAAAACTACAAGCCACCCATAGTATAGGTTATTCAACTATCATAAGGCCATTCTTTAACTAGTATCATCATGACATGAGTTATCAACTAAGTCATCTAAACTTCACATGTTAGGAGATAATTTAACTAACCATCACGCAATACTAGATCCATCATCACTAAGCATGTCACAATCTTAAGGACTAGTTTCTATATTTTAATCAAGTAAAGTTCACCAACTAGTTTACTAGGTTTTTAGGTTCCAAATGATAATCATATATTTTAGAAGTAGCTAGTTAAGGTTCAAAATAATAATCATATATTTTAGAAGTAGCTAGTTATCACATATGTCATATTACTAGGCAAGATTTTATAATATAACCTCTTATTCAAGTCAAGTATATATTAGGTTAGCCCTTGAATTATTATGCTAGTTTATACATAAGGCTAAGTCTTAACTCAATATTAGGCATAAATTTTCTCTAGTAGCTAATTTAGCATCAACAAGGGTCACACCTCTTATATAGTGATTTGAAACAAAAAACAACTAACAATTTACCAAGAGAGACCTCATAATTCGAGCACATAGACGGCTGGCCCCACACGGCCTAACCTTACAAATATCAATGCATATAAGTAAATTTGCCTCACACGGCATCATAATGTTCTTACCTCTTTCGGATTTACCTGGCATCATCACAATATCAATATATTCCTCCAAATTCATCGGGCATTATCATAATATCACAAATTTCTCCGAAATCGAACCGGGCATCATCATAATATCATGTATTTCTCCGAATTCATCAGGCATCATCATAATATCACACATTTCTTTGGACTCAAACTGGGCATCATCATAATATCGCATATTCCTCCGAATTTACCGAGCATCATCATAATATCACATATTCCTCCGGACTCGAATCGGACATCATCATAATATCATATATTTCTTCGGATGCACCGGGCATCATCATAATATCACATATTCCTTCACACTCAAACCAGGCATCATCATAATATCACATATTTCTTCAAATTCACCGAGCATCATCATAATATCATATATTCCTTCGGATCCGAACCAGGCATCATCATAATGTCAGATATTTCTCTGGATACACAACATACATTCACATGCATAGCCAAACCAATAAGCATACACAAAAGCTTACAATATATAAAGAAGTAGGAATGTGGGATAACACTTGCCATTTTACCTTACTAATAAGCTTCACACGTAATATGAGCATCAATATGAGCATGAGTATTTACAAGGCATGCACAATAGTCACTTAACAAGATTATTCAAGTCATGATCACAAGATAATTCGATAATCGAGTTCAACCATCACAACTCCTATGTATAAATAGTTTAGATAATCACCACGTATCTAGGTCGCTAACCATTTACTTAGTCCAAGCTTAAGGTGGATCAAGTCCCACTTCTAAATTTCGAGAATGCCAAGCTTACTACCACAAGTCTAGCTTCTACCCGGAATTAAGCTAGGTCAATCATACCTCACCATAAGGGCTTACTAATCCTTTCTAGGTCCATAAGGAAAGTCTCTTCACGATCTTCCCTAAGTCAACCCAACACGAAGGTCATCTCCTATCTAGGCAGTATATAGGTTAATACACTCCTAAGGATAAAGAAGTATACCATTCATGTCTACTTAGAACAACTATAGTGTTCTCACACTAGTCATGAGACCAGAATTAAGCTAACTAAGGTCCTAGACTAAGGGTCAAATAACATACCTTACAAATCCATGGCCTATAGCAATTAATAAATCCCAAGTTCACCATTTAATCAACTATCGTCTAAATTCCCCACCCAATTTCGCAAGATATCAATGATTATATTACAAACAAGCTCAATCTAGACTACGGGTAAGCCTAACCTACCTTGAATCCAAGCAACTCACGAACCAATGAGTTTTTTCTTTCCTTTCCGTGAAGCTTCCTCTTCCACAAGCAATGCTATCAACAATACAATCTAAGCATTACAACAAGAATGACAATACCCATTATAGCACCATTGTGCCATGGGTTTCAAATGGACACCAAAACCCCAATTGGGGTTTCACTCTTGGAAAGGAGTTTCCAAGACCAACTCATAGCCTAATTAGCTTTAGGGAGTTAAAACCCTCAAATAATTTGAGTCAATCACTCAATTTTGGGGCCACAATTGACCCACAATGATTTAGGAGTTTTGAGTCAAGAAACCATGAAATCAATATCAAATTAGAGGAATTCTTACCTTAGATTTGTAGAAAAAAATTGGATTACACAAGTTGCTAAGCTTCTAATCAACCCACAAGACTCAGTTTTTGTCAACAAATATTTATGGCTGCTAATGTTTTCAACAAATATTAGGAATTCTAACTTATGACTTCTAACTTATTTTTGCCTTTTTTTGCTTTAAAACATAGTTTATTTTACCCAAACACTTTAAAGGTGCTTAAAATCTATTTTAGTTTTAAAATACTTAATAAATCAATCTAAATACGCCCTTAGCGCACTCTTAATCATCCTTACCGTAATAGATTAATATTTTGCAACCCACATTTTTTTTGTAAGAATTAGTTGGGATTCTTAGGTAAATGTACTACTGCTAAAAAAGAGGTTCAATAAAAATGACCGTATGTATATCACATTGATCTTTGCATGTAGACCACATGTACATGTAATGATATATATAATATATCATTAATATATATAATATATAATCATGTATAAATTATGTATACATATAATGTATAATTATGTATAATGTGTATATATTTATATACACTGTTTATATAATACTTATACATTGTAGCAAGAAAAGATTATGGAACGTGAGAAAGAAAGAAAACAGAAGAGAAAAGAAGCAATATACATTTCAGGTGCAATAACAAAGTCCAAATGGCCATTTTCTGTAAATATTTTTGGTTTGACTGGCCATTTTTCGTAAATAAGTTTGGGCGAATAGCCAATTTTTGTAGTAAAGTAGAAATAATTATGAAAAATGACCACTCGGTCATCTTTATTAATAAGAAAATTAGACCAATTTTATTAAAATACTATGTCTTTTTTTCCTTATACTTCAACCCTTAATGGTTTCTTCTTCCTTCCTCCTCCTCCTTCTTCTTCGTCTTTGTTCATGATCAATCAATCATTAAAGTTTTAAAGCTTGATTTAAAAATTTAACGGGTCGCAAACGTGAATCGTTTCGAGCGAATTATATACTGAAAGACTCGAAATATCGAGAGGAGCTCATATCTAAAATTTGAGACTATTTAGAGGAGATTTTGAGTTAGTCGCGATTGAAAGACTCCACTAGCTTTAATTTTCTGTAACAAATGAATGCTCAGATGATCATCCACTCTACTAAAATTTGTATTTTTTTTACGGGGCAAACAACATAAATCTCGACATTTTGGAGTTTAATTACAGAAAATTCAGATATTTATATAATTACTGAAATCTCAATTTTGGATCTGTCGAGATACATAATTAGCTCCCGATACATCCAACGAAGATATATTTTTTTCCTTTATAATGATACATAATTAGCTTCCAATACATTTTTTCAATTTTAAGTTTGTCAAGATACATAATTAGCTCCCGATACATCCAATGAAGATACATAATTAGTTGAAATTCTTATAATTACTTCGTAAGAGTAAAAATTTGTGTAAATACAATAAGTTAAGGTGGACGTTTATGTTACTTTTTCTTTTTTATATGTGGGTTCCATATGAGCCAATATCGTGGTGAATTATGTGAGATCTCTGGGCACTAAAGTTTTTCATTGCTTTTATTTGAATTCTTCGGTATTGACATATGAAGAAAATTGTCAAGTCGTTGTCTTGTATATCCAGCTAACGCAAATTGCGTGTTACGTAAAATTAAGGCTTTCCCTTTCTTCCTTGTCCTTGTTTGATCGCAACAAATACATATTGTCTTGTACATGATGTTTACTATTTCTTTTAGGTATTTAGTGATGGTTTGTGAAATTGGCACTTATCCAGTTTTGGTTGGCTTTTGCTTATTTGTTAGTATGTATTAGAATGAAGCAGAAGTAGAGACATTTTGTGAAGATATAAATATGTAAATTGCAAAATGCCACTAGTTGATTTAGGATATATATGTACATGTTGCTGATACATAGTTATACATCTATATACACTATTTATACATGATCTATACATTATATATACATGCGGTCATTTTTTATTGTACAACATTGTACATATTTAGATGTCATATATACATGTTTATACACTATGTATATAGTATCAATACATTACATATACACTATATTACCATACAATATCGATACATTACATACACATTAAATATACACTGCATAACTATCATATATAACGTTCAAGAAGTTATCTATGATTTTTTTTTAGTGATTAATAAAATTATTAGTTAAAAAAAGGGTCATTTAGCCACGGATCATGGCTAAAATGCAATTTATTTATTTTTGACTTTTTGGTTATTTTTTTCTAATTAAAACATGGTTATATTTGTTGTAAATCAATACTTTATTGAATATATTTGAAGTTATGCCAAAAAAATAAGTGAGATATTTTTGGGAAAAAACTTACACGCACCGGGTGTATACACCCAACTAATAGATAAATGACACTTGGCATATTATTTAAATATAAGTATTAATACTTAACCATGGTTAGCCTTGCTACTTTATGAATTTCCCATCATTTTTACTTACTTTATAAATTTATCATTATTTTTATAAATTGCTATGCCTACCCTTTCACTAGTAACCAAAATAATACCAGTAACTCCTTGAAGTTTCTCACTAGGCAGGTTGTAAAGGATCATCCAAAGCAGCAGAAACGTGAATATTCAAATCATTATAGTCGTTAATTAACAAGATCACGCATGGATTGTACGTTCATTGGCAGAATATAATTTTTGGATGTGCTTTTTTGTTTGATGAGTCGGCAAGATGAGTATCACTCGCTTCTCTATTATTAAATTTATTAACAACCCTTTGAGCATCTTCAACTTCCACCTTAGATTTCATTAACTGATGTATAAAATTGAAACAATCCTTCTTTGAATAGCCTAAAACATCATCCCCTCCAGCTTCTTCTACCAAGTATGAATAAGTTGTGGTTGGCTTTATACCAGCATTAACCATATTTTCAATAACTAACTTTTTTATTTTAGTTATCGAACGAGCTGATCTTAGCAAGTGTCCCTTTTTGGGGGGAAGCCATCTCATGGTTATGCTCCATAACAAATCTATCCACCATGAAAGGATTATTAGGAGTTTGACGCTTAAAGCTTATCATTGCAGGACAATTTGATCGCGTGTCTGTATGACTGAAAGATGCCTTATTGGATTTTCTTGGCCTTTCTTCTTTCTCTCCATGTCTATAACATACGAAACGTTTTTCTCTAATCACTGAACTACCTTGAAAATAATATTGTTTATCCTTTCGTACACCAAAATCTTTGGAATGTGCATATTCACAATATAAGGTATAAGCTTCTTCTTCGTCTTTCACAATTTGATTTTTCATTTTTCCTTCTAATTCAGTTATGCCATCTTCGTCAACCTCATCTTGTATTTTTTCCTTGTCCTCATCTTGCACGTTAATATCTTCTAATAATTCTTTGTCACTCTCAACATTATTTGTCTTATCAAAAGTTGACATTCTGATACTTCAAACAAGAAGAAAAATATTTACATCATGTACAGCTAAAGTGATATTACAAAAGAATAGTAACATTTACTGCATATATAAGGTTTCTAGTTCTTTTTTTTCTTCGTTAATTTCAATTTTTTAAAGTACTTGATATGTTAAGTATGAAGTTAAAGAATTACCTGCTCTAAGTCAATTTCTTGAACTCCCAATCACACCAATGTTGATGCAGTGTAACAATATGCCACTAGGGTTATTGGATGACGGCAATTACTTTTATTGCTCTAACGGCAATTCTTAGATGACAGCAATTCTATTAGGTTATTAACTGTAGCTTCCTTCCTTTTTTTAATTACTTAGGGTATTTGGATTATTGAATTTTCCTTCAGTTTTTATTTTTAATTTCTTGATTAAAAGTATTATGTTTAAATTTACTTTCTTTTTTTTAAATGTGCCTTAGTTAATATCTATTGTTAACTTAACTTAGTTGGGTGTATACACCTGGTGCGTGTAAGTTTTTTACATATTTTTGGGTAAGAAATTTAACTCAGAATATATTGTCTAAGATTCTTCAAAATAAGGACCTGTGTGTCTAACTTTTTCAAAAAGCATTTGATCATATAATTTGTTATTATTTGACAAATATTTCTGATTAACATTTTTGACAAATAATTCAAATTCTCAAAAACTAGAAAATACTAGTTTTTGGACCAAATTCTATTATTTGAAAACTTTTAAAAATTGAAACTTTACTCCAAATTTTTATAGTTTATAAAAATGTCAAACCATTTATTAATCTCAACTAATATCTATTTGTCAATTAACCCCATTAATAAATCTTATTATTTGACTCAAGTATGTAATAATATTATTGTATGGCACTTGTTAAAAATAATGAAAATAGAAAATCGAATTCTCCTTTGTGGATTAGAAACTATAATGTATAAAATTATTTTATCAATGAAACATGTTTGTTATTTATAGAACAAAGTTATGAATAATTTTAATAACTTTTAGAACTTATGAGTATAAACTAGTATAAGTACCCACATGATGCGAGGAATACTTCGTTAATAATATTAAATAATATTAACTTATTCATTTAAAATAATAAGCTTTCAAATTTTTTTTTTATCATATCATATTAACATATTTTAAATTAATTATGAAATATTAAAAATAATTGTTAATAGTGAAATACAATTAATCTTTGATATATAATGGTAATTGCAATTATTTTAGATATTTTACTATGAAAAGAATGAAATTAGTATTTTCATCATATTTCATTATATTGACGAATCTCAAAAATAATAAATATATTGTTATTTTGTAGTTGGACTGTTTAAACCAATTAAGATATGTAATACATTTTTTATCATTCATTTCAAATTTTAATTTGTTTGTTTATCAATTCAAAATCAATAACTAAGGAGTTGTTTGATAGGTGTATTATTTTGATAATTCATGGATTAAAGTATGATGTTATTTAATACATTATTTGGTAGCAAATTTGAAGCAATGTATAACTAGTATATGTATTAGTTATACGTCCTACATGATATTATAGGGTATATAACTAATACACCCTATTTGATGGGACTAATAATTCATGGATAAATATGAGTAAGGATAAAAATGCTCTCAAATTTCTTTAAATTTTTTCTAAATCTTTTTCAATTTATTCAATGTGGGTTATTTCTTTTCAATTTAACAAGATGATAATTTCCCTCCAAATAATTTTAGTCATAAAAAAACTATTCCTAACTTTAAAAATACTTGTTGTTCAAAATTTGAAAACAAATTCCTTGATTGCATACAAGATTTAATTATGTAAATAGGATATATCACAAATAAGAATAATTTTTCTGTTTAGCTTTAACACTCTGCGGAACACAATTTTATTTTACTAACAATTCTATTTCTCATTCAAAAGTTACATGTATCCCTCTCCAACTTAAGAACACCACAAAGTGGGAATAACAAAAAAATGATGAACAAATAAAGAAAAAATAATCAAAAAAATCGTGCAAGTGGATGATTAAATCCTAAAATTTCAAAATAAGTTATTAGTTATATTGTTGATTTTTTATTTTTTAAAAAAATGAATAATAAAGCTTTGCAAAGAAAATACACAAACTATAGTATGTCCAGGGTATTTTTGTAAACAAATAATATTCCTTTAAAAATATAACAATAATATTGTTTTTAATACATCAAACCAAACACTGCATAAAAAAATAATCTCAGTATTACTAATCCCTACATTACTAATTCCTACACTATTAATCTCAGCATTACTAATACATTATATTCAGTACTATCTTATACGCTCTACCAAACGATCCCTAATTGTACTAAAAGCACTTGGTTGTGTATAATTTCAAGACATCTTACTCTCCATTGAAAAATTATGTACATGCAAAATTTAATATTACTCACAAAAAAAAACAAAGATTTTATTCCTAACCCTACCCCTGACCCCCTGACCCCGCTACCCCTACCCCACTCCTTCAATTTTATTTTATCCCGATCACAATATTTATATATATATATATATATATATGAGAAATATATTTATCCCGAAGAAAAATGCTGACGAGAGTATAAATAACTTCAACAATAATGATGTAAAAATTATTTTCTGATACTATTATATTAATATCTTTGTGAATAAAATGATCATAGGAATTTTTTCTAGCTAAGCACAATCTAAATTTTAAAATAATTGTAATTGATGAAAAAAAGAAGAAGAAAACTTACATGATATATTTATTTAAGGGGATATATATAGGAGGATATTTATGTCAACCAAAATTCAGTCAAATTTAAAATTTAAATATATTAGTTTGTTAGAAAATATAAGATTCTAAAATACCACTATCTCATAATTTATAATTTAAAAATTTTAAAAATAGAAAATCATTTGAGAAGTTGTATTCAAACTTGAAAACTACTTTATTAGGAACTCAAACAAATTTAATTAATTCAAACAAAAAATAAATAAAAATCGAGACATTTTATTTTAAAAAATATACCCAAACGTGTGCTTAATCTATTTTTCCTATATATTTTACTGTGAATTTATATTTAATTATTTCTTGGATTATTTGTTTTAAAAATTTGTAATAGTGATTCTATATTTTTAAAATTTATAATAGTGTTTCTATATTTTTAAAATAGTTTTAAATCCCCTCATCATCACTACTACAACTGCTTCTACCACTATACTACTTATTATTATTATTATTATTTTAATAATACTTTTATCTTTCATTAATATGTAAATAAATTATATTTAAATATTTTTTATAATTTATAATATTAAAATTTTAAAAGAGATAAGTTTGAAACAGTAAAAGTCTATTAGAGCTCTTTAAGTATGTGTTTCTATTTCTAAGATAATAATTTTTTTCTAAAAGAAGGATAATATATTTCAAATTCAAATACTTTATCTTTCAATTCAAAATTTTTAATTATGATATTTTTTAACTTTATCTTAAAACTGCCACTTGCCTTATTCTTATTTAATATTACTGATTAAAAAAAATTAAAGATTTTATTCCTACCTTTACCCTCGACCCCCACTCCCTCTACCCCTACCCCACACCCTCAATTTTATTTTATTTTCTTAAAATAGTAAAAAAAATTCTACCTGCCTGCCACCTACATCCATCATCCTGCCTACCACACACACCCTACACACACCTCATCCTCCACCCACCGCAACCCCTTCTCCTCGTAATCACAATGTTCATCACTCTACACCTACCCATTACATATACATATATGTATGTATGTAGGTAGGTAGGTGGGTAGGCAGGTAGGTATATATGTATGTATGTATGTATGTATGTATGTATGTATATATAATGCAAATAATTTAAGAAAGAGGAGATATATCTATAAATCACGATTATAAATGATATTATATTAGATAAAGAAATACATTTACTCCAACAAAAAATGTTGATGAAAGCATAATAATTTTAACAATAGTAATATTAAAATTATTTTTGATATTATTGTATCAATATCTTGTGAATAATATGATCATATAAATAATACATTTACTCCAACAAAAAATGTTGATGAAAGCATAATAGTTTTAACAACAGTAATATTAAAATTATTTTTGATATTATTATATCAATATCTTGTGAATAATATGATCATATAAATTTTTTGAGATAAACACAATCTAAATATGAAAATAATTGTAACTGATAAAAAAAAAACTTAATTGATATATGTATTAAAGGGGATATATATAGGAGGTTACAAATATGAATATTTATGTCAACTAAAATTTTAGTCTAATTTGAAATTTAAATATATCAATTTGTTAGAAAAGATAAGATTCTGAATTATCATTAGCTAATTAAAGAGAATTTCAAAATTTTGAAAATGGAATATCATTTGAGAAGTTATATTCAAACATGAAAACTACATAATTAATATTTTATTAGAAACTCAAACTCATTTAATTGTTTTGAATAAAAAATTAAAAAAAGGAGACTTCTTTTTTTAAAAGATGTGCTCAAACGTGTTCTTAATCTTTTTACTATATATTTTCTTGTGAATTTATATTCAATTATTTGTTTTAAAAATTTGTAATAGTGTTTCTATATTTTTAAAATAGTTTTTCTAATTATTATTATTATTATTATCCTACTTCTACATATTACGTACTACCAGAACTGCTTCTACCACAATATTACTAATTATTATTATTGTAGACACTTAATTTTGTCCCCCTCGAAAGTTCGTTTTATTCATTTCTACCTTAGCATATCATGTACCATCCCCCACGTGATTACACCCCACAAAATACAAAAAAATAATAAACAAATAATAAAATAACTAATCCTATCTTATCCTAACAACCTACCCAATAAAAAAATAACACATCACCGCTACCCCCCTACCCCACGTTACCCCACCCCCCCTCTTTTTTTTTCTTGTCCAAGAAAAAAGGACTCAAAATACAATATATGCATACCCACATACACACACAAAAAAACGGTAACCAAAAATAAGAAACAACAAAAAGTCATCAACTCCTTCTCTCTCTAGACCTCTCTCTACTCTCTCTATCTCTCTCAAAGAGCTTCACCGCGCGAGACCACCGGAGAAAGTTCTCTCGCCGGCAACCCCCTCCGTAACCAAACTCTTCTCCCAACCCGAAATTCGACCACAACGACAGCGGCGTCGGCACCGGCGTTGCCTTCTCTCTCAGTCGCCATTTTTCTCTTCCCCTCCGGCGAACTAGCGCCGACACCGCTCTGTTCTCTACCTTCCAGATCTGTCTCGCTAACCAGCGACTAGATCTGCCACGCCATCAGCCTCCGCTCCGACCAACGACGACAGCAGGCACCCGAAACAGTAAAACCGGCGACACCCTCGTCGGTGAAACAGTAAATCGGTGATCGATCAACGTCCACCGGAATCGGTTGGTGAGTTTGGTTGTCTGTTTGAAATCGTGTCGGTCACGGATGGCTTGAAATCCGAGTGTTGGGGGTTTATTTCCAAGGTTTCCGTTCTGATTTTAAATCTGTCCCATTTGTATTTATCATACTGAATTGGATTCATCGCGATCGAGGTTCTCCGGTCGAGTATTTTGGTCTTTGAATTTCTTTATTATCGTCAAGGATCAATTTCATCGAGGTCTATTTCTTCTAACCGAATCTTTAATTTATTTTGACTTTTTGGTGATGTTGTGGGTGCGAATGATTTATTTGTTGCGTGTTTGGTATGTTCGAATATGTGTTACGTGTTGGTTGATGTTGGTTCCGGACTTTGAAAAGTGAATTGATAAATCGAAGCATGCTTAATCATATTGTTTGAAATAAATTTGGGGACGGGAATCGAAAATAGATAAAGGTGAATATTATGATATTTTTGATACATTGTTGATATTGAATGCGATATGTCGTCGAGCGGGTAGGCAAACAGTAAGCTCGGGTAGGCAATCTTAGGATCGGTGTAGTGTTGGAATGATTGGAATATTTGTTGAATGTCTTATTTATCGTATTTGGATAGTGTATTTTATTTGACCGGGGGATGCCCCGAGGTAATTTGTATTTACTCTCCGGGGAATGCCCCGAAGAATTTTGTATGCTAAAGATGTTCGTGATCAAGGCCCGTGGCATCGGGTAAGGCATGGGAGCTCAGTCTAGATTTAGTTTAGACTAGGGTTTATATTTTCGTAGTTTTCTATTTTTGGACTGGACTTTACAATTTTGGATTATTTTGTTTTTGTTTCTTGTTTGATTATTTTGCGTGCTTTTGTGTGTGTTTTCTTATACATTTCATAATGCCAAAATAGTTGATACACTCTACCAAGCGACCGTGGTCAAACCACGGGATCGAGGGGTGCCTAACACCTTCCCCTCGGTCAACAAAATTCCTTAGCCGAAATCTCTGTTCGCAAACCGGTTTAGGAGTCAAATGGTTTCGAAAAGGATTTTCCCAAAGATGACTTGGCATATCGGATTATGTCAAGTGGCGACTCTGAATAAAAAATGCAAATAATCCTTTTCCGAAACAAATTTTCATTTCTTGTCACTTAAATAATAAAACCCTTGCGAACGTTAAAATATCTATTTTTTTGGAGTACGTAAAAAAGGGGTGTGACAGCTCTGGCGACTCTGATGGGGACTATTTCAGAATTCGAGCTTTTTTGGAGTCGTATCGGCTTTGTTAGGCATTACGAGTGTATAAGCATTGTTTGTGATTTTTGTTTGTGTTTTCACTTTTGTGCGTTTTCGTGCTCTTTGTTTACAGTATTTATCCTATGTGTTATCGCTTTATATCTGGCATCATTTGCATAACCCGAGTCAATTCTTTCCGCAACAAGTCTCGGAGCGTACGTCGTGCGCACGAACTCTAGTTGAGTCATCTTTATTTTAGGGGGGGAGCCGTTGGATGTATGGAGTAGGTGGAAAGCAAAGCAGCCACTATCGACCATATGCTCCCCCGAACGGCCTTGTTAGTAAACCACAACGTAGGTCAGCCTTTAGGTCATTCTTATGTGCATCATATTGAGACCTAGCGGGGTCCACTTGGTCCTTTGTAGGAGACTCACCTTTAAAGCATCCCTACGTGCTAAATGTTGCATCTTTGAGAGTAACGTGGTCATTTGACGGACCGATTTGGGGAAAACATGTGTTAGAAGTAAAGTGTGAAGAAAAAAAAAGAAAAAAAAGTGAGTCGAAAAGAATGAATAAAAAAGGAGTGTCGTAGTTTATTTTAGAGTTCTTTATGGCTTTTGTTCTTCATGATCCAAAACTCAAAAAGATTTTTTTTACGTTTTGCATTTATCTTCCCAAAGTACCGTAAGTTCAACAAAAAAAAATGAAAAAATGAAAAAATGAAAAAAAAAAAAAGGGTTTTGTTTGCCTTTTCTACTTATTTGTCAAAAACAAAATACCAAAAAGATTTTTTTTATATAATTGGTGGTGTCAGTCTTAGTTGAAATGTCTAGTTGAAAATCCAAAAAGTTTTCACTCGTTTGTTTTTGGTTGTCTCTTAAGTTAGGGTCAATTTATTAGTTAATCGCTAAGTGTCCAATCTGGACGAACTACGCGCCCCTGATTCTCCTCTCTCGGGAGTGAGATACGTAGGCAACCTATTGTGGGTTCGGGGATCTTATTTGAAAAATCCAAAATATTTCTACACTCTCCATTTAGAGTAGGCGTTTCATATGCGTCTTTAAAAGAAAACTACAAAAAAAAAATTCTTTAATAGGTTCAAGTTTCATTTTCACATGAAATTCAAAAATTGAAAACCCAAAAAGATTTTTTCTTTGGTAATCACAGGTTTCATTTTGTATAGAGATTTAAACCTAAAAAAAAATATAAAAAAGATTTTCATCAATTCTTTTGACACTTTGTTTCAAGAAAAAAAAAGAGTTTAATTGGCCATTTTGAAAAAACTGCCCGAACTACGCAAGATCTGATTCATGTACAACATGATACGTAGGCAACCTACTTTTGAGTTCGATCTAATCATTTTGTTTCGTTTGTTAAAGAAGAATAAAAGTCATAAAGAATGATAAAATAAAGGTAGATAACGAGAGAAGTGGAAAGAACAGAGGTGGATACGAAAAAGAAAAAAAAAAGTGTAGATAAAAATCGGGATGATGTTGAAATGACTTCGCTACCCTCAAAAGATGGTAGAAATGAACATGAATTTAGGACAATTTTACCAATGTGATTCCCATGTTTGTTGTGTGCCCTAATCCTAACGGATGTCGTTATTGATGAGCATGTTCTTTCAGATAACAGTGGTAGGTTTGCAGCACTCTGGCTAGTCACCCATACTTCACTAGATCCAAAGCAAAGCTCGCCATGGCTAGCAGGGAGATTGAAAATTCGCTCATTGACCCGGATCAGGATCACAGGGAAGAAAGTTTTGAACACAATGATGAGGTAGTAAGGCTCAGGCAACAATTGATAGATTTACACCGAGCATGGGCCAGCGGAATGCCTCCTCCTCCGCTCCCTGAAGGTCTTGGGAATATCTCTAATTGCCCACCGCTCTCTCAGGCGTAATTCTCTGCTCCTACTGAGTCACCTGAGTACGCGCCGGGATTCACTCCGCGACATTATTATCCTGGCAATTCTGGTGTGCCCTTGGCAGCTCCCCAATCAAGACCAGCTGCTCAGCCAGCGCCACCGATCACACCGGTATTCGTGGCCCCGCCACCACATGAAACTCCCATATATGTTGTGCGTCCCACAATGAGGCTTCCTCGGTCTGTCAGTGAGCCAGTATTGAAGGTTCCAGATAGTCAGTATTATGCCCCGGAGCCGACTTTGAGAATGAATGAACCGTATGGGTACACTCAGCCACCTTCATTTCCATTTGATTCAGAGAAACCTGTCACAACAGAGGAACAAGAAGTCGTAGCGCGGAAGTTGAAAAGTTTAGAACAGGCCATGGGGAATTTGCAGGGAATCAAAGGTTATAAGAGTGTTTCTTATAAAGATCTGTGCATGTTCCCAGACATCAACCTTTCCCTCGGTTTTAAAATGCCTAAGTTCGAGAAGTATGCAGGACACGGTGATCCCGTGGCCCACTTGAGACGTTATTGCAACCAGTTGAGGGCTGCAGGAGAAAGGGAAGAGTTGTTCATGACTTTCTTTGGCGAGAGTCTTTCTGATCTGGCTTCAGAATGGTTTATCGATCAAGATATCGACAAGTGGAACAGCTAGGACGACTTAGCTTCTGAGTTTGTGCAACATTTTCAGTATAACATCGACCTGATTTCGAACGAAAAATCTTTGGTCAACATGAAGAAGAAAAACACTGAAGGTTTTAGGGAATACGCGATAAGGTGGCGTGAACAGGCCGCCAGGGTAAAGCCTCCGATGAAAGAAAGTAAGTTGGTAGAGGTTTTCATTCAAGCACAGGATGAGACTTATTTTCAATATTTACTCCCGGCAATGGGAAAGTCTTTTATTGAAGTCCTCAAAATGAGGGAGATGATAGAGGACGGAATCAAGACCGGATGAATAGTGAGTTTTGCCGCATTGAAAGCCACCACACAAGCGATTCAAGGTGGATCTGGCGCATTCGGAGGTAAAAAAAAGAAAGAGGATGTGGCGACTGTCGTAGCTGGAACCCATTCCTATCCTAAAAGACCACCTCGCCTCTATCCCCAATCCCAAGCCCAAGTCTACGCCCAAGCTTCATATATTCCTCCCCACCATTACTACCCTCCACAAAACCCTTTATATTCCATTCCACCACCCCCGTACCCAGTATATAGCGCACAACCATATGCCCAAACCCTTTCTTACCCGCAGTGGTGCACGCAAGCTCCATAAAATCATCCATTCGCTCCACCGAATTACCAAAACCCCTCCAGACCTGGTTTTCAACCTATGCCCAAGTATAGGAAAGAGAAGGCGGTCAAAAATCAATCCACACCTCTTGGGGAGTCATATGCTAGTTTGTTTGATAGGTTGAAAAAGTTGAAGGTTTTAAGCCCAATTCAAGGAAGACTTTTAAATCCACCGCCGAGGAATCTAGATTATTCTTTAAGGTGTGCGTACTGTTCTGATATGCCCGGCCATGATATCGAGAAATGCTGGCATTTAAAGAGAGTTGTCCAAGATTTAATTGACACAAATCAGATGCTGGTCCAGGCCCCGAAAGGCCCAAACATTAACCAGAATCCATTGCCAACCCATGCTGAAGCCAATATGTTAGAATTGATATATGACGGGAAAGAGTCTTCGAGGGGTTATAAGTCTGTTGTCAAGATACAGACCATTGAGGAGAAATCGGTGAATGTAGCGGAGTCTTTGAAAGCAATGTCATTGAGCCAGGAAGGAATGAGAAAAGATAAAGCCCAAGAAAGCACAAAGAAACCTCTGATCACAGTACAGAGCGCCAGAAGGTATGTTGATTCAAGTCAGGATAAACCTAAGTTGACGGTGGTGGGAGCTCTGAGTCAGCCTATCTTGACGGTGAAAGAAGCACTGGCAGCGCCTATTGTCCTCAAACCGGTGACCCAACCTCCGATAGTTGATACGAAAAGGATTCCCTGGAATTATGGGCGGACCGTGATGACCTATCATGGGAAAGAAGTAGTGGAAGATGTAGATGAGGTAGGGGGTTTGACCAGGTCAGGAAGATATTTCGTGCCTGAAAGCTTAAGAAAGTCCAAGCCAACGGTGAGTGGACCGTCATCTATCAAAAAGCCTATCACCGAAGAAGAAGCCGATGAATTTTTGAAAAAGATGAAATTGCCAGAGTATTCAATATTAGACCAGTTGAAGAAAACCTCTGCTCAAATTTCCCTTTTATCTTTGCTGTTGCACTCCAAGGAGCATCGTGATGTTTTACTGAAGGTATTAAATGAAGCATATGTTCCAAGGGAGATTACAATCAACCAGCTTGAGAAAATGGTTGGAAAAATCTTTGAGGTCAATCGGATCAGCTTTTCTGACGATGAATTGCCTATTAAAGGTACAGGGCATAACCGGGGCCTTTACATTATAGTGAAGTATGAAGATTTCGATGTCACTCATGTTATGATTGATGGAGGTTCAGGTGCAAATATTTGCCCTATTTCTACTTTGCAAAAGCTGAATATTGGTGCTGAGAGGATCAGGCCCAACAATGTATGTGTCAGGGCTTTCGATGGTGCAAAATCAAATTCCATTGGCGAAATAGAACTAGTGTTGACCATAGGGCCTGTTGAGTTCGCCATAGAGTTTCAAGTATTGAATGTAGACTCCTCTTACAATCTGTTGTTGGGAAGGTCGTGGATCCACAAGGCCAAGACGGTTGCATCTACACTGCACCAAATGATTAAGTTTGAGCATGACAGGCAAGAAGTAGTTATTCATGGTGAAGGAGATTTGTCAGCCTTCGAAAATTCTCCCTTGTCTCTTATTGAAGCAAATAACGTAGAGGAGACATTCGTCTATCAAATTTTTGATACAGTGCCAGTGAATCGTATCATTGAATGACAGGCTATACCGGGACCGCAATTGTCTTCTGCTTCTATCATGATAGTGAGTGAACTTTGGAAATACGGATTTGAGCCAGGAAAGGGTTTGGGAGCGTCTCTGCACGGTATAGTTCATCCCATATGTTCGAGTGAGAACGTGGGCACGTTTGGTCTGGGATTTAAGCCTACAGCTGAAGATCTGAAGAAAGCCAAGGGAAGGAAAAAGGAAATATGGTCACTCCCTCGCCCAATGCCACTACTCAGTGAATCATTTGTTAAGAGCGGTGTCACGAAGCATGTGGAATTTGAGGTTGAATTGGTTGATGACTTCCAGAACCTTTGTATGGAAGTTGATATGGTCGAAGCAGGAGAAGGTACCAGTATGGTAGACGTGCAATTCATAGGTCCAGCTGTTCGGCTCAATAATTGATAAGTCACTCCTTTCCCCATCAGGAGGGAGTTTTGGTAGTTTATTTTGTTTCTCTTTCTGTTTATCCGAGTTATTTCAGGGTTGTAATTCAGATTTTAGTTTGTTTATGTTATGTTGGCATCTGTGTTTAAACCCTTCTATTTTTTTATTTAATGAAATGCGATGTCCCTTTTGTTTTGTGTCTAATATATTTTGTTTTTCTTTTTTTACACAGTTCTCTTTATGCTGATTCTAATGACATGACATGCATGCGGAATTTTCAGCCTGATCTTAAAATCCAAACTAATCAAGATGTAATGAAGCGGGATGGGGAATATAATGAAGAAGGAGCACAAAAAGAAATAAGCAAAGAGTTGGAACAGTTTGAAGACAAACCGAATCCTAATTTGAATGAGACTGAGCCAATTAATCTAGGGGATCAAGAAGATGTTAGGGAAACTAAAATCAGTGTACATGTTTTGCCACAGCTAAAAGAGGGAATGATTCAAGCATTAATTGATTATAAGGATGTTTTTGCATGGTCTTATGATGATATGCCCGGTTTAAGCACAAAATTAGTGGCTCACAAGTTGCCAACTGATCTCGCGTTCCCCCCTGTCAAATAGAAGTTGAGGAATTTTAAAACCGATGTAAGTATTAAAATCAAAGAGGAAATCATGAAACAACTTGAAGCCAAAGTAATTCGAGTGTCTCGTTATCCCATGTGGTTATCCAATGTTGTTCCCATACTAAAGAAAGATGGCAAAATTCGAGTGTGTGTTGATTACCGCGATTTGAACAGAGCAAGTACGAAAGATGATTTTCCACTGCCCAACATCCATATTTTGTTAGACAACTGTGCTAAACACGAGGTTGCCTCTTTTGTGGATTGCTATGCCGGATATCACCAGATAATTATGGATGATGAAGACGCGGAGAATACGTCTTTTATCACACCATGGGGAACTTATTGTTATCGAGTGATGCCGTTCGGTTTGAAGAATGCTGGAGCAACATACATGAGAGCCATGACCACTATGTTTCATGACATGATGCATAAGGAGATTGAGGTCTACGTGGATGATGTGATTATTAAGTCAAAAAGTCAGGCCGACCATGTTAAAGATTTAAGAAAGTTCTTTGAGAGGCTTCGCAGTTATAATCTCAAACTCAACCCGGCCAAATGTGTATTTGGAGTTCCATCTGGAAAGCTGTTGGGGTTTGTAGTCAGCCGCCGGGGAATTGAATTGGATCCTTCAAAAATCAAAGCCATTCAGGATTTGCCCTCGCCCAAGAATAGAATGGAGGTGATGAGTTTGCTTGGTAGACTGAACTACATTAGCAGGTTTATTGCTCAACTCACAACCACTTGTGATCCCATATTCAAGTTGTTGAAAAAGAGTGTTGCGGTAAAATAGACTGAAGAATGTCAGGAAGCGTTCGATCGAATCAAAAGATATTTATCAAATCCACCGGTGCTGGTACCCCCGGAGCCTGGTAGGCCTTTGATCTTATATTTATCAGTCATGTACAATTCTTTTGGTTGTGTCCTGGGTCAACATGAGGTCACAGGCAAAAAGGAGCAGGCTATTTATTATCTTAGCAAGAAGTTCACCGCATATGAGGCCAGGTATACTCTTCTTGAAAGGACGTGTTGTGCCCTAACTTGGATAGCACAGAAGTTGAAGCACTATCTCTCATCCTATACTACTTATCTCATCTCCTGTATGGATCCTTTGAAGTATATCTTTCAGAAGCCTATGCTGACAGGTCGATTGGCAAAGTGGCAAATATTGCTTATCGAGTTCGACATCGTATATGTGACTCGAACCTCCATGAAAGCCCAAGCCTTGGCAGATCATCTTGTTGAGAATCCCATCGATGAAGAGTACGAGCCATTAAAGACATATTTTCCTGACGAAAAAGTGTCGTGTGTCGATGAAGTCGTTACAGATGCTGATCCAGGTTGGAGGTTATTCTTCGATGGAGCTGTCAATATGAAAGAAGTCGGAATAGGTGCGGTTCTTATCTCTGAATAGGGACAATATTTCCTGGCAACAACACAACTTCGATTCTACTGTACTAACAATATGGCAGAGTATGAAGCCTGCATCCTTGGTTTGAGGTTAGCTGTTGATATGGGAGTCCAAGAATTATTGGTGTTGGGAGATTCGGATTTGCTCGTCCATCAAATTCAAGGCGATTGGGAGATGCGAGATTTGAAACTCATCCCGTATCGACAATGCTTGCAGGAGCTATGTCGACGATTTGTGTTAGTAAAATTTAGGCATATTCCAAGGATTCATAATGAAATTGCTGATGGTTTTGCCACTCTGTCTTCAATGCTCCAACATCCTGACAAAGCCTATATCGATCCAGTGCATATACAGAGTCGTGATCAGCATGCTTACTGTAATACGGGTGAAGAAGAGCTCGATGGAGAACCTTGGTTTTTGGATATCAAGCGGTACATTCAGTCAGGAGAATACCCAGCATATGCCACCAACGATCAAAAGAGGACTATTAGGGGTTTGGCTAGTGGATTTTTCTTAAGTGGGGGAATCTTGTATAAGAGGACCCCAGATCTGAGACTTAAGGTGTGTAGATGCAAAAGAAGCCTCGGCAATCATGGTTGAAATACACTCTGGAGTATGCGGGTCGCATATGAACGATCATGTCTTGTCAAAGAAGATTCTTCGAGCAAGTTATTACTGGCTTACTATGGAGAGGGATTCTATTCAATTTGTTCGAAAGTGTCATCAATGTCAGGTGCACAGCGATCTGATACGTTCTCCTCCTGTTGAGTTGCATGCAATGGCCGCTCCATGGCCGTTCGTGACTTGGGGAATGGATATGATTGGACCGATTGAGCCGAAGGCATCAAATGGACATAGATTCATTTTGGTAGCCATTGACTACTTCACAAAGTGGGTGGAAACAGTAACTTTCAAGTCAGTGACAAAGAAGGTTGTGGTATATTTTGTTCATGCCAATATCATTTGTAGATTTGGAATTCCTAAGATGATTATTACAGACAATGCTGCCAATCTCAATAGTCATTTGATGCAAGAAGTGTGTCAACAGTTTAAGATCGCACATCGAAATTCTACTCTATATCGCCCAAAGGCCAATGGTGCTGTAGAAGCCGCCAATAAAAATATAAAAAAAATATTGTGAAAAATGGTACAAGGTTCTAGACAGTGGCATGAAAAGTTGTCGTTTGCATTGCTAGGTTATCGCACCACTGTTCGCACTTCAACAGGGGCAACTCCATATTTATTAGTGTATGGGACAGAAGCAGTCATCCCTGCAGAAGTTGAAATTCCCTCTCTTCGAGTCATTGTAGAAGCAGAGATTGATGATGACGAATGAGTAAAAACTCGACTGGAACATTTGAGTTTGATTGAGGAAAAAAGGCTAACGTCTGTGTGTCATGGCCAGTTGTATCAGAGGAGGATGACTCGAGCGTATAACAAAAAGGTCCGTCCCAGGAATTTTGAAGTTGGTCAGTTGGTATTGAGACGTATCCTTCCTCACCAGGTTGAAGCGAAAGGCAAGTTCTCCCCTAACTGGAAAGGGCCCTTCGTTGTGAAGAAAGTGTTGCCCAATGGAGCCTTATATTTGACAGATATTGAAGGCAAAATGGCAAAAATGGCTATCAATACTGATGCGGTCAAAAGATATTATGTATGATATTTGATCCTTTGTTGATTTTATTACATGTTTAGTACTTGCATTTTTGAAGATTGATATGACGAAGGCATTTTATTCTTCTATCCAAACATTGTGTCATCCTTCGTTTACCCGTTTGAGCTTCGTTTTAATTTTTTTATCACATCCCTTTTTTGGAATCAAAATAAAGTCAAAGATAAACGTCAAGAAAATAAGAATAAAAGAAAGAGTTCGAAAATAAAAGAAAAAAAATCAAAACAAAGAACAAGCTGATGGAACTACGTGCGACCTGATTCTCCTCTCTCGGGAGTGAGATACGTAGGCTGCCCTATTTCGGGCTCGGTCTAACCAAATAAAGATTTAAGATTCACCTAGTCAACAAAACTGGGGCATGGGTTAACATATTGTTTGAGTCGATTCCAAAAGTTGTAAGTCCCACCCCCACTTCAAATGTCGTTCGAACCCCTTGCCATCCTTTTCTAACCTTATCCAAAAAGCCAAGTTACAACCAAAGAAAGTCCTTCATATCAATTTTTTTGATAATGTTAAGGATAAGCATGCAATGGATATGATGATGCATTGTGAGGTACCACGTGTCCCCTCCGTATAAGAAATCAGGAAAGAAATACAAAAAATGAGAGAGTCTTATTGGTGAAAACCCCCGTGGGCATCATAAAGCGATGGTGAGTTGAGAGAAATGAAAATGAGAGAGTCTTATTGGTGAAAACCCTCACGGGCACCGTAAGGCGATGGAGAGTTCAAGAGAAAAGTGAAAAGTGAAAAGAAAGAGATTTGTTGGCGAAAGTCTTTTAAGATGTCGTCAATCGAATGTGATGAATGAGTCCAATGGATTTGAAGAAGCGGTTCAGCGGCAAAGGCACGAACTCAACAACAAATGAGGAGTTTGGATAGGAAGATCAGGCAGTTGAATCCAAAATACATGTCATACTCATTGGAGTTGGTTGTCGTATTCAGATAAGTTTTTCTTTATGGGACATTGCCCTTTTCTTTCATTTACATATTCATGCTTTTTGTCTTTTCTTATGTCATTTATCGAAACAAAATTCACCGTCATTTCTTTACATTTTAAGTCAAGTTTGTGTCAACACAAGCGAGAAAGGATTTCAAAATTTACTACCAGTCTTTCCAATTATATGAATAAAAGACAAGGAACAACACAAGAAAGAAATATGATCGTAATTCAACACGAAGCAAAGGAAGTCTATCAACCGACAGGCTATTGGATTCGTGGAAGCATTCAGATTTGGAAAAAGAGTACACCTCAGGGGCATGGTAAAATGGAAACCCATTGTTTGAGTCAGAACTAATTTCCCTCAATTTGGACCCGGGGCAATGATGCGGCAAGATAGGGCAGGTATCAGCGATGTGGAAGAAAGATGAAAGAAACGAGTGCTGGAGCAGATACTTGAGAAGCCAAGAGTTGCAAGCCACCATTAAGTTATTAACTAACAAATTTTCTTTGTTGAAATAGGGGCAAATTCGCTTCACTTAATTCAGCTACCATTGGAAATTCACATCCGTGAGACTTTACTTTCTGTTCAGGACCCTCCTGAAAAATGGAAATTTACTTTATGTTCAGGACCCTCCTGAAAAATGGGATTTTACTTCATTTTCAGGACCCTCCTGAAAAATTGGATTTTACTTTCAGTTCAGGACCCTCCTGAAAAATGGGATTTTACTTCAATTCAGGACCCTCCTGAAAAATGGGAATTTACTTTATGTTCAGGACCCTCCTGAAAAATGGGATTTTACTTCATGTTCAGGACCCTCCTGGAAAATGGGAATTTACTTTCAATTCAGGACCCTCCTGAAAAATGGGAATTTACTTTCAGTTCAGGACCCTCCTGAAAAATGGGAATTTACTTTATGTTCAGGACCCTCCTGAAAAATGGGAATTTACTTTATGTTCAGGACCCTCCTGGAAAATGGGATTTTACTTCATGTTCAGGACCCTCCTGGAAAATGGGAATTTACTTTCAGTTCAGGACCCTCCTGGAAAATGGAAATTTACTTTCAATTCAGGACCCTCCTGAAAAATGGGAATTTACTTTATGTTCAGGACTCTCTTAAAAAATGGGATTTTACTTCATGTTCAGGAACCTCCTGGAAAATGGGAATTTACTTTCAATTCAGGACCCTCCTGAAAAATGGGATGTTACTTTCTGTTCAGGACCCTCCTGAAAAATGGGATTTTACCTTATGTTCAGGACCCTCCTGAAGAATGGGATTTTACTTCTGTGCAGGACCCTCCTGAAAAATGGGATTTTACTTTCAATTCAGGACCCTCCTGAAAAATGGGATTTTACTTTATGTTCAGGACCCTCCTGAAAAATGAGATTTTACTTTCTATTCAGGACCCTCCTGAAAAGTGGGAATTTACTTTATGTTCAGGACCCTCCTGAAAAATGGGATTTTACTTCATTTTCAGGACCCTCCTGAAAAATTGGATTTTACTTTCAGTTCAGGACCCTCCTGAAAAATGGGATTTTACTTCAATTCAGGAACCTCCTGAAAAATGGGATTTTACTTTCTGTTCAGGACCCTCCTGAAAAATGGGACTTTACTTTATGTTCAGGACCCTCCTGAAAAATGGGACTTTACTTTCTGTTCAGGACCCTCCTGAAAAATGGGATTTTACTTTATGTTCAGGACCCTCCTGAAAAATGGGATTTTACTTTATGTTCAGGACCCTCCTGAAGAATGGGAATTTACTTTCTGTTCAGGACCATCCTAAAAAATGAGATTTTACTTTATGTTCAGGATCCTCCTAAAAAATGAGATTTTACTTTATGTTCAGGACCCTCCTGAAAAATGGGATTTTACTTTATGTTCAGGACCCTCCTGAAAAATGGGACTTTATTTTATGTTCAGGACCCTCCTGAAAAATGGGATGTTACTTTCTGTTCAGGACCCTCCTGAAAAATGGAATTTTACTTTATGTTTAGGACCCTCCTGAAAAATGAGATTTTACTTTATGCGCAGGACCCTCCTGAAAAATGGGATTTTACTTTCT
Organism: Capsicum pubescens; assembly: GCA_030864215.1. Classification (NCBI taxonomy): domain Eukaryota; kingdom Viridiplantae; phylum Streptophyta; class Magnoliopsida; order Solanales; family Solanaceae; genus Capsicum; species Capsicum pubescens. Next base: position 95,912,689 of record CM061540.1, read on the forward strand.
GCTCAGGACCCTCCTGAAAATGGGACAATGCTTTCAAAAGTGAAATACTATTTTACTATAATTTTTGTTCTAGTTTTAATGTTGGGTTTCAGGAGCCCACCTGAAGAACAGGGTGATGAAATAGCAAGTCAGGAGCCCGCCTGAAGAACAGGGTGATGAAATAGCAAGGCAAGTCAGGAGCCCGCCTGAAGAACAGGGTGATGAAATAGCAAGTCCGAAGCCCGCCTGGAGAATAGGGTGAAGAAATGAAAAGTCATGCAACAAAGCGAAGTAATTGAAAGCCAAGCAACAAGTCGAAAGAAATTGTAAGTCAGGAGCCCGCCTGAAGAATAGGGTGATGAAAGTCGAGTCAAGAACCAACAGAAGCTGTATAGATAGGATTTTTGTAATTTCATTTATGTTTTAGCTTGTAATTTTCATTTTGATGTAATAATAGAGCCGCGGACCGGAACCTCGACGGAACCTCACTCGACTCTCCAACTCGGTATAGTCCATCTCCGTCCAATCCTTGGAGATACTTATCACTTGATCCCTTCATAACTTGGGTGGGTAGGCTGTCCTAATTCAAAACCCGATAGTCCTTCTTTCTTCTGTTTCTTCCTTTGAATAATAGTCGGGACAAAATTTTGTCTCGTTGTCTACTTCTTTGTCTAAAAACACTGCGTGTTTACATTCAAAGGGGGCATGATGTAGACACTTAATTTTGTCCCCCTCGAAAGTTCGTTTTATTCATTTCTACCTTAGCATATCATGTACCCTCTCCCACGTGATTACACCCCACAAAATATAAAAAAATAATAAACAAATAATAAAATAACTAATCCTATCTTATCCTAACAACCTACCCAATAAAAAAATAACACCTCACCGCTACCCCCCCTAACCCACGTTACCCCACCCCCCTTTTTTTTTTCTTGTCCAAGAAGAAAGGACTCAAAATACAATATATACATACCCACATACACACAAAAAAAACGGTAACCAAAAACAAGAAACAACAAAAAGTCATCAACTCCTTCTCTCTTTAGACCTCTCTCTACTCTCTTTATCTCTCTCAAAAAGCTTCACCGGCGAGACTACCGGAGAAAGTTCTCTCGCCGGCAACCCCTTCCGTAACCAAACTCCTCTCCCAACCCGAAATCCGACCACAACGACAGCGGCGTCGGCTTCGGCGCCACCTTCTCTCTCAGTCGCCGTTTTTCTCTTCCCCTCCGACGAACTAGCGTCGGCACAACTCTGTTCTCCGCCTTCCAGATTTGTATCGCCAACCAGCGACTAGATCTTCCATGCCATCAGCCTCCGCTCCGACCAATGACGACAGCAGGCACCCGAAACAGTAAAACCGGCGACACCCTCGTCGGCGAAACAATAAATCGGTGACCGATCAATGTCCATCGGAATCGGTCGGTGAGTTTGGTTATCTGCTTGAAATTGTGTCTGTCATGGATGGCTTGAAATCCGAGTGTTGGGGGTTCGTTTCCAAGGTTTCCGTTCTGATTTTAAATTTGTCCCATTTGTATTTATCATACTGAATTGGATTCATCGCGATCGAGGTTCTCCGGTCGAGTATTTTGGTATTTGGATTTCTTTATTATCGTCAAGGATCAATTTCATCGAGGTCCATTTCTTCTAACCGAATCTTTAATTTATTTTGACTTTTTGGTGATGTTGTGGGTGCGAATGATTTATTTGTTGCGTGTTTGGTATGTTCGAATATGTGTTACGTGTTGGTTGATGTTGGTTCCGGACTTTGAAAAGTGAATTAATAAATCGAAGCATGCTTAATCATATTGTTTGAAATAAATTTGGGGACGGGAATTGAAAATTGATAAAGGTGAATATTATGATATTTTTGATACATTGTTGATATTGAATGCGATATGTCGTCGAGCGGGTAGGCAAACAGTAAGCTCGGGTAGGCAAGCTTAGGATCGGTGTAGTGTTGGAATGATTGGAATATTTGTTGAATGTCTTGTTTATCTTATTTGGATAGTGTATTTTATTTGACCGGGGGATGCCCCGAGGTAATTTGTATTTACTCGCCGGGGAATGCCCCGAAGAATTTTGTATGCTAAAGATGTTCGTGATCAAGGCCCGCGGCATCGGGTAAGGCATGGGAGCTCAGTCTAGATTTAGTTTAGACTAGGGTTTATATTTTCGTAGTTTTCTATTTTTGGACTGTATAATTTGGACTGGACTTTACATTTTTGGATTGTTTTGTTTTTGTTTTTTGTTTGATTATTTTGCGTGCTTTTGTGTGTTTTTTCTTATACATTTCATAATGCCAAAATAGTTGATACACTTTACCAAGCGACCGTGGTCAAACCACGGGATCGAGAGGTGCCTAATACCTTCCCCTCGGTCAACAGAATTCCTTAGCCGGAATCTCTGTTCGCAAACCGATTTAGGAGTCCAATGGTTTCGAAAAGGATTTTCCCAAAGGTGACTTGGCACACCGGATTGTGCCAAGTGGCGACTCTGAATAAAAAATGCAAATAATCCTTTTTCGAAATAAATTTTCATTTCTTGTCACTTAAATAATAAAACCCTTGCGAACGTTAAAATATCCATTTTTTTGGAGTACGTAAAAAAGGAGTGTGACAATTATTATTATTATTATTTTAATAATATTTTATCTTTCATTAATATGTAATTAAATTATATTTAAGTATTTTTTTATAATTTATAGAATTTAAATTTTAAAAGAGATAAGTTTGAAATAGTAAAAGTCTATTAAAATTCTTTAAGTATACAACAACAACAACAACAAAAAAACCCAGTGTATTCCCACACAGTGGGGTCCGGGTACGCAGTCCATACCACCACCTCCGAAGAGGTAGAAAGGTTGTTTCCGATAGACCCCCGGCTCAAGACAAAGAATAATAAACAAATTCATAATAAAGCATGAAACAAGATGGAATAACAAAAATAAGACACCCATACAGTAATACCCTATACTAACGAACCAAAGGCACCCCCACTTTCACATCCCTACCCCAAAGCTTTCCTAACTACTAACTACGACCTCCTCACAGGCACTAGCCTTCTATCCTAATTCACGTTCTCCAAACCTTCTTATCTAGGGTCATGTCCTCAGTAAGTTATAACTGCTCTATGTCACGTCTAATTACCTCTCTCCAATATTTCTTCGGCCTACCCCTACCCCGCCTGAAACCATCCAAAGCAAGCCTCTCATATCTACGAACTGAGGCATTCGTGCCCCTCCTCATCACGTGCCCGAACCATCTCAACCAAAATTTTCGCATCTTGTCCTCCACCGAAGACACTCCAACCTTCTCCCGAATAGTCTCATTCCTAACCCCACACTCCTAGTAAGACCACACATCCAACGTAACATCCACATTTTTGCCAACTTCAATTTTTGGATATGGGAGTTCTTCACTGACTAACACTCCGCTCCATACAGCATGGCCGAACGGACTGCGACTCTATAGAATTTGCCTTTAAGTTTGGGCGGCACCTTCTTATCACACAACACTCCTGAAGCGAGCCTCCACTTCATCCAACCTGCCCCAATACAGTGGTAGATATCCTCATTAATCTCTCCATTCCCCTGAATCATGGACCCGAGATACTTAAAACTATCCCACCTATAAACAACCTGGGAATCCAACTTAACTACCGCCTCGTCCTCCTGCCCCAAGTCATTAAACTTGCATTCCATATACTCTGTCATGTTCCTACTCAACCTGAACCCTTTAGACTCAAGGGTTTGTCTCCAAACCTCCAATTTATCATTCACACCTCCCTGCTCTCATCAATGAATACTACATTATCCGCAAAAATCAAACACCAAGGCACCTCTTCTTGAATACGCCGCGTCAACACATCCATCACCAATGCAAACAAAAATGGGCTAAGAGTCGATCCCTAATGCAACCCTATCAAGACAGGGAAATGCTCTGAATCTCCTCCGTCATCCTCTCCTGAGTCTTAGCTTCATCATATATGTCCTTAATCGATCTGATGTACACCACCGGAACCCCACTCACTTCTTAGCATCTCCAAAGAATATCCCTAGAGACTTTGTCGTAAGCCTTCTCCAAGTCGATAAACACCATGTGAAGATTTTCCAGACTACTCCACCAGTCTCCGCACCAGGTGAATTGCCTCCGTTGTCGAGCGACCGGGCATAAAGCCAAACTGATTCTCCAAAATAGACACTATCCTCCTCAACCTCCGCTCAACCACTTTCTCTCAAAGCTTCATAGTGTGACTCAACAACTTAATACCCCTATAGTTCTTGTAACTCTGGATGTCATCCTTGTTCTTATATAAAGGAATCATGGTACTCCACCTCCAAGCCTCAGGCATTTTTGCAGTCTTGAAAATGTTGTTAAACAATTCGGTCAACCACCTTAAACTAGCCCCGCCAGTAAACTTCCAAAAATCCACAGGAATCTCATCTGGCCTCGTTGCCCTACCCCTTCGCATCCTGCGAATAGCCCCGCTGACCTCCTCCACCATAAAATGCCTACAATGGCTGAAATAACAACACTCCTCTGAGTGCTCTAACCCCCCTAACACAATGTCTTTGTCCCCCTCATCATTCAAGAGTCTATGAAAATACGATTGTCATCTTCTCTTAATATGAACGTCCTCCACCAGCACACTACCATCCTCTTCCTTAATTCACTTCACTTGATCAAGGTCACGACCCTTCCTCTCCCTAGCCTTTAGCAAGCCTATATAATCGTTTTCCCCGTCTCTCTTCTCTAACCCCATACAAGCTCTCAAATACAGTCGTATTAGCAGCCGTAACTGCTAACTTAGCCTTTTTCCTAGCTAACCTGTACTCCTCCCTATTAACCCGCTTATCCTCCCCATCCTTACTCTCAACCAACTTAGCATATGCCCCCTTCTTTGTCTCCACTTTCTTCTTTACTTCTTCATTTCACCACCAATCCCCCTGACGCTGACCAGCCCGGCCCCTCGAGACACCCAACACCTCTCTAGCAGTCTCCTTAATGCACCTAGCCGTCCTATTACACATACTATCCACGTCTCTCCTATACTCCCACACCTCCATCTTCGCCACCCTTCTTTCCTATCTCCAGCGCACTCATCGGCGTCAAACCACCCCACTTTATTCTAGGTCGACCCTCCCCTCCCCTTTTCTTCTTATCCTTCTTTAAGCCTAAGTCCATCACCAGGAGCCTGTGTTGGGTCAAAATATTCTCACTCAGAATGACCTTACAATCCTTACACAACACCCTATCCCTCTTCCTAAGCAGCATAAAGTCAATCTGACTCTTGGCTATTGCATTTCGGAAGGTGACCAGGTGATCCTCCTTCTTCGAAAAGCTCAAATTCACTACCACCATCCCAAAGGCCCTCGCAAAATCTAACATAGCAGTTTCTTTTTCATTCCTTTCCCCAAAACCATACCCACCATGCACATCGCCATAGCCTCCTGGTAACACCCCAATGTGTTTATTGAAATCTCCTGCTACAACAATCTTCTCAGAGCTAGGTACACCTCTCACCACCTCGTTTAAAGCCTCCCAAAACTGCTTTCTCACCTCATTGTCCAAGCCCACCTGCGGCGCATAAGCACTACACACGTTCAGAGTAACTCCCCCAATGACCAACTTAATAGTCATCAACCTATCGTTGACCCTCTTAACCTCTACTACTTGCCCTCTAGGATCTTCATCTACTAAGATGCCTACTCTATTCCTACGTCTCTCACTTCCCGAGTACCATAGCTTGTAACCATCCACATCCCTGACCTTAGACCCTACCCACTTGGTCTCCTAGACACAAGCAATATTAATCCTCCCCTTTCTAAGAATCTTCACAAGCTCTATGGACTTACCCTGAAGGGTCCCTATGTTCCAAGACCCCACCTTCAACCTATCCACTCTTGGACTTACCCTGAAGGGTCCCTATGTTCCAAGACCCCACCCTCAACCTATCTACTCTTGTAACACGTTTACCTCTACCACCCCCCACTTCATACCCCAACCCCGACCTAACACCAGACTTTGCCCCCATCTCAAACAAGCTTTCATCTTTTTCCCCACCCTCAAACCAGCTCTCTCTTCTTCCCCCACCCCAATAACAGCCCCCAGCCCCAACCTCCTCGAACATAACCCTACCCTATCATTGACGCCCAAAGCCACTACTAAAAAAATTAAACAAAGATAGAAACAAAACTAAACTAAGACGGAAACAAAACTAACAGTAGGAAATATAGACCACACTAATGGCCTAACACCAAAAACAGCAAACAAATAATAAAAAGCGGTGCACGTCACCAATATAAGACAACAGATAATTCCAACAAATTAAACGTAAGTCAAGATATAAGAAATAATACGAGGAAGTAAATAGCAAAGGTTAGAAGTCATCGGGTTACACTAGTAGACAAAGTCCTCTTTTCTTGCATGGTATGTTGGATGTTGGATCCCGACAAATTGATACAGAAACTGGTCGCCGGGATATTTTCATCGGAGTACCACCGGAATTGGTCGCCTGTGATAGGAGCTGCGCGCTGACTATGTCGTCGGAGTCGAGCCGACGGTGACCCTAACCTGCCGGCGAAAATAGTAGAAGGTGCGAACGATGGGGAGAGGGCAAAGAGGAAGAGAGAGAAAAACCCAAAGGGTTGAGAGAGAGAGGGGTAGTCGTTTCTACTTACCTGTCGCTGACCCTATTGATTCGACGCCAGCGTCGAAGAAGCCCGAGTCACGTCAAAACTACCGTTAGAAAAACCCAAGGGGGAGCAAATAATAATATTAAACTTGTTATGTTAGTACAAATTGTTAAATGTGGGCCTCAAAATTCTTTAAGTATGGATTTCTATTTTTAATATAATAACTTTTTTTTAAAAAAAGGATAATATATTTCAAATTCAAATAGCCTTATCTTTTAATTTAAAATTTTTATTATAATACTCTATTAACCTTGTGTTAAAATTGCCATGTGATTTATTCTTATATTGTTACTTGACTTTTTTCGATGCTTCGTGCTTTCTAATATATATAGATTATATTTCTCGAAAAAATTAAAATATTTTCCAAAACTACTACAAAACCATTGTGAAACTTCACCTAAAATTTCATCCAAAAACATTTGGGAATTTATGGCCAAGTCTAGCTAATTATTGTGTTGATCGAGTGATTTGATGGATATTTAAATGTCAATGACAAAATCCCCCTTTAATTAAAGGAAAAAAAAAAGAAAAAAAAAAAGAGTTTCGTGCGAACAAGTTTGTAACCACGATTCAGTCAAATAAATGGCGGTCGTGGCCTTTACGTCTGTCAATACAAAAACAAAAACTCGCTCTACCTGAATTTCATAAAATTGTGCGAAAACCCTAATTCCCCTTACTGTGTGAAATTAGTGATGGGGAATGTTAACTGTGTATTCTGCGGATGCATTGAACAAGCGAGCGTCGGTGTGGTTGAAAAATGGGGACGTTTTGACAGGTTAGCTGAACCAGGCCTCAATTTCTGGAATCCTTTGGCTGGGGAATGCCTCACTGGAACTCTATCCACTAGGATCAATTCTCTCGATGTCAAAATTGAGACCAAAACCAAGGTATACTATTTATTCCTAGAAAGCCCCCCATGCTGTTTTCCATTTTATGTATGAAAACACGTAATGATCGATCGGTGAACTTAGTTTTTTACAGTCTCTGGTTACGATTGTACTAAGTAGACGTTTTGCAATTCGCTCATGTGGCAATTTTTGTGTCAAATGTTTGTATTAGTTAGAAGATGTTCGTTATCGGTTTCAATTTGTTTGTCTGGTTTTAACTTGACACGGAATTTAAGAAAGTAGAAGAAGTTTTTTGAATCTTGTGGTCTTAAATTAAAGATATGTTGAATGTACCAAATGTTCTTTGATTTTGTGGTCTTAGACATCTCAGGGAAAGTTAAAACTAATGGGTTGTCCAAGAAAGGAGAGAGACGTTCTTTTTAAAACGCATTAAAAAGGAAAGTAAGACCAACAAATTGAAAAAGATCCATGATTATAATACTGATATCAGTTAATACCAAATCGACTAAACAAAATCTATGAACAGACTAGCTAACTGTGTAGCTACAGGGAATTTGAAACCATTTTATGGGCCATCAAAAGATTGGCCTTCTTTAGACCAAGCTCAATTTCTATTAGGATGGTATCAAGTGAGTGGAAAAAACTAGGAATATTGGGTTGTGAGAAAGAGAAAAAAAGCTCAGATGGTCTCAACTTACTGTTGTTTGGTGAAAGTTTATTCTAGCTGATTGAACTGAACTTTAACCTGTTGGAATTTCACACACGCTTATAATGTTATGTTTTTATGAGGTTGTATACTGCTGAAGAAAGTTGGAGATTAGATTGATACACTCGTGAAGGGATGAAGTTGTTAATTTTTAGGGAACTTTACCTACCCCTATAATCTGAAGGTAATGTTTCCAATGTCTGAAAAGCTTTGTGTAAGTCATTCAGATATTGTGCAGTTTCTTTCAGAGTACGGCAACATTTGTTTTTTTTTAAGATTCAGACGTCTGAATCTGAATGTACACATTCATCTGAATGATTAAGATGTTGTCTCTAGATATGAAAACTGAATGATTAAGACTATTTGTTTTTCAACATCCGAATGTGCAAAAAAAATTTATTTGTATATATAATAAAACAAAAAATACAATTCAAATAAAAAACTAATTATATATCAGAAAAGTATGTAATTTAATACAACAAAATTATTATTTGATTGAAAAAAAATTTAAATGGTGGTTGCGGTGACAATGATTGATGTTAGTGATTAGTAATGTTAGTGGTGATAGTTGTGATGACTAGTATTGTAGTGACTGTTATGATGGTGGCTGTTGATAGTGGTGGTGGTGGTTGTGATGTGACGTTGCTTGATGTTAGTAGTTGGAGGTGTTGATTGTGAAGGATGAAAAATGAATGCATGATGGTTGATGATATGTTGGTGCTAGTTGGAGATGTTGTTAGTTGTGATGGTGGAGACGGTTGTTAGTAGATATAAATTGTAGCGATGATGGTGATTGAAGTGATGGTAGAAGTGGCATTACTAGTGACAATGGTGGTGGCCGCTGAAAAATGTGCGAAGGTTTTGATGTACTAGTGGTAGTGGTGCTGGTTGTGATAGATGAGTTGCTCGATAGTAGGGATTGGCCAGTAGTGGTTGATGATGGTAGTGCTGTTGACGGCGGTGGTGGCGGTAAATATAATTAAAATAATAAAGGTAGTAGCTATGGTAGCGGTTGACAATAGTGGTTGGTAGCGATGTTTGTTGTCGATGGTGGAGGTGGTTGGTGGTGGTGGTTGACAATGATGGCGGTGGCAGAGGTGGTGACTGATGATTATGAATAGAGTGGCGGTGAATATTATCCAACACCAGAATACCTCTTCAGACCTATTAAGACTTGATTCTAGATCTGAATGATTAAGACCTATTCAGACCTATTAAGAGCTAAAATCTTAATAAAAAACAAATGCACTTAATGGTTTGAAGTCTTTGAAGTCTGAACCATTCAGATTCAGACCTCCATTAAGTGCAAATAAATGAGCCCTATCATGCTAAGCATTTTTCTTCTTTTTCTTACTCGTCTAGACTGGAATAGGAACTGCTATTGGAGTAATCTGTCCTTTCTTTTAATGGATTGTTCTGTTAAGCCTATAGTTGTGTATTGACGACATTGATTGGTCAAAAATTTACCTTAGGAAAGTTAAAGCACCATTTCACCGGCTCCCCATAGTTAGATGGTTTCATAAGATGCTCCTGGAAGTAGACAAAATTGTCATAAATTGACACTTAGCAAATGGTAGTTCTCTATGATACAATCAATGATAATCAAATGCTTTTGATTGTGAGTCCCTTTAATTTATTTACTTTGCCCTAAAGCGACTGGTATCTTTTTGGGGAATCAATAGCAAAGTAGTTGACTGAGGTTGGTGATCGGATTTGATTGGTATTAGAAGCTCTAGTCAGAAATGAGTAAATATGTTGTTTTACCAGGTCAAGTTGACTAATGTGCAATTTTTCAGGACAATGTGTTTGTTCAATTGCTGTGCTCGATCCAATATAGAGTGATCAGGCAAAATGCGGATGATGCTTTCTATGAGTTGCAAAATCCAACAGAGCAGATTCAGGCTTATGTATTTGATGGTAATCTGTCTTTTTGTGAGTATATTTTCACTATTTTGCTTACTTATGCCACTTGTACCATGCTCATCCCGTTAAATGTTCTTGATTCTTCTAGTTGTTCGAGCCCATGTCCCCAAAATGAATTTGGATGAGCTTTTTGAGCAAAAGGATGAAGTTGCTAAGGCTGTCTTGGAGGAACTTGAGAAGGTAAATTTGTGTCTTTGTGCAGGCAGGAAATGAAATCTCACTTGCTCCATTTTTAAATTTGGAACAGAATCTGACCACAGGAAATAAGGGGATTTGGTAGGATGGTGAGGGGTAAAGAAAACAAAGGAAAAACTCGTTAGTTCGTTTGTTCATATGTTTTTTATGTTGAAAGTCAACAAATTTTACTTTTTTCAAACTGTCGAAGCCTGGATTTTCTGTAGAAGGCAGTATTAAAATACATAAAATCATTTGGATGACTTCTGTACTCCAGAAGTTTTGGGTTTCCTACCACTTGTTTGTTTCTTAGTTGGGATTTTATCATGCAAAGTGCAACTTCTGATCAATTATATGTGGAAGGGTGGGGATTTTGGAACATTAAATATTAGACTGCCTCCCTGCTTGGGATTATTTTAACAATTGCTTCTTACTCGAGATCCTCTTTTTCTCCCTCTCTTTGTACAGTTCCTCTTAATTCTTTTTCTTTTTTTCTCAAAGCGCATTTCTCATATTATCTAGAAGCATCTATGGTTAATGACAATTATCAAGTCACCTTTTTGGAGAAGATACTCCAGAATCTTCAAAGTGGATATTCAAGTAGTCAACTTCCACTAATTGAAGTGAAATAGGCTTTTCTGTTGTCCTTTCAGTATGTTAGGGGAGTATACTTACTCTTGGTCTGCCGTCTTCTAAACGTTATACTATTACTTAAAATGTCTCTAAAAAAAATGATGTATTATTTTTTTTTCAATTTTATTTCATTACTCAAGTAAAAATGAGGCAGAACCTACGATACAATGTCCTTCTACACCCCGCAAAAAGGGAAAATTTCCAGAAGGGGAAAGACGGATTACTCTCACCTTTCTCAAAAAAAAAAAAAAAGAATGGCACTAAAAGGGATGTTATTGCAAAATTTATCAGCTTTGTTCTGGTGTGTGCTTAGGTCTTTCTTTTCTTTTCTTTTCTTTAGTATGTCAGTGAAAATTCTTGACCTTGGTCTATAGAATAAACTTTATTTTATGTTATTTTTACTGGTCAAGTAGAATTTTTTGCATATGCCATTGTTACAGAGTTCACAAGGGTTTGAAAGTTTCCCGAGTCTTCCATCTCAAAAATATTTTCCCCGTATGCAATAGGAAATTTATGTTTGTTGAAGTACCTTATTTAGTTTATTATATGCCAGGTGATGGGTGCATATGGATATAATATTGAGCACATACTGATGGTTGACATTATTCCTGATGCTTCTGTGAGAAGAGCAATGAATGAGATAAATGCAGGTAAGAAACTGCAGTAGTTTTGCACATGAATAAAATTTATTGTTAAAAAAATGCATGGTTTATGGTTTGAAGGGTAATTTGTTGCTACTCCAAAATTAGTACAAAAAGCTGGTTGATGGTATTTTTCTACTTTTCCTGCTTTTGAAAATTAGGCCACAATAGTGTTGATAATACTTAGTTTACAACAAGAAGAAAATACCAACAAGAACATACCCATTGTATTTATTCTACAAAGTAAGTCTGGGGAGGGTAGTACGCAAACCTTACCTCTACCCTAAGGTGAGGTAGAGAGGCTACTTCCAATGGACCCCCGACTCAAGACAAAAACAGTCTAGAAAAAGTCATTATGAAAGTACAAGTGACAATAGACAGTAACATAACAACAGATAGTAGCATAACAATACGACAAAATAATGCTACAATCGTAGAACACGAAACAACTGCTATCAACAAAAAGTGAAGAACAAGAAACTACAAGCGTAGGGAAACAATATAATGCACTCCTACCTAATAGCATGGTCGCACCCCTACCTACTCACCATTTACCTTAATTTACATCCTCCACTCTTTCTTATCTAAGGTCTATGTCCTCCGTAAGCTGCAACTATGTCATGTCTTGTCTAATCACCTCTCTCCAATATTTTTTCGGTCTGCCTCTACCTCTCCTAAATCCACCGGTAACCAACCTCTCACATCTCCGCACTGGGGCATCTTTACATCTCATCATTGGATGTTTGAACCATCTTAACCCCGTTTTCCTCATCTTGTCTTCCACCACCGAGTCACTCTCACGTTGTCTTGCATGTCCTCATTTTTAATTCTATCCCTCCTATTAAATCCACACATCTTTCACAACATCCTCATCTCCACCATCTTATCTTCTGAATGTGAGAGTTCTTGACTGGTCAACACTCCGTCCCATAATACTTAACTTCTACTTCTGAATCAGCGTAGTTCTCCATATGAATAAGATTTTGTGTCAAAGAATGCATGGTTTAAGATTTGAAGGGGTATTAGTATTCAAATAGAGCGTCGATGGTACTATATTACAAAACTACATGTTGATAATACTTAGTTTCTACTTCTGAATCAGTGCACACATAGAGCATTGGTACTAACCTGCTGTAATCCTTACTAAGATTCAATGCACATGTCGGAAATTGGACTTTTTTAAATCTTTGAGCATGGTGCTGATTGAGGACACATCTGGTGTGTGGAGAGACAAAAGTTACCTAATGTGTCCCTTTTGTTTCTACCAGTACTACAATAACATACCTAGTCCCACAAGTGGTGTCTTGAGAGGGTAGTGTGTATGCTGACCATAACCTTGCCATGGGAGGTAAAGAGGTTTCCGATAGACCCTCGAATCAATTAACAACATTACAAAACAGTTCTTAAAAAATAAAACAATGGCAGTGAGAATCCAAGGAAAAAAAACTAAAAAAGCATGACAAAACATACTAAAAAAGGATCAATAACTACAACCTATAACCTATGTTGCTCGAACTCTAAAAAAAAATGTTAATGGGTGCATGTCGAATCCTTCAAAAGTAGTGCATTTTTTAGGAGCATCTGGGGTGGGGCAACATTTTGGAGAGTCCGAGGAACTTGTCTACAACAAAATAATACAATAATTGAAGTATAAGAAACATTAAATAGTAACTGAAATGGAATAACAAGAAATTGCAAGAGTAATACTAGGACTACTAGTATGTAAGGATAAGTGAGACAACACTCAACTACCTAACTAAACCTCTGCCCTAATTCATGTCGTCCATAATCTCTTTTCTAAGATCATGTCGTCGGTAAGTTGAAGTTGTATCATGTCTTATCTAACCACCTCTCCTGATACTTCTTCGGCCTACCTCATTCTTTCCTGAAACCATTCGTAGTCAACCTCTCACACCTCCGCACTTGTGCATTGTGGTCACTCCTAAGTCCTACCTTGTTCCTGAAAACTTCATTTTTAATTTTCTCTCTCCTAATATGACCACAAATTTATCACGGCATCCTCATTTCCACGACTAGAACCTCATTTCTAGAAGCTAAGTTGCCCGGACTCGGGTGCGGGTGTCTGATAAGGGTACGAATCTAGAGGTTGGATCCTTCATGGTCTCAATTTAAAGATTTGGGGATATAGATCTAGAGATAGATACGGGTGCGGGATGCGGCGAAAAATAATTTAAATATCTAAAAATAGAGTTATAAAACATAAATTATGAGATATTATGTGGAAAACTTGAGAAAATATTGTTCCAGAAGAAAATCCTGAAAGGAGATTAACAAAAAAAGCAATAATATAAAATTTTCTATGTACAAGGTATTTCATTTTCTTCAATTTCACCTTAGCTTTTGTTATGATTACAAATCTTCTTAAATCTCTGGATTTTTCTGGTCGATTTTAGTCAAAGTACCCAAAATCAGTTGACCAGCTAGGGTACCGATCCCACACGCACACCCACATGCATGTTGTGTCGACACGGGTGTGGACCGAAAGTGAAGAGTCCGAGTAACTTTGTCTAGAAGTACTATATCATTAAATTAATGGAGGACTATACCCAAGAGTGGCTTAGTGGTTCAATGAAGTTGGGTTGAGCACCGTGAGGTCTCAGGTTCAATTTCCAACCGAGACAAGCACTAGGTGATTTCTTTTCATTTGTTCTAGCCTTGGTGGACAGAGTTACTTGGTACCTGGTACTGGTGGGAGGTGACAGGTATCCTGTAGAATTAGTCGAGGTGCACGCAAGCTGGCCCGGACACCACGGTTATCATTTAGAAAAAAAAGAGAAGATAGTCGAGGACTATATGGTATAAAGAGATTCAAATGCTCATTATTGCCAAAAAAATGTTTTTTCCCATGTTATCGTGATAGATTATAGATTGTCATCTGATACGTGGATGAACAGTTTTCTGAACTATATTAATACTCTTCTATCTTATTCTGTATTGTAGCTCAAAGGATGCAGCTTGCTAGTGTATACAAAGGAGAAGCAGATAAGATTCTCCAAGTTAAGAAAGCAGAAGCTGAGGCTGAAGCCAAGTATTTAGGTGGAGTTGGGGTTGCCAGGCAGAGGCAGGCAATTACGGATGGTTTGAGAGAGAACATCTTGAACTTCTCACATAAAGTAGAAGGGACCTCCGCTAAAGAAGTGATGGATCTTATAATGATCACCCAATATTTTGACACCATCAAAGACCTTGGTAACTCTTCAAAGAACACTACTGTTTTCATACCACATGGTCCTGGTCATGTTCGCGACATTGGTGATCAGATACGCAACGGCCTGATGGAGGCAGCTAGTGCACAGGTCACTGAATAGGTCTGCTGGTTTGGAAAATATATCGTGGGAAGCATCTCCCCAGCTGTCTGGATAGAAGCAATTGGACTTTGAAAGTTTTGGCTTGGATTGCTTTTGTTTTTCTCTTTAGCCATGAGCATTGGCATTGTTGTTTGATGTTTTATGGCAAAAATAAAGTAAAGAAGTTTTAACTAGTGTATATGCACTTTCAGGCGCTATAGTGACTACATCTGTTAAGTGGATGGATTTCTAACAATATGTTGATAGATGTATCGACCGTTTCTGTATTTGGACTGGATATTAGAATCTGTATTTGTTTCTGGAAAAGGCCACAACACCCAAATCTTGTATAAACGGGTTGGTAATAAATTCCTTGCTGAAGGAATTCTAGCCCCTAAAAGTTGACCAACTGTTGTCATGTTCAGTTTTTACTTCATATTTTCTAGAGAACCTTTAGGAGGACAATGAAAAACGGTTAAAATTCTTTTTGAACCGAGCACAAAATTACGGTTCTAGTATTGGCAAAATTTATTATTCAATCACAAATTATTACTTTCTAAAATAACTTTTTCTAGCAAATGATTCTATGAAAACAAATGCTTTTTAAAAATAAGTAGATTTATAAGTTTGGTCAAATTGACTATAAGTTTAATCTGGTCAATTTTTAAAATTTTTAGAAGTTTGGACATGAAAAATAATTTCTTTTTTGGAGTTGAATTTTGGAAAAAATGTTTGGTAATTTAAATTTTCATTTCAATTTACTCATAAAAATTTAAAAACAACTTCAATTTATTGGGAAAATGGTTCGAAATGTATTCAAACTTTGACGAAAATTATTGTAACACGCTTGAACTTTGCGGGTTCTATGACTTTTCTGGACTAATTATTAATGTATTTTAGTGACATTTATTTGGATCACTAGCTCAATCAATGCAATGAGAGTGCTTCACTTTAAATAAATATAGTTTATTATTTTAATTAATTTATTTTAACTCTAATTTTTCACATTTTACATTTCTCAAATTAAAAAGAGCAAAAGACTTGAGATGAATGAACACATTGATCAATTTCCTTCGAATTTGTTGAGTTGTGAGATGAATTATAAGATGATTCTTCGTGGTTTTGTACACATCAGCATGCCCATTTAGAGTCAGGGTTTTCCATTTATATTCATGAACTCCTATTACAACTTTAATTTGTACTGTATTTGATTTTCATGGTCGAACAAGGCCTTAACTGTATTTGATTTCTATGGCCGAACGAGGCCTTAAACTTAGGTGGATGAAAAAAGTAGGTAACAATCAGTGCGGTTAAATTTGACCAGATCAATTTTAAATTTTTGATACCACTGCGTCAATGCTGAATAGGTTGGCAACTCCATCCTTTGCTTTAAGCATATAGCATTGTTGCTGATTTTGATTTTGGAAAAAGACATTAAAATTATCTTAAATTGTATTCGAAAAGTCAAAAGTTATTGAAGTGACCAAATACACATGTATTATTTAAAAGTTAATTTATTTCCACCCTAAAAGCTGACATGACACAAAATATATAATTTATATCTATAATCTACAGAGGCGAACCTAGGATTTGAAGTTTGTGGGTGCACCACTGTTGTCAAAGGAACGCATAAGCCTCGAAGTAAGACTCAAAATGTGTTGAGCGCTCGTCTCCTTTAATGTGCAGCTTAGGTTCTAATTTCTAATACATACTTTTCCTAGACGAAGGCTAAACAATTGATATTTCACTTTATAAAAAAAATAAAAAAATTGTTCATATATTTCTCATTTATACTTATATTATTAGACTTGGACTAGACATATATTTATATTTTTTTCTCCTTTTATGCCTTTTTTGTTAAATCTCACACTTTATTTGTACTTTGTGATTAAACACAATAGACCTTAAAACTTTTTTACGCTTATTGCTTTTGATAATATTGTGGTGCACCAATATTATCTAAAGACGTTAGAAAAACTTTGAGTGTCGATTAAGGGATATTATCATATTCAATTGGTCGCCAAAGACATGAACAATAATGCAAAAATAATTATATCGAACGAATATGAGTTCTAAGATAATAACTTTACTTTCTTATAATATAAAGTTTATTTTTATAACCATCAATTGTGGTATGTTAGTGGTGAAGGGGTGTTCACCTTAGGGATTGGTTGTGAGTTTGAATCCTCATTTCATCGATTTTTGTTACAACTTTGGTAATAAGCCTTTAAATCTGAAAAATTAAAATATGAAGTTTACTTTTATCAATTTTTAACAATCAGTTGTGGTAGGTCAATGGTGAAGGAGAGTTCACCTTAGGTACTGGCTGGTTCGAATCCCCATTTCATAAAGTTTTGTTAATAAGCCTTCAAATCTGAAGAATTGGAAATAAAAGAGAAAATGTTGTGCGGTTCTCGGGAATTGACCCTTGATTGCGTGGGTGGAAGTGCGGGCGTCAACCAACACATCAAGGTGCACTATCTGTCAACTATGGGTGCACTATAGTATATATTCCAATTTATCAAGGTATATACACTTATACACACAATTTTTTTCAACGTTAACGGGTGCACGTGCACCCCCACCGCTACACGTGGGTCCGCCTCTGATAATCTATATCTATATCTATATCTATATCTATATCTATATCTATATCTATATCTATATCTATATCTATATCTATATCTATATCTATATCTATATCTATATCTATATCTATATCTATATCTATATCTATATCTATATCTATATCTATATCTATATCTATATCTATATCTATATCTATATCTATATCTATATCTATATCTATATCTATAATCTATAATATATTAAAAGTGTGAAGGGCCTTAAAAATATTGTTTGAACTTTTTGCCCTTATTAAAAGTCTTTGCTTTAGACAAAGTCGTCTTTTCACTATTTTCATCAAATTATTATTAGAAAAGTCTAAATTAAATACTCTAAAATATCTTCAAAATCACTTTAGTACTAGAATTTCTTTAATCACTTTAGTACTACGATTCTTGTAACGCCCCGGGAGTACCCCGTGGACGTCACACGGTGCCTAAGACCACGAATAATCCCAACCTAACCCTGAATATCTATATAGATTGAAACTCTTATGAGAAGTGAACTAACATATGCCTATAAATACGGGAGGAAATAACGTAAAATCTTATTCTCAACTTGAAATTTGAAATCTCTACTAAACTCTTTAAACTGAAAGATACGTAGTTTGACAAGCCTTTACTACTAACTAGAGAGCCACTAGGACAGACCCCAACTGACTCGGATGAAATCTGAAAGCAAGTAACTAAAGTAACATTCATAAACGATTAAGAGTCTGATAAGCTGTGTCCTCGGACTATGAGGACTCACCAAATATCGGGATGCAGGAAGTGATGCTCGTGATCAATCGTGCTGCTGAAAACGAGCACCATAACCTACATTATAGGACAATGTAGCACATAGACATATATGTGTGAGTCAGTACTTTGAAATGTACCGAGTATATGAGGGTGAATGCATAAGTAAAATAAGAAAATATATTTTCAAATCATGCATGATAAGTGTAAAGGACTCACCTTGGGCATGAATAATACTGAAAACTGTATTATCATAAAACATGAATAATAAAACATACTGAAAATCAATTATACTTCTCTTTACTCAAATCATAATCAGAAGGAATACTTGTGGATTTCATGTCTTATCTTGTATCAAAAGATCAAGCTAAACTTTAATCTTGCTGAAATACATGTAACTGAAGCTTAAAGCTTAGGTTTCTTGTAAACTTAGTGCTTATGCTTAAGCCTTGAAATTTATGTTTTTTTTCTTAGAACTTATAACAAAATATCATGCTCAATACTTACATTGAAACCTTTCATCAAAATTCAAGTCAAACTAATGAAATTCAAATCACAATAGCAATCTTGCTAGTCAAAACATGAATAGATGAGAACTCTTATGCACTTAAATCCTTAAATCACATGGTAATGTTATGCTTAAAAAATATGAGAACTTGGGTATGAACCCTAACTAAAACATATTAATTCAACTTTAAAGAGTATTTTTTTCGGGCACAAGAATGAAAAAGTATCCTTATTTAAAACTCTACACACCTGGATTTTACTTAACTTGTGAAGAGAACTTGAACTTAGAGACTTTGAGAGATGTCTTTCTGGGAGAAACCCTAGCCTTGTTGTTCTTGAGTATGGGAGGAGAATGAGTGTTGTTAATCAATTGAAAGTAGAGGAAAATAACGCTTCTTCTTAAGTTATAAGTCGTGGGTTGGAACTTTTAAGAAGTGAAAAGACCAAAAGGCCCCTCAGCTGAACTTATAGAAACTTGACCATCGGTCATCACGAGTCATCTCACGACTCATAACATCTGGTTACGAGTTGACCTAGTGACTCGTAACCTTGGCATAAATAAAGAAAATATGCACCAGTCTGGGTACGAGTCTTACTCTACGACTTGTAGCGACCTCTCTTAACCTGGACAAAAATTTAGAGGACCTACCCTGCTAATCTTACGACTCTTCTTATATGACTCGTAACATCAAGTAATGACTCCTAGGGTCGAGTCGTCGTGTGACCAGAAACTTTAGGCCTTTCCACTGAGCTGGTCACGACTGGACTATACGACTCGTATAGTCTCATTACGACTCTTAGGGTCGAGTCGTACCCAAAACAGTACTTCAATCATTTCACATTGTCTTGGTTACGACTACATAATACGACTCATGATGTGTCTTCATGACTTGAGGAATGAGTCGTAGGTTCAACAGTGACCTAGAAAGCACAGGGTATTACAATATCTCCCCCTTGAAAATATTCATCCTCGAATTAGACTCATTTTAGATACGGATCTTAGAATAGAATCGACTCCCCCACACTGATCTTACAATCAAGCTTATAACTTATCATTAGGATTTCAAGCCCCACAAACACATGATACGATATATGAATACTTAATCAAATACACTATCAAAAATTTGATATTTTCCGACAGCACATGTAGTCAGAATGTAATCGGAATATAAGGTATTTCCAACCACATTTCGGCTGTTTAGTGGTAGTCAGAAAAAAGCTTGTCGAAAAAATATTTCCGACATTTGTCAGAAATTTCTGACTACTACAGTCGAAAATATTAAATTAAGAACTAAAAATAATTATTTAATAAATAAAAAAATTTCAACTATTGTGATCGGAAGATTAATAAATAATTATTTAATAAATAAAAACTTTTCGACTACAATGGTCGAAAGATTAATAAATAATTATTTAATATATACATTATTTTTTACTACTGTTGTCGAAAATAATTTATATACTCCCTCCATTTAAAAAAGAATGACCTACTTTGACTTGACACAAAGTTTAAGAAAATAAAGCAGACTTTTAAATCTTGGGGCTTTAAATTTAAGTTATGTCAAATGTACCAAAATGTCCTTTAATCTTGTGGTCCTAAACATGTGATGTGAAAAGTTGAAATTAAAGTATTACCAAAAAAAAAGAGGTCAATCTTTTTGAAACAGACTAAAAAGGAAAATAGGTCATTCTTTTTTAAG
Organism: Capsicum pubescens; assembly: GCA_030864215.1. Taxonomy (NCBI): domain Eukaryota; kingdom Viridiplantae; phylum Streptophyta; class Magnoliopsida; order Solanales; family Solanaceae; genus Capsicum; species Capsicum pubescens. Next base: position 95,933,170 of record CM061540.1, read on the forward strand.
CGGAGGGAGTATTAAATAATTTTCTATCAAATTTCCGACCACTGTAGTCGGAAAGCTTTTATTTATTAAATAATTATTTATTAATCCTCCGACCACCGTAGTCGAAAGAATAATAAATAATTATTTAATATATAAATTATTTGCGACCATTGTTGTCGGAAATTTGATTAAAAATTATTTAATAAATAAACTATTCCCAATCATTGTAGTCGAAATACCCTCTCATGTTCAACTAGAATTTAAAAATTACAAATAAAATCGAAGCTTAAAAATTCAACCACTTTGAAACATCCAATAGCGGAATCAAATAGTTTAAGCATTTCAAGACAAGTCTAAACGTCACAGTCCAAAACAAACACCAATTCTAATAGTTTAAGTCTAAATGTCACAATTATAAACAAAAACCAACCACTACAATCTAATCATCTGATTCACTATCTTCCCCATCCTCAAATACTTGCGGCATATGCTTTTTGACTAACGCTTCAAACTTGGCAAATTTGGCATCACTAACTGCACAGTGTTGCGTCAACTCTTCAATTTTTGTTCTCATTGCTTTCATTTCTTCCGCATTTTGCAAAATAGAAGAGAAATTGGAAAACATTGGGGAAGAACTACTCGAAGATTGGTTAACTCCAAGCCCGTAGGTTTTATCCTTCTTTGAACCACCTACCACAGTTGTCCATATTCTAGTCATATCAGCAAGCGATGGTTGGACCATGGTACCATCCTCTGAAGCAGGCTGGGTTTGACGCCAATCTTCAATGATTTTTTGAAATCCTTCCTGAAAGAAAAATAATTATCATTATATAAACAAGCTAAGTTGAATAATAAGAAAATAATATATATAAATTTTATTATCTTACATATGCATCCTTAGCACGCGGTTCGACCCATTCTTCTCTTGTACCGTTCAACTTTTTCTTCTTATGTGTCTCTTCGAAGGTCTTAGGAAGAGGTACATCCACTCCCCCATTTAAGAATTTCTGCAAAAGGTCATCTGATACTGCCTCATTCTTCATCCTTTCAAGGCTGTGTTCATCTGATACTGAACAAATATGGTGTGATACAGTAGGGACTGTAAGATGCTTCAAATTAAAGCTTGTAGCAGAAAATCGCCGGTTCAACATATTCCAAAATTAAATCACGAAAAAGATTACTTTTTTCACTCTTTTCATGAAAATGGAACTCAGATGTGTTCTACGACAAGGCAAAAGAGAAGCCAGCGCAAACACTGATTGTAGGGGAGAGAGAAGCCTCAATCACAGGGCATTCACAGTGTTGCCACGCCAAGATATGGGTCGGGTCGTTCCATGCCAGAATTGGTTAGCCCAGAAACAGAAACACCATCATCACTGCCTCTTTATGTAACTTCTATCAACACAATAACACATACACAAAAAAAAAAACAAGAGACTTTCCTAGTTTAAAAAATGCAGTCTAGTGCATTAAGATCCTACTGTACACGAGTTCCGGAGAAGGACCAGACCACAAAGGTCTATTGGTTTTCCGACCCGACAAGAATCACCATCCAAGAGAATGAAACAGGTTATGGAGGGCTCAGATTTACTGTTTTAGAACAAAGCAAAAGAGGAGCAACACCGCCATGGCTGCAGACACCAGTTTGCTATTCAAAGCCATAACCGGGTCGCCCTGCCAATATATGGGATTTGTTATTCTTGATGCTGTGATTGAACATAGTCCAGAAAGGAAGGAAGCAATCATCACAACCCCTTTACAACATCATTATCAGCAGCAGCAGCAACACAAAGAACTTCTTTCAATCTTTTTTTCCTTTCTGTTTATTTCAAAGGACTGTTGGATTGTTTGGTTATCAATGGTGAAACTAGTATCTGCAGCCACAGAACGGAACTAGCAAGCATATAGACTATTCAGGGAGAGAACAAACAGTTCTCTGATCATGTGGCTTTTGCATTTTGTGGATGTATGTTCACATATCAATCTATCAGTATTGCGTCTCAACATCAGTATATGTCACCAAACTCTTATGTATATATAGATCAACATTTTCTATAACTTATAGTTTAACACATTTTGTCAAAGATACTGTACTTTTGTTGTTGTTCTCTTTTGTCATCAAATTCAATTTACTTTTTATCTTTATTACTTTTCAGATACTTTCAGTTCCTTTTACGCATCTTCTTTTGTAGAGCAAACATGCTAGAATGTACAGACCAAAAAAGGATGTCAGCTTTTCACTTACTGTGGATCACAACTTCTCAACATGATCAGAATCAATATAACTACAATTTTATGCTAGTTTTCAATACATACAACCTTTTCTCCTAGATCTTCAAGAGCATTGCTATTCAAAATGACCTGTACGAAAGCACTGTATGCCATGTGGAATGAGAGACTTCCAGTTATTGTTAAAGACTTCCAGTACGAAAGCCCTGTATGCCCTATTCATTTATTGTTAAAGACTTCCAGTTAGCTTAATTGGGAATCTATATCAGCCAAAAGAAACAAGAAACTCGACTAATAAGCACTATGCATTATCAGAGTTCAGACTTTATAGTTAAACGCTTAATAGGTAGGGTATTAATAAAAACTAAATTCAGACTTCCAGGTAGCTTAATTGCAGCTACAGAAGACACAAATTCGACAATAACAACAAATTATTTACTCAAAGTATCACGTGTAAATGGATAAAGGGGTTGGACAAGAATAGTACCTGTCTTCGTTGGTGGGTAGCAAAACTCATCGAACCTCCGGTGTGCAGCGAGCCACCCGTTTCAGAGGCTCAATTTGCCTTTCCTCGTTCCCCCTTTGCCTTATATTCAGGAGTGTCCCATAATATCAAGAACTGAGTTCACACTTCATCATTCAACCAACCAGGTTTTACCAATTTCCTCCGGGCCTCATACAAGTGTTCTTTGATCCGTAGAGCTGCTTTCAACCGAAAAATGCGGTCTATTTCATTAGCATGACAATCACTCCATGAACACTTTGTCTTCAAAATAGTTTAATATAAAGTCATAAAATGAGTTGATGGGTACAATGGAAAAACTATCTTTAGGCAATGAGATTCATAGCTTATAAAACTGCTTATACCATAAACTGTTTCCATATGTCAATTCTAATTTCCCATGGAATCTCTAACAAACTATTCCACGGCTTTGTGAAAAATGGTTTAATTGCTTCTATAACCATATGCCCGGCGGCATATGCTGGAATGAACCTGTAATAAAATTATATTAAACCATCATCTTAGCTTTTAAAATTACGGAAAACTTAAGTGTTACTTACCCATCACAATAAGGGACGATTCGTAGCCTCCCAACATTGTCATATTCTAATACCTCTTTAAATTGCAAATTCCGAGAAGCAGCTGCTGTAGCATTAGGCGTTGTAGCACTATCAATGGATGGCGATGTTGGTGTGTTAGGACCTTCAACTCTCAATCCAGAAAGGCTTGGTGCGGATGATGTCGAAGGCACAGATGAAGAGCTACTATGCAAACTATTTTGGGATGAAGAGGTGTGGAACTGGTCAGGCGGTGGAGGCATGAAAAATGCATTTGGTAGTGAAATAGTGCATCTAGGAGGGGGAGGAATATTTTTAGTAGCTGGTTGAAGAGTTGTGGTAACAGGTGGTGGTGGTAGTAGTGTATATTGACCTGTAGGAAGATTATCAGTGTCCTTCTTACTTTTCTTACGTCAGCCAGTAACATTACCTTTTGATGCCATTGATTTTCTTTACTAGCCACCTGAAAAAGAAGGAACAACCAAATTTAAGAATAGTTATGTTTGTTACAAGGTAGGCATATATATACTTTAAACAATTAGGCCGGGAGTTCTTACCAAGACTTTAGATTGTCGTTTCTACCACCGGGTGCTTGCCTGCATCATAAAGTGTTTTGACATGTTATAGATGTTTAAAGTGAATTGGGAAAGAGCAAATAATTAGCTGAATCTCAACTGCACAGAGCTTCATTATTAGAACAGATACTCAAAATCACAGATTCTTTAGAAAGTATGATCACATGGACTTGATGCAGTAAAGATCTCCATGAGGAAATAGTGAAATAATTGGGAACAGAAGAATGAGAAACCTATATAGCAGTGCCTAATATCTCATTCTCAGAATTGATGCTTGAATTACAATAATCAGTCACATAGCCGCAATTGCCAACATATTTTTCAATGCACCTGCAATTTCAACCCCTGTAACATCACTGTAACATCAGGAGTTACAAGCAAGCATTAGGAGTGCAGAACTTCTATAAATGTTAACTTTGTTCTCTCCCCCTCCCCCTACCTCACACCATTTCATTTTATATGACACAATTTCTAATTAATCAGCTCCAAAAAGAATGACACCTTTAAGTTTAAAAACAATTGAACTTATTTTACCTTTAATGACAAGTTTTTATGGCCATATTTAAGCCTACAAGTTTCAAAAGTCATATAGCCAAACAAATATTATAGCATGTTTAAGACCAAAAGTTTCAAAAATCTTCCTTTCTTAATTGTACCCAACCAAACTATGTCATATAAATTGAAACGAGGGGTTGGGAACCAGAGTAGAGACTTACTCCCATACATTGAAGTGGACCAAGACAGTTGTTGAGAAAAGGAGTTGATCTTTAATTATATTATTATAGTGAACCAGAGCAGTTCTACAGTAACAATCTGGGAAGAGTGGGAAAAACCTTCATGATTCAGATTTAAGACTGCAACCGGCAAAGACTGAAGACCCGAAAAGGAATCACATGTACATACTGTATTCGCTTTCCTGGTAAGGCATGGGTTGTTGCTCAATTTGGTTTCTGTTAGAATCATGTCTACAGTTGTCTATGTTTTGCCTAATCATGTCTAGGAGTAATTAGGGATGTGACACAAACACTTTTGTAACCTCTGTAGGAAAGAGTGCATAGGAAGTCTGTCCAAAGCAAGCTTCTTGGGTAGTAAGGAAGATAATCAAGGCTAAAAGTACTTTGGTGAAAGCTAGTTTTTCCATGGAGATGTCATTAATCAAATAAACTAAGAGGGGACTGGAATGGAAGAAACTTATTTCCAACAAAGGTGGTGGTTCAAAGTGGCTACTCATCCAGCAATTAGCTATCTCGGGCAGATGTACTACTAAGGATAGACTAGCTAATGAAAAAATGTGTACGCTGGAGACGATAAATCATTTGTTCTTCAGTGTGGAGAGCACTGTGCCACTGGCAACGCATTGAAAGATGTCGCTAGAATGGAACCAAAGACAGTTTCAAGGAAGGAAAAGGACTGCATTCCAGATTTGCGGAAGCATAATACAAGATATATATACACATCCATGTGAGAGGCAATCTGTTATGTTATTTTTATCTGATGAATGAAGATTGTTATTTTTCTGTTTTTGCAAACCCAAATAAGGTTCCAAGTCTGATCTCCTAATCTCAGACACTATTTCACCATGATTATCATCATGAAACTTATATACCATTACCCTATCATATCCAGTCAGCTTCTGCACATCTTCCATTGCGGTATCACAGAGAATCCCTATATCTCCACCAGGAAGTGACTGCAACCTAGTTATCGACCGGACAACCAGTTTTTGTGACTGGACTGCCCCAGCTAGCAGCAATGCAGGATCACTAGAATTAGCAGGTTCTAAATCAATCACAATTCCCACATCAATCCTATGAAGTATAGCATAAAAAGGCTTATGGTTACTCCTAGAATGAACCCATATGGGGTTCAATAAAGAAAGTTCCCTAGATGCCATAACTTTAGCCAATGAAACCCCAGAAGAAGCGATTCACACACAAGTGTAACTGTAGCTAATGAAAGTTCCCTAGATGCCATAACTTTAGCCAATGCCATAACTTCAAGCGTCAAGAAGCACAACACTTCAGGAACATAAACAAGGCAGAAAAACTGTACACAAAAACACACACACCTAGAATATAGTTGATTTTAGGTTTGCCATCAGATTTCTAAAACCTCCAAGAAGAGAATTAGCATGGATTTCAAAGAAATTTCCTAGAATATTCCATCAATAGTATAAATTAGAAAGTTTACCTTTTCCAAAGAAACACATTCGAGTTCAAACCACTTCAACCCAGCCTCTGTTGCCAGGGTGCAAATGATGGCAGGTAAACTTGATGTCTCATATGCACAAATTAAAGTTTTATTCAAGTCAAGTACTACCTGCATCCACCATCTAAGAACTTGAGAAACACAAAAACAGAAGGTAGTCATTTTACAAAAATATCTATTAAAGATTGATCAACGCAATTGACAGTCAGCAGTTAATCCATATAATGTTGCAAGAAGCACGTTATCCGAAGTCTCAGCTAGGTTGTTGGTACAGTTAGAGACAGTGAATTCAGACCCTCTCTTGTCCCTAAAATCCACCATCCCTTCTTGATACAAGTCAACTTTCGGATTCAATTAGATGTCAGTACTCTTAAAAGATTCTGCCAGAAACTTCTTTGAACTACAACTTTTATTCATCAAGCGAAGCTGTGAAGGTATATTCTTTGAAACCAAGACGTAGTCATGTGCATAGACAAATATGATAAAGCAAAATGTAAAATTGGCAACAAGAAAGCAAAAATAAAATAAACAGATCTTCCCCCCATCTGACATCCCCTTCTGATACGAGTCCATCTAAAATAAGACCCAGCATGCTAAAGAAGGGCTAAAGATAAAGGCATTTCACCAGAATCGCCAAGGAAGTTTACCCCTTCTGTACTAATGTACTTAACCTCTTGGGACAGACACACAGAAAATCAAGGCTCTACTTGTGACACCAGAGCACAGCACACAATCCAACTTTTATTCCTCACATTCTCCTTTTGTTGGTTGAAATTACTTTCTTCATATCCATCTTAGTTTAGGGATATGAAGAAAGTAATTTCAACCAACAAAAGGAGAATGTGAGGATAAAATTGTAACTCAAACAGGAACTCCTTGTCGAGAAAATATCATTAAAATTGTAACTCGTAACACCAGAAGAAGAAAGGGCTTAGGGAGCTTACTCCTCAGGAACTTGCTTCAGCTGCTGTCGTCTTTGTAGGGAGCTCAAAGGAAATGGTGCCAGTCACCGAGCCACTGTCGTCGCCGAATAGCTGTTGTCGTCGCCGGAGAATGTGAGGTTCTGAGGTTAGGGTATTTTGAATGTGAAGTTAGGGTATTTTGTTTGAAATGGGAATTGTGATGGGTTCGGGCGGGTCGATATTAATTTTTTTTTGGAAAAGTTACAACGGTACTATAATTACAATAAATAATAATACTTTTATAAAATTACAATTTATAGGAAGAACAACATTATTTTACTCATTAATTAAATAAATACATATTTTACTCTCGCTACTTTATATTTTTCTATTTTCACTCCATTATTTCTCCTCCCCAAATATAGTCATATCTTTTACCTCTTTTTTTATCTTATTTTTTTATTTTTTTTATTTTCATTTTTTTATTTCCACTTTACTTTCTCTGTTCTATTTCTCTTTTTTTTTCTTTATTATTTTTAATTTTTTTCTTTTTTTTTTCCCTTTTCATATTTGAAAATAATTATCTCTACGATCTTCAAGATTTCAAAATAAAATATCATTGTTGTCTTTTACTCTCTTGGATCTCTATCTTTTTTTCTTGTTAGTTTTTTTTCATTTTATTATTTTATTTTGATTTCTTTTTCTTCTTTATTTTTTTCTTTCCACTTTATTTTCTCTCTCTTCTATTTCTCTTTTTCGTTTTTTTTTCCTTTCTAATATCTTTTTTTCTTTTTCTATTTTTGTTTTCTTCTTTTTTTTTTTCTATTTTATTTTGTTTCTTTATTTTCTTTTATTTTACATTTCTATTTCTCTTTCTTCTTCTTTTTTTCACTTCTCTTCTTTTTATTTTTTATTTTTATTTTATTTTTTTACTCTTCTATCTCTAACTGTTATTTTTGAAAGGACAAATATGTATATCACATATTCAAAAAACATACAAAATACATAGTCATACAGATCTGGATATGTATTTACAGTACAAAATATACATATGTATTTACGAAATACATATCACATTCATATTAAACAGTAACAAACATAAATATACTATATATCTTCATAGGTATTTGCGAAATATAAAGGTGACTCATATAAAATAAGAATATACATATGGATCAGATATGTATTTTGTAAATATATATACAGATCTGTATGTATTTTATACGGTATTGGATTTATCTTTGAACTATACATACTATGTCATTTTAGAGGGTAATATATGTACTTATTTAAATTCTTTTACTGTTTAAGATATGTCTCATGTATTTTTTTATTACCTATATGTATATGTATATAATTGTCATTTTTGTTATAGAGATTTTTGTGTCCTATATGCTTATATATACATGCGAGTCAGATATGTATTTAAGTAAATACATATGCAGTATATATGTATGTTTTTTACCGTAAATACATATGTAGATTTGTATGTCTATTTATTTTGTATATTTTTTTAATATGTATATATGATATAGATATTTTTTTAAAAAAAATAAAAGATAGAGATAGAAGAGTAAAAAAATAGAAAAAATAAAAATTCAAAAAAAAAAAAAGAAGTGAAAAAGGAAAAAAAAAAAGAAGAAAGAAAAATAGAAACTAGAAATAGAAGTGTAAAAACAAAAGAAAAAAAATAAAATAAAATAAAAAGAAGAAAACGGAAAAAAAATTGAGAAAACGAAAAAAAAAATAAACAAAAAAGGAAAAAAAAAGTAGAAGAGAAAAAATAAAGTGTAAAGAAAAAAATAGAAAATAAAAAAAAAAGATAAAAAAAAATTAAAAAAACTAACTAGAAAATATAGTTATAGAAATAAGAGATTGATATTTTGAAATTTTGAAGATCATGAAAATAATAATCTTCATATTTGAGTTTGATTTGGAAAAGGAATCTACTAATTTAAATAAGAGTAATTTAATTAGATAGGATAATTATTTGTTATTTAACTCAACTAATTTGAGTAAAACAAGGGCAGTAAATGTTGTTGTATATGTATTTGTATAACAACAGTTTACTTAAATACAAAATACAATTTGTTATTTTTCGTAATTATGAAACTATTGTTATAAAGGTTACAATTAAGGCTCTATAGTTGCTATTTTTGAAATTTTCCCATTTTTTTTTAGACTTTTGAATTTTTTTAAATATGATTTTATGTCCTTAACTTTTAAAAATTATCAAAATCACCCAACTACTAATTTACCTACTAACATACAACCAAATGTTGAGAAAATAATTTATATGTCTTCAATTGATAAAATAATTAACAACAAACTAATTATTATGATTGTTATTCTTCTAAAATTTGAATAAAAATATCACAAGCACGAGCTAAATAAGTTTATCTAACCATAATTGATTAAATAGAGAAAAATATATTTTGATAAATATGATTGATAGATATAAATATATTTTATATATTCTTAAATTTGTTGATGAAAATTCTTAATTATTTTCACTTGAATTAATTATTTTATTGAATTTGGTCTTTTTAAAGAAAATTACAGAATTTAGTTAATAAGAGGGGTTTATGTAAAAATTTAAAGATTGAAGTTATATGTAATAATAATGGAAGTTGAAATTGGAAGTGCAAAAAAGGGAAACAACAAAAAGTTGTTTTCTATTTTCGTAATTTTATTCTGGAATTGTTTTTCAAAGTTTCATGGCCAAACAACATAATTTCCAACTCCGAATTTTTTTTTGAAAAAAAGGAAAAAATATCCATGGCCAAACAGGTCCTTAATGCTTTCGATTACAGCGGTCGAAAGAATTTAATATTAATACTTCCGACTATAGCGGTCGAAATAATTAAATTATATATTTAAATTAAATAATTTAATATTACCGAGTACAGTAGTCGGAAGAATTTAATATATTTACATATCAGTTTTTTGTAATGTATTTTAGTAATATATTTATTAAATTATTATTTTTTCCGACTACAGTGGTCGGAAATATAATTAATAATATATTTAATTAATTATTAATTTTTTGTATTAAGGGTGTGTTATATATTTAGTGATATATTTATTTAATTATTAGTATTTTTGACTATAGTGGTCGGAAATATATATTGCATTTATTAATATATTTATTTGATTAGTACATTTTCCGACTATAGTGGTCGAAAATATAATTAAAAATATATTTAAGTAATTATTAATTTTTCATTTAAAGGATAAGATTATATATTTAGTCATATATTTATTTAGTTATTATTATTTCCGAATATAGTGGTCGGAAATATATATTGTATTTAGTAATTTATTTATTTACTTATTTCATTTTTCTACCACAGTAGTCGGAGATATAATTAATAATATATTTAATTAATTATTACTTTTCTGTATAAAGGGTATGGCTATATCTTTAGTCATATATTTATTTAGTTATTAGTTCTTTCGACTACAGTGGTCGAAAATATATATTGCATTTAGTATTATATTTATTTAATTATTACATTTTCGGACTACGGTAGTCCGAAATATAATTAAAAATATATTTAACTAATTATTAATTTTTTGTATAAAGGGTATGGTTATATATTTAGTCATATATTTATTTAGTTATTTATATTTTCGACTACAACAGTCGGGACATATATTTCTGAGAATTTACTGCGAAATCTTCTGACTGCTGTAGTCACAAATAGTATCAGAAAAATATTTTATATAAAATAAAAATAAAAAAATAAGTTTTCCGACCGAAGTAGTCGAAAATTTGCGACTAATTTTTTTCCGTCGGAAATTTCAGTCGAAAAATAGCGAATTTCTGGTAGTGACATAAAGAGAAAGAATTTGCTGGAAATAATGATTTACTTTCGGTAGAAAATGAATCGAAAGAAAAGAGATGAGGGTACTTGGTCATCATGTCTTCTTTAGCTTCCCAAGTGGCCCCTTCGACCTACTGGTTTCTCTAAAGAACCTTTACTCACGCTACATCCTTGTTCCTTAGTCTTCAGACTTACCGATCAAGTATCTAGATAGGAATCTCTCATATGATAAGCTATCTTTGACCCCAATACTCTCTAGGGGAACTACTAAAGACGAATTTCTAGTGCACTTATTAAACATCGAAACATGGAAAACTAGGTGAATCGCAGCTAACTCTGGTGAAAGGTCAAATTCATAAGCGACCTCTCTTACACGTTTTACTATCTCATACGAACCAACAAATCGGGGACTCAGCTTTCATTTCTTTCCAAATCTCATTATCCCTTTCGTAAGTGATACCTTCAAGAATACCCAATCAGCCACTTCATACTTGAGCTCTCTACTTCTTACATTTGCATACAATTTCTAACGGCTTTGAGCAGTCTTTAGTCTTTCACGAATCAACTGAACCTTTTCCATAGCTTCAAGAACAGAGTCTGGCCCAATCAACGTTGCTTCACCAACCTCAAACCATCCTATGGGTGATCTACACCTACGCATGTACAATACTTCAAATAGAGCCATCTGAATGCTGGCATGGTAACTATTATTATAAGTAAACTCGATCAAAGGTAGATGATCATCCCAACTTTCTTTAAAGTCTAAAACACACCTCTTAGCATGTCTTCCAATGTCTGAATTATGCGTTCAGCCTGACCATCGGTCTGCGGATGGAAAACAATACTAAGCTTAACCTTTGTTCCAAGGCCATTCTGAAATAATTTCCAAATTTGGGAAGTGAATTGCGTGCCTCTGTCTAAAACTATGGACAAGGGTATCCCTTGAAGCCTTACTAACTCACGAATGTACATTTTAGTATAATCTTCCGCCGTATCTGAAGTCTTAACAGGTAGGAAATAAGATGATTTAGTCGATCGACCCAAATTAAATTATGTTGATGTTTTGTATAAGGCAACCCTGTGATGAAATCCATATTCACTACATACCACTTCCAAGTAGGGATGATGATCTCTTGTATCATACCACCCGATCTTTGGTATTTAACCTTAACTTGCTGGCAATTGGGACACCTGACTACAAACTCGACTATGTCCTTCTTTATACCACTCCACTAATAAATCTCTCGCAAATCACGTTACATCTTAGTAGCACTAGGATGAATAGGATACTTTAAACCATGAGCCTCGGCTAGTATACTTTCCCCTCAAGCCAGCTACATTGGAAACACAAAGCCTAGCTTGATAACGAAGTACATCATCTCCCTCTTGGGAGAAAACCTCGATCTTCTACTACTGGACTGCTTTTAATAATTGGATAAGTATGGGATTATTACACTGCTTCTCCTTTACTTCTACTACCGAAGATGATTTTGAACTGTTCTGAACCACTACTCCCTTATTATTCATGTCGAGCAAACATACTCCTAAACGGGCCAACCTATGCACTTTTTTTGGCCAACTCTTGTTCTTCCTTTTTCACATGAGACACACTATCTATAGAAAACCTACTCAGTGCGTCTGCCACTATATTAGCCTTACCCGGATGATAAAACACATTCATGTCATAATCTTTCAATAACTCCAACCACCTTCTTTGACGAAGATTTAACTCATTTTGAGAAAATACATACTAAAGACTTTTGTGGTCAGTAAAAACATCAACATGTACACCATAAAGGTAGTGCCTCCAAATCTTCAGAGCAAACACCACAACAACTAACTCTAAATGTGAGTTGGGTAGTTCTTTTCACGATTCTTAAGTTGCCTAGAGGCATAAGATATTACTCTCCCATTTTGCATCAACACATAACCTAACCCAACTCTAGAAGTATCAAAATACACCACAAATCCATATAAACCCTCTGGCAGGGTTAACACTGGTGCCAAAGTCAATCTATCCTTCAATTCTTGGAAACTCTTCTCACATTTATCCAACCATATAAACTTCACCTTCTTTTGTGTCAACTTAGTCAATGGTGTGGATATGGAGGAAACCCTTCAACAAATCTTCTATAGTATCCAGCCAAACCCAAAAAGCTCCTGATGTCGGATAGAGTGATGGATCTAGGCCATTGCTTCACCGTATTAGTCTTCTGAGGGTCCACATAAATACCAACCCCTGAAATGATGTTCCCTAAGAAGGTAACAGACTCCAACCAAAATTCACACTTATTATACTTCACATATAATTGACAGTCCTTAAGGGTTTGCAACACTATTCTTAAATGATCTACATGCTCCTCCCCGCTTTGAGAATTGTCACGCCTCAAATCCTATTGGGGCGGACTGGCACCCGTAATCGAGGAGGCCCGGGAGAACCAACTCATAACCTTATACTTTCCATGCATACCTCTATGACAACCCAAAATTCGAACAACATCATGTTGCATATAAAAGGAAATAATCACCTGTATAAGCTCGAGCACACATATATATGTATATACAATACTTGGCCGTTGGAGCCATCACGTCTATTAACAAAACACCATCTTGACTGTACATTAGGTCTACAAAGCCTCTAGACAATACACAGAGTTTAACTAAGGTCGGGACACACCTCGCCATATAACTAACTTCTATACAATACCAAAAGTGACTGGATATGACACGGAAAGCCCCAAAACAAACTGGAGCTCACCAAAAGCAGCTGGATATCCTGGCTCCTACTTGTGCGGTGTATGAGATGAGGTACCTGTGCCTGCAGCATAAAATGTAGGTCCCCCGTGGGGGACGTCAGTAAGAAATATGTACTGAGTATGTAAAGCTGTAGATAATCACATATGATATAGGAGCTCAATAGAAATCAGAAACAAGTGAATAAATCGTAATAGGAGTGGACCATACTTACTAGAACTTGTGAGAACCTGTACATTGTATTTATTCAATCACTTTACCTTCATTCTTATCATCTTTGTAATCATTACTATACTGTACTGTGACCATTAGGCTGCCTCCAGTACATATCAACTGGGATCGACCCATGATAGGCTTATGCCCCTGGGATACCACCCATAAACACATAAATAGGGATCGACCCATGATAGGCTTATGCCCCTGGGATACCACCCGATAAGAGAGAACTTCCATCACTTAGTTCAATTAATCTTTGAGATTGTTATTTCGGTCGCCACCGCATTTTTGATACTTTGAAACAATGATACATCAATAAGAGACATATAAATAGACCATCAATGTAATAACAATGAAGTAAGAACTCATTGGCACATCAATGAAGTGTTTTGGAGTCATCAATGCCATAACAATGAAGTAGGAACTTATTGGTATATCAATGAAACGTTTTGGAGTCATTAATAGCACATGGATCTTGTTTGAGTAACCGGATACCTTCTGACATTCATTAGTGCAATAAACATGTAAGATTTGGAAAACAAGTAAGTATTGGAATGTCTTGACATCTTGTAGGGTGGAAACAAGTTCATTGGTAATGTAGGACATCATACAAAACCATTATGGATCACATGTTATTGAATAACTTTGGAAACTTTCTTAATAGAACAATTGTTCACTTTCATGCCAAAGATATGGTATAGAGTATGCTTTACATACCTGACTGTCAACCTTTAATACTAGTCCCAAATGGACTTCCCGTCTTTTTGGATTACTTATCTACAATGAACATATATAGCAATCTAGTATTAGCAACCAAATGTCACAATTCAATTATTTGAATTCACCAAGCTAGTGGTTAAGTAGTAAGCCTTAATTACACCATAAAGGGTGTTACTTTAACCCTATTATACTCCAATTACATTCGCATGCCATGCATATTCATACAACATCCTCCAATATCAAGTTTGGATTCATTTATCCTTCCAACCAATCCATTAAACCAAATTGAGCCATAGACATAAATAATCATCAATTCAATAGTATATCACCATATCCACCTTTCATAACTCAATTACCATATCCACCTTCCATAACTCAATTACCATATCCACCTTCCACAATTTAATACAATCAAACCATGCAAAATAGTCCATAACCCTATTTCCATCACCTTTCAATAACAACCAATACATATAATCCTCTATCACACATATACATATGGAAAAGAACAAAGGCAAACAATATTCATACCTTAGAATTCACCTCTTGATTATGCAATCCTTTTTGCACAAATAATAGGTGCCGTTCGAAGGTCTCGAGATGACAAACGCAGTTATCGGATTACTTTGGAATTTCTACGGTTGAATCAAAAGTAATTTAAAGGTCAAATTTGGCTAGGGTTTGTTCTTTCTCAATGATTGATGATGAAAATGAGTTTTTGAACTCATATACATGTATATATACACATATTCCCGTCCATAATATAATAGGAAATGACCAAAATGCCTTTAAAATTTAAATAATGTCAAATCTGTCCTTTGGTGGACTGTTTTGATAAGCTAAAGTAGATCGACCATAACTCTTTGCTCCGATATCAGATTTGGGTGAAATTAGGATCATTGGAAGTATAATTCAAAGGGCTTTCATTTCATATAAATTATGCCACCCAGTTCGTCCTGTACAAGGAGTTATGGTCGTTTGAAGTTGACCCTAAAAATCTATTTTGATAGGCTGAAGTAAAACGAGTATAACTCCTTACTCAGACGTTGGATTTGGATGAAACCAATTGCATTGGAAAGAGGACTCAAAGATATTTCTTTTCATAGGTTGTATCTCTCCCAGTTCATTATATTAAGGGATTTATGATCGTTCGAAGTTGACCCAAAAATTCAGCTGGCCTCAGTAGTTTGTGTGCAGGAAATTTTCCTGCACATTTACTATTTCCAAATATCCCGGCCACCATTTTATAGTTTCGAACATGCTCGATTATATCCGAAACCTATACGTTTTTGGAAATCTTTATATCGTTGGAAAGCTTATTCAATAACCTTCGCATGGAACCATCGACGGGCAAATTCTGGTATAAATAAAATAAAAAATTAATTTCATATAAATAAGACCAATACACGTACTTGAATATGCCAATACACGTACTTGAATACAGGGTGTTACAAGAATATACTAGTATGTCATCTATAAAGACAATGATAAACATGTCCATGTATTGCTTGAAAACCCTATTCATCAAACCCATAAAGGCTATAGGAGAATTTGTTAGGACAAATAACATAACCATGAACTCAAATTAACTGTACCTTGTTTGAAAAGCCATTTTTGGAATATCGTGCTCCTTTACGTTCAACTGGTGGTACCCTGACCTAAGGTCAATCTTGGAAAACCACCAGGAACCCTAAAGCTGATCGAACATATCATCGATTCTAGGAATGGGGTACTTATTCTTGGTGGTAACCTTGTTTAGATGTCTATAGTCAATACACATTCTGAGAGTGCCATCCTTCTAATGCACGAATAGAACTGGAGCGCCCCATGGGGAAACACTGGGTCTGATGAAACCCTTATCTAAGAGATCTCTAAGCTACTTCTTTAATTCTTTAAGTTCGGCCAGAGCCATGTGATATAGAGGGATAAATATAGACTGAGTATCAAGAAGAAGATTAATACCGAACTCTATTTATCTTTCTGGAGGTACCCTAGGTAGGTTTTTGAGAAAAACCTTCGCAAACTCATTGACTACATGGACTGATTGAACTATTAGGGATTTAGACTTAATATCTTTGATGCAAGCTAAATGGTAAATACACCCTTTTGATATTAACTTCCTTGCCTTAAGATAGGAGATGAAATGACCTTTGGGAGACACATAACTACCCTCCCACTCAAAAACTGTTTCATCAGGAAATTGAAACTTCACCATGCGGGTGCAACAATCTATTGATGCATAGAATGAATAGATCCAATCCATGCCCAAAATGATGTCAAAATCTACTATCTCTAGCTCTATTAAATCCGCTAGTGTGACTTTATGGAGGATGGTAATAGGAAACTTTCTATAGACTCATATAGCGATAACTGACTCACCCATTGGGATAGGGACTAAGAAGGGCTTAGGCAGATTTTCAGGGCTTACCTCAAAATTTACAACAACCCGTGGAATTACATATGAGTGATTTAATCCCGGGTCTAACAATATATATACATCAAGGTGAAAGACATGAAGCATACCAGTGACAACATCTGGTGAACTCTCCTATTCCTGATGGGATGGAAAAGCATAGAGCCAATTTTGGTATTGACCGCTACCGGTACTGGATGATGCACCCTGCAGAGGGACTGGATGGCCTGGCTAAGATGCTGAATTTGTAACCTGAGTCTGAGGATGAATATCTCTACTTCCC
This sequence comes from Capsicum pubescens, assembly GCA_030864215.1. Taxonomy (NCBI): domain Eukaryota; kingdom Viridiplantae; phylum Streptophyta; class Magnoliopsida; order Solanales; family Solanaceae; genus Capsicum; species Capsicum pubescens. The sequence goes on from CM061540.1 coordinate 95,950,335, forward strand.
AACTTAGCATACAAACACTCCTTGATCCTATGGACTAATTTTCCACAACTATAGAAACCCCTTTGCCCATAAAAAAACTTACCAGGATGGGTCCTACCACACTTTGCATAGTTGGATAACTGGGCCTTTCGACTCACTATTCTGAGATCTGGAATTGGAAGTCTTGCCCCATTGCTCCTGCCTGGTCCTGGGTACAGGGGCACTGGTTAAGGATGGTGCAGGTAATTATGAGTGACCTTGAAACTAAAAATAACTTCCCCCTCCGAAATTCTGTTGACTGCACTCAAACTGTCCAGTATTAGCTTTTTTGTTCCTATTCTTTTTTTCCTTCAACTTTTCTGTCTCAACTTGTTGTATATGTGTTATCAACCGAGAAATATCCATATCTTCGATCAGATGGGCAGTCCGACACTTTTTTACCACCAAATCCAATACTCCAGTAACAAATTTACTCTTACGAGCTCTAGGGTCAGATAACAACTCTGAGGCATACTTATCTAGTTGAGTGAACTTAAGGCAATATTCCTTCACGGTCATAGAGCCTTGACTAAGATTCATAAACTCCTCCACCTTGGTCTCCCTCATCTTATGAGGAAAAAACCTATCTAGAAAAGAACTCTGAAACACCTACCAACCATAGGAGTTATATTCTCACCCCTACCATCCTTCCACATTATGATCCAATTATAAGTAACATCCTTCAACCAATAAAATACCAGTTCCACACTCCTCTCTTTGTTAACCTGCATAATCTAAGTAATCTTTCTCACCCCACCAATAAATAATTGAGGATCCTTATCTATTTTTGACCCATGGAACTCAAGTGGATTCATTCTCATAAAATCTCAAATCCTGGCTGCTGCTAAGTTACCATTTTACTGAAGTGGGATTGCTGCCTTGAAATACCCTGAGTTCTGGTCCTTAGAAATTTCCCAAGTTTGAGCCTTCTAATCATTATACGACTCAAGCTTACTTATCTTATGATGTGGGTATGGTTTAGGAGTCTTGATCATATGTTACTAAGTGTGGTTTTGGTTGTTTTTTGTCTAAGGTATGACAAGACTCCATACGAGTCGCATGTACATGATACGAGAAGAAAAGATCCAAACCGTATGTTGTCCAGTGTCTAACCAAGATATTTTCTGTTTAGGGTACGGTTTGAGGGTACTAGTCACATGGTAGGGTATGATTTAGGCTAATGAGTCATAAATTGGACACAATATGATGTCAAACATTCTGATCAACATACGAGTGTAGGGTACCACTCATATGATATAGGTACGAGTGAGGGTCCAAACCATACCCACCTGCGGGAATTTTTACATTTTAAGTTGAGGGTATTCTGGATATTTTCCCTCTTAGCTTCTTTTGTCCCCACGACTTAAAACACTCTTGGGACTTTATTAACCTACTATTCCCAAGTCAAACACTCTCAAATCACTCTTAAATCTCTCTCAAGCTTTTAGTTTAAGAAAGGGCTAGGGTTTCCTAAAGGTGATTCAATTAGTGGCTTTCAAGAGTAAATCTCTCTGTCTTCTTTAGTATCTAAGGCATGTTACTACTCCATCATTGTTAGTTCAAACTAAAAGCATGTTTTACATAATGATTTTCATGGCATTATTGAGGGTTTGTGTTGATTTTAAAATATATGTTGGGGGTTTTGGTTACTAATGGTTGGATGATGTTTTCCCATGTTCTATTTATGGGTTTTCATGTTATAATATTGGTTTGAACATGTGGTTACATGAGAATGGTTAATTGGTTCTTGGTTTTTGGTTTTGAAAACTATATGCCTTCAATATGTTTGTTAAAATGCCTATGAGAATGCTTTTGTCACATAACTTGATTTTTATTGAAAACCTTGCATTGCATAATATGGTAATGGAACCTTAAATGGATTAATTGAATTAAATGATTTGAAAAGGCCTTGGTGGCCATAGTTTTAATTAATTGGAAATCCTATGGGGTACATGAGAATCTCTTAAGTGTTTGGTAATTACATTGTTTGCAAGCTATAGTCGGTATGACGATACCACTTCATAATAACTTGGTAATTAACTCTGAAATTGGTGGATTGGTTATGTTCTAAAGGTTTTAATTGGCAATAATGGTTGACTATGATAGGTAACCGTGAAGGTATGAGTCCAATGGATTGACACTAGAAACTCATTTTTATTGACATGAGGGTTGGTCAGGGTGACCATATACTTGTGGGGTACACGAGTATCGCCTAAGTTTATAATCGTATATATGTATCAAGGAGGGCGAAGGGTACACGAGAATCCCCTACCCCTATTATATCTCTGGTTTGTGCGGCTACATGCACTAGGGCCCGTACAGGGGGTAACACTGGATCTATATAGCCCATGGGTGGTTTTTAGACGGTCAAGCTACACAACTAAGGTTAAATATTTAAATGCATGCTAAACTCGGTTCCTTTTCCAGGCATGGTATATATGTATACATGTATGTGATTGCATATGATTATTTACTTTGTCTTTAAATAATGATATTATTTTGTCTTTATTCCTGAGTACATGCTAGTGTTCACCCGCTAACCCATCTTTAGGCGTTGTATCCCCATGCGATGCAGAAACCGGCCATACTCCTCCTCCTTTTAAGTGATCTTGGATTCAGGAAAATTTTGTGTTGGACTGAAGTAGTGAGCTTCCATACTCTGAAAGACTTCATTTTATGTTATGAATATCATTTCATACTTTTGGTTATTTCTTGGACTTTAATTTTGGCTATGGTCGGGGGTATATCCCGATTAAATGTTCTTTGTTTTTTATTAGAGGCTTTGAGTGACTACTATGGGCATGGGTGGTGTCAGTATTGGTGTCAGCCTTGGGATTTGTATTGGTATTGGGGCTGATACCGATTGGATATTTGATTGTATTATTGGTTGGTTATGGCTATGAATTCTACTATTGTCTTTGAGTATAATTATTTTATCTTGTTATATGTTCGGAATTCATTCGATATAGGGTACAAGGCGGTTATGGTTGGGCATTGGGGGTGGTATCCGATCTCGGTTAGACTTGAGGCACCCGATATGACTAGGCCCTGATTCTGGTCGTGTCATGCCTGTTGGTTTCCCTGAATATTTGCATTCACAACTTGGGCCAATGATTGAAAGAAAGCCTGAAATTCCGCATATGACATATTTTTATTTAAAGGATCAACATATAGTGGTGGTGGTTGATCACCGTTTCTATGGGCGTCAGGTCGGCGAAGAGGCATATTCTTTCATGTGAAAGCACAATTTAGGGCAGTTAGAGACTACTTCAAGCAAGATAGGTCTTGAAAGAAAAGATGATTCCTAACTCGTTCCTTAGCTTCTTGCTCATAAATGTGGCGTGCTTCATACTCATGATCAAGATTCTACATAACACGGCTTGTCTGACTCCCTAGGACTCCTTAAAATCTAGCTTTGATACCATTTTGTAACACTCTGGGAGTACCCCTGGACGCCAAACGGTGCCTAGGACTATGAATAGCCCTAAGCTAACCTTGGACATCTATATAGATTGAAGCTCTTATGAGAAGTGAACTAACATATGCATATAATTATGGGAGGAAACAACTTAAAATCTTATTCTCAACTTGAAATCTCAACTAACTTTTTAAAATAAAAGATACGTAGTCTGACAAGCCTCTACTACTAACTAGAGAGCCACTGGGATAGACCCTAGCTGACCCGAATGATATTTGAAATCAAGTAACTAAAGTAATATTCATAAACGATTAAGAATCTGATAATCTGTGTCCTTGAACTATGAGGACTCACCAAATGTCGAGATGCAGGAAGTGATGCCCGTGATCAATTGTGTTGCTGAAAACGAGCACTAGAACCTACATTATAAGGCAATGTAGCACATAGACATGTATGTGTAGGTTAATACTTTGGAATGTACCGAGTATATGGTGGTAAATGCATAAGTAAAATAAGAACTGGATATATTTTCAAATCATGCATGATAAGTGTAAAGCACTCACATTGGGCATGAATATAACTGAAAATTGTATGATCATAAAACATGAATAATAAAACATACTGAATAAGCTTAGTGAGTCATTACACTTAGTTTCTGAAATCTTTACTTTTAGTCTTTCTTGTGGGAGATTCTTATAACCAACATAAATCATTTGAGCTATTATGGAGTCCAACGTCTTACCCACGTTGGGGAGAGCTGTCCTACCCTTGCCATCGGAATAGAACCTTAACTTAACGATCACTATACTTCATCCATAATCTAAAAAGTAGACACTCGTAGACAAGGTCTCTTAAACATACGGTGGCTCGTAGTTTCTAGTAACTCAAGATACGCTCATCCACATTCATTTCTCGTTGCTAAATACTACTCCCAAATATATATATATAGTCTCATACTTAAGAAATCCACCTTAAAATAGCATAAGGTTTTATGGAATAAAAACCAATTATGCTTCTTTTTAGATTTAAAGTAGAGAAAAATAACGCATTCTCTTAAGTTATAAGTCGTGGGTTGGAAATTTTAAAAGGGGAAAAAACGAAAATACCCCTCAACTGAACTTATAAAAACTTGACTGTCGGTCGTCACGAGTCATCTCACAACTCGTAACATCTGGTTACGAGTTGACCTAGTGACTTGTAACCTTGGCAAAAACAAAGAAAGTATGCATTGGTCTGGATATGAGTCGTACCTTACGACTCGTAACATGTCACTACAACTTGTAGCGACCTCTCGTAACCTGGAAAAAAATTTAGAGGACTTACCCTGCTGATATTACGACTCTCCTTATATGACTCATAACATCAATTGACGACTCCTAGGGTCTAGTCGTCATGTGATCAGAAACCTTAGGCCTTTCTACTGAGCTAGTCATGACTGGACTATATGACTGGTATAGTTTCATTACGAATCTTAGGGTCGAGTCGTACCCAAAATAGTACTTCAATCATTTCACATTTTCATGGTTACGACTACATCATACAACTCGTGATGAGTTATCACGACTTGAGGAATGAGTCATAGGTTTCACAGTGACCTAGAAAGCATAGGGTATTATAATTCCTTAACCAATTAAGAAAAATAATTCTTATGTTATGTCTTCTTAGGTAAAATTTAGATCTTTTAAATTTAGGATTCTTTTATATATAGAGAGGGGGAGACAAAAATTCTTCTACCGTAACTTTGCGCATAGCAGGAAAGTTTTGATTTAAATGTAGAGAAATAAATTTTGGCGATGATAATTGAATCACAAATTTGTTGGTGATAATGGATTTTGATTAGGAGAAATACGACTGTAAGTGTACAACTTGTTTAATCTTCATTTGCAGCAACACAACTTGCTTGATGATAGATGATAGGGAAATAAAGATTATCTTATAATATTATTCTTAGTTGAACATACATAATAGAACACTGTCTTTGTCTTTGCCTCCAACTATAAAAAATCAGCGTTATATCATCCATGTATGTTCTATGATCTTGATCTTCGCTTTCAACTATAAAAAAATAATGTTATATTATCTATATATGTTCCATGATCTTGCGTTCTGTGTATGTTCTATACATACTTGTTTGTTCCACACTCCAATTTGTTTGTTTTGTTCTATGTATTTGAGTTAATCAATTTTTTTTATATTTTTTGTTCTTTATTTTGGTTTAGCCATATCAGGCAGCTTCTCTCCCAGGACATATTGACTCTTCTTGAGTTTATGAAAGGTGTCGAGCATGATCCGATAGGGTTTTTTCTTGAATATTGAAATGAAGAGTCCATTAATTTCAATGGCTGCCTTTCATATTTGAATGGTATAATAGGTAATAGTGGTAATGTTGTAGCACTCGTCCTTGACAACTTGGGTTTATTTGCTTAAGTAAATTTAATTGTGTTTGCTAACCTCCCAATGCTCGTGAAGCTTGCAAAATAACAACAAAAAAACTCTTCTACTTTGCTTTTACTTTTTGACGTTTCTTTAATTTAATTTTTCAGTAAATTTATTTATTAATTTTATCTTTATATTTTCAGTGGTGTAATATTTTTATTTTATTTTCATTCAAACTCCAACTTTTTTCTCATTCATCTCCATCATCAATTAATGAGGGAGTATCAATTTTTTTTTATTTACTTTCGAATACTCACCAATAAATTTACCTCTTAAATTGCTATGGTCTTTGTTTGAAATTTGATTTTGATTTCACCTACAAAGTTTTACTTGCATTTATTTATTAAGTAAACTTTTTTATGGTCTTAGTTCACATTGATAGCGTATTGCTATGCATGTGATGAATTTTTATACGTTCTTGAGTATTTTTTTGGGTATTGTTGATGTACTCAGTTTCTATATATAACCACTTTAATTATGTGTTTAATCAGTAGTGAAGCAAGAATTTTTAGTAAACGAGTTTAAAATATGAAGAAGTAAGCACATGGAGAAGTCTGAAGAGTCAACGTCTCTTGTATATACATCAAAGGTTTGATATGTCGAGGCCGTAACTATCGTTGTAGATAGTTCTGGGCATTCTCATGTTAGTGCTACTATTATTTTATTTGTTTTGAAACTAATGTAACAAAGGTTGTTTTTCTGAAAAGTCAATTGTCATCTAGCTATACATTATTGAGAATTGTTGCTTGCTTGATCATGTGAGAACTTTATAAAATAAAAACAACTCCCGAAAGAAGTCTACCATTGTTTTTGGCATAAAGTAAACTTGCTGAAATCAATTTATAATGATTAATAAATAATAATACTTTAATTATAATTTAACAAAAACGTGATCTGGTAAACTCATTCTATCTCCTAGAATGTAAGTAAATATGGTTTAAGGTCAAAGTTTTTTTATTTATGTAATTCTAGTTATAAAGTGAAGTGTCAGAATGCACCATTGAAACTATTAACACGTTGAAAATTCTCTACAATAGTCACAATGCACACACTTCTTTCCTGAAAAAACTTCTTGAAAAGAATCTTAAAGTATGAGTCATTTGAACTCACTTTGTTTGGTTTCTTGTCTACTTCTTCTTTCTAGATTCACTGATGTTGGCTAATTCCTATTCCAGGTCTTGTTCTTAGTTGATCTCATTGACAAGGTCGTTATCCAAAATCTCAAAGCATTTAAGGAGAAAAACTTTATTGAAATTAGCAAATAGGACCTAAATTAAGATTGGTGATTTGAGATGTTTGCCTTTTTTTTTTCTTTTTCCTTTTTTTTAGTGTCAGATTCCCTTTTGTTGACCTGCTTGTTATGCAATACTAATATGCTTGCTATCCATTGTTGTAGGTGATAAGAATAAAGAAATGAAAAAAGAGATAAAACACGAGTTTCGGCAAACATGTGAATGGTTCTAGTATCAAAAAAGTTTGATTGGTCAGCTAATATGGAGAGGTGACGTGGAATTTGTTTCCCTTTGGCTTGATGGTTTAATTTTGAAACCCATTCTTTAGTCTATTGTGAAATACCTGGACATCTTGTAGGCTGATGGAGGCCTAACCTACTGGTGTTACCTTCAATCTGGAGTTCTTGAGGAGTAAAAGATTCTTTGAGTTCAATCTGAAACACCTTATCATTAGATGATGAAGAAGCCTTGAGGGCCATTGATCTTTTGTATGATGTTGCTTTGGCTCGAAGATAAAATATGCTATTGCACTTGGTTAAATTCATAGTGTTACTTTGGTTCATTTGAGCTCAAGTGATCCTACTTTGATAAACAAGTAGTGCTTGACATTTAGGAAGTCTAAAAACATAGTCCGTGCTCACATATGTCAAAATTTATGATGAACTTTGATCTTATGTAATATTTAGAAAAAGATGGGTGAAAAAAAAAGTCAGGTGAGTGAAAGGTGATTTTAATCAACAATGTGTGCAGGAGGTGCATGTCTCTTGATTTTTTTTGTTTTCTTATATTGGGTTAAAACTGGTATCAAACCATGAACAATGGGCCATGGAATATCTTAGTTATTAAAAAAAGCATGAATAACTATTTTGTATTAGTAGTATGATATAGTGATAATAATTAGGTAACAGAACTTAATGACAAATATTGACTGCTTATGCTAGTGACATCAATTCTTATATCTTGTATATCAATTGTTGTAGCTTGAGAATCTAGCACAACTGGCAAGTGGGAACTGTCAGTGATGAATTCAACTATTTAATCTAATTCTGGTCTATCTCTATTCTTTCATTACTTCCTTCTAAGTTTAATTAGTTTGTGGTCTATTAATCCCGTGATTGTAATGCTATTTTATTTCACATTAAGGGTGGAATAATAATTTTTGAATAACTTATTTTTCTTAAAGGATATAGTTGAAAATAATTACTAATGATAGTCTTGAATTCCTAAAATAAGTTACTAAATAATTGATTTTTTTTATTTTGAATTATGTATATAAAGACTTATATAATAAATGTCAGGGTACATACCGGTCAATTCAATTTGATTTTATGTATTATTGTTTGATTTATTAGTTTTCAATTTGTAAATACGCTAATAACACTAGATGATATTTAAAAAAATAATTTATGTTGTTAAGAATCTTAGCAATGAACAAAATTATTTTTAGTACAGACCATATTGTGCTTTCTAAAATAAAGCAAGATGCACCTTGAATTGAACTCGGTGAATTGCTATTGAAATGTGCAGATCCAATTCCCTTGAAAACTTTTTGCAAAGAGGCAAGTTGTCATCAATTCGTCTTAAACAAATAGTAGTTTCCTTACTTTACATGTTTATTGCATCATATCTTTAGCTTTTTAATCTCTCTGAATACATAGTTTATCTTTACCTGATTACATTCTTAACATAACTTGTTATTTTTTAGTAATATAAACTTTTCATGTATTTTGTGCTAATTAATTAACATCACATTCACATGCAACACATAATGATCATGACTCAACAGAACAATAAGCCTCTTTAGAAATTAAATAGGTGAGTGTAGAGATCAATGCTATCCTACTTGAGAAAATAAATAGGGAAAAAAGGATCGAGAGAGCATCGGTATACCAAAATTAGAAAAATACACATTTTCTCCAATTGAATATATTGACGCATGCATTGTAATTTTAATTATAATATTATATACTTCATTCTTTTTGTGTACAATCTTTATAGTGACATAATGTCCACGTGCAATGCCTGTACTCTAAACTAGTAAAAGTAAATAAAAAGGAGGCACATCTTTTGAAATTTATTTATGTTTTCCCCTTTTTTTAGATTTTCTCACTTTTTATATTTTTCTTTCTTACTTTTTTGCATCTTCATCATCATTTTCCTCTCTCTTCCCCAAGACCTACAGTGAACCACTATTTTCAACAATATATTTGGAAAAAACTTTATTTCCCTACTTTCTTTCTCCTCAATATGTTTTTGTTAGTTAAAATGGGCTAAGCCCATTTATTAAAGCAAAACACAAATCAACAAATGTATAAAAATCATGTCCAAATGCGGCTTGGCCCAGAAACTTGCAAAATCTGATATACAATAGAAATTAGGAAAGTAATAAGCTGAATCAATTTCAGCTTGAGCTTCCCACTCCAATCACATCGAGTCTCTTCAAACCACTTTCCACCACACTAGTTACTATCTCCGCAAGATGAAGATCCTCATCTAGATCAGCAACTGGGATTGTTGTTTGTTGAACTCTCATTGAAATTCAGTAAGGTTCATTCTAACCTCGATTGATATTGAAGCTTCATAACTTCAACTTCAGCTTCAAGATCATCCACAACAGCTGGTTTGAGATTTGAAGTAAAATGTAATTATCAGCTCAACCCTGCTCATGAAAGCTATGTACTCTCTTTTCCTTAAAACTTAATTTTTCCTCCTATTTAATTAAATAGTGGATTGAATCTAATAAGAGATTGACACCACCATCTATTCCATTAAAAAAAAGATACAAAAAACTTTTAAGGAAATAACTAATGCTCTCTATTTGATGACTTATTCCAGATTACTTGTACCTAGAACTATTGATAGATCTGAGAGCTCAAGCAATATTCACGTCTTGATTTTGTATCTTTGAACACCCCAAACTCTTATCAGGTACGGATACTCCATCGTATGAATTTCCTTCTGACGTAGTTATTTGTGCTTTTTTTTGTGAACAATAAACTAGTTGTGGTAAATGTGGCCCATGTCTTTTAAGCTACGTATAAGCATTAATCAAATTTCCTCCTACAAATATGTGGTGTTCCTTCTTTGTCAAACTGTAGTAATTTTTTTCCTTCACTGGGCACATCCTGTAAATGCTCTATCTGAAAGTTACTTGTAAAAATAAAAATTTAGTTAGTGAAAAAATCAGCAAGAACATTTCCTTTTCGAAGGGAATGTTGTCTCTTGTTGATAAAAATTCATAAGGTTGCTGATTTCCTTGACTTCAACTGATATAGACCAAAGGGTTTCTCACTTCCTTTCCAAAATTTAAATCACGTATACTGAATTTGTCTCAATAACAAGATTATTCCATTGCTTTTCTTTGCAAAACTATAGACATTCTTTGATTGATCTAGCCTCTGGCCCAAACTTGTAGTATCCTGTAACAGAACCTTTGGTCACCACCAAATCTCCCTCATGGTTTCTAATGCAAAAAATAGTTGCACTAGGTCCTGAATTACCTTTAAAAGCACCATTAGTATTGCACTTAAGCCAATTGTCTGGGGGGTGATAATATCTCACTATCTTTAAAGAGTAATTAGGTTTATTCCCTTCCAACATTGCCAAAACATCTGCCCATTTTCTAATCTTACATCCATCTTTAATCTACACTTTATGTACTTAATTATAGTACTAATGATCTAAAAAATAACTTTACTAGAGTAGTTTCCTCCATGCAGTATATTGTTTCTTTTTTTTTTTCTCATAAAAACCACAACATGATTATAGGAACCACCTGAAATGTAATCCTTACTCTTTCATATCCATGAGATCTCCACCATTTTCAGACACTTTCCTTAAGGTAGTTGAGTGGGTTAAAATTAGTTTCCTTTGTGAAGTAATTCCAAACTGTGATAGCCGTCTCTCCTTTAAAAAATAAATGCTTTATAGTCTCCCTATCAGAATTTAAATAACAACTGTAATTATATGAAATGTTGTGTTTCCAGGCATGCATCAAATCTTCCACTGGAATCATACCCTTCCACATTCTCCAAATAAAAATTGAGAATTTAAAGAAAAAATCTTTATTCCAAATAATCTGCAGGTCTTCATTTTTCCTTTCTTTGTCTAAGTATATTCCATGCACTGGTAACTATAACATTTTCAGAGCTTGTGTGAATCCACAAACGTTTATCACTTTGATTACACAACATAACTTTCTCCATAGTACTTTTTACATGTTCCACCACATAATCAAGAACTAAAATTTGCATATCATGAAAGTCCCATCCCTCACTTGTAAGAAGGTCTCCAATCTCCTTCGAGTCATGAAAAGTAGGAATTTCTGAAGGGTGTTTGAATAAATTGGTCCAATTGTCAAACCATACAGTTGTTGTGCCTCCTCTAGGTTTATACCATAAACCTTGCTCGATTATGTCCATATTCCATAGTATATACTTCCACACTTGAGATTTACTTTCTCACAGAACAAGAGAAGGGATCTATTTCTTATGATATTTATTTCAAAGAATGCCCACAAACTATTTTGAGTCTTCACTCTTCGTCATAATTTAGCATAAAGAGCCTTTAAAATATCAAATAAAGATCTAAAACCAAGTCCACCCTTATTTTTAGGACTACTTACTTTATTTCATGCTGACCAATGTTTACTTCTGCGTGATTCTTTGTTGCTCCAAAAGAGTATCACAAAAATTTTGTGAAGCTCTTTGATCACACTAGCGGGAGGCACAATTTCATATAAAGTATAAATGGGGATTCTTTGTATAACACTTGAGATGGGTACTTCTTTAACTCCATATGGTAACATTTTACCTTTTCAAGCATGAAGTTTATCCTTGACCTTGTCAATCAAGTCTACATAGTGCACTTTCCTCTTCCTAGAGTGAGTAATAGGACAACCTAAGTATTTAATAGGAAATGAATCCTTAGTAAAACAATAATTTGTCCCACCAATATAGAAGATGATCCAACAATATTCTGATGCATAAAGAAAGAGCTCTTTTCTTTATTAATTTTCTGTCTGATTGCTTTTTATAATCTTATAAAATCTGCATTATCTTTCTTAGAGAGTAGTCATCATAAGAAATAAATATGATCTTCATATCATTAGCATAAGCCAAATGATTCAAATTAGCACTTCACTTAGACATCCCATATCCTACAACCACACTATTTTCAAAAAAATAATTTAGATCCCAGGAGAGTACCTCATATGATAAAATAAATAGGGCAGGAGATAGTGGGTCACCTTATTTCACCCCCTAGTAGAGTGAAAAAACCCATAAAACTGGCCATTAAGAAGAACTGAATAGTAGTTATTAAAAACCAACCTCCATATCATATAAATAAAAATTAAAGAGAACCCTATTTTCTTGAGAATCCTTCTAAAAAATAACTAAGAAACTCTGTCATAAGCTTTATCCATGTCTAGATTTATGACAATATTAGATGATTTTGCCCTTTTACCCAGATCAAATATCAACTCTTGAGAAAGCAAAGCATTTTCAATAATACTTCTTTCTTTAACAAAGCCTAATTGATTAGAAAAAATCAATTTGGGGAGCAAATCTTTAAGTCTATCATGGATAATTCTTGATAAAATTTTAGTAATGAAATTACTCAAACTAATTGGTCTTATCTTCGATAAGGAGAGCACATTTTTCTTTTGGGGATGAGAACCAGGTTTGTGTAAGTGTAGATTTAAGAAGGGAGTTACATGCAAAGAATTCATGCACCATCCTTATATTATCTGGCCCAACTATCTCCCAACAAACCTTATAGAATTACAAGTCAGACCATCAGGACCACTAGAACTATCTTTACTAAACCTGAAAGTTGCTCTTTTTCCTTCTTCAGAATCAGGTAAAGCACTCAACTCCTCATTTTTTTCCTCTGTTATAGTTTATGGAATGTGATTCAAAAGAGTGAGATCTGATGCATCCTTTTTTGTTGAAACTGATTATGAAAAAATTGTAATGCTTTTTCAGTTATTTCTCCTTAATTTTCTAACCAACAACCTTGAGTATTTTGACTTTTGTTAACCTTTAATCTCTATCTTCTACCTTCAGTATACAATAAAAAAATTTAATGTTTCTGTCACCATTCACAAACCACTAAAAATCAACTTTTGCTGCCAAAATTGTTCCTTTAAGTGAAGATATTTTGTATATGCAACTTTATCTTTTTGTGTAACAACTTTATTTTCTATAGATAGAAATTTATCAAAGAGCTTTTGTTTCACCTTTGTAATTACTTTCCTTATTTATAACTACCGGAATATATTCTCATATGTCAACTTACTCTACAAAAAAAGGTCTCTCTTTACTTTCTTAATCCTTATTATAAAATTAAGAAAAGGATTAGAGGAAACCTCAGAATCCCAATTTAAACTCACCACCTCTTTGAAAGAATCATGTTTCGTTTAGAAATTAAGAACCTTAAATAATTTCTTAGCAGTATTAGATGTTCCTTTGCAAGACAGAAACAATGAAGCATGGTTTAAACTAGTTCTAGAAAGATGTTCCACTTTCATATGAGAAAATTCATGCAAAAAACTAAATTAGTCAGAATTTTATCTAGTCTCTAAAAAATGCAATCATCCCCTCCTCTATCATTCCACCATGTGAAAGGATTTTCTTTGAACTGACTTTAAATTAAATCACAAGATTCAATATATTTTTTGAAATTATCACAGTCTGCCGCAATAACTGAACTACCTTCAATTTTTTCCTCTTTAATTTAACATAACATTTAAATCTACCCCAATTACTCAAGAATGGATCTTTCAGCCTTCAAAGTACAAATTTTAATCCATAACTCTAAACTTTTATTCTGATCACACTTAGTATACACTAAACTACAAAGGTATAAGAAATGGTCTGATTGAGCATTTTAATAGATATTTGCTTGTATAAACTACTGAATACCGTGACATCATATCCATGATTAACAAAAATCCAAACTTTACCATTTCTGTTATGAAGAACTATAGGCATCTTCAGTCGGTTTTTGTATTTCATAACTATCCTAATATATTGAAAAGACTCTAGTAAGGAGACAAAGGCAAATTTATAAAAGTTGTACAATATTTGCACCCTTTAAAATGCTTTTTGTGACTTTACTGACCTAATATTTTAAATTATGACTTTCATCATTGTTTAACCTATTGGGAGGTCATATTCTTCTTTAGTTGAACTTTGACTGGCTGATTAACTTCTCGATTGCCATGTTTTTTGTCTTTCTTAGCTGAATTAACAACTTTTGCAGTTCGAGGTGATGTGACTACATATCTGAAGATCTGATCCTTATTTTTATCAAAGTTATCTTTATTTTCATCCTTTATAGCTAAAACATCCACCTTATGGGTGAAAATATCATGCAGTGCTTTATTAGAAGATTAACCTGTCTTAATTGCAAAGCATCATTAATTGATTGCACTAACTCTCCTTTATTTCCTGCAGAAATTAATTGATCTTTGTTATAAAAGAACATTGACAAACTGATCATCCAATGTAGTTGGTGAATCCAATTTTTCAACTGGAAAAGTTGCTGAGCTATCCACCTCTAATGGCACCATGTATTTAGTATTTTATAGAGCCTTGGTCTCATCTAACTCATCATACATTGCATCATCTTCTGTGATACCAACTCTGTTACATTTTTAGTCTATATTTATCACCACTATTTCATTGTGTTGCTTCTTCTCATGGACATTAACTTTTACTGAATCTTGTCTGTTACTATCCTCATCAATTGTATTGTCCTTAATTTGTGAAAATAATCAACTTTGCTTCTGATGTGCTATAGAAATATAACACTTTAATGCTTAAAACGAGGAAAATAAACAAGTTTCTGAGGTTGTTTTGTTATATATGATGCATTTTGGGCATGTTTTGCAGGAAACTAGATTTTGGATGCTAAGTTCATGAAAAAGAGGAAAAAATATGTTTTGGGCTTCTTATGTGAGCAATAGTGGGTGTTCGTGATACCTTTTGAATTGTTCGTGACCAAAACATATGTAGGAATTGAAGAAGAGCTGAAAAAATAATTTCTAGCACTTGCTAAGTCAACATGCAGACTGCATTTAGTACATTTGGACCGCATGTGGGCAAAGCATGTGTCAGAAGTCCAAAATCTCGAGAGCTAACCTGCAGGAAATTTTGATCTTGGCATATACGGTCATTACATACGCCCAGCCTGCGGGCCATATGTACCACATGCTCCCAAGGCCAGGCCGCTGTGGTAACCACATGTATCTACCGATCCTTTTTTTTTCTATTTCATTCGGGATTTAGTTTTAGGGTTTTCTCATGTACTGTAAATACCCCTTATGTATTTTTTAGTAAAAGTTACACACTCTTGATACTCACAAATATATTTGAGTTCGAGATTTAATTTTATTCTTGGAATTCTTTTGTATTAATTTCGGTTGATTAATTCAGTTAAGGTTTTGGGTTTTTACTTGTGATTATTCTGATTTCATTTTATGCTTTCATTCATGAATGTTTTTGATTACTTCATAAGCATGAGCGACTAAAAATTCTTAGCTAGGGTTGTGGAAGCCCTGGTGGATTGATGAAGTAGGGAAAGTGCTATTGTTGTTCAGAACTGGTACCCACATATACATTGTATTGTCTTCACTTTAATATTTATCTTAGCGGTTGCAAATATTAGAATTCCACCTAAGAGGAGTAATGACTAGGAAAAGATAATGATAAAAGTAATTTGGAGTTTAACTATCGATCCACGCTAATAAATTTTATCTAAGTAAGATGGTTAGATTTAATCTAATAACTAGAGACTCAAAAGGTAATAGTTAAGTGGGGTCAAGATAAGAGTTTGTAAGGCGATATCCTGGGACTTAAAAGGTAAGGATAAAATCCTTCTGCTCGTCTAAAAGACTGTAGAAGGTACATAACTTATCGATTTTGTATGCAAGGTATCAGGCTAATTTAACAAAGCATGATAAGCCTATGGAGTTGAGAAGCCAGGGGGGACACAATCCTAGTGTTTACCTATGACTGATTACAACTGAAGTTGATATTTTCCACTTGTTTGGTATTTCTATTCAAAACCCCTATTTACTTTTCTTGTTCTGCTTGTTGATTACAACAATTGAGAGCCACGATTCCATGTATTATATTGGGATTTGACCCAACCTTTTTTGGGTTACTATATTTAGCAACGACCGTATCATCTTCAGAGTGGAGGTATAGCTTGGGCGTCACCAAATTTTGGTGCCGTTGTTGGGGAATATGGTATTGATTTATAAATTAAAGTTGTTGCAGTTCTTGGGTGTTTCTTTTTGTATTTTCTCTTAGTTGGGTATATGCCGGTGTATACCTAATACACAGAGTAAAGGCAATCCCTTACTCCAGTGAATCCGAATCTAGAGAGGATCCTACAAACACCTATTAGGATGATAGAACTAAAAATAGATAATATTTCTAAAGAGGTTCAAAATGATATGCCTCTCCCCCATCCCGAAGGAGTAGAGGATATTGTTGATCAACAGATTGGTGAGCTTTTACCTCAAGCTAAAAATAAGAAAAGGGTAACAAAACAAGCTCAGCGGGTAGCTAGAGAGGCATAGCTAGCTGGATGAAGACAAAAAGCAAACCGCCAAGCAGTACTCAGTGAAAATCAGAATAGAGCTAGAGGTGCCTGTGTTCAAATGATCCCAACTTATTAGTATATGCAGCCATATATAGATAATGAATAAGATTTAGGATACATTGAGACGGCAGAGATTGGAGCCATTATCCCTCTTGTTTTACCCCCTGATGTCAAGTTTAATAGCTTTAGTGCTATGATCTAGCTCCTATACTTGAAGGGTGTGTTTGCGGGGTTGCCTATATATGACGCAAACATGCATCTATCAAATTTTATGGGGATTTGTACTTTACATACCATACCATACCAGGGGTAGATTAGGAGACACGTAGACTGAGCTTGTTTCCCTTCTCGCTTATTGGAGAGACATTGTTATGGCTAGGGGAACTTTCAAGAGGATCCATCACTACATGGAATGAGCTACATAGATAATTCTTTAATAGATTCTTCTCTCTATCTAAAGTGACGCAACTAAAGGATGATAGTTATAATTTTAGACAATTACAATTAGAATCTATGTACGAGTGATGGTTTAGGTTCAAGAAGAAACTTAGCATGGTGACCAATCACCAAATTTTGAGGATAAGTTTATTGGATATATTCTATAATGCCCTGACTATCAATTCTAGAGATATGGCAGACACTATCGCTGGAGGAGCATCTATATTGCGATGGGAGATTGCTTCTAGTATTATGGATCAGATCTAATAAACTAGGCAAGGGGTGGCAAACTCGGGAGGTTGAGAGAGGTTCTGACACTTATGCCATTAAAGCTTCTGGTGAGTGGAAAGTAACTGAGGATGTTTTAGCTCAGGAGATTTCACTATTAAGGGCTGATATTGGTGAGTTGGCCAGGCAATTTACAATAATAAATTCTGCTAAGGTTAATGTGGTAGGGGCACAGGGTGCAACCTTTAGGGTTCATGAATCTGAACTAGATGAGGAGGTAAAGTATGTGGATCATCAGTTAGAGGGTTTTTTATCCCAAGCACAAGGGAATCAAGGTCAGAACTATTATTATGATAAAGACAAATACATTCCACCTGGCAGACGAGATGCATAGTCAAGAATAGAAAAAATATTAACTAAGTTGATGAAGGGTCAAGAGACCTGCCTTAAAGTACTTAAAGCTGATATTTCAGGATTGACCCAAAAGGTCGAGTCACATACAACTTCTATCAAGCAGTTGGAGCAGCAGTATGGGCGAATCTCTACTACTTTGGCCCAAAGACAACCAGGTGCCCTTCCTAGTGACACTGTGCAGAATCCTTCGACACTTGTTAATTGTCTAGATAATAACACTAGGAGTGGTTTCCCACCTGATGAACATTTTTTGCCTACTACTAATAAGCCAAAGAAGGATAATATTGTTGTTGACGAGCCGCTTAAAGCTGAGTTTGAGAAGCTGACTTGTAGTGATGATGATTTTGAGAGTCATTATGGTGATGACTGATTTTCATAGGATCTCCATGATATAGTGAAATAATTTAGCACGAATTCTTATGCACCATTAGTAGAAAAGAAGGGGGACGTAAGTGTAGTCACCATCCTATGTTTGATTGTCCTTTTTGATATTAATCAGGCTTTATGTGATTCGGGAGTAGAAATAAATATAATGTTGTTAGTGATATACAGGGTGTTGGGGTTATGAGAAATCAAGCCTACATTTCAAGGCTATTGATGGATGATTCATTTGTAAAGGAGCCAGTGGGTATTGCGCACTGTAGAAGAAAGGGTGGCATTATTTACCTATCCAACAGATTTCATGATTTTTTATTATGAAGTAGATGCTCAAGCTCTGATTATATTGGCTTGACCCTTCTTGTCCACTGGTCGGGTGTTGATTGATATGCACTTAGAGGAGATCACCTTCAAATGGAATAATGAGCAAATAGTGTTAAATATATTCATGATGGTACAATAACCAAATGATATAAGAGTGGTTGCAGTGATAGATACTATGGATGATGACGTAGTTACAGTAGATGTGCCTATTGAGGAAATATTAGGGGTAGAAACATTAGTAGCAGTGATTATGAACTTTGAGAGTGATGGGATAGATGAATATGATGAGATAGTTAATGCACTACATTGAAACACCCTAGATTTTGGCCCTTGAAAATTTCTCGAGCTTTGAGCTCACTGCCCTAGTTACGACTGGACCCCATGAGTCGAAGGGTGTCCTGACAATTTGTAACCAAACCAGTAAGTCTATGTCTTGATTCTTCTCTAAGTATGAGTGGCTCACTAAGAGCTATAATGAGATATTACGAGTTATTAGGTATAATCATAGGGTGTTAGTGTATGTCTCAAATTGGGTTCTATGTTGGCTATGACTAAAACCTACGAGTCGTAAGGTCCCTGTAAGACCCCACAAAGTTCTCTCATAGTCTGAACCTTAGAGCATGTCAAGTGAAGTGTAATTCTGGCCTTAAAATATCGAGGAGTGATTTCCAAAATGAGAAATATTTTAAACCATGTAGAATTTACCTAATATCGACTTTTGGTCATGTAGAGAATTGAATAAGCTTTCTGTCGATACCAAATTTTCCCAAATCCGACACTCGGGCAAAGAGTTCGAGCTATTTTAGTTAGACAGTGTACCACCTGGAACTTTAGCGGGTCGCGGAGCCAGCCAAAATGGCAATTGTCAAATTCCAGTGAGCCTCCGCGATTCCACCGCGTCGCAATGTCTTTCTAGTTCACAACTAAAGTGGAAATGCGATTTCCACCACGTTTCACCAAGGCTCAGTTTCCCAATTGTCCAATTTCCAGTAAGCTGGCGCGATTATGGCGCGTCGTGCCAGCACGTAAAACCGGAATTTTTCCAGTTCTAAATTTTAATTCCAAGGGCAAAAAGGGTCTTTTCCCAACCCTTATATATACTCTTTAACATGAGATTCAACACATTTACCCTCAAATATTGTTGGTTTCTCTCAATTTTCTTCAAGAACAAGACCTAGAATTTCTAATCCAAGACCCAAATCATCAACGTTTCACTATGAATCTTTCAAGAATTACATAGCAAGGTATGTTAGATATTGATTCTTGGGTTTCTTCTGCCCAAGAAGTTCAAGAATCCTTTTCAAAATTTTAAAGTTCATGTTTTATGCGTTTTCATGATTTATGTGAGTAGAAATTGAAGTTCATGTTGTTGATAAGTTTTAATTCATGTTTTGATTATAAAGATTCAAGTTTTGACCTTAGTATGTGTTGATTATGTGATGTTCATGATAAAGCTCCTTCAAGAAGCATGTTGAATTATGTAATCATGTTAATTGGGTGTATTGAATATTGTATGACCAAATTGTGCCTCCCATATGTTTGACAGAATGCTTATGTGAAGAAGATAGTACCATTGTAGCGTGTTAAGTATGAAATCTCCTATTATGTGTCAACTAGTGCATCCCAAGTGTTTGTTGAAGGACCTTTATGAATGAATTAAGATATATTGTAAGCACTCACATGTGTGTGTATTCCTTATTGAATGAGTTAAGAGACAATAGCATGCCTCCCTATACAATTACATGATTAAGATTCCCAAGTGCTTGAAGTAATGCTTCATTGACTATGTTGCGAATGATAGTCTATGGTTATGTTATTACGCAGGAGTGGTCAAGTCTTGTCTATTTATGTAATCGAGTCCTGGGGGTATTTATACCCGACAAATTAGCTGCTGTCTAGAGCCAGTGTCAGTTTTCACGATAATCTCAGTTAAGCCATGATCCTTAGAACTCAGTCAGTTACAGATTCCAGTACTCTCAGACAGTTACAGAACTTAAGAAATCTCAGAAATCTAAGTATCATTATCATTCCAGCTTCAGTTCAGAACTCAGCTCAGATCTTAGTAGTATTAAAGAATTCAATTTCAGACCTCAGTAGCATTCAAGTAATCAATTCAGAACTTAGTATTATTCAGTCAGATAATGGGATTCAGTAGTATTCCGTCAGATAACTGAACAAAGTAAACTCAATCAGATTAGTCGAGAAATATGAGCATTAATAGATTCAGCTCAGTTTAAGTTTAGTTAAGAATCAGTTTAGTATCTATTCAGTTGGGAGTAGGATTCAGCACCGAGCGACGACAGGGATGACGATTTCCCCATTATTTTAGGCATAGTCATTAATAACAATCCCTACACTCCAGAACTGCGTAGCCAGCGCAGATGAGGAGTCACCCATTATATTAGGCTTGGCTCCAACCAGGTGTCACCCGTATATTAGGCATGGCATCCTGGGTTTAGAGAGAAGTGTCTTTACCCGTGGCACGGTACTGGCACCCTTCCAACTGGGGTTACAGGTTGGACCCCAAAGAAGCTAGAAGGGGCATGTCGGTTAGATGACTACCTCCCACAGTCTCAATTTCAGATTCAGTCTTAGTACTTGAATTTAGTTGAGGAGTCACCCATTATACTAGGCTTGACTACCTCTCAGAGATCACCCGTTATATAGGCTTGATCTCAGATTCAGACAATCATATTCAATATCAGTAGACTTAAAGATCACCTGTTATATAGGCTTGATCTCAGATTCAGACAATCATATTCAATATCAGTAGACTCAACGATCACCTGTTATATAGGCTTGATCTTAGATTCAGACAATCATATTCAATATCAGTAGACTCAAAGGCCACCCGTTATATAGGCTTGATCTCAGATTCAGACAATCATATTCAATATTAGTAAACTCAAAGATCACCCGTTATATAGGCTTGATCTCAGATTCAGAAAATCATGATCAGTAGACTCTGAGATCACCCATTATATAGGCTTGACCTCAGATTCAGTTTATCAAGTATCAGACATCATTACCAATAAACTTAGAGGTCACCCGTTATATAGGCTTGATCTCAGATATAATAAATCAGTATCAGTATCAGCAAAATTAGACATCAATCTCAATAGACTCAGTTATTCAGTCTCTCAGTATTAGTAAACTCAAACATCAGTACTAGTAGACTCAGTCATCAGTAATCAGAAACCAGTATTCAGAGTTCGTATTCAGTGTTACTGCTATTCCAGTTTTGGTTTGTGCATTCATGTATATGTCCTCCTTCAGTACTCTCATATTATGCAGATAAGTAATTGTTCATGCATAAGCCCTTGTATTTAGCCTTACCTCATCTAGAATACCAGTACATTCAAAGTACTGACGCATACTTTTTTCTTGCGCTATGGTATCTTATACCATAGGTTCCGAAGCATGAGATCCAGATAACCCTTAGCAGTCCAGACTCAATCAGCAGTAGTAGACGTAATATTGAGTCCTCTTCATTTGAGGATGAAAGTTATTTTTATTATTGCATTAGATTCAGTTTATTTTTAGTAGATGGGGTTAGTTGGGAACATGTCCCATCAGCTCCACAGTTTAGACAGTTAGAGGCTTTTCTGATAGATGTATTAGTATTCAGTTTTCAGTATTGACCTTATGGCAAGTTTTGTGCCAGTTTTCCACATTATTCAGTATTTTTATACAGTTATTATAGCAGGTAACAGATAAGGGTTAGCTTGTGGTCCTTCGGGATTATGAGCACTGTGTGGCATTCTGATTCTAGAAAATTGAGGCGTTACAGTCCCATTATGATTAGTGCCATTGAGTCATAAGGATAATAATGTAGGGTGACTTAGTTGTACTACCTTGGTTACGACTCGTTGTGATGAGTCATAAGGAGTGGTTACCAGTCAAGGGGT
Source organism: Capsicum pubescens (assembly GCA_030864215.1). NCBI lineage: Eukaryota > Viridiplantae > Streptophyta > Magnoliopsida > Solanales > Solanaceae > Capsicum > Capsicum pubescens. The sequence goes on from CM061540.1 coordinate 95,972,744, forward strand.
TGACTCGTAATCAAAGGCGGTACTTTTTAGCTATTAAGTTGAGTGCATTCTAGATATTTCCCCTCTTAACCAAATAGAACTCCACAACTTATAACCTCTTTTAGAGTGTCATTATCTCTAAAAAACATCTAAGTAACTCCTCAAACACTCCCAAATTCTCAAGGTTAAGAACACTTAGGGTTTTTATAAGGTTGATCAGTTAGGGTTCTCAAGGGTAATTTCTCTCCATACATCTTACTATTACAGGCATATTACTCTTCCCTCATTGTTAATTTTGTAAAAGCATATGATTTAAAGTATTGTTCATGAAATTATTGTGATGGTTTTGAAACACAGGTTGGGGGGTTTGAATGTTTATGAATTGAACAAAGTTTCTTATGGTTTATATATGATTTTCATGATTTAAATATGGTTTCAAACTTGTGGGGGCATGAGGATGGTGAATGAACTAGGGAATTATGATTTTCCCAAACTTGTGACTTTTGATGTGGTTATGTCCCCAACCCTAAAATGTGAAATTGGTTTTAGTTATGAGAACTGTGAAAATTTGTGAAATTAAATTAGTCTTGAATTATTGCATGATATAAAAAGGTATTTGAAATACAATAGTATGATTTAATTAAAAAAAGAAGTCGGTGTTCCCCAATGTGTATTAATGAACAAAGGGAGTTGTTCTCCCTGAGTTAATAGAAATTGTTTTGGCAAGACTTATTACCTTGCAAGTATAGTTGGTATGACAATACCAATATTGTATGCCTTAATGTAGAATGTGATTAAATGAATGGGAATGTGTGATACTTTTTTAACTGGATATAATAAGGATTATGTAGTTGAGTCGTGAAAGTGGAGGTCCGAGTGACCGATACTGGACACTGAGTGTGCTGATGTGAGAGTCAGAGTGACCAGGGAGGTTTGAGTCCCCTTATTATTATTTAATAATTATGGAGGTTCGAGTCCCTCGTAAATTATTATATGATCGGGTGCTAAAGTCACCTTTGTATATGTTGGAGGGTTTGAGTCCCCTATGTGTATATATAAGATTATTCTCTAATTCGTATGGCTACATGTACTAGAGCCTTACCAGAGGGTACGATATGGAGCCCATATAGCCCGTGGGTACTATAATATGACGATTGAGCTACATAATCCAGGTTAAGGTTTTGAAAAACATGTTAAGACTTATTTCTTATCCTGGTATATGATATGTATATATACACATGTTTATGCATTTGATTATGTGCATTGGTTTTTAAAATGACTTTAAACTGTTCATACTGTCATTATGTTATCCTTATCCCCGAGTTACACTCTAGCGTTCACCCTGCTAATCGTCTTCGGACCCTGTATCCCTATGCCATGGAAAAATTAGTAATACTTCTTCTCCTCTAGCTCTGTGACATAGATCTGGGATCATCTAGCAAGTTAGATTGATGTGGTGAGCTTCCATTATTAAGAATACCCCATTTCATGATTATGGTTTCCTTTACATTTTGACTATTCCTTTAGATTTGTTTTTTGGGCTATTATCAGGGACTTGTCCTGATGCTTTATTGATGTTTAGTTTTGGATCAAAATTTAGAAGACTTTGTTTGGACTATTGTGTCTATTGGGCAGTATCGGTCGGTCAGTTGGCCGGTCGATGGTTTGATCGATCAATGGTAGTTGGGTATGGACATAAATTTAAACTTTCTTAGACTATTGTATGCTATCTTATGATATGTTCAAAATTCAGCCAAACTTCAGGTGTTGTGTGTTTGGTTTTGATAGGTGGAGGGGGTGATCTCTGGTCCACATAAGATTGAGATACCCATCATGGTCAGGCCCTGGTTTGGGTCATAACAAAAGAGGTATCAGAGCCTAGGTTTGGTGTCATTAGGTTTCCAACAAAGCCGTGTCGAGTAGAGTCTCTTTTATGGATGTGTAGCGTGCCACACTTATAAAGGAGAGGCTATGATATATTTAGGAATATTTCTCTTTCTTGTTGTTTTTTAAGCTATAGAGTCTAAGGACTTGAGTCTCTCTAATTCTCATGTCACGACCTGAGACGAGGCCCTGTTCGCGACGGGCATCCCGAACCATCTAAGCCTTAGATACCCTTGAACTCCTCAACCCACTAGTGATATTGTCCGTTGTAAGCCCAGTCCCTCACGACTTTAAAATATGTCACTAGGGAGTAAGACTTGCTTACTTATATACCCAGCATCCCTCCTGTGTTTTACCGATGTGGGACTCATTTTCCTAAGTTGGGGTATTACATACACCCTCCTTATGGACTCAGCGTCCACGCTGAGGTTTGACCCACCGAATGGGATTTTCCTAAACTCAGGATTGAGGTTTGCCCCGCCTTACCGAGATTTGCCTACACTCAGTTTGAACTCTGGCCCATACTGACAAGGCTTAAATAGAAGCATCTTTGGTACTATTTTGTCATGACCCGAGCCAGGGCCTTGGCCGCGACGAACATCTCAAACCATCAAGGCTCGAGATACCCCTGAACTCCTCAACCCACTAGTGATATTGCCTGCTCTGGCCCAGCCTTCACAACTTTAAAATATGTCACTAGGGAGTAAGGCTTGCTTACTTATATATCCTGCATCCCTCCTGTGTTTTGCCGATGTTGGACTCTTTCTTCTAAGTTGGGGTGTCACACCTCATTTGTTCATTTTTCAGATCATGCCTCCCAGATTATTTGAATCTCATGGAAACTCCTCCATCCCACTTGAGTATAATGCTGATGGGATAAGCCCTACTTATGAGGTACATACCTAGTCTTGGGGTCTAGTTCCTGATTGCCCTCTTGGAGTTCCACCGTTCCCCTTTAGTCCTCCTCGAGCTCCTCAGGCTAATGTGTTGAATATAGAATTTTATCATTTTATTAATATGTTGGATTAGTTGGTAGCTTCTCAATCTGAGCGTACAACTTCTGTTACTCTATCTTTTGAGGTTACAAGGGTTGGCCAGTTTATGATGTTGAGCCCTCTTGTGTTCATTGGTGTTAATATTGAGAAAAAATCCTCAAGGTTTTATCAACCAGATGGAGAAGATCTTTTGGGTCATGGATGCTACTAATATGGAGGGTATAGAATTCAAAGCCTATCAGTTGAATGATGCAACATACTAATGTATAAGGAATGGAAATGTTCCAGGGAAGATGGTGCCAAATCTGCATCGTAGGATGAGTTCTCGAGTTCTTTCCTGGACTACTTCTTTCCTCAAAAGTTGAGGAAGGTGAAAGTGGAAAAGTTTGTTAATTTGAAGCAAGACAGGATGACGGTCAAGGAGGATGCCTTGAAATTCCATCAGTTGTCCCGATATGATCCTGAGTTTGTGTCTAGCATGAGGGCTAGAATAAGGAAATTTACTTTTGGATTGTCCCGTGATTTGATTCTAGAGAGTAAGACTGCCTTATTAAATAAAGATATGGATATCTCCAGATTGGTTGTGTATATACAACAGGTTGAGGAAGAAAAAAAGAAGCAGGTAGAGATAGAGGAAGGCAGAATAAGAAGTTTAGATTTTTTAATCAGGGTAGAGGTCAACAGTAGAGTGGTACAGATGACGGAAAGTTGTTTAAGAAGAAGTGGGGGAGTTCTGGTTCATACTCTATGGCTAGTGTTCCTTATCCAAAGTCATCGAGTGATCTTCATTCCCAGTATGATAGTGGGTTTAGGTGATAGAGTGCCTAATCTCAGGCTAGTGGAAATCATTCCACTCCATCATATCCTTCTTGTAGATTCTGCAGGTATATGCACCATGGGTTCTGTAGAAAAGAGAGGAACACGTTTTAAAATGGCCAGATTGGTCATCTGTAGAGGGATTGTCCTTCTAAGGTTGCTTTGGGGGTAAACAAGATTCATGTTGCCGCTTTATCAGCTCCTACACCAAAGTATATTGTTTCTACTTCTATTACCGACACTGGCCAAAATCTCTTATATGCTTTGCTACCTTCCAGGACTCTGAGGCATCTCTTGATGTCGTTACTGGTATATTACGACTCTTTTCTCGTGATGTATATTACTTTCTTGATTTAGGGTCTAATTTTTCTTATGTGACCCCATTTGTGGTTGTGCATTTCGATCTGGGTCCTGAGTGTATTCCCAATCCCTTTTCTATTTCAACCCCGATAGGTAACTTTATGGTTGATAGAAGAGTCTATAGGGGTTGTGTGGTATCTGTTGGTGGTAGAGAAACTCTGGTAGATCTGATAGAGTTAGATATAGTTAATTTTGATATCATATTGGGGATGGATTGGTTTCACTCGTGTTATGCCTCCTTAGATTGTTAGACTAATAATGTCATGTTTAAATTCCCTGATGAGCCGATCATTGAGTGGGAATGGGGTTCTTTAGTGCCTAAGAAAAGGTTCATATCATATCTTAGAGCTTGGAAGTTGATTTCCAAGGGATGTCTCTATCATTTGGTCTAAGTTAAAGATTCTAACTCGAAGGATCCTTCATTGCAATCCATTCCCGTGGTTAGTGAATTTCCTGAGTTTTTTCTTAATAATCTTCTTGGTATCTCTTATGATAGGGAGATTGATTTTGGGATTGACCTTGTTCTGGACACTCTTCCTATCTTTATCCCTCTCTATAGAAGGCTCCGATTGAGTTGAAGGAACAAAAGGAGAAGTTAAAAGACCTCCCCAACAAGGGTTTTATCTGTCTTAGTGTGTCTCTGTAGGGTGCTCCTGTTATGTTCGTGCATAAGAAGGATGGTTCCCACTAAATATACATCAATTACTGCCATTTGAATAAGGTTATGGTGAAGAATAAGTATCCCCTTCCTTGTATTGATGATTTGGTTGACCAGCTTCAAGTTACTAGATGTTTCTCTAAGATTGATCTTAGGTTTGGTTATCATCCGCTAAATATTAGGGAGGTGGATATCCCTAAGATTGCCTTCCAAACCCGGTATGGTCATTATAAACTCTTAGTCATGTCTTTTGGTTTGACTAATGCCCCAGCGACATTCATGGACTTGATGAATATGGTCTTCTATTAGTTTCTGGATTTGTTCATCATCATATTTATAGATGATATTCTGGGGTATTCTAAGAGTGAGGTGGATCATGCCGATCACCTCCGTATCGTGTTCAAACCTTGAAAGATCTACATTTGTATGCTAAGTTTCTGAAGTGCGAATTTTGGATGAAGGTTGTTACTTTTCTGGGTCATGTCATTTCTAGTGAAGGGATCTAGATGGATTCACAAAAAGTTCCAGTGGTTAAGAAATGGCCTAGGCCCACGACTCCATCCGATATTTAAAGCTTCTTGGGTTTAGCCGGTTACTATAGGATACTGGTGGAGAGTTTCTCGACTATAGCTGTCCCATTAACTAAATTGATCTAGAATCAGGTAAGGTTCTTGTGGTCTGACGCTTGTGAGGGTAGTTTTGAAAAGCTGAAAGATAAGTTGACTTCAACTCCAGTTTTGACTCTGCCTGAAGGTACTGATGGTTTTGTTGTCTATTGTGATACATATCATGTAGGACTTGGTTATGTGTTGATGAAGCACAGCAGGGTAGTGGCCTATGCTTCTAGGTTGTTGAAAGTTCATGAGAAGAATTATCCAACTCACGACCTGGAGTTGCTGACTATGGTGTTCATATTTAAGATTTGATGTAACTATTTGTATAGAGTCTATGTAGATATCTTTTTTGATCATAAGAGATTACAATATGTGTTCACCTAGAAGGAGTTGAATCTCAGATAGAGAAGGTGGCTTGAGTTGCTAAAAAATTATGACATGAGTCTCCACTATCACTCAGGTAAAGCTAATGTGGTTGCTGATGCTCTTATTAGGTTATCCATAGGTTGTCTAGATCATATGGATTAGGATAAGCAGAAATTGGTGAAAGATATTCACCTTTTGGCTAACCTTGGAGTTCGTCTCTTGGACTTTAAGAATAGTGGTGTATTTGTGTAAGAGGTGGTGAAGTTATCCCTTATTGCTGAAATAAAGGAAAAGCAGGTACTAGATCTTGTCTTAATAAAGATTAAGGGAGATGTGGGTCAACAAAAGATTGTAGCTTTTGAGATTGGTGGCGATGGTATATTTAGGTACCAAGGTAGATTATACGTTCCCGATGTAGATGGGTTGGGAGAGAGGATCTTGGTTGAGGCTCATGAGTCGCATTACATCATTTATCCTAGTTCAACAAAGATGTATCATGATCTTAAGGAGATTTATTAGTGGAATAATCTGAAGTGAGATGTGCCCAGTTTTATGGCTAAATGCATGGTGTGTTAATAAGTGAAGGTTGAGCCCTTGAGGCCCGGTGGGTTAACTCAAGAGATTGAATTTCCTGTGTAGAAGTGGGAAGTGATTAATATGGATTTCATTACCGGTCTTACTCGATCTCGGAATACGTTTGATTCTATTTGGGTCATCGTGGATAGGATGACCAAGTGGCTTACTTCTTGCTAGTGAGGACTAATTATTCAGCAGAGGATTATGCGAAATTATTCCTCTACAAGATTGTGAAGTTCCATAGGGCGCTTGTTTCTATCATTTCAAATCGTGGTACTCAGTTCCCATCGCACTGTTGGCGTTCATTTTAGAGAGGTTTGGGAACTAAGGTGAGCCTTAGTACTTGTTTCCACCTGCAGTCGGATGGGCAAGTTGAAAGAACTATTTAGACATTGGAAGATATGCTTTGGGCTTGCATGATTGACTATGGTGGTAGTTGAGTTAATCATTTACCTCTTAATAGAGTTTGTGTATAATAATAGCTACCACTATAGTATTGGGATGGCTTCGTTTGAGACATTGTATAGTAGGAGGTATAGGTCTCCTATTGGGTGGTTTGAAGTTGGTGAGGCGGAGATGTTTGGCCCGGATTAAGTTTACCAAGCGATAGAGAGGGTGAAGGTGATTTGAGATAAACCTAAATCTGCCCAAAGTTGCCCAAAGTCCTATGCTAATATGAGGCGTAGGGAGTTAGAATTTGAGGTTAGCGACTGGGTGTTCTTGAAGGTAACTCCTATGAAGGGAGTAATGTGGTTTGGGAAGAAGGGGAAGCTCAATCCCCAGTATGTCGGCCCATACTTGATCTTGAAGAGGAACGGTAGTGTTGCATATGAAATGGAGTTGCTCTCTAGTTTGAGATTCATTTATCTGGTGTTCTATGTGTCAATGTTGAGGAAATATGTGGGTGATCCATCAATGTATGTGTTTATCAAGGATATTGGTATGTCGGATTCCTTATCGTATGAGGAAGTCTCGATTGAAGAGGATACTTGGGAAGTCAAAGAAGAGATGAAGTGCAAGTATCCATTCTTGTTTTCTTCTCTCCATAATCATGCGTAAGGTATGTGTTATTCTTAACATCTTTGTTTTTAGACTTTGTTAAAGGAAAGATTTATTTCCTTGGCATTCTTATTTTCTAACTTTGTTAAAGGTAAGAGTAGAGCTATATGGAGTTAAATCGTGCTAGCAATTTCCTTGTCCCATCATTCGAGGACAAATGATCCAAGTGGGGGAAAATTAAAACACCCCAGATTTTAGCCTTTAAAATTTTCCTGAGCTTTGAGCTCATTGCCCCGGTTATGATTAGACCCCCTGAGTTATAGGGTGTCTTGATGAGTCATAACCAAACCAGTAAGTTAGTGGCTTGATTTTTCTCTGAGTATAAGTGGCTCACTAAGAGTCGTAATGAGATGTTACAAGTTGTTAGATGTAATCGCCGGGTGTCAGTGTATGTCTCAAATTGGGTTCTGTGTTGGCTACGACCGGACCCTACGATTCATGGGGTCCTATTATGATTAGTGCCATTGAGTCGTAAGGATAATAATGTAGGGTGTCTTGGTGGTACTGTCTTTGTTACGACTCGTGGTGATGAGTCGTAATGAGTGGTTACGAGATTAAGAGTTGACTCTTAATCAAAGGCAGTACTTTTTAGCTTTTAAGTTGAGGGGATTCTAGACATTTCCTCTCTTAACCAAATAGAACCCCATGATTTTTAACCTTTTTAGAGTGTTATTATCTCACAGAAACATCTATGTAACTCCTCAAATATTCCCAAATCCTCAAGGTCAAGAACACTAAGAGTTTTCAAAAAGTTGATTAATTAGGACTCTCAAGGGTGTTTTCTCTCTGTTCATTTTACTATTACAGACATGTTACTCTTTCCTCATTGTTAATTTTTAAAAGCATGTAATTTAAAGTATTATTCATGAAATTATTGTGATGGTTATGAAACATGGGTAGGGGTTTTTGAATGATTATGAATTGAACAATGTTTCTTATGGTTTATAAATGATTTTTATGCTTTAAATATGGTCCTGGCGCTTTATTGATGTTTAGTTTTAGATCATAGTTTAGAAGGATTTATTTGGACTATTGTGGCTATTGGGCGTATCAATCGATCGATTGGTCGGTTCACGGTGGTTGGGTATGGTCATGCATTTAAACTTTCTTATACTATTGTATGCTATCTTGTTATATGTTCGAAATTCAGTCAAATTTGGGGTGTAGTGTGTTTGGTTTTCCTAGGTGAAGGGGGTGATATACGGTCCATGTGGGACTTGAGATACCCACACGGCCAGGCCCTAGTTCGGGTCATGAGATACATGGCATAGGTTCTTACAATTATGCACCTAAGAAGCTAGATCTTGGATTGAAGAATAGAACCACACCTCCTATAAAACTATACACTGGTATTGGAATTAAAGGTCGTCCCATCTCATTTGCAGTATGCATTCTTGGGGGATAACAATACCTAACGAGTGATCATTATGGAAGATTTGGCAGAAGCAGGTAGAAGTTTTAACATCGGTATTGAAGAAATTCAGGAGATTTATTGGGTAGACCATTGCAGATATTGTAGGGATTCCACCAGGTATATGTACACACAAGATACAACTTGAGCCGTACAACATTCCCAGTATTGAGCATTAGAGATGACTGAACCATTCTATACAAGAGATGGTGAAAAAGTAGACAATCAAGTGGTCAGATCCTGAGGTAGTTTTTCCCATTGCAGATAGCAAGTGGGTAAGCTTGGTTCAATGTGTGCCAAAGAAAAGGGGAAACACAGTGTTTCCAAATAAAAAGAATAAATTAGTACCGATAAGGATAGTGACCAGTTGGAGCGTCTTCATGGATTACAGAAAGCTGAACAAATGAAAAAAAAAACCACTTCCCTATGTCGTTCACAGATCAAATGTTGGACAGACTAGTAGGCAAGGGTTGGTACTATTTCTTGATGGGTATTCAGGTTACAATCAAATCAAGATTGCACCCGAAGACCAAGAAAAAACTACATTTACTTGCCTCTATTGGACCTTTGCAATCAAGAGGATGCCGTTCGGATTATGTAATGCACCTGCCACTTTTTAGAGATATATGATTTCTATATTCTATGATATGGTGGAAGACACGATCGAAGTATTCATTGATGACTTTTTCGTGGTTGGGGATTCATCAATGGTTGTTTGGCCCATTTGGCCAATGTACTGAAGAGATATGAAGAGTGCAATTTGGTGCGAAACTGGAAAAAAATATCACTTCATGGTGAGGGAAGGTATCGTTCTAGGGCACAAGCTCTCCAAATATGGCATTGAGGTGGACAAAGCGAAGATTAAGGTAATTGAGAAATTTCCACCGCCAATGTCAGTTAGAGGTATACGGAGCTTTAAGGGTTATGTAGGCTTTTATAGGAGGATCATCAAGGACTTTTATAAAATTACAAATCCTCTATGCAAGATTTTAGAGAAAGAGGTGAAATTTGTGTTTGATGATACTTGTCTCAAGGCTTTCAAATGCCTGAAGGAACGATTGATTTTGGCACCCATTTTTGAGTCTTCTGACTGGTGTACACCATTTGAGGTAATATGTGATGCAAATGGAGTGTATGATACAAGTACGATCGTGATTATGGACCAATACGTAAAGACTTGAGCTTGGGTGGCTGCCCAACCAATGGAAAAATCTTTGAAGTGTAGAGAACAAGTCCCAACACTCCAAAGCCATCCAATATGCACACTCCAAGGCCTCCCTTTTGTCTTGGATCATTAAGGAGATTCTAGTCATTTTGTATTAAGTTGAAACCTAGGCTATAAATAGGACATGTTAAGTCATTTTGTCATAACTTAGATGATATTTTGAGAGCTCTTTGAGAGTGTTCATACAAGTGTGGATATCACTTGTGACAAGTGTGGAATAACTTGTGTTGGTTGCTTGTTTTAAAACGTTGGTTGCTTGGGGATTCCGTTTCCTTGAGGTCACCGTAAGAAATTGATGTTATTTGTATGAATCCTTGGGTCTTAGTGTTTAATATACACTTTGGTTCATATTGTTTGTGCATTGTATGTCAAGTTATCTATCATTCTATCTTAGTATTATTGTTGTGTTCATTCTCGATTTTGGGTGTCAAAACCCGAGACCTTGTTGTTTCATTTTTGTTCTTGTTATTGTGTTGTAATCTTAGTTTGTGGATTGCTGATTATAGGTGTTGAACACCTTAGAATCTTGTTTTTATCGTGCTTGTATTGTTATTGTGTAGTGAATCCAAGAGGGGTCACCAAAAGGGGTCCTTGGTTCTTCAAATCGTGGGCTATTTTGAGTGTGTTTTCTTTTCTTCTTGAGTGTGTTTTCTTGTCTTCTTGATAATTCCGGTATCAGTGGACTTGAGTGTTGTCCTAGGACAAAGAAGAAAAAAATATCTTGCATCCCCGCACAGAAAAATTATACAATTATAGAGCAAGAGCTACTAACAGTGGTTTTTTCTTTTGAAAAATTTCAGTCTTATTTGATTGGGAATAAGGTCATAATTCACGCTAACTATATAGACTTGAGATACTTGATGTCGAAGAAAGGTGCCAAACCAAGATTGATTTGTTGGGTCTCTTACTGTAAGAGTTCGACTTTGAATTAAAAGACCGAAAAAGGAAAGAAAATCAGGTTGCGGATCACTTATCCAAACTTGAGAGGAGGAGACAATTCATAAACAAAGGGATGATCTTAAGATAGATGATGATTTTCCAGATGAGCGGGTGTTAGCGGCATCTAAAGATTTAATTCCCTAGTTTGCTGATTTTACCAATTATTTAGCAAGCAATCTTATCCCAGAAAACTTATCCTTCCAGCACCAAAGAAGCTTTATGCATGAGGTAAGGAATTTCTTTTGGGATGAGCCGTACCTATTTAGGATTTGTGCTAATAGTGTGATTCAGAGATGCATTTCATAGGTGGAGATGATGAGCATTCTGGAAGCTTATCATTCATCACCAGTTGGGGGTCACCATAGTGGCACACACACAACCCATAAAATTCTGCAGTGTGGGTTTTACTGGACTTTAATTTATAAGGATGGTCATGATTTTTTGTAAGCCTATGACCAATGTCAGTGTTAAGGCAACATTTCACGGCACCATGAACTCCCCATGACACCTATTCTAGAGTTAGAGTTGTTTGATGTGTGGGGGATCAATTTCATGGGCCCATTTATGAGCTCCTATGGCCTGAGATACATTATAGTAGCGGTTTAATATGTTTCAAAATAGGTGGAGGTAGTTGTATTTCTAGATAATGAAGGTAGAATAGTCACCACCTTTTTGAAGAAAAATATCTTTTCTCGATTGGCACTCCACGTGAAATTATCAGTGATGGTGGGTCTCACTTCTGCAACTGCTTATTCAAAGCCATGCTTGATAGATATGGTGTAAGTCATAAGTCGTCTACACCTCACCATCCCCAGACAAGTGGGATAGTAGAAGTCTCTAATAGAGAGATAAAGTCTATCTTGGCAAAGACTGTGAATGCCAATAGGACTGACTGGTCTAGAAAGTTAGACAATGCATTGTGGTCCTATTATATAGCTTATAAGACCCCCATAGGTGCATATCCATATCATATTATATATGACAAGGTATGCTATTTTTTGGTTGAGCTTGAGCATAAGGCACTATGCGCATTGAAAGGCTAAATTTTGAGTGGCGTGATGCAACAAACTTGAGGTTGAGCAAGATTAATGAGTTGGATGAATTCCAACCCCATTCTTATCAGATCTAGACCATATACAAAGAAAGAATGAAGTTGTATCGTGACAGAAAAATTAAGAAAAGAGTATTTGCACCCGATGATTTGGTCTTGTTGTATAATTCAAGACTCCACTTGTTTCCTGGCAAGCTGAAATCTAGGTGGATTGAATCATTCACTGTGGTTAAGCTATTCCCACATGGTGTGAGAGAAATAAAGCGTGATAGTAATATCTCGTTCAAGGTAAACGAGCAGCGAGTGAAACACTACATGGGAAACCTGGAGGAAGTTAGAGTCTATGTTGATATGGACTTTAGTGAAGTCTGAGTATCCAAGGGAATTGGGTCATGCCGCGATGGTAAATCAGGCTCTGCTTGGGAGGCAACCCAAGGTACACAGATGCTTAGTGTGTCCCAGGTATATTTTTACTTCCTTTTGTTTTGTATTATTTTAAAGTATTAGGGATAGTGAGCAGTTTTTAGTTGGGGGTGGGGTATACCATAGCCGCCGTGGGTTTTTACGTCGTGCTTCTTTTTCTATCGGTCGCGATATAGTTGTATGATCGGCATGTCTAGGGTAAATTTGTGTAGTATTGTGTTTTGTTTCACACTGTGTTGTGTTTTATTGTAATTAAGTATTTAGGGCATTAGTCATGTTTTGATTGATTTTTCATACCCCTCTAAATTTTGTGTTTTAGAATTGTCTGAATGTACATATGTGTGAAAAATATGAATATTGTTATGGCATTAGGATTAGGGACATGATAATCACTTGCTAACAATTGCATGAAACAGATAAGTAGTAGCTTGTAATATTGACTTTGTGTCATGTGTGTGTGAGTTGCTACTTAGTTCCCTTTGTGTGTTGAATCAGAACTTGCTCGATTGGTCTTGCCTAGGTTGAAGGATAGTCAGTTAGGAAAGAATCATAAGTCATTTTTTATTTTAGTCCACTTTGAGCCTAAATGACCTTCCATGTGTGAATTATATCACTTGATCCCTAAGTTTGATCCTAATAGCCTATTTTCCTTATTTTTACCTTTCAACTTCCCATTTATGTTACAATGAACCTGTTTTGGCCCTGGTCCTCCTCAGACATTGTGCACCTCAACTCAGGAAAATCACCTAAGTTGAGAGTGGCTATCATAGGGGTGTGTGATGTAAAGAAGGTATGAATAAGGAAAAAATAAAAGAAAAAGAAAGTAGGGCTGGGTGTGGTAGAAAATCTGGAAAAAAAAAGTGTGAAAGAGTGAAAAATAAAAAATAAAGGACCACACCCAATCTAAATGTTCTTTAAAATAAAAAGAGAGAAGTAAGGGTGGAATACAGAGAAAATTGGTTAATAAGTGAAACCCCAAGGCAAATGTAGTACAAAGGAGGCTAAGTCACTTGATATGTCTATATGTACCATACCAACCCCTAAGCCTACATTACAAGTCGAGAGAAGTCCTATAGTAATCCTACCTTGACTGTCTGAATGCTAAGGTAAAGAAAATAAGGGCAAGCCTATGGTATTTGATGCACATTGATTGGAACTTCTCTTGTGAGTGTGAGTGCCTCTTGACTGTCCTTACATTGATATGCATTAATCCATATGAGTGATTGGGACTTCTTTGTTGTGAGGGCATATAAGTCATATTGTTAGTTGATCGCGTGTTTGGGTAGTGTAACTTGTACATATGCATGGTTGTCTGTTACTAATGTAATGCCATGCCTTGATCCCATTGTGTCACATTGTTGTGCTTCATGTTTATACACAATTGGTTTTAAAAAGTGAGATTGGAAGGGGTGTTATGATTTGAGCTTAAAGTGTTGATTGACTGCCTTGAATAACTTAGATTCTCCTAATTAAGAGTTTTGTGTGTTTTGTGTGTTTTGTTGTGTTTTGTTTCTTGAGGACATGCAAACATTTTAAGTTGAGGTATTAATGTGTTATAGAAATATAACACTTTTGATGCTTAAAACGAGGAAAATATGCAAGTTTCTAAGGTTGTTTTGTTATATATGATCCATTTTGGGTATGTTTTGCAGGAAACTAGATTTTGGATGCCAAGTTCATGAAAAAGAGGAAAAAAGGTGTTTTGGCTACTTATGTGTAGCACCCTCCATTTTTATGCTAGAGTTTGAAGCGTCGTTCTTACGTGTGTAGACTATAATCCGAATGATTTACTTTTGAATTCATGTGTAATGATCTTTTTACTAGTGTGTGAAGTGCTTTCAAGGTAAAAAATATTCATAGGAATCACTTAGAACAAAGTTGATCTAAGAACCTTTCATTCGTCCAAAGTTTGGTATTTGATTATACAAGGGTCTACTTTGAACATGTATAACTTTTGATATAAGTAGAATTTTGCAGCTTCAGACCCAGCATGTTGTAGATAATTGAATTAGCTTTCCAATGATACCAATTTTGCCTTAATATGACACCCGAGCGAAAAGTTATGGCCATGCAAAGGGTCGTGCATCGCCTGACAAACCACAGAGGGCCACTGGAAAGGGTGTGCAATTGGCCATGCGATGCCCACTTAAGGGATATGGGATTGGCCATGCATCACCCACCTTGGCTTGGGCGATTGGCTGTGCGTTACCTGGGTCATTGCACAGTGCCAAAAGTGCTTTGTTTTGACATAATCAAGGGCGTTGAAGTCTTTTCACACCTCTAAACTATCCCTAATCATCCCTAAACATATTAAGGGGTTTTAAACATATTATTTCAAATCCATTCACTCTAAAACAATCAATGTACGATTAAAAAAACCTCCTATCTCCCTAAGAACAAAATTCAATCCCTTTTCTCAAGAAATCAAGAATTCAAGATTCCAAGTTCAAGAAACCCTCAAGTAATCTTCAAGAAAACATTTATTAAGGTGTATGGGAGTTCATCCATGGGTCCCCTTTCTCCATGGGTCCCCTTTCTCCCATGGATCCCAAAAACCTTCTTTTCAATTAAAGTATGGATTTTTCAATTATTATGACATTTTATATGTTCAAGATGCATTTAAATCATGTTCTCCTAAGTAATTTGACTCAATTCATGCCCTAGTATGATCCCATGAAAAGATTGGTTATCTCATGTCTCAAGTTTCGATTTCCCATGTCGTGTTCAATTGAATTTCATGTCTAAATATCGAATTGTGAATTTAGCCATGTAATCATGTTGTTTTCGTATGTTTTAAGACATTCCCATGTTCAAGTTCATAATTCCCAATGTTTGATGAAATGTCTATGCTTTTGGGTCTTTGAACCATAATCATTTATTACAGTATTTCAAGTTTGATATCATATTTTATACTCATTCAATGCTGGTGGGTTATGAACACCCAATACCTAAGTGATTTACATAAATTCAGATTTTCAAGTATTCAGGCAGTTAATTCATAAATCTTATCAGTATACTCAGATATTCAATTCATGATGAGCATTATCATTCAGTCAGTTATTATGATCAGTTGCTTGTTCAGTTAAGATTAGTTCAGTTCAGTAATCAATGTCAGTTCAGTTGAGAGTAGGATTTAACATCGAGAAAACCTAGGGATGGGGGATCACCCACCAGCTAGGATTGGATCCTTAAAAGCAGTCCCTAAGTTCCAGAACTACGTAGAAAACGTAGGATTATGAGATGTCACCCGCCAGTTTAGGACTGACATTCTCTGAGATGTCACCTGCCAGTTTAGGACTGACATTCTCTTAGGGGTCACCCGCCAGTTTTGGAATGACTCCCTAGTCCTCGGGGACACCAATTGAGTGGATCTAGATTGCCATGTGTTAGTAACCATGGCACGGTACTGACACCCTTCAAATTGGGGTTACAGGTTGGACCCCAATTAGCTCAGACTAGGGCATGTCGGTTAGATAATACCTCCCACAATCTCAGTAAAGTATTCAGTGTGCTCTCAGTTTAGGTTTTCTTGACCAAGTGTATAGACTTTCTGTTATTCAGTTATACAGTTATCAGTCTTTCAGATTACAGATTTATCTCAATATAGATTTATGCTTAGTCTTGCATTCTTAGATATTATAGTTTTCATGCATTCATGCTCAGATATTTCATGTTGTTCAGCTAGTCCTTATCTCATATGCACAGTAACCCATAGTGTTAGTCTAGTTATTCCAACTAAGTATAGTTCAGTTTTACATAATCAGTATTCAGATATTAGTTATTCAGTATTCAGTCATCAGCTATTTAGTGTTCAAATATCGGTAGTCCGTATTCATATATTAGCTACTCTGTATATACGCATTAGTTATCCCTTTAATTATATTTCAATCATTCTGTTACCCATGCATTTGTTAATCAGTTAATTAGATCAACTCAGTACATGTATGTTTGGTTTCGTATGTTCATTTATTCATGTTTTACCGCCTCCCAGCTTTAGTTCTACTTATTCTACAAAATTAAAGTTTTAAGAAACTAAGTGTAGTGATTCACCAGCTTACCAGATTATGTTTGTTACTCATGATTTAAGCTACTTCAAATTTCAATTGATTTCAGTCTCTTGGTGAGTCTACTTGCACTTAGCATGCATGTTTTAAGATTAAGTATTTAGTTTTACGTATTGCATTCACCCCTGCTTATTCAGTATATTCCATAAGTATTGATCCACATATACGTCTGTATGGCTACATTGTTTCATAATGTAGGTACCAGTTGTAGCCCGCACATCATGATCAGACAATTGCAGCTTCCAGCCAGCAGGTGATGAGTTCTCCTATTTTGGGGACTCCAGTCATATATTTTCATGTACTTTATCTTTATCATTCATGTGTATTGATTAATGATAGTTGGAGGCATGTCCCATCTATCTATAGTCAGCATAGTAAAGGCTTTATAGATATCAGTCAAAGTCAGTCATGTAATTTGAGTTTCTTTCTTCAGCTTTATCATGATGTAAACTATATCTATATTTTCTTATTCATATTTCATTATGATTATGTTTCTGCATAGTAGAACTAGCTATTTAATATATTGAATCAGTTGGTCAAGCAGTATGCCAGCTTATGGGTTAGCTTGGGATCACTTGTGGTTCGAAGTACCGTGTTACGACAAGTGGGTATATCGAGTCGTGACATTATGTGAACAATAATGGGTGTTCATGACACTTTACGAATTGTTCGTGACCAAAACATGTGTGAGAATTGAAGAAGAGCTGAAAAATAACTTCTGGCACTTGCTAAGTCAACATGCGAACTGCATGTAGTACATGTGGATCGCATGTGGGAAGAGCATGTGTCAAAAGTCCAAAATTCCGAAAGCTAACCTACAGGAAATTTTGGTTCGGGTACATATGGTCACTACATGCGCCCAACCATGTACCACATGCGCCCATGGCCAGGCCGCACGTGGTGACCACATGTAGCCACTGACCCCTTTTTTCTCCTATTTCATTCGGGCTTTGGTTTTAGGGTTTCCTCATGTACTATAAATATCCCTTATATATTTTTAATAAAATTTACGCACTCTTGATACTCACAAATATATTTGAATTCTGAGATTCAATTTTAGTCTTGAAATTCTCGTGTATTAATTTTGGTTGATTAATTCAGTTACGATTTTGGGTTTTTACTTGTGATTGTTGTGATTTCATCTTATGCTTTCCATCATGAATGTTGTTGATTATTCATAAGCATGAGCATCTAAAAACCCTTAGCTAGGGTTGTGAAAACCTTGACGGATTGATGAAGTAGGGGAAGTATTATTGTTGTTCTGAACCGATACTCACGCATGCATTGTATTATATTTACTTATTATAGTTATCTTAGCGGTTACAAAAATTAGGATACCGCCTAGATTATTGCTACTTACTCCAAAAGAGGAGTAGTGACTAGGAAAAGATAATGGCAACAGTAATTTGGAGTTTAACTGCCGATCCATGATGCGCCGTGGAAACACGACACTTTTGAAGCTTAAAATAATTTTTAGTAGATATAAGGTGATTTTGTGCTTGTTGCAGGTGAAACGGGTTAATAAAATCCTGGGACTGAAATTGGAAGAAAAAGACCTGGAAAAGATAAAGTCTGCAGATGATACGAGTCACCTTACGAGTCATCAACACATTATATGGCTCGTAGGTTTACTCATAGGCACAATAGAACCAAAGGCCAAGAAGAAATACTAAGTGAAAAAAAGATACGACTCAGTCATACGAGTTGTCAGATGAGGATACAAGTCGTGTCAAGAAACCGTAAAGAGAATAGAACCTCAGGCTGCTATTCAGAGTTTAAGTCACAGAAGAATACGAGTCAGAAGACTGAGTACGACTTGTATGGGTAAATCGTAAGCAGACTAGTGTTCAGAGAAAAAATATAGTACACATTCTTGGATAGTAAGTTCACAAAATCCTCTATGAGATTAGCCTTATTAGAATATAATGATTTCTCGATAGATCAATCTTGCATTCACCATTGATATTGCATTATTTTGGAACTTGGGTGGGAATTTTATTTATTTCAGGCCGACCATACAAAATTTATCCAAAATTGTGTATTATAATTGCTCCAGCATATTCATTTTGTATATTTCTTCCATCCATGTTACCCTTGAAATTCCATTATTATAAGTGAGCAGTTTATTTGGTATAGATAAACCTGAAGAATTCTTATCGTTCAAAATCTTGTTAATTGTAGTAGGCTTCATAAGATCAACAATTTTTTATTTATTCCCATTTTTCCTTCGATTATCTCCCTTTATAGGCAAATCTTTAGGCTCAGGTTCATTGGTTTATGGCACAACAACTTCAGAAGAGATCAGGAATTCTGAGAATGTGGGGTTAGGAAAAGAATTTTAAGGGTGGTATAAGGCTAGGTTTTAGGCGAAGGCATGACAGAGAAGAGAGCTATGACTCATTCATAGGCTTTTCCTTTTTCTTCAATATCATTCAAACCTTCATATGTCTTTCATCATTAATCGTTCCATCTTCATTTTTTTTCTGAGAAAAAATCATACACCTATTTCATAAAAGATTGAGAAAAATCTAAATAATCAACAAGCCACAAGTTAAGAAAAATATAACTTTTTGAATGAAAAATCACAAAGTTATAAAAAATTTAAATAATTTTTTATTAAAGTTTTTATTTTTCAAAAAACTTAATTCAACGGAGTAACCAATCCAATGGTCTAAAAGCTAAAAAATTTTAATGGTCTTTTTTCAAATTGATACCGACTCTTTGGATATACGTTGTTCTTTTTCTATCGGTTCAAATGTATATATATCTTCTGATTTTACTGCGACAAGTGTTTTACATTTTTATATTTAGTTTGAACTTAAAGAATACCTAGAATGAATTTTTGAGTTCTTTGATTGATATTGAATTTTTTTGTTTGGACTGTAAGAATTAATGTTTATTTTGATTTAATGTTTTCACTAATTGTAAGAATTTCATCTTCGATTGGTGTATTGGGTTTGTTGGGTGATGGTTATGGCGAAGAAGAAAAAATTAAAGGTACTGGTAAAGAAATTGATGGCGATAATGGTGGTATGTGGTGAAGAAGAAAAAAAAAAAAAAAAAAAGAAGAAGAACCTATGGTGATATGGTGATGGTAAAAGCAAAGAAATGGCGGTGATGATGGCCAGACATAATTTTTTGATGAGATATGATATGGAGTGAATGGGTTTAGCGATAAAGAAAATGTATTAGTGAAATTTTTAATGATTAATTAGGGGCTAATAGTGCAAAATATAATTAATAAAAAAGTTAACAAATAAATTTAAAAAGATATAACAATTATAATTTCTGACATGGCACCGATGTAATGATGACATGGTGGGGGATTGTAAAACACCACAAATTGTGAGAGTGGTTTATACGTTTCTGGGTAGTATAAATTTACTTTTAATATGTATAATAGGCCACTTCAATAATTTACGCGTGTCTCAACTTTTGAGATATAGTTTAAGGTGGTTCTAATGTCTTTTCCCTTTTGATTTTTAGTACCTTTACCATTACCTGTCAGCAATTACATCGAGACATTATTATCCATATTTGAAAGTCAAAAATTCATTCGTATTATTTTATTTTATATTTTTATTTATCTATTATATTAAAAATATTCTTTTATTGATATTCCACTCAGTGTTTGATACTTGAATTGGAGCCCAACTAAATTTAAATTCATACGAAAATCCCCATATTGGGGGGTAGGGGTAGAAGGGAGAGGGGGAGGGGGTAAAGTACTTCTTAACAAAAGGGACTCCATACTCAGAAAGACTCGACCCTAAAATCACTGAGTAAAGATGAAGGAGTACTTACCTCTTCACCACAGGTAAAAGTAGATTTTTACTTTTATGTACTTGTTCACTTAACATATCAAGAGAAATATAATTTATTTTTCATGTTTTATCTTAATTTAACGTTAACTACTCCTTTTTTTAAAGTCAATAGAGATTATACATGAATTAATATAAATTTTATGTCAAAATATGTCCTTTATTATTATCTTTCAAGAAGAATTCAAAATTCATTATGAAAAATAAAAATAAATAAAGGAAGTACTTTTTAAAAAGAATTGAAATGCAACCATCTCTTTAATTCAAGGCCTATCAAAATTATTTTTTCTAAAAAAGGAATGAAAATGGTGACAAGCTAATGCATGATAATATTCATCAATAATAACAATATATAATATTCTTCAATAATATACTTTATGTAATTTCTCAAAAACAATAAAGTATATACAAATTTTACTTCTATCTCATAAAGATAGAGAGAATGTTTTTAAGAAAAAAATTCTTTTGAGCCTAAATAAATCGTGAGCTCCTTTTGCCTCCAACTTGGACACTTCTCAGAAAAAACTCATATTATTTCTAATCCTTGTAATCTATTAAGGATTTTGTATCCTAATGTGATGACCACTATATCATCACGCCATGTAGGCAACACATAGCATAAATTTTTTCATATAAAAGATCCACAAAGGAAAAAGACTAGTCCATGGTAGAACATTCTAGACACATAAATAGAGTTTTCTTGGAATATTTTAGAATTTTTTTGATTTGCATGGAATATCCTTGGAAGGACTTGTACACAATTTATATTTGTAAATTAGTCTCTAGATAAGTAGCATAAATAGAGGAACATCTATTCGCAAAATCATCAAACAAATAATTCAAGTCCTATATGATACAAATCTTTCTAATAATTCTCTTGTATTCTTTCTATCATTCTTTTAGCGATTTCCAGTATCTTAGCATAGCAAAATCGTTAATAAATGGTGCAAGAACCTGAGCAAGTTGTCAAGTACCAGACTTGTGCTTAGTTATAGATTAAGAATGTGACACTAATTACTAAAGATATTTTAAGCAACCTCATTAGTCATAAAAGTATAATCTGAATTGTTGTTTTTCAATCCTTTAATATCGTACTAAATCAATGTTGGGTTCTAATGAAATGTGAATGAAAAATGAAGGGAAAGTGGAAGTATGTGTTCACTTTATAAAGGAGTGTTTCTCCCACATTGGTGGAAGAAAGAAAAATCCTTGTGCTTAAATACAGAAACACTCTTTTATGTGGAGAGTGAGGAAAGAAGAGGACAAGCCTTGCACCTAGAGCTGTCAATACGGGTTAGCCCAGTCCATCCGGGCTAGCCCACACGGGCTTTGTGTTTGACAGGCCAGGCCGGGCTAGTCCATCAAAATAATGGGTCAAAAAATATCAAACGCACATATAATGCCCCGAGAATACACCCTGGATGCCACACGGTGCTTACAGCCCCGAAGGATCACAAGCTAACCCATGCTGGTACCTGCTGTGAGCATTGAATAAAATAATAAAAAACATGTGTAGAATTTACCTAGAAATGCCAAAAGGTTTTAGAAACTGAAAATCAATATTGGATCATAGTTTAAAATGTCTGAAACATTCTATCAATATTGATAAAATAAATGATAATAACGACTGAAAACTGACTATCTATCTGTACTAGTTTGAAAGCCTCTAAACTGACTGAATGTGGAATTGATGGGACAAGTACCCAACTAACTCCAACTGACTAAATAACTGGAATGAGACACTAAAATAAACATAAAATGTCCTTAAAACACGAGGACTCACCACTGCTGCTGCTGCTGGTGGACTGAAAAGTCTAGGTAGGGTTAAAAGCCTGAGCGTCTGAACCTATGATACGAGACATCATAGCGCAAGAAATCGGTATGCGGTCAGTACTTTGAATATACTGGTATGCTAAATGAGGTTAGGCTGGTATGCATCGCTCATATGCAGGAATAATAATAATAATAACAATTGACTGAATAAATGGCATGAGATAACTGATGTATAGTATGCGAGAAAACTATAAAATCTGAGAATGTATGACCAAGCAAATGACATGATACTGGGATAGTCTGTAAACTGAAATACTGAAATAATGATATTGGATAGCTAATAACTGTATGCCATGGTCAAGTAAGCCTGAAAACTGAACTCTGAACTGAATACCGGATTGAGACTGTGAGATCTATCATCTAACCGACATGCCCCAATAAAAGCTAATTGGGGTCCAACCTATGACCACAGTTGGAAGGGTATCAGTACCGTGCCACGGGTACTAACACTGGCTGCGTGGATCCACTGAAATAAAGTTTCGAAGGACTAAAGAGCCACCCTCTACAGGCAGGTGCTCTAGTGAGATATGGGTCAACCCTCAACTAGCAGGTTAAATTCTCTAATCTATGGTGGCTACATAGTTATGAAATGCAGGGACTGCTACTAAAGGTCACACCCTCAACTGGAAGGTGAGCCCTTATCCATGGGTTTGCTCGGTGCTAAATTCTACTCCCAACTGAACTGACTCTAATTACTGGACTGAGCTAAACTTACTAACATGATGTACTGACTGGACTGATAATACTCTAATATATCCGAACCATTTTTGAAATACTGAAACAAAGTAAAAAGCTAATTTATCGGGTATTCATAACCCCTAGGACTCAATAGCAAAATCAATAAGAACACATAAGAGCATTTAAAACCATAACAAGTAAGCATTATCCCAAACACTTGGGGTTCATGAGTTAAAGCATGGAAATAGGTTAAAACATATGATAGTAACATAACTTCAATACTAAAATCATGGGTTAAGGATTTAACATACAAATTTTCATCCTTCAAACATGTCAAGAACTAATTCCAATGAGAAACACATGTAAACATGGTATAAAGTCAAAATTCATGGAAGTTCATGGATAATATTCATAATAACATGTAAAAAATAAAATCTTTGAACTTGTAAAACTAATTCTTGGACTCCACGGGTAAAAAGGGTCCATGGATGAATATCTAACATACCTTAATTGAAGAATTCTTGGTGGTTTTCTTGAAACTTGAGCTTGAATCTTAAAGGTCTAGGGTTTGTTCTTGAGAGAGAATAAATTTCAATTGAGAGAAATTGTGAATAATGGGGAATATAATGGCCCATTGGGGTTTTAGTTTCGTGTTTTGAACGGATTTGGGTGAGGAAAAAAGATAAGACTACCCTTGGAATGTAAAATTCATAACTGAAACGCCGATTGGGCCTTCACCGCAACGCGCCAAGGCTGTCATTGTGATTTTCACCGCGATGTTGTGCAATCGTGGTGACTTTCTAGAATCTAACAATTGACAATTTGATCTTTACCGCGATACGGTGACCCCTCCATCGTAATACTCATCGCGATGCAATCCAGTTGCAGTGAGCTGCTATTTTGAAAATCCAAACATGGTCCAAACCTCATACGAAAAATCCAAAACTTACCCGAGACATACTACTTACACCCCTTAACACGATTCAACTTAAAAAATTATATCTCGGGGTTGGGAAGGTTACTTTAAAAAAATTAACGAAGTTAAGAGGCCACAAATGAAACTAAGTCTCCAACACTTAGCCAAATTTCCAGGTTCTAAGCCTCTTGTACATGTACTATGGGCTGAATTGAGCTAAGACAATTATGAGGTATTATAATATCTCCTTCTTGGGAACATTTGTCCTCGAATGAGACTTATTAAGCTGAGAATACGGAGGTACTGAGATTACATACCGCTTATGCATAACTAAAAATATGATTACATGACTAAGTTTGAAACATGGTGACTGACTTAACTGATTTGTGCTGCAATGACATGAATATGATTATATGGCTGGAACTGAGAATAAAAAAGCAGATCTCTAGGAAAATTGTTGCCTTGAGTTGACTCTAAGTTTGTGGAGAAATGGTGAGGGTACTTGGTATGCATGTCTGCTTCCCAAGTAGCTCCCTCAATGGATTGATTCCTTCAAAGAACTTTGACCAAGGGAACTTCTTTATTTCTTAGTCTGCGAATCTGGCGATCTAAGATTTCAACTGAGTGTTCTTCGTAAGAAAGTTCGTTCTGAATATCTAATCTCACTAAGGAACAACGACAGCTGGATCACCATACACTTCTTTAATAACTAAACATGGAACACTAGATGCACTGGTGCCAAACCTGCAGGCAACTCAAGCTCATACGCTACCTTCCCAAAATAACTCAAGATCCTGAAAGGGACTATATATTAGGGACTGAGCATCCTATTTTTGCCAAATCTCTTTACTCCTTCCATGGGAGAGATCTTCAAATATACCAAATCACCAATCTCAAACTCGAGATCCTTTCTTCTCACATTTGCATAAGATTTTTGTCGTCTTTAGGTTGTCTTAAGCCTCTTCCTGATCAACTGAACTTTCTCCAAAGCATCGAACACTGAATCTAGCCCTACCAACGCCGTCTCACCACATCAAACCAACCAATAGGAGATCTGTATCTCCTCCTATATAGAGCCTCAAATGGATCCATTTGAATACTGGAATGATAGTTGTTGTTGTAGGAGAACTCAATCAATGGAAAGTAATCATCCCAACTATCCTTAAAGTTGATAACACAAGCTCTCAACATATCTTCTAAGGTCTGAATGGTCCTCTCTGCCTGACCATCTATCTGAGGGTGAAAGGTTGTACTGAGATAAACTTGGGTACTTAGACCCTTCTAAAAAGCCTTCCCAAAATGAGAGGTAAACTGAGTACCTCTATCTGAAATAATGGATAATGAGGCTCCATGTAATCTAACCAACTCTTGAATATTGAGCTTGGCATAATCCTCGGTTGAATAAGAAGTATGGACTGGCAAGAAATGGGCTGATTTGGTCATTCTATCCACAATGACCCAAATCGAATCATGCTGACAATGAGAACGAGGCAAACCCATTATAAAGTCCATGTTCACCTCTTCCCACTTCCAAGTAGGAAGACTGAACACCTGCATAGTGCTACTAGACCGTTGGTGCTCAACTTTAACCTGCTGACAATTAGCACACTTGGCTACAAACTCAGGAATATCCCTTTTCATACCGCTCCACCAAGAGATTTCCCGCAAATCACTATACATCTTAGTAGCTCCTGGGTGAATAGAGTAACTTGCACCATGCGCTTCTACGAGAATTTGTTATCTTAAATTGTCTACACATGGCACACACGGTCTACCCTGGCAACCCAACACACTATCTCCCCCTTGGGAGAAAACCTTTACTTTTTTATCTCTGACTGACTCTTTTAACTTGACAAATCTAGGAACTTTATCTTGTTTTTCTATTACTTTGGCCACCAAAGAAGATTCCAAACTATTCTGAACCTACGCACTACCCTTAGCTGAGTCAACTAAACGAATGCCTAATCTAGCCAACTGATGAACCTACTGAACTAACTTCTTCTTATCACTCTTGATATGACCAACACCACCCATCGACAATCTACTGAGGGCATCTTCCACTACATTTTCCTTGCTCAGATGATACAAAATACTCATATCATAATCTTTCAACAATTCTAACCACCTACTCTGACGTAATTTAACTCTCTCTGCAAAAACACATACTGTAAACTCTTGTGATCCACGAACACATTAAAATTCACCCCATACAGATAATGCCTCTAAATTTTTAACGCAAACACAGTAGCTGCTAACTCAAGATCATGGGTAGGGTAATTCTTTTTATGGGGCTTAAGTTGTCTAGAGGTGTAGGCTATGACCTTACTTCTCTGCATCAACACACAACCCAAACCAACTCTGGAAGCATCATAGTACACAACAAACCTATCTGGCAACGTTAAAACTGGGGCTGAGGTGAGTTGAGTCTTCAACTCCTAAAAAATCTTCTCACAAGAATTTAACCACTAAAATTTGACTTTCTTCTGAGTCAATCTGGACATGGGGGATGCAATAGATAAAAAACCTTCAACAAACTGTCTGTACTAGCCAGCCAAACCCAAGAAACTCCTGGTGTCTAATAGAGAAATGGGTCTGGGCTAGTTTCTCACTGCTTTGGTCTTTTGAGGGTCAACTCTAATGTCATTACCGAAAATAATATGTCCAAGGAAAGCTATTGATCTTAGCAAAAATTCACACTTATTAAATTTCATGAACAATTGATAAGCTCTAAGAGTCTGCAAAACTATTTTGAGGTGGTCTGTATGATCATTTTCATTATGGGAATAGACAAGGCTATCATCTATGAAAACTATGATGAGCATGTCCAAGTACTACTTTAACACTTGGTTTATCAAGTCCATGAAAGTTGTTGGGGCATTCGTTAGATCAAAGGACATGACTAGGAACTCGAAGTGACCATATCAGATTTTGAAAGCAATTTTTGACATGTCACATTCTCTTACCCCGAGCTGGTGATAGCTAGATCTGAGGTCTATCTTAGAGAAATAACTGGCACCCTGAAGTTGGTTGAACATGTCATCAATTTTGGGGAGTGGGTACTTATTCTTGATAGTGACTTTGTTCAACTGACGGTAATTAAGACACATTCTGAGGGAACCTTCGTTCTTACGCATGAAGAGGACTGCAACACCTCATGGGGAAATACTAGGTTTGATGAATCCCTTATCTAAGAGATCTTTGACTAGCATTGTTATCTCATGAATAGCATGAGGATACTCTAGTTGTTCTAGTTAGACGGTAGTGACCTTGTTTACTCATATTAAGATTAAGCTGACCTTAGATATGCATAATTGTGAAATTGGCCTTAGATTCTCGAGATAAATTAAGAGTAATACTTGAGAAAGTGTTGTATCATAGGACTACGGTGTATGATAAACCTCTAAAATATGATTTAGATAACTTAGTCTAGTCCCGAGTAGAAGTTAGACTTGAAGAGATAATTCAGGATATTAGAAAAAAGATTTAGCCCACCTTAAGATTGGATTATGTTCAAGCCTAGTGAGTAAACTAATATTTGTGCAAACGAATCCCTTTATGCTAGAATTGCGAATAATGCTAATAAAGAGGGATTCTAGAAAGTATAAACATGGCTTGTAGTTGATCATACTAATGATCATGTTAAGCCCCGTAATGTATTTAGTGTTCAACCATATGAATATACTTATTCATGAACCTACTAATGTAATGTATTTATAAAAAATGGTGAGGTACCATGATGTGTCTTTCCTTACCTCTCATACCTCTATTCTTTGTAGGGCTTGCCTTTGTTATGGATTTAGCTATATATATACACATTGGTGTCAAGATAAATATTAATAATATGATGATTCTCGGTACATTCAAAAGATATATTCATAATATGATGATACCCGGTACATCTGGAGAATATATTGATAATATGATGATGTCTGGTACATCTGGAGGATATATTGATAATATAATGATGTGCGGTACATCTAGAGGATATATTAATAATATGATAATGATCGGTACACCCAAAGGATATATTGATAATATGATGATGCATGGTACATCCGAAGGATATATTGATAATATGATGATGCCCGGTATATTCTGGGATATATTGATGATATGATGATGTCTGGTACATCCGGAGGATATATTGATGTTATGATATTTCCTAGTACATTCAGAGGCTATATTGATGGTATAATGATGCTCGGTCAGTCCGAAAGATATATGGAAGGTATGATGATTTTTGGTACAATGTTATGTACGATAAGTATATATGTGTTTATGCATGGCTATATCTTATTATTATTATATCCGTGCGTGCTTTGTGGGGATGATGTTATTCTTGGGATTTTGGTTATAGTTCTGTAATATTAATTATTTGTTAAGCTACATGGCTCATGTATATGCTAAATAGTGAATAGAAGTAGAATATGCCTAATAAGGAGTTAAGACTAAGCGAGAAGTGGAATGTTGTGTAGAAATAAGAATTCACCCAGTGGGTATATTTTTTTTGGATAAAGGGACTTTGTGAGAAATATTGCCTAGTAAAATGAGTTATGTAGTGACTAGTTATCTTTTGAGTGGCTATATTATTTGATGACTAAAAGTCTAGAATACTAGTTGGTGAACCTTTTTAAGTTGAACTATGATAATTGGTAATTATAGTTGTTACATGGCTAATGACGATAATAGGTTTAGCATTATTAATCCTTAGTGATATTGATGCCTAAAGTATAATGTTATTTGGTTGTTAAATGAGGATTGGTTGATTTATGGTGCTAGATAGTAAGAGGCATTGTTGATGATATGTAGCCTTTCCCTATATAATGACTAGTGCATCTATGATAACTAGAAATGGGCTTTGGTTAAATGGTGACTATGGTTTAGTACTGTATCTCAATTAGTTATGGATGTCGGCCTTAGTGAATAATAGTTAGTTGATATCCCGTGAATAAGGATTTTGTAAAAAATCGATTAGGCTATAATTTGAGATCCTATAATGGCTATTAGTAGTTAAATAATAATAAGTGTTGGTTAGTTATAATGAGTATATAGAGTATATTAATGACATAGATATCTAAATAGCTACATGACTATGGTTATGGTTATCATGGTATATGTTATTTCAATTGCGGTAATTGGTGATGATTATGAATTTTGGGAAATGACCGTTGATGCAAAATATGGTAAACCATGAATAATGAGTAGTTGGCCATATGTTTATATACTTCATGAATTGATCCTTTCACGTACTCTCTGGTGCTATGGGATGTCGTGATGGGTTCTTTACTTTATGTTCTCTTGGATGTACTCTCCGGTGGTATGGGACACTGTGGTGAGTTATTTTACGTTATGCTTAGATGGATGGATGTACGTCAACTTGTTATTTACATGATTGTGATTGTACTAGCATTGTTGTATGCTTTTGGATCATTTACTTCCTACATATGGCAGTATTAACATGTATTAGTTTGATATGTTGTATTTTTATTCTAGATTGATTATTTATTATATACAATATTGATGAAGACGATTCAGGTTCGATTCTGTACCTTGACTTAGAGATATTGTCTTACTTTATATAATAATTTAGCTTAGTCGGTCGATGATGCCTACTGAGTACCCATTATTTTGGTACTTATACTATTTTTCTATACCTTTTTGGTGCAAACTCGAGTACTAGTTGCCACCGCTGAGTTGTGATCGTGCAGTGTTGATCTTTAAGAGACAGGGTGAGCTCTTGGAGTTTTGAGTTTCCTGTTTATCTCTATCTTTATTCAGTCATTTGTATTTGAGATGAATGTATGATTATTTTAGACTTATGGGTTGTATTTTCTATTATCATACTTAGATGCTCTTTTACTAACATTACAAGGTTGTGGGATTGGTATTCATATTTTGATTGTCTCTTTTTAGTTGAATACTATTGATTATAATTGTATTCGTATATTTAGGCTTAGTTGGGCACTTCTACCAAAGTAACCCATTGTCTTAGCTCCGGGTTACGGTGTTGGCTTACTTACTGGGGTTTTTTAGTAGGTGCCATAATAACTCATGAATCGGGTCGTGACAAATTGGTATTGAACCTAGGTTTCACCTGTATTATCAATACAAGAGCAAGTGTCTAATTGAGTCCTGCAGATCAAAATATTAGCGTCTATTTCCTGTCTTCGAAAGTCTATGGGACATTCTTAGGATTCCTTCACTTTTTTCACTCGTATCGTGCTACGAGTCTGAGTTGGCTTGTAGGATATTTTCTTAACTTAACTCTTTCGTAGATGCCCATGATACGTGCTACATCTATGCGTGAGGAGGGTCTAGATACTGAGCCCAGAGATCCCACTCTTGTTTGAGGACAACCTCGTGATGTGTCCCAGTTAGGGATCAGGATGGGTCATCTCCCTAAAACCCCATTCCTGAACCTGAGCTAGAGATTCCTCCACCACAGCCAGCGGTGGGCTAGGGACCAGCCCAGGATCCATCAAGTTTCATTTCCTTTTCATTGATTAGAGATGCCTTAGTTCAGCTATTGGGTATTGTTGATAGTACGCAGACTACTGGGGAAGGATTGCAGCCTGTAACTCCAGCTCCTAGAATTGAGGTTCCTCTTATGCCAGAAGTTGTTTAGACGATGGTCGCTCATCCAGTTGTGACCCAACCTGCTATGTCTGCTGAGGAACAGAAGATGTTGGGTAGTTTTTGAGGTTGGCTTCGTCGAGGTTTTCTGGTGCTCCTGGAGAAGATGCATTTGAGTTTCTTACTACTTGTGAGGATAAGCTTCGTGGTTTAGGCCTTGGTAAGACTCGGGGTGGGGATTACACCATATTTCAGTTTGATTTGTCTGCTCTACACTGGTGGAGAGGTTATATGAGTTCTAGGTCAATTGGATCTTCTCTCCTGTCATGGACTCATATCTCTGAGATGTTCTTAGAGAAGTATATGTCGCACAGCCTTAGAGATCGACTGAGGGATTAGTTCATCAGATTAGAGTAGGGTTTTATGACTTTCACTGAGTATAAGGACTATTTCTATGAGTTAGCTAGGCATGCGACTTCTATTTTAAATATTGATTATGAGAGAGTTCGCTCCTTTGTGAGGGGACTGAAACTCCCTATTCAGATGGGTACTCAGAGTCTAGTTGTTGTAGGTAGGACTTTTGCTGAGGTTCCTAATCATGCTAGAGTGATGGATGACATGCATCGTGAGGGTCGTGATAAGAGGCCCAGGTATCCAGGCAAATTTGGTGAGAGTCATAGTAGTTCTTGATTCAGAGGTGGCAGTTCGTATGTTGGGTATCCTCTGCATCCATCTTTTCAGCCTCAGAGTTAGACTAGTTGACTAGTTCAGGCAGCTCTTTAGACTACTAACGAAGGACAGTTTAGTACCAATGGTCTCCATAGTAAGGGTATTGATCAGTCTTTGAGGGGTTCATCTGCAGGCCGTGCTAGATGTGGTGGTTACTCTGGTTCAATCGAATCTATGAGTTCTTGTTTTGCTCGTGAATCTTATTTTACTTGTGGGGTTCTTGGTTATTTTTGTAAGATTTCCCTAGTCGTGGGGTGATGGTTGTTTCAACCCAGGGTGTTACCCCTATTAGGGAAGTTTATCCCTCGGGTAGAGATGGTTTGTGAGGTTACATAGGTGGTTATCAGGGTTCTCTAGGTGGTACTCAGGCAGAGAGGACAGAAGGGCGGTCAGGTGCCCAGCCAGGTGGCGAGCGTGGTTAGTTTTATACAGTGCCTGCTAGGCTCGAGGCTGAGACTTCGAATACTGTAGTTATAGGTATGATTTTAGTGTGCCGCGAGTCGACTCTTATTTTATTCGATCCCAAATCCACTTATTCTTATATATCTACTTATTTTGCACCACAGTTTGATTTAACTAGTGATTTATTATCTATACTATTGTGTGTATCTACTCTCGTGGGTGATTCTTTAGTAGTGGATCGAGTATTTTGATCATGTGTTGTGACAGTTAGTGATCTTAATTCTTATGCTGATATTATTACTCTAGATATACTGGCTTTCAATGTGATTCTAGCATGGAATGGTTATCCCACTATCATGTGGTCATGAATTATTTTTCCAAGACCGTTACCTTAGTCATGCCTGGTGTACCCTTAGTCATATGGCAGGGAGCGGTTAGCCACGAGCCGATGAGGATTATTTCTTATATTTGTGCTAGGATACTTATATCGAGAGGTTGCGAGTCTTATCTCTCCCATATATGTGATACTCGTGTAGAGAGTCCATCACTTGACTTTGTTTCTATTATTTGTGAGTTTCCTAATGTGTTCCCTATCGACCTACTTGGTATCCCCCCTGACCTTAAGAATGAGTTTACTATTTACATTGAGCCTATAACCCGACCTATTTCTATGTCACCTTACCGGATAGCTCCTGCCGAGCTTAAGGAGCTGAATTCTCAGCTTCAGGACCTTCTTGGTAAAGGTTTCATTAGATTGAGTGTATCCCTGTGGGGAGATCCTATATTGTTTGTGAAGAAAAAAATGGCTCCATGCGTATGTGTATTGATTATAGGCAGCTTAATAAGGTGACGACGAAGAACTGTTATCCTATGCCTTGCATTGATGATTTGTTCAGCCATCTTTAGGGTGCAGTCATGTTTTCCAAGATTGATTTGAGGTCTGATTATCATCATTAAAGGATTCGGGCTGAGAATATCCCGAAGGCAGCTTTCAGTACTCGTTATGGTCATTATGAGTTTTTGGTGATCTCTTTTGGGTTGACTAATGACCCAACCATATTCATAGATTTGATGAATCAAGTGTTTAGGACCTATCTAGACTCTTTTGTTATTGTGTTCATTGAATACATTCTTGTGTATTCGAGGAGTAGTGAGGAGCATCTGCGATATTTGAGGATAGTGCTCCAGACTTTGACAGATCATGTGCTTTTTGCCAAGTTTTATAAGTGTGAGTTTTGGCTTGAGACAGTGTCATTCCTTGGGCATGTGGTATCTAAAACCGGTATTATGGTGGACTCGACTAATATTGTGGTGATTCGTGATTGGGCTTGGCCTACGTCTCTGACTGAGGTTCACAGTTTTATTGGTTTGGCTGGTTATTATAGGCGTTTTGTTGAGAGCTTCGCTACTATTTCATCTCCTATGACTAGATTGACTCAAAAGGAAGTTCTATTTCGATGGTTCGAGGAGTGTGCGTTGAGATTTAGAAAGCTCAAAGACTGTCTTACTTCAGCTCCAGTATTAGCTCTTCTAGTTGAGGGCGAGAGATTCACCGTGTTTTATGATGCTTTTGGTGTTGGTCTTAGATGGTGTTAATGTAGCAGGGTCATGTTATTGCTTATGCTTCTAAACAACTTAAAGTCCAAGAGCACAACTACCCCACTCATGATTTGGAGTTAACGACGGTAGTTTTCGTACTCAAGATTTTGAGGCATTATCTGTATGGTGTGCATTGTGAGATTTTCATTGATCATCATACCCTTCAGCATCTTATGACCCAGCGAGAGCTTAATACTCACCAGCATAGATGGATGGAGTTACTAAAGGACTATAATGTTTCCATCCTATATCATCCGAGTAAGGAGAATATTGTAGTTGATGCCTTGAGTCACAAGGCAGTGAGTATGTGTATCTTGGCTTGTATATTTGTTTCTCAGAGGCCTATGGTACGGGACACTAATTCCTTAGCCAATTTAATAGTTCGCCTTGATATTTTAGATCCTGAAGGATTTTGGCTTGTGTAGAGGCAGGGTCCTACCTATTTGAGCAGATTCGTGATTGTAAGTATGAGGATAACAAGTTGTGTTTTCTCTGTGATCAGGTGGTGAGTGGTGAGTGGTGAGTCTGAGAGGCACATTGTTGATTTCGAGGATATTTTGAGTTTTAAGGGTCGTATTTGTATTCCCCGGCTTGATGACTTGATCCAGCCTATTCTTAATGAGGCTCACAGTTCTAGATATTCTATTTATCTCGATATAGCTAAGATGTATAAAGATTTGAGGCAGTATTATTGGTGGGACAGCATAAAGAGAGATATGTCAGACTTTGTGGCTCATTGCCTTTGTTGTCAGTAGGTTAAGGCCTAACATCAACGTACAAGAGGATTGACTCAGAGATTCCCCATTCTCGAGAGAAAATGAGAATGGATTACTATGGATTTCATTAGTGGTTTACCTCGTACCCCTCGTGGCCTTGATGGTATTTGGGTTATTGTAGATTGTTTGACCAAGTTGGCATATTTTATTCCTATTCAGATGACTTTCAGTGCTGAGAGATTAGCCTATATTTATGTGTGCGAGATATTTCATTTACACGGAGTGCCAATTTCTATCTTATCAAACCATGGTTTTGTATTTACTTTGCGATTTTAGAGAGCATTCCAAGAGGAGTTGGGTACTCAAGTGGATTTGAGTACAACTTTTCAACCATAGGTAGATGGTCAGTCCAAGCGGACTATTCAGGTACTTGAGGATATGCTCTGAGTGGCTGAGCCTATGTTATGGATTTTGAAGGATGATGGGATCAACACTTACTATTGGCAGAGTTCGCATACAACAACTGCTATCATTCGAGTATTGAGATAGCACCTTATGAGGCTTTGTATGGGAGGAGTTATCATTCTCTAATAGGATGGTTTGAGACTTCTGAGGTGAAACCTCATGGTACAGATTTGCTTTAGGACTCATTAGATAGAGTCAAGGTAATTTAGGATAGGCTGAGAACAGCCTAGAGTAGGCAGAAGGCCTATGACTACCGTAGACTCGGTGCCTTGAGATTCGGAGTTGGTGACCATGTGTTCCTTCATGTTTTGCTTATAAGGAGATTTGGAAGGGAGATTTGGAAGGAATGGTAAGCTCAGCCCTTGATATATTGGTCCTTTTGAGATTCTCCATGCAGTTGGAGAGGTGGCTTATGAGTTAGACTTGCCTCCAAATTTTGTTGTCGTTCATCTGGTTTTCCATGAATCGATGTTGTAAAAGTATATTCCTGAACCCTCTTATGTGCTTAGGTAGGACTCAGTCTAATTGGACGAGCATTTGACCTTTGTAGAAGAGCCCGTGCTTATTTTAGCTAGTGATATGAGGCAGTTGCATACCAGAGAGATTTCTATAGTTAAGGTTCAGTGAAGGCACCACCCTTTGGAGAAGTCCACTTGGGATATCGAGAGTAAGATGAAGGCCCAATATCCTCACCTGTTTGAGGGTTCAGCTATTTTCTTCATCCTTAACTTTTGGGAAGAAAGTTCCTTAGTAGTGGATATTGTAATAACCCTTCAGGTTACCTCTCGTGATTTTTCTTATTTTTTCTGTTAGAGCTCTCCCATAGCTTTCCCAAGTCATTGATGACTTTCTGGAACTAATAGTTCGGTTACAGGCAGTTTGTTTGGTTTTTAGAACCATTTCCCTGTTTAGAAGTCTTCACTGGTTCCAAATGGCCACCGAGCAGAAACTTTAGTAAAACGATATTAGATGTAGATTCTAACTGCTCCAATAATTCTGAAATATCAATTTTAGGTTGGGTAGACTTTTGGTTCGGGTCCTACTGCACCCGAACTCATTTCAACCTATTGATCATATAGTTAATAAATTAGAAATTTGGGTGTAGGCCCCACATTTTGGTCGAAATGACCTTGAATGGAAAATTCAACTTTGCCAACGCATCTAGAATGTCAAAATCAGTGTGGTTACATATTTTATTTGCTCATATTGAGTTCCGAATGTATCCCGAGGTATTTTATTCCAAGTTTCAGTTGTTATCTTGATGCATCTAAGTACCATGATAGCGGAGGCTGTATCACGATTGTGATGCCGCGATCACAGCCCTCATATTCATGATTGCGCGATGTAAGGGCCTGGGCAGGGGTATTTAATGCCTACTTTGGTCGAGAATTGGTCATTTTCAAATTGCCTTGAACCCAATAAACCTTAATGAAGTGTGTAGTCAACAAATTGAGTCTTGGGTGTTGATTGGTAGCAAAAATAACTTGCGTAATCGTGATTTACATCGAATCTAAGGTATGAATCCTTTATTTATAGTGTTAAATTCTTGATTTTGAACCAAAATCCCAATTGGCTTAAGGGCATGATTTTAGCCCAAATAAGCTTAATACTCACTTTGATTATTGAAGGTTATGATTCCCTAATGATATTTGAACAATGAGTTGATCTCAAAAACTCATTTTCCATATGTGAGACCCACTTGGAGGTTTTGGTGTCGTTTTGGATCGAATCATAATGGTGCAATATGGATATTGATATTTTTGTAATAATACATAGATTATGTTTTGATAGCTTGGCTACTTGAAGAAGCTTCAAGGAAAGGGAAACGAAGGTTATCAATTCGTGAGCTATATTTGGATTCGAGGTAGGTTAGGCTTACTTTTGGTTAGATTGAGATTTATTATAGTATGACTTTGATATCTTGTTCAGATTGGGAAGTGTTTTAGGTGTTGCCATGATAAACGCTTATGTTTGGGATTTGTTGACCTACTTAGGCTATCAAACTCATTAATTATGATACTTGACTAATAGTCTAAAACCTTGGTTAGTTGGAATTGTTATCTCATGAATAGCATAAGAATACTCTAGTTGTTCTAGTTAGACGATAGTGACCCTATTCGCTTATATTAAGATTAAGTTGACCTTAGATATGCATAATTGTGAAATTGTCCTTAGATGCTCTGGTTGAATTAGGAGTAATACTTGAGGAAGAGTTGTATCATAGGACTACCTGTGTATGATAAACCTCTAAAACATGATTTAGATAACTTAGTCTAGTCCCGGGTAGAGTTAGACTTGAAGAGATAATTCCGAATATTAGAAGCGGGATTTGACCCATCTTAAGATTGGATTACGTAGTTCCTTAGTGACCTAGATACTTGTTAAATGCATAGAATATGCTTTTGGTCATATGATGGCCAAACCCGGTAAATGGTTACTTATGATGTTGATTTTGTAAATAATGTGCATACTTGATCGTTATGTTATTGTCATTATTTGGATAGGAATGGAAAGTCTTGTAAATTGAACCTATGACTATGCTATCACTTAACTTATTGGGTAGTTTACTATGCGAGCCTTGGATTATGTCATTACTCATATTATGTTCAAGCCTAGTAACTAAACTAATGTTTGTGCAAACTAATCCCTTTGTGCTAGTATTGTGAATCATGCTAATAAAGAGAAATTCTAGAAAGTATAATTATGGCTTATAATTGACCATGCTAATAATCATGTTAAGCCCGGTAATGTATTTAGTGTTCATACCATAAGAATATACTTATTCATACACCTACTAATACAATAATGGTGAGGTACCATGATATGTTTTTCCTTACCTCTTTTACACTCTCTTCTTTGTGGAGCTTGCCTTTGTTATGGATTTCTCTCTCTCTCTCTCTCTCTATATATATAGATATATATATATATATACATACGCACACACATTGATGTCATGATGAATATTGATAATATGATGATGTCCAGTACATTCGGAGGATATATTAATAATATGATAATACCCGATACATCTGAAGGATATATTGATAATATGATGATATCCGATACATCCGGAGGATATATTGATAATATGATGATGCCCGGTATATCCGGAGGGTATCTTGATAAAATGATAATGTCCGGTTAATATGATGATGTCTGGTACATCCGAATGATATATTGATGATATGATGATGTTCGACACATTCAGAGGATATATTGATGTTATGATTTTGTCTGATACATTCAGAGGATATATTGATGGTATAATGATGCCTGGTTAGTACGGAAGATATATGGAAGGTATGATGATTCCCGTTACATCCGAAAGATATATAAATGTTATGTACGGTAAGTATATATGTGTTTATGAGTGGTTATGTCTTATTATTATTATTATATTTGTGCGTATTTTAAGGTGATGATGTTATTCTTAAGATGTTGGTTATAGTTCTTTAATACTAATTACTTGTTAAGCGACATGGCTCATGTTGTGCTAAATAGTGAATAGAAGTAGAATATGCCTAATAAAGAGTTAAGACTATTTGTGAAGTGGAATCTTGAGTAGAAATATGAATTCACCTAGTGGGTATATTTGATTTGGATAAAGGGACTTCGTGAGAAATATTGCCTAGTAAAATGAGTTATGTAGTGACTATTTATCTCTTGCGTGGCTATATTATTTGATGACTAGAAGTCTAGAATACTAGTCGGTGAACCTTGTTAAGTTGAAATGTGGTAATTGGCAATTATAGTTGTTACATGGCTAATGACGTTAATAGGTTTAGCATTGTTAATCCTTAGTGATATTGATGCCTAAAGTGTAATTTTGTTGGTTGTTAAATGGGGAATGGTTGATTTAGTGTGCTAGATAGTAAAAGTCGTTGGGTGATAGATAGATAAGTGTATTTGATGATATGTAGCCTTTCCCTATATGATGACTAGTGCATCTATGATAACTAGAAATAATTAGCTTTGGTTAAATAGTGACTATGGTTTAGTACTGCATCTCGATTAGTTGTGGATGTCAGCCTTAGTGAATAATAGTTAGTTGTTATCCCGTGAATAAGGATCTTGTAAAGAATTGGTTAGGCTATAATTGGAGATCCTATAATGGCTAGTGAATTAGTAGTTTAATAATACTAAGTGTTGGTTAGTTAATAATGAGTAGATGGAGTATATTGATGACATAGATATCTAAATGGCTACATGACTATGGTTATGGTTATCTTGGTATATGTTATTTCTATTAAGGTAATTTGTGATGATTATGAATTTTGGCAAACGATTGTTGATGCAAAATATGGTGACCCATGGATAATGAATAGTTGGCTACATGTTTATATACTTGACAAATTGATCCTTTTATGTACTCTCTGGTGGTATGGGACGTTGTGATGGGTTCTTAACTTCATGCTCTCTTGGGTGTACTCTTCGGTGGTATGGGACGCCATGGTGAGTTGTTTTACGTTATGCTTAGATGGATATATCTACGTCAAATTGGTATTTAAATAATTGTGATTGTACTAGCATTGTTTTACGCTTTTGGATCATTTACTTCCTACATATGGTGGTATTAACATGAATTGGTTTGATATATAGTATTTTTGTTCTAGATTGATAATTTATTATATACGATATTGATGAAGGCGATTTATGTTCGATTCTGTACCTTGACTTAGAGATATTGTCTTACTTTATATCATTTTTAATCATGATTTAGCTCAGTCGACCGATGATGCCTACTGAGTAACCGTTGTTTTGATACTCATACTATCCTTCTATACTTTTTCAGTGCGACTCGAGTACTAGTTGCCATCGCTGAGTCGTGATCGTGCAATATTGATCTTCCGAAGACAAGTTGAGCTCTTGGTGTTTCGAGTCGCCCGTTTCTCTCTATCTTTATTCAGTCTTTTGTATCTAGGACGAATGTATTGACTGATTTAGACTTATAGATTGTATTTTCTATTATCATACTTATATGCTCTTGTACTATCATTACCAGGTCGTTGAATTGATATTCATATTTTGACTGTCTTCTTTTGGTATCATTACCAAGACATAAACAACTTGTGTGCAATGCTTACTATATGTAATTTGGTAGAACATATC
Organism: Capsicum pubescens; assembly: GCA_030864215.1. Taxonomy (NCBI): domain Eukaryota; kingdom Viridiplantae; phylum Streptophyta; class Magnoliopsida; order Solanales; family Solanaceae; genus Capsicum; species Capsicum pubescens. Next base: position 96,012,005 of record CM061540.1, read on the forward strand.
AATGAATGGTTGATTAAAATGGGTTCTACTCACCATATTTGTATTCTAATAAAGAATTATTTTCTTCTTATCCTTCATCAACACTCGTCGAGATCCTTTTTATGGAAAATTCTGCAATGATAAAGATAGAAGAAATTGACCAGATAGGCTTCAAGATGGTGACTCTTAACTATGTCCTTCATATTTCTGAAATGCGAAAGAATTTGATCTCTATACCACTTCTAGTCAAAAATAGTATTAAATATTATTTGTATTGATAAAGTTGTAATCAACAAGAATGATATGTATATAAGAAAAGGTTATCTCACTGAGGACATTTTCAAACTAAATGTAATTGCAGTTGATATGTATAAAAATTCTGCTTCTTCTTACATGCTTGACACAAATAATTTATGACATGTATGTTAGGATATGTAATTATATATAAAACTTTACAAAAAATGATTAACTTGAAAATATTGCCTAAATTTAAAAGTAATACTATGAAGTGTCAAGTATGTGTAGAATCTAAGTATGCTGAGCATCCTTATAAGTCGATAAAAAGAAATTTTTAAATCCCTTAGACTTAATCCATACAAATATTTGTGACATAAAGTCAATATCATCTCGCTCTGAAAAAAATATTTCATAACTTTCATAGATGATAACACTCGATATTATTATATTTATCTGCTTAATAACAAAGATAAGGCAACATATTCAAGCAATACATGATGAAGTTGAAACACAACTTAACAAAAAAATTAAAATGATTAGAAGTGATCGGGGTAACGAATATGATATACTTTTGAAGAAATATGTTTGAAATATGATATTCATCAAACTACTGCATCATATATTCCACAATTCAATGAAATTGCTCAAAAAGAAAGAACAGAACATTAAAGAAAATAATGAATATCTTATTGATTAATTCTGATTCATCATAAAACTTGGAAGGGGTGGAAGGGGAGAGGGAGCCTATCCTTACAAGAAACTAAATACTAAATAGAGTGTCTATATCAAGACACAATCAATTTCATATGAGAAATAAAAAGGAAGAAAATTCAACTTGAAATATTTTAAAGTGTGGGAGTGTAGCCAATGTCCAACTTCTTATCCCTAAAAGGATGGCAATAAATAGTAAAACATGTCATTTTTTATTCACAAATCTGAACATATGGATATTCATGACAATACTATAATTAAATTAGATAATGTTGAGTTCATTGAACACATTTATCATTATAAAACTAGGTATGAATTGTCTAGTGAAGGATTTAAACAACCTTGAAAAGAACCAACGGAGAATGTACTTAATGAAGAGAATCCAAGGCATAGTAAATGTCAAAGAATATCTACTTCTTTTGGATTAGATTTTGTAATATTTCTTCTTGGAAATAAGCCTCAAACATTCAAAGAAGTCATGTCTTTTTTGGACTCATACTTTTGAAAAGAGGTTGTCAATAGTGAGATTGATTCAATCTTAAATAACCATACTTGAGATTTGATTGATCTTCCTAAAAAAATAAAATCTTTAGGTTCAAAATACACCTTCAAAAGGAAAATGAAAGCTGATAGAACTATTGATAAATACAAGGTGAGACTTGTTGTCAAAGGCTTTAGACAAAAAGAAGGATTTGATTATTTCAACACATACTCGCCAGTAACAAGGATTACATCTATCCAAATATTGATTGCATTAGCGGCGGTATATGATTTTGAAATCCATCAAATGGATGTCAAAATAACTTTCTTAACTGAAGAATTGGAGAAAGAAATTTACATGGAACAATATGTGGGTTTTGTGAATCCTGGTAGGGAAATGAAACTGTGCAAACCTATTAAGTCACTCTATGGACTAAAGTAAGCATCCAAACAATGGCATGCAAAATTTGACCAAACCATGTTGGCAAACAGATTTAAGATTAATGAATGTAAAAAATATGTTTATATTAAAGACGCTTCAAATCACAAAGTAATTTTTTGTTTGTATATGGATGTCATGTTGATCATCAATAGAGATATTTCTGTCACAAATGCTACGAATCGAATGCTAGAAAGCAAATTTGATATAAAAGATCTTGGAGTTGTTGATGTGATCTTAGGGATAAGAATTCATATAACTCCACAAGGCTTGGCATCATCACTGTCTCATTACATTGAAAAGGTACTTGACAAGTTCAAGTATTTGGATTTTAGTAATGCCAAGATTTCATTAGATGTGAGTTTTGCATTTCAAAAGAATGGAGATGAAAATGACTCATAATTGGACTATGCAAGAGTATTGGGAAGTTTTATGTATATCATGAATTGTAAGCGATCAGATATAGCATGTGCTATTAGTAAATGAGTTGGTACACAAGTAATCCTAATCAAACTCATTGAATGGTAATGAAAAGAGTTTTGGGGTATCTAAAACATACTCAAAACTATATTCTGCATTACAACAAATATACGACAGTAATAGAAAGATATAGTGATGCAAATGGTATCATCGAATCAAATGAAGTAAAATCCACGCGTGAAAATGTATTTACTCTTGGTAGAAGAGCAGCCTTTTGGAAATCATCCAAACAGACATGTATTGCCCGCTCTATAATAGAATCTAAAAATAAGTGTGGTTATTCATAAGTTGTTTGAACTTATGATTGAATTTCTTGTTGAAAAAATACATATTTTATTTAGTATACCCAAAAAACAACAATTAACACTCCATTAATTGGAATAGTAAGGGCATGTATATTTGGAAAAAAAACAAACAAACAAGTTTTTATGTTTTTCCAATTAAATATTTTAAAATATATTTAATTTGATAGATAACTGCAAATAATACTAGGGACGGGAGGCAGTAATGGTTAGTAACCCGAATTATTAAAAGAGTCGGGCATCCAAATGTACAAATCATTCTGTGTAACAGAATTAAGAGAAGGATCGCGTATATTCTAAGAAGTATGATATAGACAATGTAATCTAATACATGTATTAATCGCTATTTTTATAGTTTGAACTCATGATTTTTAAGTCACACAGGGATACTGTTACTCTTGTTGAGTAAGAAATTGATGATTTCCATACGTAGAGAGTAGAATATATATACTAAATGGAGAAACTTAGGGAAAAAATAAAATAAAAGATGTAAAGCATTTAACAAATTGCGAAAATGGTGGATCAGTTACAAACAAAAGGTACATGTAGAAAAGTATGTCAATAATAATAAATAATTGTGGCTGCAAAAGTGATGGACCCCAAAACGGTAGATAATGCGTTACTTTTTAGACTGTAATGATAGAAATGATAATATGTTTTAGGTATGTGGTCACTTTATGCACCGTACAACATATGTAATGTAATGTAATAATAGAACCACAAGAATATAATCCAATTTACAATAATTACATTAGAGGTTTTGTTATAATTACAGTGCACTGTAATAATAATAACCAAAGTAGAGATTTGATGGCACTAATCATTTATTCCTCCATTGGCAGACAATGGTTAAAACTGTATTGAATTACAACCAAAAGAAAAAAAACTCCTTCCCATTAAAATTTGAGCTAAAGATTTTCTTTTTTTAACAAAAAAAATCTTCTAATCAATCTTCAAAGAACTAATAGAGAATTTTTTTAAAAAATTCTGTATCTTTGTACTGGCCAATTTTTGACATAAATTTTAATTAGTCTTCTGTTTTCTCCTCCTTTTGTGTAAAAATTCTTAGCCATAAAGGTTCAGAAAAAAAAGGATAGGTGCAGAGACTCAATGGAAGCTATTCTAACAAATGGAGTTAAATGTGTTGGTAGAGGAATCTTTACATCGAAACTTCAGAAAGAAAAAGAATGAAGTGAAGGATAAACGTATATACATACGTATTGAATAATATATCAAATGATTAATGACGACCCGAATCCCTGATCAAATCATTCACTCCATAGTCTGATAGATCTTTTGAAGAACTGATTAATCGGACGAGAATAAAGATAGAGTCCCGTTCTACATGTCAATACCGGCAACAATGAAATTTATAGTAAGAGGAAAATCCGTCGACTTTTAAAATCGTGAGGTTTCAATTCCCTCTATCCCCAAAAAGACTATTTCAACCCCCAACTATTTCTCACTATTAGGGATCCTTTGGTTTGCTGAAATTAGTTTTGCTGAGATTTTATCTTAATATTATTTATTTTTATTGATTGTTTAGTTTATTTTACTAAAAGTTATATGCATTGTCTAATTTCTAAGAAATTATTTACATTTAATAGAAAAGAGATTTGAGGGACCTCGAAAGTATTTTTGTCATCTCATTGTTTTATCACAGAATTAATTGCCACATTATTAAATTTTTATTCCAAATCTGTCGAGACTTCCCTAGCATACTAAACAACCCTTTAATGTTAAGATTGGAAAAGGAGGGTATAAAATTTCAGCTTAACAAAATTAGTAGTGTGAAACCTACCAATTTATGTCTAATCAGATGTATTAGTAGTTGGCTGGTTGTGTTTATCTTTGAATGGTTAACTCAAGTGGGTATCATTACTCAAAGGGGCACCCAATGCTTAAAAAGTCTACTCAAAATAATGTGTATTTTTCACTGTTGTAGATTAAGACGACTAAACCATAATCTTGAAAAAAACACCATTAACTTTAACTATGTGTTTGTAACAAGTTAAGCAGTTTGGACCACAAAAATAACAACGATAAGATGCTCCCTAGGACCACATTTATTGTTTGATATAACACAATGAGAATAACAAGTGATTGATAGATTTTTCTACAGTTGCAACACATGTTCTCTAGTATTATTAATTATGATATGATTATATATATGAATGAAGAGGAAAGCCATTTATGTATCTCAAAGTATTAGTTTTTTGATTCATAGTTCCGAGTTTGAACTGTAAATTCAATTGTTAATACTTTTCTCGATACAGTTTACTTGTCACCTTTATTAAAAATAGATGGTTTAAAATAGTTGTCATTCTATCAAAGAAGATGTAATTAATTATTAGCTTTCACCTTTATCCTTACTCAATAAATATAGAGACGATTAATGTGATGAATAAAAGTACTATCAAAATTGAGATCGAAGAATAAGAATAACTTGTAATTTAGCTAAAATCTTCTTAAGGGGGGGCATGCAAAAAAAAAAAATAACAAGACAAAAAAAATGGACGAGAGGAATATTTGTGTTAAGAGTAGATTATGTGTGGCTCTTCCCCAAACCCACAAAAGTTACAACTAAAATTAACAACTTAGCAAGATGAAATTATGGTTACAAATATTTCAGCAGAATTTGTTTTAAGAGGGCCACAAAAGAAAGCGCTGAAGCGAAGAAACAAAGGCAGAGGTGAATCTACGGTTCGAAGTTTATTAGTTCTAACAACGACATAAGCTAATATACAATAGTAACAAGATTTACCGTCAAATATTAAGAAATATTCCATAAATTTCATATACAAAGTCTACACAAAAGCTAGATTTCATATACAATATCTATGCAAAAGTTACTAAGTTCGCGTGAATTTATACTTAAAAGAAAGAAAAATAGAGAAAGGGGCCAGAGGCAAAAGTCTTCCCATCAGGTGCAAAAGGAGACTCCCTAACTATACAAAGAAATTCGTAATACTAAGAAAGAGGTTGTCTACCAATTAGAATGCAACAGGACCAAGGATGCTTCCAAATTAAGAAAAACAATATATCATTCTCATCTACCACTTCATTTTACTCACTTCATTTTACTAACTTAAATCTGTTGTGGTTGAATCACTAAGGAAGATGGTAACATAACTAGAGTAGACTTGATGGAAAGCCACAAGGTTAAGAAAATACGTTGAGCTAATATTTGAGTCGAAAAAATGAACTCAGCATTCCCATTCCCTAGCTAAGTAACTCAATCCAGTAAAAAGAAAAAGGCCTTTGCTCGGGGTCCGGGAAAGGGCCAAACCATAAAGGTCTTTTGTATGCAGCTTTATTCTGCAGTGCAAGATGATGTTTCCTTGGCTCGAACATGTAACATCCTGGTCGCATGGGAGCAACTTTACCAGTCACACCAAGATTTTCCTTCAATTCAATAAAATGAATGTGCCAAAAAAACAAGGCAGAATAAGCAATTCAAGTCAATGAAAATTACAGCAAAAGAAGTACGTAATTTGAGCTTTTAATAATTTGATCAAGATTCGTATGAAATGGGCAAGAATGAAAAGAGAAGGGTAATAATGAGGAAGCAATGAAAGTGTGTAGATTCTGGTAGAAAAAGACTGGTTTCCTGTTGATAATCATCATTCTGTTTCACTCTTTTTTAAAACAGGAACATGACAACATTGAACTATGAAATCAAAAAACATACCATACTAGTGAAAAAGCCTTTTCAATTCCTCTAGTTCGTTGAGCAGTCTATTAGTAGTTAGAATTATCAGCACATTCCTCTTGTCTCTCCATTAATTAGTGCCTATAGCAAATTCTATAGACAAGTCACAAGTGAACTTAGCAGTAACAATATCATCCTCCAGGAAAAATGGCTTTTTAATTTTGTTTCTCTTATTGGCCTTTCCCACCTCTCTTTTCTTGTACACTATACATTGTTTGTCCTGCAAGATCAAGGAATTAATTTTATTTGCAACAGAAGAATTTTTTTGTATATAATGTAAGCAGAGTTGCACTGTAGAAAGGAATGATTGAAGATTCCGCAAATTAAAGCAGCAAAACTTTAAAACAATAATGAGAATTGCAAACCAAATAAATCATACAACCCATATGCAGTAGTGCCCTACCTTATGTATTTTTCATCTCTCCACTTTTTTCACCCTTTCCTGTACTATTGCACATCAAGATGTTAATGAATAATCATAAATATGCCCAGTAGATCGGAAATTTTTCCTGTAGGGTACTATGCTGTTAAGATTGTCAAGAATGATGCCACAAGAAAAGGAATCAAATGATGGTTAAATGTATCCAATTTCAGCGTAATTATAAATTGACAATCATTTCATAGAGGTTTCCAAGATCAGAATTCATTAAGTCAGCTATGGAACTAGTTCGTCAGCACGCAAGTCAATGAGTTGTAGGTATTCCTTAGAAATCTATAAGCAACTGAGTCTATAACACTTCTCATCCCAGACAAAATTTTGAAGGCAAAAGTGAGGTAAGACGAATACTTGAACCAAAACTTAGTGAAGTCCTATTATCTGCAGTGTACATATGAATGGTGCATGTATGTGATAACATGAAAGAAAGAAAAAAGAAGAAAAAACAGCATACCTCCATAAATACCAAATTATATTAGTAGTCAATGTTATAGGCAGCAAAGTAGAACCAGAAGTCAGTTGAAATTCGTTGAAAAATCTTTTCAGCTTTGATATGCAATCCATAATGCCGACAGACCCCTTGCTTACAGTTTGCTCAAAGTAGCTTTTTTCAATCAAGTGAAATAACCAAGTACTAGGGAAAAACCTTTACTTTTAAATTCAAAATCTGGTGTGAAATTTTCAACAAAGTACCAACTTGTATGTGAGCAAGATAGATGGTCATGATGGTTAAATAAATAGTTAACCTAAAGCTTTTTAAGCAGTCTTGGGCTCTTGGCTGCTAAGAATAAAATAAACAATTAAATACTTAGAAAATAGAAAAAAAACAGAGAACTTCCCCTCTAATCCTTCTTCTTGATGCAACGTCTGAGGTGCTGATGTGAAATCTAGTCATTCACTCATGACTGTGGGGCTCGTAAAGCAGATGCTCTGGAGTCATTCTTCTGGCTACAAGGATCTACTTCCAGACAGTTTTTAGGTTGACTCATCTCATAAAAGCTTATCAGATTTTCATGCAACCACCAATGAAGAGAAACTTGGCTAGAGAAAAGAAGCACGCCAAATTCAGACAACTATTCTACACGTCTTCCAACATTTCAAAAAATTTCTAATGGAAAGTTATTACTTCATATGACTAACATCTTCAAGTAGCTGCCCGTTTCCACTTGGTCGAACTTTATATGTACAATAACAAGTGTTAAAGCTACCCAATATATGCATAAAGACTAGCACAAGTTGATGATCTGATAGCCAGGAATTGCTTATAAAACCACCATAATATTTCCACCCTAAAATATGTACTCTTGGATGCTCTTGCCCCACTCCCCCAAGTGACCTATCGTAGTTCTGATAATTCACATTGCTGACTTAATGAGAAATATCAACTTCAAGTTGCATTTGGTCAAATAATAAGATCATTATCAGCATGAATATCAACTTCTTTTGGATAAGAGAAGAAAATTTAAAAGCAAAGTTGAAATTAAGAAAGTACATGGCAAGAGCAAGGAGTATAACAGATGAATCCAAATGTTCCTTGTATAGATTAATTAGAACACACAGTATAGGATAAGCGTTAGCATTTTGGGCGACTAAAATTGAGAAAGCGTTGCATGGATATACATTCTCTCAACTGTATGAATGAACCTGGTTCAATATGAGAAATATTGGCATGTCGATGGCTTAGGTCAATAAATTAAACCGACAACCGAACAAAATTGATAATACTAGTTAGTCTCTTCCTTAATTTTTTCCTGTAACATTTTTATTGATTAAAAACAGGCAAGGTAAGTCAATTCACAGATACGAGTTAGAAAGTAAAGTGGCACATAAATATGGTGAAATTTTGGTTTAGTTATAAAAAAAGTACAAGCCTTTTTTTCTTTTTTTTTTGGTCACTTTCTTGTGAACCTCCTAAATCTTTTTGCTGACACTACCACTTAAACAAGTTAGCCACTTCAAAACTCCCCCTGATATCAGCAAAGGAAGTGAGAAGGATGCAGCTTTAGAACATAAATTAGGAAGCCCTTGACTCAACTCATTGACAAAGTTCTTGATATTACCCCCAAAATATGCAAGATATTACAAAAAGTCCCATTCTATCCCCGAAAGATTATGATTACAAACAAGCATGAGCAGATTTCTTCAGAACCAGGTACCTCTAGCTTCAAATATAACAGGTCATTATATCATCAATAGGCAATTGATAAAATTACAATGCTCAATTTCCTCATATTGTCTACAAACAATATATCCAAAACCGTCTATTAGAAGTAACAAATGAAGGAAAGAGAATATTAAAAGAATTTATACACCCTAAATATCAATATTCTACAAGAGTTAAAGAGATGTGAAGAAAATAAATTAAACTGAGGGTGCATCTACAAAGACTTCATTGAACATGTCATCCTCACCATTTGCTGTACCAAGCATCTCAGCATCCTTCTCCTCGTCACTGGAAAAATCCCGTTTCTCAAGTTTTGCGTGAGCTGCAATGAAGATCATCCTTTGAGCTCTATCCATCCCAACCCTCGAGTGTCCTTGCAGAGAAACCCATCTCATAAAGGACCAATTACATTTAAATCCACATGAGGTTGCCTGAAGGAAGAGAAGCCTAACAGCAACCTTCCCCAGCGACTTGAACTCTTTCAGGCAAGTTTCCCATACAAGCCTGCTACTCTGAGGATTTGCAATTTTCATTCGTCCAGTTACTGGATCTCGCTGCTTTACTTGAACAGCCTGAGCGTACAGTGGGTCGAGCCCTTCTGATCTCCATTTCATAAGTTCCATTAGTGCAGTGGGAGCTTCCTCCCGTGGTACTAGCCGTGTTATAAGCTTGTCTATGTCCTTCTCTTGATCATGTGTCAGACTTTTAAATGGCGGAAGGTACTTCCCACTTGCATCCCTCACTAAGTATAATGGATCAAGCACAAATGCAGCTGACCATGCAGGGTGATAGTTTCTTTTGAACCGTGTATCGATTATCTTCTCAATAGGTCCCTCGGCAATGCTAAATTTGGCACACCAGTCCTTTACTTTAGCTCTCAACTCCTCCCAAAGTAGAAGGCACTGACCAACTAAGGGTCTCTCGACCTCAATATCATCAGTCATCTCCTTGATCAGTTTCACTAGTGAATGAACAGCCTCCACATTATTCCAAAACCCAACATCCTGTATCATTTCAGCAACTTCTTTAGCAACAGGATCCTCTATGCATGAGACCTTATACGAATCATCCAGCACTATTAACTGCAATATTCGAGCATAACTTAGTATATCCTCCAACATTGCAATGACAGGACCGTAGTTCTTAGAGAGATTGCAGTCAGCCGAAGGAACTCTAATCAACCCTGCAAGCTCAACACCGTGTGACCTGAATTTCCTAAAATGATTTCTGATCTGGGACTTGCTATTGAAAAGATTTGCAATCTTTAAACAATTATCAGTTACAGTTTTAAAAAGCGGAAGCTCTCTACCAAAGTCTTTCAACAAACTAATAAATCCATGGATTTGGCACGAAAGGTTAACCATCCAATGATTTTGAATCTCCAAATTTCTCAATGCCTTACCTTTATACTTATCTCCAACTATTCCTACACATCTTTGAACAACATTACCACACAACCCTTTAATCGTTTCACGTAAAACTTCCTCTGCATACTCCGATGGCACCAAACCGCCCTTATACACTGCCTTATGAAATACATTAGTACCATTAGGAAGATTTACAATAAATTTAATCACAGGATCCTCCCCATACTTACAAATATCCCTCCCCCATCCATCTGAAGAAACTTGAAAAAATGCTGCATCCCGAATCCTGGCTTCTGACTCCATTCTTGCTTCTTCAAACTTAGAATCAAGCTTTTCTCCTACAAAGTCCTTCCTCGACACAGCGGGCAATCCAACTTGGTTAAGGAAAGCCTTGAATTTCGGATGCTCAAGGCTCGAAAGTGTCACTGTCCCGCACGACTCATAAAACCAATCAGCCAACAAATTGAAAGCTGAATCAACCTGGTCCTTACTCAAAGCTGGACCAGGTGAACCTTTCAAACTTTTAAGCCTCTTTACACTATCTTCCAACATTACTAAAGCACCTAAATCCTCTTTCCCACCCGACAACACCAAATGTTGTTGATTCAAACCCGTATGAGTAACAATTGCTTGAGCCGTTTGGACTGGTGAATAGCCCATTTCGCCACAGAAACGCGGCGAAGTGTTCACCAATCCAAATTGTTGCGAACTTGATGAAGTACCAGTACCACTACCAGTTTGTGGTGAACTTCTTTTGCGATGATTTTGTGAAGAAGGTGAAGCTAAAGGAGGCAATTGTGAAATTGGCCTCAAAAGAGAGCCAAAATTGGGACAAGTACCTCTCTTAAGATGCTCTGTAGCAGTACGAGATGGATTTGAAGCTGAAAACGAAGCATCACATAAAGTACACTTGAGTTTCACTGCTTTCGGGACGTTTGTTTCCGGATTTTGTATCAAAATGGGCTGGAGATGAGTCCAGTACCAAGCTCCTTTCCCTTTTATAGCTTTTGTACGGACTGCAACCAGCCCTTCGTATCGCTTGTGTACTGCTTTCACCGCCATGTCTTCGCCCGAAGGCGAAGAGATAGGGTCAACTAGGTTAACATTGACGTCAGCCATTTCAGCAGAAAAGCCAAAAGTTAAGAGGTTTGTTTGTAGGTCTGCTACTGTTGTTGCTGAACTAACTTGGTTATCACTTTGCTATGCGTGTTTGAGTACCATCATTGTGTTGACTTAAAAAACAGTTCGATGGAAACGAGGCGGCTTCCGTTCCATCCATGCCGGAAACCGGCGATCCAACTGGAGGAATGAGGAAGAACTTAGAGAGACTGACAAATGGGTAATTTGCAATTATGTGTTTGAGAGAATGGTTAAACAGAATTGTTGTGTTTGAGAGAAGAGAAAAGAGGAAGAATGCTTTATTGGTTAGGAAAAAGAAAGTGACTTCATTGGAGTCTTATTATGCTACTTTTGTCGCTCACAATTGAGAAGACAACCTGCGCTGTAGGGGGTTGGGGGATGGGGGCTGTGGGCTGTGGGCGTGTAAAACCTGGTACCACGTGCTCATTATAGCGCGTGTGTGAAAATCTACCTAAACGGTGTTTTATAGATTTGTCAACAACCAATTATATTATGATAGTGCGGTGAAGTGACAAGTACTCTTTTATTTTAGTTAGAGATTTAAGATTGAGTATATAAAGTCATTTTTGTTAGTCTTGTTAGATATAAAATTAATTGTTAGGAGCTTCTATCCTTAGAGGAGTCAAAATTTAAAATTTATGAATTCAAAATTGTAAGTAATTCTTTCAAATTAATAAGTTTTAAATTAAATTATGTATATATATTTAATAAATTTTGCAAAATAAATACGAGCTTCAAACTAAAAATAGTGGGTTCAACCGGAGTCCGCAAATTGTATATTCTTATTAACTCGACTTTTGTCTACTTTAATGAGACTTTTCGATATAAATCTAAATTTAATCAATCTTGAATAGATTTGGGACATGAAATGGGAAAAAGAAAGATTTGTCAACAGAGAGGAGTAAGTGGGGCCCAGAAAATGTTGGAGCCAATGGGAATTGACTCCTCCACTTATGGTCAACACTGGAGACTGATACACACTGCTCAGGCTGACATCCAAGTAGACCGATTTGATTTATGTAGAAAATGAAATTCACCGATGACAGCTTGGTGTATTTACTGTATTTCTATTTTTCACCCAATTATCATAAGGGTCAAAATAGTGGAGTACTATATAAGGTTGCCTTTTGGGGAAAAATTGACTTGGTGATTATACGGTTGATTTTGATTATGTAATTCTAATTTGGATTTTTTACAACAAACTTTTCCAATCATTAATTATTAGTCGATCAAATCGAACCGGAATGGTTTTAACTTTTTTATGCACAAAGTGAATTTATATTTTGAGGGTATCTACGTATTTATATTTAGAACTTTATTTAATATATTAGATATAAAGAGTTCGGGCTAGTACAATTCACTATATATTATTTTATAAGACAAGATACAATTTGAATTGTCAATCATAATTTAAATACTATTTTCTTCATTTCATTTGATGGGTCGCTATTTTTTGGGTTCATTTCAAAAAGAATGTCATCTTTCCTTATTTGGTAACTGTTTAATGATATCATACCCATTTTATTCTTAGTGGGTCTCACTTATTATGAAAAGACAATAAAAAAGTAAACATTAAAATAACTTTAAAGGGTACAATTTTGTAAACTTTACAAAATCATCACTTATTTCTTAAATTCAGTATCCGGTCAAATGACGACACATAAAATGAGAAGAAGATAGTATTATTTTAAGATAATTTAAGTTGTTAAGTTTTTATTATTTTTGAAGAATATATGTTACTCCCTTTGTACTAATTTATATGGTGTTTATACAATTTCGCGAGCCAATTAAATTATTTATATACTTTATAAATATTTTAATTTGTTAATTATTTTAATTTATAGTACTTTTTATTCTATATGATTTATGTTGCACTGATAAAATTTAGAGAGTTAGCTAAATTTTTTTATCTATTTTCTTAGATATTTTAATTTGTTAATTATTGTGATTCCTAATAATCGTTACGGAATTATCAAATAATATATTTACTTCCTCTGTCCCAATTTATGTGGCTTCGATACAGTTTTGAGAGTTCACTAAATTTTGTATATATCTTTTAAATATTTTAAGTCGTAAATTATTGTGATTTGCAGTACTTTTTCTTTTGTCCCAATTTATGTGACATTAATAAAAATTTGAGAGTCAACAATTTTTTTATGTTTTTTAATATTTTAAATTGTTCATTGTTATGATTTTAATAATAATAATAATATATATATATATATATATATATATTCAAGTAGGCAGTTGAAACAGGCATGTCGACCTACTCCTTGCTTCAGTAGGTGACACTTCCTCTTATAAGTATAGAGAATTCCCTGATAACACTGATCCAATATATATTACTTCCCTACTTCAGTAGGTGACACTTCCTCTTATAAGTATAGAGAGTCCCCTGATAACACTGACCCAGTATATATTGCCTCTAATTCAATTATATGATACAAATAAAATTTGAAGTCAATCGAATATGTTTTATATTTTTAAATTTTTTAAACTGCGTTTCTTTACATAATCTTCACATAATATGTGTTAATTTTTTATCTTAATTTATGTGGCACAAATAAAATTTTAAGAGTCAAGAAAAATGTGATATCTTAAGTTGTTAGTTATTGTGGTATGTTATTTCTTTGTCTCAATTTATATGGTATAAATATAATTTTGGGAGTTAACAAAATTTATATTTCACTAATATTTTAAATTATTAATTATTATGATTTATAATACTATTACTTAATTTTTAAATACGTTTTATATCAAAAGAGTTAAAAGAAAAATAAAATTGAATTAACATAAAATAAAATATAAGATCATACATGAAACTTGACAAAAGAAGAAAATAAAATGAATAGCCGATATTTAAATATGGGGTCCAAAATTAATACAAATAAATGGGAATTAAAAAAGGGAAGACAATGGAAAAGTAGGTGGGACCTACACCTATAGAAAACTACTGTGTGTAATAAATCAAATCCTAGGCTGGCTTTATTATCCAATAAATAAAATATATATTGACAAAGCACTTAGATACAACACACCGAGCATCAAAAATTACAAAACACCAAAATACCCTTATTATGAAATCACAATGACATATAGTAGTGGTGTCGAAGGTTGTTCGTCGACGATATAAAAATACAAATCATAAATATAAAAACCTAAAAATTCTAAAGGTTCTAAAATATGAAACTTGTTAACTTTGAAATTTGAATTCATCTTTGAATTATAATCAAGTCTCATCTATTAAGAATAGAAATTATGCAAATCTGACATGCTACATGGTCATTGTTTTAGGTACCAAGTTTGTAAGGTTAAAAAGATTGATATTAATATGCACGTTTAGTGAGTACTCTCTAAGAAGTGCTCGTATTGCACTTGCTTTTTTTGTGTTTAAACTATTGCTATTTGATTTTTACTGCAAATAATGAATTGAATTTTCTTCATTTTCAATAAGAAATCTTAGGACTAGAGCTTTAAAAATAGGAAATCACTTAGAATACAGTGTATTTCATTTTCTTAGTGGGTCCACGTTAGTAAAAAGTGTTTCATTCTCCGCGTAGTACAAAATCAAATACTCCAATCTAGTTACTTTCAGATAATAGAAACGTAAAATAACATAATTATTAAGATAAACATTTTAAATCATTAAAAAATAGATTTGACAAATAAGGTAAGGGGGGAAAATGAGGATGATCAAACAAAAAATCATATAAGAAGAGTTTAAGTGTTTAAAGCATTTGATATATTCGTTCAATACTAGCACAAATTAGAATTGTGTGCTTAGACCTGAATTTTATTTTTTATTTTTAAAAAGAAAATGTTAAAATTGTGAGTATTATTTTACTTGAAATATTCCTAAACTTCTATTTCTTTATTTAACAACATTTACGTTACTATTGCCCTTAATTTTATTTTTTTACGATTATGTAATCACCTCCAGGGCAACAAAAGAATAATTAGTGCATTACATCTTGACTTTTCCAATAATTAACAAAAGGATTATGACTAAGCTAATGAGATCATAATGTAGGCTTAATTAGTGGGCTAATAAGTCATACGCATTATTCACTTCCTGTATACAAGATTACACGAGGACATGGCACATTATAATGGCACATAAACTTATTTTCTTTTGGAAAGAATGTCTGACCTATTAAACAATTGGAGATAATGGATAGTTAAATAATAAATCTTTAGCATTTGGTGAAGTGCTTGATGATTATTACTATCAAGGGTAAGACTAATTGGCTACACATCTTTGTTACCCCGTAATCAGTTCCATAAAAGGAGCAGAAAAGTGAGCATATGCATGATTAATAGTCACTTGTAATATTATGGTGGTTATAAACACTTGAATGATTTAGTTGATTAAAGAAGAAGCAACATTTCTAAAAGGAGTTAATTGGTCAGTTGATTCTGCTATGTACTCATTTACATACATGTGCACATATACCATAGATCATTAATCCTTATATTTAAGTTTTAATTTACCTTTTCAATCTTTTTTTTTTTTTCAACTAACGGTAGAGATTGGTCCACAATTTAAGCTCTTTGGGTTTTAATCACATTAAGGATTTCATTATAGAATTTATTTATTTCTAAATTATAGCTTTTGACCTATATAATATATATTACTCTCATTTATTGTTATTTGGTGATTTTTCATTCATTAAATTTATGTTTCACATTAAACGTGTCAGGTTCATTTGAACTTGATATCGCAACACTATATTTGGCTATGCTTAATGGCCACACACATAGATATACATTGTGTGTGTGCATAATGATAAAGTTAAATTTTCGTTAAATAATTCGAATATAAAAAGTAATTAAAAAGAAGAGGAGGATTCAACAATATTGGTTTCGTAAATAGTGTAATTCCTAATGACCTATAGGCTATAGCTTAGCCCATGAGTATGTGTATCTAACATCTACAATTGATGTATGATCAAGGAAGGTGAACATTAAAATATTTAAGTAAGATGTGATTTATCTTAAGTCTCAACACGGGACTATGTAGCATTAAACAATGGCTATAACTAGCAAGAAGTGAAAACATACTGCTTGCTTGCGGTCAAGTTTATCAACAAAGACGACATGTAGAGTCATTCTCTAAAAGTTACCATTGAAGATTGCAGATATCTACCTAAAGCTAATAAGATAAATATTACTATTTACATCTGGAGAAAGGCAACTAGCGTGCAGCTTTTTGGCAAATGAAGGTGTTAAGAGAAGAAGAAGAAAACAACTTTAGGATGTAATGTAGTCTGCACAAGTATATAGGTGCTTTCAAGAAGTTAGTTATAACTAACTAATGGATGGTAGTTAACATATTTAGTTAAGCCTAGACTTGTTAGCATACTATAAATACCTACTACTTGGATCATTCTGTTTACCACTTTATTTCTAATAAGAATTACTACTCTTTCTCTGAGATAATACTCAATTCTTCAGCTCTCACCTTCTTCCCCCTTTCTTCTCCTATTTCTTATTTTCATTCTCTGCTTGACTGGGTTCATGGTGTCAAATACACCTGAATAATTACATGGTATCAGAGTCATAAAGCCAAATACTCTAGCTAGAAGGTTATTCGATCTGTAAAGTTAAAGAAAGGGTTCAAGATCACGCTTGTATTAGTTAATCTTGAATCAAGGTTTCTGGTGATTGGGGTACCCTGGGAATTTTTTCTTCTAATACTACATCTCTGTTTTCGTGTGAAACTCAACAATGGCAAGTCTTGAGCGAGGTGCTGAAGCTGGAGCTTCAGCCACAGTCATTGATCACAATCATCCCCTATTTCTCAGCCCAGCTGATGTAAGTGGCATTCAAATAATTTTGTTTCAACAAACAGGCATGGAAAACTATGCTATTTGGTTTCGATCCATGAGAATTACCTTGTTAGGGAGAAACAAGTTGGGATTAGTAGATGGAACATGTACCAAAGATAAATTTACTGCAGATATGGGAAATCAGTGGGAAAGGGTCAATGCAATTGTATTATCTTGGATAATGAACTTTGTTTCTAAGAGCTTACTAGGTGGTATCATGTATGCATCTGTCGCTCAAGCTGTTTGGGATGACCTACATGAAAGGTTTAACAAAATTGATGGTGCTAGGACCTTCAATTTGCATAAAGAGATAGCTACGTGTACACAAGGTAGTGCATCTGTAACTACTTATTTTTCCAAGTTGAAGGATCTTTGGAGGAATTTGAAGCCTTGGTACCTGCACCTGGGTGTGACTGTGAGAAGTCAAGAGACTTTGAGGTACACTTGCAAAAATTAAAGTTGTTTCAGTTCTTGATGGGCTTGAATGATGTATACATTCAAGCAAGAAGTCGGATTCTTCTTATGAACCCAATGCCTACTGTCAATCAAGCATATGCAATGATCCTGAGTGATGAGAGTCACAAGTCAGTAGTAGTTAATTCTGTAAGGATTCTTGGTGCTGACATTGCTATGTATTCAAGAAATGTTGGTGGAACTGGTCAATATCAGAAGTTCAAGAAATCTTATAATATCCAGTATGAATTCTGCAAAATGAAGGGTCATACTAGAGATAATTGCTGGAAAATTATTGGCTATCCAGTCGACTTTAAGAATAAGAAGAAACCTAGAGTTGATGGAACAACAACCTATAATGGAACTTTGGATCCAGGTATTATCTTAGGAAAAGTTCCTTACTCTCAACCTGTAGTTCAAGATATTCTTGGCCAGAGTTCATATGGTTCAAATAGAGAACAATGGGTTTATTCCACTAAGCCTGCAACACAACAGGGATCAGGACTTCAGGTATTTCACATAAGTCAGATGGGAACACCAGCGTTTACAAAAGAACAATATGATCAGATTGTGCAGATGATCAACCAGACAAAAGAAATACCCACTGCTCATGATTCAACCAATGCAATAGGTATTAGTAATGTTTTTTTGGTGTCTTTTAAAGTGTAAGAATGGATAATTGATACCGGTGCTACAAACCATATGGTGTCTGACTTAAATCTTCTTGAAGGCAAGACGGTAGTTCAGTCTATAACCTCTAAGAAGGTTTACTTACCAAATGGTGATACCACCTTAGCTAAGCATGTTGGAAGTTGTTATTTTATCGATGAGAATTTCATAACTAATGTCTATCACTTGCCTGAGTTTCAATACAACTTGTTCTCAGTACTGCAAGTGACAAAGGAATGAAAGTGTTCAGTAAACTTTTTTCCTGATTTCTGTGTATTCAGGATCTTTGTACTGGAAAGGTGAGGGCTATTAGTAGAATGGAAAGAGGTCTATACTTGCTACAGGATCAAGATGTCAAAAGTAAACTCAAGGTGATGCCTCGTGAAGAATCAAGTGGATCATGTCTGAGCAAAGGAAGACATAGTAAAGCAGAAGTAGATATTTGGCATATGAGATTTAGTAATGTGTCCACTAATGTACTATAAAGGTTAATTCATGGAAATGTATAAGTAATTGATGAAAGTGTTAGAAAATGCACAGTATGTCCTAGTGCAAAACAACAGAGACTACCATTTACTTCTAGCAGTATTAAGACTTCAAAATGTTTTGATCTTGTTCATATGGACTTGTGGGGTCCTTATAAAGTTTCCACTATGAATGATAAAAGATTCTTTCTGACTATTGTGGATGATTTTTCAAGATTTACCTGGGTTTACTTACTATAGTTTAAGTCTGAAACATATGTGTTAGTTCAACAGTTTCTTGCTTATGTTAAAACTCAATTTGATAAAACTGTGAAGGTGGTTAGGACAGATAATGGGACTGAGTTTGTTAACTCTGTGTGTGATGAATTGTTTAAAGCTTCAGGTATTGTGCATCAGACAACTTGTGCTTACACACCTCAATAAAATGGTGTGGCTGAGAGGAAGCATAAGCATATTCTTGAAGTAACCAGAGCTCTAAGGTGTCAAGCAGGAATTCCTATATATCTTTGGGGAATAAACAGGCTTCCAAACTCAGTTTTAGCCTATCAAACACCCTATACAAGATTACATGGGAAAGTGCCAAGTTATAATCACCTTAGGGTCATTGGTTGTTTGTGCTATGCCAAGGTGGTTAATGAACATGACAAACTGATGACAAGAGCCAAATCTACTGTATTGCTGGGATATTCTGAGGTTCAAAAAGGCTATGTATTGTATGATATGGTTAATAAAATGGTGCTGGTCAACAGAGATGTGTCATTCAGGGAAGATGTATTCCCCTTCAAGAAACAAAATAGTCAGGCTGACAATACATAACATGTATTTCCTATAGAATCATCACAGGTGATTTTCTCTGATGCACAAGGGCACATGCCATCTAGTTCTTCGCATCTGTTACAACAGCATGAGGCTCATGCACCTCAAGATCAACCAGAAGAATCAGTTAATATGCCTAGTGAGGTATTACCAGTTAAACCAGTGCTAGTGCAGGATCAAAGAAGATCAAGCAGGAGAAGAAAGCCACCAATTTGGATGACTGATTTTGTATCTCTTAACGGTCACAAAGAGGTACCTTATCCAATTTCAGAACATGTTTCTTATAATGCTTTGTCTGATAAATACAAAAAATTTGTGGCATCATCCTCTATAGTTACCGAGCCTACTACATATTCAGAAGCTTGTAAAGATCCTAGATGGATAACAACTATGAAAAGTGAAATTGATGTTCTTACTTTTAACCACACTTGGGATGTGGTTACACTACTTGAAGGTAAAAAACCTATAGGGTACAGGTGGATCTATAAAGTAAAGTACAAGGCCTCGGGAGAGATTGAAAGGTTTAAGGCTAGGTTGGTAGCTAAAAAATACAACCAAAGAGAGGTCATAGACTACACAAAAACTTTTTCACCAGTAGTTAAAATAAAAACAGTTAGAACTGTGCTAGCTACAGCAGTAAGGAAGAAATGGTTTGTGCATCAGATGGATGTCTTTAATGCCTTCTTGAATGGTGATCTCACTGATGAAATATACATGAAGCTTCCTGAAGGATTTGCAAGCCAGGGGGAGAATACAGTATGTAGACTTGTCAAATCTTTACATGGATTTAAACAAGTTCCTAGATAATGGAACACAAATTTGTCAGAAGCTTTGCTAAAATATCAATTTGTACAAAGCAAGTATGATCCATCATTGTATATAAAGAAAACAAATGAGGGCATGTCACTGATTTTGGTGTATGTTGATGATATGTTGATCACCGGTGAAAGTTTAAAACTGATAGAAGAAACAAAGGAAACACTGCAACAATCCTTTAAGATGAAAGATCTCGGAGAATTAAGATACTTTCTTGGCATAGAGTTTGCTAGGTCTGATAAAGGAATCTTAATGCACCAAAGAAAATATGCATTAGAGTTACTGGATGAGCTAGGTATGGGAGTTGCTAAGCCTGTTGTAACAGCTTCAGATTACAATGTAAAGTTGACCACAAAAAAGTTTGATGATCATGTTAAATACTTGCAGTCAGGTGAGGATCCTCCAGCAAACCAAGAAACCTATCAAAAATTTGTTGGAAAACTATTGTACCTAACAATGACAAGGCCAAATATTTTCTTTAGTGTTCAAACACTAAGTCAGTTTCTTCAAGGTCCAAAAAAGTCTTATATGGAAGCTACATTAAGGGTAGTGAGGTCTATAAAGAATCAACCAGGTCAGGGTATCCTGCTTTCTAGTAGTGCTAATGAACGTGTGAGTGCCTACTGTGATGCTGAATGGGCATCATGCCCTCAAACAAGAAGGTCTATTACTGGTTATCTTGTAAAAATTGGTGATTCAACAGTCTCTTGGAAGTCGAAGAAACAAGCTACTGTGTTTAAAAGTTCAGCTGAAGCTGAATTCAGAAGTATGGCAGATGTAACAGCTGAACTAATATGGGTCTTAGGTCTAGTGAAAAAGATTGGCATGAACATAACCCTTCCAGCAGAGATATATAGTGATAGTAAATCAGCTATACAAATAGCAGCCAACCCGGTGTATCATGAAAGAACTAAACACATAGATATTGACTGCTATTTTCTCAGGGAAAAAATCTTGCAAGGAACTGTTTCAACTAGCTACATATCAACACAATATCAACCTGCAGACTTGTTCAAAAAAGGACTTAACAGAGTATAACACACGTATCTAAGCTCCAAGCTAGGAATATGTGATATATTCACCTCTTCCTATCTTGAGGGGGAGTGTTAAGAGAAGAAGAAGAAGAAGAAAAAAAAACAACTTTAGGATGTAATGTAGTCTGAACAAGTATATAGGTGCTTTCAAGAAGTTAGTTATAACTAACTAATGGATAGGTAGTTAACATATTTAGTTAAGCCTAGACTTGTTAGCATACTATAAATACCTACTACTTGGATCATTATGTTTACCACTTTATTTCTAATAAGAATTACTACTCTTTCTCTGAGATAATACTCAATTCTTCAGCTCCCCCCTTCCTCCTCCTTTCTTCTCTTATTTCTTATTTTCATTCTCTGCTTGATTGGGTTCATGGTGTCAAATACACCTGAATAATTACAGAAGGTCATAGACATACAACATAAAATTGCTAATATGAGAAATGTGCTCGAGAAAATAAATTTGTTGCTCTTGAAAAATCTAATTAATATAGCTTATGAACGAATTTAAAACCTTTTATATTTTTCAATATACCCTAAAAAATATGTATATTATTGAATTCTTTGATACAAGTTATTTTTCCAATATAACTAAGGACATTTAAAATTTGTCTGTTTTGTAGTCTATTCTTTCTATCTCAAATTAATTTATTCCTTTTATCTCAAATTAATTTTCATTTTAATCTCCATCTTAAATTAATTATTATTTTAACTCAGAAAGATTTTCAAAATAACTGTCAATTTTATGGATGTGAATAGAGCAGGACAGGACCGGACAAGCCTAAACTCGTTAAGATTTCAACATGACTTCCCGTTTCACTTTGTCCCATTTCACTATTAAACTAAATATATTTTTACAGTAATATATTTAATATTATCAACAAAAAATTATGGCCACCAAAGGGGTGGTTGAGTTGGTTTGTGGGGGACTTCCCATAGCGGAGGTCGCGGGTTCGATCCACCCCTAATACCTTCTCAATCGAGCTCATCGCACGGGGTTTACCTAGTGCAGTTTACATTTCCTGTGTGATTTGCGAGCTATTGCCCCTAATGCCTTCTAAATCGAGCTTGTCGCACGGGGTTTACCTAGTGCGGTTTACATCCCCCGTGTGGTTTGTGAGCTATTGCACAGTGAGGGATTTACCCAGTGCACACACAATGCTCACCCGAAAGGCAGAGACTGTGGTAGAGGGTGTAACAAATAAAAATTTGTGTATATTTTAAAAACACAAACGTGTATATTACTAAAACTCCAAATATATAAAATGACAAAGAGAAATTTAATAGAGAAAAGACATGTTTTCCCCTTGAACTTGTCCGTTCAACTTACTTTAGCACTTAAACTTAACTTCCATTTATTTACCTCCCTTAACATCTTTAAAGTGTGTTAAAATCCTCCTTTAACTGCCCGCGTGTAAACAAACGTTGTTGGGCTCGTTAAAACTCATTTTTTGTCTATTTAATTTCTTTTAAATATTCGTTTAAAGAAAAAAATGTGTATATTTGTAAAAAAAAAAATCACTAATATTATATTTAAAATATAATTGAATTTTTTAAAATAAAAAATAAAAAATGGACACCTTTTATTCTTTTTTCTTCAAAACATCAACAACACTTAGATTCCTCCATTAACAACCTCAAATCCATTCTCCATCAACACTCTCCTTAAATTTTTTTCATTTTCCTCCATTAACACCACCAAAGAACAACCAAAAAGACAACAAATTGAAAAAAAAATCTCTATTGAACACCTTTTATTCTTTCTTCTCCAAAACATCAACAACACTCAAATTCCTCCATTAACAACCTCAAATGCATTCTCCATCAACACTCTCCTTTAATTTTTTTTCATCCATTAACACCACCAAAGAACAACCACAAATACACTAAATTAAAAAATCTCTCCATTGAACACCATCTCAAACTCAATCCAACTCCTTCAAAATTTGGACAAAAATTGAATTAAATTGATGATTTTATCTTTGAACCACTTATCACCAATGAAATTTCTTTTAATTTCTAATTTTAAATTTTTTTGTTAATAAGATAATTTTTGAAATACTTTTTAAAATTCAAAACTTGAACCAGAAATAAGCAAAAAAAATCACAAACCTGTTTGTAAGGGTGGGGTTGTAGCGGGTAGGGGCTGAAAAAAAAGGATATTTTTGTGTTCATAAGAAGGAGGTGGGAGTGGGGCTAAAAAGAGAGAAAGGGCAGGGGGTAGGGGGACCTATTTGCTGGGGAGGGGTTGATGGAGGGAGGGGTAAGGTGTCTGAAGAAGAAGGAGGAGGGGGGGGGGCATTTTGATTTAATATATATATATATATATATATTATCTTTTTTTAAAAAAATACATAAAAATAGTAAGTGTGTGAAATTACTTTTATAAAAAGAATTATAAATTTTTACGTGGCAATGAGGTGACGCTGATGTGTGGCGAGTGTAACACACTCTCCATTATGAGAGTGATAATATACATTAAGGGGTGAAACTAATACACTTTAAAGATGTTAAGGGGGGTAAATAAACGAAAGTTAAGTTTAAGTACTAAAGTAAGTTGAATGGACAAGTTCAGGGGGGAAAACATATTTTTTCTCAATTTAATATGCAACATAACTTTATTGGGGTTTCTATGTTTCCTTAAGGAAGGAGAAATGGTCTTTGTTTTCCATGTAATTTATGAGTTGCCATAAATGAATCAACATTTAAGTTTGTACGGGTGTTATGGTGATGTAAAAAAAATAAGAAAAAAATGCAGAAACTTCATACTTAAAATTTTAATTACAATAAATAGCAATACTTTCTCAAAATTATAAGTTATAACAAAAGTAGCAATATTTTAACTATTATATTGAAAACCACATGGGTTTCACTCATTTTTTTACTTTTTCTATTTTCACTCCACTTTTTTCAATTTACTCCCATATTTCACTCCACTTTTTTCAATTTCCTCCCATATTTCACTCCACTTTTTCAAATCCTCCCATATTTCACTCCACTTTCTTTAATTTCTTTCCTTTTTTTCAAAATTATGCTCCATCAAATAAGGTAAGTTGATATTTATAGTATTTGCATATTATCTTTTCATATAATTTATATTTTTTTATTTTTTCATATTTTTTTCTTCATCCATCTTCTTCATTTTTTAGGGGGGAAGGGGGGTTGTAATTTTTTTAAGTTGAAAGATTGTAGAGGTCTGCTATAATGGAGGGATACGTTATTTGATGGAGGTCTGCTATAACTTTTCCTACGTTATTTAATAGGGTCCTGTGATTTTTTTTTTGTTGAAAGATTATAAGGTTTTGTGTTAAGTTGATTTCTACTCCAATTCAGTTGAATAGAGAAGTTGACATAGAAGAGGTGAGATCGAAGCATTGTGACGAGTCGAAAAATATTGGGAAAATCGTGAAACGAAAAACGTTGAGAAAACCTTCATCTCCAAAATTCTAAAAAGTGCAAAAATATGTGAAAAAGAGAAAGTCAAACGAAAAGAAAGAATATGTATTTTTCCAGTTGTGCATATGTATTTATGAATAATGCATATGTATTTTTTCAGTTATGCATATATATTTATGAATAATACGTATTTATTTTACCATATTGCATATGTATTTATGATTAATGCATCTGTATTTTTCAGATATGCATACGTATTTTTGAATAATACATATGTATTTTTCGAATAATACATATGTATTTTCGAATAATACATATGTATTTTCTAGTTATTTATACGTTTTTATGAGGCTGCATACTATATTTATTGATTTGAAAATATATTTTTAATTCTGCTAGGTTTTTATAGATGCATATGTATTTATGAATAATACATATGTACTTTTCAGTATGCATATGTATTTATGACTTATACATATGTATTTTTCAAGAAATGCATATCTATTTATGAATAACGCATATGTATTTATGATTAATACATATGTACTTTTCAGTATGCATATGTATTTATGACTAATACATATGTATTTTTCAAGAAATGCATATCTATTTATGAATAACACATATGTATTTATGATTAATACATATGTATTTATGGACGATGCATATTTTTCGTCATAATAATTTTTTTGATGTCTACATCATGAAGAAGAAATTGTAGTTCAAGCGCAATTAGGCAAATGTATTATGTCACTTTTTGTCATAGAGATTTTGTGTCCTATATATTTATATATACATATGGTCAGATATGTATTTCTATAAATACATATGCATATATGTATGTATGTTTTGTACTGTAAATACATACGTAGGTCTGTATGTCTATGTATTTTGCATATTTTTTTGAATATATATATGTGATATAAATATGTATCTTTTAAAAATAAAAGCAAGGTATAGAAGAGTAAAAAATGAAAAAATAAAAATAGAAAAGAAAAAAAAGAAAAATCCAAAGAAAAAGAAGTGAAAACCGAAAAAAAGAAGAAAAAGAAATAAAAGCTAGAAATATAAGTGTAAAAATAAAAGAAAAAAGAAAAGAAATAAAAATAAAAAATAGAAAAAAAGAAGAAGAAAACAAAAATAGGAAAAGAAAAAGAAAAATATGAGAAAGGAAAAAAAATAAGAAAATGGAAAAGAAAAAAACGAAAAAGGATAAAAAAGAAGAGAAATAGAAGAGTCAAAATAAAGTGGAAATAAAGAAAAGGAAAAGAAAAATAAATCAAAATAAAAAAATAAAATAAAAAGAAAAAGAAAAATATGAGAAATGAAAAAAATAAGAAAACGAAAAATTAGAAAAAAATGAAAAAGGATAAAAAAACAAGAGAAATAAAAGAGTCATATTAGGAAAAGAAATCTTTATAATTAAATGCATGAATTAAGGGATGGTTACTTCCTTATTTAACTCTAACATTAAGGGATGGTTAGTTCCTTATTTAACTCTAACTGATGGGAGTTAAAATAGGAACTACTATTCAATTTGTATATGTATTTATATAGCAACATTTTATTTAAATATAAAATACAATTTGTTATTTCTCGTAATTATGAAACAGTTGCTATAAAAGTTATAATTATAGTTGTTAAGTTGCTACTTTTGAAAAATTTCCAAAAAATTATTGTGAAAACGAGCTTTACTGTTCAAATTCACGAGCGATAATTTTTTTTAGTACCGTTCATCTTTACTTATTCAGTATACTAAAAAGATATGTCCTATAATCCTTGTCTAATTCAAAAAAAAATAATGTATAATTTATCTTTTTGTGTACAATTTACCCTTGCAATTAAATACTACTCCATTCATTATCCATTGCATTCATAAAATATTAAATTTATTATATTTAAAAAGTGATATCGTAAAACTACCTTTATTATTTATTGTTTATTAAAATATGTGTCAAGTCAATAATAAACAAATAAAGATTTACGGAGGAAGTAGTGTGTCTATTTTATGGGCCTGCTCTATACTAACCATTTAATGGCCTTTGTTTTACGAGATTTTATAGTAGAAAAAAAATATAAGAAGTGGCAAAGTTAATTTCATAATTAAGCTAAATAACACTCTGTAATTTGTATCTATAATCTGTAATATATTAAACGTGGGAAGACCTTTAGAAAAGTGATTTGAATTTTTTACCCTTCATTAAAAGTCTCCGCTTTAGATAAAATCATCTTTTCACCTTTTTTACTTCAATTATTAAAATATTAAATATCAACTATAATAAATATATTCAAAATTAAATGGAGAATTTTTTTATTATTATAGTTAAATTCCTAAACTTGTGATAATTTTTATTTATGGTTTTTTTCCCTTAATCTCTCCAACATGTCTAAAAAATAGGCTCATTCATCGTAGTAGTAAATCCTATTGTAGTTAAATTTTTACATTTATGGCGAATAGGCTCCTTCATCGTATGATCAAATAGGACTCCTTATAAGATTTATAATCCGTAAGATTTTTAGGAGTTTTTATTATTTCTTTTTTAGTAGAAGATACATTACAAAAATATTTTCTCTACTTTGTCTCGCTTCACTTCGTTCTTAATTATTTTTTCTCATCAATAATTCATGTTTGTTGATTTTATAAAGTTATTAGATATTCTTATCTTCTCCAAACAATATATGAACAAATATATATGATTCATTATTGATTTTTTAATATTCCTGAGCAGGTGAAGGAAGACTCATGTGTAGAGTGTGATTGAGGTTTTTTGTCAATTAACAATGAATTTGAAGGTATGTGTACACGACCCATGCAATACTAATTTTTCTTACAGAAGAAGACGAAAAACGCCAACAACGAAAAGAAGAGAATATAAAGCTTTCTGATTGTTCAAGACTATGCAGCTTGACTCCCCCATTCTAACTGTTGTTTGAATTTTCATACAAACACAATATCCGTCAACGATGGCAACTCTGATGGCCAATGATAAGAGCTTCGAAGAGGACCAGTTTCATGTTTTGTTAAAAGGGTTTCACGCCTTTCTGACAACAGACCTCGAATTATAAAGGTGTCAATCTTTTCTTGTTTGCTCTACTCAAAATTATAAAGATTTTGGATCGCTTACTGTTGTAAATTGTGGTAAGTGAATGATTGAAATATTTCTTCCTAATTTTTTGTGAGTAGCAACAATGTAAGTCAGTTTGATGTTCTCTAAGTAATAGCTAAAAGAAAACGTGATTGACACGTTCAAAGTTTTTTCCATATGAAATTAAGTGGGATAAACAATATAATATATATATATATATATCCTACCATGATTAGTTTGGAGATAGGCATAGTTGTGTCTTTCAATTGTAGATAGAAACGTTGATTTATTGGCTTAATACATGATCAATTACTTAAATTGATTGAGATATTCAATTATTGACAATTTAAAATATTTAAAAGATATATGATAAAATTACGGTCAAAAAGTAAATTTATTTGAATTTTGAAATTTGAAAACGGAGAGAGTATTTCTAATATTGTTCCTATTTGTTACTTTTTAGTGACAACTATGACTGCATTTTGCACAATCACTCATAGTGATGTTCATCCTAAAAGATTAAATTTTATGTTGTTATTTTTTTCAAGTACTAATGCCTCTCTCTTCTCTTGATCATGTTGCAATGAAACTATGAACCTTAAGTTAAATTAAATAAATTAATAGATATGATTGAGATAGCATACAAAGATGTCAGAGTAGATACAACAATATAATATATTAACAAAAAATGTTGGCAACTCTTTAAATTTGTTGATAATTATTTAAACATTCGAATTATGATTTGTTTCAATCGAACATCTAAACACTTAATAAAGGGTTCATATGACTATTTTTTTAATGTGTTTTAACTTAAACATTTAACAGACATGTGAAGATAAGTAAAAAAATATTTTTTCAAAATTCAAAGTGTCTAATAGGAATACTTTAAGTAAATTCTTTCCATAGCATATTATTTTACATTATTATAGTAAAAATATTAATTTGTTGTCCTCGATCTAACACTTTCTAACAACATATGAATTGCTTCATATGTCATTTCAAGAAAGTTTTTAAAGCCTTTTTTTGAGATCGTTCTATAGCCTTGGTAGTTTTTCTTAGTTTAGATTAAAGTGGTTTTTAATACTTTTATATGGTTTTGTATGAATATATTACTTTTCTATTTTAGTGCTTTTTGTTGTGAAATGAATGTCATGGATGCCACATGTATGCCATGTGGCTACATATTAACTAGTCAAGAAGCCTACTAATCCTCCACCCCTTTGTCAATTATAAGTGGAGAATTTTTCATTGTAGGCTATAAATAGCCATATGATAAGACAACAATGAATGGTACAATAATTACTACAACTTTATACTCTCCATATTGTATGTTTTACTTTTAGGTACTATTACATATTTTATAACACGTTATCAGCACGAATCTCTACCATTCCGAGCAAATACAGGTAATAAAGGTAAGTATTTATCTTTCTTAAATAATGTCAAATATATCCAAACACGAATTTGTTTCCCTAGATATATCGGGTAAAACTTACATGTCCTAGTGTAATACCCCACCCTTCTCCTAGTTCAAATTCGTCTCTAGAACATCAAAGATCTTGCTTCAAAGATGAATATATTTTATTCCATGTGAAATTTTTAAGATTTTTACTTTTATACCGTGGAAAATCGAATAAGCTTTCCATCGATATCAAATTTTCCCAAATCCGACACTCGGGTGAAGAGTTAGAGCCATTTTAGTGAGACAGTGTACTACCTGGTACTTTAGCGCGTCGCGAAGCAAGCCAAGATGACAATTGTCGAAATTTAGTAAGCCTCCGCAATTTCACCGCATCGCGGTGGCTTTCCAGTTCGCAACTAAAGTGGCAACACGATTTCCACCGCATCGCGCCAAGGCTCAGTTTTCCAATTGTCCAATTTCTAGTAAGCTGGCATGATTATGGGGCATCGCGCCAACATGTAAAATCGAGATTTTTTTAGTTTTGGATTTTAATTCCAAGGGCAAGACGGTCATTTTACTATCCCTATATATACTCCTCAACACGAGATTTCTCATTATTTCACCCAAATATACTAGTTTTCTCTTAATTTTCTTCAAGAACAACCATTAGGGTTCATAGATCAAGACCCAAGTCATCAAGATTCCTCCGTAAATCTTTGAGAATCATATAACAAGGTATGCAGATGTTGATTCTTGGGTTCCTTCCACCCAAGAAGTTCAAGAATCCTTTTCTAAAATCAAAGATCTTATATTTATGAGTTTTCATGATTCATGTGAATTGAAATTGAAGTTCATGTTATTATTGAGTTTTAATTCATGTTTTGTTTACAAAGTTTCAAGCTTTGATCCTAGTATGTGATATTCATGATAAAACCTCTTCAAGTTGCATGTTAGGTGATGTGTTCATGTCAAGTAAGTGTAGAAATTGTGAATAACCAAAGCATGCTTCCCATATGTTTGATAAAATGCTTATGTGAAGGAATTAGAGCCATTATAGCATGTTGACTAGTAATCCCAATTGTGTGTAAGTTCATGCATGCCAAGTGTTTGTTGAAAAGCCTTAGTGAATGAATTGTGACATGCTAGCATGAAATTCCCCAATTATGTGCTCTTCAATGCATGTAAAATGTTTGTTGTAAGACCTTGTTGAATGGAGTATGAGCCAGTAGCATGTCTCCCTATACTATTACATATTTATGATTTTCAAGTGCTTGAAGAGATGCTTTAATGATTGTAATGGTGAATGAAAGTCCATGGTCATGATTATTTAAGATGGTTATGTTTTACTTTTATGTTATCGAGTCCTGGGGGTAATTATACCCGATAATTTAGCTGCAAGTCTAGAGCCCATGCCAGTTTTCACGAAAATCTCAATCAAGTCACGATTCTTAGAACTCAGTCAGTTACAGAATTCAGTACTCTCAGACAGTTACAGAACTTAAGAAATCTCAGTAATCCAAGTATCATTAGCATTCCAGCTTTAGTTCAAACCTCAGTAACATTCAAGTAAACAATTCAGAACTCAGTATCATTCAGTCAGATAACGAGATGCAGTAGTATTCCGTCAGTCTTCGAAATCAAGTAAACCCAGTCAGATCAGTCAAGTAAGATAATCAGTAATAGATTCAGCTCAGTCTAGTACAGTCTAAGAATCATTTTAGTGTTTTTCAGTTGGGAGTAGGAACTAGCACCGAGCGAGTGCAGGGATGACAGCTTTCCCGTTAAAGAGACAGAGTCGTTAGTAATAGTCCCTGAACTCCAAAACTGCGTAGCCAGTGCAGGACTAGGAGTCACCCGTTAGATTAAGGCTTGACTATCATATTGCCTTAGGCTTGACTTCCTGTTCAGGGTCACCCGTTAGAGAGGCTTGACCATAGCAGAGGTCTTTACCCGTGGCACGGTATTGACATTCTTCCAGCTGGGGTTACAGGTTGGACCCCACTAGTTCAGAGTTGGGGAATGTCGGTTAAGTGAGAACTCCTACAATTGTAGTTTCAGTATCAGTCTTCAGAGTAGAACTCAGAAATTAGGACTGTGAGATACAGTCACCCATCTCAGTAAGAAACTTAGATAGTTCCATAGATTCATGGACCACCCGCTAGATAGGCCTGGTCTCATATAAAGTTAATAAGTATCAGTACTAATAGAGCCGGAGATCACCCATTAGATAGGTCTGATCTCAAACTCCGTCCATTATTTCTATTATTAAAAACTTCAAAGATCTTCCGCTAGATAAGACTGATCTCAGATATAATCATTCTTTATCATTATTAGTAGATTCAGAGATCATCTATTAGAAAGGTTTGATCATAGATTTAGTCAGTCAATAGTAGCAAACTCAGAACTCAGTCATTGATATGAGCAGATTCAGTTAATCAGCTTTGGTATCATCAGTTTCAGAGATCAACTGCTAGGGAGGACTGATCTCAACTTCAGTATTCACTTATGAATATCAAAAGATTCAATTATCCAGTATCTCAGTATTAGTAGTGAATTCAGATGTCAGTAAAGCAGTATCCGAGTATCAGTATTCAGAGTCACGATGATTTCAGTTATGGTTTGTGCATTCATCCATATGTCCCCATTAAGTACTCTCATGTTATTTAGTTAAGCTATGTTTATGCATAAGCCCTTGCATTTAGCCTTACCTCATCTAGCATACCAGTACATTCAAAGTACTGACACATGTTTTTCTCTTGCGCTATGGTGTATTATACCATAGGTTCAAAAGCGTGAGATCCAGAGCACCCTTAGCAGTCCAGACTCAGTCAGCAGCAGTAGATGTAGCAGTGAGTCCTCTTCATTCGAGGATGATCCTTATTTTATTATGGCATTAGACTTAGTTTATTTTCAGTAGACAAAGTTAATTGAGGACATGTCCCATCAACTCCACAGTTTATATAGTCAGAGGATTTCCAGATAGATGTATCAGTATTCAGTTTTTAGTTTTGAGTATTTTAGATGTTTTGAACCTTATGGCAAGTTTCTGCCAGTTTTCTGCATTTATCATATTATATTATACAATACTCTGGTACAAATATCAGTAGAGGGTTAGCTTGTGGTCCTTCGGGATTATAAACACTGTGTGGCATTCTGATTTCAGAAAATCAGGGCGTTACACCTGGGCACTGGATGCCAAAAAAGGGCGTTACACCTGAGCACTGGATGCCGAAATACATTTAGATGCGATGGGTCTGGAAGACACCATCAAAAATGAAAATCGGCATCAAATCAAGACAGGGCTAAGACCATGATATTTCTCTGTCATCATCTTGACGAAGGTCTGAAAATAGAACACCTCACAATTAAGGATCCACTTATATTGTGGAATAATTTAAAAGAAAGATATGACTACCTGAAGATGGTCTTCCTTCCACAGGCACATTATGAGTGGACTCATTTGAGGTTACATGACTTTAAAAATATAACTGATTATAATTCTGCAATGTTTAGAATTAAATTACATTTGAATTTATGCAGAGAAAATATAACTGATCATGATATGTTAGAGAAATCATTCTCCACTTTTTTGCCTCGAGTATGCTCCTACAACAACAGTACTGAGAAATGGGATTTAAAAGTATTCTGAATTGATTGCTCATCTTCTTGTTGCTAAAAAACATAATGATTTTTTAATGAGAAATCATGAAAGTCGACCTCCTAGTACTGCTCCATTCTCTAAAGTGAATGCTGCATATTTTTATCAAACCAGGAGTGAAAGAAGCCTTGGCCTCAGTCGTGGTCATGGTCTATATTTTAATCAGATTGATCGTCTTACATTAAATAATGACCCTCAACACCAGCAATGTAAAAAGATGGGTGAAGATCCTGAAGCAGCGCCAAGGAAGGACTCTAAAAGTAAATATTATTGATGTAGAGGAAAGGGGCACTGGTCACGTGTCTGTCGTATGACAAAGCATCTGGTGAAGCTCTGTCAGGCGTCCCTTAAGAAAACAGATAATGACGTTGAGGCAAACTTTATCTCTGAAGATAATGTTAATCCCATGAATTTAGATGCCTCAGATTTCTTTACAATCCCCGAAGGATATGGTAATCATTCTATCTATGATGAATATGAAATAGTCTGATTGTTTTACTTTTCTGTTAAGTTGTATTAGTTTACATTTCTGTTAATAGTGTCTCACTAATCTTATAAATAAATAAAGTTTGTGTAATACGTTATGTGCTAGTTATACTATAATGTTTACTTTGTTTATATTTTCATCTTGAAGAATAAATGAATACTCTTGAAGTAGAAAATCAGAAATTTACTCTTGAATTAGTAAATCTAAAATTAAAGATATGATAGAGAAAATTCTCTACAACTATATGTATACCTCGATTTTCTTCTGAAATACAAACTATTGACAGAGTTCCTAAGATATCATAATTTGATATGCTTAAGGCACATTGTAATAATTATATTTCATTCTCAAAGAATGAAAACTTTTGATAAATTTTTAATTATCTTTCATTTGCAAGGAATGAATTTTTTTGATAAATGTTACAATTACAGATCCATTCCCTGAGGTGAATATGATATTTAGTAAGGTATATAAATGTGTACTTGACTGTGAAAATCACATTAAGAAGGAGTAGAAAGAATTATTTTGATATTTTACTTCCGAAGTAGTAAGCCTGAAATTTATCTTAAATCTTACTCCTGAAATAATAGAACCTTGAAAGTTACTCCTGGAGTAGTGAATTTGATATTTACTTCGGAAGTAGTAAGATTGTACAATAGTGAAATCTTGCAAACTGCTCTCGAAGTAGTATACCTTTTACTCTAGTAAATAACTCATGCCATGATAAATTTGGAGTTTATTAGTTTAAATAATTTTATTGGTTGCGTGAATGATTTTGTCATCCTGAAGATGAGCATATTGAGTTTTAGACATATAATGGAGAACTAGAAGATTATTCAAGAACTATTACTTGTTCTCATGATAAGTTAATTGAAATAGCTAATGTTGGGACTGAATTCCCTAAATTCTAAAAAATGTAAAAGATGAATAAGGGCCCATTCACCCGTCATTTGATATGATGCATCCATAAGATGGTCATATGTACGTTTATTGTTAGCCTGCAGTTTGACATTCATAAAGTTGCCTTCTCAATTAAATTGAGTCAAGAGAATAATTTTCAGCTAACGTAGTCAAGACAATTGATCTTGATAATGCTGGTTATATTCAAGTTGGTTTAGCATTGAATGCCTCATAAATAGCTAAACCATTGCTTAAGAGAACAAAGATTAAAAGTATTGGTCTGAAATATATATTGCATACAATAGCACTTGTGTGCATTAGACCAATAAATTATGATCAATTCTTCCCTCTCAATTGGTTCAAGGTCAGGAACCATATATTTTCCATCTAATAGCATTTTGACGTGCGATATGTAATTAATAGATACATCAGGATTCACAAAGATGGATTCTCTAAAGTAAATTGGAGTATATGTTAGTTTTTCTAACATAAGAAGAGATAATAATCAACTAAGAAATATGTTATGAATTATCGTTAGTATGATCCTTATTTAAAAGATAATTCAAGTCAAATGCCAGAAGCATTTGTTGACACAAAATTGATTTTATATTTAGCTGCAGATGCTCCTACTATGTGTCCCTGAAGGACAAAGTCTATAACACGCATGAAGCGTGGTAGATCAATTGGTTTTAAATAAAGTAATCCTTAAAAAGAAAATGAAGCAAATGATCATAATAAAGAGGCAATATGATCTTGAAGAGCGACGACATAACACTTCATGAAACCTCCAAAAGAGGTTCAGGTACCTAAAAATAATTATGTGATGAAATCTCAATAAGTTATGTCGTAATGTGAATCGATACAAATGATATCCCATCAACGATATCTTTAGTACAATAGCGCATAATATTGTATAATATTACGAGGATCTGAATTCTACGTTTATTTAAGCATGCTGATGTAGAAATAATTATCAAGTGAAATATACTTCTTGGTAAGCATAAGGTTTATTTGGCATGCAATCCCGACACTAGAAGATGTCATGTATTTAATATTGAATGGTTCACTTGATAATGAAATTTAGATGAGAATCCCAAAAGAATTAAAGATTCCTGAAGCATGTAGTTCAAAGTCTCGAGAATTATATTTAATCAAATTATAAAGATCGTTATATGATTTAAAACAATCAAGGCATATGCGGTATAATCGCCTTAGTGAGTACATGATAAATGAAGGTTACATAAATGATGTCATTTGTCCTTATATTTTCATTAAGAAAACAACATCAAGGTTTGTTATAATCGTTGTTTACATGAATGCCATAAATCTCATTGGAACTCTAGAAGAGGTCCAAAAAGACAATTGAATATCTAAAGAAAGAATTCGAAATGAAAGATCTTAGAAAGAGAAAGTTTTGTCTTAGTCTGCAGATTGAACATTTAGCAGAAGGGATTTTCATCCACCAATATTCCTATACTAAGAATGTCTTGAAATAATTTTACTCAGACAAAGCACGTTCATTACATAATCTAATGATGTTCGATCACTTGGAGTGAGTAAAGATTCATTTCGACCTCCAGAAGAGGGTGAAGAGATGAAGTACTATATCTCAATGCTATTGGTACACTTATGTATTTTTCTAATAGCTCAAGGCTTCATATAGCCCATTCTGTTAATTTGCTAGCCAGGTACAGTTTTCTTTCACGTAGACATTGAAATGGAGGTAAGCATATATTGCAATATCTAAAAGAGCCTATTGATATTAGTTTATTTTATACTAACAAAGATAGTTTAGATCTTGTTAGTCATGCAGCTGCAGGTTATTTATCTGATCCACATAAAGAAAGATCTCAAACAGGTTATGTGTTTACATATGGAGGTACCGCAATATCTTGCAAATCTACAAAGAAATCTATTGTTGCTACTTTTTCAAATAATGTTGAGATAATAGCTATTCATGGGGCAAATAGAAAATGCATATTGATGTGGTCAGTGATACATTCCATCAAAGAGAGATGTGGCCTAAAACTCGATATCAAGATACCCACAGTTATATTTGAAAATAATGCAGTATACATAGCTCAATTAAAAGGAGGCTTTATAAAGAGAGATAGCACAAAACACATTTCACCAAAATTCTTCTTCACACATGATCTCCAGAAGAATGGTAATATTGATGTACAATAAATTCGTTCAAATGACAATCCAGCAGATTTGTTCACCAAATCATTACCAACTTCAACTTTTGAGAAGATGGTATACAAGATTGGAATGCGAAGACTGAACCAGTTGCATCGAGGTCTTTATCAGGAGGAGTAAGAATACGCGTTGTGCTCTTTTTTTCTTAACCAAGGTTTTTATCCCATTGGATTTTTCCTAGTAAGATTTTTAATGAGACAACACTCAAATACGTATCCAATAAATTTCTTTTTACATGGTCATTCAAGGGAGAGTATTGCGAAATGAATGCCATATGTATGCCATGTGGCTACATATTAACTAGGCAAGAAGCCTACTAATCCTCCACCCCTTTGTCAATAATAAGTGGAGAATTTTTCATTGCAGGCTATAAATAGCCATATGATAAGACAACAATGAAAGGTGCAATAATTACTACAACTTTATACTCTCCATTTTCTATGTTTTACTGTTAGGTACTATTACATATTTTATAACATTTTTCATATTTAATAAAATCATCAATTTATTTAACTTGTTAACCAAGACATATTTCTTTAATAATATCGAAGTAATTTTATAAAATTGAATACATTAAAATGGGATACACACGCAGGGCGCGTACCCTAAACTAATACTTTAAAAAAATTATATGGGATAACAACAATAGCAATATTTTAGTGACTCCTTATCCTCCCTTAATTTTCTCTCTTTCCCTCTCATAAGTCATATCTCTAACCTTTTTACTTTTTTTTTCTTTTAGTTTTTTTCATCTTTTTTTTTGTCATTTTTTTTTTCTATTTTGATTTTTTTTCTTTCACTTTTTTTCTCTCTCTTCCATCTCACTTTTTTTGTTCCTTTTACATTTTTTTCTTTATTGATTTTTTATCTTTTTATATTTTTTTCCTTTCTCGCAATTTTATTTTTCTTTTCCTATTTTCTCTTTTTTTTTTCTATTTTTGTTTCTTTCTTTTCGTTTTTATTTTCGCTCTTCTATTTTTAGCTTCTATTTCTCTTTAATTTGTTTTCCTTTTTTAGTTCTTTTTTTTTTCCTTTGCTTTCTTTTTCTATTTTATTGCATTTGAAAGAAGAAGAAGAAGAAGGAGGAGGAAGAGGAAGAAGAGGAAGAAGAGGAGGAAGAAGAAGAAGAAGACAGAGAGGAGGAGGAAGAAGAAGAACGACAACAACAACAACAACACACAACATACATGCATACATACATAACAATAATGTGCAATATTATATATCCTATACTAAATATTTTAACTAAATTATGAGGACATGTTTTCTTTAAGAGATAAACTTGCATTTTTGAGTTTAAGAGATTAACTTCTATTTAAATTAAAATTTGGCAAAGGAGAGATGTCCAAAATTAGAGAAATTCTTTTTTTAATCGAATAAAAAAATTTAACTTTATATGAGGATGGTTGTTACGTCCTTCCGCACACGCAAGTGTACATGATCGTACAAGTAATAAAGGATGTAAGTTCAGATATCGTACCCATAGAGATTTGATGAATTGAAGTTCTACTTTGAATTCTTATTCAAGTTATTCAGTAGGTGACCAATAACAAAGAGTGATTTGTGTGTTTTGAATGTGAATAAAAATAAGTGTAGCAAGTCGTAGATTGATTATGTTGTAATTCAAATTTGATAGAAGATCTAGGGCTACGGTATTTTGACAATCCAGTTGTGGTATCAAATCATTCGTCTAATTTGCTTTCCTGAGTTACTAGTTGCTGGTTGATTGTAGCTATATTGAGCATTTTTCCAGCAAATCTAAGCCTACTCGACTATCCCTAACACCTATATTTCTATGATCGTCGGTTAATAGTGAATTGCATAAATAAATCGTCGGTATCAACTACGCTAGGTCACATGGTATATTTCTATCCTCAGTGATGAATCAATTTCCTTTTCCTATAAGATTCACAAACTAGCCCTATTTCCTCTTTTTACACTTATCGTTCTCTTTTTCAAGTCCAACAAACAAGTGTTAGATAATATTCGTAAGGTGATTAATCAAACGAATAATTGAAAGCAAGAAGAAATAAATAACTCAATAAATGAAAAACAAAATAGATAATATGATTTTGAATCCACAACTTTTATGTTCAACCGCAAACCTAGAAATTAAGAGGTTTAGCTACTCACGAATCTCTTTGGAAGAGGAGATTTCATGAGTTTACAAGGCAAAAATTCAAAATAAAATAAATAAATAAATTAAAAACCTTGTTCTTGAGCTTTGCCTTGGCCTTTGCCTTCCCCAAATTCGTTCTCCCCCATAAAAAATGTATAAATACACCACCCTTCTCAGTTTTTATTATGTTCATATTATATTAATATGATTTTTTAATTTTCAAAAAAAATAATATTTATTTTTGGGTCATTGTTTAATGGCTAGGAATTTGAAGGTGGCTCTAGACAAACTCAAAAAATGAAGATAGTAGAAAGAAATAGTACTGTGTTTGGATGTAAAGAACAAAAGTTATACGAACCTCAAGAACAAGGGATTTTGTTTGGTATAAGGTAACAAACAAAATCCCTTATATTTTTTCAGTTATTTTTTATTTTTATTTTATCAAATTATATGTACCATATATGTTAGATAAAATTATCTTTTCACCTTTTTTATTTGGATTATTATATTATTATATTTTTATAATATTGAATATTAACTATAATAAATATATTTAAAAACAATAGAGAAAAATTTGTTAGGTGTAAAATTTGCTAATTTTTTCTATTTTTACGGGAAGGTTTGTTTTCTTAGAGCCCATTTGGATATGATTAAAATCTGGTCAAACCAGCTTTTAATCTCTTTTTTAGCTTTTTAAGGTGTTTGGTAAAATTAAAAAGTGTTTAAAAAAAGATAAAAACTGATTAAAAGAATAAAAAAGTGAGAAGTTGGATTCCCCCAACTTTTTGTTTTTTAGATTAAAATTCTTTTAGGTTTGACCAAAACATTTACCTTTTTATCCCTTATATTTTTCTCCAATTCCACCAATATCCTAAACTTGTAGCCTTAAATATAAACTATTTTTTTCCTCTTTACCTCTATGCTCCATCTCTTTCCTCCAATTTCTTCTTCATCTTTCTTCTTTGTTTTTATCGAATCCATCATTATATCAGAGGTTTGTTCAAAAATTTTATTTTAGAATTAAAAAATATAAATAATTCACCTTATTTATGGTATTAACAACTTTAAGGACATTTAA
Source organism: Capsicum pubescens (assembly GCA_030864215.1). NCBI lineage: Eukaryota > Viridiplantae > Streptophyta > Magnoliopsida > Solanales > Solanaceae > Capsicum > Capsicum pubescens. Next base: position 96,051,881 of record CM061540.1, read on the forward strand.
ATTATTTTAACAACAAAAAAAATGTTTAACATCACTTGTTTACCAAACACATCAACAACTTTTTTTCAGTTTCAACACTTCTATCCAAACACTTATCTGCTTAATTTATAAACACTTGTTTTAAGTTTTTAATCACTTAAGCTAAAAAGCTAATTTTTTTAATCCTATCCAAACGGGCTCTTAATGTTTTCTACTTGTTTTCCTATATTTTATGGAAAATATTGATTTTCTAATATAGACAAATGGACTGAATTTTCCTAAATATATGGGAAAGGTTAATTTTTTAAGGTAAGAAAATTATTTTTATGGAAAATAGTTATTAAAATATATGAATATATGAAATACTCCTAAAATATTAGTTAGTGTCCTTTTTGGTTTATGAATCCTCTACTTCTATATATATGAAAGGCCTTTTAATTTTAGATTCTTATTTTGTTACGGTTGTTACAAGGTAAGTTTTCTAAAGTTTTAGTATAGTCCTGAAGTTTTCACTAATAATTCTTGAGGCAAATTGTCACAAGGTAATAAAAAAATTTTGATAGACAATTGTTGTAATATTTATTATTAAAGTGGTAAATTTGTCTGTGACTTGAGGAAAGTTTTCTCAAATTTTAGTATAAACTTGAAGTTTACAATAATAAAATATCATTTATTCTTGATAGACAATTGCATGTCCAAGTATTTTAGATACATATTATTCCGTTTATATAATTTAAATAGATACAAACTGTTAATGTGGGTGACTATTTTCTAATAGTTTTATTTGCCGTGAGACACACGTACACTTGACTAGTTTTTAAAATAAGTTCAGCACTTTTAAAGAATTTTTTTTAAGCCCTTTTTTTCCAGCTTATCCAATCGGGCTCTAAGTCTCTCAAACTAAGAAAAGTCAAATATTTAACAGAATTAGTATTTAAAAAGTTTTAAAATTAAAAAAAAAATTCTGATGCTATAAACACCGCCAAAGCAACAATTTCTCCAATGCTTGAAGAAGGTTTTGCTTTCTGTATTTGAAGATGATCATATTTTTTGACTTATGTCATTTGATGTATTAATTATCATAACTCGAGACATGATATTGTCAAGCCATAAAATAGTTTGATGCTATCAAAGATATCTTTGCCTCATCATTCATTACTAACACAATAAAATAATTTCTTGGTAAATATTTTTCCTATGATTTCTGATATATTCTTAGGAAGGCTACACAGAGAGGTGAGTTTCTTTATCTTTCTTTGTCTTTTATGGAGTTCATGAGAGTGAACCCTCATTATTAAAAAAATTTCATATAATATTTTTGTTAAAATATTTAACTTCATTTAGGTTGAAAGATCAATACCACACATTTCAATAAATTAAAATTTTAATGTATTCAGTTGAATAGTATAAGGATTAAAACTAAAATAATGAGTATAACTTAAGGACTAAAAATCTTGTTTACCCAAAGATAAATTATATGATATTAAGTTCATTTTAATGTATTACTCCTACGATTATTTTGTTACTGAAATAGCAAAAAAATCTTGAAAGAAAGAGAAAACATAGAGGAGATATACACAATAAGGGAGAGATTTGGCGAAATAGTCTACTAGGTCCTTCTATTTGTATAAATTTGTATTGTGGACCCTTCTACTTACTCTTTGCCATCTAAATTTCCTAACCCATCAAAACACAATATTTTAAAAAAATTTCTCATTTGATTAACACTTTGTTTGGATGGTGGTTTGTCATGGTTTTATAATACACGGTACGGTATGGTATGGTATGGTATTGTATTGTATTGTATTGTATTGTATTGTATTGTATTGTATTGTATTGTATTGTATTGTATTGTATTGTATTGTATTGTATTGTATTGTATTGTATTGTATTGTATTGTATTGTATTGTATTGTATTGTATTGTATTGTATTGTATTGTATTGTATTGTATTGTATTGTATTGTATTGTATTGTATTGTATTGTATTGTATTGTATTGTATTGTATTGTATTGTATTGTATTGTATTGTATTGTATTGTATTGTATTGTATTGTATTGTATTGTATTGTATTGTATTGTATTGTATTGTATTGTATTGTATTGTATTGTATTGTATTGTATTGTATTGTATTGTATTGTATTGTATTGTATTGTATTGTATTGTATTGTATTGTATTGTATTGTATTGTATTGTATTGTATTGTATAATACAATGTGTGGATTGACTGTATCGTTCACTGTTGTTTAATAATAATTTTATTGTTTGGTTTGACAGTATGGTACTGTATCGTAACTGGTAAGTTTACTAAAATGCCCTTAATTATTATAAATGTTAAATTTATCAATAATTGTTAATAAAATAAAATTTCTTCCTACTAATTTATCGTAAATTATGCCATGTAGGTAGATTAAGTTGTTAAATTCATATAAATATTAACAAAGTCAATAAAAAGTATTGGAGAGAGGTAATTAGACGTGACATGGAGCAGTTACAGCTTACCGAGGATATGATCCTAGACAGGAAGGTGTGGAGGACGCGAATTAGGATAGAAGGCTAGTGCATGTGGGGGATGCCTTGAGTACGTTAGTGTAGGGTATTACTGTGTGGGTGTCTTATCTCTGTTATGCCATCTTGTTTCATGCTTTTATTATGAATTTGTTTATTATTCTTTGTCTTGAGCCGGGGGTCTATTGGAAACAGTCTTGCTACTTCTCCAGAGGTAGTGGTATGGATTGCGTACATCTTACCCTCCCCAGACCCCACTGTGTAGGAATACACAGGGTTTGTTGTTGTTGTTGATTTGTAGTAACAAATTTTATTTCTTTTTGGTGTTTTGAGACGTGACACCAATGACAAGTACAAAATTTAAATTCATCTTTTGTGTATGCTATGAGTGTGTTTGGTTTGGAATCTAAAAAAATATTTTCAAGAAAAATATAATTGTTTCTTACTTATGTTTCTTGTGTTTGTAACACAAGTAGAAAAATATTTTCTAAGAGAATTTGTATATATTCAACAAAAAATAGAAAAATGAATATGAAAAAGAGAGGCGGGTAAGATTTTTTTAATGAATATTTAGGGGTGGGGTAGTGGAGTAGGGGTGGGATGAGAGAAAAATTATTTTTTAAAAAAATATTTTTTTTGTTCTGTGTCCGTGTGGGGGAGGAGGGGATGGTAGGGGGTGGGGGTGGTGTAATAAAAATTTCTTGAAAGTTTTCTTTTAAAAAATAAAAAATAAAAAAGAAATTGGTGGGGGAGGGGGGCTAGCAGGTGGGGGGTAAGAAAAAGGTTTTGAAATTATTTTAAAAGTTAATTTTTTTAAAAAAAAATTGGGCTGGGTTGGATCAAGATAGGAGGGTGGGATAAGCAAAAAGTTTGAAATTTTCTAAAAAATAAATAAAAAGGAATTGGAGGGGGAAGGGGGCGAGGGTGAGGGGCGAGTCTGGGAAGGGGAAGGGGCGGGTCTGGGAGGGGGGAGAGGATCGGGGTAGGAGTGGAATTAAATAGTATAAGGTGAAGGGTAAAATAGAATTATATAATATTAAGTAAGGGCATAATTAAAAAAAATACGCAAATCATGGGATACCACCAAATCGATAGTCACATAAAATGAAGATTTTCATAGCTACCTAACCATGAAATTAAACCATATCATATCATACATTTTAAGAAACAATCAAAAGAAACATGGTTCTCTTAATAACTACACCATACCATACCACAGGAAACCACCATCCAAATAGAGTGTAAGGTGCATGTAATATAAACGTATACACGTGGAATTCATGTCATTTTTTAAGACACATAAGAAATTTTTTTAAAAAAATGTCAAATACCCCTCTCTTTTCCCTTCCCCTTCCCCACCCCTGCGCCTTTCCTTTTTACCTCCATTTTTCTTTCTTTACGGGTTCTTACAGCCCCAATCTCATACCTCTTCCCTTCGTTTTTACTCCATCGATTAACTTTGTCAACTAGTTCAGTAAGTTCTTGTTATAATGGCTTATGTGTAGAAAAATAAATTTTTTAATTAAATTGTGGCAAAAATTTAGTGGATAAAATAGAATTTTTATCAAATTATGAGATTTTCAGTTGAAAATTGAGCAAAAGAAGTTTGGAAAAATAGATTTTTGGAGTTTTCGATCAAATTGAGAGACACCTAAAAGTAGCAATAATGGTGTATTTTGCCGGTGGGTAGAGTCAATGGTGGTTTACTTGATTTTAATGGAGGAAGGAGTGTGGTTATGGTGTTCTCCGGTGACCCCAATAATAGTGGAATTTTGAACTCTACTAGTTTTTTCGGACAGATTTGGTGTATTTTCTACCGAACTTAGATGGTCCTTGTTGATGGCTACTTACTTTCTTCATCTTATTTTCAGCAAGAAATCGACCGACTTCTTCAATATTTTTGTTCACTTCTTTTCTCCTGGTTTCTCAATAAATGTCTTCCTCAACCAATCCTATGGTTGAACAATCAGAGTGTAGTGGTAGTTGCGGCAATACCCCATGCAGTAACGACCTGAATATCAATGGACTATGGTCGCAATTTTGGCGGAGGAATTTAAAGAGTTTAGTTCCGGCTGTACCTACACTGCTCATCTCAACACCGTCAATTATGAATCCCTATCAAAATGGAAATGAAAAATCAAAAGAACTAATTTTTTTTAGCTGATTTGTCTTTTAAAAAAAATAAAAAATAATGGTTCACTCTCTCTATATGCATATATCACATGCACTTTGAACAAAGATGCAAAATAAGCAGTCAAAAAATGGTTTGGAATATTCTGTTTTATCAAGTTTAAGAGACTAATTGTCAAAGTGGTTAGTAGGAGGATCCAGAATACAAACACATACAAGTATAAGTGTCTATTAAACCACTTTGCCGAGAGATTTTAGGAGAAAAAAATAAGAGAGAGGGAACATTTGAGAGATTTTAGGGGGGAAATGACAACAACAACATACCCGTGTAATCCATAAAGTGAAGTTTGCGGAGGGTAGAATGAAGGCAGGCCACAACACTACCTTAGAGGTAGAGAAATTATTTTCAACAAACCTTAGCCCAAGAATAAATAGTTCAAAATAATATATAGAGAGAATGAAATAACTGAAATAAAGAAAGTCATGACAAAATACTATAGAAAACCTGACAAATCACCCTAAGCATTAGTCATAACCAGAATGCAAAAGAAACCACAAATAATAATCAAACTAAAAGAAAAAACAACTATAGCCAGACCTCTCTATAATATCACCTCGTTATAGCAACATTTCACTATAACAACCTTATTTTCTCCAAAATTGATTTTTCATATTATATTTTACTTTTCTATAATAAAATTCTATCTATAACAACAATATCATTTATTATAGTGACACACTCTTTATAAAATTACCTCTATATAACAGCATACTCAAATATTAATAATATTTGTAAGAAACATATTATGCACAAAATCAAATATCAAAATATTTTTGGCAATCATCACTACTATCATGCACATTGTTGACACCTAACTTTTGCCCTCCACAACTAAGTTTAGTCCCAATTTTTTTAATTTTTAAATAAAATTACAATATTTATCTTATCAGAAGAAAAAACTTTTAAAAGTATTTATCTGAGTAATTTTTCCATTTTAAGTAGTGATTATATATCGCCATATTTAATTATACGAAGTTATATAGTTTTGTTACTTAAATATTTATTTTACAGAATATCGAATTTTAATCAAAGCTTATCTTGAAAATTAATTCAAATGGGTAAAATCTTGATTTAAATATGATTTGTTCTCAAAAATAATTTATTTTGAGAAATATTTATTTGATTTTATCTAATCAAGAAGCTCAAGGTTAAAGGAAGTATTAATTCGTATCGAATTTCAATTTAATTTAGTCAATCTCTTAGATTTGGTCATAATTGAAATCAGATTGTCCATAATTGCAATACAATCCACCAATTAAATTTTAATTTGGTCAAAATAAAACAAATTTGGCTAAATTTTAAATTCCAATTGGAGTTATATTTTAAATAACCCCAAAATTCCAAAAAATGACCTAAATCTACCTAACATTATCTTCTTTTCCATTTGAATTTCAAAATTTGTACTACATTGTACAATTCCACCTCAACCTTATTCTTTTTTTTCATTTTTGAAATTCAAAATATATACTAGATCGTACAATTCCACCTTAACATTATTCCTTTTTCATTTTTAAAAATTAATACATTATTCCTTTTTCATTTTTAAAAATTCAAATTTTGAATTTCAAATTTGTACTAGATTGTACAATTCCCCCTCAATCTTATTCTTTTTTCATTTTTGAAATTTAAAATTTGTACTAGAAAGTACAATTCCACCTTACCTTATCCTCCAACAAACCTTTTTCTTAATTTCAAATTTCCAAAACATCCCTAAATTTTTTCGCCCACATTGATGGATGAAAAGAATTGAATTCCCATCCTTTTCTATAAATACTGTCACTATTTTGGTAAAAAGACCAAGACTCAAAGAGTGGAAAAAACTTTTGAGCAAAGAGTTAAATGTCTTTTTAGTAAAAGTTTTCAAGCGGTACGCTAATCGGGGTTATCGAAAGATTGCCTTTCGATGGTGATCAAGACTCCAAAGAAAGATTGAAGTCCCATTTTGTTGCCCCGAAAAAGGTAAACAACCTTTTCCTTTTAGTTTTGTTATCATTTTCTTCTTCATCTCCTTTTTTGTAGTTTCATAGTTGCGTAATTGTAATTTTCTTTGCTGAAATTGTTTGTTGTAGATGGCCTTGAAGGCCATAAGATGTTGTGATATTAATATTATGGCTATTTTTTATGATTCATGGTGTAAAACGAACTAACGATAGTTGAACGCATTTCTTTGGCTTTTTTCTTTGATTATTATTATTAGATGAATAAAGTTTCAACCTTTGCTTGATTAAATACATACTTATGCCTTGTTTAAATTCGTTATTGATGGACATGTTTTCTTTTAGCATGTAAAGTTGTTTTCTTTATGTCAAAAAAGAATAGTCTTTATTGTTTGTTTCGCCTTAATAAATTAAATGGATAAAGTTTCGTAATTTGCTTGATTAAAATATGTATTCTTGCCTTGTTTAAATTTGTTATTCGATATATTCGCTTTTAGCATGTAAAGTTATTTCCTTTATGTAGAAAAGAATAGTTACTATTGTTTGTTTCGCCTTAATAAAATAGTAATTGGTGAAGTCAAAAACTTGGCATTTGCTTACTTATTATTTTAATGAATTTTAAAATCTTCATATGAGAGATGAAGTGCTAGCTTTATTTTCCATCCAAGATGTTTATTCCTCTTTTTTCCGCATGTTGTTTTGCCAAAATGATGAGAAAGTTTGGACTTTTGTGGCTAAATAAAATTATTTAGCTATTTTCGAGTCATGCATAGTATGATAGTTGAACTATATTTCACTTTTAGAGATGTTAAACTTTTATTCTAATTTTCTACTCCCTTTAGATTGTTATATGTGCTCTTTGTGTGTGTAAGGACTTGATTCGTGTCTCTCTTTGATTCATAATATAAAAAGAGAATTAAAGATGTCTTAGAAAGATAAACCATAGGTCGTTACTCATTTTCTCCTACAATGTTGGTTGTAATTTAGATGTATGAATCTTCGTTAATGTCGCATTAATTGAAATTTAAAGATTCCCTTTCGTGAAAAGTTAGCCTTTATTTTCTTTTGTTATATGGATTAGTGTCTATGTTTGTTTAATTTTAGAAGTCATGGATATTTTTTTTGTTGCCCCATCCCTTGACTTTCGCAAGCCTACGTTGTTTGTTCTCGCATTAATTCATTGAATATGACCTTCTTCATTTTACCTTTATTCATTCTTAATATGAACATAAATCATGAGGCATGTAAGTGGGTGTCTTTGCTTTGTATTTTATCTGCTTAGTCTCATTCTTGTTATACGTGTGCAAGCGTGCTTATCATTGTCATTCAAAAATTGGTTCTTGATATTTTCTTTTGTTTTGAAATATGTCACTTTTATGCCTTGAACGTATATTAATTTCTTTATGTTTTCTTTGCATGCAAAAAATGTCTCGAGTCCAAATGGACTCCTCTCCTCTTGCATTTTGTAATGGATCAATGAGGCCCACCTTTTCGATTCAAGTCCGAAGTTTAAGTCCAAAGTCGATTATATGACGTGTTGGTACAAGAAAATGAAACAAAAAGAAAAACAGGTCAAAACCCATTGATGAGGTCGCTAAGAGACTTGAAAAGTCTCAATTTTTGTTATTGTCTTATTTTTATTTAGTCATTTATTTGGAGTCTCGGGGCCGAAGTTGTAATCTAATACAGGTGAAGAAAATTTTGGGCCCTAAAGATCCAAAAAGATAGTTTAGGACAGGTTATGTGCAAAAAGCCCAACTATTTAGATTAGGATAGGTGAAGATGGGTTAAAAGCCCAAATTAGCTTAGGACAGGGTTTATGAATTTGGGTCTAATGGCCTAAGTCTTTTAGTCTCCTCCTTTTCCCTTTATATGCTAATTGTTTTTAGTTTTCTTAAACTTAGTTAAAAATCTCCGCTAAGTCGTCAAAATCTGTTTCGCGCAAATGTTTTCTTAATCAATTTCTTTTCAAAAATCAACTTCTTTTCACCAAGTTAGTCAAAGAATTATTTTTAAATAGTCCGAATAATCTCAAGTTAGCGAATACTCTTGGTGCCTTAACAACCTTCCAAGAGTATTAATAGGAACCGCTTACTCAGAATCTTCAAACTTAAAAATATTTTTTCTGTTTTGGATCGTTTAAGTAATTTCAAAGGTTTTCTTGATTTTCCTAAGTAAATTAAGTGACGACTCTATTCTCGAGTTTAAAAACTTTTTGAAAGTATTTGAACTTATGAAAAACTCAAAAGTCATTTCTCCGCAAAACAAAAATGGCGACTCTGCTGGGGATTTTAACTAGGTTTCAATCAAATATTTGAATTAGCTTCATTGACTAACTATTGTAATGTTCAAACTATTTATGTGCTTATGTGTTTAAATTCTGCGAAATTAAACTGTGTTATTTGATGATAGGCGGATTTACACGCCTATATCAATATATTTTGCCCATATTTTAGCCTAGTTTTGAGAACAAATTATATATTTCATGCACTTTTAGTCCTTTTTCCTGTAAGAGAGCTAACGAACATGATTAGTAAAGTTTCAGGTATAAATGATGCAAAAATCAGCATTTTATGGCTTACTTGACGCAAAAGAAAGCTCACAAAGGAAGGGAAGAAAGTTTACACGCCTAAGGACCAAAACTGCTGCATGGAAAATTTGTCCCGGGCTAAAACAACATTTCTGAAGACTTTGGGGACTTACAGACACAAAGCTGGATTTTGACAATGATACATTAACCTAGTACAATTAGGTTATGTATTTCATTATTTTATGTGGATTATGATAATGTTACCTTAACCTAGTACATTTGGGTTAAGGATTTCATTAGTCTAGTAGGATTTGATTATTTATTTCATTAGCTTAGTAGGATTAGGATATGAGTATTATAAATACCCTATCATGCTAGAGATTTTAGAGAACAAGGAGGGAGGAAGGAGGGAGAACACAATACCTTCTTCCATCCCTCTCATCTTCTATTCCTCTATTATTCTACACTACAAACAATTCTACAACTCTTCTAATCTTTCTATTAATTCTAGTTTTCTTCTTCCATTCATCTATTCTTAATTTCCGCAACAAGAGAATCGTTACTTTGCTAAGGAATTCACGCCTCACGCCTACCACCAAAGCTACACGAAATTTCTCAATCTTGTGGTATAACAACAATGTCAATCGTGATCTCCTTCGCATTCATGGGTAACTAAACTTCTCTGTTGGGGTTATGGAAGCCGAATGAGTTACTATCTATTGCTGTGAGTTTGTGAGTTCGAGGCACGTATATTGCTTATATCATTATTCTCTTTATCTTAATCTACATTCTTTGCGGTTGCAAACGCAAGAATACGCCAGTCTAACATTTAACTTGTTCGAGAGAAAAGTTATTTGTCTGGAAAAGAGATAATGTCAAGGTAGTAGGACACCCTTTCCTATTAAAAAGCTAGTGCCGTAACTGGACTAACCTCTTGGAGAATTCGTACCGTTAGATACGCTTTAAGCTCGAGAGAGTTAAAGTGAAATAATCCTTGTTTAGGTCGAGAGACGCTTGGATTTACCATCGACTACAATCCTCTATAAGCAATTGCATGTCAGAATTCTACACACTCATAGCCAACAGAGACGTATACCTCAGAAGGTGGACATAACCCCAACGCTTCAATTCTCATTGTTTACAACCAACGTAACACTCTTTCTCTTTTTACTTTGCTATTGCCGTTTTTAGATCTTATTTTGTTCACATTACTTGCAAGAAAAGAATCCCCCCTTTTTGCGAGACTTGCACTAAAAGTCTAGTAATCTTTACTCACTTGTTGACCAAGTTATTCCCTGTGGGATCGATACCCAACCCAGTTGGGTTCTATATTTGCTAACGACCGCTTTACACTCCTACGAGAGCTGTAGATTGAGCATTATCAAAAATTGGCGCCGTTGCCGGGGAATACAAGTGTCAATTAAGTTCGTAATAATTACTAGACCCTTTGGTCAAAGACTCTCGTACTTTTACTTTTAGTTTTCGTTTTTGTTTACTGCAGGTTTTTTGTTCAGTACATCAATGGATGCACAACGTGAGATACCGTTCGATGATGATGATGATGATCTTGATGGTGCCGGAGCCACTGGAGCTATAATTCCACCACCATTAGCGCCCGGAGCCAAGTTCAACATCACAAGCACCATGATTCAGTTATTGCAACTCAAGGGATTGTTTGGTGGATTAGCAGGCGATGATCCGAATATGCATCTCATCAACTTTATTTCTACATGCAAGTCTTTTGACAATCCTGGTGTTGGTCAGAATGCAATTCGATTACGTCTATTTCCATTGTCTCTGTCTGGGGAGGCAACACTATGGTTGAATGGTCTGACTCCTGATTCAATTACAAATTGGAGGCAATTGAGAGACGCTTTCCTAGAAAGATTCTTTCCGCCTTCCAAAAGGGCACAATTGAGAGATGAAATCAACAACTTTCGTCAGCTTCCCACTGAAGCTCTTCATGAAACATGGGAGAGGTTCAAGACAAAGCTAGCGAGATGCCCAAACCATCACATGACTAATGTTCACCTCATAGAGATATTGTATAGAGCCTTGAATTCAATAACTAAGCCAGTGGTGGATAACGCAGCTGGAGGATCTTTTATGGACCTCACCTTTGGTCAAGCAAGCAATATGCTAGATCGCATGACGAAACAAAGTAGAGCTTGGCATACCAGGGATTCTGAGGTAGTAAGCCCCACTTTATCTATTGGCATGACTGCAGACCAAAGAAGAAGACAAGAAGAACGTGATCAAGATATGACGCACATGAAAACACAGATGGATCTTCTTACAAAGCATTTATTATCAGGGAAGACCGACAAAGTGAAAGCTGTGGCGCTAAAAGGAAGAGACGAATCTGATTCGGAAGAAGAAGCCAACTACTTGAATAATCAGGGGGGTTTCCGAGGCAATACCCAAGGAAACCAAGGTCGGAACTATTATGGTAAATCTGGAAACATGGACCAAGGTAGTTGGAAGAACAAGAATGAAAAGAGTGGTTTGTACGTTCCCCCTGGTAGACGTGATACCACCACATCTAATTCTGGAAGTATGGAAGACATGATGGCTAAATTATTGAAAGGAGTGGAAGCAACAAGCGCGGGAGTTACTGAGGTAATTAATGATTTGTCCTCCATGAAACAACTAGTTGATTCTCATTCCACTTCAATCAAGCAAATAGAGCAGCAACTGAGCCAACTTTCAGCAGCACTCAATCAAAGAAAGGCTGGCACTTTACCTAGCAACACCGTGCAAAACCCAAGGAATGATGGGTCATGCATGGCTATTACTACCCAAAGTGGTAAGGTGCTGGAAACCTCATCTAAGGGCAAGCAAGTGGTTGACGAAGTAGTGGACATTGATGATACGGCGAAAGGGGAAGATGCCGCAGCAGCTGATCCTGACGTCCTTAACATCACTCCTCACAACGTGCAGCCTGGAAAAGCTGAAAAACGGAAGCAAGAGGAGAAGAAAGCCATGGAGAGAACAATTCCATACCCACCACCACCTTTTCCTCAAAGATTGAAGAAGGTGGCGGATGATACAAAGTTCAGCAAATTCATGACCATGTTGAAGCAGCTGGATTAATGTTCCGTTGGTAGAGGCACTAGAAAAGATGCCTGGGTACGCTAAATTCATGAAGGACCTGTTGACAAAGAAGCGGGCAGTAAGCTATGAGCCGGCAGATAATATTCATCATTGCAGTGCAATTGCCACAAGGTCCTTAGTACAGAAGAAGGCAGACCCTGGTGCTTTCACTATTCCTTGCACGGTTGGATCTATGAATTTTGCTAAGGCATTGTGCGATCTGGGTGCTAGCATCAATTTGATGCCACTATCCGTCTACAAAAAGTTGGGGTTAGGCGATCCGACACCAACCAATATGAGGCTCGTGATGGCTGATAGGTCGGTAAAACGACCTGTGGGTATCTTGAATGATGTGTTGGTGAAGGTGTCTACCTTCATTTTTCCTGCAGACTTTGTGATTTTGGATTGCGAGGTGGATTCTGAAGTTCCCATAATCTTAGGACGTCCTTTCCTTGCAACAGGAAGTGTGCTTATTGACATGAGAGATAATGAGCTTTTATTTCGAATGAATGACGAAGTGATTCGTTTTGATTTGTGTAAAGCGATGAAGCAGCCAAGAGATATGGATGTGTTCTCTGTAGCTGATGTTCATTATGAAGGTAAGAAAGCATTATCTGTAGAGAAACAGCCTACTGTTGAGCCATTGTCTGCTGCGCTGCTGAATGTTGAGCATGAGGATGCTAAAGAATATGAAGAACTTATGGGTGCTCTAACAGAAATAGAGTCCTATTCCCATACTCCTAAGCAACCGGACCGTGATCTTAAGAATCAACCGTCACCAACAGCGAAGACTTCCTTTGAAGAGCCACCAATGCTAGAATCGAAAGAGCTCCCCAATTATCTAAGGTATGTGTTCTTGGAAAGTATAAAGATACTTCCGGTGAGTGCGGATGATTTAAGTAAACAAAACGTAGACGCTCTCATCTCTACTCTGAAGAGATACATGAGAGCTATGGGTTGGACTATTGATGATATAATTGGTACCCCTCCTACAAGTAAGCCTCATTGTCGTCTGAATCCATTCAGAAAACGATCCACCATCTATCTCGACGAAGTCTGAGTACTCGAGGTAACCATGTCGTGCCACGACAATAAATAAGGCGCTAGATGGGAGGCAACCCATCGTTTATCGTTTTTCATTTATAGTTTATCGTTTTCTTTCATTCTAGTACTTGATTTGATTTTGATAAATGAAAAATCAAAAAAATAAGAGTCGTGCCACGACCAAAACTAAGGCGCTTGGTGGGAGGCAACCCATCGTACTAATCGTTTTCATTTGTTTGAGTGAATGTAGGTGCAAGAGGTATTCAACGAGGAGATTGATTTCAATTGACGATTTGGACGCATTGTATGGTAAAGTTGGTAAGTTAGGAATAGTGATGCATAAGGCTATGGATTGAGCATTGCTCATGCCAAACTAGGCATCGAGGAAGGCTAGGCCTAGGTAAAACTAGGCCACGAACGATGCACAACCTATCCTATAGCCTAAGGTCTCGGAATCTAGTGTGCTATACACTATGCGCCGCCTATTCCTAGGCATGCTTTTGACTATGCGCCGCCTATGCTATGGCATTTGGTCTCAGTATCTCATATGCCATAGACTATGCGGCGCATATGTCTACAAATGCCATAGACTATGCGGCGCATATGTCCCATTATGCCATAGACAATGCGCCGCATATACCATGACTATGCCAAGCATTATACGCCGCATATGTAGCATTTTTGTCTCCAAAACCGATTGTAAATGGGTCATAACCCGACCCATTCTCTTCCTATATAAAGGAGACTTAGTCTTGAAACACAAGCACATTGAAAACTTGACCTAGGCGCCGCATATACTCTCCAAATCATCTCAAAACTTTTCTTTTTGCTCTCCCACTTCACAAGAACATCTCCAAAGGCTTCAATCACGTAAGTACTCTCTTGTTCTTCATCTATTTTTCGTAAGTGCTACGTTGCTATGTCTATTATGAATTGCTACATCTTGAAGAAATATTGGTGTTGTTAATGTGTTTGAATTGTTGATACAAAACCAAGTGAGTGAACATGAACGTTAGGATACTCTTAACTTGTTTCCAACTAGAAATTGATTTTGATGCATTGTTATACTACTTGCGGAATTGCTATAGTCATGAACATTGCATGCTCTTGTCACTTGAATACTTACATGTTGGGATGTCTCGCTCATCGGAATAAGACTTATAGTTGCCTACCGACATAGGAGATTGTGATTATTGATAGAAACTATACCATGATGTAATCCCTATGAAGAAGTCTTGATATACCTAACATGAAAGTATTGCAAAGATTGCAAGAAGTGATATATCTCTGATTTTCTCATTGGAATATAGCTCCTAAAACGCATGTCGATGAAGTCTAAGTAATCGACCACTTTCACTTCACTAATTTGTAGCAACAAACTAAGTGTGGGGTGGTACCCCTACTGCTTGTGCATAGATTGTATCCATTGATATTGTGCTACCACTAACACTATTTCAAGTCTCAGGTACAATGGCACCCAAAGCAAGACAAGGCAAAGAAAAGGCTACCACTTCCCAAAAGAGCAAGAAAAGAGGTCGTAAGGACCAAAGAGAACCCTCCTCGCTGCAAATACCTCGACTCACGCTTGGAATTAAGTGGGATACTTATGAGGAACTTCTGAGGATGATTCCAATGCAAGGGGTATGACCCCAGACATAGAGGATAAGTCCGACCAACCAGGTTCCTCGTATTTATTTTCCACTGAGGACAGTGTCCCGACTAAGTGTGGGGTGGTGGTATTGCATGCTATACTTCTCTATTCGCATCTATGTTTGTTTGCTTTTGTTTCATTTTTGTTTCGTTTTTTTTAGTAGTAAATTTTTTCTAGCTTCGCATGAAATTATTTTGATAGGCAGCATGAGATTATAACAAGAGTATGTGCTACAATTGTGACTATAGAGACGTTTAGGCTCTAGTTGTGACTCAATATGTGATATTGTGTGATTCAATTACTTCACTTGTTGGGTCGAGAGTCTATATTACTTCCAATCAAGTCGACCATGTGCCTTGTGTGTGTGAGATAATAGTATATTCTATGTATGTGGCTGATGCTAGAACTTGCCTGGTATGTATGCAAAGCGAAAATAAGGAGTGTAAGTTTAGGATATGATTTAGGAATTTCTTTGGCAACCTATACATGTTTACCTTCAGTTTTACCTACCCATGGACATCATCCTAGTTAACCCTTTTGAGCCTTTAGCCTATTTCTTTGACAACCTTGTATGTAAGCCTAATCCATTTCTTTCAAGACCGTAATTTGATCCCAAAATCCCTAAGTGCTTTAAAGTGAAAAAGTCATGTGACAACATAAAAGGAAATTGGGTGAGTATAATGCTATAAATTGGAATGGTTCTTGAATGTGTTATGAAAAAGAAAAAAAAAATGCTATCATAAGAGGTATGTTGTGAAAAGAAAAAGGAAAAGAAAGCTGAAAAGTGAGTTGTGCTTAAAATTGAAAAAAGAGGAGAACAAGGGTGGTATAACAAAAGAAAGAAGAAAGGTTGAAAGAAAAAAATGTCAATGATACAATGTGATGTATTAAAGCGCTTAGGAACATAGTCACTATTCTTGGCCAAAATAGTCCTACCCGTCCCTTAGCCTACATTACAACCATCAAAAGACCTACTTGATCCTAATCTTAACATTCCGACATTTAGTGGAGTACTACATTAAGGGCAAGCCTATGGTCATCAGTTGCTACATATGAACTCTTTGTGAGAGTGAGAGCAAGGACATTTTGATACCCATGTTTGAAAAATATGCTATATTTGTGAGTGATTATGGGTACTATATGGTGAGACACACATGGTTGATGAGTTTTGGATAGTTGTATATGATTCTATGCACTTTAACGTTTGCATGCGAGTTGATCACCATCACGAGTCTATACTTGAGGTTAAATTGTTTCTACTTATAATCGGAAAGCTACTCTTGGTTGATAATTATTGTGCTTGTCTTGACGAATATTTTGTGTTGTTGCTGTAAAACCCTAAGTTGATGTTTAGAAGGACATGATAGTTTGTTCGAGGACGAACAAAGCTCTAAGTGTGGGGTGTTGATGATAGGCGGATTTACATGCCTATATCAATATATTTTGCCCATATTTTAGCCTAGTTTTGAGAACAAATTATATATTTCATGCACTTTTAGTCCTTTTTCCTGTAAGAGAGCTAACGAACATGATTAGTAAAGTTTCAGGTATAAATGATGCAAAAATCAGCATTTTATGGCTTACTTGACGCAAAAGAAAGATCACAAAGGAAGGGAAGAAAGTTTACACGCCTAAGGACCAAAACTGCTGCATGGAAAATTTGTCCCGGGCTAAAACAACATTTCTGAAGACTTTGGGGACTTACAGACACAAAGCTGGATTTTGACAATGATACATTAACCTAGTACAATTAGGTTATGTATTTCATTATTTTATGTGGATTATGATAATGTTACCTTAACCTAGTACATTTGGGTTAAGGATTTCATTAGTCTAGTAGGATTTGATTATTTATTTCATTAGCTTAGTAGAATTAGGATATGGGTATTATAAATACCCTATCATGCTAGAGATTTTAGAGAACAAGGAGGGAGGAAGGAGGGAGAACACAATACCTTCTTCCATCCCTCTCATCTTCTATTCCTCTATTATTCTACACTACAAACAATTCTACAACTCTTCTAATCTTTCTATTAATTCTAGTTTTCTTCTTCCATTCATCTATTCTTAATTTCCGCAACAAGAGAATCGTTACTTTGCTAAGGAATTCACGCCTCACGCCTACCACCAAAGCTACACGAAATTTCTCAATCTTGTGGTATAACAACAATGTCAATCGTGATCTCCTTCGCATTCATGGGTAACTAAACTTCTCTGTTGGGGTTATGGAAGCCGAATGAGTTACTATCTATTGCTGTGAGTTTGTGAGTTCGAGGCACGTATATTGCTTATATCATTATTCTCTTTATCTTAATCTACATTCTTTGCGGTTGCAAACGCAAGAATACGCCAGTCTAACATTTAACTTGTTCGAGAGAAAAGTTATTTGTCTGGAAAAGAGATAATGTCAAGGTAGTAGGACACCCTTTCCTATTAAAAAGCTAGTGCCGTAACTGGACTAACCTCTTGGAGAATTCGTACCGTTAGATACGCTTTAAGCTCGAGAGAGTTAAAGTGAAATAATCCTTGTTTAGGTCGAGAGACGCTTGGATTTACCATCGACTACAATCCTCTATAAGCAATTGCATGTCAGAATTCTACACACTCATAGCCAACAGAGACGTATACCTCAGAAGGTGGACATAACCCCAACGCTTCAATTCTCATTGTTTACAACCAACGTAACACTCTTTCTCTTTTTACTTTGCTATTGCCGTTTTTAGATCTTATTTTGTTCACATTACTTGCAAGAAAAGAATCCCCCCTTTTTGCGAGACTTGCACTAAAAGTCTAGTAATCTTTACTCACTTGTTGACCAAGTTATTCCCTGTGGGATCGATACCCAACCCAGTTGGGTTCTATATTTGCTAACGACCGCTTTACACTCATACGAGAGCTGTAGATTGAGCGTTATCATTATTTCATAGAATACTTCTCATTTGAAATATATAAATTATTTGGGTTTTCGTGGATGTCCCGACCCCTATTGTTCAATTCCAAATAAAGTTTTGGGAATACGACAGTTTATCCACATGTGAGGCGTTGATGGTTGTTCGTATTTCCAAACCCAAGTCATCCACTTGGGAACCTGGTTCAAACCCACTCTAGACAATTAGAATAGAGCAAAAACCAAAACCCTATTTTAGGTATGAGCCTAGGATGACCCAATACCCGAGGGGTTATTGAGCCCATTAGAAAACCTACCTTGTGTCTATGGGCCACGAAGTAATTAAAGACGAATCATACTTATGTGTTGAAGAAATATATGTTATTTAATCCAATCCATTATCCTTTGAGGGTAGGGGGAAGGCTTACTTTGTTTGCTTTCGTGTGAGGAAGCCTCAATCATCCACCAATTAAGGGAAAAATTAAAGCAAGCCAGGCAAGAGATTGGTCAATTTAGACGATTGCATGATATTAATGATCTATGAGTATAGAGCATAGTTATACGGGAATCGCTTGATCATCAATAGATGTCACCTATGACAAGAAGTGGACAAAGTTAAGAGGGCAAAGGCCGATAAAAGAGCATCTAGGAACTAGTATTTCCTATCCCCTGCACGGGATATTGTTCTTTTTCTCATGTTATTTTTTCTTTCACTAAAGATTATATCCCTTTTTTGCAACTTTTATAAGCATTCATGCCCTTTATGTATACCTATGGAGGTTTCTTGCAGATAAAGGATTTCTTTTAAAAAGCATATACTTCTTTCAAATACGTTAAGCCAGCTCGTGTCTCAAAAGTGTCACCAATTACGATGTACATTTATTACAATATGCTTTTAAGATAACTGCTTTATGTGCTTATACGTGTTATGTTGATTCGAATCAAAGGCGAATTGATCCAATCTCATTTCTCAAAGACCACCTCTAAGCATAAAAATACCAACTGTACAAAAGTCCGACCAAACATACTCTAGGTCACCCAAGTCTCTAAAAAAAGTCCACAATCATTATTAAAACTTCCTAAAAGCTCGCTACCATTTCTGGAAGGTTGACTATGGACTCAGAAGAAGACATTATATGTTCGAACTACATAAGTCCTGATTTCTCCCCCGTGAGATACGTAGGCAGACTTTTGGCCCGACCCCTATTTTCAAAAACTTTGTTATCCTCCACTTTCTTGAAAAAAGAAATAACGTTGGAAAGAATAAAAGTTGAACCTTCCTGATAAATTCCATTTGTCCATATCAATGATAAAAATCCTTTTTATTAAAATTCTCGAGTTATCATTACTCCATGGATCAATTCGCATGAGATGAGAAACAACCTTATGTGTTTACTTCCTTCCTTATCATCTTGTGTTGCTTATTACTAACGGAATCTAACACGTTAGCCTTTAAGTTATTTTTACTTTGTAGGTAATAGAAACTAATCTGTGATGGCATAAAATGACCCCACTTCATTAAATCAAAGTGAATAAGTTATTCCCCTCTTGACTATAGCTTTGTTACAGGAAAGAAAAATGACTAGTAGTAAAACTGGACTCTGCTAGTCATTTTTCAAAACTTATAAGCGATGGTCTAAGGATGGAATAGGGAAAAGCGTAATGCTGCCATGGAAGAATTTTCCAAGACTTCCGGAACCAAGGAAGATGAATTGAAGGAAACGTTATTGAACTGGACTTTCACTCCACTTATTACTCCCCGATCCATAGAATAGATAAAAAAGTGAAATTTATTTTTTCACAAAATCGGTGGTAGTAAGGATGAGGACCAATACCCACCCTTTAAGTTTATTTACTTATGTTTTTCTTTTTACGCTTTTCAAATGGAAACTCATACTTGTACGAGTCATGGCCAAAGTTCGTAAATATTTTCTCAAAGTTCAACAAAAGTCTCCTCTATTGCAATTTTTTTTACTGTTTATTATGTTATCTACTTGATATTGTCAAATCTTGTTTTTGAAAAAATAACAAACATCTAAAACCTACCAATGTCATGTTATGTCAAGAGCAAAATGAATAAATAAAAAAAGATAATAATGAATGAAGGACAATGATTCTAGAACAGTCAACAAAAGAGCCAAAGAAATTGAAAATTGAAAAAGCCTAACCTAGGAAAACTGAGGTGATTAACTAAGGAGACAATGACAAAGTTAAGAAAGTAAAGGTTGATGTCTATCTATTAAACATAGGAGAGAAACCCTATCAATTCTCTTGAAGGGGAGTGGCCAGCTAATCCTTCCTTTTATCAAGACAAACGGAATGAAAAGCATCACGTCATTCATAATGTGCTATCTATAGAATCCTTAATCCTATCCTAGTGGATGGATAAGAGTATCTAGAGCTAGTTAACCCTGAAGATGGGGCTTAGTACGAACTACGTTTGACCTAAATTCCCAAAAAAGGGATACGTAGGCAGCCTATGTCAGCTTCGATCAACCCTTTATGAGGATTTATCCTTTCCTTTTATGTACGAACTATGTTTGACCTGAATTCCCAAGAAAGGGATACGTAGGTTAACTATGTTAGCTTTGGTCAACCCTTTAAATTTTTCTATATTCCTAGAATAGGTCTGAACTACGTTTGACCTGATTCTTGCTTCAATGAGACACGTAGGTGCCCCAATGGCTCGGTCATATAACTCCAATAAATGGAAAATGGGGAAGAATTTTTTAGAATAAATCTCAAAAATTCATAAGAGGAAGATCATCATCCAAAAAAGAAGATGAAGACCAGCGGAGACTTTATATCCTCTTAAGCCAAAATCATCTCAAGTAGTATTAAACTGGGGAAGAAATTTTGAGGAGGTCCTCAAAATTTCCACTAATATATGTAACGCCCCGAAATATCATCCCGAGATGCCACATGGTACCCAAGGCTACACGTAGCCTCAAGCTAATCCTTTAAGCCAAAACACTACCCTTGGGTTCCAACACAACAACATACACGCTACGCTAAGGATATATATATAAGTACATATCATATCACATCGCACATGGCACGGAATATCGTTAAACTGTACATATATGGAATGTCTATACACAACCCAACCCAACAATACACTAGTCTGACATAGCCTCTATATAGTAAAATCAACGAGCCATTGGGACAAACCCCCAACTGACTCAACAGACCAAAGGGATCACAAAACAACATCACCAAAACTAGCAACTTGGTACTTGAACCATGAGGACTCACCACTGAAGGAATGTAGATGCGGCACTAGGATATCACTGTCGCGACCGCGGCTGAGTACCTGAACCTACATCATGGTAAGAATGTATCCCATAGAGAAATAGGTGGGTCAGCACGAGATATGTACTGAGTATGCGGGGGCGCATGCAAAATATAAATAATATCATAAATTTCGTAAAAACGTACATACGGACCATAATGACACACCTGGCTTGAGTGACATTGAATCATGCAACTCATAACATCTTAGATAGGAAATGTAGGAGAAAAAACTCATAAATCATTATAGATCATCATAGGCAACTTGACTTACCACATCAAAACTCGGAGTGACTCGGTATTTCAATAAACATGACTCTTATGGACAGGAGACTTTTCTATAACCGACAACCCCACATGAGCTACGTAGAATACCAATATTAGAAACCCCCATTGGCGGGAGCGTCATATTCTTTTCTAGGGAGTACGACCTTAAAACTGCAATAATCACAATCGGGCTCTCTGGCCAATAATATCATCATCAAACAACCCTACGGTGGCACATAGGTTTGGGAAAATACCAAATTTCCCTCTCGGTGCTAAGTAATACTCCCCGACAAGCTCAGAACCCGTTAGGAAATCCACCATAACATCACAAGGGTCTATCATAAAGACCAAATCAAATCTCTTTCTCATTTATCAAATCATATCAATGAACCATAACCGACTCGACATTTGGACAAGGATATGAAGACTCAATAAATAATATTTTCAACAATTTAACTCATCAAAACCATCCGGAAAATACTAAGACTCATTGCAACTTCAATATCAACATTTCTCAATTTGCCATCCAACTCTCATTTAAAGATACTTGAGACATCAACCCATAGTAGGGATATAAAATTTCCAATATCAATTATAAATTCATAATAAGGAAATAGTGGAATGATAGTATAAATCAAGGCTTAACAAATTAAATCATCATACTCTTATAATCAAATACTTTTTGGACATAATTCCATCTCAGCATCATACACATATCGGATGACATAATCCCACAGCTCATGGACAATAATATAAGATATAAAACCATATTTCCAATTCATGGTAAAACATTTAAAATAACATGTCAATGTAATTCAACAAAAATATCGGGCACAAGATCGAAAGGATAATCTTGTTCAAAGCTCCACATACCTAAAAATGGAAGATGAATATGAACTTCCGACTCCGGAACTTTATTCACGAAAATAAAGGGTGCTTCTCGAAGCCCTTAACATGATCAACTCGAATCCCAAATCAATTTAAAATTTCTACAGTTCAATCAAGAGACATAGAAGGATGAAATTTGGAGTAGTAGGATTGGGGTTTGAGCCTTAGGAAATTTTGGAGAAAAATGAGCTATTGAATGCTCTTAATGGACTTAAATCCATGGTTTACCCAGATGGATTGGAGTGGAAATGACCAAAATATCCTTAAAAATCAAATAATGTCAAATCTGTCCTTTGGTGGACTGTTTTGATAGGCTGAAGTAGATCGACCATAACTTTTTGCTCCGATGGCCAAATTGGATGAAACCAATTTCATTGGAAAGAGAACTTTCAGAGATTTCTATTGATATATAGTAGCTCACCCAGATCATTATGTACAAGGTGTTATGATCGTTTTAAGTTGAACCTAAAATTCGCCTGGCCTCAGTATTTTTTTCCTGCACATTTACTGTTCACCACTATTCACGGTTAGATCAGAATGACCATAACTCATCGCTCGAGTGTCCGTTTTGGATGATCCACATATCGTTGGAAATCTTATTCGATGATCTACGTGATGACGGGTCGTATATCCAGAAATTCCACACAGAAAAATTATTAATCACGATAAAGAACAGAATTCAACACGTTTTCGTCTGAGATCTTAATGGAATTATTTTTTTCGGGGCATCACTTCATCTCCCCCTTGGAAAAATTCATCCTCAAATGTTGATAGGTAGGTCAAGAATACTATGAAAATGAGTATATAGAGAAAAATCATCTTGCCCAAGCATATACTACATTCTAGATTTTTTTGGATATCGTAGAAAACACACAAGCCAAGATAAACATAGCAATAAGGATTAAATCAAAAGAGAACGATACCTTTGACATGCTCAGGATTCGTAGGAAAGAGGTGGGGATATTTGGCGCGTATATCCGCTTCGGCTTCCCAAGTAGCACTCTCCACGGATTGATTTCGCCAAAGCACTTTAACCAAAGGAACTTCCTTGTTTCTTAGCCTACGAACTTGAAAGTCAAAAACCTCAACCGGAATCTCTTCATATGAAAGACTATCTTGAATACCCGAGCTTTCGGAAGGATCAATCATAACAGAATCACCAATATACTTCTTACGCATAGAAACATGGAAAACCGGATGGACGTTAGATAACTCGCGGGCAATTTAACCTTATACGCTACCTTCCCAATACGATCCACAATTTTATAGGGACCAATGTAATGGGGACTTAGTTTCCCTTTCTTCCCAAATCTCTTCACCCCTTTCATGGGTGAAACTTTCAAGTACACTAAATCACCAACATCAAATTCAAGGTCTTTCCTCCTTACATCTGCGTATGATTTTTGATGACTTTGGGCGGTTTTCAACCTTTCCCAAATTAACTTAACCTTCTCTATGGCCTCGAACACCGCATCCGGTCCAGTCGCGGAAGCCTCACCAACTTCAAACCAACCAATGGGTGATCTATACCTTCTACCATACAAAGCTTCAAACGGGGCCATTCTAATAGTAGCATGAAAACTATTATTGTAAGCAAACTCGATTAATGCTAAGTGCTCATCCCAACTACCTTTAAAATCAAGCACACAAGTCCTCAACATATCTTCTAAAGTCTGAATGGTCCTCTTGGCCTGACCATCTATTTGCGGATGGAAAGCAGAACTTAAACGAATTTGGGTACTGAGACCCTTCTGGAAAGATTTCCAAAACTGAGAGGTAAACTGAGTACCTCTGTCAGAAATAATAGCCAAAGGGATTCCATGAAGTCTGATGAGTTCCCGAATATATATTCTAGCATAATCTTCAGCTGTATACGATGAATGCACAGGCAAGAAATGAGCTGATTTTGTCAGCCGATCTACAACAACCCAAATCGAATCATGATGGAGACGAGAAGGAGGCAAACCAACTATGAAGTCCATATTCACTTCTTCCCACTTCCAAGTAGGAATGCTAAACTCTTGCATCACGCAACTGGGCCTTTGCTGCTCTATTTTAACCTGTTGACACGTGGAATACTTTGCCACAAATTCTGCTATGTTCCTCTTCATACCGTTCCACCAATAGATTTTCCACAAATCATGGTACATCTTGGTAGCACCAGGATGGATGGAGTATCGCATACCATGCGCTTCCTCCATAATCCTCTGCTTCAAGTTATCAACATCAGGAACACATAATCTTTCTCGGAGTCTCAAAACGCCATCTTCCCCTTGGGAGAAAACCTCCAGCTTTTGGTCTTTAACTGACTCTTTTAACCTGACCAAGGTAGGATCCCTGTCTTGCTTCTCCTTCACTTTCAAAACTAAAGAGGATTCGGAACCGCTTTGCACTCCTATACTACCCTCAGCATCACCAAAAAACCTAACCCCCAATCTAGCCAAACGATGTACCTCACGGGCCAACTTCTTCTTACCAATCTCCACATGTACTACGCTACCCATGGACTTCCGACTAAGGGCATCTCTTACTACATTTGCCTTGCCCGGATGATATAGCACGCTCATATCATAATCTTTCAACAGTTCTAACCATCATCTCTGCCTAAGATTCAACTCCTTTTGGGTGAATACATACTTCAAGCTCTTATGGTCCGTGAAGACGTTGACATGGACACCATACAAATAATGTCTCCAGATTTTCAAAGCAAAAACCACGACAGCTAATTCAAGGTCATGGGTAGGATAATTCTTCTCGTAAGGCTTTAGCTGCCTGGAAGCATAAGCTATAACCTTGCCCTTTTGCATCAATACACAACCCAAACCGACTCTGGAAGCATCGCAATACACCACAAAAACATCAACACCGTCAGGAAAAGTCAACACAGGGGCTGAAGTGAGTCGAGTCTTCAACTCCTGAAAACTCTTCTCGCAAGATTCGGACCACAGGAACTTCACTTTTGTTTGGGTCAAACGGGTCATAGGAGACATAATAGATGAAAACCCTTCAACAAAATAATGATAATAACCAGCTAGACCCAAGAAACTTCAGATATCATAAGGAGAAATAGGTCTAGGCCAACTCTTTATAGCCTCTATCTTTTGAGGATCAACTCAAATACCTTCGGAAGAAACAACATGACCCAAGAAGGCTACAGAGTTCAGCCAGAACTCACACTTATTGAACTTAGCATACAACCGATGAGTTTGAAGAGTTTCCAACACGATTCGGAGATGATCCGCATGATCACCCTCACTTTGGGAGTAAATAAGAATATCATCAAGGAACACTATTACAAATAAATCCAGATATGGCGGGAATACACGGTTCATAAGATCCATGAAAGTCGCTGGAGCATTAGTTAACCCGAAAGATATCACTAGAAATTCAAAATGACCGTAACGGGTTCGGAAGGCTGTCTTGGGGATATCACATTCCCTAACCTTAAGTTGGTGATAACCGGATCTGAGGTCTATCTTCGAAAAGTAGCTCGCACCTTGAAATTGATCAAATAAATCATCAATTCGAGGAAGCGAATATTTATTCTTGATAGTAACCCTATTAAGCTGTCGGTAATCAATACACATCAGCAAAGAACTATCTTTCTTATGCACAAATAGGATAGGTGTACCCCACGGGGACACACTAGGTCTGATAAAGCTTTTGTCTAAAAGATCTTTCAATTGCTCTTTCAACTCTTTAAGTTCCGCGGGAGCCATGCAATACGAAGGAATGAAAATAGGCTAAGTATCGGGAAGAAGGTCAATCCCCGAACTCTATCTCTCTATCAAGAGGTATTCCAGGGAGATCTTCCGAAAAGATATCAAGAAACTCATTAACAATATTAATTGACTGAATGGTTGGGGTTTCAGACTTAGTGTCTTTAACCCGAACCAAATGATGGATACAACCCTTGGAAATCAACTTCCTAGCTTTGAGATAGGATATGAAACGACCCTTAGGAATCACAGAACTCCCGGACCATTTGAGGATAGGTTCATCAGGAAACTGAAACTTGACCACACGGGAACGACAATCAATAGACGCATAGCATGAGTGAAGCCAATCCATACCTAGAATGATATCAAAGTCAACCATATCTAGCTCAATCAAATCAGCATACATAACCCGATAAAAGATAGTAATGGGACATTTCTCATACACTCGCTTAGTAATGACAGACTCTCCTACCAGAGTAGAAACCAAAATAGGCTCAGAAATTAGTTCAGGATCCATTTCAAAATTTACAGCAACCAGAGATGTCACATAAGAAAAACTCGAACCGGGGTCCATCAACATATAAACATCAAAATAAAAAACACGGAGCATACCAGTGATAACATCGGGAGAGTTTTCTTACTCCTAACGAGGTGGTATAGCATAGAAACGATTCTGGCGTTGACCGCCAGTAGTACTAGATGAAGCACCCCGAGGAGGAACTGGATGGGCTGCGGGAGGCGGGGCACTGGTAGCCTGACTCTGGAGACGGGCATCACGACTCCGCTGTCTGGCATACGGGCAGTCTCTAAGTATGTGGCCCAACTTGCCACAACCAAAACAGCCCCGCTGCCCCATATAACACTCCCCAAAATGGTCTTTACTATACTTAGCACACGAAGGAGGATGAGGCCGGTTGCTTACACTTTCCTGAGACCTGGAAGGTACCAACCTATTTCCGAGCTCCTGCCTGCCTCGATATATGGGAGCACTAGATGAGGAAGGCGCAGGTATAAATGAACATCTCTGAAACTGAGGGCGACTCCCTCCGGAGAATTTAGTCTGACCAGACCCCTGTTGCTCCGATCTGACTCTCTTAATCCCTCTTACTCTTTCTCTTTCCTTTATCTTGTTTGACTTAATCTGTTGGGTGTGAATCATTAACCTAGGAAGATCAATCTCCTTGTTGATCATAACAGATCTACATTCTTCCACCACATAACTCGACACCCAAGTTAGAAACTTGCACATACTAGTGCTCGAGTCAGCCATCATATTGGGAGCGTACTTCGATAGATGATTAAACTTAAGACAATACTCCTTAACCGACATGGAGCCTTGTCTCAAATTCATAAACTCCTCTATCTTAGCTTCCCATAACTCAAGAGGAAAGAATCTATCCAAGAAAGTATCTTGGAACAATTACCAAGTCACCGGAGCGGTATCTTCCTCTCTACCCTTATTCCACATCTGCACCCAGTCATATGCAACATCCTTCAACCGATAAGAAGCCAGCTCCATAATTTCTTCCTCGGTCACGTGCCTAATATATGTAATTTTCTTAATTTCATCAACATACATCTGCGGGTCCTCACATGCTCTTGATCCATGAAACTCTGGCGAATTCATCCGCATAAAATCACGAATTCATGCTGCTGCCGAATTATTTTCCTACGGAGGTAGAGCGTTGGCCTGAGTATTGGCGGTGACTTCCTGGGCTAGCGTCTGAAAAGATGCCCAAAATTCGGCATGGGATACCGTGAGCTCGACGTGGAGGCATTTTATGTCGTAAGAACGCACGAATTAACAGCCGAAGGAAACAATTGTAAGCATGATAGATTCTTGTAGAAAGAAAGACACGCCTTTTATTAGAACGCCCCACAGCCTCTTTATCATAGTTGTGGCGCGCTACACACCGATGCTCAAGACTCTACGTAATGTGGCTTGTCAGACTCCTTAGGACTCTTCACAACCTTAGGCTTTGATACCAAGTTTGTAACGCCCCAAAATATCATCCCGAGATGCCACACGGTGCCCAAGGCTACACTTAGCCTCAAGCTAACCCTTGAAGCCAAAACACTACCCTTGGGTTCCAACACAGCAACATACACGCTACGCTAAGGATATATATATAAGTACATATCATATCACATCGCACATGGCATGGAATATCGTTAGACTGTACATATATGGAATGTCTATACACAAACCAACCCAACAATACACTAGTCTGACATAGCCTCTATATAGCAAAATCAACGAGCCATTAGGACAAACCCTCAACTGACTCAACTGACCAAATAGATCACAAAACAACATCACCAAAACTAGCAACTTGGTCCTCGAACCATGAGAACTCACCACTGAAGGAACGTAGATGCGGCACTAGGATATCACTGTCGCGGCTGCGGCTGAGTACCTGAACCTACATCATGGTAAGAATGTAGCCCATAGAGAAATATATGGGCCAGCACGAGATACGTACTGAGTATGTGGGGGCGCATGCAAAATATAAATAATATTATAAATTTCGTAAAAACGTACATATGGACCATAATGACACACTTGGCTTGAGTGACATTGAATCATGCAACTCATAACATCTTAGATAGGAAATGTAAGAGAAAAACCTCATAAATCATTATAGATCATCATAGGCAACTTGACTTACCACATCAAGACTCGGAGTGACTCGGTATTTTAATAAATATGACTCTTATGGATAGGGGAGTTTCTTATAACCGACAACCCCACATGAGCTACGTGGAATACCAACGTTTGAAACCCCCATTGGCGGGAGCGTCATACTCTTTGCTAGGAAGTACGACCTTAAAACTGCAATAATCACAATCGGGATCTCTGGCCAATAATATCATCATCAAACAACCCTACGGTGGCACATAGGTTTGGGGAAATACCAAATTTCCCTCTCGGTGCTATGTACTACTCCCCGACAAGCTCAGAACGCGTTAGGAAATCCACCACAACATCACAAGGGTCTATCATAAAGACCAAATCAAATCTTTTTCTCATTTATCAAATCATATCAATTTGTGGATTCCTAACTCAACACATTTTAGCTCAAAACATTTTATCTTCCTCAATATCAACAAGGTATCAATGCATTGAACCATAACCGACTTAACATTTGGACAAGGATATGAAGACTCAATACATAATATTTTCAACAATTTAACTCACAAAGCCATCCGAAAAATACCAAGACTCATTGCAACTTCTATATCAACATTTCTCAATTTGCCATCCAACTCTTATTTAAAGATACTTGAGACATCAACCCATAGTAGGGATATAGAATTTCCAATACCAATTATATATTCATAATAAGGAAATAGTGGAATGATAGTATAAATCAAGGCTTAACAAATTAAATCATCATACTCTCATAATCAAATACTTTTTGGACATAATTCCATCTCAACATCATACACATATCGAATGACATAATCCCATAGCTCATGGACAATAATATAAGATATAAAACCATATTTCCAATTCGTGGTAAAACATGTCAAATTTCATGTCAATGTAATTCAATAAAAATACGGGGCACAAGATCGAAAGGATTATCTTGTTCAAAGCCCCACATACCTAAAAATGGAAGATGAATATGAACTTCCGACTCCGAAACTTTATTCACGGAAATAAAGAGTGCTTCTCGAAGCCCTTAACATGATCAACTCGAATCCCAAATCAATTTGAAATTTCTACGGTTCAATTAAGAGACATAGAAGGATGAAATTTGGAGTAGTAGGGTTGGGGTTTGAGCCTTAGGAAATTTTGGAGAAAAATGAGCTATTGAATGCTCTTAATGGACTTAAATCCATGGTTTACCTGGATGGATTGGAGTGGGAATGACCAAAATACCCTTAAAAATCAAATAATGTCAAGTCTGTCCTTTGGTGGACTGTTTTGATAGGCTGAAGTAGATCGACCATAACTTTGTGCTACGATGGCCAAATTGGATGAAACCAATTTCATTGGAAAGAGGAATTTCAGAGATTTCTGTTGATATATAGTAGCTCACCCAGATCATTATGTAGAAGGAGTTATGATCGTTTGAAGTTGACCCTAAAATTCGCCTGGCCTCAGTATTTTTTTCCTACACATTTACTGGTCACCACTATTCACGGTTAGATCGGAATGACCATAACTCATCGCTCGAGTGTCCGTTTTGGATGATCCATATATCTTTGGAAATCTTATTCGATGCTCTACACGATGACGGATTGCATATCCAGAAATTCCACACAGAAAAATTTGAAATCATGATAAAGAGCAGAATTTAACACATTTTCGTCCTAGATCTTAACGGAATTTTTTTTTCCGGGGCATCACAATATATTGGAATATATTTAAAATTCCCTAACACTAGAGGTCAAAGTCAAGATTTAGGAATCACCAGCTACGATAAAATCTAGGCAGACTAAATCTATGGCTATGTCAGAGCTTCTGATAGAAAGCCTCAATGATGATGAATCCCTAGCAATCCTCCGTCAAATGTTAGAAACAGTCAGAACCAAGAGAAAGATGTTCATTGGGATAGTAGATGACATGATTGGCAGATATTTTCTGAAGCTTTTATAGAAGTTTTTGAAACTAGTTTCTAAAAATTAAGACTACTTTCAAAAATCTATTCAAATCTTTTTGTTTAGTGATTGCCTAGGCATCTATTGGAACGGGGATTTAGTGAGGAAGTCCTAACATGACAGAGCAGCTGAAAGATGGCGAGGATCAAACCACGGATCAAAGTAGGTCAATATAGAGTAGTTTCACTCAATTATTTTTCTGTGGATGTAGGGATCAATACATAAAAATGGGAATCTTTTTCAAAAATCCCCAAGAAAATTGGGAGTCATACCAAAATATATAATGCTCAAGAACGATATTTTTGGGTATCCCCAAAAATGGGTTTAATACTCATTTATCGAGGACCTTTTGAATTTTCTTTCTTATTTCTGGAGACTATGAAGGACAAACAAAGGCGCCTTTTCTTCTTTATGAACATTGTATTTAGAATTTTTCTAACATTAGTCGCTAGAAAAAGTGACTTTGTGTCTACTAAATATTTTCCTTGAGCACAGGTACAGTCATAGGAGATGGCCCTATAAGGCCACAATCAAAGGATTTTCCAAGATAAGGAAGAGCAAAAAGTCATCCTCAAATTCACCATGAGACAACAAATGGTATTCTAGAAGTCCCCCAAAAGGGATTTTACCCACTTGTTTACATTCGGTGGATTTATCATTTGAATCCGTATCCAAAGAAAGATAATAAACTGGCTAAGTTATCCATATTAGTCATGTAAACTGTTATAAAGCTTGACTGTGGTCACTAGTGAGAGCGACATTGTGTCTACTAACTGTCTACCTTGGGTACATGTATATAAAGAAAGCAAAAAATGTAGACAAATGGACTCAGTTGAAATTATTTTCAAATATCCAAGAGGGCCATTTCATCTCATTTCATTTCCTAAAGGGCAATTGTATATAATTTCATTGCCAAGAAGGCCATTTCATTGCCAAGGAGGCCATTACATATTATTTTATTGCTAAGAGGGCCATTGCAAATCATTTCATTGCCAAGAGGGTCATTTTATATCATTTCATTACCAAAAGGGCTATTTTATCTCATTTCATTACCAAGAGAGTCATTGTATATCATTTTATTGCAAGGAGGGCCATCACATATCATTTCATTGTCGAGAGGGCTATTTCATATTATTTCATTGCCAAGAGGGCCATTGCATTTCATTTCATTGCCAACGGGGCCATTGCATATCATTTCATTGCCGAGAGGGCCATTACATATCATTTCATTGCCGATAGGGACATTTCATATCATTTAATTTCCAAGAGGGCTATTTTATATCATTTCATTTCCAAGTAGGCCATTTAATCTCATTCCATTGCAAAGAGGGCCATTGCATATCATTTTATTACCAAGAGGGCCATTCCATATCATTTTATTGCCAAGAGGGCCATTTCATCTTATTTCATTGACAAGAGGTCCATTGCATATCATTTCATTGCCAAGAGGGATATTTCAATCATTTCATTTCCAAGAGGGCCATTGCATATTATTTCATTGCAATAAGGTTTATTACATATAATTTCACTGCCAAGAGGGCCATTGCATATCATCTCATTGCCAAGAGGTCCATTTCATCTTATTTGATTGCCAAGAGGGCCATTGTATTTCATATGATCACTGAGAGGGTCATTTTATTTTATTTTATTTTATTGCCAAGAGAGACATTGCATATCATTTCATTGCTAAGAGGTCTATTGCATTTAATATCCGTTGACAGGCGAGATAGAATACACTAGCGTTGAGGATATCATCAGTATTTAATATCCGTTGATACGTGAGATAGAATACGCTGGCATCAAGGATATCATCAGCATTTATATCCGTTGACACGTGAGATAGAATACCCTGACGTCGAGGATATTATCAGCATTTAATATCCGTTGACACGCAAGATAAAATATATTGGCATTGAGGATATCTCAGCATTTAATATCTATTGACACGTGAGCTAAAATATGTTGGCGTCAAGGATATCATCAGTATTTAATATCCTTTGACACACGAGATAGCATACGCTGGCGTCGAGGATATCATCAACATTTAATATCCGTTGACAGGCGGGATAGAATATGCTGGTGTTGAGGATATCATCAGCATTTAATGTCTATTGACACACGAGATAGAATATACTGGCGTTGATAATATCTCAGTATGTAATATTTATTGACGCACGAGATAGAATACGCTGGCGTCGAGGATATCATCAGCATTTAACATCCATTGATACACGAGGTAGAATACACTGGTGTCGAGGATATCATCAATATTTAATATCCGTTGACATCGAGATAGAATATATTGGCATCGAGGATATCATTAGCATTTAATATCTAATGACACACGAGATAACATACGTCAGCGTTAAGGATATCATTAGCATTTAATATCCGTTGACACACGAAATAGAATACACTGGCATAGAGAATATCATCAGCATTTAATATCCATTGACATGCGAGATAGAATACGCTGACGTCGCAGATATCTCAGTATTTAATATCTGTTGACACACGAAGATATAATACTTCGACATCGAGGATATCTCATTATGAATCAATATCTGAATGCATCAAAAGTACGTGATTCAAAGGAAAATCTTTAACTCGCTATCTGAAGACGAATGACATATGAGATTTCTAGATATTGATAATTTGAGGGTCATCTATAAGTCATATTATTTGAAATGGGATGGTGTGCAAGATTATCTATGAGTTGATAGTCAATAGTTCATCCATAAGATACAACAACATCCTAATTGGATAGTGTACAAGGTTACCCAAATATCGATAGTTTGAAGGCTATCCATAAGTCGCAACTAAATTCTTACCGGAGAATATGCGAGGTTATCAAATTGATATGTCCAAGGGTTCTCTATAAGTTGTGTCATATATCAAATTGATTATGTGAAGGGTTACCCAAAGACAAGTAATTTGAGAAATATCTATAAGTCATATTGTATCCAAGGTCGGATGATGTGCAGGATTACCTGAGAGCTAGCGATTGGAGGATATTTGTAAGCCATATCTTATCCAAGGTCAGATAATGTAAAGGATTACCTAAAAGATGCCCATTCAAAGGATATATGTAAGCATCCTCGTATCCAACATCAAATAATCCTCAAGATTATTCAAAGATTGACAATTCAAGGGAAATCTATAAGTCGTATCGATACAAAAGATGCGCAAGAATTACCCGAGGTCACATGCAAAGAATCATTATCAATAACCGGAGGGGGTATCATTCCACATACAATAAGAATTATAGGTGACCAAAAGGGTTGCCGCATCAGCATAAGATTACTCGGCTGCAGGGACCGTTCTGCATAAAGTATCGTCGGTGTCTAAAAGGGCCACCCCATTTTAAAGGTATATTCAATCAAAAAATGAGCTAATTATGCAACAACCATGAGGGTTTTTATGTCTATTATTACAAGTTATTTCCTTACAAATAGGTACATGAGAGGATGACTTTATTTTTTAAGCAACAACTCACGTGGAGATATGGTAAAAACTATACACTCCTTTCGTGAATTATGTTTATTACTAACGATTTTTGTTTGAGATATTGTCGAGAGCATCCGAAAGAATGAAAATCTCAAATCAAAACCACAGGTGCAGATGACTCCAAAAAGGACGCAGCACAACGTGAAACTTTTTATTAGCAGCAAAACAGAACGAAGTCTAGAGAGGGACATCAAACTCTTTGGACGAGAGATAAAGAATGATTTCCACCACCATCAAACCACACCATTATTAGAAGGCATGTGGGTATTCTGGGATATTCTAGTTTTAGCTTCACCTTCGGGATATTTCTAAACTCATACCGACGGTAACCTTCTCTTTTTTTCAAATTCGGGTGACAACATACTTAGAGTTTTGGAAATTATGTCCAGGTAAGTTCTTGACTATGTATGTGAAGGATCCCACATTCATAGTTAAGAGGTTAAAAGCCACTTTTCCACAACTCAATCAACTTGTCACTTATCCCGAACCAAAGATAATCTAAAATAAAGGACTATCTTTTCTACCAATCGAGTCGAACTACAAGTAGTTTGATTCCCTGAGTCTTTGGTATATGTAGGCTGGGCTCTTGGTTTAAAACTCAAATGCATTCCAACCTTCCCCTAATCCGCTTATTCCTCAACTTTTTTATTTTACCAAAATTTGAAAATTGGAATAGCTAGTGAATTCTTTAAAAATCGTGCTTCAAAATCAATCTTTATGAACTACAAGTAGCGTGAATTCTCATGCAGCCTAATATATGTAGGAAACTCGATACTAGAGTCTGGACATAACCCTACAAAACTCGTGCAAAAGCCAACCTCTTTCAGAAATGAATTTATGGTCGGATAAAAATTAGGAACGTCAAATTATATAATTTTGTTACTTAAATATTTATTTTATGGAATATCAGATTTTAATCAAAGATTATCTTGAGAATTAATTCAAATGGGTAAAATCTTGATTTAAATATGATTTGTTCTCAAAAATAATTTATTTGGAGAAATATTTATTTAATTTTATCTAATCAAGAAGCTCGGAATTAAAGAAAGTATTAATTCGTATCGAATTTCAATTTAATTTATCCAATCTATTAGATTTGGCCTTAATTGAAATCAAATTGGCTATAATTGCAATGAATCCACCAATTAATTTTTAATTTGGTTAAAATAAAATAAATTTGGCTAAATTTTAAATTTCAATTGGGTTTATATTTTAAATAACCCCAAAATCCCAAAAAATTACCTAAATCTACCCAACATTATCCTCTTTTTCATTTGAATTTCAAATTTTGTACTAGATTATACAATTCAACCTCAACCTTATTCTTTTTTCATTTTTGAAATTCAAAATTTGTACTAGATTGTACAATTCCACCTCAGCATTATTCCTTTTCCATTTTGAAATTCAAATTTTGAATTCAAATTTGTACTAGATTGTACAATTTCCCTTCAACCCTGTCCGTTTTCCATTTTTTAAATTTAAAATATGTACTAGATTGTACAATTCCACCTCACCTTATCCTCCAACAAACCTTTTTCTTAATTTCAAATTCCCAAAACACCCCAAAAAATTTTCTCCCACATTGGTGGATGAAAATAATTGACTTCCCATCCTTTCCTATAAATACTGTCACTATTTTGGTAGCCAAGTCTCAAAAGAGTGGAAAAAACTTTTGAGCAAAGAGTTAAATATTCTTTTAGTAAAAAATTTTCAAGCGGTAGGCTAACTGGAGTTCTTGAAAGATTGATTTCCAATGGTGATCAAGACTCCAAAGAAAGTTTGAAGTCCCATTTTGCTTCCCCAAAAAAGGTAAACACACCTTTGTCGTTTAATTTTGTTATTATTTTCTTCTCCATATCCTTCTTCGTAGTTTTGTAGTTGTAATTTTATTTATTGGTATTATTTGTTATAGATGGCCTTGAAGGTCATACGATATTGTGATATCAATATTGCGGCTATTCTTATGATTTATGGGGTAAAATGAGCTAATGATAGTGTAATACCCCACATTTCCTTAACATAATTTAAGTCCCAATACATGAGTATTTGTATATAAAATTTTTGAAAAACTCATTATTTTTCAGTTTAGAGCCTGCCATTGCGTAGAAAATTGAATTAGCTTTCCAATGATATAAAATTCACCTAATTCCGATAACCGGATAAGAAGTTATGGCAATTTTATGTTTCAGTTGTTAAACACTGTCATTTTAGCCCTTAGCGCGTCGCGGAGCAAGCATAAATGACGATTGTCAATTTCCAGTGAAGCTCTGCAAAACCACCGTATCGCCCCGTTATCCAAAATCCCAATTGTCCTTTTCTAGTGTCCTGTCGCGATAATGGCGCATCGCGCCAAGGGTGAATTTTAGAATAAAAAAGGTACCGCGATTCCTCCGCATCGCGCAAAACCCTCAGTTCCCAGTTTCCCAATTCTAGTGACACGACGTGATAGTGTCGCGTCGCGCCAGCTCATAAAATCAGAAATTTGTCAGTAATTCCTCATTTTAAATCTGAGGGCATTGCAGTCTTTTTTCCCTCACCCCAGTCAACCTTTAATATGAAATTCACCCTAATTAACCCATTATTTCATTATTTTAATTACTTTTCCCCCAAATCAAAGAAGATTCTCTCCCAATCAAGAACCCTAGCTCTCAAATTCAAGGTCAATCCTCAAGAATTCACCAAGAACTTCAAGAAATTCATCTATTAAGGTACGTTAGATGTTCATCCATAGATCCCTTTAATCCATGGAGTTCAAGCAACCCTTTTAAATTATAAAATTGTGATCTTTTCAAGTTATTGTGTTTTTGGACATTCCTATGATTGTTTTTGTTTTGCGGAAATTTGACTTTTATAGAGAGTCTCCACTTAATTTTGAAAAGAAATTAAGAAACCCTTATTAGATACTTTAAATGATCCAAAACAGAAAAATCATTCAAGTTTTGAAGATTCTGAGTAAGCGGTTCCTATTAACGTTTTAGGAAGGTGTTAGGCACTTAAAACATCTGCTAACTTATGGTTATCCGAACTGTTTGAAAACATCTTTTGATTAACTTCAAAAAATTAATTTGTTGAAAAGTGGCTGATTTTGGAAAATGACTTGTGTAAAATGGATTTAGCCGACTTAGTAGAGATTTTAACTAAGTCTAAACAAGACTAATAAATAAATAAACACATAAAAAAGAGGAAGGGAGGAGAAAGTAAAGGATTTGCGCTATTAGGCCCAAATCAACGAGACCTTTCCTAGTCTAATTGGGCTTTCGACCTATTTCACCTGTTCTAATCTAGTTTTTGAGCCTTTGGCTCGAATCTTGCTCCACCTGTATTAAATTTACAACTTTGGCTTCGAGGCCCAAATGAATGAATAAAGAAATAAATAAATAAAAGACGACAATGAATATATAAATAAATAAAAAGATAAAAAAAAACTTTCTAGTCTCTTTGTCGGGACTTTAGCCCATTCTTCAGTGTTTGACTCTTAATAACCATGCGCTATGTGATCGGATTTCAAAGTATTCTAGAAAGTGGGCCTCGATGACCCGTTGCGTAATGCAAGGGAAAGGAGTCCGATTGAACTCCCGAGCGAGTTCATGCAAAGAAAAAGATGAGTGAATTAATGTATGTTCTCAAGAGTCCTTACACTTATAGATAAATTATGCGATGAAAAGACAACATTTTTAAACAAAAGAAAATATCAATTCACTTACTACGTATAGACACATGAAACTATAAAATTTACATGAACTCTAGGATTATGAAAAAAATACATGGCTTGCAAGTGAGTCAATTATAGTCTCTATCAACAAATAAGCACCTTTGGCTTTTTAAAAGCACGAAAGCAATTTCAAAGCAAAGACAGAAAAGTGATTACTAAAGCTATTATTACCTCTTAATAAATCTGAAAACATTTTGAAACGCATAAGGAACAAGACAAAAATAAGCTCAAGCTTAAATATGACAATACAATCTAAACTCAATGAATGAAATAATAAAATCAAAATCTGCTCCGATTTGTAGCCTTTATGATAATCACAAAATGAGTTCTTAGCAAGAGGAAGAAAGGTCAAGGAACTGGAGGTTAATTTAAGCCTTTAAAGAACATATACAGAACCCAAAAAATGAAAATTAAAACAAGAGATAGAAAAGAGACTTAGACATTTTTAAAGGGAAAAATAACTTTTTCTAAGAGAAGGGAATCAAATAAGGAAGAAATAAGAAATTTATCCTAAGCAGTTTTACTTAATATGAAAACGCACATTATTTTGATCATTTATTCATCCTACTCTCTCCTTAACGAATCCACAAGGATTTTTGCCAAGCGGGTCATGGAGGAATTTAAGGACGAGACATTTTCTACAATCAAACATATTCAAAAGTTTGGAGATTCAACAAATCACTATTACACTTTGGCCCAAAGGCTTCAAACAAAAACACATACAGACTCCAGATGAGTTTTAGCAACCGAGATGGTCCTCGAGGGACTATGGAAATTCTAGTTTACCATTGGATATATCCTCGTCATTCTTTTAGCTTTTGAGGAGCCAAAATAACTAAAGAGGTAACCCTACTAATGACACTACAAAGGATAAGCAGTGACAAAATGAGGTGACGTTAAGCTAATCTAAGACAATGGAGTGAAAATAGAAGCTGGAACTTAACCGAGAACAATGAATCAGACCAAGCAACACACAAGATAAAACAATGGGTGATAATTAACCGACGATATCAAGACTAAAACAACAAATTACAAAAGTCGAGGAAGTAAAATAAAGAAAAAATTGCAGATCAAACAATTAAGACAACAGTTAGCCTAACACAACAAGAAACACTGAATCAAAATAACAAACTAGAAATGAAAGGCAGAATTTTGACAATATATATTAATTCATACTATAAACTTACAGATAACCAACAAAATCAATTAAGAGACAGTATATTCAACATAATCACATCAAAAGTTACGACATGAACACTGATTCAACAAAATAGTGAAACAACAAATCACAAAATAATCCTAAGGACATCATAGCCATCTACAGCTACTCCCAGCTAATAAACAACACTATAACTACATCAGAAAGAGATGAAGAAGAGAGAGAAAAAAATGATAACATAGAGAAAAATGGGAAAAAATGTTTACCTCTTTCGGAGTAGCAAAATAGGACTCGAGCCACCGACGGAATATCGACCACCATCGGAGAGTTTCTTCAACGTTAACTCGGAAACCACAATCAGTCGACGAACCTTCAAGACATCCGATTAAATGATCAGCTTTCAAAGAAGAAGGAAAGAAAATAATTTTACTAAAGAAGCTAATGTGCTCTAAAAAATTTCTTCTGTTTTTTTTTTCAATTTTTTTGAACCCCCTCAGCTTTTTTCCAAGCAGAAAAAAATCCCCCCTTTTAGCTTCACACTGGGTCGCTTATATAGAGGACCATTCGGGGATATTTTTGGGATTCTTTTTTTAGGGAATTTGAAATTCAAATGATGAGGGTAGTAACAGATTGTATCCCCATTTGGATTTACTTCAACAGATTTCAAAAAATGGCCAACAACAATTGAGGGAAATGGATAATTTCCCAAGAACCAACAAATTTTTTCCAAATATGTATGAATTCGTACGAGTTATCCCAAAATTCGCAAAATATCGACGTTGGATAAGCCAACTCATCTTTTTCTAGAAGATTCGAGGGTTTTTTTCACGTTTGGAAGAGGTCGGGGCGGATTGGGTATTATCGGACTGATTCGAGCTGGTACGGGTCGGGTTCATCGGATTCGAAGTTGTTGATGCATTTTGCTGTTTGTTTTGTCGCGATTTTCTATTGATCTCATGATCTGGTTGTTGTTGTTTTGGTGTTGAAGAAGACTAAAACGGGTCGGGTTGTGTTTTATTGGGTGTAGGCCGGTTGGGTATTAATTTGGGCTGCTGATGGGTTGCAATTGGGCTTTTGGGTAGGTAAAAGAGAATGGGGAGGTGGAGTTGGGCTGTTGGTAATTGGGCCACTGGGCTGAAAAATGATTTTAAAATTTGGGTTGGGTAGAAATAAGACTTTGGGGTCATTTAAGACATGACCCCAATTAGGATTAGGTATAGGCTATTTATTAAATAGCCTATTGATAAAATTTTAGTCAATTGTGTTTAAATTTTAACTTAATTGAAAGTTAATTGGCCAATTATATTGCGATTGTGGCCAAATTGACCTTAATTAAAGTCAATTTTAATAAATTAACCAAATTGAATCAAGATTTGAAATAAATTACCAACTAGTTTAATCCCGAGCTTCTCAATTCGATAAAATTGAATAAATATTTCTTCAAATAAATTATTTTTTCAGAATAAATCATATTTGAATCAAGCTTTTACCCATTTGAATTAATTTTCAAGATAAGCCTTGATTAAAATTTGATATTCCGTAAAATAGTTATTTAAGTAACAAAATTATATAATCTCGTATAATTGAATACGATAATGTATAATTTCTACTTAAAATAACAAAATTATCTGGATAAATACTTTAACCAATTTTTATTCGGATGAAATAAATATTTTAATATTTATTAAAAATCAAAGAAACTCAGGATTAAATTTAGTCGGGGGGGGGGGGGGGGCAAAAATTAGGTGTCAACAACTGCTCCCTCCCTTTGGGTAAGGTGGATGAAAGTAACCTTGGGCAAAGGGAGGTTGACGTTCCTAATTTTTGTCCGACCACAAATTTTAATTTGAAAGAGGTTAGCTTTCGCACTAGTTTCATAGGGTTATGGTCGGGCCTTGGTATCAGGTCTCCTACATATCTCAGGTTACATGAGAATTCAGGTCACTTGTAGTTCATAAAGCTTAATTTTAAGCATAATTTTCAAGAAAATTCATAAGCTATCTCAGTTTTAGAGTTTTTGATAAAACCGAGAAGCTGGGGAATAAAGGAATTTGGGGGGAGGTTGGAATGCAGTCGAGTTTTCTACATAGATCCCAGCCTACATATCCCTGAGACTCAGGGAATCAGACTGCTTATAGTTTGACTCAATCGGTAGAAAAGATAGTCTTTTATTTCAAACGATCTTTGGCTTAAGATGAGTGACAGGTTGTTTGAGTTATGAAAAAAAGGCTTGTAACCTCTTAACCATGAATGTGGATCTCTTCACATTCATAGGTAAGAACCTACCTGGACATAATTTCCAAAATTATAGGTGCCCTATCACTCGAATTTGAAAGAAAGAAAAGTTTACCCTCGGTATGAGTTTAGGAATATCCCGAAGGTGAAGTTGAAACCAGAATTCCCACTTGCCTTCTAACAGGGTTGTGGTTGTATGGTGGTGGTGATCATCTTTTAGCTCACGTCTAGAGAGTTTGACGTCCCTCTCTAAACTATGTTTCATTTTACTGCTAAGAAAGAGTTCCACGTTGTGCTGCATCCCATTTGAAGTCGTCCGCACCTATGGTTTTGATTTGAGATTTTCATCCTCTCGGATGCTCTCAAAAATTCTTCAAACAAAAAGTGTTAGTGCTAAACATAATTCATGAAAGAGGTACATAGTCTTTACCATATCTCCGCGTGAGTTATTGCTTGAGAAGCGAAGTCATTCCTTTCATATACCTGCTTGGAAGGAAAATAAGTTGCAACAACAGACACAACAACCTTCTTGGTTGTTGCATAATTATCTCATTTGTAGGTTGAATATGTTTTCAAAGTGGGGTGTCTCTCTTGGACACCGACGATACTTTATACAGAATGGTCCTTGCAACTGTGTAATCTTGTGATAATGTGGCAACCTCATAGGTCACCTATAATGCTTGTTGTATGTGGCATGATAACATCTCCGGTTATTGATAATATTTTTTTTGCATATGATCTCGGGTAGGTCTTACGCATCTTTTGTATTGATACGACTTATAGATTTTCTTGAGTTGTTAATCTTTGGATAATTTGGCACATTATTTTATGTTAGATACGAGGTGACTTACAGATATCCTTTGAATTGCTAGCTTTTAGGTGATCCTGCACATTATCCGACCTTGGATAAGAGATGACTTACAAATATCCCTCCAATCATTAGCTCTTCGATATTCCTGCACATCATCCGACCTTGGATACAATATGACTTACAGATATGTCTCAAATTGCTAGTCTTTAGGTAATCCTGCATATAATCGATCTTGAAGATAAGACGCCTTTGTTTATCCTTCATGATCTCAAGAAGTGAGATAGACAATCCAAAAAGTCCTCGATAAATGGGTATTAAACCCATTTTTGGGGCTATCCAAAAATACCATTCTTAAGCATTATATGCTCTGGTATGGCTCCTAACTTGCTTGGGGATTTTTTGAAAGAGACTCATATTTGTGTATTGATCCCGGCATCCACAGAAAAACAATTAGTTTTGAGTGAGACTACTCCATGTTGACCCCCTTTGATTCTTGATTTGCTCCTCGCCGTCTTTCAGGTACCTCATCATGTTGGGACTTCCACCACTGACTCAACGTCCCAATTGATGTCTAGGCAAGTACTAAATAAAAGATTTGTATAGATTTCTAAAAATAGTTTCGAAAATTTCTGTAAAAACTTTAGAAAATCTCTGTCAGTCATGTCATGT
Source organism: Capsicum pubescens (assembly GCA_030864215.1). Lineage (NCBI taxonomy): Eukaryota > Viridiplantae > Streptophyta > Magnoliopsida > Solanales > Solanaceae > Capsicum > Capsicum pubescens. The sequence continues at coordinate 96,094,566 of CM061540.1, forward strand.
ACTAGCTCAACGAACGTCTTTATCTTGGTTTTAACTATATCCGATAAAGGATTTCCAAAACTCATCATCATTTTTGGAGGGTTCTTCAAATAGTTTTGTCATAGATGGAAATTGAGTCCACCTAGACTTTGTCACAGCTGGTGACTTCAACAGTTTGACTTTGACCTCTGGTGTTGGAGAATTTGAAATATATTCCAGTGTTTGGTGGAAATTTTAAGGTCTTCCTGAAAATTTTTTCCCCAGTTTAAAGTTGTTTGAGATGATATCAACTCGAGAGGATCTAAAGTCTTTGTTGGTATTCGTTCTCTTTGTTAGATGATGATCTTCCTCTTGTGAATTTTTGAGATTCCTTTTCTAAAATTCTGCCCCAGTTTTTATTTCCTGGGGTCAATATGACTGAACCATTGAGGCACCTACGTATCCCATTGTATTTCCCCAAGATCCCATCCCAAGACGTCACACGGTGCTTAAGGCCACACGTGGCCTCAACCTAACCCTCTGAGCCTGTCATCACTTCCATAACTCACTATGACAATAATTAAGTTGTAATAAAGAAGAATAATCATGTCATGAACATATTGGAACACGAAGAAATACTATCCTGTGCAATCAAAATACCAAAGTTCTGTACATACTGGTACTCTAATCTGAAAAAGCCTCTACTACATAAGACTGAGGAGCCATTGGGACAGATCCCCAACTGACTCGTACTGAACTGGAAATAAACCACCATCTACTATCAAGACAAAAATCAGGAACATAGGTCCTCGAACCATGATGACTCACCAACTGTATGAATGTAGATGGAGGTACTCGAAGATCACTGTCGCTACTGAGACTGAGTACCTTAACCTACATCACGAGAAAATGTAGAGCACATAAGAGTATGGGAATCAGTACTTGGGAATGTACTGAGTATGTGGAGGGTGAAGGCAACATTTAAATAATATCATAAATGTATAAGAAAATCATGCATGCTGATAATAATGACGCTCATCACTTGAGTTACCCGAAACATATTTTCAATAAATCATCAATAATAACACATGCTTTATAAATCTCATAAACCATTGGACTCTACTCAAACTCTTTGACTCATGACTTAGAGTGACTTAGTAACTCATGGAACTTGGACTATTATGGACTTGGGAGTTTCTTATAACCGACATAAACCATGTGAGCTTACATGGAGTCCAACGTCTTGCCCACGTTGGGGAGAGCTGTTCTATCCTTGCCATCGGAGTAGAACCTTAACTTTAGTGATCACTGTCTTGGCCTTTGGCCCTTAGTCTTAATCCTACGGTGGCACATAGTTCTGGGGAAGTAGGATGCACTGAACCTACACTTCCCTCTCTGTGCTAAATACTACTCCCAGACTTAAGCTCAGAATGCGTTAGGAAATCCACCTTAATCAACCCAAGGGTCTATCATGAAAACCAAAATATAAATATATATCTCATTTGTAAACCATAATCAACTTGTGGATTCCTTACTCAATTTAATCTCAAAATAATCTTTCTCATCATCAAGTACACTTGCTTATCAAATCATATCAAGTATCAAAATCCTCAAAAAAACATCATAGAACTCGTTCTTGACTCTCAAGATCAATATCAATATATATTCAATAGACAAACTTCTCATGAAAAAACATAAATCATGACACTTATCATAAATCACTTTAAAATCATCATTTCATGATAACAATATACAACTCATGGCATAAATTCTTAATTTAAGAAATAAGACAATGAAGTAGTCATATCTGTCAATCTTGTATAGCTCAAATCTCATAAATCCTTGATAAATTAATTTGGGTGTAAACCCACTTTGCAAAAAAATTATGAAATTCAATAGAAATTAAATCTTTGGACACAAGAACGAAAGACGTGTTCTTGTTAAAAACCCCACATACCTTAATCTTTGAAATTGGATGAACTTTAGTGCATGAGACTTTATCCACACTTGAAAAAAATAATTCTTGAAGCCCACACTATGAGGAACTTGGTTCTTGAAGAAATTTTGAAGATTTATGGATGACTCTTGGAAGATTTATGTTCTTGATAAAACCCTAGATATATTATCTCAAGAGAATTAGAAGAGAAAATGATGGGATTAGGGTTTGGATGAGGATTCTCATATATATAGAGGCCTCCAAAATGGGAAATGAACAAAATACCCTTACAAAAATCGTCCATCAATTGATGAAAAATAGCTGACGACATCCATGACAAGCCGTCAGGCCCGTGATAGGCCATCACGAATTGTCGTCACAAAAAGGGTGGATTTTGTGACTTTCTTCCTTAAGGTGACGACATTTTGTGACGGGCCGCCAGGCTTGTGATGAGTCGTCACAAAAGGTCATCACGGATTTTCCAGGCTGACATGCTGGTGTAAAATAAGCATAACTCTTTGCTCCGATATTGGATTTTGACGAAATGACTATTGTTGGAAAGATAATTCAATTATCTATTGTTTTGTAGGTCATGAGCTCAATAATTCGTAGTAAAACAGGAGATATGATCATTTGAAGTTGACTATACCAAAATCCTTCTCAAGAATTCAATCGGTAAAGAATGTTTTGATTCGCCCAATCGTTAGGACATCTTTAAAACCTTAATACACATCATCTTTGACCAGAAAATAACCAAAACACTATAATTTATTTCTGATGAGATTGATTCATGGTTGCACTATTAGTTAGAGTCTCGGGGTATTACAATATCTCCCCCTTGGAAACATTCATCCTCTAATGTTGCTTGATAGGCTAAGAACAAGAGAAAATGAGGACGTATAGCTGGAACGACTTACAAAAAGGGGCTTATTTCACTCTAAACTTTCGAGTACTTCACAAAATGCATGAATCATAGAGAGAACAACCATATAGCTGAATACACTGGATTAGAAGGAAACTGGATTAGGGAAGAATTGTACCTTCAGCTTGATTTGAACTCGCGGAGAAGAGATGAGGGTATCTGGCTCGCATATCTGCTTTTGCTTCCCAAGTAGCACCCTCAACTGATTGATTTCGCCACAGAACTTTAACCAAGGTAACTTCCTTATTTCTTAGTCTGCGAACTTGATAATCTAGGATTTCAATCGGAATTTCATCATATGAAAGGCTATCCTGAACATCAAAATTTTTTGACTGATCAACAACAACAGAATCACCAATGTGCTTTTTGAGCATAGAAACATGAAAAATAGGATGGACAGCTGACAAATCAGCAGGCAACTTAATCTCGTAAGCTACTTTCCCAACACGATTCAAAACTCTATAAGGGCCAACGTATCGGGGACTAAGCTTCCCTTTCTTACCAAATATTTTCACCCCCTTCATGGGTGAAATCTTCAAGTACACCAAATCGTTAACCTCAAACTCAAGAGATCTTCTTCTTACATTTGCGTATGACTTCTGAAGACTCTGGGCTATCTTCAACCTTTCCTGAATCAGCTTAACTTTCTCTATTGCCTCAAACACAACATCAGGTCCACTCACAGCGGCTTCACTTACTTCAAACTAAACTATGAGTGATCTACATCGCCTTCCGTATAAAGCCTCAAATGGAGCCATTACAATGCTAGCATGAAAACTGTTGTTGTAAGCAAATTCAACCATTGGCAAATGTTCATCCCAACTTCGTTTGAAATCAAGAACACACGCCCTCAACATATCCTCCAAGGTCTGGATGATCCTCTCTTCCTGACCATCGGTCTGCGGATGAAAAGTGGAGCTAAGATGAACTTGGGTACCGATACCCTTCTGAAAAGCCCTCAAAAAATGAGAAGTAAATTGAGTAGCCCTGTCAGAGATAATAGAAAAAGGAACTCCGTGTAACCTGACTAAGTCTTGAATGTACAACTTAGCTAGTCCTCAGCGGTGAAAGATGTATGCACTGGCAAGAAATACGCGGACTTAGTCAACCTATCTACAATGACCCAAATCGAATCATGATGACGTCGAGAAGGAGGTAAACCAGTCACAAAATCCATATTCACTTCCTGCCACTTCCAAGTAGGAATATTGAATTATTGCCTCATTCCACAATTTTTTGGTGTTCTATCTTAACATGTTGGCAAGTAGTACACTTCTCTACGAATTTCGCTATATCCTTTTTCATACCATTCCACCAATAGATTTCTCACAAATCATGGTACATCTTGGTAGTACCGGGATGAATAGAATATCGTGCGCCATGCGCTTCAGCCATAATTCTCTGCCTCAAATCTTCAACATCAGGAACAAATAATTTATTCTGAAATTTCAATACACCATCTTCCCCTTGGGAGAAAACCTTTACCTTTTGGTATTTAACTGACTCCTTCAGTCTGACCAAACTAGGATCCGTATCTTGTTTCTCCTTTACTTTCGTAACTAGAGAAGACTCGGAGCTACTCTGTACCCAAATATTACCCTCAACTGAATCAAGCAATCTAACTCCCAACCTATCCAGACGATGAACCTCACAAGCTAACTCTTTCCTTTCTTCCTCGACCTGTGCTACACTACCCATGGACGACCTGCTAAGGGCATCTGCCACTACATTGGCCTTGCTCGGGTGATACAACACATTCATATCATAGTCCTTTAACAATTCTAACCATCGCCTCTGACAAAGATTCAACTCTCTCTGAGTAAACACATACTACAAAATCTTGTGGTCCATAAAGACATCAACATGAACACTGTACAAATAGTGTCTCCAGATTTTCAAGGCAAAGATAACTGCAGCTAACTTGAGGTCATGGGTCCGGTAGTTTTTCTCATGCGGTTTCAACTGTCTGGAGGCATATGCTATAACCTTACCTTTCTGGATTAACACGCAACCCAACCTAACTCTAGAAGGATCACAGTACAACATAAAATTATCTACACCATTTGGAAGGGTCAACATTGGGGTCGAAGTGAGCCGAGTCTTCAACTCCTGAAAACTCTTCTCGCAAGAATTAGACCATAGAAATTTAACTTTCTTTTGGGTTAACCGAGTCAAAGGAGATGCAATGGAAGAGAAACCCTCAACAAAATGATGGTAGTATCCAGCTAGACCCAAGAAACTCCTAATATCAGACGGGGAAATAGGTTTAGGCCAATTTTTCACAACTTCTATCTTTTGAGGATCAACTCGAATACCTTCAGAAGAAACAACATGACCCAGAAAAGAAACTGACCTTAGCCAAAATTCACACTTGCTAAATTTGGCAAATAGTTGATGATCTCTAAGGGTTTGTAAGACTATTCAGAGATGATCTGCATGGTCGTTCTCACTTCGAGAGTATACAAGAATATCATCTGTGAACACAATAACAAACATATCCAGGTACTATCTGAACACCCGATTCATGAGATCCTTAAAAGCTACTGGGGCATTTGTTAACCCGAAGGACATGACCAGGAACTCAAAATGACCATATCGGGTGCAAAATGCTGGTGATAACCGGATCTCAAATCTATTTTTGAGAAATAGTTAGCACCTTGCAGCTGATCAAACAGGTCATCAATTCTAGGAAGAGGGTACTTGTTCTTGACTGTGACGTTGTTAAGCTGACGATAGTCAATGCACATCCGAAATGAACCATCTTTCTTTCGCACGAACAGAACGGGTGCACCCCAAGGAGATACACTAGGCCTTATGAAACCCTTTTCTAGAAGATCTTTGAGTTTCTCTTTTAACTTCTTAAGTTCTGTGGGGGCTATACGATATGGAGGAATAGAATTAAGATGCGTATCCGGGAGAATATCAATCCCAAATTCTATCTCTCTATCAGGAGGTAACCCTGGGAGATCTTCTAAAAAAACATCACAAAACTCATTAACAATGTTGATCGACTGAATGGTCGGAGTCTCGAACTTAGTATCTTTAACTCGAACCCAATAATAAATGCAACCCTTTGATATCAATTTCCTAGCTTTAAGATAGGATATGAAATGACTCTTGGGAGATACAGAATTTCTGAACCACTCAAAGACTGGTTCATTGGGAAATTAAAACTTGACTACACGGCTACGACAGTCTATAGATACATAACAAGAGTGAAGCCAATCCATACCCATAATAATGTCGAAATCAACCATGTCTAGCTCAATCAAATCTGCAATCATGACTCTGTGAAGAAAAGTGATAGGACACTTCTTATATACTTGCTTAACAACAAAAGGTTCACCTATTGGAGTAGAAACTAGAAAAGGCTCAGGAATCTTTCCAGCATTGATCTCAAAATTCTCAGCCACTAACGGAGTCACATAAGAAAGACTTGACCCAGGGTCCATCAACACATACACATCAAAATGAAATACATGGAGCGTACTAGTAACAACATCTAGTGAATCATCCTACTCCTGGCGGGGTGGTATAGCATAAAAGCGATTTTGGCATTGACAACCGGCAGTACTAGACGAGGAACCTTGAGGAAGAGTAGGACGAACTAAAGGGGCTAGAGTACTAATAGCCTGACTCTGGGAACGAACATCACGGCTACCCTGTCTAGCATATAGACAATCTCTGAGTCTGTGGCCCAACTTGCCATAACTAAAACAACCTCTCTGCTCAGCCATACACTCTCCGGGATGCGTCCTACCACACTTAGTACACGGGGGATAGTTAGGTCTATTACTCACACTGTCCTAAGACCTAGACACAGTAGGTCTATTACCTTACTCCTGCCTAACTCTGGATACGGGAGCACTAGCTGATGATAGTGCTGGCACAAAAGAACGGCTCTGAAACTGAGGGCAGATCCCTCCAGAAAATCTACTCTGACTATACCCCTGCTGCTCTTATCTAACTCTCTTATTCCCTCTCACTCTCTCTCTGTTTCACCTTGTTTGCTTCAATTTGTTGAGCATGTATTATTAATCTAGAAAGATCCATGTCCCTATTGAGCATAGCGGACCTACACTCTTTCATAATGTAACTCGATACGCCAATCAAAAACTTACTCATACTGGTCTTGGAATCAGCCATCATACCGGGAGCATACTTAGACAACTAGTTGAATTTCAGACAATACTCATTAACTATCATGGAGCCTTGTCTTAAGTTCATAAATTCTTCTAGTTTTGCTTTGCTCAGCTTCGAGGGAAAGAATCGGTCTAAGAACGCGTCCTGGAAAAACTGCCAAGTCATGGGAGCGGCATATTCCCCTCTACTCTTCATTCATATCTCCACCCAATCATAAGCAGCATCTTTCAAGCGATAGGAAGATAGATCCATACTTTCTTTCTCTGTTACATGCATAATTTGGGTAATCTTTTTCACCTCATCAAGATACATTTGTGGGTCCTCACCTACCATTGACCTATAAAACTCTGGCGGATTCATCCGCATAAAATCACGAATCTGAGCTGCCACTGAATTACCTTCTTGCAGAGGTGGGACTGTGGCCTGAACATTGGCCTAAGCATTGGCGGTAACTGCCTGGGCTAGCGTCTGAAAAGCTGCCCAAAATTTGGCATGAGTCACCGTCTTATTTAAAGGATCAACGGGTTGAGGTTGTTTATTGTTTCTGCGAGCTCTACGAGGAGGCATTTTTGTCATAAGAGAGCATGAATTAATAACAGAGAGAAACTGTCGTAGGCACTATAGACTTTTGAAAGAAAGAAATTACTTTTCCTAAAATGTCCCGTAGCCTCTTGCTCATAGATGTGGCACGCTACACACCGATGATCAAGACTCTACGTAACGCTACTTGTCAGACTCCCTAGGACTCTTTAAACCTTAGGCTCTGATACCAAGCTTGTAACGCCCCAAGATCCCATCCCAAGACATCACACGATGCTTAAGGCCACACGCGGCCTCAACCTAACCCTCTGAGCCTGTCATCACTTCTATAACTCACTATGACAATAATCAAGCTATAATAAGAAAGAATAATCATGTCATGAACATATTGGAATACGAAGAAATACTATCATGTACAATCAAAATACCAAAGTTCTGTATATACTGGTAATCTAGTCTGACAAATCCTCTACTACATAAGACTGAGGTGCCATTGGGACACATCCCCAACTAACTCGTACTGAACTGGAAATAAGCCACCATCTACTATCAAGAAAAAAATTAGGAACATAGGTCCTCAAACTATGAGGACTCACTAACTGTATGAATATAGATGGAGGTACTCGAAGATCATTGTAGCTGTTGAGATTGACCACCTGAACCTACATCACGAGAAAATGTAGAACACATAAGAGTATGGGAATCAGTACTTGGGAATGTACTGAGTATGTGGGGGTACAGACAACATTCAAATAATATCATAAATGTATAAGAAAATCATGCATGCTGATAATAATGACGCTCATCACTTGAGTTACCCAAAACATATTTTCCATAAATCATCAATAATAACACATGCTTCATAAATCTTATAAACCATTAGACTCAACTCAAACTCTTTGACTCATGAATTAGAGTGATTTAGTAACTCATGGAACTTGGACTATTATGGACTTGCGAGTTTCTTATAACCGACATAAACTATGTGAGCTTAGATAGAATCCAACGTCTTGGCCACATTGGGGAGAGTTTTTCTATCCTTGACATTGAAGTAGAACCTTAACTTTAGTGATCACTGTCTTGGCCTTTGGCCCTTAATCATAATCCTTCGGTGGAACGTAGTTCTGGGGAAGTAGGATGCGCTGAACCTACACTTCCCTCTCGGTGCTAAATACTACTCCCAGACTTAAGCTCAGAACGTGTTAGGAAATCCACCTTAATCAACCTAAGGGTCTATCATGGAAACCAAAATATAAATATATATCTCATTTGTGAATCATAATTAACTTGTGGATTCCTAACTCGACTCAATCTCAAAATAATCTTTCTCATCATCAAGTACACTTGCTTATCAAATCATATCAAGTATCAAAATCCTCAAGAAAATATCATAGAACTCGTTCTTGACTTTCAAACTCAATACCAATATATATTCAATAGACAAACTTCTCATGGAAAAACATAAATCATGACACTTATCATAAATCACTTAGAAATCATCATTTCATGATAACAATATACAACTCATGACATAAATTCTTAATTTAAGAAATAAGACAATGAAGTAGTCATATATGTCAATCTTGTATATCTCAAATCTCATAAATCCTTGATAAATTAATTTGGGTGTAAACCCACTTTGCAAAAAAATCATGAAATTCAATAGAAATTAAATCTTTGGACACAAGAATGAAAGAAGTGTTCTTGTTCAAAACCCCACATATCTTAATCTTTGAAATTGGATGAAATTTAGTGCTTGAGACTTTATCCACACTTCAAATAAATAATTCTTCAAGCCCACACTATGAGGAACTTGGTTCTTGAAGAAATTTTAAAGATTTATGGATGATTCTTGGAAGATTTATGTTCTTGATAAAACCCTAGATATATTATCTCAAGAGAATTGAAAGATAAAATGATGGTATTAGGGATTGGATGAGGATTCTCAAATATATAGAGTCCTCCAAAATGGGAAATGACCAAAATACCCTTGCAAAAATCGTCCATCAATTGCTGAAAAAATAGCTGACAACATCCGTGACAAACTATTAGGCCCGTGATAGGCCGTCACTAATTGTCGTCACAAAAAGGGTGGATTTTGTGACTTTCTGCCTTAAGGTGACGACATTTTGTGACGGGCCATCAGGCTTGTGACGAGTCATCAGAAAAGGTCGTCACGGATTTTCCTGGCTAACACGCTAGAGTAAAATAAGCATAACTCTTTGCTCTGATATCGGATTTTGATGAAATGAATTTCATTGGAAAGATAATTTAATTATATATTTGGTGCCGGTGACTTGAGGGTGATGACTTTCTGATCGATCAAGTCTTGAATCCTATGCTTCAGGTTAACGCAATCCTCAGTACTGTGCCCCACCGCTCCCGAATGATGGCACAATTTATCGGCATAATAAAATCGAGGATTGGGATTTATAAGTTTTGGTTGGATAGGCTGTAAATGACTGGTGTCCTTCAATCTCCCAAAGAGTTTGGTACGACTTTCAGCCAATGGCGTGAAGTTTTAGTGAGGCCTTTTCTCGAGGTTTGGACGTGAGGGGTTATAATGATTTTGATTAGTAGGAGGAGGTACTTGATGTTAATTTGGAGTCGCTTGGACGTTTATTTGATTATTTGGAAGAGTAGCTTGAACATGAGACTAATAATTTGGCTACGGAATTTGACACTGGGTAAAATATTTGAAAATGGAGATTGATATTGGGGTTGAATATTTGGAAGTAGAGCTTGGTACTGGGATTGGGCGTAGAATACAGGATGAAAACTTGATGATGGAGGTGAGGAAAGTATATTCCTTGGCTTGAATTTCCTCTTCAATTTGTTCACAGAATTAGTAGAGACCGCAGTCAGATCCTTTTTTTTCTTCTTTGAGAATGTAGAAGATTCAAATGATGTTGGGGTTTTGACAATCTTTTCGGTTTGAATGCCTTCTTCAAGTAATTCCCCAATTTTCACCAAATCTGCGAAAGTTGCACTGACCGTGAATACCATCCTTGTATAATATTCTCCCTCCTGTGTGCGAGAGAAAACTGATACCATTTCTTTCTCAAACATGGGAGGTTGTACTTTGGAAGCTTCTTTTCTCTAATGGAAGGCATAGTCTCAGAAACACTCATCATTCTTCTGCTTGATCCGGTCTAATGAGTATCGATCAGGGACTATTTCAATGTTAAACGCAAACCTATCAAGAAAACCTTTAGTCAACACCCTCCAACTAGTTCATCTTTTCAGTTCTTGAGACATGAACCAATCTAAGGCTTCGCTGCTTAAGCTCAGGCTGAACAGGCGCATCAATCATGACTCATTTTTTCCTACCCCCTTCATTTGATCACAATACCTTCTTAGATGAGCCATCAGATTTCCAGTACCGTTGAACACCTCAAATTTAGGGACCTTGTATCCTTCTGGTAGATCTACTCCAGGGTGAACACATAGATTATCGTAACCTAGGCCATCATTGTCCCCCAATCCCATGAGATTCCTTAATCCTCATAATCTCTTCATTTAGAGTCAATAACTTCATTTCATGCTCGGTCCTCCACTCTTTCTTTTTATCCTCCTAATGGTCTATCTTGGGATTAAGAAGAAAATTATAGACGTCAGGGGATATGATGACATGAGGAGGATTTGGAAGGGTAGCTTGATTTTGAGGATGAAAGAAAGTTGGTTGGTAGGTGGGAAGGACGTTTTGAAAATTGGAAAAATTTTGTGGAATTTGAGAGTAGTTTGGTGGGATCTGAGAAGGATTTTGCGAATTTGGAAATAAATTTGGTGGACTCGGAGATAGGTTTGATGGATTTGGTAGATTTGGGGATGGATTTTGTGTATTTGGGAGCGAATTTTATGGATCTGGCAGCGAATTTTGTGGATTTGGAAATGGATTCTTGGGATTTGGGAATGAATTTTATGGATTTAGAGATGGATTTTGTGGATGGTAAGCATCTGGGTTATTTTCTCGATTGGTGTTTTAGACTAGTTGAGGAGCAGAGACGGATGATATGTTAATTGGCTGATCCCCTAGAATAGGCGTACTGAGGAGAGGGATCTGAAGTGGAGTCCCGTGTCCGTCTGGAGTGGGAGCATTGACAGTGATGTCTAGGTTAGCCAAATCTCAAGTACGATTCATCTCCTCCAGAAGCATTTCTAATTTCCTCGTGAGTTCAGCAATCATCTCGCTCTATTCCGTTATTACATTGTCCCTGATGGTCAACGCATTCTCTTTATCGTTTGCAGTCATTTTTGAATGACAGTCAGATGATGGGATTTTATGCGCTTTTAATCAGGTGAATTAACGATGTTCTACAAGTTTTTTTTAACATGGAGTAGTTTTCTATTATCTGTAAAGTAAAATAACTCAAAGGCAATGTGTTAGTTTCCATATGTGATAAATAATGCAAGATACTTGAAAAGAAGTAACCACATAGAGTTGTTGGTGCCATAGACAAACTGATCCACCGGAGTATGGTGGATAAATTGGTCTTTGACCCAAACAAACACACATAAGCACATAAAGTAGTTATATCACATAACATTATAATAGCGCGTATCCTAACAGGGTGACCCTTTTAAGCCAAGGGTTTGGGGATTAACGGATTTTGAAGAAAATATATGTCTTTTTAAAGCCAATCCATTATCCCCCAATTTCATAGATAAATGGCATAAATACCTATAAAAGTCAAACAAAAGGGATTCAACCTTTAAGGAAAGGGAAATAACATGAGAAAAGGAATGATGTCTCATACAGGGGATAGAGAATATTAATTCCTGATTGTTTTTTCTATCGGCCTTCACCCTCTTAGCTTTGTCCACTCCTCGTTATCGACGACATCCATTAATGATCAAGCGATTGTCGTATGACTGTGTCATAGATGCCATGCAACTGTCCAAATCGATTAATTTCTTGCTTGGCTTGTTTCAATTCCTTCGTCAATTGGTGTACGATTGAGGCATCCTTATATGAAAGTAAGTAAAGAAAGTCTTCTCCCGACCCCCCCCCCAAAGGATAATGGATTGGATTAAACAAATATATATTTCTTCAACACATAAATATGATTTGTCTATAAATGAATCGAGGTCAATAGACGCAGGGAAAGTTTTCTAATGGGACCAATAACCCCCTCGAGTATTGGGTCATCCTAGGCTCATGCCTAAAACAGGGTTTTGGTTTCGCTCTATCGTAAGTGTTTATAGTGGGTTTGAACTAGGTTCCCAAGTGAACGACTTGAGTTTGAAAATACAAACAGCCATCAGATGACTCACGTGCTAATAAACCGTTGTATTTCCAACACATCATTTGGAATTGAACAATAGGGGATGGGGACATCCACGAAACCCCAAAACAATTTATAAATAAATGTAGGAATATTCTACGAGATGCAATAATTAAATACTGCAAAATTGAAACATATAAACACGTAAAAAATTAATCAAAAGACGAACTTAAACATTTGGTTAGAACCTAGTTAAAATGTCCCCAGCAGATTCGCCATTTTTGTTTTGCAAAAATTTGACTTTTATAGAGAGTCGCCACTTAATTTTGAAAAGGAATTAAGAAACCCTTACTAGATACTTTAAATGATCCAAACCAGAAAAATCGTTCAAGTTTTGAAGATTCTGAGTAAGCGGTTCCTATTAACGTTTTAGGAAAGTGTTAGGCACCTAAAACGTCCGCTAACTTGCGGTTATCCTAACTGTTTGAAAACATCTTTTGATTAAATTCAAAAAAATGATTTGTTGAAAAGTGGTTGATTTTGTAAAACGACTTGTGTAAAATGGATTTAGGCGACTTAGTAGAGATTTTAACTAAGTCTAAAAAATACTAATAAATAAATAAACACATAAAAAGGGGAAGGGAGGAGAAAGTAAAGGATTTGGGCCATTAGACCCAAATCAACGAGACCTGTCCTAGTCTAATTGGGCTTTCGACCTATTTCACCTGTTCTAATCTAGTTTTTGAGCCTTTGGCTCGAGTCTTGCTCCACCTGTATTAAATTTACAACTTTGGATTCGAGGCCCAAATGAATGAATAAAGAAATAAATAAATAAAAGACGACGATGAACATAGAAATAAATAAAAAGACAAAAAGAAACTTTCTAGTCTCTTTGTCAGGACTTAGCCCATTCTTCTGCGTTCAACTCTTCATAACCATGCGCTATGTGATCGTCTTTCAAAGTCTTCTAGAAAGTGGACCTCGATGGCCCGTTGCGTAATGCAAGGGAAAGGAGTCCGATTGAACTCCCGAGCGAGTTCATGCAAAGAAAAAGATGAGTGAATTAATGTATGTTCTCAAGAGTCCTTACACTTATAGATAAATTATGCGATGAAAAGACAACATTTTTAAACAAAAGAAAATAGCAATTCACTTACTACGTATAGACACATGAAACTATAAAATTTACATGAACTCTAGGATTATGATAAAATACATGGCTTGCAAGTGAGTCAATTATAGTCTCTATCAGCAAATAAGCACCTTTGGCTTTTTAAAAGCACGAAAGCAATTTCAAAGCAAAAACAGAAAAATGATTACTAAAGCTATTATTACCTCTTAATAAATCTGAAAATATTTTGAAACGCATAAGGAACAAATACAAAAATAAGCTCAAGCTTAAACAAGACAATACAATGTAAACTCAAAGAATAAAATAATAAAATCAAAATCAGCTCCGATTTGTAGCCTTTATGATAATCACAAAATAAGTTCTTAGTAAGAGGAAGAAAGGTCAAAGAGCTGGAGGTTAATTTAAGCCTTTAAAGAACATATACAGAACTCAAAAAAAGAAAATTAAAACAAGTAACAAATAGAAAAGATACTTAGACATTTTTAAAGGGAAAAATAACTTTTTCTAAGAGAAAGGAATCAAATAAGGAAGAAACAAGAAATTTATCCTAAGCAGCTTTACTTAATATGAAAACGCACATTATTTTGATCATTTATTCACCCTATTCTCTCCTTAACGAATCCGCAAGGATTTTTTCCAAGTGGGTCATGGAGGAATTTAAGGACGAGACATTTTCTACAAACAGACATACTCAAAAGTTTGGCAATTCCACAAATAACTATTACACTTTGCCCCAAAGGCTTCAAACAGAAACACATACAGACTCCAGATGAGTTTTACCAGCCGAGATGGTCCTCGAGGGACTATGGGAATTCTAGTTTACCATTGGATACATCTTCGTCATTCTTTTGGCTTTTGAGGAGCCAAAATAACTAAAGAGGTAACCCTACCGGTGACACTACAAAGGATAAGCAGTGACAAAATGAGGTGACGTCCAGCTAAGCTAAGACAGTGGAGTGTGAAAAGAAGCGTGAGCTTAATCGAGAACAACGAATCATACCAAAAAACACACAAGATGAAACGATGGGTGATAATTAACCAACGATATCAAGACTAAAACAACAGATTGCAAAAGTCGAGGAAGTAAAATGAAGCAAAAACTGAGGATCAAATAATTAAGACAATAGTTAGCCTAACACAACAATAAACACTGAATCAAAATAACAAACTAGAAACAAAAGGAAGAATTTTGACAATATATACTGATTCATACTATAAACTTACAAATAACCAACAAAATCAATTAAGAGACAGTATATTCAACATAATCGCATCAAAAATTACGACATGAACACTAATTCAACGAAATAGCACAACAACAAATCACAAACTAATCCTAAGGCCATCATATCCATCTACAGCTACTCCCAGCAAACAAACAACACTATAATTACATCAGAAGGAGATGAAAAAGAGATGAAAGAAAATGATAACATAGAGAAAAATGGGAAAAAGTGTTTACCTCTTTCGGAGCAGCAAAATAGGACTCGAGCCACCGAGGAATATTGACCACCACCGGAGAGTTTCATCAACGTAAACTCGGAAACCACAATCAGTCGACAAACCTTCAAGGCTTCCGATTAAACAATCAGCTTTCAAAGAAGAAGGAAAGAAAATAATTTTGGTAAAGAAGCTGATGTGCTCTAAAAAAATTTCTTCTATTTTTTTCTTTTTCAAATTTTTTGAACCCCCTCAGCTTTTTCCCAATCAGAAAAAAAATCCCCCCTTTCAGCTTCACACTGGGTCGCTTATATAGAGGACCATTCGAGGATATTTTTGGGATTCTCTTTTTGGGGAATTTGAAATTCAAATGATGAGGGTAGTAACAGATTATAACCTCATTTGGATTTACTTAAACGAATTTCAAAAAATGGCCAACAATAATTGGGGGAAATGGATAATTTTCCCAAGAACCAACAAAAATTTTCCAAATATGTACGAATTCATACAAGTTATCCCAAAATTCGTGGAATATCAACGTTGGATGAGACAACTTACCCTTTTTAGAAGATTTGAGGGTTTTTTTTGCGTTTGGAAAGAGGTCGGGTCGGATTGGGTATTATCGGATGGATTGGAGCTGGTACAAGTCGGGTTCGTCGAATTCGAAGCTATCAACGCATTTTGCTGTTGGTTTTGTCATAATTTTCTCTTGATGTCATTATTTGGTTGTTATTGTTTTGGTGTTGAAGAAGACTAGAACGGGTCGAGTTGTGTTTTATTGGGTGTAGGCCGGTTGGGTATTAATTTGGGCTACTGATGGTTTGCAATTGGGCTGTTGGATGGGTAAAAGGGAATGGAGAGGTGTAGTTGGGCTGCTGGTAATTGGGCCACTGGGCTGAAAAATGATTTTAAAATTTGGGATGGGTAGAAATAAGACTTTGGGTCATTTAAGACATAACCCCTATTAGGATTAGGTATAGGCTATTTATTAAATAGGCTATTGATAAAATTTTAGTCATTTGTATTTAAATTTTAACCTAATTGAAAGTTAATTGGCCAATTATATTACGATTGTGGCCAAATTGACCTCAATTAAAGTCAAATTTAATAAATTGACCAAATTGAATCAAGATTTGAAACGAATTACCAACTAGTTTAATCCCGAGCTCCTCGATTCAAAAAATTGATTAAATATTTCTCCAAATAAATTATTTATTTCAGAATAAATCATATTTGAATCAAGCTTTTACCCATTTGAATTAATTCTCAAGATAAGCCTTTATTAAAATATGATATTCCGTAAAATAGTTATTTAAGTAACAAAATTATATAATCTCGTATAATTGAATACGATAATATATAATTTCTACTTAAAATGACAAAATTATCTGGATAAATACTTTGACCAATTTTTATTCGGATGAAATAAATATTTTATTTTTTATTAAAAATCAAAGAAACTCAGGATTAAATTTAGTCGTGGAGGGAAAAAAATTAGGTGTCAATAGTTTTAAACCATGAACTACAAGTGTTTGATAAAATGCCTACAAGAGTTATTGATTTAAATGAAAACCTTCAAGTTTTGTCCTTCAAGCTTTAGTGTCCTTTTACTATTATTGTTTTGAGTCCTGGGGGTATTGAATAACCGAAATACATAGTTTTTTACTTTGTCTAGTATCAGTACATTACAGAATAGTCTTCAGATTATATTACGAGCATTATCAGAATAGTCAGATATCAGTCATCCAACTTAGAGCAGTCTAGTATCTCAGTTTCTTTCAGTTGGGAGTAGGATTTAACACCGAGTGAGTACAGGGATGGTGGCTTCCCCATCACATAGGTAGAGTCGTTAGTAGAAGTCCCTATACTTCAAAACTACATAGTCAACGTAGGATATGAGTAGTCACCCGTCAGATTAGGCTTGACTATCTCACAGGGGTCACCCGTCAGTTCAGGCTTGACACCTTTAGTCCTTTGGACATTATAATAGTTTAGTGGATCCACACAACCATCGTTAGTACCCGTGGCACGGTATTAACACTCTTCCAACTGGGGTTACAAGTTGAACTCCGATTAGCTCAAATTGGGGAATGTCGGTTAGATGATACCTCCCATAGTCTCAGATATGGTCTCAGTTACAGTCTCAGTCCAGTTATACAATCTTAGAGGTGTTTGGCCAAAGCATACAAATATCAGTATTTTGTCAGTATTTTAATTTACAAATTTTACTCTGTCCATGTTATATGCTTGGTCATGCATCCTCAGTGTCTACAGATTTTCACGTATCTTCAGTTATTACAGACTGTCATGCATACTAGGTATTTACAATTTTCTCCATATTTTCTGTACCTACAGATTTTATACTCTCTACTTAGTACTTTATGTTTTACATGTATAATCAGTTAGTTATTATTATTCCTATCCATGAAACCATGCCTATCAGCCTACCTCATTTAGCATACCAATACATTCAAAGTACTGATCACATACCTTTATTTTGCACTATGATATATCATATCATAGGTGTTGACGCTCAGTTCCCGGATCGCACTTAGTCCCTCAGATCATTAGCAGTACAGTAGCAGTGGTGAGTCCTCATCATCCAAGTACAGATTATATTACTTCATGTCTTTATCTCAGTAGTTAGTAATGTTAGTTGGGGATTGTCCCATCAACTCACAATATTCAGTTTAGAGACTTTTCAGACACTACAGTTAGCTATTCAGATTATTCAGACTTCAGTATTGTGCCAGATTCATAATTCAATAGTCATTTCATTATTAAAACCTTATGGCATTTCAGTTATTCTTCTGCATTCATGATTATATTATTCAGTGCTCACAACAGGTATTAGCTCATGGGTTAACTTGTGGTCCCTTGGGATCGTAAGTACCGTGTAATGACTAGGGATAGTCTCGGGTCATTACAGATAGTTAAACGTGTTTCTATGGGTTTCTTCTTTGATTATTATTATTAGATGAATAAAATTTCGACCTTTGCTTGATTAAATACGTACTAATGCCTTGTTTAAATTTGTTATTGATGGACATGTTCGATTTTAGCATGTAAAGTTATTTTCTTTATGTAAAAAAGGAATATTCTTTATTGTTTGTTTCGCCTTAATAAATTAGATGGATAAAGTTTCGACATTTGCTTGATTAAAATATGTATTTTTGCCTTATTTAAATTTGTTATTCGATATATTCGCTTTTAGCTTGTAAAGTTATTTCCTTTATGTAGAAAAGAATAGTTACTATTGTTTGTTTGCCTTAATAAAATAGTAATTGGTTAAGTAAAAAACGTGGCATCTTCTTACTTATTATTTTAATGAATTTTAAAGTCCTCATATGAGAGATGAAGTGCTAGCTTTATTTTCTATCCAAGATGTTTATTCCTCTTTTGTTCGCATGTTGTTTTGCCAAAATGATGAGAAAGTTTAGACTTTTTTGGCTAAATAGAATTATTTAGATATTTTTGAGTCATGCATAGTATGATTGTTGAACGATATTTCACTTTTAGAGATGCTAAACTTTTATTCTAATATTCTTACTCCATTTGGATTGTTATAGGTGCTCTTTGTGTGTGTAAAGACTTGATTCGTGTCTTTCTTTGATTTATAATATAAAACGAGAATCAAAGATGTCTTAGAAAGATAAACCATTGGTCGTTACACGTTTTCTCCTAAAATGTTGGTTGTAATTTAGATGTATGAATCTTCGTTAATGTCTCCTTAATTGAAATTGAAAGATTTCCTTTCTTGAAATGTTAGCCTTTATTTTCTTTTGTTATATGGATTAGTGTCTATGTTTTTTCAATTTTAGAAGTCATGGGTATTTTTCTTGTTGTCCTATCCCTTTACTTTCGCAAGCTTACATTTTTTGTTCTTGTATTAATTCATTGAATATAGCCTTGTTCCTTTTACCTTTATTCATTCTTAATATGAACATAAATCATGAGGCATGTAAGTGGGTGTCTTTGCTTTGCATTTTATCTGTTGACTCTTATTCTTGTTATACGTGTGCAAGTGTACTTATCATTGTCATTCAAAAATTGGTTCTTGATATTTTCTTTTGCTTTGAAATATGTCACTTTTATGCCTTGAACGTATATTAACTTCTTTATGTTTTCTTTGCATGCAAAAAATGTCTCGAGTCCAAATGGCCTCCTCTCCTCTTGCATTTTGTAATGGGCCAATGAGTCCCACCTTTTCAATTCTAGTTCGAAGTTAAGTCCAAAGTTGATTATATGGCGTGCGGGTGCAAGAAAATAGAAAAAAAAAGAAAACGTGTCAAAACCCATTGATGAGGTCGCTAAGAGACTTGAAAAGTCTCGATTTTTATTAGTGTCTTATTTTTATTTAGTCATTTAGTCATTTATTTATTCATTTATTTGGGGCCTCGAAGCCAAAGTTGTAATCTAATACAGGTGAAGCAGATTTTGGGCCCCAAAGGTCCAAAAATATTATTTAGGACAGGTTATGGGCCAAAAGCCCAAGTATTTAGATTAGTATAGGTGAAGATGGGTCAAAAGCCCAAATTAGCTTAGGATAGGGTTTATGGTCTTGGGTCTAATGTCCTAAGTCTTTTAATCTCCCCCTTTCTCCGTTATATGCTAACTGTTTTTAGTTTTCTTAGACTTAGTTATTTCATAATTTTTCACGAGGAACAAGATGCTAATATTTGCCTTTTTATATTCATGCTCTTTCTATTTTTCACACTTTTGTTTATAACAACTAAATGAGATCTGAGCGTCAAATGCTAGTAGACATATACAAAAACACCTTTCTATAACAACCATGAAATTCTCGGACAAATCATTGCCATAATAAAGAGGTTTGACTGTACAAGAGTAACGTTACAACTATTAGTATAATTACTAGTATAGAATAATAAATGATACAATGCTTAATTATATTTAACTACACTCATAACCTAATTTGTATCCTTCATAACCTCTTATTTAAAGTCATGTCCTCAATAAGCTGAAGTTGCATCATGTTCTGTCTAATTACCTCTACACAATACTTCTTTTGCCAATCTTTAGCTCTCATAAACCATCCATAGACAATATATCACACCTCCATACTGGCGCATTCGTGCATCTCATCTGCAAATGTCTAAACTATCTTAGACTCGTCTCCCACATCTTTTCCTCTATAAGGTCCATCCTACCTTATCCTGAATATCTTCATTCTAAATATTATTTATTATAGTATTCCCACACATTCAGCTCAACATCTCCATCTCCATAACTTTCATCTTCTAAATGTAGAAGTTCTTGATCGTCCAAAATTCTTCTCCATATAACATAATCGGTCTAACCACCGTTCTATAGAACTTGACTTTAAGTTTTGATGTCACCGTATTGTCACACAATACTCTAAATGTGAAACTCCATTTCACCACCATGCACCTATATGATTGTGACATCATTATTAATCTCCCATTTTTCTTGGATAATATGCCTAAGATACTTGAAACATTCTCTTTTCTTAATGAGTTGTATATCTAGCCTCACTTTCACGTTAGCTTTAGGAATTACATCACGGAACTTGCACTCCAAGTAATATATTTTGATTCTACTCAACTAGGGAAAAAAGAATCATTATAGGATAAAAAATATAAGTCATTTACTCTTTGATTTATGGGTCATCTGATGCTAAATTTGTTAGTCCAAAATTTGTACAAGGACTATTTTGTGCCAAATTTTTAAAACATGACAAATGGATACCAATTTGATATCTTAGGTGTTGTTTGGTAGGGTGTATAAGAATAGTGCAAAATGTGGTATATTAATAATACGTGCACTAGTAATGCTGGTATTAGTCATGCTAAGATTTTTCTTATATAGTGTTTGGTTTGATGTATTAAAAATTATATGCATTGCATAATTTATTTTAAAAAGTTAAAAAATACCCTTCACAAATACAGTGAGAATGTTGTGGAAAAGATTTTGAGGGGCAAATATGTCTTTGACCATGATAATGCATGCTTTATAAATCCTTACATTATTAATATCATGTATTTTCATGTACTAGTTATAGATAGCTTAATACCAAATAGAGTATGTAATTAATGCTTGCACTACTTATACATAGGTTTAAAACGTGTACCAAACAAGTTGCTAGTGACAGATACTGCTAATGCAAGCATTGTTTTTTCTAATGCACTTTACCAAATGACCATTTAGTTGTTATATGATGCTAATTTTTCAATAGGTTCTCCATTTAGCCAATGTTATGATTTCATCTCATGATTTGAGATCACAAGCTGAAATTAGTGTTTGGACATGTGATTATAAAGAAACCCAAATTTTCAAAAAGTCATAATTCAGAATTCCAAATCATGATTTCAACTTTTTAAAATATATAAATTTGACCCATAAGCTTATATTTTGTAAAACAGATCCATCATTTTAAATTTTATATAAAGAAAAGACTCATGTTCGTCCTGAGAGACTGTCTGTACCATATGAAAGTATTATATTAAGAACAATTGTCACTAATTATTATCATTGTTGACTTGTAGATCTTTATAGATTATGTGTACTTGAAAATTTACATTCGCAAATATTTATTCATACAAAAAACATAGAGATTTATAATTTACCAATGCAGTGTCTTAGGATATTCTGATATCCTATTTATGAACTATAGTTGCTTGTTTGATAACATTTATGTCATCCCCAAACTCAAGGGATGGAATTGGCACCTGATACCACAACTTAGGATTGAATTTATCTTGTTGAACCAATTTTCAATGGTGCATAACAGCCACACGCAATCAAGAAAACAATCAAGTATATCTCGACTAAAAAATGAGCCTTTAGGTGGCAAGACCCCTATTAGCATATCAGTGATAAACGTTAACTAATCTCAATAATTCATAAAGAATAAAAGCTAAATTCTGTGAGGCCGATCATGGACACCATGATCCCTAGAAGCATATAAACTGAACATATATATGTATATACAATCTAGTCGAACAAGTCAATATGCTGAATGGATAAGACAACTAGACCCACACATTTAGCAATGCACATCTATACAACCCAAAATCTGCAAGATCTTTGAGTAATAAGCTTTGCCAAGTCAGGGACTTAACTTATACCCAAAAACTATTTACAATAAAAGTTTAACAAACCTTAGAGACTCTGAAAGCTCCAAAATAAAGGGGCTAGCCAACTCGTTGAAGTTCAACCATTTGGTCATCTATCAAGACCTACATACATTAGTGTAGTGTTTTAGTCTCGGAGGTTAGTTAGACATAATATATTGAGTATGAAAGATAGATAATAACCGATTAGATGTCATAAAGTATTGAATGTAAATACAAATAAGGGATAAAAGATGATTTAAATATGCTTACAAACTCCTGAATCTATAACTAGTTGAATTGATATCACAAAGTACAGTATATACTCATATAGAGACCGAAAGGTTAGCTAGAATGTACTTACTCATTCGTAGCTTACACCTTTAAACCATAACTAAACTAACAATCAAGTTAATTAAACTAAGTTATGTCACACCCCTTTTTTCACTGAAAAAGATTGATTGTAAAGTTCGAAAAGGATTTTTATTTATTGAAGTGACTAAAAATAAAAAATATGTTTCAAAAAGAAATTTTAAAACTAGAATTCAAAGTCGCCACTTGGCATAAATCTGGTGTGCCAATTCACCTTTGGATACCCTTTTTCAAAATAATTTTTGACTCCTTAAAACTGGTCCATGAACAGTGAATCTGGTTAAGGAATTCTGTTGACCGAGGAGAAGGTGTTATGCATCCCTCACTCCTATGGTTTGACCACGGTCTCTTCGTGAAGTATATTAGCTAGTATGATACTATAAAATTCATAAACTAACAAAACACATAACAACAAAAGAGTCAAAACTATAAAAATATTGTCCAATCCAATTAATACAGACCTAAATGAAAACACTGAAATGAAAATCTAAACTATTCTAAATATCCCAAACTATGTTTTACCCAATACCTCGGCCTTGATCACGATCGGTCTTCCAAATACAGAGTGTCGCGAGGCATTTCCCAATGAATATATACATGTGACCTCAGGGCATCCTTCAGCGAATAAATACATTTGATAGAAAAATGCAATTTAAATAGCCAATAATTCAAACAAGTATCCACATATTTGATAATACAAAACCCTTTGTCTACCTAAAACCTAAGATTTCCCTATCAATTCTTGGTCTAAGCATGATACTATCGTGTTTAACAAAATTGACATTTATTCTAAATTAATCAACCATTAATGAATCAAAACAAATCCATATTCATTTTTTATCAAGGTCAATCCCTCTCCAAACTTCATTCTCAATCAATGATTAACTAATTCTTCATCTATCAATTCAATTTTTTCTCTTTTTAAATTTTCAAAATCCGAACCCAACATCAATCACATACACACAACAAAGATCCAAGCATGCTAAACACACAAGTCATTAACACCAAATTTAGAGAAAATAAAGAGAAAGAGTTTAAGAATTAAACCTTCTGAGTACTTTCAATTGACTTAAGAAGAGAACAAAAAGTCGCATCGAGAACCTTCACGAAAACCAAAATCTTGACTATGAACCAACTCAATCGTGAAAATTCTAGAAATTTGATTCAAATAGAAATCCACATTAATAAATGAGCAATCTAAAACAATGATACCCAAATCTAAATAAAATCCTAACACGAACACGATTCCGGGGTTTGGTGGGTTTACAATGGGTTATGAACGAGGGGTTGGTTGGTTTGGGATTTTTAGTGTGTTTTGGGCTTGTCTTGGTTGGATTTTGTCGATGGTATCCAAATTCTATGATGGAGCTGTAATTCTAGTGAAAATTTTGCCAAAAGAACCTATTTTCCCTCATTTTTCTTCACCTTTCTCTTATTTTTTTTCTCTCACACGCGTCTCTTTACTTGTTTTATTCCTTACTCTCAATCTCATCTTAATCCCTTATTTTTTTTGTGTGTTTATTGTGCATGTATATGTGAATTAAAATATGTGTCTGTCCTCTTTTGTATATATGAGTGAGGTGTATTTGTGCACCTGTGTGTATGGAATGGAGGAGTGTGATGTGAATAATCTGTGAGTGTATGTGAATTGTGAGAGTCTGTGTGTGAGGTATGTGTATGGATCTTTCTGGAAACAAAAATGGAATATCTGTTAGTGGTATAAAAAATATGAGTAAACGGGTGGGAGGCATGCGGGGTAAGGGGATGAGGTAAGATGGGTGAGTTTTCCACCTTTAATTAGGTGAGGTGGTTAAATTTTTTATTTTGTATTTTAGTGGGAAAGTATCAAACTGGGTAGGGTGTTTGATATGGGTGCGAGAAATGGGATAAATTGATATTTAAAAGGGTGAAATTTACGTATCTATATCATGACTCTCTTTAGTTGTAAACACAAAGTGTTTCCAGACAAAGAAGTAGACTACGAGACAGAATTTGACTGACCATTATTCTAAAGAAAGGAAAAGAAAGATAGAGTGGAATCAGAACTACATTTTAGGTATCCTATCTATCCCAGGTTATGCGGGGATTAAGTCACATAAAGTTTCTAGGGTTGAAAAGAGAGAGACTAAACCGAGTTTGAAAAGTAGAGTGAGGCCCTATCAAATTTTTTATCTGTGTCTCTTTCATTACATCATAATCAAAATTACAAGTTAAAATTATAAATAAAATTATAAAAATCTTATTTATGCAACATCTCTTGATTCTTATTTCAAGTCTTCAATGTTTTCTCAAATGATAAAATATTTGTTTTTCTTTGGATTGAACTTGAAAGTAAATCCTTTCTTTATGCAAAACTTGGTATTAAAGATGAAATTGGAAATTGACCATGTTCTTCATGTGGGACTTCTGAGATTTTAACTTGAATTTGAAAATCTCCACCCTATTATCCGGGCGGGCCCCTAACTTGCAATTTTAAAATTTTTACCCTATTCTCTAGGTAGACTCCTGACTTTTATTTTTTTTACCCTATTCTCTAAGCGAGCTCATGACTTTTAATTTTTTCACTCTATTCTCCAAGCAGGCTCATGAATTACTATTTCTTCACCTTATTCTCTAGGCGGGCGCCTGACTTAGTATTTCATCACCCTATTCTCCTGGCGGGCTCCTGGCTTGATATTTCATTGCCCTATTCTCCATGAGGTCTCTTGAGTTGTAATTTGTTTACCCTATTCTCCAGGTGGGCTCCTGACTTTCAATTTCATCACCCTATTCTCTAGGCAGGCTACTAACTTACTATTTCATTACTCTATTCTCCTATCCTAACTTGCTCATTCATCACTCTATTCTCCTGGCAGAGTTTTGACTTGCTATTTTATCACCATGCTCTCCAGGTGGGCTCTTGACTTGCTATTTGATCACTCTATTCTCCAGGTGGCCGCCTGACATGCTATTTCATCATTCTATTCTCCAGGCGGGCTCCTGACTTGCTATTTCTCCACCCTATTCTCCAGGTGGGCTCCTGACTTGCTATTTCATCACCCTATTCTCCAGGTAGGTGCCTGGCTTGCTATTTCATCACCCTATTCTCTAGTGGGGCTCTTGACTTGCTATTTCTCCACCTCATTCTCCAAGTGGGCTCTCGACTTGCTAATTCATCATCCTATTCTCCTCGCAGGCTCTTGACTTAAAACTTTTTTACTTATTCTCCAGGTGGGCTCCTAACTTGGTATTTCATCACCCTATTCTCTATGCGAGCTCCTGACTTAATAATTTATCACCCTGTTTTCAAGGTGGTCCTGAAATCAGATCCAAAACTAGAATGAAAATTATTCCAAACAAAGATTATGATAAAGAAAGATTCAATGTTTGAAAAATAAAGTCCCATTTTCCAAAACGATCCTGAGCAAAAAGTGAGGTCCCATTATCCAGGAGGGTCCTGAATAGAAAGTAAAGTTCCATTATCCAGAAGGGTCCTGAATAGAAAGTAAAGTCCTATTATCCAGGAGGGTCCTGAACAGAAAGTAAAGATAGCTGAACTTAGTGAATAGAATTTTTCCTTATTTCAACAAAGAAAAATTTGTTAGTTAAAACTTAGTGGTGGTTTACAGCTCTTGGCTATCCACGAACCTTCTCCAGCCCCTTTTACCTTCATTTTTATTTTAGATCGCTGGTATTTTCCCCTGTCTTGTCGCATCAGTGACCCCAAACTCAAATTAAAGGGAGTGAATCTGATTCAAACACAGAATTTTTGTTTTACCACGTCTCTGAGATACACCTTTTGGGCTCTAAATTGTAATATTTCCATAAACCTGTCTATTGATAGACTTTCTTCATTCCTTGTTTTGACTTACGATAATGTTGCTTTCATGTACTAGTCCTTGGATTTGTTTCATGAAATTAAGGAATCTGATAGCATGTCTTGACATCCTTTTTCACTAGTTTTGACACATATTTAACTCAAAGATGTGAAGAAATGATGATGAGTTTCTTATTTTGATAACTAACATTAGGAAACAAAAAGATAAAAATGTAAAAGAAAGAAAGATACCCTAAATGTCCCTTTTGAATACGACGAAAATAAAACTTATCTGAATACAACAACCAACTTCACTATTATGACATGCATTTAGGATTAATCTACCTATCTTTCCATCTGAACTTTCACCATTTGTTGATGAGTTAATGACACTAAAACTGAGTTGCTTCTTCAAACCTATTGAACACGTATTCCTCATTCGACTAGTGATTCCCAAAAGGATTTCCTCTCTTATTTTTAATTTCTCTCAACTCACTATCTCCTTATGGTGTCCGTGAGGATTTTCACCACTAAGACTCTCTCATTTTTTATTTCTCTCAATTCATCACCTCCTTGTGGTGCCTGTGAGGGTTTTCACTACTAAGACTCTCTCATTTTTATTTTTCTCTGTTCCCTATCACCTTATGGTGCCCGTGAAGGTTTTTACTAATAAGACTATCTCATTTTCATTTCTCTCGACTTACCATCGTCTTACAATGCCCTGGAAATTTTTCACCAATAAGACTCCCTCATTTTATTTTTCTCATATTTTCCCATGATGATGAAGAAAAGTAGTACCCAAAATATATTGTCATATTTCCATCTCATATTTATCCTTAACATTATCAATGATTGATCTGAAAGTCTTTCTCTGGTTGTAACGTGGCTTTTGGATAGGGTTAGAAAGAAAGGATGACATAAGGCTCAAATGACACTTGAAGTGGAGCAGAACTTACAACTTTTGGAATCAACTCAAACAACAAAGATTATCACTTGCCCTAGTTTCTTTTAACTGGGTAATTCTAAATTATTTATTTGATCGGACAAAACCCAGAGTATGGCTGCCTATGTATCTCACTCCCTGAGAGAGGAGAATCAGGTCACACATAGTTCTGGCAACTTGTTCTTTGTTTTGGTTTGATTTTCTTTTTTCTTCTTTGTTTTCTTTTTCTTTTATTCTTTTATTCATTTCTAAATTGAATCATTTTCATTGGGCTATTTTGACTTTTTTTTCTTGATACTTGTATCTTTTCTGACTCTATTTTTTATTCCAAAGGAGGAATATAAAAGAAAATAAGACCAAAGCTCAAAAGGGTACACAAAGGATGACACAATATTGAGATAGCTGAATAAAATGCCTTTATCATATCAACCTTTTAAAATGCATGTACTATTCATGTAATATAACTAATGAAGGATAAAGATCATACATAATATCTTTTGACTGCATCAACATTGATAGCTATTTCTACCATTTTGCCTCATACATCGATCAAATATAAAGCTCCATTGGGCAACACTTTCTTCACAATGATGGGACCTTGCTAATTTGGGGAAAACTTACCATTAGCTTCAATCTGATAAAGGAGGATGCGCTTCAATACTAATTGACCAACTTCAAAATGCCTGGGACGTGCCTTTCTGTTATATGCTCATGCTATTCTCTTCTGATACAATTGGCCATGTTATACTGACTTAAACCTTTTTCATCAATCGAACTCAACTGCTCCAATTAGGTTTTGACCCACTAATCATCATCAATCTCTACTTCTACAATAACTCAAAGAGATAGAATTTTGACTTCTGCAGGTATGACTATTTTTGTCCTGTACACCAATAAATATGGACTTATACCCGTTGAAGTGCGAACAATTGTACAATATCCTAACAATACAAAAGGCAACTTTTCATGCTATTGTCTAGATCCCTAAACCATTTTCTGCAGTATCTTCTTGATATTCTTGTTTGTAGCTTCTACGGTGCATTTGCCTTTGGACGATATGGAGTATATTTTTTATGTGTAATCTTAAACTGTTGGCAAACCTCTTACATCAAATGACTACTGAGATTGACAACATTATTTGTGATGATCACCTTTGGAATGCCAAATCTACAAATGATGTTAGCATGAACAAAATCTACTACCATTTTCTTTGTTACTGATTTGAAAGTTATTGCTTCTACCCACTTTGTAAAATAATCAATAGCCACCATAATAAATCTATGTCCATTTGACACTTTCGGTTCAATCATGTCCATCCCCCAAGATACAAAAGGTCATGGAGCATACATTATGTGTAACTCAACAGGAGGAGAATGTATCAAACCATCGTGTACCTGACATTGATGACATTTTTGAACAAATCAAATAGAATCCCTTTCTATATTAAGCCAATAATAACCTAGGTGAAGTATCTTCTTTGAGAAGACATAAACATTCATATAAGGCCCACAAACTCTAGAATATATTTCAACCATGATTCTCAAAGCTCTTTTAGCATCTACATACCTCAACAGTCCTAAATCAGGAGTTTTCTTGTTCAAAATTTCTCCACTTAAGAAAAATCTACTAGCCAAAGGCCTAATAGTCCTCTTTTGATCACTAGTGGCCTATGTTGGATATCTCCCTAACTGAATATGTCTCTTGATGTTAAAGAACCAAGGCTCGTCATCGAGTTTCTCTTCAACGGTATTACAATAAGCAGTTGATCATGACACTGTGTATACACTGGATAGATGTAAGCTTTATCAGGGTATTAGAGCATCATAGATAAAGTGGTTAAAGTATCAGCAATCTCATTATGAATTCTTGGAATATGCCTAAATTTTACTGATATGAAACATCTATAGAAATCTTGTAAGCATTGTCGATACGATATGACCTTTAAATCACGTGTCTCCTAATCTTCTTAAATCTGATGGACAAGCAAGTCTGAATCTCCCAACACTAATAACACTTGAACTCCCATGTCAACAGCTGACCTCAGCCCTAAAATTGAAGCTTTATATTTTCCATGTTGTTGGTACAATAAAATTAAAGTTGCGTTGTTATCAAAAAATGTTTCCAGGATTCATAGATAAGAACTGCACCTATCCCGACTCCCTTCGTGTTCACGGCTCCATAAAAGAACAACTTCCAACATGGATCAATATCTATTGTGACTTCATCAATACATAACACTTTTTTATCAGGGAAATATGTCTTCAAAGGTCCATACTATTCATCAATGGGGTTCTCAGCAAGGTGATCTACCAAAGTTTGGGCTTTCATAGTGGTTCGATTCATATATACAATGTCAAACTCAGTAAGAAATATTTGCCACTTCGCAAGTCGACCTGTTGGCATAGTCTTTCGAAAGATAAGATATAATTCAAAGGATCCATGTGAGAGATGAGGTAAGTAGCGTAGGATAAAAGATAATACTTCAACTTCTGTTCTACCCAAGTTAGGGCACAATACGTCCTTTCAAGAAAAATGTACTTGGTTTCATATATTGTGAACTTCTTTCTAAGATAATAGATGGTTTGCTCTTTTTTTCTCGGGACATTATGTTGACCCAATATGAAACCAAAGGAATTGTTCATAATCGATAAGTACAAAATCAAAGGCCTAGCAGGCTTAGGTGGCACCAACACAGGTAGATTTGACAGATATCTTTTAATTTTGTTGAATGCCTTCTGACATTCCTTAGTCCATTCAACTGCAACATTCTTCTTTAACAACTTGAAAATGGGTTTAAAAGTAGTTGTGAGTTAAGCAGTGAACCTACTGATATAATTTTATCTACCAAGCGAACTCATCACTTCTATTCTATTCTTAGGTGGCGGTAAATCCTGAATAGCTTTGATCGTTAAAGGATCCAATTCAATACCTCAACTACTAACTACAAATATTAGCAACTTTCCAGACGGGACTTCAAATTCACATTTTGGTAGATTGAGTTTGAGAATATACCTATGAATCCTCTTGAAGAACTTCCTTAGATCTTTAACATGGTCAACCTGATTCTTTGACTTAATAATCGCATCATCTACATAGACCTTAATTTCCTTATGTATCGTATCATGAAACATAGTGGTCATTTCTCTCATGTATGTTGCTACAACATTCTTCAAATCGAACGACATCACTCGATAATAATAAGTTCCCCACAACATGATAAAAAAATTCTTTTTTGTGTCATCATCATCCATAATAATTTGATGATACCCAACATAACAATCCACAAAAGATGCAACCTCATGTTTGGAACAATTATCTAATAGAATATAGATATTGGATAGTGAAAGTCATCCTTTGGGTTTGCTTTGTTTAAATCATAATAATCAACACATACACGAATCTTGCCATCTTTCTTTAGGATAGGAACAACATTGGACAACCAATTAGGGTAATGAGCCACTCGGATGACTTTGGATTCAAGCTGCTTCTTTATTTTCTTTTTAATTTTCATGCTTACATCGGTTTTAAATTTTCTCAACTTCTGTTTGACGGGAGGGAATGCAGGGTCAGTTGGTAACTTATGGGCCACTAACTCAGTGCTTAAACTAGGCATATCATCATAAGACCATGCAAAACCTCTTTATCATCAATTAACTCTTGAATTATTCCCTTTTTTAATTATGGCAAAGCATGTACACTTATTTTAGTTTACTTAACATCTCCTTGATCTTGAAGATTAGTTGGCACAGTTTCATTTAAATTATGATTCAACTTGTCTTCAAATTATTTCAAATCTTTGCTTATTTCTTCCAACGTCTCTTCCTCATCGTATTCCACCTCTTAATTCATTATATCTTTATCAGATTGGATTTTATGATCAGGAAAAAAGTTCCACATACATTTCATATCACTAGAACTAGCATAAAGAGAATTGAATAAAGAAAAAACAAACAAAATATATTAGACACAAAAATAAAAGGGATATTACATTTCATTAAAAGTAAAGATAGAAGGGTTTAGACATAAACAAAAGTAGAAACATAATAGGATAGATCCCGACTTACAACCCTAAAATAACTCGAATAAACAGAAAGAAAAACAAAGAAAACTACCAAAACTCCCTTCTGATTGGGGGAGGAGTGACTTCCTAATTGTTGAACTGGATATCAGGACCTATGAACTGCACCTCTACCTTACCTGTAAAACCCTATATTTTTGTGCTAGAATTCTAACCGTTGTTCTTACACGTATAAGACCTAATACAAATGATTACCATGTGAAAATAAGTTTCATGATAATTAGACTAGTGTGTGAAGTGTCTAGTAGGTGAAGAATGTTCATAGAAATTACTTAGAGCCAAGTTGAGCTAAGAACCTTAAATTCATCCAAAGTTTGGTGTTCGATTCTACAAGGGTCAATTTTCAAAGTGTATAACTTTTGATGTATGTAGAATTTTTCATCTCAAGAGTCAACAAATTGTAGATAATTGAATTAGCTTTCCAACGATGCTAATTTCATCATAATTCGATACCCGAGCAAAAAGTTTTGCCCATTTTTGTGAGAGGCAACAAGGGTGTGCGATAGGCAATGCGCCGCCCAACCAAACTTGGGCGATGGGCAATGAAACGCAAAGCCTATCTTGGGAGATTGACTGGGCGACACCTAAGTCATTGCCAAGTGCAAAAAACACTCTATTTTGACTTGTATCAAGGGTGTTGAAGTCATTTCATACCCCCAAACCATCCCTAATCACTCTAAATCATTATAAGGGATTTTTAAATACATTATTTACAATCCCTAAGCCCCAAATCAGTCAAGTTATGATCCAAATCCCTCTTCCATTTCCAAGAGCAAGATTCAAGTGCTTTTCATAAGAAATCAAGGAATTCAAGCTTAAAGGTCCAATCTTTTCATAATTTTGTTGTCATTAAGGTATGTGGGATTATGAACAAGGGTACTCCTTTCATCCTTGTGCCCAAAACTAGTTTTAAAGATTGAATTTACATGAATTTCAATTCAGGGTTCATGCCCAATTATTATTATTTAAGGATTATGATGTTATAAGTGATTTAAATATTGAGTTGCATGCTATTTTCACATCTTTATGCATGTGATATGATTTTACAGATTTCTAATTAAATTTTAAGCATGATAGTATGAGTTTTATTTCATTACTTTGATATTGTTGTAGTATTTCAAGAAGTATATGAGTTTGCATGAGTTTGAGCATGGGTTTTAATGCCCGGAGTTTGAAGTATTGATATCTCAACAAGAATATGATTTTAATCCTCTCTTATGAATTATTTATCAGGATTTAAGAAAGAAATTTATCTTTTGATCCTAATCTAAGATAAGGAATCCACATTGTTTATACAGTTTGAGATTTAAAGAAAGAGAAGCATAATTAATTTTCATTACAAACCCTTATACTATTTTCAGGTGGATTTTCTGAAGTTCTGAGCAAGAGAATGGGAGAAGTATTTAGCACCAAGTTGGGTATGATCCAAGGTATCATACTCTAGAACTACGTGCCACCATAGAATTGATATTAAGTGTCCATAGTGGGCTAAGATAGTGATCACTTAAGATAAGGTTATACTCCTTGGAAAGAGTCTGACACCTCTCCCCAACATGAGGTTTTCCCCTTAGGAGAACATGACGTTGGACATCATGACATCTCACATGGTGTATGTCAGTTAGAAGAACCTCCCAAAGTCCCTAACTCTTAAATTAAAATATCAGAACAGTTTTGAGAAAACTAACTGTAAAGGCTCACAAATTTACTTCGACATTGTTTTACTTAAGACTGTAGTTATCAGATTCCAGCTTTAAGTTCTAAGATTTATAAAAGTGAGTCCTTTTAATTTAGCCTACATGATTTAAAGTATAAAATAAGAGTACAGTTTTATTAGAACTATGTATGGTGGCTCACAAGAATTTCTTTACGCCTTATTACTCATGTCATATGATTTGTCAGTTTTTACTATTCCAGCCAAGGTGAGTCACTTACATTTAACATGTAGTTTTGAAAGTTTATTTAAATTATTGCATTATTTTTTACTTATGCATTCACCCCTATATGCTCAGTACATTCAGAAAGTACTGATCCACATATACGTCTATGTGCTTCATTATTTAATAATATAGGTACAAGTTGTAGGGTGCATATCAGAATCAGACAGTTGCAGCTTACAGTCAACAGGTGATGAG
This sequence comes from Capsicum pubescens, assembly GCA_030864215.1. Classification (NCBI taxonomy): domain Eukaryota; kingdom Viridiplantae; phylum Streptophyta; class Magnoliopsida; order Solanales; family Solanaceae; genus Capsicum; species Capsicum pubescens. The sequence continues at coordinate 96,128,277 of CM061540.1, forward strand.
TCCTTCTGATTCAAGGGCTCAAGTCAGTTAAAATTTATGTAGTATTTTTTTTATTCATTCAGTTGTATTGATTCAGATAGTTGGGGGTCATGTCCCGACTACCTATAGTCAATACTAGTAGAGGCTTTGTAGGCAGTCAGTAGAGTTAATGTAGTTGATTCAAGTTTTGCTTTGTGTAATCAGAGATGTATCATTTTAATATAGATTTGTATTGATAATATTTAGAAAATATTTATCTTCCACATTATTCTTTCAGACTTATGTATTTATTTCAGTTGCTCATGAGTTATGCTAGTAAAAAAGGTTAGCTTGGGATCATTTATGGACCTAAGCACCGTGTGACAACTAGGGGGTAGTCTCAGGTTATTAAAAACTTGGTATCAGAGCATAGAGTTCAAGTATCCTAGGGTGTCTGTGAAGCTATGTCTAGTAGAGTCTTGCGGAATAGTACAGAGACGTTTGTACTTTTTTTGAGAGGCTACAAGGCATTTAAGAAAAGTTTTCTTTCTTTTGTACTCTAGATTATGCTTTAAAGTTGTTCCTTTAGTAACTTCTATCGATTCATGTGTTAATCCATGCTTCTCCATCTATGTTATATTCTTGAGATAACATAATTATCAAGTTCCAATTCCTCCTTAGATGATGCTCTCAGATTTACTATCAGTAACTTCAGAAGTCACACAAGGGGCTTGAGAGGAGCTAATCGATGTGTTATAAGTTTCTCAAGTTGAAAGTTATTTCCTCATCCCCATGAGTCCTTCAGTTAAGAAAGAGTAAGATATATATTCAGATTCCTCATTAACCCTTCAATACAGATAGTGCTCATAATAGGAGATAGTATAAACCTAGATTATTAAATAGAGTTTGCGTTCAAGAGATTTTAAAAACCTAGAGTGTTATGATTTATAAGTAGTAGAACCTTCTTATAGTTGGTAATATGGGTTTAGAAGTGTAGAGACAAGAAATGTGGTGAGGGCGATTGATTGAATGTATATAGTTGAACTTTTGCATATGATTAAGTTAGTAGTGAAGTGATATGTCCTTGTGTGTTAGTTCAGTGGAAGGTAGAGAATGATTTATTGATGGTATTTATTTTGTTGGAAAAGTGTAGGATATTCATGAAGTATTTGGTGGTTAGGTATTGTTAATATAGGCTTCCCCAAGTGGCTATAAAAAAAGATTTGTTGATGCTTTAAGAGATATGGATGTAATTTAAGTGTATAGATGAGTAAATAGTCGTAATATATAGAAGGAGGATGTAATAATAGATTTTAATAAGTTACACCATATGATTATGACCGATTATTATTGTCATAAAGTTCTAGGGGACTAGTGTTTCTTGATATTTTATTTTATAGTTTCCAAGTGAGAATAGTATGTGAGGTTGGGTTGTTAATCATGCATAGGACTAGACACTAAGTTGGAATAGTGAATGACTATTAAGGTGGAAATAATGATTGCTTGGTTAGTGATGCTAGTTATATGGAGGTGATCTAGTAGGCTTGAACAGTGCATGTAAGAATTTAAGGTTGTTGATTTAAAATTTAGCATGATGTTATAGGTATGATGTAGAGGTGTGCCCAAGGTGTTATGGGATTTCATTATCTTCTAAGGTTATTAAATGTCGTTTGTGGTTAGTAGTACCCTTGAATTACTAAGTGGAAGAAGGCTAGTTATATAGTACATGGTGTTCTTAATAGCTAAGTTGAGGAGTTTTAGATAAATGGTGTTGAGTCTTTTATGTATGATTTTGATTCTTACGATTTAGGAAAAATATAAGTATAGAAGTTTGATCTTGGTAGACTATGATTATGTGTTTAGTGAGGTAGATATGTTTTCAAATAAGAGTGTAAGTCTTTGATAATGACTATTGAAGCTAGAAAGTTAAGGATGGTATATAAATGGGTTGTTTAAGAATGAAGTCAGTAAGTTCAAACTATAGTTTATTCATGTAAGTTTAGCATTTATGTGTAGACCATTAGAGCAAAGAAATTTGGCTCAGTCTTGAGGATATGGGGTAGACCCATAAGCTTAAAATGTCAGCTTTAATCTAAAGGAGGGATGGTATAGTGAAAAAACAAATCATGTTTTGAGAATTAGATTGTGATACATGTCAATAAGAATTGTGATGAGAAAGTAATCCCTTCTTACTGTAGAATATTCCTTGGATTTTAGTCATTATCACACCAAATCCATGTCTTATGTGATAGATCCATGCCAAAGTCCAATGCTTATATACTTCAAGCATCTTCAAGTTCGTTCTCAGCTTCTAGTAAGTAAGTAATAGCTTCACTCTGTGATTCAATTCATTCCTAAGAAATCTATGAACTCCGGCCCTATGTTGAATAGATTATGATAAGTATGAACTCATGTTTCAGAGTATGATCAGTTCTCAAAAACTCATGATCTTAGTGAAATTCAATAAATATCACGTATGACCTCAGTTTAGATCTCTTTAATGAATCCATACCTTTGGCGTTCAATTCCTCAAGCCTTTATTAAGTATTCAAGTTATGTATAGTATTCTTTCGTGCTTTGGGTCCTTATGTGTTAGCCCTTCAGTGACCTCTTCCTACGTTAAGGGAGTGGTGATGATAATGGATAAGAAATGGTTTAGATGAGAGGGATTTGATGACTCTCATTAAGAAAGGTTACTTATGTTTTTATATCTAAGGCTAAAATGTGAAGTGAGATTTAGGCCAAGTCTTTGATACATGTCATGGATAGTTCAAAATTTATGTGTATGTTCTTAAGAATAGTGCAAAAAAGTTGTTGTTGATAGAGGTTTAGAGAATATGTGAAGTATGCCTTTGTGGGTGTTTGCCTTGACGTTCATATGTGTTTATAAAGACAGGCTTGAATGTCATGTTGGGATGTAAGTGAAGTAATGCAATATGCATTAGTGAATCCATAGTAAGAGTTCTGAGTTAGTCATTGAAGTGATAATGCATGTTTTGCTTAGGGTGTGAGCTCTAAAAAGATATTAAAGATTGAATCATGTTGTTTAGACTATTATTAGGATATGGTGTGTTGTACTTTGTGATTTTGAGTTAGTCTTGATCATGGTGAGAGGACTTAGTTCAGTTTAGACATTAGTAGATGGATTTATAAACGCCCATGGGAGGATTATAAGTGGAATCAATTGAGTATGGTATTTGAGGGGAATAGTATAGTTGAGGGAGTATTTGAGAAGTGTTGCTAAGCTTGTAAGTAAGAGGTTGTATTGACTAAGGCCTCATAATTCTATTCTAGCTTATGACTTATATGACCATGTTCCAAGCTATAGGGTTGTATCAAGGTTGTGATTCCTTAGTTAGATGTATTGTTTAGATCATGCCAAGATTCTTTGCTCCCAAAATTTCATTAGAACTTCTTGCAAAGAGTTAAATAAATACTCTAATTCAGTATAAGCTATCAGTATGATTTAGTCTGTATAGCCATCAATTTAGTTTAGCTAGACAAGTTCCGATGGTTTTTTATCTTTCCATTTAGTCTTACTACCCAAAGTTTCACAAGTAAAGCCATCCCATGAGGTAAAATGTTCACATTCATGCAAATTGCGAATTCAGCTCAGTTCATGCATCAGGCAGCAGTTTCTGGTTCAGATATTTAGACATGATTTAGCTCGTAAGTGTTCAGGGAATGATCTTAGTTTTCAAATAATCCATCTCAGACAGTGTAATACCCATTGCATGATCTTAGTCTAATTGTCTCATGATTTTTGCCTACATAATTATCACTTTGTAGTTTTATATGTATGATTGTATCATGAACAACTCAAGAGAATTCTAAACTCTCAGCATAAATCAGTTCCTGATAGTCAATAATGTCAAGTCAGCTTTGAATTCAGCTTCATGATAGAATTTTTAAAGTTTCAGCTCAGCTATATCCTTCATTAGTAGATATGTCATGTCTATATTATTCCAAACTGTTAATGTTTCAATAAGTTTCTACACATCATTCGAGGACGAATGATTCCAAGGGCGAGATAATGTAACACCCTATATTTCTGTGCTAGAATTCTAACTGTTGTTCATACGTGTATAATCCCTAATACAAATGATTCCATGTGAAAATAAGTTTCATGATATTTATCCTAGTGTGTGAAGTGTCTAGTAGGAGAAAAATGTTCATAGAAATCACTTAGAGCCAAATTGAGCTAAGAACCTTAAATTCGTCCAAAGTTCGATGTTCGATTCTATAAGGGTCAAATTTCAGTGTATAACTTTTGATGTATGTAGAATTTTTCAGCTCAAGAGCCACTAAATTGTAGATAATTGAATTAGCTTTCCAACAATACCAATTTTGCCTTAATCCAATACCCGAGCAAAAAGTTATGCCCATTTTTGTGAGAGGCAGTAAAGGTATGCGATGGGCAATGCGACGCAAATCCTAGCTTGGGAGATTGATTGGACGATGCCTAATTCATTGCCAAGTGCAAAAAACTCTCCATTTTGACTTATATCAAGGGTTTTGAAGTCATTTCACACCCCTAAATCATCCCTAATCACTCTAAATCATTAGAAGGGGGTTTTAAACGCATTATTTACAATCCCTAAGCCCCAAATCAGTCAAGTTATGATCCAAACCCCTCTTCCATTCCCAAGAACAAGATTCAAGTGCTTTTCACAAGGAATTCAAGCTTAAAGGTACAATCTTTTCACAATTTCGTCATTATTAAGGCATGCGGGGTTATGAACAAGGATACTCCTTTCATCCTTGTGCCCAAAACTAGTTTTAAAGATTGAATTTACATGATTTTTAATTTAGGGTTCATACCCAATTATCATTATTTGAGGATTATGATGTTACAAGTGATTTAAATGTTGAGTTGCATGTCTATTTTCACATCTTTATGCGTGTGATATGATTTTACAGATTTCCAATTGAGTTTTAAGCATGATAATATAAGTTTGATTTCATTACTTTGATATTGTTGAATTATTTCAAGAAGTATATTGAGCATGAAATTTTGCTATGACTTTGCATAATTTTGAAGCATGGATTTTAATGCCCTAAGTTTGAAGTATTGATATCTCAACAAGATTATGATTTTGAGCCTCTCTTATGAATTGTTTAGCAAGATTTAAGAAAGAAATTTGATCTTTTGATCCTAATATAAGATAAGGAATCCACATTGTTTATACAGTTTGAGATTTAAAGAAAGAGAAGAATAATTGATTTTCATTACAAATCCTTGTGCTATTTTAAGTTGGATTTTCTAAAGTTCTGAGCAAGTGAATAGGAGTAGTATTTATCACCGAGTTGGGTATAATTCCAAGGTCTCATACCCCAGAGCTATGTGCCCCTGTAGAATTGAGATCAAGTGCCCATAGTGGGATAAGATAGTGATCACTTAAGATAAGGTTATACTCTTTGTCAATAGTCTGACACCTCTCCCCAACATGAGGTTTTTCCCTTAGAGGAACATGGCATTAGACATCATGACGGCTCACATGGTGTATGTCGGTTAGAAGAACCTCTTAAAGTCCCTAACTCTTAAATTAAAATGTCATAACAGTTTTGAGAAAACTAAGTGCAAACACTCACAAATTTACTTAGACATTGTTTTACTTAAGACTACAGTTATCAAATTTCAGCTTCAAGTTCTAAGATTTATAAAAGTGAAGCCTTTTCATTTATCCTGCACGATTTGAAGTACAAAATAAGAGTACAGTTTTATTAGAACTAAGTATGGTGGCTCACATGAATTGTTTTACGCCTTATTACTCATGTCATATGATTTGTCAGTTTTTAATATTCAAGCCAAGGTGATTCACTCACATTTAGCATGCAGTTTTGAAAGTTTATTTGAATTATTGCATTATTTTTTACTTATGCATTAACCCCTATATGCTCAGTACATTTAAAAAGTACGGATCCACATATACGTCTATATGCTTCATTTTTTAATAATGTAGGTACAAATTGTAGGGTGCATATTAGAATCAGACAATTGCAGCTTCCAGTTAGTAGGTGATGAATCCTTTTGATTTAAGGGCTCGAGTCAGTCTGAATTTGTGTAGTATTTTTTTTTTTATTTATTCAGGTGTATTGATTTGGATAGTTGGGGGTTATGTCCCGACTACCTATAGTCAATACTAATAGAGGCTTCGTAGACAGTAAGTAGAGTTAATGTAGTTGAATCAAGTTTTGCTTTGTATAATCAGAGATGTATCATTTTAATTTAGCTTTGTATTGATCATATTCAGAAAAAATTTATCTTCCGCATTATTCTTTCACACTTATGTATTTATTTCAGTTGCTCATGAGTTATGCCAGTAGAAAGGGTTAGCTTAAGATCACTTGTGGTCCTAAGCACCATGTGACAACTAGGGGTAGTCTCGGGTCGTTACATTACTCGTACCTTATCCCTTCTCAACCATATCAGCTTTAACAAATAGGTTCTAGAAATCATTTACTAACTCATCTTCTGCCTTCCTTATGGGCTTGATAACACCGCTTTTGACATAAGACTTATTAAGTAGTGACACTGGGCGGGGGAGTTACCATGCTTCCTTCTTTAGCTTCTTGGCCTTTTTCTAATCTTCAGTGTAGGTTTGAATCCTAAACCAAAAGTACCAGGGCTTTCACGTGGGCATATTGGATGAACTATACTATTCAAATACACTTTTAAACCTTTCCTGGCTCAAAACCATATTTCAATATTTTATTGACCATCATGACAAAAGTAAGAGACAATTGTGGTCTTGGCATAACATGTCCTTCAAGGATATGATCCATAAACACTACATTAAAAGATTGATAATCTAGTGTATCCTCTATATTATTTTCTTTGATAAAAGGAATGTAAGAGTCTTTATCGATGGACAAATCCCCTTCACCATGAACAATCAATTTATGTTTGTCGTGTTTAGACTTAATCATTTGATTCAATGTAGATGTGACTGTCCTAGACTTATAAACCCATAGTCTTCCTAGTAAAAACTTATAGAAGGCATCGATATTCAATACTTGAAATTCTTTGGCAAATTCAGTAGGCCCTGTAGTCAGCATTAGCTCTATCTTACCAATGGAATTCGTTTTTGCTCCATCAAAAGTTCTGACACATATGTTGTTGGGTCTGATTCTTTCGGTTCTGATGTTCAACTTTTTCAATGTAGATAGAGGACAAATATTAGCACTATAACCCTCATCAATCATTATAAAAGTGACATAGAAATACTCACACTTCATAGTAATGTAAAGGCCCTGATTATTCCCTATACTTTCTACAGGCAATTCAACATCAGAGAAGCTAATATTGTTTACCTCAAAGATCTTTCCAATAATTTTTGCAACTAATTCTCCATAATTTCTCTAGGGACATAAGCTTCATTCAATATTTTCAGTATAGCATTACGGTGTTCATCAGAATGCAACATTAAAGAGATAAGGGAGATTTGAGTCAAAGTCTTCCTCAACTGATCTATAATTGAATATTCTGGCAATTTCATCTTTTTCAAGAACTCTTTGGCTTCTTCTTTAGTGACAGGATTTTTGAGAGACTATTGTCCATTCATCATTGTCTTAGACTTCCTCAAACCTTTTGGAATAAATCACCTTCCTGAACGAGTCAAACCCCTACTTCATTTACTTCATCCGTAATTTCCTTTCTTTGATAAGTCATCACAATCTGCTTATAATTCCAAAGGACCTTTTTAGTGTCGACCAACGGGATTTGTGTCACTGGCTTATTAATAATAGAAACCACAAGTACCTCTTTTATAGTTAAAATAGGCTTGTTTGAAGCTCCTAATATCGTTAACTTTGGTGTACATTGACTCATACTAATAGTTTTGCCAACTCCTTTTACAGTCAGCACGGGTTTTTTCTTATCTGCTTGAATTTCTCTTCTACCATCTCCTTTTGGCTAAAAGACATTGATTTCATCGAATATGCAATATGTACAAATTTCTCCTCATTAGTTGGGATCCTAAAGATTGACTTGCAAGACACCATATACTCTTTACCATCATATATAAACTTCAACATATTCTTTTTAGCATGGACCGGCAATAGATTTTGATTGATGTTTGGAACCTCTAGGGTTTGCACCATAATTTGATTCGTGTTGATTAGATCCTAAATTTATTTCTTCAAATACCAACATCTTTATGTACCGTGCCTCGGTATATCAGAATCATACGTACATCTCAGAGAATAATCAAGATCCTTGGAGGTAGTTTGAAAGCTTTCCTTCAATTGGGCTCAAGATATTTATTTCTCTCAGTCCCTGATACAAACCAGTGTATGACTCCCCGATAAGTGTAAAATCATTCTTAACTACCTATTCTTTCTTATACTCAGGCCTAGGTCAAAAACTAAATTTGGAAAGGTTTTCATAATTTTGTGGAGCTGGAGGACGATTTTGAGGAGTTGGTGCACGCTATTGTGGGTAAGAAGGGGATTAAACATATGGTTGTGTGCTATATACTGGGTATGGAGGTGGTGGGATAGAGTATAATGGGTTTTATAGAGGGTAGTAATGGTTGGGGGGGTTATATAGAGTTTGGGTATAGAACTGGGTCTTAGACTAAAGGTAATAGTGAGGTGGTCATTTTGGATATGCACGTGGTCCAGCTACAATAGCAGCTACATCTTCTTTCTTCTTATTTCCTTCAAAAGTTCCTGACTCGCTTTGAATTGCTTGGGTAGTTGCCTTTAATGCAACAAAACTCATAATTTGCCCGATCTCAATACCATCTTCTATCATTTCTCCTATTTTGATGACTTCAATAAACGGTTTACCCATTATCGAAAGAAAGTGTTGAAAATAGGTTTCATCTTGCGCTTGAAGGAAGACCTCTACCAATTTACACTATTTCATCTGAGGCTTCGCCCTAGCATCCTATTTGTGCCACCTTATTACATATTCCCTACAACTTTTCATACTCTTCTTCATATTAGTTAGGAATTTCTCATCAGGAATCAACTCCACATTGTATTGAAATTGTTGCATGAATTTATTAGCCAAATCATCCCAACTGTTACACTTATCAATGTCCTAATCAATTAACAATTCAGAAGCTGGACTTGAAAGACTCTCACCGAAATAAGCCATGAGTAATTCTTTTTTTCCTCCAACGCCCCTTAATTGGTTACAATAACGCCTCAAATGTGCCATCGGATCACCGTACCCATTGTATTTCTCAAACTTCTGCATCTTAAAACTAAGAGAGAGATTAACACATGGAAACCTACATAGATATTTATACAAAACACTTTTATAACCCCCGAGTCCCTACAAGTTTCTCATGGCATGTTCTAAACTCTTCAATTTTCATGCCATGCCTTCTTGTTCTTTTGTCATGATAGGCTCATCTGTATCAAAGAAAAATGTAGGTGTCTAATTGTAACCATATGGATTATTCATCTTAAAAGTAGGATCTGAAGCATAATGTTGATCATCGGGAATCTTAAACATTGGTTCACTAGCAGATCAAGAGAGCGCGGTTGTTGTATGAGAAATAAAAGTAGGAGATTCAGGAGGTAGTGAAACCACAAACACAGCGGTAGTAGGCAGTGCTGGATTAACGGTAGGCCTCTATTGAGGGACTATAAATGGCACATTAAAAGTGTTGGGATAGTATTGTTGTGGAGTGAATCTAGGTGTATGCTATGGTGTATCAATATAAACAGAGAGTTATGCCTAAGAAAAAGGTGGGTAGTTAGAGTTATACCCAAGATCATCGGTAAGGAATGGAGGGGGAGGCATGCCACTAGCCCATGTTAGGTGTATTTTAGCCAATTGTTGTTTGAGTCTTACTATCTCTTTGGGTTCTGAACCCCTTTCCTGGGAATCTGATTTGGGTCAATGAGTGACGTTTATGCCTCTTTGCTAGCGATGACAAGAATTGCTTTAGATCTGGTGAAATAAGGATGACTAGCCAAAGTGACACAAACCAACCACTTTTATCTGAAAGAACATTCTCATTAATGACAAAACCCGTTAGGATTAGGTCACACAACAAGCATGGAAATCACATTGAATGTTATACAACTAGCTTCATTTATATTTTTACATGGACTTGAGGGTAACATGGTCATTTTGACATTATCCCGATATGTTTTTTTACCTTTACAGCTTCTTACACCTCCCTTGCACATAGTTTTTCCCTACTATTGCTCTTTTTCTCTTTTTCTTTTCACCACTCTTTTTCTTCTCACTCTTCGCTTCATTTCTCTTTTCTTCTCTCACTATTTTTCTTTTTTTATCATTCTTTATGGCTTTTGTGTTCTTCAAAAGAGGAAAATTGAGGAGTAAAAGAAAACAAAAACAACAAAATGATTAGATCAAACCCAAAAGTAGGTTGACTAAGTATCATGTTGTACATGAATCAGGTCTTGCATTGTTTGGGAAACATGCATAAATACCACAGAAATTGATGATTTTTTATTTTGTTTGAAAAAAATAGGAATGAAGATCAAACAATAAAGAAATACCACCAAAACATCACTAGATTTTTTTTAGAAATATAACCAAAATAGACTCCGAGACTAAGACAACTTGGACAACAAGCACGTAAAAACTAAGCAACACTCTAGATTGGCAACACAACATATTTAACATCCATAATGAAAACTCCAGTACTAAAAAAAGCTTGCTATCGACCTATAAAGACATAACAATGATACAAAAAAAAGGACTCCAACCAAGTAAAAGATAGTAAATGCCCCTTCAAGCTGTTGCATCACATGATGACCCCGGATGTGATGGATATATCCGTACAGGCCCTGGCTGTGAAGTTCTCTCTCTCCTACTCAAACCTTGTAACATATTTTGTAATGACACTTTGATACTTAGGAAGAAGCCTCTGGCGCATGTCCCAGCCTCTTAGGGAGTACACCTAAAAAGGTTTTTCTGGTACCCCTCCACAATTATGATCAAACCTAAAAATTAAACTCTCAATAACTCTACTTCGTCCCCCATATCTACATCCTCATTATTGTTAACTATGCCTGCTTCCTGTATCCGCCCTCTAAGTTATGCTGGTAATGGCCTACTGATACCCCGAGGCATGGATTGTAACCAGATCCCATACCTTTGAGTGTACCCTAGATTATTTGAACCTTGTATTAGAGCATCTACACCCAACTACATTGCGTTATTCCAGAACTGCTCATATTTAGTCTCACCCATAGTCTGATCCTTAAAGTACTCAACATCCTTTATAATGTTCTATTATTGGTGTAACATCTTACCCTAAGGGGAGTGTATAGTCTAGTACAGTTGAGCCCAATCAAAATTAGAAGGAATTGCATTGAACATCTAACAAAGATTATTTTCGGGTGGAGCCACAGGCAGGTCCACGGGATATTGTCATTTGTTCTTGATTCGAGAAATTCAATCCGAGCATTGACTCCCACAAGCAATGAGAATTTATCAAAGAACATTCTTTGTTCCTTGGCTTCCACTCAATTGGACAAAAAATGGTCAACCACATTTGGTTTAATCAAAGAGGGGGCGTGCAAATGCTTCATATTCCATAGTTGCAAATACCAGATTGCTTCTGACACGAACCGAACTAGGGCTTTGTCGTAATGGGCATCCCAAGTCCAACTAGGACTGGGGACCACCCCTTTAACCCAACCCAACCACTTTTCATAACCTAAGATGAGCTGAATTTCAAACATATAACAAGATAGAGTTATTGTTCACATTAAGACTCTGGGATAGGATCAAACCTGTGACCGACCCAATCGAGTCTGTCCATACCAAACCAACCTCCATACCATACCAAAACCAAAGAGAATATCAAACATAGTATAACAATCAAACCCAAAATGTATTATGATGGAACAGTGAGAAATTATGTCCGATGATGCCAGCCTCCCAGCTTATTCCAATGTCAAGGCTGATACCAATACCAATCCCACCCATACCAATCCCTAGAAGTACCACAAATCCTTTATCCAAAAGAATACAATTATTCGGTTGGGACATGCCCCCAACCATGGCTAAAACCAATATCCAGAAAGAAAGTAAAATGTCTAAGAATGTCCAACATTAAATAATGCCTTCCGAAAGGATGGACGCTCACCATTTCAGTCCAATAAGTTATCCCCAAATCAAGTACTATGAAGGAGGGATCGAACATTCGGTTCCTACATAGCATGGGTATACAGCCTCCAGTAGATGGGTTAGTGGGTAAACACTAGCATGAAACTCGGGGTAAGGATAGAGTAATGCCAGTTACCAAAACCTAGTGAAAACTATCCAATGCAAACAACCATACAAATATATATAAGTGCTGGGAAAAGGGATCTGTTTTACCATGTCGTTTAAAACCTTAACCTGGATTGTGTAGCTTAGCCGTCCTTCTACCCACGGGCCATATGGGTTCAGCTCCCCATGTTGAAAGGGTCCCGTGCATGTAGCTACACAACCAGGAAATAACCCTAGGATGACTAGTACATCCCTCCAATATAAATGTGACAGTCGCACGTGGCCATCAAAGATCCTTCATATTGGCAAATATGAGTTTCGAGTTTTGATCCCCCCGGGATCGCCACCTTCCATGGATTAGCTTACATTTCCCACCATTAATGCCTAACTAAAACCAAGTCCAAACAATCCAATTATCCATTTATTAAGAAAGACTATTTATTAAACCAGTGGTATCATCATACCACCACATTTGCAAGCATTATGCATAGCCAAACCATTTAGATTAAGGGGACTCGCGGTGCCCTTTTTGTTTACCATATTAACATCTTGGGAGATTACCATGTTCTCCACAAGCATAATCAATTAGCCTTTAACCTTTGTAAAACATTTATAGTTTCGTGCATAATCCGAAAACAAGCAAGAGTTCCATTTAAAAGAGTCAATGCAATGAATATATCTTTATAAGCATTTAATCAAACACCTTGGGGGCATAACATAACCAAAATAAAACTCCATTACCATTAAACTATTACCATGCAATTCCATTATCTAAAACCATCATTAATGCACAGAAAGCATAATCAAACCCATAAGAAATCATAACCAAGCCTTTAACATCAAAACCCCCAAATCAATAGTTGAAAACCAAAACCATGCAAAAGTAAAACCATGAAATCAATCATTAAATCATGCCTTTAATTGAAATTACAATGAGGGAAGAGAATCGTGCCTTAAACCAAGAGGATTGATGGACGAATTCACTAAGAAAAGCCCCAAAGAAATCCCTTAGTTGAAACCGTAGCTCTTTGCCCCAAAAGCTCTTGAGAGAATTGTGATATGTTTTGGAAGAGAATCTAAGTGTTTAAGAATAAAATAATAGGGTAAACAACCTCCTAACGGTATTAGAAGTTGTGGTTCCTTATTAGAGTAAGTAGGAAAATATCCAGAATACCCCTACTTAAATCCCATAAAAAACCGACACAGGGTTACGACTGACCTCCTTACAAGTCATAACCTAGCTTACGGTTGACACCTATCCAACTGTAACCAAGCCTTAACTATGGATCACACACTTTCCAATATACGACTCATCCAACCAAGTCGTAACCTCAGCATATGATCTGTACCCATAATTCGTATCCCTGGCAGAATGTAACACTAGGAAAATCAAACATTATCCACCTTACGAGTCACTTATACGACTCGTACCCAAGCCTTATAAATCATACCCTAAAGTTATATCCATTCCAGTGTCCAAGACCATCCCACTAACTAACACTGGTTAGCTTACGACAGGACTTCACAATCGTACCCCAACTTACGGCTGGGTTCGAAGAACGAGATTCCAGAATATTTTCTAAGGGTCTAGACCTGGGATGCTTCAGTCTCCCCCGCTAGGAACATTCATCCCTGAATGATGGTTAAGGTAGGGGTAACCACACACAGAGTCATTTGCATTATCAAACATCCCTTTAACAAAGTTTGAAAACAAAGAGTCAAGGATATTAATCTTTCCTTTGACAAACTCAGAAAATAAAGATGTGTTCAAGAACTTATACCTTCCGCATGAATACCAGAAGCAGAAAACAAGAGCTGATACTTGGACTTTATGTCCTCTTCCACTTCCCACGTAGCTTCCTCCACCTTGTGGTTCTGACATAGAACCTTAACCAAAGCAACATCCTTGGTCCGTAACCGATAAACTTGCCTATCCAATATCTCAACTGAGATTTCTTCATAAGATAGAGAATCCGAGATAACCAACCCCTCCAAAGGAACAATCAAAGACGGATCACCAACACACTTCCTCAATGTAGAAACATGGAATACAAGATGAACCAAACTTAAGCTAGATGGCAACTCCAACTCATATGCAACACTGCCCTCTTTCTGCAAAATCTCATAAAGACCAATGTACCGAGGACTGAGCTTTCCTTTTTTGCCAAACCGCACTACTCCTTTCATAGGAGATACCTTAAGAAAAACCGTATCCCCAACTACAAACTACAAGTCTCTACGCCTAACATTCACATATAACTTAGGATGACTATGGGCATCCTTGAGCCTATCCCGAATCACCTTTGCCTCTTCCATAGCTTGACGAATAAAATCAGGACCAAACAAATCAGCCTCGCCGAGCTCAAACCAACCAATAGGAGATCTATACCTTCTACCATACAATGCTTGAAAAGGAGCTATACCAATACTCTTATGATAGCTATTGTTGTAAGCAAACTCTACCAAAGTTAGATGCTCCACCCAACTACCACCATAATCAAACACACAGGCTCGAAGCATATCTTCCAATGTCTGAATAGTTCTTTTCGCCTGCCTATCCGACTGTAGGTGAAAAGTCATACTCAGACTTACCTTAGTCCCCAACTATTTCTGAAAAGACCGCCAGAAGTGGGATGTAAACTGCATACCACAGTAAAAAAAATAATCAAAATAGGCACAATCTCTTGAAGATAAAGTTTCGCATAATTCTCCACCAAAAAACTAGTTTGCATAGGCAAGAAATGCGCAGACTTTGTCATCCTATCCATGATGACCCAAATCAAATCAAATTGGTTCCGAGATCGAGGAAGTCCGGTAATGAAATCCATATTTATCTCCTCCCACTTTTATTCAGGTAACTTAATCTCTTGATACAACCCACCAGACTTTATGTGTTCAACCTTAACTTGTTGACATACCATACACTTAGACACAAAATCAACCACGTCCTGCTTCATGCCACTTCACCAACAGATCTCCTTGAGATTATGGTATATCTTAGTAGAACCAGGATGAACAACATAGTGTGACTCGTGGGCCTCAGCTAAGATTTTTTGTCGTAAACCGTCTATATCAGGAACACAACCTCCCTTGGTACCATAAAGTACCATCACCACAAATCTCAAAATCTTCCATTTTTTCCCACCAACACTACCCTTGATATTCATCAAAGCAGAATCCAACACTTGATTCTCGTTAATCTCCACACCAAGAGATAATCTAACTACTTCTTGCACTACCATACCACTATCCTTGTAATCCAAAAGACGAACCCTAAGATTTGCCAAGCGGTGAATATCCTTCACCAATTCTCGCTTTCATTCTTCCACATGAGCCAAACTACCCATGGACAACCTTCTAAAAGGATCAGCAACCACGTTAGCTTTACCTGGGTGGTACTAAGACTCATATCATAATCCTTGAGAAGCTCAAGCTATCTCTTCTGCCTAAGATTAAGCTCTTTCTATGAGAACACATACTGTAAGCTCTTGTGATCAGAGAAGATATCCATGTGGACCCCATACAAATAATGCCGCCATATCTTCAAAGCAAACACAACGGCCAACAACTCTAAATCATGATTAGGATAATTCCTCTCATGTATCTTCAACTACCTGGAAGCATAGGCTATCACCTTTCCATACTGCAACAACACACAACCAAGACCAACCCGATATGTATCACAATAAACCACAAACCCATCATTGTCTTCTGGCAAAGTCAAAACTATAACTGAAGTCAACTTATCCTTTAACTTCTCAAAACTCCCTTCACATGCATCCGACCAAGAAAACTTAACCTTCTTCTAAGTTAACTTAGTCGAAGGAGAAGCTATCGATGAGAAACTCTCCACAAATTACCTATAATACCCGACTAAACCCAAGAAGCTTTGAATATTAGATGGAGTCGTGGGTCTAGGCTCCTTCTTTACCATAACCACCTTCTGTAGATTCACCATGATCCCTTCACTAGAAATGACATAACCCAAGAAAGTCACAGTATTCAACCAAAACTCACACTTAGATGACTTAGCAAACAACCATTATTCCCTTAAGGTCAGCAACACAACATGGAGGTGATTAGCATAATCCACCTCACTCTTTGAATACACTAGAATATCATTAATAAACATAATAAAGAAGAGATCCAAATACTGTCGAAACACCCTGATCATCTGTAAAGCCCTGAATCTAGTACCCAGAATGCTACACGGTGCTCATGACCCCACAGGACCACAAGCTAACCCATGACTGATATTTGTGCCTGTATACTATATGACATCATGTAAAATGCAAAAATAATAAATAGAAACATGCCATAAGGTTCAAAACGGATAAAACATACTATCTGAGAGTACGGTATATCAATACTAAAACATAAACTAAAATAAACTGTCTGAACATACTGTAGTCTGAAAGACTCTAAAACTGAACTATCTGAATAGGGAGTTGATGGGATATGTCCCCAACTAACTATAACTACTGAAATAAACTAAGCAATGACATAATAAAGTAAAGATCATGTCCTCGAAGGATGAGGACTCACTGCTAACTCTGACTGCTGAGATTGGAATGCTACTGATGCTCTGGAGCTCATGCTTCTGAACCTATGGTATAAAACACCATGGCGTAAATGCGTCAGTACGATTGAATGTACTGGTATGCAAGTGAGGTAGGCTGAATGCAAGGATTTATATGCATGAACAATACTAGCTGACCGAATAACATGAACTTGAGAATACATACATGAATACGTGAACTGTATCTTAGATCGAGGCATCACTGAATCTGAATACTGATAACATAGGTTTCGTATAACTATTGTACTATTATCTGAATGACTGTGTCTGACAGTCCTGTTTCTAATGGAACTAGTTGAGTTTCGTACTGAACTAGATGACTATATCTGACAGTCCTAAATTTTGTAGAACTATCTGAGTTCTATTACTGAGACTGAGACTGTAATTATGGGAAGTATTAATCTAACCGATATGCCCCAAATAAAGCAATATAGATGTGTTAGGTTCCAATCTGTAACCCCAATTAGAAGGGTGTCAATACCGCGCCACTAGTAAAGACAAGTTGTGAGTGATCTCTCATCTAAAAGGTACTCCAAGGAGAATGGTGGGACCCTTATCTAACAGGTTAAGCCACCTCATTAACCCTCATCTAACAGGTTAGATGTCTCAACCTACACTGGCTACGTAGTTCTGGAGCACAAGGATTGCTTCTAAGAATCACACCCTTTACTCGTAGGTGAGTTCCCATCCTTGGGCTTACTTGGTGCTGAATCCTACTCGCATTTGATTAGACACTGAATTAATTATACTGAACTGACTAGACTGAGCTTATTGAGTTTTGTTAACTGATGGAGTATCACTGAGATTTGATAACTGACTGAGATTACTGAGATTACTCAGTTTTCCTGAGTCAGGAGACTGGCTGAATTCTACTGAACATGGCTTGACTAAGAGTATCTTGAAAACATAACATTGGCTCTAGGCACACAGCTAAATTGCCGGGTACAAGTACCCCCAAGACTCAATAGCATGAAACTGACAAGACTTGACACTTCTTGACACATGACCATAGTCAACAATTCATAGTACAATCATCAGGGATATTCATGAAGTATTTACATGCCATAAGATCACACATAAATAGAAGTGCATGTGAACATGTCATAATTTCATAAGCCTAATCTCATCAGCATTACATCAATCCATCACAAAGTATAACAATAACATGGGAGTCATTTGAACTTAAGGGTGAAACATAGGTTCATTATTTTGGTCATAATTGAGTCATAAGGCATGTTTCCTATTCTCTTAGGCATTTTATCAAATACCTTGCATGCATAACTATAAGCTTAGGCTTGGACTTAAAATTAATTCATCATGGTTGCATAAATCAACACAATTTAGCAGATTTCAATCCACATGCTAGAATAAATTAATGAAAATATATTTAACGATTCTAACTTGGGTATCATACACAATATCAACATGATCGTAATCAATCCACAACATAAACATCACAATTTATAATTTAAAATTAGATTCTTGGGCTTCATCGACGAAAAGAATCCATGAATGAACGCTTGACATACCTGGGTGATGATTTCTTAAAGATTTGTGGAGGAAAGCTTGAGTTCTTGACTTGGAATTAAGCACCTGGGGTTTCTTGTTCTTGGGGATTGATCTTTGAGAGAAACCTTAATTGGATATTGTGAATGAATAATGAAGTTATGAGCTATTGTCTGGTATAATTAGGGGTTAAAACGGGTGGAAAAAGACTCAAATACCCTTTAAAAATGACTTTAATTTGCTGAACGGGATCTGCGATGGTGCATCGCTGCCTCAACGGTCCGTCATTCTGACCGTTATACTTGGTCCAGAATAGGGACTCACTGCCTTAGTAGTGACGGTTTAGGCAACGTTCCATCGCTAGCTCAACGATCCGTCAACCTGTCCGTCGCACCTTAGCTAAAAGTTTAACTTACTGCCTTAGCTGCGACAGTTTAGGTGACGGTCCGTCGCTAGCTCGACGATCCGTCAACCTGCCCGTCGCACCTGGGCGGTGCTGACATCTCTCAGTAAAACATCCATAACATTCTACTTCGCTACCAAATTTGGAAGAAATTGTTATCATTGGAAAGCTAATTCAATTTTCCACATGATAAAAAGTCGAAATTGGGGAAATTCTGACTGATTTAAACATTAATCATTTAGGAAGTCATCACTAACTCTTCTGGAGACTAGATTTAACTTAAAGAAAGTTTAGGGTATTACTATATCTTTCTCTTGGAAATATTCATCCTCGTATGAGACTGACTGGGAGGGGAGAAATGGTAGACTGAAGCACATCCTGAATATGTATAAATGAAAAATTACTCCATGAGTAACATGACTGATAAACTTAATATATATCATACTGAACAGGCATATCTGATGCATGAGTAACTGATTCCTGAATGCATGACTGAGTGTTCTGAGGAACTAAGTTTCTCACAATGAGAATGCATAGATGATGCATGATTACTTGACTGAACTAATACATGAATGAATGACTGAATATGCAATGGTATTTAATACCAAGTTTATAATGGAATTCTGAACATGAAATGGATACCAAACTTATAACTGAAACCTGAATCATGAAATTGAAAAGCTTAAGGAGAACTATTACCTTGAGCTAGATCTGAGTTAGCAGAGAAGAGGTGAGGGTACTTGGTTCGCATATTTGCTTCTGCTTCCCAAGTAGCTCCTTCAACGGACTAATTTCGCTATAGAACCTTGACTAGAGGGACTTCTTTGTTCCTTAGTCTGCGAGTTTGATAGTCTAGGATTTTGACTGGAATCTTTTCATAAGAGAGGTTGTTCTGAACATCTATGCTCTGAATAGGGACTACGACTGATGGGTCACCTATGCACTTCTTGAGCAAAGAGACATGGAAGACTGGATGAACTGAGGCCAAATTTGAAGGTAACTTGAGCTCATAAGCTACCTTGCCCAAACGATTGAGAATTTGAAAGGGACTAACATATCGGGGACAGAGCTTTCCCTTCTTGCCTAACCACTTCATTTCCTTCATGAGAGAGATCTTTAGATAGACATAATCTCCAATCTCAAACTCGAGATCCTTTCTGCACATATCTACATAAGACTTCTATTATCTCTAAGCATCCCGGAGTCTTTCTCTGATCAACTGGACTTTTCCTAAGGCATCAAATACTAAGTCAGGCCCTATAACTGAGGCCTCACTAACTTTGAACCAACCGACTGGAGACCTGCATCTCCTACCATAAAGAGCTTTGAATGGAGCCATCCGAATACTGGAATGATAGTTATTATTATATGCAAACTCAATCAAAGACAAGTGGTTATCCCAACTACCCTTGAAATCAATTGAACATGCCCTTAGCATGTTTTCTAGAGTCTGAATAGTCCTTTCTACTTGACCATCTATCTGGGGATGGAAGGTTGTACAGAGATGAACTTCGGTACCAAGACCCTTTTGGAATGCTTTGCAGAAAGGAGAAGTGAACTGGATACCTCTATCTGAGATAATAGATAACAGAACACCGTGCAATCTGAAAAACTCCCTAATATAGAGTCTGGCATAATC
This sequence comes from Capsicum pubescens, assembly GCA_030864215.1. Classification (NCBI taxonomy): domain Eukaryota; kingdom Viridiplantae; phylum Streptophyta; class Magnoliopsida; order Solanales; family Solanaceae; genus Capsicum; species Capsicum pubescens. The sequence goes on from CM061540.1 coordinate 96,148,573, forward strand.
CTTGGCTGAATAAGAGGTTTGGACTGGAAGGAAATAAGCTGATTTAGTCATCATGTCTACAATGACCCAAACTGAATCATTCTGGTGACGAGTATGAGGCAAACCCATCACAAAGTCCATGTTCACTTCTTCTCACTTCCAAGTAGGAATACTGAACTCCTGCATGGACCCATTAGGCTTCTGATGCTCAATCTTAACTTGCTGACATGTAGAGCACTTAGCCACAAACACTGCAATATATTTCTTCATCCCACTCCACCAATAGACCTCTCGCAAGTTTTGGTACATCTTTGTGGACCCTAGATTAATAGAGTAACGCGCACCATACGCTTCTGCAAGAATTTTCTTCCTTAAGTCATCTACACCTGGAATATATAGACGGCCCTGACAATGCAGAACACCATCTCCCCCTTGGGAGAAAATCTCTACTTTATGATCCTTGACTGACTCTTTCAACTTGACTAAACTAGGATCTCTATCTTGCTTTTCTTTCACCTCAGAAACTAGAGATGATTCTAAACTATTCTGAACCCATATATTACCCTCTGAAGATTTAACTAAGCGGACACCTAGTCAGGCAAGATGATGGACTTCCTGAGCTAACTTCTTCTTAATATCCTAAACATGAGTAACACTACCCATAGACAGTCTACTAAGAGCATCGGCCACCACATTGGCCTTGCCCTAATTATAAAGGACACTCATGTCGTAATCTTTCAAGAGATCTAACCACCACCTCTGACGAAGATTGAGATATTTATGAGAAAAGACATACTAAAGGATCTTATGATCTATGAACACATATACATGAACTCCGTATAGATAATGCCTCCAGATCTTCAAGGCAAAAACTACGGCTGCTAACTCGAGATCATGAGTAGGATAATTCTTCTCATGGGATTTAAGCAGTCTGGAGGCGTAGGTTATGACCTTATCATGTTGTAACACAACCCAAACCTACTCTGGATGTATCACAATACACTACGAACCCATTGAAACCATCTGGAAGAGCCAAAACTAGAGCTGAGGTGAGTCAAGTTTTCAACTCTTGAAAACTCTTCTCGCAAGGATCTGACCACTGAAACTTCAGTTTCTTCTGAGTCAATCTGGACATAGGGGATGCAATAAAAGAAAATCTCTCAACAAAACATCGGTAATAGCCAACAAAACCCAAGAAACTCCTAATATTTAATAGAGAGATAGGGAGAGGACAGTTTCTTACTGCTTTGATCTTTTGAGGATTGACCCTAATGCCATCACTGGAAATAATATGACCAAGGAATGCTACTAACCATAGCCAAAATTTTCACTTACTGAATTTGGTGAACAACTGATGATTTCTGAGAGTCTGCAATACTATTCTGAGATAGTCTGCATGATCACGCTCACAGCGGGAATAAACAAGGATGTCATCTATGAAGACTATGACAAACATGTCCAAGTACGGCTTGAACACACGGTTCATTAAGTCCATGAAAGCTTCTAGGGCATTGGTAAGACCAAAGGACATAACTAAGAATTCGAAGTGTCCATACCGAGTATAAATGTTTGTTTTTGGAATGTCATATTCTCTGACTCTGAGCTGATGATAGACTGATCTGAGGTCTATCTTAGAAAAATAGTTGGCACCCTGAATTTAATCGAACAAGTCATTGATTCTAGGAAGTGGATACTTGTTCTTGACCATGACTTTATTGATTTGACGGTAGTCTATACACATTCTGAGAGAATCATCTTTCTTCCACACGAATAAGATTGGTGCACCCCATGGGGATACACTGGGTCTGATGAATCCCTTATCTAGGAGATCCTTCAATTGTTCCTTCAATTCTCTGAGTTCTGCTAGTGCCATTCTATATAGCGGAATAGATATAGGCTGAGAATCTGGAAAGAGATCAATAAGTCTATTTCCCTTTCGGGAGAAATTCCTGGAAGATCTCAGGAAAGATATCTGAATATTCATTCATGACTGGGACTGATTTAAGAATGGGAGTTTTGGAACTAGTATCCTTAACTCGAACAAGATGATAGACACATCCCTTAGATATCATTTTTCTTGCTCGAAGGTAGGAAATAAGCCGACCTTTGAAAGCTGAAGTACTACCCCTCCATTCTAGGATAGGTTCATTCGAAAACTAAAATTGGACAACTATGTTTCTGCAGTTGATTGTAGCATAGAAGGAATGAAGCCAATCCATGCCGAGAATGACTTCAAAATCAATCATCTCTAATTCGACTAAATCTGCTGAAGTGATTTTCTGAGATACCATAACCAAACAGTTCTTGTATACCCGTCGGGCTATGATAGTTTTACCCACTAGGGTAGATACTGAGAAGGGATCTGCTAGAATTTTTGGGACTGACTTCGAAATCAACTGCTATGTAAGGAGTAACAAATGACAAGAAAGCTCCTAGATCTAGGAAAGCATATATATGCAAGTGAAAGATCTGTAATGTACCAATAACCATATTATGAGAATTTCCCTGATCCTGTCGGGACTGGAGATCATCAAGTCAATTTGGGCGTTGCCCACTAGTAGCAGTGGAAGTGGCACCCTGCTGATTTGGGAGACCGAACTGAGTTGAGGAATGGTTTTGCTGACCCTAATAACCTGATTGGGGATAATCTCTGACTCTGTGGCCTAGCTTTCCATATCTAAAACAAAAATCGATGTCAGCTCTGCACATACCCTTGTGGTTTTTACCACAAGTCTGACAAAGGGGATTAGTTCGGGCATTGCTAACACTACCCTGAGACTTAGAGCCTGGCATCCTATCTCTATTACCATCCTTGAACTTAGGAGATGGAGCACTGGCTGAAGAAGGAGCTGGAACTAATGATTTAGGATGGAACTAAGAACGGTTTCCTCCCTCAGACTTAGCCTGAGCAAAGTTGAAACTACCTATCTTTGCTCTCTTATTCTGCTTCTCCCCCATCTTCATCTTTTTCTCTTCTATCTGTTGAGCATGGGTCATAAGTCTGGCTATGTTCATGTCACTATTCAACATCGCGAACCTACACTCATTGACCACACTATCATTCACCCCAAGACAAACTTACTCATCTTGGCCCTGCTATCAGCAACTACATGAGAAGCATATTTGGCTAATTGAGTAAACTTAAGAAAATACTCTTTCACCGTCATGTTGCCCTGCCTGAGGTTGATAAATTCCAACACCTTAGCTTCTCTCAGCTCTAGGGAAAAGAACCTCTCTAGGAATACGGTGACAAACTCTTCTCACTCTATAGATCCTATATCAACTGGCCTTTCTGACTTCCATTGTTTAAACCAAGTATGAGCAACATCTTGCAACTGATATGTAGCTAGCTCAACATTCTCACTAGAATTAGCCCCCGTAATGTCGGTAACCTTCTGAACCTGATCAAAGAATTACTGAGGGTCCTCATCTGACTTAGACCCAAAAAAGGATGGAGGGTTCATTCGAGTGAAGTCCCGAATCTTAGCTGCAGCTGAATTGGACACTGGGTTGGCTAGAACGACAACCGATCATTCATTTTGAGCAGCAACTGACTGAGCAAGAGTAGTGAATACAGCTCTAAACTCTACATGAGAGACATGTTTGCCCAAAGGATCGTCGGGCTGAGGGGCTGACTGATTCCCAGTTCTCTTCTTAGGAGCCATGTTCTGTAAACGGAAGAGAAAGGGATTAGACTGAGGGATTAACTTGAGATTATGCTCACTGACACGACATGAATACTAAAAATTGGGAAACTATTCCTAAAATATCTCATAGTCTTTTTACATAAATGTGGCGCGCAACACAACCATGCACAAGACTCTACTAGATGCGGCTTTCAGACTTCCTAGGACACTAGTGAACCTTAGGCTCTGATACAAAGTTTGTAACGCCCTAAATCTAGTATTCAGAATACTAAACGGTGCTCATGACCCTGAAGGACCACAAGCTAACCCATGACTGATATTCTTACCTGTATACTATATGACATCATGTAAAATGCAGAAATAATAAACTGGAACATGCCATAAGGTTCCAAACGGATAAAACATACTATCTGAGAGTACGGTATATCATTACTAAAACATGAACTAAAATAATTGTCTCAACATACTATAGTCTGAAAGCCTCTAAAACTGAATTGGTTGAATAGGGAGTTGATGGGACATGTCCCCAACTAACTCTAACTACTGAAATAAACTAAGTAATGACATAATAAAGTAAAGATCATGTCCTTGAAGGATGAGGACTCACTGCTAACTCTGACTGCTGAGACTGGAATGTTACTGATGCTCTGGAGCTCGTGCTTCTGAACCTATGGTATAAAACACCATAGCGCAAATGCGTCAGTACGATTGAATGTACTGGTATGCAAGTGAGGTAGGCTGAATGCAAGGGTTTATATGCATGAACAATACTAGCTGACCGAATAACATGAACGTGAGAATACATGCATGAATACGTGAAATGTATCTGAGATCAAGACATCACTGAATCTGAATACTGATAACATAGGTTTCGTATAACTGTTGTACTATTATCTGAATGACTGTGTCTGACAGTCCTATTTTTAATGGAACTAGCTGAGTTTCGTACTGTAATGGATGACTGTATCTGATAGTCCTGAATTTTGTAGAACTATCTGAGTTATATTACTGAGAATGAGACTGTAATTGTGGGAAGTAGTAATCTAATCGGCATGCCCCAAATAAAGCAATATAGTTGTGTTGGGTTCCAATCTGCAACACCAATTGGAAGGGTGTCAATGCCGCGCCACTGGTAAAGACAAGTTGTGAGTGATCCCTCATCTAACAGGTACTCTAAGGAGAATGGTGGGACCCTCATCTAATAGGTTAAGCCACCTCATCAACCCTCATCTAACAGGTTAGATGTCTCAACCTACGCTGGATACGTAGTTCTGGAGCACATGGATTGCTTTTAAGAATCACACCCTCTACTCGTAAGTGAATTCTCATCCTTGGGCTTACTCGGTGATGAATCCTACTCCCATCTGATTAGACACTGAATTAATTATACTGAACTGATTGGACTGAGCTTACTGAGTTTTATTAACTGACGAAGTATCACTGAGATCTGATAACTGACTGAGATTACTGAGATTACTGAGTTTTCCTGAGTCAGGAGACTGACTGAATTCTACTAAATATGGCTTGACTGAGAGTATCTTGAAAACATGACACTGGCTCTAGGCACACAACTAAATTATCGGGTACAAGTACCCCCAGGACTCAATAGCATGAAAATGACAAGACTTGACACTCTTTGACACATGACCATAGTCAATAATTCATAGTACAATTATCGGGGATATTCATGAAGTATTTGCATGCCATAAGCTCACACATAAATAGAAGTGCATGTGAACATGTCATAATTTCATAAGCCTAATCTCATGAGCATTATATCAATCCATCACAAAGCATAACAATAACATGGGAGTCATTTGAACTTAAGGGTGAAACATAGGTTCATCATTTTGGTCACAATTGAGTCATAAGGCATGTTTTCTATTCTCTTAGGTATCTTTCATGCATAACTATAAGCTTAGGCTTGGAAATTAAATTAATTCATCATGGTTGCATAAATCAACACAATTTAGTAGATTTCAATCCACATACTAGCATAAATTAATGAAAACACATTTAACAATTCCAACTTGGGTGTCATACACAACATCAACATAATCGTAATCAATCCACAACATAAACATCACAATTTTTAATTTAAAATTGGATTCATCGGCTTCATGGACAAAAGGAATCCATGAATGAACGCTTGACATACCTGGGTGGATGATTTCTTAAAGATTTGTGGAGGAAAGCTTGAATTCTTGACTTTGAATTAAGCACCTAGGGTTTCTTGTTCTTGGGGATTGATGTTTGAGAGATACCCTAAATGGATATTTTGAATGAATAATGAAGTTATGAGCAATTGTCTGGTATAATTAGGGGTTAAAACTGGTAAAAAAAGACCCAAATACCCTTTTAAAAATGGCTTTAAATTGCTTAATAGGATCTGCGATGGCTCGTGTAACGGCCCATCGCTGGCTCGACAGTCCGTCGCTCTGACCGTCGCACTTGGGCCACAATAAGGACTCACTACCTTAGTAGTGACGGCTTAGGCGACGGTCCGTCGCTAGCTCGAGGGTCCGTCAACCTGTCCGTCGCACCTTAGCCTGAAGATTGACTTATTACCTTAGTTGCGACGGTCCGTCGCTAGCTCGACGGTCTGTCAACCTGCCAGTCGCACCTGGGCGCTTTTGACAGCTCTCAGTAAAACATCCATAAATTTCTACTCCGATACCGAATTTGGAAAAAATTGGTATCATTAGAAAGCTAATTCAATTTCCCACATGATAAAAAGTCAAAACTGGGGAAATTCTAACTTATTTAAACATTAATTATTTAGGAAGTCATCACTAACTCTTCTGGAGACTAGATTTGACTTAAAGAAAGTTTGAGGTATTACATCATCAGATCCATAAACGTTGTCAAGGCATCTGTCAATCTAAATGACATCACCAAAAACTCATAATGCCTATTTCGAGTGTGAAAAGTTGTCTTAGGGATATCCATCTCCCTAATCCTCAACTGAAGGTACCCCGATCAAAGATCTATCTTAGAGAAAAACTTTGCACCTTGCAACTGGTAAAACAGATCATCTATCCGAGGGAGAGAATATTTTTTCTTGACTGTTTCCTTATTCAGCTGCCTCTAGTCGGTGCACATACGAAGAGAACTATCCTTCTTGCGCACGAACAACACTGGTGCACCCTATGGGGAAACACTAGGACGAATAAACCCTTTGTCTAAAAGATCTTTAATTTGCTCCTTGTGTTCCCTTAACTAAGCTAGAGCCATTTTATACGGAGGAATAGAAATTGGACGAGTGTCCGAAAACAAATCGATACTAAACTCTATTTCCCTATCCAGATGAACACCTGAAAGATCATCCGAAAAGACATCTAGAAACTCATTAAACACAAGGATCGAAGACAAAGAAGGACCTTCCAAATTAGAATTTTTTAACCCGGACCAAGTGATAAAGATAACCCTTAGAGATTAACCTCCGAGCTCTAAGATATGAAATAAACTTCCTCTTAGGCGCTAAGGAACAACCTTCCCATTCTATTTCCGGCTTACTAGGGAACCTAAAGATGACCCTATGGGTTCGACAATCAAAAATTTGAATATCAAGATTACAACTAATCCATGCCCAAGATTACATCAAAATCTACCATACCCAACTCAAACAGATCTACCAAAGTCTACCTACCACTTACAGATACCACACATTCCCTATAGACCCGTTCAGTAATGACCGAATCTTCTATCAAGGTAGAAACATAAAATGGATCCGAAATAATCTCTGAATCAAAAGCAAAAGGCCCAACTACATAAGGAATCACATAGGAAAGGGTAGAACCTAGATCAAGAAAATAATACACGTCACGAGAGAAAAGTTGTAACATACCAATAACAACATCAGGCGATGTCATAGATTCCTGAATGGACGCCAAAGCATACAACCTGTACCAACCAACATTGGAACTAGGAGCAGTAAAAGAAGCAGATGGTACACCATCGGGTGTAGGTACATAAAATAAAGCCACCAGAATCTTATTCGCCTCCATAGCAACCTTGTTAGATGGATAATCCTTGAATCGATGGCCTACTTGTCCATATTTGAAGCACTTATCCCTACCTTCCTCACAAAATCCCTGATGAGGACGATCGTAAAACCGACAAGAAGGACTAGAAGAAACAAATTGACCTCTGTTTACCTGAGATTGGCTCCCTACACCCGAGAATTATCACCACCATGATGACGCTTATCGTCCGACTGCTGGGGGTAAAGAGCACTGGCAGTAGAGAAAGAACCAGAACTCCTCCACTTCTTTTTTGCCACTTCTCACCATCTCTACCACCTTGATATTGCGCACCTTCATGATCAGAAGACCTACCCCGCTTACCCTGTCTATCTCCATATTCTAACTATCTTCTCTTCTTATTCTCAACCTACTGCATATGAACAGTCAGCCTTGACATGTCCATATCTCTCATAAGCAAAGAAGTCTTGCTCTGCAGAATCAGATCTCTGTTCAACCCAGAAGCGAACTTCCTCATTCTCGACCTTATATCAGCCACTAAGTCAGGAGCATACCTCGACAACTGATGAAACTTCAAAGCATACTCCTTTATAGAGATTCTCCCTTGCCTGAGGTTCACAAACTCCTCCATCTTAGCTTCCCTCAACTCATGAGGAAAGAACCGATTCATGAAGGCATTAGAAAAGTCCTCCCACAAACCATCCTCTTTTACATCACCCTTATCTCTATCCCACTCCTCATACCACAGATAAGAGACCTCTTTGAGATGATAAGCTACAAAGTTTACTCCTTCCACATTAGTATCCCTCGTCACCTGAAAGATCTTCTTCATCTCATTAAGAAAGACTTATGGTCCTTCCTCCACCTTCACTTCCATAAAATTCAGAGGACCCATCTTCATAAACTATCCAAGCCTAGTGGCCTCAGCAGATACAACACTAGTGTTACCCCGCTCGACCTAAGTAGCAACTAGTTAGGCAATAGCATGCATAGATTGACGAAACTCTGCATCCATCACATTGCCCTGAGGGTCCTGAGGAGTAGGAGGAGAAATAGGAGGAACTCCGGTACAATCAGGAATAGGACTATAAGATTGAAGATGTACTCCAAACATAGGAGGTACCCCTTCAACATTATCCCTAGATGGGACTAAAGAATTTTCTTGTGTTCCAGATCTAGGAGGCATGATCTAAAAGATGAACAAACAAGGATTAAAGGAGATTCCAGGACTGAGAAGTCAAGCTTAAAGAAAGAATACCAAGAAAGTAAAACATTCCTAAATGTCTTGCAGTCTCTCCCTTATGAGTGGGGTGTGCTACATACCCATAAAAGTGACTCTACTCGACATGGCTTTGTGGACTCACAATTGACCATAAACCTAGGCTCTGATACCAACTTGACGCATCCCGAACTGGGGCCTTATCGTAATGGTCATCCCAAGTCCAACTAGGACCGGGGCTGCCCCCTTAACCCAACCCAACCCAACCACCTTTCACAGCCTAAGTTGAGCTAAATTTAAAACATATAACAAGATAGTATTATTGTTCACCTTAAGACTCTGGGATAAGATCACAACTGTGACCGACCCAATCGAGTTTGTCTATACCAAACCAACTATCCATACCATACCAAAACCAAAGAATATATCAAACATAGTATGACAATTAAACCCAAAATATAATATGTTGGAATAGTAAGAAATTATGTCCGATGATGCCAGCCTCCCAACTTATTCCAATGCCAAGGATGACACCAATACCGATCCTACCCATACCAACCCCCAAAAGTACCACAAAGCCTCTATCCAAAAGAATACAAATATTCAGTTGGAATATGCTCACAACCATGGCCAAAACCAATATCCAGAAAGAAAGTAAAATGTCTAAGAATGTCCAACATGAAATGATGCCTTTCAAAAAAATGGAAGCTTGCCACTTCAGTCCAATAAGTTGCCCCTGAATCAAGTACTATGAAGGAGGGGTCGAACGTCCGATTCCTGCATAGTATGGATATGCAGCCGCCAGTAGACGGTTTAGTGGGTGAACACTAGCATGAAACTTGGGGTAAGGATAAAGTAATGTCAGTTACCGAAACCAAGTGAAAACCATCAAATGCAAACAACCATACATATATATAAGTGTTAGAAAAAGGGATCGGGTTTACCATGCCATTTAAAACCTTAACCTGGGTTGTGTAGCTTAGCCATCCTTCCACCCATGGGCTATATGGGTTCAGTTGCCCCTACTGAAAGGGTACTGGTGCATGTAGCCACACGACTAGACAATAACCCTAGGATGACTAGTACATCCCTCCAATATAAATATGACACTTGCACATGGCCATCAATATTGGCAAATATAAGTTTCGAGTTTTGATCCCCCCGGGGTCGCCACCTTCCACCACTTAGCTTACACTTTCCCCCATTAATGCCTAATTAAAACCAAGTCCAAACAGTTCAATTATCCATTTATTAACCAAGGCTATTTAATAAACCAGTGGTATCATCGTACCATTATACTTGTAAGCATTATCCATAGCCAAACCATTTAGATTAAGGGGATTCTTAGTGCCCTTTTTGTTTACCATATTAACCTCTTGGGAGACTACCTTATTCTCCACAAGTATAATCAATTAGCCTTTAACCTTTGTAAACCATTTAAACCATTTATAGTTTCATGCATAATCCGAAAACAAGCAAGAGTTCCATTTAAAAGAGTCAATGCAATGAACATATCTTTATAAGCATTTAATCAAACGCCTTGGGGGTATAAAATAACCAAAACCAAATTCCATTACCATTAAACTATTACCATGCAATTCCACTATCCAAAATCACTATTAATGCATAGAAAGCATAATCAAAACCATAAGAAATCATAACCAAGCCTTTAACATCAAAACCCCCAAATCAATAGTTGAAAACCAAAACTATGCAAGAGTAAAACCATAAAATCAACCATAAAACCATGCCTTTAATTGAAATTACAATGAGGGAAGAGAATCATGCCTTAAACCAAGAAGATTAATGGAAGAATTCACCAAGACAAGCCCCAAAGAAATCCCTTAGTTGAAACCCTAGCTCTTTGCCCCAAAAGCTCTTAAGAGAATTATGATATGTTTTGGAAGAGAATCTAAGTGTTTAAGAATAAAATAATAGGGTAAATAACCTCCTAACGGTATTAGAAGTCGTGGGTCCTTATTAGGGTAAGTAGGTAAATGTCCAGAATATCCCCACTTAAATCCCATAAAACCCCGATACAAGGTCACGGCTGACCTCCTTACGAGTCGTAACCTAGCTTACGGTTGACACCCACCCAATCGTAACCAAGCCTCAACCATGGATCACACACTGTCTAGTATACGACTTATCCAACCAAGTCGTAACCTCAGTAGATGATCCGTACCCATGATCCGTATCCCTGGTAGAATGTAACACCAGAAAGATCAAATACTATCCACTTTATGAGTCACCTATATGACTCATACTCAAGCCTTATGACTCATTCCCTTAAGTCGTATCCATTTCAGTGTCCAAGACCATTCTATCAACTAACACTAGTCAGCTTGCGATAGGACTTCACCACTCGTACCCCAGCTTACGGCTTGTACCATGAGATGTAATGGGTCCACAGAATGAGATTCCTAAAAAAATTTTAAGGGTCCAGACGTGGGATGCTTCAGCTTCCCTCAAAAAATTGCATCCACTCTTTTACTTTGGTCAAAACTTTATATATTTACACTAAAATCAGAGGTACGATGGTGACCTTGTGCTCTTTCTCCTTATTAAATAAGGTCATCACTATAAATTGCAAATGAGTATCAACATGCCTTTCTTCTAGTGAGACTACTAAAGTGACTAACAAAGCAAGGGTGAAGACTTCAAGACGACGTTTCTCCCAATTCTTTTTAGTTGTATAAAATTTATAACAAAAGCAATCAAATTCATCTGGGGGCCCAAACTGAGCATACAGGTAATTAAAGGAGACCCAAAATTGGTTAAGGCATCTTAGGTGGTTATTAACCTTCAATCCATAGTCATGGAGAAACCTCATGGGAGAATAGACTCAAGCTTGAATCATCTCTTTATTAATGTAAAATTGAATTAAACTAGATATTTCTGCCAGAGTAGGCGTCATTTCAAACCTCCCAAACCTAAACACCAAGCAATTTGGATCCCAAAAAGTCAATATAGCCTCAACTAGATCTGGGTGGGGTGTGTTATATAGGAGGAAAGTAAGAGTGACTAACTTCTTCTTTAACTCATGCTGTTCAGAGTAGATGAACATGCCCCACCATTTGATTAACTTTTTGGACATCTTAGAAACCATTAGGACTTTATACCTTGGGAACGGATCTATCCTATAAGAAAACACAAGGCTTACAACTCAAAATTTGATAAAGGGGTAAGAATTCCCAACCCTCAGGATTTTAACATGGAGAAATGTCATATGACACAAGGGACAGACCGATTTATAACTCAAATTCACTGAATGGTATTGCTAGGTGAACTCAGCCTATTTGGCTATGATCAACTAACAACACTTGACTTAAACAAAAACTGACCCTAGGCTAGGACTAAGGCAATAACCCAAATTAAAAAGATTACCGGATCCACCGAGGGTTGCCTATGTGATCCGCCCCAAAGGGTAGGAAACAGGTATACATAGTTCGTCCAAATTGAATAATTAAACATTAACTAACAGACTGAACTCTGACTTAAGACATGACCAAAAAAATGATGTAACACACAAAACAAATTCTTTGAGTTTTCGACTTGAAACTTCATATAAAAATGAAATCAAAACTACAAAAGAAAAATCTTTTGTATTTTTAGATGAAATTGTTCAAAATAAGGCACCACCACAAATAAAATATTTTTTGAAATTTTCGACGCAGAAAAACGTGACAATACTAAAAGAAAAATCTTTGTGGAATTTTCATTATATGAAATGTACAAAGCTTCTACCATCTTTTTTTGAATTTTCTTTTATAAAATATATAAAGCTCCAATTAAAAAAAAATTAAAATTTTTGAGTTATGAATGCATACTAAATGAAACAAAGGAAAAATATTTTTGATCTGTTGTATTTTTTTAGAAAAAGGCATGCAAATGGTAAGAAAATCTTTTTGAATTTCTTATTGTGGAAAACAAAAGCCATAAAGAACTCCTAAAAACTATGAAACCTTTTTTTCTATTTTTCTTTATTTTTTTGTTGACCTTTCCTTGCCTACACACACTTTTTCCTTAATTCTAGCACATACTTCCTTAAATCAGTTCATCAAAATGACCTTGTTACCCTCAAAGATGCAACAATTAGCACATAGAGATGCTTAAGGGTGAGTCTCCTACAAAGGACCAGGTGGGTCCCATAAGGTCTCCGCATGATGCAAATAAAAATTACTTAAAAGGTTGACCTAGGCTGGGGTTCAACTAACAAGGTTGTTTGGGGGAGCGTATGGTCAATAGTGGTTGCAATAGATTTTTACTCAATCCATACCAGTCGATGACTCTTCCTTCTAAAATAAGGGTGACTCAAACAAGGGTCGTGGACTTAGGGTAATGCATATGATGACAAATATAAAGCGGTAACAGATAAGAAAAGTGTTAAACACATAGCACATAAACATCCAACAATGATAGCACGATAACCAAACAAGGGTCTATACACTTATAGTGTCAAACTAAGTCGATACAACTCAATAATGAAGCTCGAATTCTAGAATATCCCCAGCGAAGTTGTTAGAGTTGTCATACCCTTTTTTTCACCCAAAAAAAAAGATTAATTTTAAAGTTCGAAAAGGGTTTTTATTTATTAAAGTGACTAAAAATGAAAAATATGTTTCAAAAAGGATTTTTAAACTAAAATTCAGAGTTGCCACTAGGCATAAATTTGGTGTGTCAAGTCACCTTTGGAAATTCTTTTTTAAAATAATTTTTGACTCTTTAAAATTAGTCCACGAATAGAGATTCTGATTAAGAAATTCTGTTGACCGAGGGAAAGGTGTTACACATTCCTCGGTCCCGTGGTTCGACCACGGTCGCTTTGTGGAGTATATCAGCTAGTATGATACTATGAAATGTATAAATCAACAAAACACACAACAACAAAACAAACAACCAAATAGTCAAAACTTCAAAAATAGTGTCCAGTCCAATTAATACAGACCAAATTAAAAATGTTGAAATGAAACCCTAAACTAGTCTAACTACCTTAAACTATGCTTTATCCGATGCCTCAACCTTGATCACGATCGGTCTTTCGAATACAGAGTATCGCGGGGCATTCCCCGAGCATCCCCTATCGAATAAAGACACTTGATAGAAAAATGTGATATAAATGACAATCATTCAAATAAGCACTCACATATTTAATAATACAGAACCCTAAGGTTTGCCTACCTAAAACCTAAGATTTTCCTAACAATTCTTGATCTAAACAAGATACTATCGCGTTCAAAGAAAACGACATTTATTCTAAATTAATCAACCATCAATGAATCAAAACAAATTCATATTCACTTTTTATCAAAGTCAATCCCTCTCCGAATTTCATTATCAATCAATGATTAATTAATTCTTCGGCTATCAATTCAATTTATCCTTTTTTTAATTTTTGAAAATATGATCCCAGCATCAACCACATACATACAACAAAGATCCAAGCATGCTAAACACACAAGTCATTCACACCAAATTAAGGGAAAATAAAGAGGAAGAGTTTAAGAATTGAACCTTCTGGGTATTTTCGATTAACTTAAGAAGAGAATAAAAAGTCGCACCGAGAACCTTCACGAATACCAAAATCTCGACTATGAACCAACTCAATCACAAAAATCTCAGAAATCTGATTCAAATAGAAATCCATAAAAATAAATGAGTAACAAGAAACAATGATACCCAAATCTAAATAAAATCTGAACACGAACACGATTCTGGGGTTTGGTGGGTTTCCAATGGGTTTTCGATGTGGGGTGGGTCAGTTTGGGATTTTTCAATGGGTTTTGGGATTGTCTTGATTGAATTTTGGCGATGGTAGCCGAATTCTGTGATGGAGTTGTAATTCCAGTGAAAATTTTGCAGGAAAACCTGTTTTTCCCTCGTTTCCCTTCACCCCTCTTTCGTCTTTTTTTCTCTCTCGCACTTCTCTCTACTGGTTTTCCTCCTCACTCTTGGTCTCTTCTTAACCTCTCTTTTCTGTGTGAATTTTTTGATGTGTATGTGTGAATCAAAATTTGTATGATGTGTCCCCTTCTGTGCATATGAATGAGTTGTATTTGTGCATCTGTGTGTGTATGAAATAGAGGAGTGTGGTGTGAATAATTTATGAGTTTGTATGAATTATAAGAATTTGTGTGTGAGGTATGCATATGGATCTTTTTGGAAATAAACACAGAATATCTGTTAGTGGTGTAAAAAAAATATAACTAAAGGGGTGGGGCACATGTGGGGTAGGGTGATGGGTGATGGGTGAATTGTCCACCTTTAATTGGGTAAGGTGGCTAAATTTGTTATTTTGTCTTTTAGTGGCACTACAATATTTTTGGCCTACGGCCACTCGTGTAAAGCGTGGCCTAAAATAGCAGAAAATGTGGCCTTTGATCAAAGGCTACACTTTTGGAGTTTAGGCCACACTTTTAGGGGGGTGGCCTAAAGAGGCGTAACCTTTGATCAAAGGCCACGTTTTTCAAGTGTTGCAATATCAGCTACATTTAAAAAGTGTGGCCATTAATGTTTAAAGACCACGCTTTGTAGCTTGTAATTGGCAACACTTTTATTTGATAAAGCTACGCTTACAAGTGTTGCCTTTGTTTTGCTATTGGTCACGCTTCACAAGTGTAGCCTTTTGTAGCACCTCTATAATAACACTTTAAAAATGTTGCCTTTGTTTAATTATTGGGAACGCTTCACAAGCGTAGCCTTTCGTAGAACCTCTATAATAACACTTAACAAAGGTGGCCTTTTCTTTATTACTAACCACACATAAGAAACGTAACCTTTTATATATCCTCTATGACAACACTTCTAAAGTGTAAGCATGTTTTAGCCACACTCTTAAAGTATAGCAATATTGCCTAAAAATTGAAGTGCATAAATTTCACGCATGTATCACTAAGCACATTACATAAACATAACAAATATATAATCTCACGCATGCACTAATAACCTATTAAATAATTGAAGTGCATAGATTTGATTTCAAAAAAATGTCTTTTACATACTAATAAGAAAACAACATAATAAAAATTGTATCAAGTTCCACAAAACCAAATGTATATAATAACGTATATCAAAATATTTCAAAAATTCTTCATCATTCACTTCAATCTCGATCAAACTGAGTTGTGGCGCCCACCATTCAAATTTGATCCCCCGCATAGATCCTACATATTCAAAATGAACAAACGAAGTAAATATAAATATTTTTTCAATCTTGATATGAGGAAGTATGTGAATCCAAAGTTTCTTTAATTCATTTCAATCAAGTTAAAAGTTTAGGATTTAAACTTCCTGTGAATTTCTAAGATAAAGTACCTTTTCATGAACCGAAGCATGAGCCGAGCCAGAAGAATTTGAAAGAATTATTCCTCGTATAGATTGTGCATTACTCGCATCAGGTGAAGGAATGTTAGATCCATCACTCCCTAGTATATATTAAAAATTCAATCCAGGATTGTTTTGCACCAATTGACTAAAAAATTATCGCATTTCTTGTCTCATTTCACTTATAATTTCTTCCTTCATAGAAGTGACTTCATTAGCATGCTTTTATTTAAGCTCGTTTATTTCCTTATCTTTTTGCAGAGAAGTTTTTGTCACTGATCTACCATAGCCTCTAACTCGACCAGGCTTCTCCTTTCCAAACACTGCCGTGAATGTATCATCTGGTGTTTTCCCAGCATTTTGATGATTCTCTAGTTCAGACTGTAACAAAAGTAAAACAATAGTTGTCAGGAGAAAAAATAATGCAGTATATATAAGATATATTTCAAACGAAGGCTCATCCGTCCCAGGTCAGAAATAATTAATTTTCTTAACAATAATACTCCTGAGAATGAAATTAGTCTCATAAAGCCAAAGCAGATTATTTCAGCGCTCCTCAAGACTCAGGAATCCATTCTAAAATAGATTATTTCAGTTCCTCAAGACTTAGGATCTGGTAAAGTTGGAAAAAGCACAACAACTAGTTCCAATCTGCTTTGGCTCATAATTCTGGTAAAGTTGTCAAAAGCTCAACATAGACCAAAAGAAGCAATATGTATTAGAAGCAACTCTCAGTAACTTGATAGATGCAGTTGTTGCTTAAAACACATCAACACTCTTAATAAGATATAAGGATAGTAAGGTTCAAACTGTCACCGGCCAATAGAAGATTAGCAATCAGCGAGACTATACACAACTTATAATACAAAATTCAAGTTCTATATTGCAGTAATGAATAGTAATTCGATTAGATTCTGAATGAAAAACAACATAGACAAATTTGAACCAAGAAAATGAAAGGAAAATCATACCTTGTGTTACTGGAATGATGAAAGAGAAAACATGTTGCTGCGTCTGTTTAGGGATCGAGGAAAGAAAGCCGAGACGATCTTCCTAGAGTTCTATTTAATGGCTCATGTACAATTACTATTTTTCTCAGAAATAATGTGAGGCTAAGTTAAGGTGTTTGTGTATGTAATATGCCTACCCTATTTGCACAACATGATTTTTTTTATGAAGGGGATTCATTAAAACCTCCAGCATCCACCTAGCTCAGCCAATGTATCTAGGACAAAACGTGATGTACAAAGTGTAGGCTGATGCTCATCAAACTGGTCGTCTACCTACAGAGGTTGTTGCTGATCATCTTGCAAAGTCCAAATAATATCTTCAAGACTCAGTCTTACGCATTCAGTCAATATCTTATGATATTCTAATGTATCACCATTTGATTTTTAGAATTCCACCAAATGAAAAGCTTCAACAACCTCAAATATCTCCACGTCAACACTTAAAGTTCCTTTTTTTCCTTCTCGTGTTCCTTCGAATCTTAGTAATCCTGCATCCCTTTTGCTAGATCTCAGCTTAAGATGTTTAGCAATATTTTTCAGCTTGTATATAATCACTGATGCAGGTTTCTAGGATGTGAATTTAGCTTCTTTCTTTAAACAAGGTTCCTCAAATAATTTGGATAAATCAAAATTAGCATAAAGGGTAAGTTTTGAGTTTTCCGGACTAGGTTTGAGGCCTATTAGGATGTTCAAAATAAGGAGTCAACACGATATGGTTGTGGCGCATTGCATATCGCATTGATAGGTAGCAACACTACGCGTCGCATATAACATCGATAGAGTGACGTGACGCTTTGCTTATCTCGTCGATAGTCTAGTTCAGTTATAGGCTATGTTATCATATGACTGGGAATGCTTCATATCCCACAAAGATATACTCCAGTTAGAATGTTGTCTATACAAAGGAACAAATTAGGAAAAGGACCTTTGTCCGTAAGCAAGAGAAGGAGAAGCATAAGCTCTTCAAAGAAAAAAATAGTATAAACAAAATCAACCAGTATCTATTAAAACCCGAATATGTACAGTATCTTCAAAATGGAGTTTAAATTTATCTGTGATTCAGAGTATGTACAGTTACACAGAGAAATAAGAATAAAGGGATTAAACATGAACTTAGTTGCAGTCGAAATCGATTACTTACTATTGATTAGCGGGGTGCCTTAACTTTCCATCTTTAGAACGCTCCTCGCCATGCCACCTCAATGAATCTACTGTCTTTGAGCACATAAATAGCCTTTTGAGTCTAGGAACTAATGGAAAATATCTCAAAACTTTTACTGGAACACGATGAGGTTTTTTAGAAGTCTCAACAAACTCACAATCTACTTCAGGAGGTTTAATATATCGAGAAGCTCCACAAATATGACACGATTCATCATCCTTATGGTCATTTCTAAATAGCATATAATCATTAGGACAAGCATGAATTTTCTCATAATCAAGACCGAGATCCTTGACCATAGACTTGGCTTTATTGTATGATGAAGAAATGTTCAACTCTGGTATTGCCTCTTTTAATAATTCTAAAAGAGAAGTGAACGATTCATTGCTCCATCCATGCAAACACTTCAATAAATATAAACGGATTGTGAATGATAATCTAGAAAATCCTTTAGAACCGAGATATAGCTCTTGGCTTGCCTCATCCATTAAATTATAAAACTTCTTGGCATCTTCATCTGGACCTTCATAAAGTCCTTCAGCTTGTGCAACATGTTTAAATTGATCATTCAACAATCCATCAATATCATCATTCGAGTTATCCATATGATAGTCACCATTCAAATCGATTTCCCATTCCCCATGATTGATCCACCTTTTATAACCATCAACAAATCCACGGACAATTAGATGATTATACACTACATCTCTTCGAGTCCAACGAACATTACAATATTTATCACATGGGCACTGAATTTCTTTGCCTTGAGGATCTCCATAAGTGTAAGCAAAATCCAAGAAAGATTTAACACCCTTTTCATACTCAGCGCTATACCTGGGTAAATCCATCCAATCCTTAGACGGAACATTTGTATTCCTAAAGAAAGTCAATATTAAAATTAGATCTCGTAACATACAAAAGCATTATTTACTTACTAGTAACTTCTAAAAGCCACGAGTAAGTTATCAAAATTATGTGTTGGTTGATGATAAAAATTTCTTACCTAGTCATAGCACTTCTGCTAAGCTGAACCAAAGTTTAAAGCCGCCTTTTCAGATCTTTCTAAATGTCCTGACAAAAAGTAAGTAAAATTAATAAGTGACAGTAACAAAGACATTTCTAACCATCATAATACTGGTGGCTATTCAAAAAAAAAAACATTTCTAATATTGTGGTGATGAATGAACTAACTTTCTAACCTGTATTATATTACGATACCTGTTTGGAAGTGGACAGACTGCTAACAATTCTCAGACTACTCGTAATGTGGAAAAGGCTACAAGTAATGAGCCTACCCCAAAACCATCTATTGTTTCACAACCTGTGGATAACACCAACAATGTTCCAGCAGGCATTCACAGTAGCAACACAAATAACTATTTACAAATGATCCCAGCGAAAGGTAGTTTCACAGTTTTAAAACAAGGCAATCATTTTATTAAAGTGGCCGGAAAGCCCCGATAAACAAGTGAATATAAGAAAATGGATGACTTGCAGAAGGACAGGTTTTTTAAAGAATGACATTTGATAATCTAGACTAACAGGAACCTCATGGATGCACCAAGGTTCACTCAAAACCAAATATGAGCCCCCCCAGTACAAATTCAGTTTTATTTATTTTTTTATCCAAGGGTAGTTCTGTAAAAGGTTTTAGCATATCACAGGGTAAACTGAAGACATTATACCTACCAAGGCACAAAACAAGAAACATTGATACCAAACAAAGCATCCATAGTTCCATAGCACCATTTGGTCTTGACTAGGCTTTAATATATCTACCGTTCTACCTTTTTTCTTAGAGAGTGACACCAGGAAACATGAAATAGCATCCAGCAGAGGAAAGAAAGAGAAGTTTGATCAGATCATCAATTTAATTTCTTAACTCATTTTAAGATGAAGACCATAATTTAACAACAGCCACATGTAACTGTTTTTCAAGATTCGAGTCCTGAAGACAGTAACAGCTTTCAGAACAGCAGGGAAAAAAATAAATTAAGACCTAGCACCTTCAACATTCATCTGTATATGTAAAGATTGCTTCTTTGAAGCAGTTTAAGAGTACTTCGAACTGAAGAGTATTGTGTTTCTAAGGTTCACTCAAGCCATGTAATTTGAGTTTGTTTTCAAATTATATTTTTTGGAATTGGATCATGAGATCCTGAAAATAAAAAATTAAAACAAAAAACCAAGAGAAACAACTGAGACAACTATGAAAAACTGCAGCGAAATCTTCAGTCCGACTACGCCTTGTTCGTCTCCTGATGACTCATTTCAGCATATCAAGGCCATGACTTGTTACAGATTTTAAGAAGAAAAAAAAAATATTGAGTTTAATAAAAGCTTTCTACACTCAGTTCATAAAACTAGAATAATCTACCCGAAATTCTTGAATCGATAAAAAACCAAATTCAAGAATCATAATTCAACACCTTACATTCTCTTCAATCGCATAAATTAGAATAACAACACACCCAAAATTGGCATTTCCAGAATCCAAGAAACCCAAAAGAACCAACAAATTCCCAAAACCAAGCTCAAAAAATAGCAAAACGACGAAAATGGTGTTCAAATTCACTGATTGAGAAAAAAAACACCAAAAGGAGAGATTGACTATAACCTTTAGGTTCTCGCCGGTGGTTTCTGCTCCTCGCCCCTCGCCGGTTGTTCCCCTTTCGAACCGACAGCGTCATTGTCGCTAGTGTCGGTGTTATTCAACGGTGAAGAGACCTGGTTCCGTACTATTCGACCTAAGCTTAATACCTGTGTTAATTTAGCGTAGGGTTTTTCATTTTTAATATCCTCAACTCTTTTTGGTTAATTATGTAGGAGGAAAATTAAAATATTTGGGAGAGAGATTGAAAAAATTTTAATGAAAATTTTAGACCGCAATTATAAAATGTTGTCTTTTAAATTATAATAATATTACACTTAAAAATGTAGCCATATATGTGAATAAGTGTTGTCAATTATATCATTATTTGGCAACATTTGTAAAGTGTGGTCTACATTATTAAAAACCACGCTTTCAAAGCGTTGCCAAACGTAATGTGGCCAGAAGTTAAAAATTAAGATTACGCTTTAAAAGTGTGGTCTTTAATGGTATAGGCCACACTTGTAAAATGTGGCTCAGATTTAGTGTGGCCTTAGGTCAAAAATGTTGTAGTGTGGGGAAGTATAAAATGGGATGGGGTGCGTGGTATGGGTACAGAGGAATGGGATAAATTGACATCTAAAAAGGTCAAATTTATGTGTCTACAAGCTAGTTGATATCAACTAAACTGAGCTAGTTGATATCATAAAATTGAACGTATTTGGGAATAATCATAGTACCACCTAACGATTGCTAACACAAATCATACAATGATAATCAAACAACAACCTGATCGAGCTCCTATAAACTCAATAGGTACATATAACAACTAAAACACCAATCTGAGCCCCCATATGATTGGTAGATTACACTACAACATAACTACCCCTATTACCCCTAACTAGATCCCATGGGCACCTGTACTGATTAGCCTGTAGGCTCTGTATTTGTCTATCCCAAAGACTATATCAGTCTAGCCTAAAGGCTCTGTATTTTGTCTAGTATGTTGGCTTTGTAGAACTTCTTAGCCCAAAACCTTTGTATTTGTCTAATCTGAAGGCTCTATTTTTGTCTAGCATATAGACTCTATATAGTTTCTTAGCCAGAAGGCTCTGAATTTGTCTAGCTAGTAGGCTTTGTATAACTGCTTAGCCCAAAGCCTCTGAATAACTAATTAGTCCGAAAACTCTAAATAACTGGCTATCTCAAAGGCTCTGAATAGCTCAAGCATACAAGACTCGTTTTGTCTGTATCTGAGAGCACAAGACTAATGTATATATGTTTGAAATAACCATAACAATCTCAACAGAAACAACAAATAAACAAGTAGCCCAGAAGTAGGAGGACAAGCTTAACGATGTCTACGAGTAATTCTATGTCGAAGCTGACATGTGGTCACTATCTGTAGAATAAGAGTCTCAACGAGAGATAAATATACCTACCCAAGAAGCCAACACAATAGTTATGGGTATGAGTAGGTCGACAGTAACATACTCGTTCTATCGTACTCAGACTCTAAGGAAACATGCTAAAAGAAAGGATAACCTTAACATAACTTTTTCCAACAAACCCACGATTTATAACTTCTGCCCATACCCTAATAACACTATAATATGGAAGATTAATGAACCATCAAGAGTACAAAATACTATGAAAATAAGACAAAAGATATAAATTTTCACCATAAAATACTATCCAAGACCTACTAATGCTAGAATCAATGAAAGGAGAGTCTTAACTTGTACGTAAGCTAGGTATAATACTAAAAACCTCACCACATAGCCAAAAAACCCACTGCCAAAACACCTACGAAGCTATATCATGAAATTAACGGGGCAAACTATACCAAAATTAAGCCTGTCAGGTGGGTCGGTCAAACCAGTCCGGCCCAATATGGATCGGCCTGGTGGGCTATATGGTTCCTGGGCCACCGGTCCCTGGCTGGTCCATCTGGGGTGGTCAACCTGGTGGACCGGCCCAGTTACGAAACTGAAACAAGCCCACCGGTTACCCGGACCGGACTGAACCAGTTTAATTAAATTTTTTATTTATTTTTATAAGCTGTCAGTTGGGGAGGGGCCCAGGTCCAATTGGATCGTTGGCATCCCAACAGTTATAATGCAGTTGGCTGACTCAACGGCCAATTGGCCATTTAATTAAAAAAAAAAATCAAAAATTTTTCTATAAATACCTCAATTTCAAAATCATTTTTCACACAATCTCATTCTCTCTCAAATGTTCTAATTATCTCCTAAAGTACTCAATTTCATTTTTTTAATTTTGCAATTACAAATATTAAGTGGAAGTTTTTTAAAGTCGCAATTTTTGAATACTTTAAAAATTTGATATTATCGTTCCATCTCTTGCTTTTAATTTTTAATTAGTGTATTATTTGTTGGATATTTATTTTTATTATTTTTGTGTATTTTGAATATTTATTAGTTTTATTTGTAATATGGATAAATTAAGAAAAGTCGATAAAAGTGTTAAAAAAATTATCCCGAAAGTGGTAGTGGTAGTAAAAAATAAATTGATAGTGGTTCCGGTAGAGGTAGTTCAAGTACTAGATATACCCGTGTGTCGTCGGTACCAATTAGTCAACCTTTTGAGAATGAAATAGGTGTAGGTGCTCACGATATGAATTATTGAGAAGCTTAAAAAAAATTGTATAAAAGAAGAGAATGAAGTAGACGCGGTTAATTTAAATATAGATGATGATAATATTGGTGAGACACCCAAAGTTGGTAATGTTAATATTAGATCTGAATCAGTTATCTTCCTTTCCGTCCTTTCTGTGCCCCTGTAAGATCTCGTAGAAAAACTAGTATGGCATGAGAATTTTTTTACAGAAATAGAAGGAGTAACTAAGGTCTAATGCAAAATTTGTGAATTAGTATATGAGCATAAAATCGGAGGTAATAAAGGGGGTATGGGTTCGTTGATGAGATATTTACGAGAAAAACACTCAGTAAAGCTAATTGTGGCACAAGATGGTGAGGCTGTTAGTGGGTCAACTCAAAGTAGATTGAACCCAACAACTGGTCAATTAGTTAAGAATTATAATAAAATGAAGGATCAGGAAGAAATAGCCAAAATGATAGTTGTGGGTTGTCTGTCTTTCTCTTTTGCTTCTTCGGATGTTTTTATTCATTATATTCAGATAATTTATAATCCCATGTTTACAGGTATTCCTAGAAGTACTTGTTGGTCCAATATTATTAGACACCATGTACAATATGTTTATTAATTTATTTGCATAATTAAAAAATATTTCATATAGAGTTGCTCTAACTTCTGATCTTGGCCGTGTTGTTAATAAAAATTATTATTTAACAATTAATAGTCATTGTATAGATAGTAATTTTATTATTTAAAAATGTATTCTAGCATTTTTGTATGATGAAGATCGTAGACACACTGGAAAATTTATTTCTGCATCTATTTCTAAAGTTGTAAAATATTATGGTATTGAAAGAAAAGTTTTATGTATATCTTTTGATAATGCATCTAACAACAAGACTGTTGTTGACTTTTTAAAAGTTGAACTTTCTCCGCTGTTACCCAAAGTATTTCATGTTAAGTGTGCTTGTCATATATATAATTTAATCGTAAGAGATGAACTTGGAACTTTTTTAGCTTTATATTGAAAAGACAAGGCTTGTTGTTGGCTTTATTCAAAGAAATCATCGAATAATTAGAATGAAAGAATTTAAAACTAAATATGAACAAAATGGACTTAGACCGATGTTAATGCCTGAAGAGTGTGATACTAGACGGAATGCTACTTATAATTATTTATGAACTTGTCTTACTTGTAAAGTTCCTATTACAATGACTTTTAATTAATATTCTGGTTCTTTTCCTAAGTGTATGCTACATGATTCTGATTGGGCTGCAATTGTTGATCTTGTTAAATTTTTGAAAAAAAATTATATAGCTATGGTTGAATTTTTTGGTGCTTATTATCCTACTGTTTGTAATATTTTAGCTTATATAGTCGACATTTTTTGTTTGCTTAAAGAATATAAGAATAAAGAAGGTTACAAAGAAGCTATTACTTCTATGATTGCAAAATGTAAAAAAAATATTATACGCTTCCTCAGTTTACTTGATTGGTGCTATAATAAATCCATGTATGAAATATAATACTATCTCCGAATTTAGTTGTATTATTTATAATGCTTTAGAGATAAAACCTGAAGAAGAACCTTCTTTGTTTATGGCTATGAGTGATGCGAACAGTTACATGGAAGCATTATATAACCATTATGTCGATTTACTTGATGAAGCCATACTGACAAATATCACTCCAACTGTTGCTCCTCAAGCTCCCGAGGAGCCACCATCTTCTAAAAGGCAGGCACATAGTAGTTATCCTGATTACCTTTTTTATTTAAATATTTAGGATAGGGTGCAGACTTCATCACACAGAAAACATTCTTGGGAAAAGCTTAAGTATTATCTTCGACAGACGATAGAGGATCGTAGAGCAAGGATCAACACGCTGGATTGGTGGCAGAATAATGAAAAACAATATCATGTGCTTTCAAGATTAGCTAGAGATATATTGAATATTCCAATGTCAACCATTGCATCGGAGAATGCTTTTAGTCAGGGACGACAACAACTTGGAGACAATTGACACTCATTGAGAGGCAATGCTATAAATTTTCTAGTATACCTTAGAGATTGAATTAGAGTAGAACGAAGAAATCAAGGAATGGAGGTGGAGCCGACAGACGAACAGAATCTTAAAGAAATTATGACTTCAAGGGAGAACTCAACACAATTAAGTACAATGCATGGTTTGGCCCCATTGATTTTGATCGTCCTATGGCAGTTTTCGTTAATATTAACATGCATGAGTTAGAAAAAATGATGTAAACTTTGTAGACTTGACTTTGTCAATCGTGTAACTTATAAGTTTTGAATCATTTTGCAATCAATAAAATATAAGGTTCATTCGTTCCTTACATATTTTTTTTTATTTAAATTGAATGTCTAATTTAAATTAAATACTTTTAATATATTTCTATCAAACTTTACACAAAGTCATAAACATAACAAACATATATAAGTATAATGAAAAAAATAAAAATAATGTTCGCAAATATTACTTAGACAACTAGTATTGACATATAAAAATACTATATAAGTTTATGTTTTAAGTATTGTATATAAATTTTTGAATATATGTTCAAGACTTCAAGTATTATTATATTAAGTAGTATACATTGTATGTATATATGTCTGTATATTTTCTAAAGTAGTAGTATATATATGGTGTATGTATAATGTATCAAGCAGTATTTTAAGTAGTATATATATTATATATATGTATATATATTTTCTATAGACTAAAGTAGTATATATTTAATGTATACATGTGTATATGTTTTCTAAAGTAGTATATATGTAATGTATATATGTTGTATGTATATTGTTTCAAGAAGTTTTGTAAGTAGTATATATATTATATTGTATGTATATATGTGCATATATTTTCTATAGACTAAAGTAGTATATATTTAATGTATACATGTGTATATGTTTTCTAAAGTAGTATATATGTAATGTATATATGTTGTATGTATAATGTTTCTACTTTCAAGTGGTATTTTAATTCGTATATATTGAACATATAATGTTTCTAAAAGTATTTTCAACTAATTGTATGTATTTTTCTAATGTACTATAATATATAACGTATATGACTTGTATTTATATTATTTCACGTAGTATCTAAAGTTCTAAACTCATATATGTTAAATGTACTTATGTGTGTTTATTATAGATTATTGTCTACTCTGAACCCAAGATGCAAACTGATAGATGATGCGTCCAATCAGACCTTATTGGTCGAAACAAACTTTGCTAGATCCAAGGTCACCACTAGGAGACCTATCAAATGGGATGAGATTAATTTTCCCGAAACATGAATCTTAAATTCGGTTATTTCTCCGAATCAAGTCACGAATGATGTGACAAACTCTGAGTTATCTCATGTAACTCAAAATCCAGATGGATGGATTTGTCTTCAATTTGACAACAAATCCACAATTTATAACCGGCATTTCTTTTCTATGCTCAAATTATTGCCTGCTATGCATCATATATCTTTTATTAAATCAATTTATGGTCCAACTAGTAATCGTGTTGCATCTTTACATACTATTGATTCTGCATCTATACCTACTTCTACACGTTTTGTAGAAAAGATTAAAATCAATCCTAAAATAAATATTGTTCAAGATAGTGATAGTATCTTTGATAGGAATAACCCAACTCATTTTGAAATGGAGTTTGATGTTAACAGTGTTTAATATGATTCCACACCAAATTGATTTTAGTCGTGGTTCCCAGGCAAGGAGTTATATTAAAAAGGAATTTTTTGATAAAAAATGAAATCGATTTAGGATTTGGTTCTTTGAGACTTATAGTCTAGATGAACTAAATAATATTTCTCAAGAATTTTATGAGATGTGTGCATTGCATAATCAGATCGTGTGCTTTGTGTTGTGGTTCATAACTATATATTTACCATTATATATTAAGGTGTTGGAAAGATCTTATCAAGATGCGAGTGGCAATATTCTTCAAACTATTTAACCTCCCCAATCACCTTTTGTATTGCCTAATAATACTGGTATTACTTTTTTTGCATTCCAAAAATTCATTGATAATGAAATTGGTAAAGTAACTATTGCAGAAATAAATAATCTAATTGCTCAGAACAATTATTTGAGTCTTTATGTGAAAATTTTGGGAGAACATATTTCTTCTCTTGATAAAAACTTGAAGAATTGATTGAGATGGTGAAAAAGCCTAGTGTTAGTCCAAAGTCATCTGATATTGCTTCCACTTCGGAAAGTAAGAAGGAAGACTTGACAACTAGGCCTTGTATTCAGAGACCTCTAGCTATTGAGGGATTTGAAAAATTGTCTCATATTGAAGAATTGGAAAAATTGCTTGATAAGAAGTTTTTCGATTTAAATATTAAACCCATTGATTTATCTAATGCCTTTGCTGATAGCATAGAATCTACTCCAGATATGGGAAATGAAATATACTCTGAACTTAATAAACTCAGAGGTATGGTTAGGAAATAACCGAGGAAAAAATATATTGATATACCCCGCATGACTTCTAACTATTATCCGCGTCCAACTCCTCAAGATGTTCTGATAGAGAAAAGAGTTGGAATCAGACAAATACGTCGTATAGCGGAGATGCAATTTATGAATGGAACTTGGATGGCTTATCTGAAAGACAATTATTTGTCCTTGTTCATCGGATGTTAATGTATTTTACTATAGCGAAAGCTACTGCATCTGCCGAGAATCGTCAAAGGCGTATAGATATAACTATTTGTAAAATGATTGTTGCTGGTTTTACTGGCCAACTGTGTGGCTGGTGGGACAATTTCTTAGATAATGATAAAAGAAATGCTATATTCGAAGCTAGGAATTTTTTTGAAGGTGTTGACAACCTAGGAAGAACTTTACCTGCGAATAGAGAAGATGTTTTTTATACTCTTATGCTTACTATTATTAAACATTTTGGAGGTAGATTTACCAATCAATATGAAAATACTCAAACACTATTAAATGGTCTTAGATGTAAAACCTTAGGAGAATTCAAATGGTATAAAGATACCTTCCTAAGCAGGGTCATGGATTTACCCGAAAGTAAGTATGATCATTGGAAGGCGAAGTTCATAGATGGTCTCCCTCCTCTATTTGCTGAAAGGGTTAGAAAGAAGCTTAGGGGCTCGGGTTCATATGGTGAAATATCCTATGAAAATTTTACCTATGGTCAGCTGATAACAGCCTGTACTCAGCAAGGTTTAGCTTTGTGCAATGAGTTAAAATTAGCTAGACAAATTAAGTTTGATAAGCTTAGAGAAAAATCCCAATTAGGAGATTTTTGTGAACAATTTGGTATGGATAAACCAGCTTGTACTTCTCAGGAAAAGGTTCAAAGATATACTAAGTCTGATAAGCCTTATAAGAAGAAGAGATCTAGGCATATATCCAATAAAAAGCGTGAGATTCGTAAGGTCCAGCGTAAGTCCACTAGATTCACGAAAAGTAGGTCTAAGCGCGATCTCACCAAAATTAAGTGTTACAGATGTGGTAACTTTGGGCATATTACTCCTAACTGCAAGTTCCAAAAGCTTAAGTCTTTAGGTCTTGCTGATGATATTCATGATCAAGTTTATGGTTTGTTATATACTTCTGGTTCTAAGTCTAATTATAATTGTGATTCTGAATCTGAAAATGATGTTGAATTGCCTAATTCATCTGATAGTGATCATGCTAATATTTGTGCTAACTGCAATGGTGATAATTGTGTTTGTGATGAAACTTTTTATAAATTGCAATCACAGTTTGAAGATTTAGATTTGAATGTTCAAACACTTACTGCTGATAGCGTTCTAGAATTATTAAAAGAAGTAAAAAATTTGTAAACTACAAAAAAATCTACTGATAGCGCCCTAGTACTTCAAAAATTGTTGATAGCATTCATGTTACACGAAGTACTTATGTTGATTATTACATGCCTTATTCTTTATCTTAGGTAAATAGAAGACTTGCTATAAGCCAACTGCCTGGTAAAGATACATCTTTCAATAATTTAAAAATCGAGGTTGATAACCTGAAAAGAGAGATTATATCTCTAAAATAAAATCAAATGATTTGTGATCACCGAATTATAAAGATTGAGAAAGATACTTCTCACTATGATGTTTCTTTCAATTTCAAAGGAAAAGAAAAAATGTCAGAAAATGAGTACAATAACATTGTCCATATTCTAGATCTTGATGTAAAAAATGTCTATTTTTTGGGCATGATGCAAATTGTTACTGCCCATAAATGGTATATTAATTGCACTATATTAATTGATAATGATTTCTCTGTAACTAATGTTGCCATGATTGATAGTGGTGTGGATGTTAGTTGCATTCAAGAATGTTTGATTCCGACTAGGCTTTCCAATATTTATTAATTGGTCTGGTAGACCATGCGGATTACCGACTGATATGTAATGTATATATGTTATACGTTTATTGTTTAACGTATTTAAAATGTATATATGTGTGTATATATAGTATATATTGAAAAACGTGAAAATTTGAATTTAATTTAAATTTTATTTTTACATAAAGGACCGGTAACCGACCCATTACACGAACTGGGTCGGGCTGAACCAATCCAAACCGGTTAAAACAGATACCACACTATGTGGGACGGTCATGGGCCATTTGGGCATTTTACACTATTGGGCTCGACCTGGGCCAGCTCATTAAGAACTGGGTCTAGATAGGACCGACCCACAAATCGGTAACATTTAATGCGTCGGTACCAATTTGAATTGGCCCAGTTCGGCTGACAGTTATACCCAAAATGATGGGTTCGCAACATAGAGCAACTTCCATTAAACTTCTATCTCGAGATGACATAGATATATTAAGTATTTAGGCTATATTGTGTTGATTTTGTAGTTTTTTAGGAACAGAATCGAGATTATATCAAGGAATATGGGTTTTATAAACCTCCCACCAACTTGGGGCCTGCCCCACATGCCTACTTGGCAGTCCGAAAAAATGTGAATAACTCTTTATTTCGAAGTCGTATGGATGAACAATTTAGTGTGTTGAAAACTAAACTCGTAGACCTTTGATTGGTAGGTCGGGGGTTCTCTAACTCTTTGTAGATTGGGAAAAAAGCTTCGAGATATTAAATTCGAATTTTCAGAGAATTTACTAAAGTAACTAATGATAAAATTTTTCTCTTTTATTTGGCAACTTACTCTGACTTCAAATCTTAACATTATCATTGTGAACATATTACCCACTCCTAATCTTACCCAAAAAATATAGGTTAATTTAAACATCTGAACGGACAAGGTTACAAATTTATAAGAATTGAAAAAGATTTAATAGTTTTCACAACTTAATAGATTTTTATATTTATAAGAAAAGTACAATTTAAAAAATTCAGTTGCATGTTCAAACAAAAGTTCAACTTCATATCAAATAATTTTATATCATAATTTCAAATTATAATTTTATATCAAATGTCCAAACGGGCCCTTAATTTCAATTGTTTGAGGGGAAAAAAAATAAAATATAAAATCTTAGATTGTTTATTGCAAGTCATAGCAATAATTCTTAGATTGCAATAAATAGTAATTTTTTAAATAAACAAATAAAGAAAAAAAATTCTTTTTTTTGTAAAAAAATTTTAAAATAAAATAAACCACCCTTAAAATAAGACGTCGGTTACCAAAAAGATATCAATCGCCCCAAATTTCTCTCTTAAACACTTTTCTTTTCCTTTTTCAAAAGAAAGTTGCGTCTTCTTCTTCCTCGAGTCTATTCTTCTTCTTATTTCTTCAATAAATTAGCGAATATGTACTGACTGAAACACATAATCTTTCAAATAATTTTGATATTTAAAGATGAGAAATTCTATTAAAATATTGACTTAAGTATCTTAATTGAAACATAAGTTATTCAAAAGAAAAACATTGAAAAAGACAGATCGGTTTTCTCATAATATGAATGATGATAATTTACATTCAATCATGATACAACATGGAGGAAGCTGGGATGTCACAACTAATTTCAATATTTTTCAATATTCAAATTCTTTCAATCCAATAAATGAAATTATGTTTATTTGATTATATTTTATTTATTTTGTATTGATTTAAGAGGCAGATAGGTAAATTTCAAATTTGAAGGAATTATTTATTATTTAAAAACACAATACAATGGCCTGATCAATGTGATTGCATACTGATGTGCACGTATATTTGGCTGAAGAAA
Source organism: Capsicum pubescens (assembly GCA_030864215.1). Classification (NCBI taxonomy): domain Eukaryota; kingdom Viridiplantae; phylum Streptophyta; class Magnoliopsida; order Solanales; family Solanaceae; genus Capsicum; species Capsicum pubescens. The sequence goes on from CM061540.1 coordinate 96,180,320, forward strand.
AGGTGAATAGAAATTTCTTCGTCAAATATCCATTGTGTAAAACATTAAGGGATATGACTATGGATGCAATAGTGGGGTATCAATCCATTATTCATGAAAGTAGTTTACATTCAACTAAAGAAACTTGGAGATAAAAGATCTATATTCAAATAATTGCTTTGCTGGTCAAAACAATAATCTTTCAAATGTACAAGATCTACCAATTCAGCCATTAAACATGATGTGCTTAGTTGTTTTTGTTCTTTCATTAAGATACACATTGATTGTATTATATTGTATGAAAGATACACACACACACACACACACACATATATATAAATTAGTATTGTATGAAAAGGATATATAAATAGATGTCCTATATGATATGATTAGTTGTTTCGTATTGTAAGGAAAAAAATATGAAAAGGTATATAAATTGATGTCCGATATGATTTGATTAGTTGTTTAGTATTGCATGAAAAGATTATATAAAAAAAGGTATGTTAATTAATGTTTCATATGGTGTGATTAATTTTTGTATATTATATTAAAAGAATATATGAAAAAGATTATATAAATTGATGTTCCACATGATGTGATTAGTTGTTTCATATCATATAAAAAGAGTATATGAGTATATAAATTGTATTTCATATGATGTTCTTAGTTGTTTTGTACTGTATGAAAAAAGTATATGGTATAAAAGTGTTGTAGTGTATGAATTCAATATGTAATATGTTATTTTAAGTATCGGGTAAAATATTTTCTTTTTCAAAGATTGGGTTGTATTGAGGAAGCTACGTACTGTAAAAAAAAAAGAAAAGGAACATAACAATACATTGTCTAGACATTTGATACACCAATTTCAGAATAACTAAAAACAACTTATTTGTCATATCTACTAACCCATAAAACTTAAAACCACATGAATTTAGGAATACATACATTTGTACACTCGTTTTACGCACTAGCAACACGTAGGAAAAAATTAAGACTAATTTTTGACTTTTCTAGAGTTTGCGCATTTCAGAATAAATTACTTTGATAATTTTGGTCCACCAAACTTGCTGAAAACCTTTTGTGACATTTTTGAACTCCGAGTTATTTGATATTCGTGTTTCTTTTTTCAAGTAAGAAATTTTGTCAAAAATTTTAAAAGAACATCTTTAAAGTGCAAATCGACTTCACATGTGAGGTCACCCTGTTTGTGTTCAAAGTCGGCTTTACAGGTGATTGGGTAAAACAACCCAAATCAAACTTAGAATTTGAAGACATGATTCTTTCGATACAAATTCGAACAAAAAAAACCGCAAATAAAAATCACTTTACCTATGAGATCTGATTGATATTTACTTGAATGTATACATATATTTTTTATAGAAGATGAGAGATAAAGTAAAAATGAGAAGAAATTGAGTAAAAAAAGGAGAGATAGAGATATGAAGTAAATGGAAGAGACAATCAGAAGATTTGATTTCTTTTCTCTTTTGGAAACATGTATTATTATTAATAATTTAGATATCTTTTTGTCCATATTTTACTCTCTCAATAAATATCCTACACATTAATTTAGGAGAGAAGAAAAATAAAAAAATTAACACGTAAAAAATTTATCATCAATAAACTTAATCAAAACTGCTCTAACTTGCATTAAAAACTTAATTCAATAATTATAAAAAAAAATATAATTATAACTTGCAATAAATAATTTAAAAATACATATTATATAATTTTCACTTGATTGAATCTAATAAGTTGTAGTAACTTCCATTTGTATATAAAACGGCCCAAGCTTCTGTAAGTTTCCAAAAAGCCCATAATAAAACATCTTAAATCTTAAGAAGAAAAAAGGTGCTGCAGCAAACAAATCTTTGTTTAGGGTTTTAGGAAAAGATCCTAAACCCTGCAGCTCCACTTATCCTTTAGCAATGGCGTTTTGGGGTTAGTATGAGTCTTTCGTTTTTGAGTACAAGAAATGAAGTGCATTAGTCATATAAATTTATATTTCTCATTTTGGTTGCAGGAGTTGAATTGAAGCCTGGTAAACCGTTCACTTATGACTACGAAGAAGTGCAGGCAAGGCTTCACGTCTCTCAGGTTGTTTTTCTTATTACCTTTTGCTTACGTTATCGTATTATTTGTTATTGCTACTGTGTTAGTCATATTGTTTTTATATATGTGTTACTTAAGCAGAGGGTCCATTATTTGTTAGCATATTTGTTGTTGTTGCTGTTTTACCATTTTGGTGTTATTAATTGTATTTCGAAGTATTTGGCCTTGATGGTATTTTGGATACCATTGAAAATTTATGTTCTTGTAATATACGTGTTTTCTTTATCGATGTGATTGCAAAATGGTGGTATTGACGCTTGTATGGGTCTTGGGTCATTGAGATCTGTTAAATTGATGAACTATAGTACTTTGTAGGTGTTAGTTCTTAGGCAACGTAGACGGATACATAGGAATTCTGTCAGAGGAAGAGAATAATTAACAAATTGTTTAGGTTTCCATCATGAAATTGGACTAAATGATGTTTCAGTGTAGAAAGAATAGTCCTCTGCCTAAGTGTTCTAACAAACCTAACACCCAAAATTAGGATAAGGAGTTACGTAAGTTATATATATTGGTGTGTAAACAAAATTGAATTGGCTCATTAGGATCCAGGATGTATTTTAGTGTCCCGTGTCAATTTGTACTCTTTTGAGGTTCTTCATTTTCTCATTGTTATGCTCATTTTATTTGTTTTTCCGAGGGTTCAGGCGACATTGGGCAGCGGCTCGGCAAACAAAAAAAGCATAGTTCAATGTAAAGTAGGTGATAAAGAGCCAATTTATCTATGTTCGTTACTGCCAAAAAGACTGGAGACGTGCCCATTGAATCTCGAGTTTGAGGAGTATGAAGATGTTACCTTCTTAGTTATTGGTTCTGACAATGTTCATCTCTCTGGTTTCTTTTACGGAGGTAGAGTTGCTTGCTGTGATCCGTATCCTTTTGATCCTATATGTTATTCAGCTTGAACTTTGCTGTTTTCATTTATGGAAATACATTAAGGAATTTGTTTTCTTGAAGGTTTGAATCTATTTTTTGTATTCCTTGACATTGATGTAAAAGTGATTTCGAGGTGGAGGGTGCTGCTGAGACTGATAGTGAGTCTGATGATTCTATCGAATTTGATTATGACACAGAAGATGAATACGAGGATGGCTCAACTGATGATGATTTTAACATGTTCCCACCTTCCCCTATTCCCAATAGTGGAGGTAACTTTTGCGTTATTCTTTTAGTTGAGTCTTGAAGCAAACTGCCAATGGTGTACATTAAGCTTGTAGCTTTCCTTCCCATTTTAAACACATTACAATTGAAGAGGAGGATTAATGCAAAATTTGAAATTTATCACTCCCTCCGTCTCAATTTATGTGACACCGGTTGACTGAGCACGTAGTTTAAGTAAGAAAGGATACTTTTAAAACTTATTTTTCTTCGGGAGGTGGATTAACACAAAATCTGAAAGCATGGAAGTTACTAGTTTGGACTGTTGCAGCTCAAATAATAGTTAATTGATGTCATTAAGAATGAGGGTCCATTCTGATTACATGAGGTGTCATGTTACCAAATTGAATATTCTTTTGTTTCTCCTAGGACCTTGCTCACCTTTCCATTCAAGAAAATTGGAAAACATTGCTTTCCATATTTGGAAATGCCCATAATACTGATTCCTCAAGTGATTATGTAATATCTGATCTTGAATATATTTAGGAAACTACCGACATGTTTAGGACCTTATAGGACAAAACAATTGTATTGTGAAGTTCAGTTCATTAGCTTCTCTTTTTTTCCTGTCAAATGCATATTTCCTTGTATTTAAAATATCTTACATTTTGTTTGCATTTTGTAAAGTGAGAATTGAAGAGATACTGGAGGACGAAAAGCCTACAGATGAAAATGGTGCATCCAAAAAGCCAAAGAAGAAGAAAAATCAGTCAAATGGGATTGAGGACTCTAAGCGCCAGATAGTCATGGAGGGTAATACCAACAGTTCTCTGCTGGAGAGTGAAGACGAGGATGGCTTTCCAATATCTGCTCCCTGTGAAAACAAAGCTAAATCAGTGACATTGAAAAAATCATATGGAACTAAATATCAGGACACCAGTGAGGAAGCACCAAATGAGAAGTCAAAAGATAATGATGATGAAAATAAAGGATTAAAAAAGAGACTTCGTGATGATACTAGCAAAGCTGATGACCATCAAAGGTGAGAACCATTTTACTTTGTAGAGTCTATTGTGAATTTTGAGATTAGGCTGCGGATATATTGTTTAATGGTGATGACATAAATTCTTCATGGTATTATGTAAGGTGTAAGGTTCTATCATCTAGAGCTGATAGCTTTCATGATTTATTTTAGTAATGATAGTTCTGTTTTCTTCTTATCCTACAAGCAGAGGAGACAGTGCTAAGCAAAATAAAAAGAACAAGAAGAAAAAGGTAGTGGATGGGGAGGAACTGGCTCGTGAGGATGTTTCAAAGAGCAGTGCCAATCCAGAGCATGTAGAGGGTGGCAAAACTGAAGATGGACAAAAGTCAACTAATGAGAAGTAAGTTCCGGTCTGTCGAAGTGTAGAATAGAAAAGAAAAGAATAAGGTTATAAATTGATGCACTTCGTGAATGAATCTGGATTGTTAAGTGCATAACCAAAGGGGCCATCTGACTTAAAAATTTTTCCATTTGCAAGTTATGAATTCTGACTAGCTTCCATTTGCTCTTATTGTATATTTTATTTAAGCTCCATTGCTTTTACTAGTAAGAAGCCTTGTGAGTTGATTCTTTCACTAAAAATTGGTCTCAGGGATACTGAGAAAAAGAAGAAAAAGAAAAAGAACAAGAAGAATCAACAGGATGGCAAAGCAGTTACAGAGGTTGAACAAGGTAAGAAAAATGAATCACGTGAGGTAGAGGAGAACGCAGGGGCCAAGTCTTCTAATGTGAGGACCTTTGGAAATGGATTGGTTATAGAGGAACTGGCTATGGGCAGGCCAGATGGGAAAAAAGCTTCCCCAGGAAAGAAGGTGTAGTTTTCTTCCTTGGTTATGTGTAATTAATTGTTCTCTCGCTGACTATGCTGTTCCATTTTATACTTACCATGGAAAGGAAGGAAATCTAGCTATAACTTCACAATTAAGTCAAAATCAGGATTTAAGCTTCTCTTTGATGAACTTGTACGTAGTAACTTCCGTTATTGATAATAAATTTCTGCCACTGAACAGGTTGGTGTACGTTATATTGGCAAGCTGAAGAAGAATGGAAAAATATTTGATTCCAATATTGGACAAAGACCTTTTGAATTTCGTTTAGGTACTGTATTTGATTATATGAGAAGATGGCTTCTATTTATTTCGACGTGTTAAGCTTTTGCATTTTTGTGCATTGCAGGTATTGGACATGTTATAAAGGGTTGGGATGTCGGTATAAATGGTAATTTACTTTGATGACTAAACTGATCGTTTCTCTGATTTTATAGTTACATTTGCAGTCTTGAAGACTAACATACTTATGTACATCCCACTACCAGGCATGCGCATTGGGGACAAACGAAGAATTACAATCCCACCAGCCATGGGGTATGTATGCATTTGAGTTTCTGTTCTGTTTGCTATGTTGTGTATAATATCATTTGTCATTATCCGTCTGTTAGTACATTACGAAAGTCTGTCTTGGGTTGTGAGTGTGGCAGTTCTCAGCGTGGCCCTAAATTGGGCATTGACTAGTCTGTTCCCTTGCTTGAGAAGAGGGCATGCATCACTGAGAAAGGAAATTTAGAAACCTATTGATCTTTTCCCAAGCAATTTACTAGTTTCCACCTGTTGGCCACATCCTTTGAGTTTCTCTTGCCTAATAAATTGAAGCTGTCTCCCCAGAATCTGGTTAACCATGCATAATTGAGAAATGGTCTTTTCTTTTCCAGGTATGGGGCTAGACATGTTGGTGACATACCACCCAATTCATGGTTGGTATTTGATGTTGAGCTGATAAACGTTGGTTGATCGTGCCTTCACATGGTGGATGTATTTTCCTTTTCCGCGGAATCCTAGGATTGTTGTTGTAGGCTTCTCTTTAAGCAAAACAATTTAGCTTCACCTGCTGGGAGTAAATTGTACAAATTATACAGGTAGAGAGCATGAATTTGTCAATTTTGTAAGTGCTCAATTTTAGGCTCCTGCCAAAATTTTGAAGTATTATATGACTTGTCGATTGTACAATTTCAGTTGAAAGACCAAAACTGATCATGTTTTGCTTACCCTACTATTCAATGGTCATTTAAGAATATTTCTTTCATATAGTTGAGTGTCATGTTTAGTTTCATTCTCTCCCATCAGATTTTAAGTTATAAGCCCGTGTTTAGTTTCAATTAGGCTTATTGAGCAAGTTCAATTAGAGTTTATCAAGTTCATAGTGATAAACTTATTGAAGCGATTATTTGGGTCTCTGTTTATGCATTAGTATCTTACATTTCAATTCCTAGAAAGTGTTCGAGTTAGAAACTTTCAATTTAAATTTAAATTTTGTTATGTGTTCTCATTCATTTATTAAGTATTAAGATAATCACGTAAAATATGTCAATCTCCTTCAATTTACTTGATGTTGATGCATAAAATTAAAGGAGAGTGACATTTTTTATGTGGTTAATTAACTATTAGATGAATGACAACACGCTAATTGTTTTTTGAAATTTGAATCGAAAATGACTAATTGAAACACTTTATTAGGATTTGAGATGTTCAATTAAAATATGGCTTAGTTCGAGTGAAAATGAAATATATCATAAACATTATAAAAAAAGAGTTGTTTGGTGCACTATGTGCGAGGTCCGGGGAAGGACTCCACCGCAAGTGTGCATTCCTTACGTAACATTTTGACTCGTGACCTCTTTGTCACATGACATCATCATATTATAAACTTTATAAATATCTATATAGAGAATAAAGCACCACAATTAATCAAGTGGCAAGCTCTTGAGAAGTCACTTGACAGTTTTAGAACAAAGTTTAATAGTATATTGTAACAAAAATTTTAAATTAAAATATTAGAGATATTTAAATTTGAAAATACATTTTCTTTATTAAAATGACTTTTTCATTAGTTTAAAAATAACAACTAATGATTGAAGAGTTCTAAATAGACTGTTACTCTTTCATAAATTTATTCTTTTTAAAATTTAAATGTAATAAAATATACCTAAATGTAATTTATTTAAATATTAATAAAAGATAAAATTATAATAATAATAATAATAATAAATAAATAAACAACCAATAATAGCAGAAGTAGTAGCAGTAATACGTAACATGTGAAGCAGTAGTAGTGTAGTAGTAGTAGTAATTAAGAAATAATGATAATGGCAGTACGTAGTAGTGTAGTGGTAGTAATACTGCCAGTAGCAGTAATAATAATAATAGTTACCTATACAATATTTTTATAAATATTAAATTGTATAGTGCAGTGAATTCAATAAAGTCACAAAAATATTTTGAATTTTATATTAGATAAATGGTACTTTAAATTTTGTAAATTTTGTCGGTTGTGTTGTATTATTAATTCTAGTAAAATTGATTGTGGTTCATTTAAATTTAGGAACATGAATAATTTTGAAAAACACGGTTAAACGAATTGAAAGGTACTATTTATGTTCAAAAGTAATTTACAGAATTTCTGTTGTTTTTTTTGAAAAAATAAAATAAAATACTTATCTTTTAAGAATTTCTCACTTTTATCTGTATGAACAAGCTAAAATTAAAATTGTAATTTTAAATATTTCTCTTATTCAAATATGAATAATTATAAAATAAGTATGTATTGTTTTTTAAAAAGTAAGGATAAGAACAAGTAACAACCTGATCTTTTATAAAAAAATTGATAGGATATTTAAATTTAAAAGAAATTTGAGTCGGAATGAAGTTTTAAATTTGAATTTAATAGAAATTTGAATTGGATTGAAGTTCTATCTTCTTGATCTCTCTTATATATATTCCTATAATAATAGGTAATGTTAGTCTTTTGTCTCTTCTTTTCTTATTGATCATTAGCTTATTATCCGAATTGTTCATATTCTTCGTTTTATGATTTTTTTTATTTTTATATGCAGATAAATGATGACCGTATTGCATGTTATTTTTTCTACCATCTCCAAATTCAATTGAGTAATATTCATTCTGATATTAAATTTTAATTTTAGTAAAATTTGAATTGAAGTCAAGTTCTATCTTCTTAACTTTTCTTATATATCCTTCTATGATGATGTATAATTTTAAGTTTCCTTCTCCATTTTTTGTTATTGATCGTTATATTCTTCATATTTTTCAATCAAATGAATTCTTTTTTATTTAAGTTTATTATTGTTACATGATGACCGTTCAATTGAATAATTTTTTCTACTGTATTCAAGCTTAAAGTAATGTTCTTATTTTTTTTTTTGTTTGTGATGGTGATATTTTATTATTATTGTTGATTTGTGGAAGAGATAAAGAAGAATGAAGAAAAGAGAAGAATAGATAACTGCGGAAGTAGAAATTTTATTGATATAATTAACCGGCTTAAGTTTTCTAAATATGCGTTTGATACTATTGATCTTCTTTTTAATGTTTTTTATTTCATCATTTTTTTTTATTTAATCATCAATTGAAATTTTCTGTATTTAATATCACATTCACAAATTGTTCTGTATTTAAATTATTTTTGACAATTTAAAATTCTTAAATTGTAAATAATAATAAAAAAAAATATAAAACATACACACACATATGCAATTGCATAATTATTTTTACCCATATAAATTTGATTAGAGACCGGGGAGAAGGAGATGTAACAATCTAAAATTTTTAAATTATAAAATAATATGATTAAAAAAATATGAAACATAAACATTTTTTTTACAATTACATAATTTATTTTTTCATATAGATTTGATTATTAGAGGTGTGGAATTGGAGTAGGGGGTGGATGCGTGTGGGAGGGGGTAGAATTTATTTTAATTTCTTAAAAATAATTGAGGGTGGTGTGGGGGTGTGTGGAGATGGATGTACATGTGGAGGTAGGGTGGGAGGTGGCGGTGGGGGTGGATTTTTTAATTTTTATCACAATTTATTGAGAAATAAAATGATAATTGCGAGACATTTCAATATGAAGCAATTAGAACTGATACTTTAATATTATTCGTGCATCGCACAGGTACATATACTAGTATATTATAAAATAAAGGACGAAGCACCACAATTAGTTAAGTGACAAGCTATTGTTAAGCCACATGACAATTTTCAAGACAAAGTTAAATTATTGTAATAAAAGTTTTGAATTGTTTGAATATTAAAATACACCACTCTTTATTTTTTTTTTAAAAAATCATTAGCTTAAAAATAGAAATTTATTGTTGAAGAATTCTGAATAAATTGTTACGATCTTTCATAAACTTATTTCTTTTAAAACTTAAATGCTACAAAACATGCCTAAATAAAACTTATTTAAATATCAAAAGAAAGATAAAAATATATTAATAATAATAGTAATGGTAATAGTAATAAGAACAATAACAATATAATAATGATAATAAATAGTATTAACTGCAATAGTAATATTCGCAGTAGTAACGTGCATAGTATATGTTCAGACTACAGGATCTGAGGACTGACGGTAATTCGCGCGGCCATTCAGATCTATAAGTTAATATCGAAAAACCAATCGAAATATATAAGAATTTTATATAGCTTATTGACTGTATGGAAGATTAAATCTTTTTACCCGAGTAAGGGGCCTGTCAGAAGTTAATACATATTTTAGTTGAGTCCATGTGTCTAGTGATTTTAACCGTGAAAAGAGGCGCCACTTTTCTCATTTTTAACGGGCTTAAAAGTCACGGCTTGCTAGATGTAGTCACTAAGACAAAACCAACAAAAGCAGTACTAACTTCGACTGTACCGCCATCTTGGAACCAAGCCAAAAAACTATAGAATTTTTTTTTATATTTTGATAGATGTAGACACGTAATTTTTGACCCTCCGTGAGTTTAATATGTATATTTTGCGGTATTAAATATTTATATTTGATCCGATATTATTTTAACTCTTATTTTATTTTTAGTTAAAAATAATTAAATAAATAAAGTTACATTTTGAGATATTTTTTTTTTTTATAATACGAAAATTCAAAAAAAAAATATATTTTTCTTTCATTTTAATAAACAAGCTAGTGGTTTTATTACTCACTTAATTATATATATTTTTTATTTATTTTTATTTTTGTAAAATCTTATTGTATTTTTATTAAATATAAAAAATAATTAATTAATATTATTTTATATATTTTAAATATTTTTTTTTTAAAAAACTTTCTTTTTATCCTAAATAAAACTATCAACCATCCCCAATTTTTCTTCAACCCTCTCAACCTCCCACATCTAACCCCTATATATACACGCACTACAACATACGAACAACTTAGAAAAAACAGCAGCAAACAAAACACGGGAAGAAAGAGAACAACATTTTGAAAAAAAAAGAAGACAACTAAACATAGAACAAAAAAAACACACCACAGAGACAGAAAGAGACAACGAACAACAACAACAACAAAAAAGAGTAAAGAAGAAAAAGAGAAAGAAGAACAGATTTTGAAGAAAAAGAAGCAGACAAAGAGGAAAAACAAGCAAAACAGTAGAGAAAAGAAGAGGAAGAAACATACGCAGCAGAAAAGAAAAGAGTTTGGGGTCTCCGAGTTGAGTTTCTGGTGACGATGTTTGCTCCTTTACTCGATTTAATTTATCACACAAGTTCTTATCACATTTGTACTATTTTTTATAGGTTTTCGTTGTGAATCGGAGCCTGAATGAAATTATTTTAATGGCTTTTTATGTTAATTCATGTCTAGTTTATTACTTTTATATATGTAGTCCGTGCTTTACGTGTCCTTTAAAATTCGTTTGCCGATCTAAAATAATGTTAGTTAGGTTGTTTTTGAACTTTAAATGAGATAAGTTTAAAGTTATTAATGTTAAAAATGTGAAGTTATGTTTGGTTGATATGCTATTAGTGTGTAATTGTGTTATAAACTTCTCTTTACAACTCATACATGCATGCATGTAAAAACTAAAAAAAATAATACTAAAAGGAAGAGGAAGTTAGAAAGGTTGGAAAAATAGAAAGAATAGAAAGAAAAGATATAGAAAAACAGTTTCACGCGTAAAAAAACAACAACGAAAGATTGTATTTCGGAGTTTCGAAGTCTCCGTTTGCTATTTCGAGTTCACAGATTTGAAAATTAGATTCCCTCGCTTATTATTATTATTATTATTATTATTTTGAAATTTGTATATTACACGTTTATTGCTAGTTAAAAGGAAATGGATGTTTGCTTCCGTTAATTTTTGATTCACATAAGGTTCATGCAACTTTTTGCTCAAGTGTTGAATGTCCATGTGTATAATTATCTTATATGTTGCATTAATATTTGAATGTGTTAGGTTTGTGGGATTACATTAATAAACAGAAAACTGAAGTCTTGTATTATATTATTAGCTTATTATTCTTCTTTTATAAAAATAAAATAAAAGAGTTCTTTGATTATTAAGTTACGATAATGAATATGTTTAATAATCATCTTTTCTTTCATATTTAACTAAATACATTCAGATGTTTTTTTTTTCTTTTATTATTATTATTATTATTATTATTATTATTATTATTATTATTATTATTGTTGTTGTTGTTGTTGTTGTTGTTGTTTTTTAAAAAAAGATATCATGCACGGATACTCAATTTTCACAATGAAATTCGGCTTAGACTAAGTAATGCCTATTTAATTAATAATTAATTGTAAAGGTGAGTTTGAGTGAGATGGGTTACAGATTTATCCAAAACACGTTGTAAGAAAAGAGAGTAAAAATGAGAATAAAGTAGATAAGCTAAAATCATCATGAGTTTATAAGAGACAAATCAATGCCTTTAACGTTAGATAAATATTAGGTACGTTTTAAATATTTTTCTGAATTAAGAATGCGGCTTATGCATCTTTTTTGAGACATTTTAAAATTCAAGGATGCAATAATGCACCTTGAAAAATAATTAAAAAATAATTTTTTTAATGTCAAAGGTGTAGATAAACATTTTCGGTATATTAAAAATGAGTGAATTTAAGCCTTAACAATTTAAGTCAAGATAAGTCAATAAAAGCGACCATGCTAGAACCATGGGACTCGAGGGGTGCCTCACACCTTCCCCTCGGTCAACAAAATTTCTTATCCGATCTTTTATTTTCGCAAACCAACAAAGAGTCATTTCCTTTTGGTTAGGGATTCAATAAGGTGACTTGGAATACCACAACTCAATTCCAAGTGACGACTCTGTAAATAAACTAATCCCTATTCAATATTGTCACTTCAATTGGAAAAACCCTTCGACCTTTGAACCCTCAAGCGAAAAAGGGGGTGTGATATTTTTGGCGACTCCGCTGGGGAGAATATATGCATTCAAGATTTTGATATTGACTTTTACTTGCTTTAATTATTTTTATATTGTGTTTGTTGGCCTTATATGCTACTTGTCGCTCATTTACTGCTTTGATATTGATTGAACTGTATTATAAATTGTCTTCTCTCGCGCACCCCCTCCGAGTTTCTGAAATAGAATAGAAGGAATGCAGCGTATGCATCCTACTTTTTTTTTTTTTTTGAGATAGCCAGAGTGTCAAGGCACCTAGTGAAGGATTATAGTCACACATGTTAGGCGGGGTTCGGATCGACAATAAAGGCGGTGTTGCCCTGCTACCGATCAAGTTGTCCCTCCCCGGTTCGAGTGTCCGCTCGGGTAAGCCAGTCTAGACACCTATCCCTCTTAGGCTTAAACTTAGAAGAACTGAAAACTCATAATCTGGTTATCCCTATTAGGTACCGCTTTATTTGCATCATATGCATTTGATTTAGCGGGACTCAGCACAGGGTCCGGGTCTGTCTAGGAATGTTAACCTATTTTATAAAGACCAACATGTGCATCCTACGTGTTCTTTGACATTTGTTTGGAAGACTATTTATTTGTTGACCAGCTTTAGGCAACTTTAAAACGCAAGAGATTAAATTATCCTCACATTTAGGGAATCATTTTTTTTAAAAAAGAAAAGAATTTAAATGAAAGAAAATTTTTAGTAACATAGTTTTACGGTCTTCATGAACTACGAGGGTTTGATTCTCACATCTTAGTGGGATACGTAGGAAGTCCTTCCCAGGATACGACCCTATCTTTTGAAAAATTATTCATAGATTTATTGAGAAATATTTTGAAAATATGATTACTTTCATAATTATTTTTCGAATCCTAAAGTCTAATTTTTATATATCTTAATAGCCCAGAATCTTTAGGGATCATGAGGCTAAATTTTACCAAATAAAAAATATATAAATCTTAATAGCCTTGAATCTTTAGGGATTATGAGGCTAAGTTTTTACAAAAAATATAAATAAATCTTAATAGCCCTGAACCTTTAGGGGTCTTGATGCTACGTTTTGTACGCCATATATTTTAAGAACTACGCACACTTGATTCTCATCTTAATGAGATACGTAGGCAGTCCTCCATGGATTCGGTGGTCTTAACAAAAAAATAATTGAATTCTGACACATTAGTTTTCTCCAAAATCAAAATAATATTTAGTGGTTGGTTTGTGGCTAAATTGACATCTTACCCATACAACACCATGTCCAAAGAACAGACAAGATGACTCATAAAAAATGATATAGAGTCTGAGATGAGTTGGTGTAGATTTTTAGAAATGAGGAATAAGAAGAATTGGCCTGAAAAGTGAGAAATTTGGAGCAAAATATGAGAAATATGCTAATATTAAGATAGAAAAAGAAAGTTCTCACAAGGATTTTTACAGGTTTCAATGTTCACTTGCCTTTAAACTCCAAAACACCAAAGTTGGACATGTACGAGGGCCATGGTGATCCTTTGACTCATATGAAAAAGTTTTGTAATCAATTAAGAGGAGTAAAGGAAAAGAGAAACTGCTGACGGCTTACTTTGGAGAGAGTTTAACGGTGATAAATTCAGAATGATTAGGGCAAAAAAAAATAGATGATGTCGCAATGAGGGTGGAGATTCCATTAAGGCCAACGTGCAAATCAGTGGATAGAATATTAAGTTCGGCAATTTGAAAGTCACTCTACCCCTCATGAGGAAGGAGTTTTGATAGTCTGTTTTGTTCTGCTACCCGAATTATTTTAAGGTTGTAGTTCAAAATCTATTTTGTCTTATTTTATTATCATTTCTATTCAAATCCTTGTATCTTTCTGTCAATAAATGTGTGTCCATTTTATTTTATTTTATTTTATTTTTTATTATATATTATTTTGTTTTTCTTTTCTTTAAAGAGTTCTTTCTATGGTGATTCTAGTGATGTAATATGCATGTTGAATTCACAGACTGATCTTAAAATCTAATCTAATCCTGAAACATTTGATCAAGAAGATGGAGTCGAAAGAAAAAAACATGTAAGAAAATAAGTAAAGTATTGAGATGTTTGGTGATCAAGTCAAAGCCTCACTTAAATAAATTGAGGCAATCACTTTGCGAATCACAAAATGACTTAGTCATCAATGAGAAGGTCTATATCAAGTACTTTAAATGGATCAATCAGAGGTTATATAGTCTTCATTTTCAGGAAAACAAAAGGAAATTAACTTTAAAAATGCGTGAGTCCTTTAATTGGAGGAATGTGAATACAATTGGACCTTTCTGTTTGACAAATGCATGAGAAGTAGTGACATACATACTCAGTCAAGATCAATATTGAAAAAAAATATATGATCTTTATGTTCACTCTCAGATTGCATGTTAACTGCTTGCATTTTTAAGGATTGATATGACGAAGACATTTCATTCTGCTATCCAAATATTGTGTCATCCTTTATTATCCCTTTTGATCTTTAGTTTTATTTTATTTCGTACCCCGCTTTTGGAATTAAAATACAGTAAAAAAGTGTCAAGAAAGAGAAATATAGACAGAAAAAATATCAAGAAAAAGAAATAGAATCAGCAAAAATCTCAAAAAAAAAAAAGAAAAGTCAAGGAAAAGAAAAGAGTTCAAACAAAAAAAAATCAAGCAAAAGAACAAAATGCCTGAACTACGTTTGACCTGATTCTTGCTATGACAAGATACGTAGGCAGCCCTACTCTGAGGTTCGGTCTAACCAAATAAAAATCTAAGTTACCCAGTATGAAATAAAACTGGGGCAAAAGTTATTTTCTTTATGAGTCAATTCCAAAAGTTGTAAATCTCACCCGATATCATGTATATTTTTTGAGCCTCATGCCACCCTTTTTTTCTAACCCTTTCCAAAAGCTAAGTTACAACTAAGGAAAGATCTTCTGATCAATCTTTGAGAATGTCAAGGCTAAGCATGTTATGAGTATATAATGTTTCATATTTTGGGCGCCATTTTCCTTCGTTGGTCGAAAAAAAAAGTGAGAACAATAAAAAATGAGAGTCTTATTGGTGAAAACCCACTTGGACACAATAAGGTGACAATGAGTTGTGGGAACAATAAAAATGAGAGAGTCTTATTGGTGAAAACCCTCATGGGCACCATAAGGTGACAGTGAGTTGAGAAAGAAAAGAAAATGAGATACATTCATTGGCAAAAATCCATTGAGGTGCCACAAGTCGAAAGAAGATTGTAATTTAGAGTGAACAAATTCAACAGTGGCTTAGTTTCAAACTCAATAAGTGGGCAAAAGTTGACAAATGATTAATGTGAAAAGATCCGGTTGTTTAATTCAAAATGCATGTCACAATCACTAGAATCGGCTATCACACCCAAATAAGTTTTCCTTTATGTTGATTTAAAAAAGAGATGCCTATTATCTTTTTCTTTTTTTTTATTATTATTTTTGATTTTTTATCGTCAAATGAAAAATCATTGTCATCTTTCGCGTATTTTTGAGTCAAATTCATGTTAAGAAAAGTGAGGAAGGACTTCAAAACTTGCTACCAACTCCTTCAAAGGTACAGAGCAAGACAAAGGGCTGACGCACAAAGATAACATGTTTCAAAATAAATCAAAGTACTAAAGAATGCTTGTTATCCGCAGTTTTTGGACTCATAGAAATATGAAAGGTGTGTTTGAAGTTAAACCCAGAAGCATAATGCAAGAAATATATGATTTGAGTCAAAAAGTTCCAGTAGAATTTGAGGGTCAATACTAAACAAGTCAACAATACCTATCAATGATTTGCTATGGAGCTGAGCATGACAAGTAGAAGAGATTGCCTTAATGGTCAAATGCCATAAATCAACCACCGTGTTCTTAAATTAAAATTTTTTCTTTATATGAAACAAAAACATGTTACTTCCAAATCAAGGGCTTAAAAGCCTAAATATCATAAGAGACAATTTCTCACTTTTGAAAATGCAAGAGGTATTGCTACACATATTTAGTAATCACAATCATTGTGAAAACTTATCGTCCTATATCCTTAGGAGACACACTTCCTTGTCATTTTTCATGTGTTAGGTGATGCACTTTCTAACTTGAGCTTTAACTTCTAGAAGACACATTTTCTAGTTGAGTCATTTCAATTAACCCCTAGGAGACGCACTTCCTAGTCAGGGTATGTCAGTTTTCGTGTGTTAGGTAACACACTTCCTAACTTGAACCATTACTCCTAGAAGACACACTTTCTAGTTGAGTTATTTCATTTAACCCTTAGATGACGCACTTCCTAGTCTGGATAATTCAAGTTTCATTCATTAGGTGAAGCACTTTCTAACTTTAACCATTAATCCTAGAAGGCGCACTTTCTAATTGAGTCATTGCATTTAACCCCTAGGAAACACACTTCCTTGTCTGGGTATTTCAGGTTTCATGTGTTAGTAACGCACTTTCTAACTTGAACATTCACTCCTAGAAGACGTACTTTCTAGTTGAGTCATTTCATTTGACCCTTAGGAGACGCACTTCTTAGTTTGGATAATCCAAGTTTCATTCATTAGGTGACACACTTCCTAACTTGAACCATTACTTCTAGAAGACACACTTTCTAGTTGAGTCATTTCAATTAACCCCTAGGAGACGTATTTCCTAGTCAGGGTATGCCAATTTTCATGTGTTAGGTAACGTACTTCATGACTTGAACATTCACTCCTAGAAGACGCACTTTCTAGTTGAATCATTTCATTTAAACCTTAGGGGACACACTTACTAGTCTGGATAATTCAAGTTTCATTTGTTAGGTGAAGCACTTCCTAACTTGAACCATTACTCCTATAAGGCGCACTTTCTAGTCGAGTCATTGCATTTAACCCCTAGGAGATGCACTTTCTTGTCTGGGTATTTCAATTTTCATGTGTTAGTAACGTACTTCCTAACTTGAACCATCACTTCTAGAAGATGCACTTTCTAGTTGAGTCATTTTATTTAACCCCTAGGAGCCGCACTTCCTTATCTAGGTGATTTAATTTTCATGTGTTAGGAGACACACTTCCTAATTTTGATCATCAGTTTTACTCTGAAGAGACACATTTCTTTAGCAGGGCCTTGATTCACCCTCTTTACTGTACTTTTCAAAAATTGTGATCTGATGACACTCACATAATTTTCTAGTATAAACAGGGGGAAATTTTTTATTCGTGTTTATGTGACAGGACCCTCCTGAAGAATGTGAATTTATTTTATGCCCAGGACCCTCCTGAAGAATGAAAATTTATTTTTTGCTCAGGACCCTCCTGAAGAATGGGATGTTATTTTTCTATTTCACCTTTTATTTTGAGATCAAGAACATATTTGAAAATTAGGAAAAGTAAGTCCAGGAGCCCGCCTGAAGAACAGGGTGAAGAAATTGTAAGTTCAGGAGTCCGCCTGAAGAACAGGGTGAAGAAATTGTAAGTCCAGGAGCCAGCCTGAAGAACAGGGTGAAGAAAAAGGAAATCCAGGAGCCCGTCTGAAGAATAGGTTGAAGAAAAACTAATCTCAGAAGTTCGCCTAAAGAACAGGTTGAAGGAAAGTAAATCCAGGAGCCTGCCTGAAGAACAGGGTGAAGAAATACGCAAGCTAGGAACCCGCCTGAAGAATAGGGTGAATTTTCAAGTTCAAGTCATGAATATTCGAATCAAAATTTTAGAGAAATTATATTTTTCATTTGTATTTTTCATTTTTGATTTGGTTAGTCATTTGATGTAAAAAACAAAAGTCGTTAACCGAAAACTCAACGGAACCTCACTTGGTCTTTAACTCGTTCTCTCATTATTTTACCTTTGAACTACAGGTGACCTAATTTCCTTATAACCTAGAATATGTAGGCGATCCAAAACCAGGACTCAGTCACATCTTTTATTTTATTTTATTTTATTTTATCATCACATTTCGAATAATTTGAGGATCAAAAATCACTTCTTTGTCTACTTCTTTGTATGAAAACTCTTCGAGATTTCACACAAAGAGGGGAAAAATATCGACACGTAATTTTTGACCCTCCACGAGTTTAATATATATATTTTTCGGTATTAAATATTTATATTTGGTTCGATATTATTTTAACTCTTATTTTATTTTTAATAAATTTTTAGTTAAAAATAATTAAATAAATAAAGTTACATTTTGAGATATTTTATTTTATTTTTAATTTTTTTATAATACGAAAATTTTAAAAATATATATATTTTTCTTTAATTTTAATAAACAAGCTTGTGGTTTTATTACTCACTTAATTATATATTTTTTTATTTAGTTTTATTTTTGTAAATTTTTATTAAATATAAAAATTAATTAATTAATATTATTTATTATTATTAATTTATATATTTTAAATATTTTTTTTAAAAAAACTTTCTTCTTATCCTAAATAAAACTACCCCAACGACCCCCACTTTTTCCTCAACCCCCTCAACCTCCCACATCACACCCCTATATATACCCGCACTACAACACACGGACAACTTAGAAAAAGGAGGAGAAAACAAGAGAAAAAAAAACACGGGAAGAAAGAGAACAACATTTTGAAAAAAAAGACAACAATGTTGGCTATTTCTTGCTACATTACCACATCAATTGGTTTATATCTACAAAACTTTAGTGTTAGTAATTATGGACTGGTCTTGTGTCGGTTGATGCAAGTACTGCTGCAGTTCAACAGTGATGTTTTGCTTGACGAACTATGTTGGAAATGGCGTTCTACCACTAAATGTTTATGGCCACAGTCTATTCAGCCCGAGAGTCATTTTCATAAAAACAAGCTTTCTAAAACTTTTCTTTAAAAGTTAATGTTGTCCAAGTGGGAGAATGTTGGAATTATTTATTTTATGTATGTGGACTTAACATTAACTTTTTATTACATTAAAAGTAAAACGGGCTGATGTTATTAGTTGGT
Organism: Capsicum pubescens; assembly: GCA_030864215.1. Classification (NCBI taxonomy): domain Eukaryota; kingdom Viridiplantae; phylum Streptophyta; class Magnoliopsida; order Solanales; family Solanaceae; genus Capsicum; species Capsicum pubescens. The sequence goes on from CM061540.1 coordinate 96,199,700, forward strand.
GGACAAGACATAGGCTGTGTATTCATACGGATTCCATATGGGCTTGTATCCATTTCATGTTATTGGTGTGGGCTGGCAATAATGTAGGCCTGTAGTAGACCTGTGAGCCCATAATGGGGGGTGCACTAGGTTAAGGCTTTTAAGCCTATAAATATAAGGCTAGATCCTCTCTCTTGGCTTTAATATAAGACGTATTCCCATATGCTGCCAGCCGTCATAAGCAAAGAAGAGGAAGACCCAGCCTTGTCCGTCTTCAGTTACATATTGTAATGGCGGACAAACCATCTCCGGTTACGTGATATAATGGCAAACAAAGGTACGCATCTTTATACTCGCATATTCCTTACTTTATAGGTATTCTTGTTTTAAAACACATGAAAACTTATGCAAACTACTCCCTTTTCAATAGTTTATTATACGGTGGTCATCTTTTTCATCAATCACATGCAAATTCTTTATTAGGAAATATGAACATTTGTAAATCAAGAAAGAAACCCTCTCATTCGTTTATAAAACAATAACAATCCATAACATTGTTAGGACAATGAGTTTCATAACAAGAGAGGTAATTACGCAAATCATGCTCTCATATAAATTTTCAAACTAATAACACATGTACACATGAAAATAATTCAAGTTTAAGAAAAACAACCTCATAGTTTATATAAAATTTCATCATAATATGGGGCTTACATTGCATGCTCTTCAACAATTTCAAAACCCATCTCATGTACGAAATTAAATACCTTAAATGCTTGTTTAATCGATAAATTTATGCCAACAGAGTTTAGGATAGTCCCACATACAAGAAATTTTGCATTTTAAGATTCAACTATTCTGGTTTGCCTTGTAGGACAGTAGAACCCATATCCTTTAAAATGAGCTCGATAACCAATGAAAAAAACAAGCGAGGTTCTAAATTCAGTTTTATATAATTTACTTCCACAGGACATCCCCAAACTCAAAAATAATTTAAACTGGATTTTCTATTGGCCCACAACTCAAAAGAGGTTTTAGGGACACGATTAAGAATGTACATGGATGTTTTAATACCTTCACCCAGACGAACTCACGTAAGTTAGATCTACTCATCATACTTCTCATCTTGTCTTTTAAAGTATGGTTTTTCCTTTTAAGATACTGAAAAACTTCTGAAACATTTTTAATTTGCAAATACTAACAATATACTTTAAAACATATTTAGACACGTTTCAGATTTAAATTTAAGACGGAGTGCGTCATGATCATTATTTTCAATTATTTTTCTCATGAACTGAGTAATAGGGTTCAAGATCTATGTAAAAATATCTGATACCAAGTGTTAAATTAACATAGAAACACACCATAGGTTCACATAAACTAAGAACACCTATAAAGTAAGGAATATACGAGTAGAAAGATGCGTATCTTTGTCTGTCATTATATCACGTAACCGGAGATGATTTGTCTTCCATTACAACATATAACCGAAGACGAACAAGGCTGAGTCTTCCTCTCCTTTTCTTATGACGGCTGACAGCATATGAGAATACGTCTTATATAAAAGCCAGGAGAGGGCACCTAGGATTATATTTATAGGATAAAAGCCTTAACCTAGTGCACCCCCCATTAAGGGCTCACAGGTCTACTATAGGCCTATACTATTGCCAGCCCACACCAATAACATGAAATGATACAAGTCCATATGAAATCCGTATGAATACACGGCCTGTGTCTTGTCCACCAACTAATAACATCAACCCGTTTTACTTTTAACGTAATAAAAAGTTAATGTTAAGTCCACATAAAATAAATAATTCCAACAAATAAAACATAAAACAAAAAAAACCCATAAAGACAGAAAGAGACAACGAACAACAACAACAAAAAAGAGTAAAGAAGAAAAACAGAGAAGAACAGATTTTGAAGAAAAAAAAGCAGAAAAAGAGGAAAAACAAGCAAAACAGTAGAGAAAAGAAGAGGAAGAAACATACGCAGCAGAAAAGAAAAGAGTTTGGGGTCTTCGAGTTGAGTTTCCGGTGACGGTGTTTGCTCCTTTACTCGATTTAATTTATCACACAGGTTCTTATCAGATTTGTACTATTATTTTTATAGGTTTTCTTTGTGAATCGAAGCCTGAATGAAATTATTTTAATGGCTTTTTATGTTAATTCATGCCTAGTTTATTACTTTTATATATGTAGTTTGTGCTTTACGCGTCATTTAAAATTCATTTGCCGATCTAAAATAATGTTAGTTAGGTTGTTTTTAAACTTTAAATAAGATAATCTTAAAGTTATTAATGTTAAAAACGTGAAGTTATGTTGAGTTGATATGCTATTAGTGTGTAGTTGTGTTATAAACTTCTCTTTACAACTCATGCATGCATGCATGTAAAAACTAAAAAAATAATACTAAAAGGAAGAAGAAGTTAGAAAGGTAGGAAAAATAGAAAGAATAGAAAGAAAAGATATAGACAAATAGTTTCACGCTTAAAAAACAAAGAAAAGGAAAGATTGTATTTCGGAGTTTCGAAGTCTCCGTTTGCTATTTTGAGTTCACAGATTTGAAAATTAGATTCCCTCTCTTATTATTATTATTATTATTATTATTATTATTATTATTATTATTATTATTTTGAAATTTGTATATTACACGTTTATTGCTAGTTAAAAGGAAGTGGAGGTTTGCTTCCGTTAATTTTTGATTCACATAAGGTTCACGTAACTTTTGCTCAAGTGTTGAATGTCCATGTGTATAATTATCTTATATGTTGCATTAATATTTGAATGTGTTAGGTTTGTGGGATTGCATTAATAAACAGAAAACTGAAGTCTTGTATTAAATTATTAGCTTATTATTCTTCTTTTATAAAAATAAAATAAAAGAGTTCTTTGATTATTAAGTTACGATAATGAATATGTTTAATAATCATCTTTTCTTTCATATTTAACTAAATACACTCAGATGTTTTTTTTTTTTTAATTATTATTATTATTATTATTATTATTATTATTATTTTTAAAAGAAGATATCATGCACGCATACTCAATTTTCACAATGAAATTCGGCTTAGACTAAGTAACGCCTATTTAATGAATAATTAATTGTAAAGGTGAGTTTGAGTGAGATGGGTTACGGATTTATCCCAAACACGTTGTAAGAAAAGAGAGTAAAAATGAGAATAAAGTAGATAAGATAAAATCATCATGAGTTTATAAGAGACAAATCAATGCCTTTAGCGTTAGATAAATATTAGGTACGTTTTAAATATTTGTCTCAATTAAGAATGTGGCTTACGCATTTTTTTTGAGACATTTTAAAATTCAAGGATGCAATAATGCACCTTGACAAATAATTAAAAATTATTTTTTTTGATTTATTTAATATCAAAGGTGTAGATAAACATTTTCGGTATTTTAAAAATGAGCGAATTTAAGCCTTAACATAATTTATCCAAATAATTTAAGTCAAGATAAGTCAATAAAAGCGATCGTGCTAGAACCATGGGACTCGAGAGGTGCCTCACACCTTTTCCTCGGTCAACAAAATTTCTTACCCGGTCTTTTATTTTCGCAGACCAACAAAGAGTCATTTTCTTTTGGTTAGGGATTCAATAAGGTGACTTGAAACACCATAACTCAATTTCAAGTGGCGACTCTGTAAATAAACTAATATCTATTCAATATTATCACTTCAATTTGAAAAATCCTTCGACCTTCGAACCCTCAAGCGAAAAAGGGGTGTGACAATAGAGTCTTGATCTTTCATGATTATTATACAAAAGAAATTAGATCTCCAGCATAGATATAAAAATTATCTAACCGAACATAGTCACGGCCGGAGAGAGAGAGTAAATAATTATACATAAAATAAAATACCTTTAATGGCCGGATACAAGACCAAAATAGTAATAACGATAAGCTTTTATTCCATACTTGAGATTATTTTATAAGAGATAAGAGAGAGCACTCTAAGCTAGAGAGAGAAAATGAAAAAGAGAAGATAAAAAGATTAAAATTTCTGCCTTCCCTAACAAATGAAGGCATCTATTTATAGGAAGAAAAAGGTATCTACAAATAGTATTATTGGTCCCATATCCGGGTCCTATGTACAATGGATCTACTATGTAGGAATAGTACTAAGGGTCCCACATTCGGGTCCCGTGCACAGTAAATATACTATGTGCATTACACTTTCTTTTTCCTTTTAATTTTCTAAGAAATTATTCAGTTCTTGCAATGGCTTCATCAGATAGCGATTTATCCGAAGAAACAGGCTGAGAATCCTGAACTTCTTCGTCGGCGATAAAATCTGGTTATACTCTTCATGAAAGTATCTGACTTATCATGATTATCAACTGATTTCATCAGATTTCTTCGAACTTTTTCCAAATGTTTTTCAATCATCTCGATCCTATCTCCGTCATGGACAGAGATTCTTCTAGCAATATGCTTTAATGATTTATCCTCGACAATATCTTTTCGAGGGCTATAGAATATTTCTGAATCTTCTTTCTAATAGTATACAGGAGTTCTTGTCCATACAATATTTTTGTTTTGGGATCCTTGCACATCAATTTGTCCCCAAAATTATTATAAAATATCCTATATAAACAAGGGATTTGTTCTTTAATGAATCCTAGTTCTGGAGTCCATTTATGAATCCAGGGAATAGAAAATTCAATAAACAAGTACATTTGATCAATTTTATCTAAATTACAGATATGATCTGCATGATATAATCCATTCAGATACGGGGATACTTTGGTCCATTCTTTATATCACTTGAGGAATGGATCAGACAATATCTGAACGGCCGGACCGTGATAAGACCACAAATCTATAAACCAGTTAGGGATGGGTTCTACAAATATCTTTGTGCATATCTTTATAAATCAAGTATGCTTATGTCTGTCGTTATTATAATAAAAAGCTTTAGAGAAAGCTTTAATGTAGTCCCAATAAGTGAAATTGATCTTGGAACCTTTAAGCAATATCTGCTTCTCAGTCATTGAGGTCACTCCCCAATCTTCTATGGATATGATCCGTTTAATAACAATTTTAGAGAAATTATAAACGTTCTCTTCACTGTTGTACCCAGAGAAATGTTCAAATTTTGTACTCCCTGTGGTAATGAGAATCGTTTCATAATAAGTGCGGGTTTTGTATGACTTACCCAAAAAGTATAAATTATTTATCAAATATTTGTGGAGAATCTCCCACGATCTATTTTGCCTCTGAATCTCAGAGTTTTTGATAAAAAATATCATTTCTTTATTTTTAATTTGTTCATAGGACTTGATATCATCATTGTCCTTTTTCTTCGCAATTGAAATAAACATATCATTTTTTTGTGCTGCCAGATAGGATTGCAATTGCTCGTATAACGGGCTGTGTTCTAGAATATCATCCAGATGGATCGACTGTGATGATGAAGATTCATCTTTTTGCGGTACTTTGGAGTTTATCAAACTCCTATTTCCCATTTGTATAACTGGGGAATTGGACGAGGATCTGTATGACGATCCTGAATATGATCTGATTGTTGGGGATGATCTTCCCCTTCCTCTGGAGGCTTGTCTTCCTCCTGATCTACCTTGACTTTTTCCTCTGGCTATTTGCCATGGTGGATCAGTAGCCATACTTCAAATAAGACAATTAATCAGATATTTTCAAATCATACCAATCAATATCTCTAATTTCTTCATAATTGAAGACATAAAATTCTTCTTCAATCATATCATTGATGATTTTATCAATTATGAGATTTTGAATGTCTCTGTATAACGAAATTACCTTCAAAATGGTGATCAAATTTTTTTCAGGAAGAAAAGATGTATAAAAATTTATTTTTAATTTAGATATTCCCTACATAAGAAATCAGGGAGGGAATTATCAATTCCTTTTTTATATTGAATTTCAAAATCAAAGTAGGCTAAATGAGCTTGCCACCTTGCAAATATTAATTTTGAAGCATCAAGTTTAAAATATTTATCAAACATATATTTTACAGATTGAGCATCAGTTTTTATCAAAAACTTTTGATTATAAAGATCATCCTGAAATTTTAGAACATATTTAATAATGGTTAGCATTTCATGAGCTACCGTAGCATATTTTTATGACTATTAGTCCATTTACCTGAATGAAATCTTATTAAGCATTCAGTTTTATCGTGGGGATTAACTTGTTTCAATATTCCTCCATAACCAATATTCAACGCATCAGTCTCAATAATTTTTTGCCAAGCAGGATTGGCTAAAGTTAAACAGGATAAAGATTCAACACGCTGTTTAATACGTTTAATAATATTGATGAGATTATCGGTCCAAGATCCTTTATAATCTTTTTTTAGTTTAGCGTATAAAGTGTCTAAATCGCGAGATAAATTCTCATAAAAGGGGAAAATATAATTCCGGCTTCCCAAAAATCTCTGTATTTGAGTCTTGTCAGTTATAACATCAGGAAATTTAGAAGCAAAATCAATGAATCTTTGGATGGGAGTAATCTTCCCTTGACAAATATTGTGTCTAAGAATCTAACATTTGTTTGAAATAAACTCATTTTTGGTTTCGATATCACCAAACCATTCTGTATCACAATTTTCTTAAAAATATCAAGATGCTAGATATGTAATTCAAATATTTTAGAAAACACAAGAATGTCATCAATATAAATGATGATGAAATCCATATAAGGATTAAATACATCATTCATTATTTTCTGAAATTCTGATAGAGCATTTTTTAAACCAAAAGGCATGACGTTCCATTCATATTGCCCAAAAGGAACATTAAAAACAGTTCTATAAGTATGCTCTTTGAAAATTTGAATTTGCCAATATCCAGATTTTAAATTAAATTTAGAAAATATATTGGCATCATATAACCGGGATAAAAAATCTTTTTTATTTGGAATAGGATACCTAATTCATTTTAAATATTTATTCAGAGGTTTGTAATTTATTACCAACCTAGGAACACCACGTTCCTTTTCTGCTGTGTTATTAACATAAAAAGCAGTACATGACCAAAGAGATTTTGAAGGTTTTATTAAACGCTTTTGTAACAGATTATCAATCTCTTTTTTACAGAATTCAACTAATTCAACATTCATTTGACAAGGTCGCGATTTTGTTGGGATATTATCCTCACAGAAATTATCATCATAAGAAAGAGTAACAATATGCCTTTTGTAATTCTAAAAAGCACTGGGGTGATCAATACAAATATCAATAGTCATTTGTTCGGAAATTAATTTATTTTTTTCCTGTACCTTAGCAGATTTCATCGTATCACAAATAATCATTCTAAGTAATTCAAGATGTAAAAAATTAATATGTCTTTGCTTCATATCAATTAAAGTATTTATATCCCTAGTTACCAGATCTGTAACAAAAGAATAAGATATCTCTTAATTCTTGTAAGTACCAGTAAATTCTTTTGCATCAATATGAGTATAAGGATAAACAACATTTATAAAAGGAGTTCCAAGTATAATTGGAGGGTCTAACTGATTTTTTACCAAAAAGAAAAAATGTGGAATGCACACTTTATTTTGGCAAATATGAGTATTAGGCAATTTATACTCTATATCAAGAGCATGTCCAGATGCCGATTTAACTATATGAGTAGTTTTTTTAAAAATATCTTGTGGGAATTAATCCTTCTTGTATGCAACTAACATCTGCGCCACTATCAATCATATCAATATTAGTTACAGAGAAATAATTATTAATCAAAATAGTACATTTAATATATCATTTATGGGCAGTAACAATTTGCATCATACCTAAAAAAATAATCATTTTCAAGTCAAGGGAATTTTGAATATCATCAATATTATCATTTTCTTCAGAAATCTGTTCTTTCCCTTTAGAATTTTTCGTGTGAGAAATATTTTTCTCGATTTGCGAAATTCTGTGATCACAAATAATTTGATTTTGTTTAAGAGATTTAATATCCTTTTTTAAGTTTTCAACTTGAATTTTTAAATCATCAAAAGAAGTATCTTTGCCAGGAGTATAACTCATAGCAAGTCGTCTATTAACTTCTACTAAATAATAAGACATAAAATTATTGCTATCAACAATTTTAGGAGTAAAGGTATTGCTATCAGCATGTTTAGAAGTACTAGGTTTTGAACTAGTAGACAAATTAATAATCTTTTCACGTATTTTTCATCCGAAACTTCTTTCAAAAGTTCTAACACATTTTCAGAAGTAATATTTTAAACATTTAAATCTTCAAACTGGGATTGCAAATTATAAAATGCGTCATCACAAGTGCAGGTATCACCTTGGCAATCGGAACAATTATTAACATTATCATTATCCAATGAATCAGGCAATTTAATATCATTTTCTAATTCAGATTCAGTATTATAATTAGATTCCGAACCTGTGTATAATAAATCATAAACTTGATCATGCACATCATCAGCAAGACCTAAAGATTTAAGCTTTTGGAGGTTACAATTTGGAGCAATATGCCCAAAATTACCACATCTATAACATTTAATCTTAGCAAGATCTCGCTTAGACCTATTTTGGCAAATCTAGTAGATTTCCTATATTTTTTTCTAGTTTCACGTTCTTCTTTAGACCTGTATATAGATCTCTTTTTTCTATAAGGCTGATCAATTTTGGAATATCTATTTCCTTTCTTCCTAGAAGTGGAAGCTGGTTCAGATATACCAAACTGGGTACAAAAATCTCCTATATGAGATTTTTCTCTAAGCTTATAAAGCTTAATTTGTCTAGTCAATTTTAATTCATTACACAGGTTTAAACCTTCTTGTGTACAAGCTTCTATCAAGTGACCATAGGTATGGTTTCCCCAAGGAATTTCACCATAGGAGCCTCTAAGAGCTTTTCTAACCCTTTCGACAAATAAAAGAAGAAGTTCGTCTATAAACTTGGCCTTTCAATGTTCATAACTATTTTTGAGTAATTCCATAACCCTACTTAGAAAGGCGTCTTTATACTACCTAAATTCTCCTAGGGTCTTACATGTAAGCCCATTTAAGAGAGTACGAATATTTTCATACTCGTTGGTAAATCTACCATTAAAGTGTTCTAAAATTGTAAGAATGAGCATATAAACAACATCTTCCCTATTTGCAGGGAGGGTTCTTCCTAGACTATCAGTACCTTGAGTAGTAGCTATAGCATTAAAGATTGACTCTCTTTTCTCTTGAGTCAAATAATTGTCCCACCAACCACAAAGTTGGCCAATAAAACCAACAACTATCATTTTACAGATAACTTTATCTGTTCTATTATTTACATTACCAGTGGCTTTACACACCATTGAATATATCATCATGCGGAGTACGAGGATCGTTCATTTCCTCTCAGTTAATCCATCAAGATTCTATTCATAAATATCATCTCTGCTATAAGACGTATTAGTCTGATTCCAATCCCTTTCCTCTATAAGAACATCTTGAGGAGTGGGCTGTGGATAGTAATAAGTTTGCATGCGAGGTGAATTGGCATATCTGTGATTTTTACTCGGCTATTTTCTAATGATTCCTTTGAGCTTATTAAGCTTTGATTTAGTCTAATTTTTCAAATCAGGAGTGGTTTCTAGACTATCAGTAAAGGCATTAGACAAACAATGGGTCTAATATTTAAATCAGAAAATTTTTTATCAAGAAGCTATTCTAAATCATGTAAAGGTGATTTAAATTTAAATCCCTCAATATCAGGGGGTCGTTGAATACCGGTTTTAGTCATCAAATCTTCTGTCTTGCTTTCGGAAGAGGAAACAATATTAGTAGAATTTGGGCTAATACTCAGTTTCTTTATCAAATCAATTAACTGATTGAGTTTCTTATCAAGAGAGGAAATATGTTTTCCTAAAACTTTCACATATAAGATCAAATAATTATTTTGAGAAATCAAATTATTAATTTCTGCAACAGTTACCTTAGCAACTTCATTATCAATGAATTTTTGAAATGCAAAAAATATAATACGCGTATTATTCGGTAATATAAAAGGATCTTGGGGAGGGTAAACAGCTTTAACAATGTTACCACTATTATCTTGATATGTTATTTCAAGCACCTTAACATTTAATGACAAATAGGTGGTTATAAACCAAGGTACAAAGCACATAATTTGATTATGCAATGCACAAGTTTCATACAATTCTTGAGAAATATTATTCATCTCTTCAGGACTATAAGTCTAAAAAAACCAAGTTCGAAACTGGTTCCATTTTTTATTAAAAAAATTCTTTTTAATATAATTTCTTGCCTGAAATCCAGGACTAAAATTAATTTGGTGTGGAATCATTAAATATTATTTGGATTAAAGTTCATTTCAGAAGCAATATGAATATCTCTAAACCACACATGAACTTGTAGGCAAACCACCACAAAAACATCTTTCTCATTTTCTCTAAACCTCTATCAATAACAACTTTCAGGCACTAGCCCAAGAAAACACACATAGAATTTTAACTAATCATGATATAAGGAGAGGTCACTAAAAGGTTAGAACATGAGGACCTGAAACATAAAAGAATAACTTTGACACTCAACTGAGGCCTGAAGAATAAAGTATCAATGACATAAACTTTTCAGAGAGGTCTGAACTGAGGACATACATGACATAAACTAAATTTTTCTGATCATTAGAGGTGTAGCGTGAGCACCTGAAATTGAACATACTGTAAGGTATGGGTACATGAGGCATGAGACGCATGACCTGAGTTTGGAGTTCATGATTTCATGGAACATGATTCGTACTACTGAGTGAACTGGAACTCCTTATATTAGAAACTGAAAGCGTACATGGTTTTTCTATAAAGTGCATGAATATGAACTTTGATGATAGAGCTGACATGTTAGGCATGAGTAGATATCATGATGGCTAAAAACTTTGCACTGAGATAAGAATAGTTTGGGAATCGTCCTCCCTTACTACTTCTCTACACATACTGGCACTACTACTAGAGTCTGAGAGACTGACTTGGTTACTTGTTCTTTCATCTCCCCCTTAGATTTAAGCCATCATCTTAAGTCTGTGACCACTTTACTAAACTCTAAACTAAACTGCAATCACTTTACTCTAGAGTCTGGGGTATAATAATACACATGAATGATAAAATCATCCACACCATCATACTTAATCTCGAATCAACAAACTTAAATTCATGCATACACTTTTCAAGCCTACTGATTCACCTTTCGTACAACTAGCCCCACGAATATATAATCTGCTCAATCTGGATAACGCTATCCCAACTCTACTACTGCTAAACATCTGGGTTTATGCTTCTAACTCTAGATCATATACTAAAAAAGGGATTCTAAGAAGGGATCTGAAAGCATATCTGTGTTTAGCTTAATGCACAATTTTCATGAATATAAATAAAATCCTTCAAACTTTAGGACTTAAAAGCACTGTTGGGATACTTTATAGCCTGTGTAAAATCCCATAATTGTCTGTAAGGACTTTCTGAGAAAGCTCTACCTGTAGGAATTTGAGCTTGGCTAATCTGTTACCTCGAAACCAAGGCGGAGTTGGCATAAATAAGAATGAAGCATGATGAGAATCTATATAAGTTCCTTAAAGAACCTTTCTGTAGCATGATCTGAGAAATGAAAGAAGGAAAACATTTCTTAAATGCCCTGTAGCATCTCAAATAAAAGTACATATGTCTCTGTACCATTCCGTAAGACTCTACTAAACAAGAATTTATAGACACCCTAGTGAACTTGAACTCTGTGCTCTGATACTAAGTTTGTAACGACCTGAGACTACCCCCTAGTCATCACATGGTGCTTGGAACCACAAGTGATCCCAAGCTAACCCATGAACTGACATACTATTAAGCAACAAAATTATAACATAATAAATAGTTGTTCTGCTATATGGAAACATAATTATACTGAAAATCTAAAATAGATACAATACTGATAAAGCTTTACAGTCTGATAAATCTGAAAAATGAAACTAAAATTACATGACTGACTCTAACTGACATCTATAAAGCCACTACTATACTGACTATAGATAGCTGGGACATGCCTCTAACAACTTCTAGTCAATACACATGAAACTAAATGAACTATACATGAATTAAAACTGTCTGGAGTTCCCAAAGTAGGAGAACTCATCACCTGCTGGCTAGAATCTACAACTATCTGATCGTGATATGCGGGCTACAACTGATACCTATATTATGAAACAATGTAGCCACACAGACGTATTTATGGATCAGTACTTCTGGATTGTACTGAGTATGCAGGGGTGAATGCAATAAGTAAAACTAATTTCATATGTAATCGTAAAACATGCATGCTAAGTGTAAGCAGACTCACCAATAGGCTGGAATAAATTGAAAATTGAAATATCTTAAAGCAAGAGTGATAAACATTTTCTGATAAGATGGTGAATATCTACACTTAGTTTCTATAAACTTTACTTTAATGATATAAGTATAACTGAAGCAGGGATATGATAAAATATGGATACTATATGAATACTGAGTCTGAAACTACATGACGGAGACTGACATAAATTGAGGATATGCATATACAATTACATTGAGCACGAATGCATAAACATACTAACTTATCTGATTAACTGAATGACTAATAGCTGAATATTAGGTGTGTAAGACTGAACTGTACTTAGTCTGCATATCCCATGTTGTAAATTTGTTGCTCTAAATTTGTTATACTTTAAAGGAATATCCCATGTTGCTCTAAATTTGTTATACTTTAAAGGAATAACTGTACTTAGTCTGAATATCCCATGTTGCTCTAAATTTGTTATACTTTAAAGGAAAATATAATTTAACCTTTATTTTTCATGGCGGATCAGTTAAAAGATGCATCTTAGCAACATCGCCACTAGCTGTGTATAAGTTTGAACTACGTTTTGACCTGGTTCTTGTCCTGAAAAGATACGTAGGCAACCCTATATTAGGGTTCGATCTCTTCACTATTTCAGAATAATTTCTCAGGTATTCAAAACCGGGAAAATTTTCTGAAACAGTTCAAAGACGCTCTCTAATGTCTAAATCCAAATCTTAATTACATTAGTACCTAGATGGCCTACCTTCAGTTTCTTACCCAATTTTGGTTCGAGGTTACCTAGCTTCTTTTTTCGAATGTCATAAACCATTAAATTTATGGAGTATCGATCCTCACTTTCAAAAGCAAGGATTCATTATTCTTTCAGTTATAATAATTTCCCCAACTGCAGAGAAATAATGTCATAATTCCTTCAATTTTTGATTTTTTTTCAACATACTGATGTTCTTCACATCCTCTAGATCATTTGATCGAAACAATTTTGATGTTAAAAGCAGTTTCTTTTTGGTCGTCATTCACATTATTTTCAAGTATGATCACCATTTTTTTTACAATCATACATATCGCATACAAATTCACAAATTTGCCTGAACTACGCAGGCCTAATTCTTATTTTCATAAGATACGTATGCAACCCTTATTTTGGGTTCGGTCCTATTTTATTTAAATAAAAAAATAATTTTGACTTGGTTGATACCAATAGAGTTAGGAGTGTGCATGAGAAAGAATAAATTGGTATGATGAAAAGGTTCGACTTTATGGTAAACTATAGGTTCCTTTGGTACCTTTTATCACACTTCAGTAATGCTTGAAAAAATTCTCTTGCATTCATCTAAGAGAAGAACGAAGCCAGCCTCATAGTTTCATATGCATGAGTGATGAGCTTTAGTTTAATTCATTGTATTGTATTGTTGATCTAGAACTTGACCATAATTTCTATTGAGGCAAAATTCTAAGCTGCACTTGGTTTAAAAAAGGACCGTAGTCCTTCTTTGTCCCGAATGTGCCTTTCACAGCCCACCAAATGACATTAATCCCTAGCATTTCCTATTTTGAGCCTAAAATCTTTTCTTTGAATAATTGCATCTGAGCCTATACCTTTTTGAGTGCTTACATGCACTGTCTCTCTCTTGGCCCTACCTCCTTGAGCGCATTAAATGCGTGCAAATTGCGGATGAAGATTCAAGATTAAAAATGCAAAATGCAAAGAATATATTGTCCCACATGAAAAAAATAAAAAAATGACTTCAAAAGAGAAAAACACGCCACAATAAAAAGAGAAAATAGAAAAAAAGAACAAAATGTATATATATACATTCTTGAAAAAAAGGGGGAGAAATGCTAATACAAGATTCAAAAGAAGTCGAAGAAAATACAAAACAAGGAACAACATAGAACAACTAAGAAGATCACATATCAAAGAGCAACGAACATCAAAATCACAAATGTAGTGTAATGCTCATTGAGTGATTAGTCACTTTCGTCCCAAATGTAATTCCCTGCAAAATCCTCTTCCAGTCTGAGCCTTAGAGCATATTTGGTAAAGCAAAAATCCGAGTCAAAATATTTAAGAAATATTCTCCCAAGTATGAAATACTTTGAAATCATGTGGGAATCTATTTGAGCATGAATTAAGATCATAGAGGTCCCCTAACTCATGAACGAGTTGAAAACTTTCCTATCGTTCAAGTTTTAGTGACCATCAAAATTTAGGTCAACTTCAATCGACCATATCTCGTTGTATATGAAGAACTGGATGGATTTATATATATCAATGAAATATATTTGAATTATATTTCCAACGATACCAATTTTGCCAAAATCCGATATCGGAGCAAAGAGTTATAGCCATTTTACTCTAGCATATCAATCTGGAAAAGGATGACGACGTTTCTGACGGGCTGTCACGTTTTTGACGCCATTTCTAACGATGTCGTCACTTTCTGATGACGTCGTCAGCCTTAGGCAGAAAATCGAAAATTCGACCCTTTTGTGACGATATTTTGTGACGGCCTATCACGGGTCTAACAGCCTGTCACGAATGTCGCCAGCCATCTTTTTTCAGCAATTAAGGGGCATTTTTAAAAGGGTATTTTGGTCTTTTCCACCCATTTTGACCCTCTATATATATCCAAGTAAAGAATAAAACTTCATTTTTCTTCTAATTCTCTCAAGAATATCTAGGGTTTCATTCAAGAACCCTAATCTTCCAAAATTCATCCATAAATTCTTCAAGGTTTCTTCAAGAATCAAGTTTCTCATAGTGTGGGCTTCAAGAATTTATTTATTTCAAGTGTGGATAAAGTTTCAAGCACTAAAGTTCATCCAATTTCAAAGGTTAAGGTATGTAGATGTTGATTCTTGGGTCCCTTTCATCCAAGAAGCTCAAGAACCCTTTTTAAAACTAAAAGATTTTTATGTTTATGAGTTGTTAATGATTTGTATGAGTTGAAATGAATGTTTAATGTGTTGTTGAGTTTTTATTTATGTTTTCCTACAAAAGTTATGAGCTTTGACCCTAGTATGTGGAATTCATGTGATGTTTGTGATAGACCCTCTTGAAGTTGTTTTTCTATGTGATGTGTTCATGACTTTTGGGTGTAGAAATGGTTGAATAAGTGAAGAACGTTCCCCATAGGTTTGATAAAGAGTTTAGGTGAAGCATAAGGGCCACTATAGTATGTTGAATAGGAAAACCCAAATTGTGAGCTAGTCCATGGATGCCTTAGTGAGTGAAATGTGCCAAGATAGCATGAAATCCCCAAGTAGGTGTAAAATCGGTCGTGTCCAATGCTTGTTGAAAGACCTTAGTGAACAAGTCGAGATATGATGGTTGTAAATTACCCGATTTTGTTCTCTTGATATATGCTAAGCTTTTAATACATGTCAAGCGGTTAGAAAGTAAATAGTGACGTGTTAGTATGAAGTTTCCCCCAAATCAAGTGATATCCAAATACATAACAAGACCGATATAGGTATGAAGTACTTGATGTAAGATCTCGTTGAATGGGGTATAATATAATAGCATGTCTTCCCTAGGCTAGTATATGATAGTGAACCGATGTTGATGATCCTTAATGGTTTGGAGTGACCCTTTGGTAGTTGTGATGATGAATAGAGGCCTATGTTTCCTAAATTCTTAATGCGATGTCCTAAGGATCTTGAGAGGGAAAATATGTTATGATGCTCAACTACTTTAAGTGATTCTTCAATGATTGTGATAATACATGAATCATTGTAATGATGAATGAATGCTTGTAATGATGAATAAATGATTGTAGTGATGAATGGATGACCGTGATGATGCATGAATGATTTGTGATGAAGAATGATTATGTCTTACTTTTATGTTGTCGAGTCCTGGGGGTATTTATACCAGAAAATAGAGTTGTTGTCTAGAGCTCGTGTCAGTTTCTCGATAATTCCAATTGAGCCATGATTCTCAAAACTCGGTGAACTATAGAACTCTGTATCCTCAGACAAGTGCGAAGCTTAATAAAGCTCAGTAATCTCAGTTATCTCTGTAATCTCTGTATCGCTAGTAATCTAGACTCAGACCTGTAATCAACTCAGTTCTAATAGTATTCAAGTCATTCAATCCTAATCTCAGAAGCGATTCAAGTAATCTATTCAAGCTTTGTATCATCAGTCAGATACCATAATTCGATATCTTTTCTGTCAGATACGGAACAAAGTGATCTCAGCGTAACTCAGTCAGAACTTTTGAGTAATATGATCAGTGTCAGATTCAGTTCAGCCAGTGTTCAGTTGAGAATTCAGTTCTGAGTTTTTAGTTGGGAGTAGAAACTAGCACCGCGCGATCTCAAGGATGGGATCTCACCTACTAGTAGAGGGTGTGATTCTTAGAAAAAATCCTTATGTTCCAGAACTACGTAGCCAGTGTAGGTTGAGACATCACACCTGTTAGTTGAGGGTGGATGAGAAACATCATACCTGCTAGATGAGGGTAGATGAGTTGGCTTGACCTGCTAGATGAGGGCTCCACCGTTCTCATTTGAGGACCTGCTAGATGAGGGTCACATAGAGTTGTCTTTACCTGTGGTACGATAATGACACCCTTCCAACTGGGGCACAGGTTGGACCCCACCTATGGTAGGTCAGGGCATGTCGGTTAAGTGACTACTTCCTACAGTTTTAGTTTCAGATTCAGTCTCAGTTTCAGAATCAGTCTTTAGAAATCAGGACTGTCAGATACAATCATCTATCATTATGAGGAACTCAAATAGTTCCATTGATTTATGGACCATCCCATCAGATAGACATGGTATCACATACAGTTATTTGATATCATATTCAGCGATATGCCATCAGACAGACTTGATCATAGTATCAGATTTCTATTGAGTATTCTGGTTGTCAGATTCAGATATAATCATATTTCTTATCATTGATAAAGCTTCCAAAATCATTTATTAAAAAGGTTGATCTCTAATCTTGTCAGTCAAAATCAGTAAGTCTAAGAATTCAGTCATTGATGTAAGCACATCCAGATCCTCAGTTATCAGTATCAGATGAGTCAGTGATTCAGTATCTCAGTGTCAGTAGTGAGTTCAGTATGCAGTAAAGTGGTATCTGAGTTTCAGTATCTAGAGTTGCGATAATTATGTTCATGTTCTGTGCATTCATGTATATTTCTCACGCAGCGTTTTCATGATTATTCAGTTTAGATATTGCGCATGCATGAACCCTTGCATTAGCCTACCCCGTCTACATACTCGGTACATTTTTGTACTACACATTTGCGCTATGGTGTTTTATTTGGCACCATAGGTTCAGAGGCATAGGATCCATTTTATCCTCAGTGGTTTGGTCCCAGTCAACAGCAGTAGCAGTTAGTCCTCTTCTTTTGAGGACTAGTCTCAGTTTACTACTCTTGTTTCAGACTTTGTTTATTTTCTGTTGACAGAGTTAGTTGGGGACGTGTCCCATCAACTCCATAGTTCAGACAGTTGAGTCTTTTCAGACGGATGTATTAGTATTCAATTTTTCAGTTTTGAGTATCTATCGATGTGTTGAACCTTATGGCAAGTTTCCGCATTTATTTCAGCTATTATGCAGTGTACAGGTACAAATATCAGAAAAGGGTTAGCTTGTGGTCCTTCGGGTCCATAAGCACCGTGTGACGTCTCGGGATGGGATCTTGAGGCGTTACAAAATATTATCTTACCCGTCCCCAAGCCTATATTACAAGACGATAGCAATCCCTAAGAGATTCTATTTCAAGTATTCTCATATTAGTGGATACTTACATGAAGGTCAAGCCTATGGTATTGCACTTGTGTGCATTGAATTCCTTTCTAAGTGCGAGTGTATTTCTTGATATGTCCCTAGATTCAAAAGAAAATTACTCAAATATGTGCAAAATGAGACTTTTTTTACTCAAATATGTGCGAAGTGGGACTTTCTTTCTGGAGAGGGCACCAAAACATGAGGATATGTATAATTCAAAATATTTGTTTAAACCAAGACAAAAAATCTTTTCGATACTTAGGCATGTCTAAGGTACCATTTAAAACTATAGGAGTTACCTTGAAGTTGATCTCGGTTAGCTGAGAAAGGGATGGGGAAATTCTTATGCACACTACTAATTATTGGTACCCACTGAAGCCAAGCCATGATCATGTCTTCTTTATCTTTCAGCACTTTTTATCAAGAAAATAAAAAAATCTTTCTTTCTTTTTTCAAGATGCCCACTTTCATATACGGGCATTTGTTTTACCTTTCATTTAAGGTGTCCACTTTCACATACATGCATTTCTATTTGAGGGCGTTCAATTTTTAAATATGGGCATTTGACTTTTTCTTTCAAGCACATGCCTTTAAATACCGATATTTTATTTTTTAGTTAGGCACTCATTTTTCAATATTTTTACATTTGTTATAGCCCATCTAGTCGAGAGCCTATTACATTTGTTTTGCAGCCTAGAGCCTTTTACATTTCAATAGCCCCGTTAGTTGTAAGGCTATTAGATGCCAGTCACCTCACTAGTTGAGGGCCTTAATCATCGTAGACAATCGGAAACGACATTCTGCATCAGTCCCCGTAAGCAATCGGAGACGTCATGCCTCTTTTCAATCTGCAATAGGAAAATCATTTTTTTAGTTTCCATAAAACAAGACATATCAACATAAATTATACACTGCGGCAAATTTTGAGAACCGCCTCAAAATTTATCCTATTATTCTCATTTCGAACTACATTGGCCTAATTCTCATGACATACGAGATATGTAGGAAGCTCTATGTAGAGTTCGGTCATCGCAACCCAACAATCATTCTTTCTCCCCGACAAGTATACAATCTTGCATTCCCCAGCATCTTACAGCTTGATACTGGAGCAATTTTTGAAAGCAACATTGGGATTATATCAACACTTTCATTCCCAAATAATTCTTTGCTCAATAATTATTTTTACACAGGTTTGTCCACCCTAAAGTAGGATAATTGAGATAGTCTGCCCTCAAATAAGATAATTATGAATGCTTTTCTTTAATTAAATATTTATGTTTGCTTGCCTTTACTTGCACGTATCTCATTGTATTTATTTCTTTTGTACTGCATGTTATCTTTACCTTTACTTGCACACATCGCAATGTAAAAATTTACACTTTTTACCCTAAAAATATTACGTAGTCTTTTCTTTAAAACAAGTTTTCTTTATTTGATTTAGTCTATTCTTTACATATATACATTAATATACTTTTGTTTATATATTACGACAACATACTTATTATATTATTTAATGCATATATTTGTAATTATAAACATTGATTTTTTCCTTTATCTTTTAATAAACCTAAGTCTGGCTGGGAACCACATTGTGGATTCTGAAGGATGCCTAATCTTTTTCCTTTGTAATAATTTGAACCCTTACCTAGTATTTAAATTGGTTTTATGGATTAAAATAAAGTCATATTTGTTAACAAATAAAAAGGTTTCCTTATTTTTTTAAAATTAGGTGGCGACTCTATACAAATTTATTCTTTTTAGGGTCCATAATGTCGTATTCGTTTTGAACTTAGCTAAAAATCGGGTGTGACACCCACCTCTACCCTCTGTAACAACCCTCATGGTGATTTTTAGCTTTTGCTGTATTTTGACCATTTTTCTGTAACACCCGAAAAATCCAAGCCAATATTAGAACCATGCTTCAAGTTCATTCAAAATAAAACATCATTTTTGGTAGCTTTATAAGTGATTCACACATATATTAAGACCACAAATAACTCCTATCTTATAGATAAGTCAAAATATCCCTTACAGATTGAGTTCTTGGGAAGAATATTGTTGTAGTAAACTTCAAATAAGCATAACTTTTAGATTACTAAGAATTTTTTAGCTCAATTCCCACCAACATATAGATAATTTAATTATATTTTCAACTCCACTATTTTTACCTTAATCCAATATCGCAGTATGAAGTTATGCTTAATTTACCAAAAAGGTGTCTGTTTCCCATGACGCGATGGCTTGGGTGAGGAACCATCGATTAGCGATGGACCATCAGGTCAAACCTTCACCCTTAAGAAGTAAGACCAAAATTTAGTCATTTTGTGATGGTTTTAGTGACGGTTGGTCACGGGAGTGACAGTCCGTCGCCCAAACCGTCAGTCGAGACAGTTCTATACTATTATAACATTTTTAATGTTTTTTTTTGGTATTTTTTCACTCTTTTAACACCAAAACAACATCATTTAAGCTACTCTAAGGCTGGAATATAGGGTTAAAACACCCCAAATCCTCCACTAACTAAAATTCAATTGACACATAGGGGAAAAAAAGAGAAAGAGGTGATTTTCTTCTCCCAAGGGATAAATTAGGGTTCTTCAATTTCAAACTTCAAATCCAAATATTTCATCAAGGTTTTCTACCTCAAGTATGTGGTATTTCATCAATGGATTTCTGTCCATCCATTGAGTCCCAAAGTTAACTCAATTTCTCAAGTTTAATTCACCCTTCAAGCTTAGGGTTTCCACGTAAAGTGTGAATTCCTTTAGTTTTCAATTTCTTTCTTTGACTAAACCATGAATAGATGTTTTCCTATAAATTTGAGAACATTTTCATATACATGCTTATCAAATTTCATTATACTGATAAATTTTTTATTTTGGGCCTGAGTTATGAAATTTCATATTACGTTCAGATTGTAGTATTGCCATGATTATTTTCATTCTTCTGAGATGGTGGGTTATGAATAGACAATGACCTAGGATGTTATGTATACTCTTAGGAGCGTTAGATTGTATAGCTTACATGTTATTGACTACTTTCAGATTATGTATTTATTTTTAATTTTTAGAATATTACTATTTTTGAGCATTTTTGGATATCACTGTCATTAAGTTTGAAGTAGTACTTAGCACCGAGTGAATAAAGAGATAAAATCTCACCCATTAGTTAGGTTGAGACCTTTAAAAGAAGTCCTAAAGTTCTAAAACTACGGCGCAACCATAGACTTTAAAGGGTCACTGTCATATCAGTCTTGATACCTTAGTCCTTTCGAACATTAGTTAAGTGGATCCACGTCAGTCAGTGTTCGTACTCTTGGAAAGGTACTGATGACCCATCAAACTAGGTTTACAATTTGGGCCCTAGTTAGCTCAGATTGGGTCATGTTGGTTAATTGTAGCTCCCATAGTCCCTAGTTTATAGTTCAGTTTCAGATACTTGCATGACCTTGTAGTCAGTTGTTCAACTTATCACACAGTGCATTGTCTTACATAAGTTTATCATGTCACCTACGTCATGTTCAACCTATATCAGTTATTTCTATCTCCTCTACTAAGTATATTTAAAGTATTGATCACATACTTTCTTTTTTGCTAAATTATCTTATAACATAGTTCTGATGTTCAGCATCCTGATCAAGTTTCAGTATAATATTTTTTTTAGTATATTCTAGTTTTAGACAGTTGGAGTTTGTTGGGGGCTTGTCCCAATAATTCATATGATTTAAAGGCTTTCAAATAGATAGTTACATTTTTAGAATGTTGATTATGTTAGATAGTCCCAATTTTGATATCTAGTATTGATTTTTCTTTTATTGTGATCATGTTATTTTAGTTTAGCTTCTGCTCAATATCTTATCATTTTCTTTAGTATTCCTAGTGTTTTACTAGGCCATGGGTTAGTTTAGAGTCACTTGTGGCTCTAAGCACCATGTTGCAACTACGGAGTAGTCTCGAGTTTTGATAAATATAGTATTAGAGCATCACGTTTAAAGTGTCCTAGGTCTGAAAAATTGCATTAAGGATAGTCATTTTTATGGGTGTGAAGCGCACCACACTTATGAGTGAGAGGCTAAGAAATGTCTTTGGAAAATTTTCACTTCTTTCATGTTCGTGTCATGCAATAGAGTGTGAACTCTATTAAAATCTTCTTCTAACTCATACTCTTTATATTTATAGAAAATGTCTCCTAAGAGAACTAATAGGAGAAGGACTGGGAATCAACAAGCGCCACCACCAGCTGCAGCAAACTCTTTGAATGTACAAGTCTCTAATGCTAAGTTTAGGGTTGCTTTGATAACATTAGCCAAGTTAATTACAACCCAGAATAGGTTGTTGCACCATCCTAACCAACTGTGAATACTACAACAACCAGATTCTAGACTTCACTTGGATGAATCCTCTGGTATTCTTTGGGTCTAAGTTTTAAGAGGATCCATAAGAGTTCTTGTATAGTATTAAAAAATTAACTGAAATCATGGGTTTCACTTTAACTAAAAGTACTGATTTGGCTGCTTATCAATTACTCAGAGTGGCTCACATATGGTTTAAGCAATGGAAGGATAATAGAGATGCAGATGCATGATCGGTTGAGTGGGATAAGTTTGTTGCTGCATTTCTGGTTAGGTTCTTCCCACTTGTGTTAAGATAAATCAAGGTATAGGAATTCATAAACTTGAAGTAGGGCAACATAAGTGTTAAAGAGTATTCTCTTAAGTTTACTCAGTTGGAAAGATATGCTATGACTATAGGAGCTGACTCTAGGGATCAAATGAGCAAATTTGTGATAGGTGTTTTTGAGGATGTGGTCAAAGAATATTGAATGGTTATGTTGGTTAAGGATATTGACTTCTCCAGACTAATAGTTCATGCTAAATAGATTAAAATGGAGAAAATCAAGGATAAGGAATAAGAAAGTAAGAGGGCCAGAACTTGTAGCTTTAATTTCTCTCAACAGAGGTTAGATAGTGGTAATCATTCTTAGTTCTGCCAAAAACCTTCAAATCTAGTCCTATCTTCTGCTAGTGCTCTAGTACCCAATTTTAGGAAGGATGCTTGAGCTAGAGCACCAAGCTCTAAGTTTCATGGTAGTGTGAATAGTATTTATAATAACCTAGTTTGTAAGAAATATCATAGGAACCATGAGGGCGAATGTATGGCAGGAAGTGATGCTTGTTTTTGGTATGGAAAGTTAGGTTGCATATTGATGGAATATCTACTGGCTTCACAAAGAGGTAGGGATGCTCATTAGCAAAGTCAATCTAACTCTTTAGCAGCTTTAACAGGTTGCCCGACTCAACAGGGTGCCTCATATAGTGTAGCCAGAGGAGAACATCAAAATAGGTTCCATGCCCTTCAGACTCGATAGAATCAGGAGGGTTCTGTTGATGTGGTCAATGGTACGTTATAAGTTTTTCATATTCATGTTTACGCATTATTTAATCTCGGAGCCACCCATTCCATCATGACTCCCTATATAGCAGTAGACTTCAGTGTCACTCCAGAAATCCTCTCAAATCCTTCTCATTTTTTACTCCAATCAATAATTCAATCATAGCCAAGTGCGTATATAGAAATTGCCCAATCAAAGTGTTCTTTGGCTCTATTACTGCTATGCCTCTTTAGACAATCGAATTCGTAAGGTTATTTTCAAATTTCCTAATAATTTAATTATAGAATAGGAAGAGAGTTCCCTAGTTCCTAAAGAAAGGTCCCTTTCTTATCTTAGAGCCTAAAAGTTGATTTTCAAAGAGTGTCTTTATCATTTGGTCTGGGTTAAAGATTCTAACTCGGAGGATCCTTCATTATAATTTCTTCCCGTGTTTGATGAATTTTCTAAGGTCTTTCCTTATGATTTTCCTAGTGTCCCTCCTAATAGGGAAATTGATTTTTGGAATTGATCTTCTTTCGGACACTCGTCCTATGTCAATTCTTCCCTATAGAATGGCTTCAGCTAAGTTGAAAGAGCTTAAGGAGCAGTTGAAAGATCTCCTTAAAAAGGGTTTTATCTTCCGTAGTGTGTTTTCATGGGGTGCTCCTATTTTTTTTGTGCATAAGAAGGATGGTTCCATTCGGATATGTATATATTACCGCCAGTTGAATAAGGTGACAGTGAAGAATAAGTACCCTCTTCTCAGGATTTATGACCTCTTTGATCAATTTTAGGGTGCTAAGTACTTTTCTAAGATTAATCATCGATCGGGTTATCATCAACTGAAGATTAGGGAGGTGGATATCGATAAGACTAGTTTTTGAACCTGGTTTGGTCATTTTGAGTTTTTAGTGATGTCTTTTGGTTTGACCAATGCCCGACAACATTCATGGATCTTATGAGTTGGGTATTTTGTTAGTTCTTAAATTTGTTCGTAATTGTGTTTATTAATGATATTATGGTGTATTCAAATAATGAGGAAGATTATGCTAATCACCTCCGTTTAGTATTGCAGACCCTTAAGGATCAATGGTTGCATGCTAAATTTTTGAAGTGTGAATTTTAGTTGAATGTCATTACTTTTCTAGGTCATGTTGTTTCTAGTGAAGGGATCATGGTGGATACACAGAATGTTGAGGTGGTGAAGAAGTGTCCTAGACCCACAACTCCAACCTATATTAAGAGCTTATTTGGTTTAGCCAGGTATTATAGGAGATTTACGAAAAGCTTATCATTGATTGCCTCTCTGTTGACTAAGTTGAACTAGAAGAAGGTAAAGTTTCTGTGGCCTGATGCTTGTGAAAGAAGTTTTGAGAAGTTGAAGGATAAGTTAACTTCTTCTCCGATCTTGACCTTGCCTGATAGTACTGATGTTTTTGTTTTCTATTGTAATACGTCCCTTGTGGGACCTGGTTGTGTGTTGATGTAGCATGGTAGGGTTATGACCCATGCATCTAGGCATTTGAAGATTCATAAGAAGAATTATCCAACTCATGCTTTAGAGTTATTAGTTGTGGTCTTTGCTTTGAAGATTTGGAGACATTACATGTATGAGGTTTATGTTGACATATATTCAGACCATAAGAGCTTGCAGTATGTGTTACCCAGAAGGATTTGAATCTTAGGAAAATGAGATGGCTTGAGTTTCTCAAAGACTACAATATGAGTCTCCATTATTATCCAGATAAAGCTAGCGTGGTTGTAGATGCTCTTAGCAGGTTATCCAGGGGGAGCTTGTCTCATGTGGATGAGGAGAAACAGGGTTTGGTGAAGGATATTCACCGGTTAACTAATATTAGAGTTCATTTTTCAAATTCTGGGGATGAAGATGTGTTTTTTCAAGAGGTGGTGAAATCATCTCTTGGTGCTGAGGTGAAGGAGAAACAAATCTTAGATCCTATCTTGATGCAAATCAAGGATGGTGTGGGCCATCAAAAAGTCATGGCTTTTGGATTGGTGGTAATGGTATCTTGAGGTAACAAGGTGGACTATGTGTTTTCAACGTTGATGGGTTATGAAAAAGAATTTTGGTTATGGCCCATGATTTGTGGTATATGGTTCATCCTAGTTCAATGAAGATGTACCATGATTTGAAAGACATATATAATTAGAATAAAATGATGCAAGGTATGGCCAATTTTGTGGCTAAGTGCATGGTGTGTAATCAAGTGAAGGTGGAGCACTTCAGGCCTGGTGGATTGCCCCAAGAGATTGAGTTGCCCATGTTGAAATGGGAGGTAATTAATATGGATTTCATTACCTGTCTTCCGCGGCCTCAGAATCAGTTTGATTCTCTTTGAGTTATTGTGGATAGGATGACTAAGTCGTCTCATTTCTTGCCCATGAGGACTAACTATTTTGGTTAGGACTATGAACAATTATTTATTCAGAAGATTGTGAAGTTGCATGGTGATGTAAAGCCCCGCAAAATCCTCTTCCAGTTTGAGCCTTAGAGTGTGTTTGGTAAAATGAAAATCTGAATCTAAATGTTTCAGAAATATCTGCCCAAGTATGAAATACTTTGAATTGTGTGGGAATATAATTGAGCATGAATTAATATCATAAAGGTCCCCTAACTCAAGGACGAGTTGAAATCTTTCATATCGTTCAAGTTTTAGTGACCGTCAAAACTTTGGTCAACTTCAATCAACCATAACTCTTTGTATATATCAAATTAGAAGACCACTATATATCAAATGAAATCTCTTTGAATTATCTTTCCAATGATACCAATTTCGTCAAAAATTGATATCGGAGCAAAAAGTTATGCCCATTTTACTCCAACATGTCTGGCTGGGAAATTGGTGACGATAATTGTGAAAAGCCATCACGCCCGTGACGGCCTATCACTAATGTCGTCAGACCTGAGCAGATTTCTGACCCTGGTGATGATATTTTGTGACAATACGTCACGCCCGTGACGGCCTATCGCCAATGTCATCAACCTCAATCAGAAACTCAAAATTTCACCATTTTGTGACGACGATTCGTGACGGCCTATCACCAACTTGAAGGCTTGTCACGGATGTCGTCAACTATTTTTTTTCTAGAAATTTAAGGACATTTTTGCTAGAGTATTTTTGTCATTTTCCACCTTTTGGAAGCCTTTATAAATATGACAACCCTCATTCAAACTCTAATTTCTCCATTTCTCTTCTAATTCTCTAAAGATAAAATATCTACGGTTTCAATTCAAGAATCCTAATCTTCCAAAAATCATCCATAGATTCTTCAAGATTTTTTCAAGAATTAAGTTCCTCATAGTGTGGGCTTCGAGAATTATTTATTAAGAGTGCGGATAGAGTCTCAAGCATTAGAATTCATCCAATTTCAAAGAATAAGGTATGTAGATATTGATTCTTGGGTCCCTTTTCATCCAAGAAGCTCAAGAACCCTTTTTAAAATATGAAGATTTTATGTTTGTGAGATTCCATGATTTGTATAAGTTGAAATTGATGTTACATGTGTTGTTGAGTTCTGATTCATATTTGTTTACAAGATTCATGAGCTTTGACCTTAGTGATGAATCTTCCTTATGTTGCTTTCTATGTGATGCGTTCATGTCAAATGGGTGTAGAAATGGTTGAAAAAGCGAAGCATGTTCCCCCTATGTTTGATAAAGAGCTTAGGTGAAGAATAAGGGCCATTGTATCATGTTGAAGATAAAACCCCAAATTGTGAGTTAGTTTATGCATGCCCAGTGTTTGATAAAATGCCCAAGTGAATGAATTATTTCATGATAGTATGAAGTTTCCCCAAGCCATGTGATATCCAAACATATGTCAAGATTGATATAGGTATGAAATAGTTGAGGTAAAACCTTGTTGAATGGAGTACGATCTAGTAGCATATTTCCCTTACGTTATTATATGATTATATTTTCGAGATGCTTAAAGTGACCCCTTGGCGACTGTGATGATGAATAAGATATTTGTGATCATTAAATACTTGAGGTGGTGTCTTGAATGATTATGATGATGAATGAATATTTATGATGATGCATGAATGATTGTGATGATATATGAACGATCGTGATGATGAATGAATGATTATGCTTTACTTTTATGCTATCGAGTCCTAGGGGTATTTATACCCGACAATAGAGTTGTTGTCTAGATCTCATGTCAGTTTCTTGATAATTCCAGTCGAGCCATGATTCTCAGAACTCAGTGAACTATAGAACTCTGTATCCTCAGACAAGTACAAAACTTAAGAAAGCTCAGCAATCTCAGTTATTTCTGTAATCTCTGTATCGCTAGTAATCTAGACTCAGTCCTGTAATCAGCTTAGATCTAATAGTATTCAAGTGATTCAATTCTAATCTCAGAAGAGATTCGAGTAATCTATTCAAGCTCTGTATCGTCAGTCAGATACCATGATTCGATACCTTTTCTGTCAGATATGGAACTAAGTAATCTCAGTCAGATATTTTGAGAAACATGATCAGTATCAGATTCAGTTCAATTTTGTTCAATTAAGAATTCAGTTCAGAGTCTTTCTGTTGGGAGTAGAAATTAACACCGAGCGAGGGAAGGGGTGGCAACTCATTGTCAGTGAGGCCGAGTCGTTAGGAGCAATCCCTAAACTCCAGAACTACGTAACCAACATAGGATACATGAGTCCCCGTCAGTAGAGGCTATCACCGTCAGAGAGGATTGACTATTATATTGCCTCAGGACGACTTCCTGTGAGGGTCATCCCGTTAGAGAGACTTGACTAGAGAGGTATTTACCCGTGGCACGATATTGACACCCTTCCAGTTGGGGTTACAGGTTGGACCCCACCTATGGTAGGTTGGGGCATGTCGGTTAAGTAACTACTTACCACAGTTGCAGTTTTAGTATCAATCTTCAAAAATCAGGACTGTGTGGTACAGTCATTTATCTCAGTGAGGAATTCAGATAGTTCCATTGATTCATGGACCATACCGTCAGATAGGCTTGGTCTCATATACATATTCTTATTATTATATCTAGAGATCTCCAGTCAAAGAGGCTTGATATCAGTCTCAGACCATATTGAGTATTCTTATTATCATATCTAGAGATCTCCTATCAGAGAGGCTTGATCTCAGACTCAAACCATGTTGAGTATTCTTATTATCATATCTAGAGATGTCCCGTCAGAGAGGCTTGATCTCAGTCTCAGACCATATTGAGTATTCTTATTATCATATCTAGAGATCTCCCGTCAGATAGGATTGATGTCCATCTTAGATTCTAGTGAGTATTCTTGTTGTCAGATTCGAGCATGATCATACATCTTATCATTGATAATCTCTTCTAGAATAATCTATTAGAAAAGTTGATCTCTAATTCTATCAGTCGAAAGCAGTAAGCTCAGAATTCAGTCGTTGATGTAAGTACATACAGACTCTCAGTTATCAGTATCAGATGAGTCAGTGATTCTGTATCTCAGTGTCAGTAGTCAGTAGTCAGTTCAGTCTGTAGTAAAGTGGTATCCAATTTTCAGTATCTAGAGTTATGATGATTGTGTTCATGATCTGTGCATTAATATATGTGTTCTCATGCGGCATCTTCATGATTATTTAATTTAGATATTGTGCATGCATGAGCCCTTGCATTAGCCTACCTCATCTACATACTTGGTACATTCCTGTACTGACGCATTTGCGCTATAGTATTTTATGTGACACCATAGGTTCAGTGGCACAGGATCCAGAGTATCCTCAACAGTTCAGTACCAGTCAGCAGCAGTAGCAGTGAGACCTCTTCTTTTGAGGATGAATCTTGGTTTACTATTATTGCTTCAGACTTTGTTTATTTTCAGTTGAGGGAGTTAGTTGGGGACTTATCCCTTCAACTCTGCAGTTCAGACAGTTTAGTGGCTTGTCAGACGGATGTATTATTATTCAATTTTTCTGTATTATGAGTATTCATAGATGTGTTGAACCTTATGTCTAGTTTCCACATTTATTTCATATATTATGTAGTGTATAGGTACAGATATCTATAAAGGGTTTGGTTTTGTTCCTTTAGGGTCATAAGCACCATGTGACGTCTCGGGATGGGATCTCGGGGAATTACAGACTAGGTATCAGAGCCTAAGGTTCAAGAGTGTCCTAGAGAGTCTGAAAAGCCACATCTAGTAGATTCTTGTGCATGGGTGTGTAGCGTGCCACATTTATGTACAAAAGGCTACAAGATGTTCTTAGGAGCAGTTTTCCTTCTTTTAGTGATCATTTCATGCGAATGAGCATGAGCTCAAGTTGGTTTTCCGTATAATCCACTTGTTTCTTCAAATTATAGAGTATGCCTCCTCGCATAGATTTTGTCCATGGGGTTGATGACCATCCCCCACAGCCAGTAGATCTTGAGAATGAGAGTGTGTCACATGCAGAGTTTTGGGAAGCTTTTCAGGCGCTATCCCAAGATGTGACTAGTGTTTAGGGCAATCATCAGGCTGCAACCCCACCTCAGTAAGATGGGGACTCAGCCGTAGCCAGAATCAGAAGTTTCATAAAAATGAACCCGCCCAAATTCTTTGGGTCAGTAGTAGGTGAGGACCCGTAGCTTTGTCTAGAGAAGGTGAAGAAGATCACCTAGATTATGCATATTTCAGAGAAGGGGAGTGTTGAGTTAGCATCTTATAGGTTGAAGGATGTTGCTCATGATTGGATAGTGATGTGGGAGAAGGGTAGAGGGGAGAATGGAGCTCCTGTGACTTGTCTAGAGTTTTAGAATACCTTTCTAGATAGTTTTTTCCCGCTAGAGATGAGAGATTCTAAGGTAGAAGAGTTCATGAACCTAAGGCAAGGTTCCATGACCGTGAAAGAGTATTGTCTTAAGTTTAACCAATTAGCTAAGCATGCTCCTGACTTGATAGCTGACCCTAGAGCAAGTATGAGTAAGTTTGTGACTGGTGTATCTGGGTTAGTGTTGAAAGAGTGTAGGACTGTTATGCTTCATAGAGATATGGACCTTTTTAGGTTAATGATTCATGCACAACAGATTGAGGCAGATAAGATAAAGGAGAGAGAGAGAAAGAGAGTAAGAGAGCCAAGATAGGTAGTTGTGGTTTCTTGCAGTCAGGGTCTCAAGGTGGTAGTAGTTCTCAGTATGGTCAGAGATTTTTAGTTCCAGCTCCATCTTCAGCTAGTGTACCCACACCTGTGTTTGGGGGTGTCAGATCTGAGGGAGCGCCAAGCTCCAAAGCCCAGAGTAGTGCTAGTGGTGTTCGTACCCATCCGCATTGTGAAGAGTGTAGCAGGTGCCACTAAGGTGTGTATAGATCCGGTAGCGATGTGTGATTTCGTTGTGGTGATCCAGGCCATAGACTGCAAGAATGTAGAGTACTAACTCAGAGGGGTAGACTCCGTGCGTTTTAGGCTCGCCTTGATAGGGAAAGATTCCCTAAAATAGACCCGGGTGTGTTATGAGCCCTTTATCTTGATGACATGCATTGATAGATCCTTTGCTCCCATTTTGAGATTATATGTTAGCATGAGTCATGTATGAGTTTCATATCTTGATCAGTCAATCATGACCCAGTCTGTAGGTGCCCCGCACACTACCCCAGTATTTTAGCGAAGTGTGTTTAGAAGGACATAGAGTCCCAAGGGGGAGATACCCCATAGTATTATTATGTTTTATGCCATTAGATTCATCCCGATGAATGTTCATATTTTATTTATAAAGTTAGCATCATTCGTTATTGCATTGTCAAGTCGTGCTTTCGAAAGTCAGCTTAGCCGAACATTCATGCATTAGATATACACATTTAGTAGAAATGAGTTCAGCTTATCAGTGTGTGATCAGTCATGCATTCTTGAGATCAGCCCAGTTATGAGTCCATGCATCAAATATGGATGTGTATTATGAGAATTCAGCTATGAGTATCATCAGTCGAGTATTACATGCACCAGATATGAATCATGCCCAGTATGAGAAATTAGTATGTCAGTTATTCCAGTTGCGTAAGCATGCCTTGAAATGTTTCCGTTTCTTGAGTAGGTTCTATTGATTCGTATTTTCAGTCTATCAAGAGACATTCAAGGATGAATGTTCCCAAGGGGGAGATAATGTAATGCCTCGCAAAATCCTCTTCCAGTCTGAGACTTAGAGCGTATTTGGTAAAGAGAAAATCTGAGTCTAAATGTTTCAGAAATATCTTCCCAAGTATGAAATACTTTGAATCGTGTGGGAATCTATTTGTGCATGAATTAATATTATAGAGGTTCCCTAACTCAAGGACGAGTTGAAATCTTTTCTATCGTTCAAGTTTTAGTGATCGTCAAAACTTTGGTCAACTTCAATCAACCATAACTCTTTGTATATACGAATTAGAGGACCTACTATATATCAAATGAGATCTCTTTGAATTATCTTCCAACGATACCAATTTACTCCAACATGTCTGGCTGGGAAATTGGTGACGATAATTGTGAAAAGCCATCATGCCCGTGACGGCCTATCACTAATGTCGTCAGACCTGAGCAGATTTCTGACCCTGGTGATGATATTTTATGACAAGACGTCACGCCCGTGAAGGCCTATCGCCAATGTCATCAACCTCAATCAGAAACTCAAAATTTCACCATTTTGTGACGATAATTCGTGACGGCCTATCACCAACTTGAAGGCTTGTCACAGATGTCGTCAACTATTTTTTTTCTAGAAATTTGAGGACATTTTTGCTAGAGTATTTTTGTCATTTTCCACCTTTTGGAAGCCTCTATAAATATGAGAACCCTCATTCAAACCCTAATTTCTCCATTTCTCTTCCAAATCTCTAAAGAGAAAATATCTATGATTTCAATTCAAGAACCCTAATCTTCCAAAAATCATCCATAAATTCTTCAAGATTTCTTCAAGAATTAAGTTCCTTATAGTGTGGGCTTCGAGAATTATTTATTACAAGTGCGGATAGAGTCTCAAGCATTAGAATTCATCCAATTTGAAAGAATAAGGTATGTAGATGTTGATTCTTGGGTCCCTTTTCATCCAAGAAGCTCAAGAACCCTTTTTAAAATATGAAGATATTATGTTTGTGAGATTCCATGATTTGTATAAGTTGAAATTGATGTTACATGTATTGTTGAGTATTGATTCATGTTTGTTTACAAGATTCATAAGCCTTGACCTTAGTAGGTGGAATCCATGTGATATTTGTGATGGATCTTCCTTATGTTGCTTTCTATGTGATGTGTTCATGTCAAATGGGTGTAGAAATGATTGAAAAAGTGAAGAATGTTCCCCCTAGGTTTGATAAAGAGCTTAGGTGAAGCATAAGGGCCATTGTATCATGTTGAAGATGAAACCCCAAATTATGAGTTAGTTATGCATGCCTAGTGTTTGATAAAATGCCCAAGTGAATGAATTGTTCAATGATAGAATGAAGTTTCCCCAAGCCATGTGATATCAAAACACATGTCAAGATTGATATAGGTATGAAATAGTTGAGGTAAAACCTTGTTGAATGGAGTACGATCTAGTAGCATATTTCCCCTATGTTATTATATGATTATGTTTTTGAGATGCTTAAAGTGGCCCCTTGGCGACTGTGATGATGAATAAGATATTTGTAATCGTTAAATACTTGAGGTGGTGTCTTGAATGATTATGATGATGAATGAATAATTATGATGATGCATGAATGATTGTGATGATATATGAATGATCGTGATGATGAATGAATGATTATGCTTTACTTTTATGCTATCGAGTCCTGGGTTATTTATACCCGACAATAGAGCTGTTGTATAGATCTCATGTCAGTTTCTTAATAATTCCAGTCAATCCATGATTCTCAGAACTCAGTGAACTATAGAACTCTGTATCCTCAGAAAAGTGCAAAACTTAAGAAAGCTTAGTAATCTCAGTTATAGCTTTAATCTTTGTATAGCTAGTAATCTAGCCTCAGTCCGGTAATTAGCTTAGATTTAATAGTATTCAAGTGATTCAATTCTAATCTCAGAAGCAATTCGAATAATCTATTCAAGCTCTGTATCGTCAGTGAGATACCATGATTCGATACCTTTTCCGTCAGATACGAAACTAAGTAATCTCAGCGTAAGTCAGTCAGATCTTTTGAGAAACATGATCAGTATCAGATTAAGTTCAGTTGTGTTCAATTGAGAATTCAATTCAGAGTCTTTTAGTTGGGAGTAGAAACTAGCACCGAGCAAGGAAAGGGATGACGACTCCCCATCAGAGAGGCTGAGTCATTAGGAGCAATCCCTGAACTCCAGAACTGCATAGCCAGCGTAGGATGTAGGATTCCCCATCAGTAGAGGGTCATCCAGTCAGAGAGGCTTGACCAGAGAGGTCTTTAGCCGTGGCACGATATTGACACCCTTCCAGCTGGGGTTACAGGTTGGACCCCACTTTTGGTAGTTTGGGGCATGTCGGTTAAGTAACTACTTCCCACAGTTGCAGTTACAGTATCAATATATAGAAATCAGGACTGTGTGGTATAGTCGTCTATCTCAGTAAGGAATTCAGATAGTTCCATTGATTCATAGACTAGCCTATTAGATAGGCTTGGTCTCATATACAGATTCTTATTATTATATCTAGAGATCTCCCGTCAGAGAGGCTTGATCTCAGTCTCAGACCATGTTGAGTATTCTTATTATCATATCTTGAGATCTCCCGTCAGAGAGGCTTGATCTCAGTCTAAGACCATGTTGAGTATTCTTATTATCATATCTAGACATCTCCCATTAGAGAGGCTTGGTCTCAGTCTCAGACCATGTTGAGTATTCTTATTATCATATCTAGAGATCTCCGATCAGAGAGGCTTGATCTCAGTTTCAGACTATGTTGAGTATTCTTATTATCATATCTAGAGATCTCTCGTCAGATAGGCTGGATCTCTATCTTAGATTCTGTTGAGTATTCTTGTTGTCAGATTCGTACATGATCATACTTTTTATCATTGATAATCTCTTTCGAAATAATCTATTAGAAAAGTTGATCTCTAATTCTGTCAGTCGAAAACATTAAGCTCAGAATTCAGTCCTTGATATAAGTACATCTAGAATCTCAGTTATTAGTATCAAATGAGTCAGTGATTCAATATCTCTGTGTCAGTAGTGAGTTCAGTCTGCAGTAAAGTGGTATCCAAGTTTCAGTATCTTGAGTTGCGATGATTGTGTTCATGGTCTATGCATTCATATATGTGTTCTCATGTGGCATATTCATGATTATTCAGTTTAGATATTGGGTATGCATGAGACCTTGCATTAGCCTAACTCATCTACATACTTGGTACATTCCTGTACTGACGCATTTGTGCTCTAGTATTTTATTTGACACCATAGGTTCAGAGGTATAGGATCCAGAGTATCCTCAGCAGTTCAGTCCCAGTCAGCAACAGTAGCAGTGAGACCTCTTCTTTCGAGAACGAATCTCAGTTTACTATTATTACTTTAGACTTTGTTTATTTTCAGTTGATGGAGTTAGTTGGGGACCTGTCCCTTCAACTCTGCAGTTTAGACAATTTAGAGGCTTTTCAGACGGATGTATTAGTATTCAGTTTTTCTATATTATGAGTACTCATAGATGTGTTGAACCTTATGGCTAGTTTCCGTATTTATTTTAGATATTATGCAGTGTATAGATACAGATATCAATAAAGGGTTAGCTTGTGTTCCTTCGGGGTCATAATCACCGTGTGACATCTCGGGATGGGATCTCGGGGCATTACAGGTGATCAAGTTTCTGTCATATCTGATAGAGGTAATCAGTTCTTATCTTATTTTTTGCATTCTTTTCAGAGAGATTTAGGAACTAAGGTGAACCTTGGTACCGCTTTCCACCCTCAGATGGATGGACAAGCAAAGAGGATCATTTAGACTTTGGAAGATATGTAAAGGTCCCGTGTGATTGACTTTGGTGGTAGTTGGGTTAAACATTTGCCTCTCATAGAGTTTGTGTATAATAATAACTATCACTCGAGCATTCAAATGGATCTGTTCAAGGCTTTGTATGGTAGGAGATGTCATTCTCTAATTAGATGGTTTGAATTTGGTGAGACTAGATTATTTGGCCATGACTTGGTTAATCAAGCTATGTAGAAGGTAAAAGTGATTAGGACTAGGCTTAAGATCACCCAAAGTTGCCAAAATTCCTATACGAACATGAGGCGAAGGAGGTTGGAATTTGAAGTTAGTGATTGGGTGTTCTTGAAGGTGTCTCCCATTAAGGGAGTGATGCGATTTGGAAAGAAGAGGAAGCTTAGTCCCTTGTTATGTGGGTCCATATTTAGTTTTTAAGAGAGTGGGTAATATGGCTTATGAATTGGATTTGCCTTCTAATTTAGGTTCCATTCATCCGACCTTCTATGTTTTGATGCAGAAGAAGTGTGTAGGTGATCCGCCCTTGATTCTTCCTTTGGAGAGTGTAGGTATTTCAAATTTCCTGACTTATGAAAAAGTCCCAATTTAAAATTTTTATAGGCAAGTTTGTTGTTTGAGGACTAAAGATGTGGCTTCGGTGAATGTTCTATGGAGGAACAAAAAGTTTAATGATGCTATTTGGGAATCCGAGGAGCATTTCCCATTTTGGATAATCATGCTTAAGGGATGTGTATTTCTTACTAACTTTATTTTCTATCATTGTTAAAGGAAAGTATGGTTTTATTTGTTATAAAATCATGCTAGTGAATGCCTTGACTCATAATTAAAGGATGAATGATCCTAAGGAGGAGGGGGGAAAGAATGTGACACCCCTAGTGTTGGTCTCTGACATTCTTGAGTTTCTACATTCATTTCCCAGACTATGACTCTCCCTACAAGTCGTAAGACCCTAATTATATTTTGACTAGTATGTTTGGCTAAGTCTCTATGTTGGACACGATTGGTACCCAATGATTCATCAAGACTCATTATGAGTCATATAATTGTTCTCGTAGCCTAACCAGTAAAGGTGTCCAATGTTTTTATCTTGCCTACGAATTGAACAAATGTGTCGTAAGGTCTGTATATGAGTCGTAAGGCACATCTCATAGTTAGACCAGTGTTGTTGCCCATGGATACTTTCCATCCTACAACTAAATGTCATAAGCTGTAGGTTGACACTACAAGTCGTAAGGTCACCTGTAACAATTGGGCGATAGTTTTTCAGTCTTTTATTAAAGGCACTTTGGACATTTCTCTCTTTCTCAACTTAGACCCCACACCCATAAAATACTAAAGATGGGTTATTTTTAATACTTTAACATATCAAACACTCTCAAATTCCCCATCCAAATGCAAGACTAAGGTTTCAATAAATTAGTCATTTAGGTCTCAAAAGATGATTTCTTCTTTGAATTTATTGGTGATTAAGCCATGTATCTCTCTCTCCCTAAACTTGTGTTTTCATATAGGCATGAATTGGTTTATTTATTTTTACATGTTTTTGATGTTGGGTTTTGAATGATAGGTTGAGGGTTTTAGGTTTAATTTGTTTAAATGCTTTTCCCGTGATTATTATGAATATATTATACTAGATTGTTGATTTGTACACTCATTGTGGTGCATGGGAAGAGTTAATGAAATTAGGGATACAAGGATTCCCCAAATTTGCAAACTATGGAGATAGGGGTACAAGGTTTCTCCTAAAATTGTGAACAATGAAATTAGTGGTACAAGGATTCCCCAAATAATTTTATTTTGGTATTGAAATTGATGAGAATCCCAACCTACTTTCATAGTTGGTTTTAGAATGTGATTTATCAGTCGGCTTGGCCTATCTTTTTAAAATTAATGCATTGCTTAAATGTCTAAATAGATAAGAATATTTTTGATAACCTTGTGGGGTATAAGGAATCCCCTAAGTTGCTTTTAATAATGGAGTCTGGGTACAAGGATTCCCCATTTCATGGCTTAATGATATTCACTTGCAAGCTATAGTCGATGTGACGATACCACTTGATAATGCCTTAATAATTGACTCCTTGAATTAATGGATGGGTTATGTACTTAATATTTTAATAGGGCTTAAAGAAGGTTGTGTAGCCAGCCGTGAAGGTGTGAGTTCTGAAGGACTGATAGTATTAACTCATGTTTGCCAATGTAAGGGTTGGTCTAGATGACCGTGTACTTGTGTTTCCCTATAAATATATATTTGTGTTATGGATGGCATAGGGTATGATGATTCCTCAGCCTTTTATAATATCTCCAGTTTGTGGCTATATGCACTATTATGTGCCAAGGAAACATTGCACATTCGAAGCCTAAAACAATAAATTTATGCTTGGACTTAGGTAATTTTGTTAGATATGATGTGGTTCTGTGTGATTGTGCAGGTAAAATAAGTAACAGTGGCGTTGGACTTAATATGAAATAAAAGTTCTAAAAAAGGGCAAAGTACTGGTCAAGCTGTGAGTCGTCAAGTTACCTTACGACTCGTAGCCTGACTCGTCAGGATACCAGAATAAAAAGTGAATTTGATCCACTAAGTAAAGGTTTAATACAACTGGTAAGAAGTGACTATGGGTCGTTGGGAGTATTCGTAAGAAGACCAGTGAGCGATGCCAAGGTCCAGCCTTGAAGTTATGGAAGACTACGAGTCAATAGATCTGACAAGGACTCATAGTGACCAATCATAAGGAGACCGGTATGTAAAGCTCTGAAGTGCAAGGTTCAAGTGATAACGAGTGAAAGAATCAAGTGGGAAAGACTAAAAAAACCCCCCTTCAAAATCTTCTAAAAAATATTTGGAAATCGTACCAACGACTTAGGTCACAACTCGTAAGGTCTGGATATGAGTCATTTCTTGAGTTGAGCCTTTACTTCCCAGCTTATGACTCCCTCCTAACAACCTGTAATGAGACATTATGAGTCATAAGCCGAGCAACTTTGACAGTGCTTCAGTATTTTGGCCATGACTTTTCACCCAGATTCGGATTAAGGCAAAATTGGTATCGTTGGAAATATAATTCAATTATATATCTGATGGTGGGTCTTGAGAGCAAAAATTCTAAGTACACCAAAAGGTTTTCTCGTTGAATCATTAAGGTGTCATATCCATGTATCCCAAATACACTCCTATGATGTTTTTAAGTCCTAGTATGTATGGGTAAATAAGTTTTTCTATTTAAATTAGGATTTTATTTCTAGGTTTTCTTGTAATCTATAAATATCTTTTAGGCTTTGTTTAATTCATTGAGACATTCATTATTCATTCACATATTGATTGATTCAGAAGGAGGCCCTTTGGGGCTAAGCTCACAAACATCTTGTTGTTCTTGGTTTGTTATTCAACTTAAGACTTTGGGAATTATTCTATTATTATTGTGAGATTTATTTTGTAATTTTGTCTATGGCTACCATGATTTATCTCATAATTATGAGCGGCTAATTTCCTTAGCTAGGGTTGTGGGAATTCTAGCGGTAAACATTAGGAAACAAAAGTTACAACAGTGATTTAAGGCTATCAACCCTCATCTAATTAACTAGAGACTCAAAAAGTAATAGTTAACTGGGATCCATGATAAGGGTTAGTAAGGAGACATCCTGAGTCTCAAAAGGTAAAGGGTGAAATCTATCAATGTGTTCACAAGATGGTTAATGGTACATGAGTTATCAAATTCTGCATGCAAGGTATTGGAATAGTTTGACTGTGCACGATAAATCTACGGAGTTAGAATACAAGGGGAACACAAGCCTAGTGTTCGTCTTAGATTATTTACAACCAAGAGTAACCGATTTTTTCCCTTTACTATTTCGGCAAATCCTCTCATTTTTACTTTCCCATACCATCTGGTGATTTCAATAAGTTTGAGAAGGATTTTTGGCCCATTCCCTGTGGGATCGACCCCAACCTAGTTGTATTACTATATTTTACAACGACCGCTTTATCCTTATAAGCAAGGGTAGTTTGGGCGACATCACACTGGGGCCCGACCAGGGGGTGACATCTGGAACCATATAGCCCATGGGTGTTTTTATGATAGTTAAGCTACACTCTCCAGGCTAACATTTTAAAGATCGTGCTAAAACTTAATCCCTCTACCAACATCTTATAATTATATTTATATGCATGGATGTGTATATGTGCATTGATTTTGAATTGGTCTTGGATTGATGGAATTATTTAATCCCCTTATCTCTGAGTTACATGCTAGCGCTAAACCTGCTAAATATCTTCGGATGTTGTATCCCCACACAATACATGATCCATAGACACTTCTACTTTACCTATGTTGTGATAGGTGATTCCGGAGTTTCTCAAGTGTCGGTTTGAAGTGGTGAGCCTCCTTCTTCCGTAAGGCCTGTTACTTCTTGGTCTAGCTTATGTCATAAATTACCTTTTTGGACTTATTTTGGCTATTGTAGATGCATGTGTTGACTTAGGATGATATTGGTATTATTTTAGAGGCTTTGTGGATTACTGTGGAGTGGGATTGGGTATTATGGATTCTTAGCACATTCTTATTATTAATTATTCTATTATTTTATATGTTTGAAATTCATCTACTACTATGTATGTTGTGTTTCGTTTACTATGCAAAAAGGGGTGGTCTTTGGTTCTTGGTGGACTTGAGATACCCGTCATGACCAGACCCTGGTTCAAGTCGTGAATATAAATTTCAAACTATTCATCATATGTTTAAAGGCCTCAAAGTGATAATTTTTAATCATAAAATAGTGTCAAAATCAGTTACCTAGTGATTAAAGTGCTTTCGATGCGAATCGTAATCATAGTAAGTATTTAGATCAAAGTTGAGTTGAAAACATTTGTTGTCAATTGAATTTTGTATTTGATCCCACAAAGGTCAAAATCAAACAAGTATAACTTCTATAATATACAGATGAAAGATCTTTGAGTCTTTTTTTTTAACATATTTGATTTTACCTTAATCTAATATTAGACAAGGAAGTTATGTTCATTTTACCTGAGATTGTCTATTTTCCAAAGATTGATGGCCTGAGTTGAAGAGTTGCCAACTAGTTGACTAGCTGTCAACCCACCAAATGGAAAATCTTCGAGTCTTCTTTTCAACACATTTGATTTTACCTTAATCTGATAATGGACTATAAAGTTGTGCTTATTTTACCTGAAAGTGTCTGCTTGCCATAAATTGATGACCTAAGGTGACGAGCTGTCAACTAGCTGACGGGGTGTCAACTCTGTTGTCAACCTTAACTATCAAATCTCTTAAACCATCTATAGATTGATGACCTAAGTTGACAAGATGTCAACTAGTTGACAAACTGTTAACTCTGTCCTCAACCTTAACAAGTAAAGATCTAAATCAGCTAGAGATTGATGACTTGAGTTGACAAGCCATTAGCAAGCTAACAGTTTGTCAAATCTATTATAAACTGAGAAATTCATGCAAATATTATTAAGTTTCCTTAGGGGTAGTTTGGTCTTTTCTTCACCTCAAACTCCTTCCCCATGACTTAAATCACCCTATAAATGATACTTTTACATTATTAGTCATTTTTTAATGCTCATTCTCCTCTGCACTCTCAAGAGAAAACGAAATTAAGGTTTCTTCCCAAAGATCAACTTCTAAGTCTACAATTCAACTTTCTCTTAAGAAAGTTCATCAAGTTCAGGTATGTGGGATTTGAACAAGGATAATATTTAATACTAGTGCCTAAAAGCTTTTATTTTGTAATCAAATTTATGAGATTTCAATAGGGTTCATACCCTAATTCCATGTTTTCAAAATTATGACACTATTTGGTGATTTAAAGTTTAATTAGCATAAGAATTTACCTTTACTTTTGTTTTTACTTACATGATTGTTATTATGAGATGAATTTTAGTATTTTGACATAAATTTCCATGAGATGATAAATATATATGGTTTTCAGCATGATTTAGTCAGTTTATAAATAAGATCATATGAATATATCATGATTCTCCTAGTTTACAAGAAGTTTAGATTTACTATTTTAGATTAGTACAATATGATTCAAATTTTAGTTTTAATCTTACGATCTCAGACATGATATGAAATTCACATAATTATTCATAATTATGATTTATTAATAGACCCATATGCTTATTTTAAGGTGAATTTCATCAGTATGACCATAGAGTATGTATATATATATATATATATATATTAGGAGTAGTATTTAGCACTGAGAGGGAAATGTGGGTTCAACACATCCTATTTCTCAGAAACTACGTGCCAGTGTAAGTTTAGAGGCCTCGCAAGAGAGTGTCCCCTTTCCCCAAAGGGCTCAGTTTAGAGAACACTCCAGTTCAATTCAGGTTCTATTTCGACGGCAAGGGTCAAACAACCCTCCTCAAAATGGGTTAGACGTTGGAGTCCATGCTATCTCACATGGTTTTTGTCGGTTATGAGAATCTCTCATTGTAAAGAAGATTTTAGAAACTAAGTGTAATGAATCACTAAGATTATCAGATTATTCTTTATTATTCGTGTTTTATCATGTTTTAGATTTTAGTTTTATTTATGATCAAGGTGAGTCCTTTTACACTTAGCATGCATGGTTTGAAAGTATGCTCGACTTTAGTTTTACTATTGTGTATTCACTCCTGCATACTCAGTATATTTCAAAAGTACTGGCTACATATAAATCTGTGTTGCTACATTGTTTCATAATATAGGCACTAGTTGTAGCCCACAATATCATGGTTATTCAATTTACAGCTCCCAGCAAACAAGTGATGAGTTCTCTTTATTTGAGGACTCTAGTTAGTATGTAGATTCAGTATTTTATTTCTATTCATTTGTATTCAACACATCCTATTTCTTAGAAACTACTTGCCAGCGTAGGTTTAGGGGCTTCATAAGAGAGTGTCCCCTTCCCCAAAGTTCTTAGTTTAGTGATCACTCCAGTTCAATTCAGAATCTATTCTGATGGTAAGGGTTGAACAACCCTTCTCATCATGGGTTAGATGTTGGAGTCCATTCTAGCTCACATAGTTTATATCGGTTATGAGAATCTCCCATAGTAAAGAAGATTTTAGAAACAAAGTGTAATGGCTTACTAAGCTTATCAGATTATGCTTTATTATGTTTTATGATATTTAAGCATTCAGTTTTATTCATGATCAAGGTGAGTCCTTTTACACTTAGCATGCATGATTTAAAAGTATGCTCAAATTCAATTTTACTATTGCATTCACTCCTACATACTCAGTATATTCCAAAAGTACTGAAAACATATACATCTGTGTAGCTATATTGTTTTATAATATAGGTACTAGTTGAACCCACCACATCATGGTCAGGCAGTTCGCAGCTCCCAGCAAGCAGGTGATGATTTCTCTTTATTCGAGGTTTCCAGTCGGAATGTAGATTTAGTATTTTATTTCTATTCATTTGTATTAATTAGATATAGATGGGGGTCATGTCCCATCTACTTATAGTCAGTATTAGTAGAGTCTTCATAGATAGTAAGTTTCAGTTTTGGTTATTTTTTTTATCAATCGATGATGTAAATGTTTTTTAAATAGTGTTGTATTGAACAAGAGTTGCTAAACACAACCATTCCATTTGTTGTTTCCAATTTTATGTATGTTATTTTGTTTCTCATGACTTATGTTAGTATCATGGGTTAGCTTTGATTCACTTGTAATTAAAAGCACCGTGTGACATACAGGGGTAGTCTTAGGGCATTACAAACTTGGTATCAAACCATAGAGTTAAAGCGTCCTATTGTGTCTATTAAAGTGTTTCTAGAAGAGTCTCATGGAACTGTACAGTGATGTCCATACTTTTGATTGAGAGGCTATTGGGCATTTAAGATATGTTTCCCTTCTTTCATTCTCTAGATCATACCATAATGTCGTTCTCTCAGAATATTTTATTGGTTCATGTATTACTCCAAAATTCTCCAATAATGGCTTATTCTTTAGATAGCATATTAGTAAATCTCAAATCTAACCGATTTGACGCTCTCAGATTAACTATTAGTAACTTCAAAAATTGTACAAAGCACTTGGGAGGAGCCCGTTTGTGTGTTTAAAATCCCTTAATTCAAAATCTTATAGCCTCATATATATGAATCATGTTGTTAAGATAGAATATTCTATGCACCCTATTTTTTTAACCCTTCATTAAAGATAGAGCTTATGAGAGAAAAGTATATGCACCTGGATTATTGAGTAGAGTTTTCATTGAGGGATATTGTAACTTAGAGTGTTATGATCCATAAATTTGAGTTGGATGTATGGATTTAGAAGTATAGTGACAAGAAATGTGGGGATAGTGATGGATTAAATTATTTAGATGAATCTATGCATGCTATTAGTTAGTATTGAGGTGATATGTTTTTGGGAGTAAACTAGAGGGTAATGAGTGTGGTGTTAATTTCATGGTGAAAAGTAGAGGAGGTGTTAGTATTTAGGGTTACCTAGAGTATTCTTGAAGTAAGAGAGAAGTTCTTGATGGTATTTCATTGTGTTACAAAAAAATAGGTTATAATGAATGTTTTTGTGTTTAAGGATTGTTAATCTAGGCTTCCTCATGTGTTTGTGAAAAATAAATTACTTGATGATTGTAGAGCTAGAAGTATAATTAAGATATATGGATGGATAAGTAGTAGCGATGTGTGAAAGGAGGACATGCTAATGGATTATACTAAGATAGATTGTTCTAGTGGACCAGTGTTTCTTGATGTTTTACTAAATAGAATAGTATGTGAGGTTGTGGTTAATCATTTCTAGTACTAGAATCTAAGCTTGAAAAATGGATGATCATCAAGGTGGAAATAATGATTTCATGGGTTAGCAATGGTAGTTTCACAAAAAGTGAGCTAGTAGGCTTCAAATAATGTATGCAAGATTCTCAGTTCATTCATTCAAAACTAAGTATGATGTTGTAGGTATGTAGAGGTGTACCCAAGATAGTATGTGG
Organism: Capsicum pubescens; assembly: GCA_030864215.1. NCBI lineage: Eukaryota > Viridiplantae > Streptophyta > Magnoliopsida > Solanales > Solanaceae > Capsicum > Capsicum pubescens. The sequence goes on from CM061540.1 coordinate 96,243,991, forward strand.
TTGAATTATGTCATAAGATTATTAAGTGTTGTATGTGCTTAGATAGTACCATTGAGTTTCTAAGTGTGAAGAAGGCTAGATATTCAATATATGATGTTCGTGATAGCTAAGTTAGGAGTTATAGTTGAGGATGTTAAGTCTTTTAGGTATAATAATTATAAATGGTTTAGGATAAAGTACTAGCTTAGAGGTTAGATATTAATAAGCTAAGAAAAGAAGGGTAGATTGTGTATTTAGTGAGGCAGGTATGCTTACCAAAAAGTATGTAAGCATATGATGATGATGATTGAAGCTATAGAGTTAAAGGAGATATATAAGAGAAGAGTGTTTAAGAATAACGCTAGTATTTCCCTAATATAATTTATTCATGTGAGTTGAGAATTCATATGTAGACTGTTAGAATGAACAAATTATGGCTAAGTCTCTAGGAAATGGAATAAACCAATAGTCTTAGAATGCCGACTTTGATCTAAGGGGGAGATGATAGGGTGAAGAAACAAATCAAGGTTTGAGAATTAGATTGTGAAGCATGTCAATAAGATTTGTGATGAGATAAGGATCCATTCTTACTCTATCATATTCTTTTCCTTAGATTTCAATCATTATGGTACCCTATCTATGTCTTGCATGATAAATCCACGCTTAGGACCAATTCTTATACACTTAATGCATATTCAAGTTCATTCATAGCTCCTAGTAAAGAAGTAACAAGTTCACTATGTGATTCGAGTCCTCCAACATAAATCTATGAACTCCAGTCTTATGCTAAGTTGCTTATGATAAGTATGGACTCATGTTTTAGAGTATGCTTAGTTTTCAAAACTCATAGTACATATTTAATGACCACTAAAATTCACATCATGTTTTGTATGTCCTCAGTTTGATCTCTTTAATTAATCCATGCCTTTGATACTCTATTCCTAAGCCCTCAGTTAGTGTCAAAGTTATGTATAGTATTCTTTCATGCTTTAGGTCCTCATGTTCTATCCCTTCAGTGACTTCTTCAAACGTAAATATAGTGGTGATAGAAATGGATGAACAATGGTTTAGACGAGAGAGGGTAGATGACCCTCATTAGGGAAGATTTTTGTATACTTGTCTTATCTAAGTCTATAAGCGTGAAGGAAGATTGAGGAAAAACTTAGGTATATGTCATAGTTATTTGAGTATTCTAGGTTTGTATTCTTAGGGATAACACATGAAAGTTTTTATTTATAAAAGTATTAAAGAATATGGGCATATTCCTAGGTAAGTTATTTTCCTAGAAGTTCATATGTGGTTATAACGATAGGCATGAATGTCATGTTGGTGTATAAGTGGATGAATTCATTGTGCGCTAGTGAATTCTTACTAAGAGATCAAAGTTAGTTGTTGAAGTGATAAGAACTGTTATTCTTGAGATGAGATCTCTAAAAAAAGACATAGGATATTAAATCTAGTGGTTTAGACTAGTATTAAGTTGTTCTGAGTAGTACCTTGTGTCTGTTATTAAGGATTGAACATAGTGAGAGTATGTAGTCAAATTAGACTTTGGTAGGAGGAGTCATCTATATCTATGTGATGATTATATGTTGCATCAAATGAAGGGTAGAGGAAAAATATAGTTGAGAAGGGTGTTTGAGAAGTATTGTTAAGCTTGAAAGTTAACAGTGGCATTTCCTAGGACATATTAATCATATTCTAGATTTTGTCTTATATGCCTATATTCCATGAGTTGTAGCCATGTTTCGGTTCCTTATTCAAATTACATACTCAGATCATGACAAAAAAAAATTCCCTCAATTGTTATTAGAAGTTATGATAAGGAGAGTGAGGAAACTCATATTCCATTATTTATAACTCTCTGAAATTTCATTGCATTAACTATCACTTCACAATTCTATATATGAGATTGTGTCATAAATGTCTCAATGGAGTTCTAAACTCTCCGCATGAATCAGGTCCTTACAGTCAATTAAGTTAGCTCAAAAATTAGTTTCATGCTAGAAGTTTTTACGTTTCAGCTCAGCTTTATCCTTTATTAGCAGACATGTCATGTCTACATTATTCCCTTCATTCCTATGTAAGTGTACCTATTCCATATGTATCAGCTGAGTCAGCACCCTGTCAAGAGGTGATTCCATTTAAAAATATTATCAATTTTAGAAATTCAGTTTCAAGATAGTAAAAACATTCTTTTCATGTGAATATTAGACTTCATTTGAGGACGAAAGATCCCAAGAATGAGATATTGTAATACCTCAAAAGCACCTAGATAAGTTTTGAAATATTCATCAAATGTTTTAAGGCCCCAAAGAGATTATTTATAATCATAGATAAGTTCCATGATCATTTACCAAGTGTGTAAAGTGCTTTTGATGCGAATCATGGTCATAGTAAGCATTTATAGCAAATACGAGTTGAGAACATTTGTTTTCGATTGAGTTTTGGTATTTGACCACACGAAGTTCAACTTTAATTAAGTATAACTTCTATAATATATTGGGTTTTGGATATCAATACCCACAAAATGAAATATCTCCGAGTTTTTTTCTAGCACATCTGATTTCATCTTAATCCAATAGCGGATTAGAAAGTTATGCTCATTTTACCTGTGAGTGTTTTCCTACCAAAGATTGATGACCTGAGTTGATGAGCAGTCAACTAGTTGATGGGATGTTAACTCCATCGTCAACCTTAACCAACAAAGACTTTAAATTATCTAGAGATTGGTGACCTGAGTTGACAAGTTGTCTACTAGTTGAAGGGTTGTCAACTCCGTCGTCAAGCTTAACCATTAAAGATCTGAATCATTTAAAGATTGAAGACTTGAGGTGATGATCCATCAACAAGTTGATGGGCTGTCTACTCCATCGTTAACTGATAAATTCCTACAAATATAAGTTTCCTTAGGGGTATATTTTTCTTTTCCTCACTTCAAACTCCTGCCGTAAGACTTAAATCACCCTATAAACGATATTTTCACATTATTACTTAGTTTCCAACATTAATTCTCCTCTCCACTCACGAGAGAAAAGAAATTAGTGTTTCTTTCCAAAGTTCAACTTATAAGTCTCCAATTCAAGTTTCTCTAAAGAATGTTCATCAAGTTCAGGTATGTGTGATTTGAACAAGGATAACCTTTCATCCTTGTTACCAAAATCTTTGATTTTCAACTTGAATTTATGTGATTTCAGTTAAGGTTCATACCTAATTTCCATAGTATCAAAATTATGACACTATCATGTGATTTAAAGTTCAGTTATCATAAGTATTTACCTTTACTCATGTTTTACTTACATGATTCTTATTATGAGAGGAATTTCAGTATTTTGACTTGAATTTCCATGAGATGATAAATATATATGATTTTCAGCATGATTCAGTCAGTTCTCAAATAACATCATATGGATTATCATGATTCTGACAGTTTATAAGAAGTTTAGATTTAATATTTCAGATTAATACAGTATGATTCAGATTTCTGTTTTTATCTAATAATCTCAGACATGATATGAAATTCACATAGTTTATTCATGAGTATGAATTATTAAGAAAAGCATGATTGGTTTTCAGATTTATAAACTCATATGATTTTTTTAAGGTGAACTTGATACGATTCTTTCTATGAAGAATCAAATCTAAATATGGAAAAGTAAAGATAGAGGGGATAAGATATCAAAGATAGAAAGAAAGACACAAATATGATATTAGAAGGGTAATCAAAGGGTGTATCAAACCCCAAAACCTCCCTTAAAGATTATCAAAGAGCACCTAACACTTACCTAACCGCAAAAGGATTCAATCTCCCTTACAATTTTTTTTTCAAGCTCTTAAACAATCCCAATGGAGGTTCATGAATTCATCATTACCAATCAACAAAAACTAACTAAATAAGCCTAACTACCAAGTATTTATAGTTTAGCTAAATATTATATAAATATGATCCAAAAGTGACCTAAATGCAAGAAAAGGCTCACTAGGGGTTGTTTTGATCCGCTCTTGAAATGCTAGAGAGGATCAAAAGTGGATCCAAAGAACCTTTGGCACATGACCCTTCCAAGGGTATTTCAAGCCCCATTTTGCACTCCTTCGATGTCGTCATAGGACTTTGACTCTATTAATGGTAATGTTCATCCCTGTGGCATCTTTTAATAGTGCTAAAGAGTCATCAAGCACCTTGAGTATCATACATATCTCATCCAAAGGTCCGAAGGAAATTTGACTTGTATCGTCCTTCCCTTCTTGAAAAGTATTTGACCTCAAATTCAAACCTTCCAAAAACAAAGGAAGGACAAACAAATACAACATCCTCAAGACATAAGGGTTAGTGTAATGCCCCGAGACTACCCCCTAGACGTCACACGGTACTTAGGACCACAAGTGATCCTAATAACTCATGACCAACTAAATAAGATACCTTAATCAGAAAGAAATAAGCGGAAGAGATGTCTTTACTAAGTAGGATCAATACAAAACTGTGTAAAATGATTACAACTCTGGTTATAACAAACTAAAAGTGAAATTAAATATATCAACTATACTGACTGTCTATGAAGCCTCTACTAATATTTACTATAGGTATCCGGGACATGACCCCTAGCTATACCTAATAAATATGACTGAATAAAGAAAATAAGATGCTACTCTAACAATGATTTACTCGAGCCCTCGAATCAAAAAGACTCATCACCTGCTGACTGGAAGCTGTACACTGTCTGATTATGATGTGTGGGCTATAATTGGTACCTACATTATGAGACAATATTGCACATAGACATACATGTGGATCAGTACTTCTCGAATGTACCGAGTATGTGGGGGTGAATGCATAAGTAAAATAATAACTTAATATATTCATAGAATTTCAAATAATGCATGTTAAGTGTAGGTGACTCACCTTGAACTTGAACAAAACTGAAAGCTGAAAAATCATAAAAAATTAATAATAAAGCATACTAAATAAACTTTGTGAGCCACCCACTTAGTTTCTAAAAGCTTTACTTTTACTCTTTGGTTTGGGAGGTTGTTCTAACTGACATAAACATGTGAGCTATCATGGAGTCCAACATCTTGCACCTACGTTGGTAGAGTTGTTCTACCCTTGCCATCAAAATATAACCTAACTAGAGTGATCACTATACTTAACCCATATTGGGACTTAAACTTATGGTAGCACATAGTTCTGAGGCAGATGACCTTGGACTCATATCAAACTCGGTGCTAAATACTACTCCCATATTACTTATATGCTCGCTCTTTCGGAAATCCACTTTAAAATAGCATAAGAGTTTATAATTAAAACCAGTTATGCTTTTATTTGCTTTAAACTATAATCAAAATGAATAAATGTGGATTCCATCTCTTAGCTGAGGATCAAAAGATCAATTCTTGCTTTAAGTCTTGAAATAAGCTTGTTAAAGAATACTTGAAAGCTTAATCTTCTTGAAATCTCAATACTCAAACTTAGGGCTTAAAACCCATGCTTTAAAATCATATCAATTCATAATAAAGCACCATGCTCAATATAATTCTTGAAATATTCTAACAATAACAAGTCAAGATAGTGCAATCTCAATTCATAGTATAAATCATGTAAGTTAAAATCATAAACATAAGCACTTCTTGATATACTTAAAGCTTTAAATCTCATAATAATCACATGCTTCGAGAATATATAAACTTGGGTATGAAACCTTCTTCAAAACAACTAAATAAACTCTTAAAATTATGCAATTTGGGTACAAGGGTGAAAGGATACCCATGTTCATAACCCTACATACCTTATTAGGCTTAATTTGAAGTAGAAGCTTGACTTTGAACTCTTTGAGATGTTCTTGAAGGCTCTTACTCGAAGTTCTTTGATTAAGAGCCTTAAATTCTTGATTATCTTAAAGAGGATGTGAAGGAGTTTTGGAGTTCTTGGAATTAGGTTAGTGTTTCTTGGAGATAAAATCAATGGAGAATATATGTATAGTGCTTAAATAGACGTTCAATCGTATGTTTTTATGACTTGGGGTGATGGTAAATGGCCTAATTTCACCTCTGGAGATTAAAGTTGAACCTGGAATGCTGTTTGGGGGCCTGATGTGATGCGATGATGTGCTCACCACTATACCCAGCGCGACGCGGTGGAATCGTATTGAGCTGCTGGAATTGAAATCCAAACATGACCCAAACCTCATTCAAAAATTCCAAAACTTCCCCGTGACATGATCCTTACACCCCTGAATATGAATTAACTCAAAAACCATAGTCTCAGAGCCCATAAGGTCAACTTAAAAATCCTCGAAGTTAAGAAGTCAAAATAAGGTCAAGTCTTCAACACTTAGCTAAATTTTCAGGCTCTAAGTCTCTTATGCAAGCATTATGAGTTGCATTGAACCAAGAACGTATGGGGTATTACAATATCTCCCCCTTGGGAATATTTGTCCTCGAATGAGACTGTTTAGACTGAGTATTGTACTGAGGTAACTAAGATCATATACTGAACATGCAAGACTTGGAACATGATTACCTAACTGAGTCTGAAACATGATATATGAACTGAATATCATGACTGAACTGATTTCTTGAATACATGCAATGATATGAAAATAGTTACAAGGCTGAGATAGAAATGAGAAAGTCAACTTATGAGTAACCATAGGCTGGATCTGCTTTTGTGACGAAAAATTGAGAGGTTCAGGACATGAAAACTCAGGGTATTACAACATCTCCCCCGTGGGATAGTTCATCTCCCAAATGATACTGACTTGGCTGAAATACTAAGGAAAGACTAAGATGATACACGGGACACCCACGAGCTAAATCATGACTTAATATTTGAATTTAAAACTGATGCATGATGCATGAACTGAGTTGAATTTGTAATTTGTATGAATACGAACATTTTACCTCATGGAATGACCTTACGCATGAAACTTTGGGTACTATGACTAAACGGAAAGTTGGAAATCTATAGGAGCTTATCTACTTGATTGCTAAACTGGATTGCAGGCTCTATGAACTAGACCATACGGACTGCCCATACTCAAATAGAGTATTTCTCCAACACACTACTAAGAAATTATAATAATATTATAGAGCAAAGAATTTTGGGCATGATCTGAACAAGACATCTGACTAATAAATCAAAACATTGATACAACTCTATAGCATGGAATATAGAACTATAAATCATAAGCTAGGATAGAATTACTAGACCTTAGACAATGCAACTTCTTACTTTCAAGCTTAGCAACACGTCTTAAATACTCCCTCAACTATACTATTCCCCTTAAATACCATACTCATTTGATTCAACTTACAATTTTCACATGGGCATTGATAAATCCATCTACTAAAGTCTAAACTAAACTAAATTCTCTCACCATGATCAAGCCTAACTCAAAATCACAAGATACACCAAGCTACACCATAATACTAGTCTAAACCACATGATTCAATCTTCTATTTCTCTTCCAAAGCTCACACCCTAAGCATAACATGTCTTACCGCTTCAATGACTAACTCTGAACTCTTACTATGGATCCACTAGCGCATACTGCATTTCTCCACTTACATCCCAACATGACATTCAAGCCTATCATTATAACCACATATGAACTTCAAGGCAAACACCCTTAAAGGCATACTTCCCATATTCTCTAAACCTCTATCAACAACAACTTTATTGCACTATGATTAAGATGACATACCCAGAATTCTCAATTAACTATGATATATACCAAAGATTTACCTCAATATTCGTTCATCCTTTAGCTTTAGATAGAAAAGAATAAATAATCTTTCTTAATGAGGGTCATAACTCCCTCTCATCTAAACCATTTCTTATCCATTATCATCACCACTATCAAATATAGGAAGAGGTCACCAAATGGTTAACGCATATGGACCTGAAGCACAAAAGAATACTATACATAACTTTGACACTTAACTGAGGCCTGAGCAATAGAATGTCAAAGTTATGGATTCATTAAAGAGATCTAAACTGAGGAAGTACATGATATTATGCAAATTTCACTAGTATCATGAGTTCTGAGAACTGATCATACTCTAAAATATGAGTTCATACTTATCATAAGCTATTCAGCATATGACTGGAGTTTTATAGATTTATGAGGGATGACTCAAATCACAGAGTGAAGATATTACTTACTTACTAGAACCTGAGAATGGACTTGAATACACATGAAGCATATAAGCATTGGCCTTTGACATGGATCTATCACACAAGACATGAATTTGGTGTGATAATGATTGAAATACAAAGAACACTCTAGAGTAAGAAGGGATCACTATCTCAACACAACTCTTATTGACATGTATCACAATTTAATTTTCCAAACTTGATTTGTTTTTTCAGTCTATAATCTCCCCCTTAGATCAAAGCTGACATTCTAAGCGTATGGGCCTACTCCATATCCTCAAGACTGAACCATAATTTCTTTGCTCTAACGGTCTACACATGAATGTTCACTCACCTAAATAAACTATATCTAAACAATATTGACCTCATTCTTGGTCACTCTCTTAGTATATACCACCTTTAACTTCCTTTAGCTTCAATAGTCATCATCATAGACTTATAATCTATTAACTCGACAAACATACCTACCTTACTAAACAAATAATATGTCTCAGTAACTCAAATCACACCAAAAATTCTCAGCATCCTCTATCCCTAGCTCCTTACACAGTCATCAACAATACCATATACTATATGAGTAGCCTTATTCACACTTAGAAACTCACAGGCATTATCTAAGCACACATGACGCTTAATAATCTTAGAAAATAATTGAATCCCCCTATCACCTTGGTCACACCTCTATATCATACCTATAACATCATACTTAATTACGAATAAATGAACTTAAACTTTTGCATACACTGTTCAAGCCTACTAGATCACTTTCATATAACTAGCATCACCAACCAAGCAATCATTATTTCCACCTTTATGATCATCCACTTTTCAAACTTAGTGTTTAGTGCTAGCCATGATTAACCACAACTTCACACAACATTCATACATATCAAAACATCAGGAAACACTAGTCCACTAGAAACCTATAATAATGATATTTGATCAAAATCTTAGAATTTATCTAATTACAGTCCATAAGCACATCCCTCTTCCACACATCTCTAGTACTTATCCATCCATATATTTAAATTAAACCCCTAGCTCTACAAACCTCAACCAATTTTTTTCACAACCACACGGGGAACCCTACATTAACAATCCATAATAACCTAATATCTTAATTAATGACCTATACTCTTCTAACACCGTAACATACCATCAAGATCTCTTTTCCTACTTCAAGAAAGCGACAATTCACCTTAACTAATAACTCTTTCTCTACCTTCCACTAGGAAAATAGTACTACATTCATTGCCCCTAAGCTGACACACAAGGATGTATTACCATAACACAAACTCGATAGCATGCATAAATTCATCTATATACTTTCGATCAATCACCATTACCACCTTTCTTGTCACTACACTTCTAAACCCACACTTCCAACTATAAGAAGGTTCTACTAGTTATAAATCATAACACTCTAGGTTGCAAATCCCTCGAATACAAACTTTATTTAATAATCTAGGTTCATACTATATCCTCTCATGAGCACTATCTGTATTGATGGGTTAATGAGAAATCTGAATACATATCTTATTCTGTCTTAACTGAATAACTCATATAGATGAGGACATAACTTTTAACTTAAGGGACTTATAACACACTAGCGTGCTCCTTCCAAGCCCTTTGTATGACTTTGAAGTTACTGATAGTAAATTCAAGAGTATCATCTTAGGAGGAATTAGAACTTACTAATCATGTTATCTCAAGAATAAGTCATAGATGAAGGATTATGGAGAAACACACGAATCGACAGAAGTTTCTGAGAGAACAACTTTACAGCACGACCTAGAGCATAAAGAAGGGAAACATTTCTTAAATGTCCAGTAGCTTTTTGAAGAAAAGTACAAACATCTTCGTACCATTTTGTAAGACTCTACTAGACACGGATTCATAGACATTGTAGGACACTTGAACTCTGTTCTTTGATACCAAGTTTGTAACGCCTCGAGACTACCCCCTGGACGTCACATGATGCTTAGGACCACAAGTGATCCTATTCTAACCTTTATACTGGCATAACTCTTGAGCAACTCAATAAGATACATTAATCAAAAAGAAATAAGCGAAAAAGATGTCTTTACTAAGTATGTTCAATACAAAACTGTGTAAAATGATTACAACTCTGGTTATACAAAACCAAAACTGAAATTAAATACATCAACTATACTGACTGTCTATGAAGCCTCTAATAATATTGACTATAGGTAGCTGGAACATGACCCCCAACTATCCCTAATCAATATAACTGAATAATAAAAATAAGATGCTACTCGAACTATGATTGACTCAAGCCCTCGAATCAAAATGACTCATCACCTTCTGACTGACAGATACATACTATCTGATTATGATGTGTGGGCTACAACTGGTACCTACATTATGAGATAATGTAGCATCTAGCATATATGTAGATTAGTACTTTTGGAATGTACTGAGTATGTGGGGGTGAATGCATAAGTAAAACAATAACTTAATATATTTATAGACTTTTAAATAATGCATGCTAAGTGTAAAAGACTCACCTTGAGATTGAATAAAATTAAAAGTTGAAAAATCATAAATCATGAATAATAAAGCATATTGAATAAACTTTGTGAGCCATACACTTAGTTTCTAAAAACTTTACTTTTACTCTTTCTTTTGGGAGATTATTCTAATCGACATAAACCATGTGAGCTATCATGGATTCCAAAGTCTCACACCCACGTTGGTAGAGCTGTTCTACCCTTTCCATTGGAATAGAACCTAACTAGAGTAATCGATATACTTAACCCATATTGGGACATAAATCTACAGTGGCACAGAGTTCTGGGGCATGTGACCTTGGCCTCATACCTAATTCGGTGCTAAATACTACTCCCATATTACTTATATGCTCACTCTTTAGAAAATCCACTTTAAAATAGCATAAAGGTTTATAATAAAAATCAATTATGATTTTCTTTGTTTTAAATTATAATAAAAATGAATAAATGTGAATTCCATCTCTTAGCTGAGGATCAAAAGATCAATTCTAGCTTTAAATCTTGAAATAAGCTTGTCAAAGAATACTTCAAAGCATAATCTTCTTGAAATCTCAATACTCAAACTTAGGCTTAAAACCCATGCTTTAAACTTATGTCTATTCATAATAAAGTATCATGCTCTAGATAATTCTTGAAATATTCCAACAATAACAATTCAAGATAGTGCAATCTCATTCATAGTATAAATCATGTAAGTTAAAAACATAAACATAAACACTTCTTGATATACTTAAAGCTTTAAATCTCATGATAATCATATGTTTCAAGAATATATAAACTTAGGAATGATCCTTACTTCAAAACAATCAAATAAAATCTTAAAATCATGCAATTTGGACACAAGTGTGAAAGGATACCCTTGTTCATAACCCCACATACCTTATTAGGCTTAATTTGATGTAAAAATTTGACTTTGAACTCTGTGAGATGTTCTTGAAACCTCTTTCTTGAAGTTCTTGGATTAAGAGCCTTAAATTCTTGATTATCTTAAAGAGGATGTGAAGGAGTTTTGGAGTTCTTGGAATTAGGTTAGGGTTTGTTGAAGAAAGAATTGATGGAGAATGGGTGTATAATGCTTAAACTGATATTCAATCTTATGTTTTTATGATTTGGGGTGATGGTAAATGACCTAATTGCCTCTTTGGAGATTAAAGTCGCAACTGGAATGATATTTGGGGTCTTGGCGCAACGCGATGACATGCTCACCGCTATACCCAGCGCGATGCAAAGGAATTGCATTGAGCTGCTGGAATCGAAATCTAAACACAACCCAAACCTCATCTGAAAAGTCCAAAACTTCCCCGAGACATGCTCTTTACACCCCTGAATATGAATCAACTCAAAAACCATTATCTCAGAGCCCAAATGGTCAACTTAAAAATCCTCGAAGTTAAGAAGTCAAAATAAGGCTAAGTCTTCAACACTTAGCTAAATTTTCAGGTTCTAAGTCTCTTATGCAAGCATTATGAGATGAACTAAACTAAGAACGTACAAGGTATTACAGTTAGTGTTAGCACAAATAATCACAACATCATGCCAAGGTTTCACACACTTAATATATAACCAAGGATCTTTGTGATAAACATTAGAAACTTATTGAAAAGTGCATAAAGAAGTTGGCTTTGGGAATCATCTAGAGGTAAGAAAAACACAACGGTTATAATGTCATCACTAAATCCAATAGGTAAGGCTACCTCTATCTTAGGAGCCATAAGACACAATTGATTCATCACCTCTTTAAGAGACCACATCAAGAGTTGTGCCTCAATTAGTTTTAAAGTCCACAAGATCCATATAGAATTGTCATTCAAATAAATGGACCAACCACCAAGTTCCTAACTTCTACATAAAGCAAATCCAAGACTTGCATGGATATAATCATAAGTAAAGGGGTACTATAGAAAGGAATCAAGTTTAAAAGCATCATCCATGGTGCTATTATCTACAAGAAGGCCATTTAGCTCAAAAGATATAACACATAATATACAAACGAATGGAATCAAAATATTTAAGCATATATGACTTTTTTCTTTCAAAAAACCTCCCTTAAGAAAGGGGTCACCAATTCTAAATAAGTCACAAAAAAGGGGATCACAAGCATGTAATCCATCCAAAGTATTTTATTCACATCACTAGGCTCACTAGGAGTGATTGTACCATCTTTGAACATGATATTATACTTAAAGAGAAAAGGATAAATCCATAAAGGAGGATTAGAGTATGTAAATTCACTCTCAATAACACAACTATCAAGTTTCGAAGAAGTTTCAAACATATAATCGTCCATATGAGCAAGACAAATAATAGGATATTCACTAAAGGACATGCTCAAAGGATCACTCCTATTTACTTGACCAATATTTTCAACATCATCACTCACTCGAGGTTCATTAATCACATCAAAATCATCCTCAAGTGGTGTATTAGCTTCACCCACAAGTTGGTCAACACAATTTTCATAAGACGATGTACCATCATTTATCACATTGGCTTTAACACTAGGTGAACACAAATTGATCTTATTAGAAGATTCAATGAGGTTATCAATAGGACCAACTAGTGTTTCCACACTCTCAACGGGTACATCATAACATGAAGCAAAGAATCACGAGACTCACACATAGATAAGCTACTACTCACACTCAATGGCCTATTTTCTCCACAATCATCATTCACATGTAGTAGAGTATAAGAGTTAGCTATGTTACCTTGAAGTTCTTGAGAATATTCTTCTTTACCCTGGTGTAAAGGTCCTCCACAATCTTTAGAAGCATCAAAGATTGACCTTGTCAAATATTCAAAGTACATCTTCTCTTTTGGTACGTGTTCTCCTCCACTAGCCATATCGATACCTATCACACCACTTTTTTTTACTCAAAAAATGATTTGATTTTATAGTTCGAAAAGGGTTTTAGTATTCAAACTGACTTAAAATGAATATCTGTTTTGAAAATGATTTTTTCAATTAAACTCAGAGTCACCACTTGGCATAAATCTGGTGTGCCAAGTCACCTTTAAATCATTTTTCAAAACATTTTTGACTCTTTAAAATTGGTTTGCAAATAGAGATTTTGGTTAAGAAATTTTGTTCACCGAGGGAAAGGTGTTAGGAACCCCTTAATCCCGTGGTTCGACCACGGTCACCTAATTGAGTATATCGGCTAGTACGACACTATGAAATGTATAAACCAACAAAACACATAAACAAGAAAACAAACAACTAAACAATCCAAAATCTAAAAAATAGTTTAGGTCTTGTGGGTATAGGAAAAAGGGTATGTGGGTTAGGGGGTGGGGATAAGGATGAGGTGTCAAATTTTAATAGGGGAGGTGGTTATTTTGTAAGGATGATGATATGTGAGAGAATATTGGGGATTAAATTTGTGAGAGGTTGTTATTTTGATCTCTGATGGGGGGATTTATTGAATAGGTGAGGGTGCGTAGTAATGTAAGGGTGAAGCAAATGTCGTTGGGTTTGTTGACGATGTAACGTTAGGGAGGGTCGAATTCATGTGTCTACATCATGCCCCTCTTTGGTTTTAAATACAAAGTGTTTCCAGATAAAGAAGTAGACAACAAGACATAATTTGACCCGACCATTATTCAAAAGAAAGAAGCATAAGGAAGGAGGGCAACCGAGTCTTTAATTTGGGCATCCTACTTATCCCAAGTTTTGAAGGAGTCATGTCACATGTAGTTCTAGGGCTGAAAAGAAAGGACTATACCGAGTTGGAGAGTCGAGTGAGGTCCCGTCAAGGTTCCAGTCGGCAAATCTGTCATTACATAAAAAATAAAAATTATAAGTTAACTAAAAAAATGAAATTACAAAAATCATATTTATATAGATTCTGTAAATTCTTGTCTTGAATCTTCCATGATTTCTCAAGTGATAACAAATCCAATTTTCTTTGAACCGAATTTGCACATAGATTCTTCTTTCATGCAAAAGTTGGTGTTGAATATGAATTCATACGTTGACCATGTTCTTTAATGTGGTACTTTTTAACTTTGAATTTAATTTGAAAATCTTCACCTATTCACCAGGGAGCTCCTGACTTACAAGTTCTTCACCTTGTTGCTTAACTTTCAATTTCTTCACCTTGCTGCTTTACTTTCAATTTCTTCACCCTGTTCTCCATGCGGGCTCCTGACTTGCTATTTTTTTAATCTGTTGACTTTCAATTTCTTCACCTTGTTTCTTGACTTTCAATTTCTTTACCTTGTTGCTTGACTTTCAATTTCTTCACCTTGTTCTCCTGACGGGCTCCTGACTTGCTATTTTTCCAATTTATTGGCTTTCAATTTCATCTCCCTATTTTTCAAGTGGGCTCCTAATTTGCATTTTTCTCTTCCTATTCTCCAGGCGAACTTCTGACTTGCAATTTACTTACCCTATTCTCCAGGAGGGCTCCTGACTTTCAATTTCATCACCCTATTCTCTGGGAAAGCTCCCGACTTGCAATTTCATCATTCTATTCTCCAGGCGGACTCCCGACTTGCAATTTTTTCACCCTATTCTCCAGGCGGGCCCCTGAGTTTCAAATTCATCACCTTGTTCTCTGGGCGTGCTCCCGACTTGAAATTTCATCATCTTGTTCTTTGGACGGACACCCGACTTGCAATTTCCTCACCCTGTTTTTCGGGCGGGCTCCTGAGTTTCAATTTCATTACCCTGTTCACTGACAGCGCCCAGGCGCACATACAAGTGTACGTGGTCTACCAAGTAATATAGTGGCCTACAAGAAAGACGAAAATTGATCCCATAGAGACTTGATTTGGCAAAGATTTAATTTAGTTCACCGTCTAGATTAATTTAGTGTAAAAGTAATCAAAAAGAGAATTTTGAATTATTTTGTAAATTAAAAAAAATAAAAAAAATAATGCAAAAATTAAATTCTTGGAACAAGCAATGGAGTAAAGCTCAAGGGTAAAGCACTCCAAACCATCATACTATGTTATTGAATCTCATCCGCCAATTTACTTATCTTGGTTGTTGATTCGTAGGGTTAATTGCATGATCATGGTTTCCAGACCTATAATCTTTTACCTAATATGGATATTACAACTACATCGTTGAGCGGGGATGTAATAATCCAATTAAGTGAATTAAAGCTATCATCCTACGTTTGAAACAAGTAAGACATCTAAGTACATCTCTGTTCTAGACGCTAAGTTTAATTCTTTATTTTATAAAAGAATAAAAACTCAAACTTTGTTTATTTCCACGTTCTATCTCCCTATTCCCTCTCCCGAGATCAAAAGGTTAACAATATATGTATCCTATGGGTGATCAATCCATAGAATAATTAAAACAATAATAAACAAACAATCAAATATGATAAGCAAAATTAACGAATTTAATTCAAAATAATAGTAATCATGTTTTTAACTTTAACTTCGAAAAGAGAGGATTTAGCTGATAATATTCATAATCACGATTCAATTAATTGAATACATGATATGAAAAATTAAAGACTAAAAAAAATAATAAAACTTAATTAACTGTGTAGCCGCCTCCGTCTTTTCTCCAAAACCGTCCACTAAAAATAATAATCCTAGATTGTTCACGTCCAGCCCTCATGGAATTGTGGGAAATATATACTAATATAATATTTAATCCTTATTTTGGGTAGATTAGGAAGCCTTAGGTGGTCCCCAGGTGTCCACCAAAATTGACCAAGAATTCTCCCCTCAGGTAATTGTCCAAAATATGTTCCAGTGAATGGTCACCAAAGTTGGCCCTTTTTCATACGTGTCCAGGCATATATATGTATAATATTCCCACTTTGTGTGATATTGGACAGCATCATGTGGGTCAGATCTGCCCACCAGCCAATCACGTTGAAGCATTACAATTTGACAATTGAAACTGTAAACTGTGGGCTTTATCATGCGTCGCACGCATTTGTTCTCTGGAATGGAGGGTGCGACGCATGCAAATCACGCGCATTCATTGGAATTTCATCTTTAAATATTTTCTAAGTCAAGAGATCACTGAAGTACATCATGCGACGCATGTTCATTGCACATACACATTAAAAGTTGTATCTAAGTTTTTGGTTAAGTTTTTATCGTACTATCCTTTGTTCATGTCTTTTATAGTGTATTTTTAATAAATTTTTAGCCTCTAAATTATTAATATATCACGGTATTCAGATCACAAAACCTCCTACAATATCACACACCGCATATTAAAGATCAAAACAACATAATATCCTGAACGATAAATCAAAATAAGAGCAAAGATAAGACAAATTTGCAATGATCTTCTACTTATTATTCCAATCCTTGACTTAATCAAATTAAACTTTGCACATTAAAAACAAGTTATTCCACTCATAATTACACAATTAAAATATTTGAAATAAATTAAACACATTAGAATCCAACGAAACCAACTAGACACACACCAAGCTCAAGCCAGTAAAACTAGTTTTTCGGGTTGAACTCAAAATGACTCAATTAAACACAAACTTGTTTGAAAAATACTCTAGACATTGTAATCACACACTTGAACACTTAAATGCTTATTTATATCAATATTAACACATTAAGCACACGAATTGCTCTCAAAATAAGGCGAAATAAGCTAGAATAATGATACAGAAGTGTATAAAATCACCTCAGATCATCACTCAACACTTAAAATCTTGTTCGTCCTCGAATAACTCTTTACTCTAAGCATAAAAATCTGAGGTGAAACTACACATCTACTAAAATAAAGACACTCAAGCTAGTACTACAATGACTACACGAGATGCAAGTTTCTACACAAAGCACGTTATTTACACAATTGAAAGCTCAAGAATTCTACTCTGAAACATCCTAGCCTCATGAATTTACTCACCAAAGTGGCAATCTCATGCATATTGCTCAATCAAGGACATCATAGAAATCACCTACATTCATCAAACATGTGCCCCTCACATCAAGAGAGTTACCCATAATAACTCACAATAATGCAATTTATAATATGATGGGTATAAGAATAAAATTACGCTCACTCTCACAAAGAATTCACAAGTTACACACAATGAACCATAGTCTTGCCCTTAATGTAATGCTTCACTAATAGTCGAATGTAAAGCTTAGGGTCAAGTAGGTCTTTTACGGGTTGTAATGTAGGCTAAGAGAATGGTAGGAACTATTTCAGAATAGTGACTAACCTCTCTAAGCGCTTTAATACACAACATTAAACAATTAAAATCATTCTCCAACAACCAAATTACACCATTTTTTGTCTACCCTATTCTTTTATTTTGCCCTATCTCTTTTAAGCATTTTCACAAACACTTGATGGACTTATAGTTTACTACCACATGAATCAATTTTTCTCTTTTTTTCACAACCATGACAATATTTTTAGAATAAATTATATCACATCCATCCACCATAAATCAATTATCTACACCAATAACAATTACCTTGGGGCATCAAATTCACATTTTTCCTCTTATTTCTCAAACTCTTTACTAATTCAAATTTTTTCTCAATTAAAGCACTTAGAAGCTTTTTGGATCAAATTATGGTCTATCAACGAAGGAGATTAGGCGACATATGAGGCTACTAAAGAAAATAAGCTAAAGGATCAATGGGGGTTAACTAGGATTATGCACAAAGGGTAGGACAAATAGAAGGTATAAAACAAGGCTATCAAAGAAATGCCTATCTCATCTCCTAAATCCACAATTTTATTTCGCTTCACACACACCGAAAAAGTTCTAGACATCACATGCAACAAGGAATATACAAAATACCTTACACGCACATGGCATATGCTCAAATAACATAAGATCATCATAGACTCCCAACCAAACAATAGCATAAATTCAAAATTAAGCCACCATGAACAAGAGTCATAAACTTGAGCCTAAGAGTCTAAAAAATAGCAATTCACATCAATCAACATACTTTTACAAACAAACCCATTTGCATCATGTAATAAAAAATAGGACCAACAAGAATATCTTACTTGCTCCTAACCTAAAAAATTTAAAATTGAGTCAAAATTTGGGAATTTCCTCACCCCACACTTAAAAATCTACTTTATCCTCAAAGTTAATTAAAAGGTAAAAAGATAGAAATACTCTATGAGGCCTCTAGGACTAGCTCGTAGCATCTTTACACATAAATGGGATTCATGGGACCCCAAACTAAATCTTTGGCATGCTTCAAGATCAAGTTGATGGTACTCAGATTTTTCATTAACCTGTGACTCAACAAAAAACAAAAACTACATGAAATAAAAACAAAAAAAACTGAAAAGAAAATATACCTAAGCTTGGGTTGCATCCCATGAAGCGCCTGATTTAGTGTTGCAGCACAACCCAATTCAACTCAACCATATTCCTTCACCCTTTTACTCCCTTTTGGGAGCCATTTTTCATTCGTTTCAGACCTCTTTTACCTTTTAACATATTGGGAATCGGTGGTTTCATATTAGGCCGCTCAATCAAGTAGTCGAAAGAGGTCTTTAGTGACTTAGGCACCCCACACTTATCACTTTCCAACACATTTATCATGCATAAGTCGTTATATAAGGGATTTTCAATGGGGGCCTTGTAAACATCAAATACCACTTCTTCATCATCTACCCTCATCTTAAGCGTGACTTCTTTAACATTAATCAAAGCACCTTCTGTCGCTAAGAATGGATACCCCAATATGATTGGTACCTGTTCGTCTGCCACAAAATAAAGAACAAAAAAGTCAGCAGGAATAACAAATTTACCAACCTTTATGGGGACATCCTTAATTATTTCTTTCGGATATGCCATGGAACCATCTGCTAGCAGCAAAACTACAGTGGTCGATCTAGGCTTTTCCAATCCTAATTTTTCAAATAGTGATAGGGGTATCAAATTTATACTTGCCCCTAAATCACTCAATGCATGAACCTATTTACTCCCAATTTGAATAGAGATGACAAACTTTTCTTGATCTTTCAATTTCTTGGGGATTTTCTGAGTCATCACCGCACTACACTCTTCAGTGGGTGTTATTTCCCCCACATCTTGCAATTTTACCTTTTTCGCCACCATATCCCTCAAGTACTTTGCATACTTAGGAATACTCTGCAAAACATCTAGAAAAAGTAAGTTAATATGAAGCTCTTTGAATGTATCAATGAACTTTTTGAATAGGGTATCCTCTTTTGCTTTTATGTACTTTTGTGGGAAAGGTAGTAGCAACATCTTCTTCTTCTCTGGTTCAACAACTTTATCTTTTAAGTACTCAGACTTTCTTGAATTTTTAGCAACTTCTTCGGGAACCTGGTTGGTCAACATATCAGCATCAACCTCCTTTGTTTCCTTGGGAAGTTCTCTTTCAAGCTCTTTACCATTTCTCAAGGTTATTTCCATGACTTGTTTGGGATTTTCTGTATCAGCGAGAAAACCACCTTGTGGTCTGGTATTTAACGCTTGTTGTATCTGCCCAACTTGTAGTTCTAAATTTCTTTGAGCCACTTTTTGATTCTGTAATTCCGCTATTTGACTGTTCAGATCCGCAATTAATTATGTTTGACCAGCTAAGATTTGTTTAAATATCTCTTTCGTGTTGCTCGTAGACTGATTCAATTGGGCCTATGGCTGTGGGGCGTTCCATGGCTGATTAGGTGGCTGAGTTTGCCACTTCATGTTGTAGGCATTACCATAATTTGGCCTTTGAGCATTACCTACATATATCACAGATTTTGGATTTGACGTACACTTGGCCACTGCATGACTACTATTTTCGTATACCTTACACGAACCTACAACTTGTTGGATGGCATTGACTGTGGCTGCAGGTTGTGTTGCACCCAATTTCATGCTGTTGAATGATGTGTTGATCAAATTCTGTAGTGCAGAAAACTGCGCTGATAGGGTTGTGAATTGGTCCACCTCCAGCACACCCGCAATTCTTTTTGTGGCACTTCTAGTATCTGAATGCCACTCTGGATTTCCATGAGCTATGTTGTTCAACAATGTGCACAACTCATTATAAGTTAGCTCCAACGCTTGACCACCTGCGGCTGAATCTAACAAAATCTTGGTATTGTGATCAAGAGATTCTACAAAAGTATGAGCAAATACCTCATTAGATTATTGGTGATGTGGACAATCTCGAAAAAGAGCCTTGAAGCGTTCCCAAGCATGATAGAGGTTTTCATTAGGCTTCTATTTGAAGCTCACTATCTCACTGCGAAGTATCACAGTCTTGCGTGATGGAAAGAATCTGATGAGGAACTTTCTATCTAAGTTGTCCCATGATGTGATTGAATTGACCGGCTCCGCATTTAACCACCTTTTAGATTCCCCCAGAAGTGAATAGGTAAACAGTGTCAGCCTCACATAATCTGGAGTCACCCCAGTTGGAGTGAATGTATTTGTAAGCTCCATGAAGGTCTGCAAGTGGACTTGTGGGTCCTCGTGTGAAAGCCTTGCAAACTGTCCACTGCTAATAAGAAGCTTCACCATATTGTGTTTCAACTCGAAATTTCTCCCAACTGCCGATCTTTGAATTGGGGAAGTCATGTTCGTTGGAAGTGGGACTGCCACTTCCCTAACCTTCCTACCAGCTGCTTGTTGTTCAGCCATAGGAACAGTATGCACTTGGTCTTCTCGAATTTACGGAATTCTTGGGAGAGGGATTGTTTCTCTCCTGCATTGATGGTAAAGTTGCTCGGGTTCTGAGTTTGGTTCAACCAACTCCCGATCCCTTGCCAACTTATTATCCTTTTAACCTATTTCCTGCAAATCACACAAACAAGAACAGGCGTAAGACACCAAATAAATTTAAAAGTAAAACTAAAATAAATAATTGCCAAAATACAAGTCCCCGGCAACGGCGTAAAAAACTTTATAACACCCAAGCGCACACGCAAGTGTACGTGGTCTACCAAGTAATATAGTGGCCTTCAATAAAGCCGAGTATCGATCCCACACCTTTTTTCCCCTCCATCTTTTTAAATTTAAAAATATTTTTAAAAATTTAAAAATAATTTCAAAATATTTTTTAAAAATTAAAAATAATTTTAAAATATTTTTAAAAAATAAAAAATATTTTTAAAAATACTTTTTAAAATTTAAAAAAAATAAAAATATTTTTTCCCTCCCCACCCTATCTCGTCCCCACCCCCACACCCCACCCAGCCCCATTCCACCCCATCCCCAGCCTCCCACCCCACCCCAACACCCGTACAGCCCTTCGCCACTCTCACCCCAGCCCGTCCCTACCCCTCACCCCCTACCCAACCCCATCCCATCCCACCCCCAGCCTCTCCACCCCACCGCAGCCCCGTCCCCACCCCCCACACCTTACCAGCCTCGTCCAGCTCCTCCCCACCCCACCCCCAACCCCCATACCCCTTCTAGCCTCGTTCCTACCCCATCCCGTCCCCTTCCAGCCCCCACATCCCACCCCAACACTCTTTCAGCCCCCCCACACGTTCACTTTTTTTTTTTTTTTAATTTTCCCTCTCTATTCAATTCTTTTCATTTTTTTAATTAAAATTTAAATTTGAAATCTTTTTATTTTGTTTGGGTATTAAAATTAAAATTTAAATTTAAATTGAAAGTGAGTGATAGTGAATATTGAAAAAAATTAGTGAATTTCGCTTGAAAAAAATTAAACTTTTTGTGAATTTGTTAAAAATATTCAAATTTAAAAATTAAAAATTTATTATGTTTGTATATATGAATTTATGGTTAAAAATTTAAATTAGTTGGAGAAGACTTTTAATTATTTGGAATGGATTTGATGTTTAATTTGTGAGCAAAAATAAAAACATGATTATTCAAATTTTTCTACAATTTGTAAATTTTTATTATTTAATTAAATTAATTTTAATATTTAATTTGTTATGTAGCATTTTAAAAATGACTTGGAATGTAATGTAATATTTTTTATTTTTTTTAAAATGATGTGGCAGATGACGTGGCAGACATGGAAGGCATGACAGCTGACGTGAGGGAGAGTGTGTTACACTCACCAAAAAAAAGGTTTAAAATGTTGTTTTTTAGTGGGTTCAGGGATCCAAATGACAAACATGTAAGAAGAAGTATCTAACTTACAAAACCGACATAGTACAGGGGTCCAAAAGGTTATTTTGCCTTGAAATTTTAAACTGTGGGCTTTATCATGCGTCACACGCATTTGTTCTCCGGAATGGAGGGTGCGACGCACACAAATCGCGCGCACCCACTAAAATTTCATATTCAAATATTTTCTAAGTCAAGAGATCACTGAAGCACATCATGCGACATACGCTCATCGTACGCACACACTGGAAGTTGCATCTAAAATTTTGGTAAAGTCTTTATTGTCTATTATTTGCCCATGCCTTTTGTAGTGTATTTTTAATAAATTTTCAGCCTTTAAATCATTAATATATCACTGTATTCAGCTCACAAAGCCTCCTAAAATATCACAGACCACATATTAAAGATCAACACAATACAATATCCTTAACGATAAATCAAAACAAGAGCAAATATAAGACAAATTTGTAATGATCTTTCACTTATTATTCCGACTCTTGACTTAATCAAATTAAACTTTGCACATTAAAAATAAGTTATTCCACTCATAATTACACAATTTAAATATTTGAAATAAATTAAACATATTAGAATCCAACGAAATCAACTAGACACACACCTAACTTAAGCTAGTAAAACTAGTTTTTCGGGTTGAACTGTAAATGACTCAATTAAACACAAACTTGTTTGAAAAATACTCTAGACATTGAAATAACACACTTGAACACTTAAATGCTTATTCATATCAATATTAACACATTAAGCACACAAATTTCTCTCAAAAGAAGGCGAAATAAACTAGAATAATGATACCGAAGTGTATAAAATCACCTCAGATCATCACCCCATACTTAAACTCTTGTTCGTCCTGAAACAACTCTTTACTCTAAGAATAAAAATATAAGGTGACGCTACACTTCTACTAAAATAAAGACACTTATGCTAGTTCTACAATGACTACACGGGATGCAAGTTTCTACACAAAGCACGCTATTTACACAATTGAAAGCTCAAGAATTTTACTCCAAAGCATCCTAGCCTCAAGAATTTACTCACCAAAGTGGAAAACTCATGCATATTGCCCTATCAAGGCATCATACAAATCTCTCACATTCATCAAACATGTGCCCCTCACATCAAAAGAGTTACCCATAATCACTCACAATAATGCAATTTATAACATGATGGGTATAAGAATAAAATTACGCTCACTCTCACAAAGAATTCACAAGTTACAAACAATGAACCATAGGCTTTTCCTTAATGTAATGCTCCACTAATAGTCAAATATAAAACTTAGGATCAAGTAGGTCTTTTACGGGTTGTAATGTAGGCTAAGGGATGGGTAGGAACTATTTGGGAATAGTAACTAACCTCTCTAAGCGGTTTAATACACTACATTAAACAATTAAAACCATTCTTCAACAACAAAATTACATCATTTTTTGTCTACCCTATTCTTTTGTTTTGCCCCATCTCTTTTAAGCATTTTCACAAACACTTGGTGGACATATAGTTTACTACCACATGAATCAATTTTCTCCTTTTTTCACAACCATGGAAATATTTTTAGAATAAATTACATCACATCCATCCACCACAAATAAATTATCTACACCAATAACAATTACCTTGGGGCATCAAATTCACATTTTTTCTCTTATTTCTCAAACTCCTTACTAATTTAATTTTTTTCAATTAAATCACTTAGAAGATTTTTGGATCAAATTATGGTCTATCAAAGAAGAGGATTAGGCTACATATGAGGATACTAAAGAAAATAAGATAAAGGCTCAATGGGGGTTAACTAGGTTCATTGACAAAGGGTAGGACAACTAGAAGGTATAAAGTAAGGCTATCAAAGAAATGCTTATCTCATCTCCTAAACCCACATTCTTTATTTTGCTTCACACACACACTGAAAAAGTTCTAGACATCACATGCAACAAGGAATATATAAAATATCTCACACGTATATGACACATGCTCAAATCACATAAGTTCATCATAGACTCCCAACCAAATAATAGAATAAATTCAAAATTAAGCCACCATGAACAAGAGTCATATACTTGATCCTAAGAGTCTCAAAAATAGCAATTCACATCAATCAACATGCTTTTACAAGTAAACCCATTTGCATCATGTAATAAAAAATAGCACTAAGAAGAATATCTTACTTGTTCCTAACCTAAACTTTTTTAAATTGAGTAAAAATTTGGGAATTTCCCCACCCACACTTAAAAATCTACTTTGTCCCCAAAGTGAATTTAAAAGTAAAAAGATTAAAATACTCCCTGAGGCCTCTAGGCCTAGCTAGTGACATCTTCACACATAAATGGGATGCATGGGATCCCATACTCAATATTTGCCATACTTTAAGACCAAGTTCTTGGTACTCAGACTTCCCATTAACCTGTGACTCAAACAAACAATAAAACTACGTGAAATAAAAACTAAAAAAAACTAAAAAGAAAACATACCTAAGATTGGGTTGCCTCCCAAGAAGCGCCTGATTTAGTGTCACGGCACGACCTTACTCAACTCAACCATATTTCTTCACCCTTTTACTCTCTTTTGGGAGCCATTTTTTCATTCGTTTCAAACCTCTTTTACCTTTTAACATGTTGAGAATCGGTGGTTTCATATTAGGTCGCTCAATCATGTAGTCGGAAGAGGTCTTTAGTGGCTTAGGCACCCTACGCTTATCCATTTCCAACACATTGATCATGCATACATCTTTATATAAGGGATTTTCAATGGGGGACTTGTAAACATCAAATACCACCTCTTCATCATCTACCCTCATCTTTAGCGTGCCTTCTCTAACATCAATTAAAGCACCTCTGGTCGCTATGAATAAACGCCCCAATATGATTGGTACCTGTTCGTCTTCCACAAAATCAAGAATAAAAAAGTCAGCAGGAATAATAAATTTACCAACCTTTATGAGGACATTCTCAATTATTCCTTTTGGATATGCCATGGAACCGTCTACTAGCTGCAAAACCACGGTGGTCAATCTAGGCTTTCCCAAGCCTAATTTTTCATATAGAGATAGGGGCATCAAATTTATACTTTCCCCTAAATCACTTAATACATGAACCTCTTTACTCCCAATTTGAACAGAGATGGTAAACTTCTCTTGATCTTTTAATTTCTTGGGGATTTTCTGTGTCATCACCGCACTACACTCTTTAGTAAGTGTTATTGCCCCGACATCTTGTAATTTCACCTTTTTCTCCACCATATCCCTCAAGTACTTTGCATACTTAGGCATACTCTGCATAAAATCTAGCAAAGGTAAGTTAATATAAAGCTCTTTGAATTTATCAATGAACTTTAAGAACAGGGCATCCTCCTTTACTTTTATGTACTTTTGAGGGAAGGGTAGTGGCAACGTCTTCTTCTTCTCTGGTTTAACAACTTTATCTTTCAAGTACTCAGACTTTCTTGAATTTTCAGCAACTTCTTCGGGAACATGGTTTGTCTCCATATCAGCATCAACCTTCTTTGTTTCCTTAGGAGGTTCTCCTTCAAGATCCTTACCACTTCTCAAGGTTATTGCCATGACTTATTTTGGATTTTCTGTATCCACGGGCAAACCATCTTGTGGTATGGTATTTAATGCTTATTGTATCTGCCCAACCTACAACTCTAAATTTCTCTAGGACACTTTATAATTTAGTAATTCCACCGTTTGACTATTCAGATCTACAATCAATTATGTTTGACCAGCTAATATTTGTTTAAACATCTCTTCCGTATTGCTCGTAGACTGATTAGAATGGTCCTGTGGCTGTAGGGCATTTCATGGATGGTTTGGTGGCTGAGTTTACCACTTCATATTGTAGGCATTACTATAATTTGGCATTTGAGCATTACCTAAATACATCACAGATTTCGGATTTAACGCACATATGGCCGCTGCATGGCCACTATTTTTGCATACCTTACAACAACCTGCAACTTGTTGGATGGCATTAACTGTGGCTGCAGGTTGTGTTGCTCCAAGTTTCATACTGCTGAATAATGTGTAGATCAAATTCTATAGTGCAAAAACCTAAGCTGATAGGGCTGTGAATTGGTCCATCTCTAATACACCCGTAATTCTTTTTGTGGCACTTCTACAATCTGAATACCACTCAATATTTCCTCATGCTATGTGGTTCTGTGTTTCCAAGCATGATAGAAGTTTTCATTAGGCTTCTGTTTGAAGCCCACTATCTAACTATAAAGTCTCCCAATCTTGCCAGATGAAAAGAATCTAATGAGGAACTTTTTGGCTAAGTTGGCCCATGATGTGATTGAATTGGCTGGCTTCGCATTCAACCACCTTTTAGCTTCCCCCAAATGTGAATAGGGAAATAGTGTTAGCCTTATATAACCTGAAGTCACCTCAGTTGGAGTGAATGTATTTGTAGGCTCATTGAAGGTCTGCAAGTGGATTTATGGATCCTCATGTGAAAGCCCTGAAAACTGTCCATTGCTAATAAGAAGTTGCACCATATTGTATTTCAACTCAAAATTCCCCCCAACTGTCGGTCTTTGAATTGGGAAAGTCAAGTTCGTTGTAAGTGGGACTTCCACTTCCCTAACCTTCCTACCAGCTGCTTGTTGTTCAGCCATAGGAACAATATGCAGTTGGTCTTCTCAAATTTGCAGAATTTTTGGGAGAAGGATTACTTCTCTCCTGAGTTGATGGTCAAGCTGCTCGGGTTCAGAGTTTGGTTCAACAAACTCCTGATCCCTTGAAGACATATTATCCTTTTAACATGTTTCCTGCAAATCAAAAAAACAAGACCAAACATAAAAATACCAAATAAATCTAAAAGTAACACAAAAATAATGTAATACCGCAATCGTTTCTTAAGCCTAAATCCGTCTTTTGAGTGGATATATTTGAATTCCAAAGTGATTGATGTTTAAACCATGTTGTATTGCTCTAATTTCTACTTTTTTTAATGTAGAGCATTGAATAAGATTTCCATCGATAGCAATTTCATTGAAATCCGACATCGGACAAGGGAGTTTTGGCCGTTTTACTAAACGGTATCGGATTGTCCAAGTTTGACGGTCGACCTAGAGGACTGTCAGGTCCCTGGTGGACCATCAAGTTCCCTATCAAGCTGAGCCAGTGACTCTTTTTTTAGTCCATCATGCGACGACCAAGTTGGTGGACCGTTAAAAAGTTGACGGACCGTTAAGGGGTCCGTCTGGTCGAGACAGAATATCTCGATTCTAGCCCTCGAGTGACGGACGACATAGTGGTCTGTCAGTTTCTTGATGGACCATCACTTCGACCGTCACGTCGAGGCAGAACGTTCCAGTTTTGGAACTCGAGTGACGGACGATCTGGTGGACCGTCAGGAGACTTGACGGACCATCAGATCGATCGTCACAGGCCCCGATCAACGAATTTCAGCTTTTTCAAAAGGGCATTTTGGTCATTTCCGCTCCTTGTTGCCTTATATATATCAAAGTAGTAAAGATTAGATCATTTTCTCCTATTTCTCTCCAATTTCTCCAAGAATTTTCTAGAAAACGGAGATTTTCTCTCAAACCAAAAATCAAATCTTCTTCCAAGAAATTCAAGGATCTTCCGTAAATTTCTCCAAGTTGTTCAAGAATTAAGTTCCCCAAGTAAAGGGCATTAAGGATCTTAGCTTAAAAGTGTAAGGAATAAGTTCCAAAAAAGTTTCTACATCTCCAAAATTATAATCCAAGGTATGTAGGGTTTGAACAAGAACACTCCTTTTGTTCTTGTGCCTAAAGATTTACTTTCTATTATTGATTTACATGATTTTGCAAGTGGGTTTACACCCAAATTTCTTTATTTATGATTTATGAGATTTGAGTTAAATCAGTTTGATATTTATGATTATTTCACCATCATGTTTCTTAAATTGAGAATTTATTTCATGAGTTGTATATTGTCATTACGTATTGATGATTTCTAAGCGATTTAAGACAAATTTCATGAGATATGCCTTTCCATGAGAAATTTGACTATTGAACATATATATCGATATTTGAGATTTAAAGTCAAGATGAGTTCTATGACGTTTTCTTGAAGCTTTTGATATTTGAAAATAATTCGAAAAGCAAATGTACTTGACGTTGAGAAAGATTGTGTTGAGTTGAGTCGGATTAGGAATCCACAAGATGTTTATGATTTACAGATGAGATATATATTTATGTTTTGGTCTTTATAATAGAACCATGAGTTGATATTGATTAAGGTGGATTTCCTAACACGTTCTGAGCTGAGTTTGGAAGGAGTATTTAGCACCGAGTGGAAAATATAGTATTTCCCCGAAACTATGTGCCACCGTAGGATTGATGTTGATAATTGTGGGCCAGAGGCCGAGTATGGGATTGTCATAATGAGATTGAGGTTGTACTCCCTGGCAAGAGTACAACACCCCCACCAATGTGGGGTTCTCTCCTTAGGAGGGCAAAATGTTGGACTCCATGCGGTTCACATGGTGTAGTTATGTCGGTTATAAGAAACTCCCACGTCCCTACTGATTTAAGTACTATGAGTTACAGAGTCACTCTAAGTCATGAGTCAAAGATTTTGAGTTGAGTTAAATGATATGAGACCTATGAGGCATATGTTATTACTGATGACTTCCGAAAATGATATTTTAGATAACTCAAGCGAAGAGAGTTGTTATTGTTAGAATGCATGATTTTATTATACAGTTATGATATTATTTAAAATGTTGCATCCACCCCCACATACTCAGTACATTCCCAAGTACTGACTCCCATACTCTTTTGTACTCTATATTTCCTCATGATATAGGTTCAGGTGCTCAGTCTCAGCAACGACAGTGATGTTTGAGTACCGTAATCTATATTTCTGTGGTTGGTGAGTCCTCATGGTTCGAGGACCTGTGTTTTTGATTTTGTCTTGTTAATAGGTGGTTGTTTACTTTCAGTTCAGTACGAGTCAGTTGGGGATATGTCCCAATGGATCCTCAGTTCTATGTAGTAGAGGCTTTGTCAGACTAGTGTACCAGCGTGTACAGAGATTTTAGTATTTTGTTTGTACAGGACAGTATTACTTCGTATTTCAGTATGTTCATGACATGGTTATTCCTCTTTTATCTTATCATGATTTGCGCTATAATGTGTTTTGAAAGTGATGACAGGCTTAAAGGGTTAGCTTGAGGCCACGTGTTTCCTTGAGCACCATGTGACATCTCGGGATAGGTTCTTGGGACGTTACAAGCTTGGTATCAGAGCCTAAGGTTCAAGGAGTCCTAGGGAATCTGACAAGACTCGTTATGTAGAGTCTTGATCATCGGTGTGTAGCACGCCACATCTATGAGCAAGAGGCTACGGGACGTATTAGGAAAAGTTTTTTCTTTCTTTCAAGAGTCTATTATTCCTATGGCTATTTCTCTCTGCTGTTAATTCGTGCTCTCTTATGATAGAAAATACCTCCCCATAGAGCTTGCAGAATCAATGAATGACCTCAACCCGTTGATCCTTTAGGTGAGATGGTGTCCTATGCCGAATTTCGGGCAGCTTTCCAAGCGCTAGCCCAGGCGGTCACCGCCAACGCCCAAGCCAACACCCAGGCTACTGTTCCACTTCCACAGGGGAATTATTCTGCTGTAGCCCGAGTTCGTGAATTTATACGAATGAATCCACTTGAGTTCTTTGGGTCAAAAGTAGGTGAATACCCACAAATGTATTTAGATAATGTGAGAAAGATCACTCAGATTATGCACGTGACTAAGGAGGAGAGTGTTGAATTGGTTTCCTATCGAATGAAAAATGTTGCTTATGATTGGGTGGACATATGGAGGAAAAGTAGAGGGGAGAATGATGCTCCTGTGACTTGGCAATTATTCCAAGATGCCTTCTTAGACAGATTCTTTCCCCCGGAGCTGAGGATAGCAAAATTAGAAGAATTTATGAACTTGAGACAGGGCCCCATGACAGTTAAGGAGTATTGCCATAAGTTTAACCAGTTATCTAAGTATGATCCCGGTATGATGGCTGATTCTAGAACTAGTATGAGTAAGTTCTTGGCCGGTGTATCTGGTTATATTGTGAAAAAGTGTAGATCCGCTATGCTTAATAGGGAAATGGATCTTTCAAGACTATTGATTCATGCTCAGCAAATTGAAGCAAACAAAGTGAAGAAGAGAGAGAGAGAGGAAAAGAGAATAAGAGAGTTAGATCAGAGCAATAGGGGTATAGTCAGGCTAGATTTTTTGGAGGGATCCGCCCTCAGTTCCCAAGCCGTTCTCTTATGCCAGCGCCTTCATCAGCCAGTACTCCTGCATTCAGAATTAGGCCGGAGCAGAGTAATAGGCCTACTATGTCCAGGTCCCAGGATAGTGTAAGTAACAGACCTCATCCTCCCCTATATTCGAAGTATAGTATAGACCATCTCGGTGAGTGCTTAGTCGGTCAGAGGGGTTGTTTTTGTTGCGGTAAGTTGGGCAACAAGTTTAGAGATTGCCCATATACTAGACAGGAGAGTCACGATGTTCATCCTCAGAGTCAGACTATTAGTGCTCTAGCCCCTGTAGTTCATCCTACTCCTCTTCAGGGTGCCTCATCTAGTACTGCAGGTGGTCAGTGGAAGAATCACTTTTATGCTATACCACCCCACCAGGAGCAGGAGGATTCACCAGATGTTGTTATTGGTACGCTTCGTGTATTTTATTTTGATGTGTATGTGTTGATGGACCCTGGGTCAATTCTTTCTTATGTGACTCCGTTGGTGGCTGTGAATTTTGAAATCAGTGCTGAAAAGATCTCCGAGCCTTTTCTAGTCTCTACACCAGTGGGTGAATCTGTTGTTGCTAAGTAAGTATATAAGAAGTGTCTTATCACTGTTCTTAACAGAGTCATGTTTGCAGATTTGATTGAGCTAGACATGGTTGATTTAGATATTATTTTGGGTATGGATTGGCTTCACTCTTGTTATGCATCTATAGACTGTCGTACCCGTGTAGTCAAGTTTTAGTTTCCCAATGAGCCATTCTTTGAGTAGTCCGGAAATTCTGTATCTCCTAAAAGTCATTTCATATCCTATCTTAAAGCTAGGAAATTGATATCCAAGGGTTGTATCTATTATTTAGTCTAAGTTAAGGACACTAAGTCTGAGACCTCATCTATTCAGTCTCTTAGTGTTGTCAATGAGTTTCCTAATGTTTTCCCTAAAGATCTCCCAGGGGTACCTCCCGATAGAGAGATAGAATTCAGAATTGGTCTTCTCCCTGATACACAACCTATTTCTATTCCTCCGTATCGTATGCCCCCCATAAAACTTAAGGAGTTAAAAGAGCAACTCAAAGATCTTCTTGATAAGGGTTTTATAAGGTCCAGTGTGTCTCCCTGGGGTGCACTCGTTCTATTCGTGCGAAAGAAAGATGGTTCATTGCGCATGTGCATTGACTATCGTCAGCTCAACAAGGTCACGGTCAAGAACAAATACCCTCTCCCTCGAATTGATGACCTGTTTGGTCAGCTGCAAGGTGCCAGTTATTTTTTGAAAATAGATTTGAGATCCGGCTATCACCAACTTAAAGTTAGAGAGTGTGATATTCAAAAGGCGGCTTTCCACACTCGTTATGGTCATGTTGAATTCTTGGTCATGTCCTTTGGGCTAACGAATGCCCCGACATCTTTTATGGACCTTATGAATCGGGTGTTTAGATAGTACCTAGATATGTTCATTATTGTGTTTATAGATGATATCCTTGTATATTCCCAGAGTAAAAACGACCATGCAGATCATCTCTGAATTGTCTTGTAAACCCTTAGAGATAAATAGTTGTTTTCCAAATTTAGCAAGTATGAATTTTGGCTTCGGTCAGTTGCTTTTCTAGGTCATATTATTTCTTCTTATGGTATACGAGTTGATCCTCAAAAGGTAGAAGCTGTGAAGAATTGTCCTAGACCTATTTCCCCATCTAATATTAGGAGTTTCTTGGGCCTAGATGGCTACTACCATCGTTTTGTCAAAGATTTTTCTTCCATTGTTGTTCCTTTGACCCGGTTGACCCAAAAAAAGGTTAAATTCCAGTGGTCAGATTCTTGCGAGAAGAGTTTTCAGGAGTTGAAGACTCGACTCACTTCAGTCCCTGTGATGACCCGTCCTAATGGTGTAGATAATTTTGTGGTATATTGTGATGCTTCCAGAATTGGTTTGGGTTACGTGTTGATGCAGAAAGGTAAGGTTATAGCCTATGCCTCCAGGCAGTTGAAACCTCATGAAAAGAATTATCCAACCCATGACCTCGAGTTAGCTGCAGTGGTTTTTGCTTTGAAAATCTGGAGACACTATTTGTGCGGTGTTCATGTTGATGTCTTTACGGATCACAAGAGTTTACAGTATGTGTTCACTTAGAGAGAGTTGAATCTTCGACAGAGGCGATGGTTAAAATTACTGAAGTACTATGATATGAGTGTGTTGTATCACCCGGGAAAGACCAATGTAGTGACAGATGCTCTTAGTAGGTCGTCCATGGGTAATGTTGCACATGTTGAGGAAGATAAGAGGGACTTTGCTCGTAAAGTGTATCGTTTGGCTAGGTTAGGTGTTAGATTTCTTGACTCAGCTGAGGGTAATGTTTGGGTCCAAAGTAGTTTCGAATCTTCCCTAGTTTTGAAAGTGAAGGAGAAGCAGGATATGGACTCTCGTTTGGTCGAATTGAAAGAATCAGTTAAAGACCAAAAAGTGGAGGTTTTCTCCCAAGGGGGAGATGGTGTATTGAGATTTCAGAATAGATTATGTGTTCCTGATGTTGATGATCTGAGGCAGAGAATTATGGCTGAGGCACATGGCTCGCGGTATTCTATTCATCTCGGTGCTACCAAGATGTACCACGATTTGTGGGAAATTTATTGGTGGAATGGTATGAAAAAGGATATAGAGAAGTTCGTAGAAAAGTGTGCAACTTGCCAGCAGGTAAAGATAGAGCACCAGAGACCTGGTGGCGTGATGGAAGAATTTAGCATTCCATCTTAGAAGTGGGAAGTAGTGAACATGGATTTCGTGATCGGTTTACCTCTCTCTCGTCGTCATCATGATTCTATTTGGGTCATTATAGACAGGTTGACTAAGTCAGCGTATTTTTTGCCAGTACATACATCTTTCACCGCAGAGGACTATGCTAAGCTGTATATTCGAGAGTTAGTAAGGTTGCATGGAGTTCCGTTGTCTATCATCTCCGATAGAGCTACTCAATTTACTTCTTAATTTTGGAGAGCCTTTTAGAAGGGTCTTGGCACCCAAGTTTATCTTAGTTCCGCCTTTCATCCGCAGACAGATGGTCAGGCTGAGAGGACTATCCAGACTTTGGAGGATATGTTGAGGACATGTGTTCTTGATTTCAAAGAAAGTTGGGATGAACATTTTCCATTGATTGAATTTGCTTAAAACAATAGTTTTCATGCTAGCATTGGAATGGCTCCATTTGAAGCTTTGTATAGGAGAAGATGTAGATCGCCCATAGGTTGGTTCGAAGTGGGTGAAACTGCTGTGATTGGACCTAATGCTGTAATTGAGGCTATGGAGAAAGTTAGGTTAATTCGGGAGAGGTTGAAGACAACCCAGAGTCGTCAGAAGTCGTATGCATATGTGAGGAGAAAAGCTCTTGAGTTTGAAGACGATGATTTGGTGTATTTGAAAATTTCACCCATGAAAGGGGTGAAAAGATTTGTAAGGAAAGGGAAACTGATTCCTATATATGTTGGCCCTTATAGAGTTTTGAATCGTGTTGGGAAAACAGCTTATGAGATTGAGTTGCCTGCAGAGTTGTCAGTTATCCATCCTGTGTTTCATATTTCTATACTCAAGAAGCACATTTGAGACTCTGTTGTTGTTGATCCTTCAGAAGGTTGTGATGTTCAGGATAGCCTTTCGTATGATGAAATCCTAGTTGAAATCCTAGAATATCAAGTCCGTAGACTATGGAACAAAGAAGTTCCCTTGGTTACATTTCTGTGGCGAAATCAATCAGTAGAGGGTGCCACTTGGGAAGCAGAAACAGATATATGAGCTAGTTACCCTCATTTTTTCTCCGCGAGTCCAAATCAAGATAAAGGTACTATTCCCCTAATTTAGTTTCCTCCTAATCTAATGTATTCATCTATATAGTTATTCCCTCTACGATTCGTGCATTTGGTAAAGTACTCAAAAGTTTAGAGTAAAGTGAGCCCTTAGATGTGAGTCATTCAAGCTATACGTCCTCATTTTATCTTGTTCTTGGCTTATTTCGCAACATTCGAGGACGAATGTGTCCAAGGGGGAGATATTGTAATACCTTGATCGTTTCTTAAGTCTAAATCCGTCTTTTGAGTGGATATGTATGACTTCTAAAGGGATTGATGTTTAAACCATGTTTTATTTCTCTAATTTCTATCAGATGACACTTGCCTATATAGGTCACGTCGCCTATTCCTAACAGCAGAAGCTTTATCTGTAGAACATTGGCGACACTTTTTCGTTGAGCAAGTACTTAAACTGGCGATCTTTTTATTTGGAGACATGTTTACTGCCGAAAATATATGCAGTTAGTAGATCAATGTTGTGCTGCAAAAGAAAAATAGATTACCGAAAGTAACGAAGTATTAAGGAGCCATTTTGTAAGTAAAAACTTTTAGTATCGTGAACATAAAGCAATTGATATTGTATACATAAACAGTAATACATAAGTACTCTATATGATCTAAATTTCTCAAGAAGCAATGATAAAAAAACTTTGTTGAAAAACTTAGTTATGAAAAGAACATGCTTATTTTGTGAATACTACATGATTAATTCCAGTTGAAGTAAGCAAATCTAAGAAGGAAAGTTCGTAAACAGATCGATGAAGCAAAAGCTTTTCTCCTGATCTACAACTTGTTCTCTAAGCAATTATAGCATGTCCATGATCTGAGTCGCCGTCTCCGTGTAATGGTACCATGTAATTCTTCATTTAAAGAGACTAAGAATTGTACTGTAGAGATACAATTCATTATCCTAATGCTATATCTTGATTCTCAAACTCCAAAATAGGGGAAAAATAGAAAAATATATAGAAATTGGTGAACCATTCCAGTAGAAAAGCGTGGAAAAAGCTGCAAGAAGAGGTGGCAACAATAATGGATAATAAAGAATAGCAGCAGCAGCGATCCATGGGCAAAACAACAAATGAACACATTTGCCCATCTCCAAAACTTTACCCCAAAGTCTGTTAAGAAAATACAGATTAAAATTGATAGTAAAAGTTCATCCAAGTTCATCCAACCACCTATGAATAAGAATATATTCACTAAAGAATCCCATAATTATTTAATCCTCACATTATAATCGCAACATTATAATCCCAGTATACTTATTTACAAACCAAACGACACCAAAAGGATAAATTATTTAGAAATCTTTGTTTCCTTTTAAGTAATCTGGAAGTATGACCGTTTTCTATATTTAAGAACAACTTAGCTTTAAGCCTGTCATTTTCTTCTTCTTAACTGTCAACTGTCAACGGAAAATCTGGAAGGATTGTTTGATTATACAAGCGTAAGCGATTACAGTCGGAGATAGAGTCTGGAATTAGTTTATCTCACAGTTAGTACAACTTGTTGTTTTGGGATTGTTTATACCACAATTATGGTATTATTTGATGCCACAGTCTATGTGGGATAACATTTCGAAATTAGTAACAATCCCACAATGTAACAACAAATGGACACATTTGCCCATCTCCAAAACTTTACCCCAAAGTCTGTTAAGAAAATCAAGATTAAAATTGATAGTAAAAGTTTACCCAAGTTCATCCAACCACCTATATGACTAAGAATATATTCACTACAGAATCCCATCATTATTTAATCCTCATATTGTAATCGCAACATTATAATCCTAATATACTTGTTTACAAACCAAACGACACGAAAATGATACATTATTTAGCAATCTTTGTTTCCTTTTATGTACTCCGGAAGTATGATCGTTTTATATATTTAAGAACAATTTAACTTTAAACCTCTCATTTTACCCTTGCTAACATGATTTAATGGACCTAAAAATGTCAAGACAATGGGTAAGATCATAATTTCCAGAGTATGGTTTCGTTTCTTTCACAAATTCTGGCTAGGTAAATAAGTTCACTTGAAATAAAATGGAAGAAGTACTCAAAATCATGTGTAATAAGTCAGCACATAAGATGAACTTACAACTCAAAAGGGAAAACTATCTGTAGACTTCCAACTCATATACTTGTGAGACTATAATTCTTGGGTGGTAGATTAGGTTTTCTGTTATGCTTCAAATTCTCTATACGAATCGTATCCTCGTGTAAGGCTTGGATACTTGAGTTTTATTCTTACTGTTGTTTTTGACAGTTTTACTCCATTCTGTTATCATGTAAACTACTGACAAATCTATGATATTTAGTGTATGTTGGACAAACGCAAGATAAAGAGGATTGTGGTATTAATTCCCAGGTAACGATATGTTTTGTCATTCTAATGAAGTCGTCTTAACAGTATTGCTTCTGAAGATCAAATTGATAATACTATTCATATGCATTAGTTTATGAGTTTTTTTTCATATTCTAGTATGAATCTTACATCTTGAGCTCTCTTTGCTTTTTTTTTTCCTAAAATTCATAAGAGTCAACATTGAATCTTACACTTTCTATTCTCGGTATTGATCATTATATATAGTAAACAGAAACCTCATGCGTACATTAAATTACTTTTTTTTTTCAAAGCATTAAGTGCACTACAATAATTCTATAATATAGTCTAGGTATTACCAGTACAACCAGTGATCATCACCGTTGTCTTCCCTTAAATAGCTCATTAAATTCTAGCCACTCTTCCTTTGGATCACATACCAACACTATTGCATATAGTACATTTTTTGTTAGTTAAAGCATGGTAATAAGGGCATATTACTGATGCCAGAGGATTTTGATCGAAGAAGCATAAGTTAAGCCTGCTCCCAAGTAAGAAAATAGAGGTTCGATTTAGGAATCTTAAAATCTTCGTTTGCCCATGATTCTTTGGGGTGCACTAATAACCAACAAATTGTACTTCACATTGTTTCTTGACACGCCTATCTTTGGTTTAAGGAAATCCTTAATACAGTCAAGGACAAACTCGACCCGACCAAAGCTCGTGCCCACTTAAACCGACTTGCATTTCATCAGCCTATTCTCTGGGTGGACTCCTGACTTGAAATTTCCTTAACTTGTTCTTTATACGGGATCCTGAATTTCAATTTCATCACCCTATTCTCCGGGCGGGCTCTCGACTTAAAATTTCATTATTCTGTTCTCCGGGCGTACTCCGGACTTGCCATTTCATCACCCTGTTCTCCAGGTGGGCTCTCGACTTGCTATTTTATCACCCTTTTCTTTAGGTGGGTTCCTGACTTTCAAATTCATCACCCTGTTCTCCGGGCAGCTCCAGACTTACAATTTCATCATCTTATTCTCCGAGGGGACTCTTGACTTGCAATTTTTTCACCATTTTCTTAGGGAGAGCTCCCGACTTGCTACTTCATCACCCTATTCTTCAGGAAGGCTCCTCACTTTCAATTTCATCACCCTGTTCTCCAGGAGGGTGCCCGGTTTATAATTTCTTCACCTTGTTCTCCAGGCGGGCTCCTGAAATCAATGTCCAAACTAGAAAAAAAATATTCCACACAAAGATTATGATAAAGAAAGATTACATTTTTGCAAAATAAAATCCCATTTTCGAGGAGGGTCCTAAGCATAAAGTAAAGTCTCATTTTTCAAGAGGGTCCTAAGCATGAAGTAAAGTCCCATTTTTCAGGAGGGTTCTAATTAGTATGACAACTCATGGATATGCTTTTCCAAAGTTAGCTAAACATTGTGAGCAAAATTTTGCCCCGTTTAAACAAAGAAAAATTTGTCAGTTAAAAACTTAGTGGTGGCTCACAGTACTTGTCTTTCCAGGTACTTGATCCAGCACTCGTTCCCTTCATCTTTGTTTCATATTTCTTGTATTTGTCCATGTCTTGTCGCGTCATTGACCATAACCTTGATTATGGGAAGTGACTCTGATTCAAATACCAAATTTCAATTTTATCATGTCTTTGAGATACACCTTTTGAAACCTGATATTTCTATCCTGTTGGTTGAGAAACTACTTTTGTGCTTTGTCTTGACTTATGATCAAGTTTCTTCCATGTGTTGGTCCTTGGATTTGCTTTATGCAATTGAGGAGACTGGTAGCAAGTTTTGGAATCCTTTCTCACTTGTTTTGGCACAGACTTGACTCAAAGATAGAAAAAAATAACGATGATTTTCTTGTTTTTATAAATGACATAAAGACAAAAAAATATTAATATGTAAAAGAAAGAAAAAGACAATTTCCCTTTTTCAAAAAATGGTAAAAGAAAAAACTTATATGAATACGACAACCAACTCCAATGATTATGACATGCATTTTGGATTAAATTGCCTGATCTTTCCACCAAAACTTCACCATTTTTTGTTGAGTTAATGCCCCTGAAACTGAGTTTCTTCTTCAATCCCAATGAACTCATATACCTCATCCAATTAGTGACGCCTTAAAGGGTTTTCCTAACAAGCCTCTCTCTTTTTTAGTTATCTCAACTCACCATCGCCTTATGATGTCCGTTAGGGTTTTCACCAATAAGACTCTCTTATTTGTGTTTCTCTCAACTCACCATCACCTTACGATTCCCGTGAGGGTTTTCACCAATAA
This sequence comes from Capsicum pubescens, assembly GCA_030864215.1. NCBI lineage: Eukaryota > Viridiplantae > Streptophyta > Magnoliopsida > Solanales > Solanaceae > Capsicum > Capsicum pubescens. Next base: position 96,283,395 of record CM061540.1, read on the forward strand.
GACTCTCTTATTTTATTTCTCTTGACTTACTACTGCCTTACGATGACCGTAAGAGTTTCCACCAATAAGACTCTTATTCGTAATTCTCATATTTCCCCATGACGATGTAGAAAATATAATGCCAAAAACATTGTCAAATATCTATTGCATATTCAGACTTAACCTTCTTGAAGATAGATCTGAAGGTCTTTCCTTGGTTGGAATATGTCTTTTGGATAGGGTTAGAAAAAAAGGATGGCATAAGGCTCAAACGACACTTGAAGTGGGGTGTGACTTACAACTTTTGGAATTGACTCAAATGATGAAGATTAACTCTTGACCTAATTTCTTTTTATAGGGCAATTATAAATCATTTATTTGGTTGGACCGAACCCAAAGTGGGATGCCTACATATCTCACCCCTGAGAGAGGAGAATCAGGTCATGCATAGTTCCAACAGCTTGTTCCTTGTTTTGGTTTGTTTTTCTTTTTCTTTTTTTCTTTCTTTTTATTAAAAAAAATTGAATGATTTTTCCGTACTCTTTTGACCCTTCTTCTTGACACTATTATCTTTTTCGGCTCTATTTTGATTCCAAAAGAGGGTTATCAAAGAAAATAAGACCAAAGATCAAAGGGTAAACAAAGGATGACATAGAATTGAAATTGAAGAATGAAATGCCTTCATCATATCAACCTTTTAAAATATAAGTACTTCACATGTAATAGAACTGATGAAGGATAAAGATCATACATAATATCTTTTGACTGCATCGGCATTGATAGCCATTTCTTTTATTTTTCCTTCTACATCTATCATATATAAAGCTCAATTGGTCAATAATTTCTTCACAATGAAGGGCCCTTTCTAATTTAGGGAGAACTTGACTTTAGCTTTGATCTAACGAGGAAGGATGCACTTCAACAATTATTTCCCAACTTCAAAACACCTGGGAAATACATTTCTATTGTATTCTCAGGACATTCTCTTTTGATACAATTTTCCATGACACACTGATGTTGGACTTTTTTCATCAATCAAACTCAACTGCTCCAATTGGATTTTTACCCACTGATCATCATCAATCTTTGCTTCCACAATGACTCGAAGAGATAAAATTTCAACTTCTACAGGTATGATCTCTTTTGTCCCATACACTAATAAATATGGATTTTCCCCTGTTAAAGTGTGAACAGTAGTGCGATATACTAGTAATGCAAACAACTTTTCATGCCATTGTCTAGATCCTTGTATCATTTTCCACAGTATCTTCTTGATATTGTTGTTGGCGTCTTCTACAGTGCCATTTACCTTTGGACAATATTGAGTGGAATTTTGATGTGCAGTCTTGAATTGTTGGCACACCTCTTGCATCAAATGACTATTAATATTAGCAACATTATCTGTAATAATAACCTTTGGAATGAAAAATCTACAAATAATGTTAGCATGAACAAAATCTATCACTGCCTTCTTTGTTACTGACTTTAAAGTTTTCACTTCTACCCACTTTGTAAAATAATCAATGGCCAGCAAAATTAATCTATATTCGTTTGATGCTTTTGGTTCAATTGGTCCAATCACATCCATTCTCCAAGATACAAAAGGACACGGAGCAGGCATCATGTGTAACTCAGCCAGAGGAGAATGTATTAAGTCCCCATGAACCTAACATTGATGACATTTTTGAATGAAAAGAATATAATCCTTTTCCATCGTAAGCCAATAATAACCCACTCGAAGTATCTTGTTTGACAAGAAATAACCATTCATATGCGACCCACATACTCCAGAATGTATTTCAACTATGATTGTTGAAACTTCTTTACCATCTACTCACCTCAAGAGTCCTAGATCAGGGGTTTTCTTGTACAAGATTCCCCCACTTAAGAAAAGTCCACTAGCCAAATGCCTAATAGTCCTCTTCTGATCATTGGTGGCATGTGTTGGATATTCTCCCGACTGAATGTATCATTTGATATCAAGGAACCAAGTCTATCCATATAGTTCTTCTTCAATTGTATTACAATAAGTATGTTCATCCCAACTCTGTATATGCACTGGATCGATGTAACCCTTATCAGAATGTTGGAGCATTGAATACAAAGTGGATAAAGCAGCAACAATCTTATTGTGAATTCTTGGAATATGCCTAAACTTTACTGACACGAAGCGTTGACATAGATCTTCCAAGAATTGTTGATACGGTATAAGCTTTAAATTACGTGTCTCCCAATCTCCTTAAATCTGATGGAAAAGAAAGTTTGAGTCCCCCAACACTAATAATTCCTGAAATTCAATGTCAACAGCTAGCCTCAGCCCCAGAATTCAAGCTTCATATTCGGCCATGATGTTGATACAATAAAATCAAAGTTGTACTGTTATTGAGAAATGTTTCCCTAATTCATAGATAAGAACTGCAGTTATTCCAACTCCTTTTATGTTCACGGCTTCATCAAAGAACAACTTCTAAATCGAATCAGCATCTAAAGTTACTTCATCAATACGCAACACTTCTTTATCAGGAAAATATGGCTTCAAAAATTAATACTCTTCAATAATGGGGTTCTCAGCAAGATGGTCTGCCAAAGCTTGGGCTTTCATGGCGGTTTGAGTCATTTATACAATGTCAAACTCAGTAAATAATATTTTCCACTTTAGTCAACCTGTTGGCATAGGCTTTTGAAAGATATACTTCAAAGGATCCATGCAGGAGATGAGATAAGTAGTCTAGGATGAAAGATAATGCTTCTGTGCTACCTAAGTTAGTGCACAACACGTCCTTTCAAGAAAAGTGTACTTGGATTCATATGTTGTGAATGTCTTGCTAAGATAATAGATAGCTTGGTCCATTTTCCTGGGAAATCAAGTTGATCCAATACACAACCGATGGAATTATCCATAACTGATAAGTACAAAATCAAAGGCCTACCAGTCTCAGGTAGTACCAACACAGGTGGATTTGACAAATAATTTATAATTTTATCAAATTTTTTTGACATTTCTCGGTCCACTCAACCGCAACACTCTTCTTCAGCAACTTGAAAATCAGCTAACAAGTGGTTGTGAGTTGAGCAATGAACCTACTAATGCAGTTCAATCTACCAAGAAAACTCATCACCACTGTTCTATTCTTAGGCGACAACAAATCCTGAATAGATTTGATCTTTGAAGAATCAAATTCAATACCCCGATGACTGACTACGAACCCCAATAGCTTTTCGGATGGGGCGCCAACTACAGATTTTGCTGGATTGTGTTTGAGATTATACCTGCAAAGCCTTTCAAAAAACTTCCTTAGATCTTTAACATAAGCAGGCTGATTCTCTGACTTAATAATTATATCATCTACATAGACTTCAATTTCCTTAGGCATCATATCATGAAACATAGTGGTCATTACCCTCATGTATGTCTCTCTAACATTCTTCAAACCAAATGGTATCACTCAATAACAATAAGTTCCCTACGGTGTGATAAAAAACGTCTTTTTTGCATCATCATTATCCATAATAATTTGGTTGTAACCCGCATAACAATCCACAAAATATCCAACCTCATATTTAGCGCATTTATCTAGCAAAATTTGAATATTGGACAGTGGAAAATCATACTTCGGACTTTCCTTGTTCAAATTACAACAATCAACACATACCTAAATCTTTCCATCTTTCTTTGGGATAGAAACAACATTGGACAACCAATTAGGATAACGAGCCACTCAAATGACTTTGGCTTTAAGTTGTTTCATGATTTCCTCTTTAATTTTCACACTTACCTCAGTTTTAAATTTTCTGAACTTCTGTTTGATAGGAGAGAATGTATGATCAGTTGGTAATTTATTGCCCACTAATTCAATGTTTAAACTAGGCATATTATCATCAGAACATGCAAAAACTTCTTTATAATCAATTAATGATTGAATCATTACCTCTTTTAATTGTGCCAAAATATGTACACTTATTTTACTTTCCCTAACATCTCCTTGATCTCCAAGATTAATTGGCTCAGTTTCATTCAAATTAGGATTCGGCTTGTCTTTAAACTATTTCAACTCTTTCCTTATTTCTTCAAGTGCCTTTTCTTCATCATATTCCACCTCTTGCTTCATTATAACTTGATTAGATTGGATTTTAAGATCAGGCTAAAAATTCTGCATGCAGGTCATATCACTACAATCAGTATAAAGAGAACTGTACAATGTAAAAGAAAAAAAAATATACTAGGCACAAAAACAAAAGGAACATTGCATTTCATTAAAAGAAAAGATATGAAGGTTTAGACATAAATGAAAACTAAACATAAACAATATAAATTCCGAATTACAACCCTAAAATAATTCTGATAAACAGAAAAAAAATAAAACAAACTACCTAAACTCCCTCCTGATGGGGAAATGAGTGACTTCCCAATTGTTTAGCTGAACATCAGGACTTATGAATTGCACATCTACCTTACTGGTACCTTATCCCACTTTAACCATATCAACTTCAACAAACAGGTTCTGAAAATCATCAACTAACTCAGCTTTCACCTCCCCTATGGGCTTGATGATAAACAACTTACTGAGTAGTGGCACTGGGCGAGGGAGTGACCATGTTACTTTCTTTCATTTCTTGTTCTTTTTCAAATATTCAGCTGTAAGTTTGAATCCTAAACCGAAAGTACCCTAAAAAGAAAGTACCAAGGATCTCACTTGGGAATATTAGATGAACTATACCATGCAAAGACACTCCTAAACCCTTTCCTTACTCAAAGCCACATTTCAACATCTAATTAACCATTATGATAGAAGTAGGAGATAATTATGGCCCTGGCATAACATGTCCTTTGAAGATATGATCCATAAATACTACATTAAAATATTGATAAGCCAATGTCTTCTCTGTGTTATTTGCTTCGCTAAAGGGAATTGAAGAGTCTTTGTAGATGGAAAAATCCCCTTCACCATGAACAATCACTTATAGCTTGTCGTGGTAAAACTTAATCATCTGACACAACATAGATGCAACTGCACCAGCCATATGAACCCATGTTATTCCCAATAAAAAATTGTAAGATACTTCGATATTTAATACTTGAAATTCTATGTCAAATTCAACAGTCCCTATAGCTAATATTAACTCTATTTCGCTATTTGAATCTATTTTTGCTCCATCAAAAGCTCTGACACATATTATTGGGTCGAATTATCTCGATACTGATGTTCAACTTCTTCAAAGTAAAAAGAGGACATATATTATTACTAGAACATCCATCAATCATGACATGTGTGGCATAGAAATATTCATATTTCACAGTAATGTAAAGGCCCCGATGATTCTCTGTACCTTCTATAGGCAATTCATCATCAGCAAAGCTAATACTGCTTACCTCAAAGATCTTTCCAACAATTTTCTCCAACTGATTTACCATAGTTTCTCCAGGGACATAAGCTTTATTCAACACCTTCAGTATAGAATTATGATGTTCATCAGAATGCAACATTAAAGAAAAAAGGGAGAATTAAGATGGAGTCTTCCTCAACTGATCTATGATTGAATACTCTGGCAATTTCATCTTTTTCAAGAACTCTTCGGCTTTTTCCTCAGTGATAGAATTTTTGAGAGACGATTGTCCATTCATCATTAGTTTAGACTTCCTCAAACCTAATGGAACAAAACACCTTCCTGAATGAGGAAAATTCCCTATTTTATTTACTTCATCCATAATTTCCTTCCACTAGTAAGTCATAATGGTCCACTTATAATTCCATGGGACCTTTTTGGTGTCCAACAATGGGAGTTGTGCCACCAGCTTGACGATAATAAGCACCGCTAGTACTGCTTCTACATTCAAAATAGGATTATTTGGAGCTTCTACTACCGTTAACTTGGGTTTTGCCTGACTCAGACAATTAATTTTTCCAACTCCTTTTATAGTGAGCGTAGGGTTTTTCTTATTTGCTTGAACTTTATCTTCTACTATTTCTTTTTGTCTAAACGGCTTTGCTTTCATCAAATTTGCAACATTCACCAATTTATTCTCATTAGTTCGGATCCTAATGATAGGCTTATAAGACACCATAAAATCTTTACTATCATATATCAACTCCAGTATATTCGTTTCAGCATGGACTGACAATGGATTTTGATTGATGTTTGGAATCTCCGGGGCTTGTATCATAATTTGATTTGTGTTGATAATATCCTGAATTGCTTTCTTCAAATACCAACATTTTTATGTATCATGCCCCGGCATATCATAATGATATGCACATCTTACAGAATAATCAAGATTTCTTAAAGGTGGATTTGAACTCTTTCATTCAATTGGGCTCAAGTCATTCATGGGATCTCAGCCTCTGAAACAAACTAGTGTACGACTCCCCAATAGGTGTGAAATCATTCTTGATTGTCTTTCCTTTCTTATTCTCGGGCCTAACTTTAAAATTGGATTTGGATAGGGTTTGGTAATTTTATGGAGCTGCATAACAATTTTGAAGAGTTGGTGCACGACATTATGGGTAAAAGGGGTTCGAACATATGGTTGTGAGCTATATATATTGGGTATGAGGGTGGTGAAAGAGAGTATAATGGATTTTGAGGAGGGTATTAATGTTGGGAGGAATATATGGCGCTTGAGTATACACATGGGCTTGAGACTGTCGATAATGGCGAGGTGGTCTTTTTTGTTATGCATGTGGTCTAGCTATAACAACAGCTACATCCTCTTTCTTATTCTTCACTCCAAAAGTCCATGAACCACTCTTAATTTCTTGGGTAGTAGCCTTTAATGATACAATTCTCACAATTCATCCAGTCTTAATACTATCTTCTATCATTTCTCCTATTTAGATAACTTCTATAAATAGTTTTCCCATTGCCGGAAGCAAGTGTTGAAAATAAGTTTCTGAATGAAAACCTCTTCTAATTTACTCTCTTTCATTGGAGTTTGACCCTAGCGGTCTGTTCGTGCCACCTTATTTCATACTCCCTGAAACTTTCAGTACTCTTCTTTTTCATATTAGTTAGGGATTTATCGTCAAGAATCAACTCCATATTGTATTGGAATTGTTTCAGGAATTCATTACCCAAGTCATCCTAACTATTCCACTTGTCGATGTACTGATCAACAAACTATTCTGATGCTAGACTTGAAAGAATCTCTCCAAAATAATCCATGAGTAATTCTACTTTACCTCCAGCACCCCTTAATTGTCTACAATAACACCTCAAATGTGCCACCGGGTCACCATATACATCATACTTCTCAAACTTCGGCATCTTAACACCATGAGGAAGGTTAACACTTAGAAACATGCACAGATCTTTATATGAAACACTTTTATAACCCCCAAGTCCCTATAAGTTTCTCATGGACTATTCTAAACTCTTCAATTTTTGTGCCACACCTTCCTGTTCTTCTGTTAGGACTGGCTTTTCTGTACCAAAGGGAAATACAGGTGGCTTATTGTAAAAATACAAATCATTTATCTTCAAGGTACGCTTTGGAGCATAATGCTAATTATCCAAATTATTAAACACTGGTTCACTAGAAGTTCAAAGGAGCATAGATATTGGATGAACAACATAAGTAGGAGATTCAGGTTGTGATGGAGCCACAAACACAGGTACCACAAGTGGTGCAGGATGGATAGTGGACCTTTGATGAGGAACTGCCAAGGGCACACTAGAAGTGATAGGATAGTACTGATGCAGGATAAATCCTGGCGCGTGCTAAGGTGTATAAGTAGGAATGGAACACTATACCAGAGAAAACGACAGATAATTGGAACTGTTTCAAAGATCATCAGGGTATGTAGCAGGAGGCATACCACTAAACCATGCTCGATGCACCTATGCCAGTTGTTGTCTGAGTCTCAATATCTCCTTATTATGTTGTAAACCCCCTTCCCCAGGACTCTAGTTCAGGTCAATGATCAAATTTTCTACCTCTTTGTTATCCATGGAAAGCTTTGCTTTTAATCTGGTAAAGTAAGGATGACTAGACAGAGTGATACAAAAATCTCAAAGAACATGCTTATTAATGACATAACACATTAGGATTAGGTCTCATAACAACATGAAAAGCACATTGTATGTTTGCCCTAGATTTATTAGCATTTCTACCAATCTTTGAGGGTAATGATACCATTTTAAATCATCCCGATATTTTCCTTACACTTACTACTTCTTATACACCACTTGCATTTCGTTCTTCTCTACTTTTCTTCCTCGCTTCTCTTTTATTTTCATCAATATTTTTTATTCCCTTTCCTTCTCTCACTATTCTTTTCTTTTCTTTTATTCTCTCACGATTTTCTTTCTTTTTATCATTCTTTATGGCTTTTTCTTTTCTCAAAAGTAAAACTGAGGAGAAAAGAAAACAAAAAAACAAAATGATTAGATTAAACACAAAAGTAGGTCGCCTACGTATCATTTTGTACATGAAATAAATCTTGCATAGTTTGTGAAGAATGTATAAATACAAAAAAACTAATGATTTTTTTAGGAATAAAGAACAAACGGGGAAGAAAGACCACCGAGACATCACTAGATTTTTATTTTTTTCATAGAAGATATAACAAAATAGACTCTGAGACTAAAACAATTTTGATAACAATTATAAAAACTAACCAATGTTCTAGAGTGACAAAACAACGTACGTAACATCCATAAAGAAACTCAAATACTAAAACAAACTTACAACTGACCTTTAGAGACAAAACAACGACAGAAAAACAAAGGACTCAAAAAAAATAAAAGATAGGAAATGTCCCTACAAATTGTTGTGCCACGTGATTACCCCAGTTGTGATGGATTGTTCTGTGCAGGCTTTGGGTGTGAAGTTCTCTCCCTCCAACTCAAACCTTGTAACATGTCCTGCAGTGACACTTTGATATTTGGGAGGAAGCCTCTAGCGCGTGTCCCCGCCTCTTGAGGAGTACACCTAAGAAGGTTTTTCTTCCACCCCTCCACAATGTAATCATACCTAATAACTGAACTCCCAAAGACTCCACTTTGGCCCCTGCATCTTCATCCTCATTGTCATCAACTATGCATACTTCACGCATCCACTCTCTAAGTTGCGCTGGTAGTGGCCTACTGATACATCGTGGTATGAAATGCAGCTAGGTCCCATATCATTGAGTGTAAATGATATTATCTAAACCTTCTATGAGAGTATCCATGCACCACTGCATTGTATTACTCCAAAACTGCTCATATTTAATCTCACCCACAACTTGATCCTTAAAGTACTCAACATCCTTTTGAAGAATCATTATTGGTGGAACGTCTTGCAATCTATCCAATTGGCGCATTACCCTAAGAGGAGTGTATGGTCTTGTACAAATGAGCCCTATCAGAACTAGAAGAAGTGCATGCGACAACTAATCAAGATTACTTTCGTATGGAGCAATAGATAGGTGCACAGGATGTTGTCGTCAGTTCTTGATTCAAGAAATTGAATCCAATCATTGAATCCCATAGATAATGAGAATTTATCAAAGCGCATTGTCTGTTCCATGGCCTTCACTCAATTGAATAAACAACGGTCAACCACATCCGGTATAATCAATGAGGGAGCATGCAAATGCTCCATCATCCATATTTCCAATACCAGGTCAGTTACTTTGAAAAATTTCATTCCCCCTTTTACTTCAGTTAAGGCATTATACATTTCCACTAAAATCATAGGTACGATAGTGATCTCGTCTCCTTTATTTTCATTAAATAAAGCGATTACTACAGATTCCAAATGGGTATTAACACATCTTTCTGTTAGTGGGAATATTAAAGTGCCTAACAAAGCAAGGGTGAAGACTTCAAGAAGAATCCTTTTCCAACTCTTCTTAGTCATATAAAATTCATCCCAAAAACAATCAAAACCTTCCAGGGGCCCGAATATAGCAAATAAATAGACTAAAAAAATCCATGATTGATTGAGGCTTCCCAAATGCTTATTACTACTCTTCAACCCACAACCCTTTAGAAATTGTGTGCTAGAATGGTTCCTAACTCGGATCTTCTCTTTATAGATATAAGACAACTGAATCAAACTAGATATTTCCACAAGAGTAAGTGTTATTTCATAAATTCCAAACCTAAACACCAAACTATTAGGATCCAAAAAGGTTGACACAACCTCTATTAGATCTGTATGAGGTGTGATATACAGGAGCGCCATAAGATTGCCTAATACATTCTTTAGCACGTGTTGTTCAGAGCAGTTGAACGTGCCCTACCACTCAATTAACTTTTTGGTCACCTTGGAAACCATTAGAACTCTTGACCTCGTGGATGAATCCATCCTTTAATAACACATAAGACTTACCACTAAAATTTCAAAAAAGAGGGCGAGAATTCCCAACTCTCAAAATTTTAACAGGGAGAAGTGTTACGTGACACAAAGGGACAAACCAACTTGTAACTCAAATCCATTGTAATGGTACTGCTAAATGAAATTGCCTACTTGGCTATGAGCAACCAATAATACTAGTTGAGAGAAACAAGACCCTAGACTAGGACTATGACAATGACCAAATTATAAGATTATCGGACCCACCGAGGGTTGCCTACGTATCTCGGCCTGAAAGAAGAGAATAAGGTATACGGTTCATCAAGATTGGACAATAACTAATATACTGGACCACGACATGAGGGACATGACCCAACATAGATAATGAAGAACTTCAATAAAATCTTTTTTTAGTTTAAATGGCACCAACAACTATGAGAGGAAAATCTTTTTTGGCATTTTCACTATATGAGATGTACAAAAATTGAAAGATTTTTTTTTTGAGTTTTTCTCTATAAAATGCATAGAACTCCTACCAAATTTTTTTTTCTGTGATATTTTCAAGGTACGGATGCTAAAGGACACAAAAGAAAATCCTTCTTGATTTTCATTTTTTAAAGAAAAATATGCAAAATGTAAAAATCTTTTTGAATTTTTTTGATTGTGAAAAAGAAAAGCCATAAAGAACTCTTATAAGCAATGGAATACTTTTCTTTGACTCCCTTTTCTATTTTTCTTTCTTTATTTTTTTTTTCTTTTTTACACTTTCCTTTAATTCTAGCATATGCTTTCCCTAAATTAGTCCGTCAAATGACCCTATTACCCCCAAAGATGCAACAATTAGCATGTAAGGACGCTTTAGGGGTTAGTCTCCTACAAAGGACCAAGTGGGTCCTACTAGGGGTCAATATGATGCAGATAAGCATGTCCTAAATGCTGACCAAGGGTAGGGTCAACTAACAAGTCTGTTCGTGGGAGCGTATAGTCAATAGTGGCTGTGATAGGTTTCCACCCACTCCATACACCTGATGGCTCCCCCTCCTAAAACAAGGGTGACTCAATGAATGTTCATGTACACACGTGTATTACAGGACTTGTTGCGAAAAAAAGTGACTCAGGGTAATGCATATGATGCCAGATATAAAGCGGTAACACATAAGAGAAAACTGTAAACACGTAGCACACACGTACTCAACGATGATAAAATAATAACATATAAAAATATGTCTATACATCTATAGTGTCACACTAAGACGATACGACTCAAAATAAAGGTCGAATTCTAAAAAGTCCCTAGAAGAGTCGCCAGAGCTGTCACACCATTTTTTTACTCAAAAAAAGATGATTTGATTTTTATAGTTCAAAAAGGGGTTTATTATTCAAAGTGACTAAAAATGAGTATTTGTTTCAAAAAGGATTTTTTTTCAATTAAACACTGATTCGTCACTTGGTATAAATTTGGTGTGACAAGTCACCTTTAGAAATCCCTTTTTAAAAACATCATTTTACTCTTTAAAACTTGTTTGTGAAAACAGATTCTGGTTAAGAAATTACGTTAATCGAGGAGAAGGTGTTAGGCACCCCTCGATACCGTGGTTCGACCACGGTCACCTTGTTGAGTATATCAGCTAGTAGGTTCAACCACGATCTCCTTGTCGAGTATATCAGCTAGTAAGACACTATGAAATGTATAAGCTAGCGAAACACATAAATAATAAAACCAACAAACAAACAATCTAAAATCCAAAAAATAGTGTCTAGTCCAATTAATACAAACCAAATAAGAAAAAAAATGCTGAAATGAAAAACCTAAACTCACCTACACTAATCCTAAACTATGCTCTACCCGATGCCTTGGGCCTTGATCACGAACCTCCTTCAAGTATAACTCTCTCGGGGCATTTTCCAGACAAATCAATATAAATAACCTCGGGGTATTCCTCGACCAAATGAGTACAATTGATTCAAATGCAATAAAAATGAAAGTCATTCAACAAACATTCAACATTCAATAATGAACAATTACTAAATTTACCTAACCAACGTATCATTTTCCTACCCATTTTGACCTATCATGATTCTACCGCAGTCAATAACATCAATATTTGTTTCGAATTAAACCCACATCAATTAATTAACATTACCAATATTTACCTTTATCAATTTAGTATTATCACCTCTCAAATTCATTATCAAGCACACGATTAACCAATTTTAATATAAAATCAACCAATCAAGCCATGATAATTATAGAAACTCAAATATACTCAAAAAAAACCACCAAATCACATCATCAAACATGTTGAGATAATAACTAAAAAAGAGTAGAGTTGAGAATTGAACCTCAGCATGAGTTAACTAAGCCCAAACTCGAAATCCTTGAATGGAAAGTCTCAACAACGAACAAACCAAATTGATATCGAGAAACCCCGATCTGAACAAATTTGAACCCAAGAAAAAAAACCTTAATATAAACCCCAAATCAAAGATTATTACACAATTTAATTGAGAAAACACTCGAAATCTGATTCAACGACAAACCCACAAAGAAAAATGAGCCAACCAAAACAACGATGCACAAATCCAAGCAAAATATGAACACTAACACAATTCTTAATAAACTTTTGGGAAAAATGGAGCTAGTGAAGCCATATTTTGGTGGGTTTCACCAGAACAATAATGAATGTCGATCGATGTTTTCCAGTGGCAAATTCGGTGGATTTCCAATGAGAAACTCGCTAAAAATAGTCAACAAGTGTCTGTCTTATTACTCTCTCTCTCAATCGATCTCTCTTCCTCAACTATATCTCCCTTTTCTCATCTCTCAACTCCTTTTTACTATATTTTCCTTTCTCCAGTATGTATGCGCGCGCGTATATCAGTTTACGTATGTGTATTTTGGTGTATAGGGTATGTGTTTTTTTGATGTGGTGTGTGTATAGAGAGCTAAAAGTGTGTTGTGAGGGTGATGTGTATTTTTTGTGTGTGTTAAGTAAATGTGAGGTATATTCTGTTAAAGGGGAAAATGAGGGATAATATGTGAAAGAGAAGGGGCCTAGGGGTATAGAGAGAGGGGTACATGGGTTAGCGTGTGGGGATAAGGATAAGGTGTCAAATTTTAATAGGGGAGGTAGTTATTTTGTTAAGATAATGATATGTGAGAGAATATTAGGGATTAAATTTATTAGAGGTTGTTATTTTATTCTCTTATGGGGGCATTTATTGAATAGGTGAGGGTGCCTGGTAATGTGAGGTTGTAGTAAATATCGATGGGTTAGTTGATGGGGTTATGTTAGGGAGGGTCTAATTTATGTGTCTACAGTACCTCAACATATGTCTTTATTATAAAAAGGACAAACAATGTTAGCTCAATTTGGTGGGAACCCCCTTACTTTACTTCTCTCAACCTCTTCTTTTTCCACTCTTAAGTTGCCACCTTGCACTCTCTTACTCCTCTTAATATTTTTTATTTCACATTCATTAGACTTGGAGTAAGTGATCACATTTCTTTGATATTTGGGAAGAATGAGCGGTAATAGATGATTTCCCAATTGGTCCATTATATTCATAGGCCAATTTTGCATTATTAAAACTCTATGCCTTGCAAACCAAATGTATCCCAAGCTTAGATATCCATTTTCCAAGGGGAAGATATCACACCATACCTCCTTATAGTACCCATATCGGGTTAAGTAAACCTTCACTCTTTTGGAAACTCTATACCCCCCAAGAAGTATGGAACAAGTAGAGGCTCTTGAGGTATCCCTAGATGGTCAACCATTAGTGGGATGATGTAGTTTCTATAGCACCAATCATTAAGCACAAGGAGGCATCTCGGAACCCCACAAATGCCTACCCTTCTAGAGTAAATGTTTCTTCTTAGATCAATATTGTAAAGATTTGTATGCCCCATCGGTACATAGGTATCCCTTATGAGTTCCTTCAAGGCACTCCATCTTTGGTCAAACTTTCTTTCGATAGCCCACCACAATGATGTCGAACCTTGAATATATTTAAGGTCATATATAGCTCTTTCAACTTTGCTCATATCATAATCCATAAAGATCCTTTCATACTCCCATTCCAAATCAAGATATTCTTTGGGACCCGAATCTCTTACAAATAGGGTGAGAGTAGAAAGATCTTGACTCCTTCTACACCATCCATATCGACCTTGGATCCCATTTCGACATATTTGGGTGCTAGAAAAAGAAGCTTGAGATGTAACATACCTCGTCTTAGATACAACCTCTACTATAGTTATTATCACCATTTACACCACTTTAACTTTGATAAGAAGTACTACAAGGTAAGGAATATGAATCTTCATACTCCACATGCATACTCTTGCCATGACTCTCATAAGATTTGTAAATGAATGGGTTATACCTTACATTACTTCTAGTCTCAGAGTGGGAAGTGTAATACTCATCACATGATCCATCTTCCTCACAAGAACTATCACAAGGCTCTTCATTATCTCCATGATCACTATAAGAACTATGTTAATCATTTATCTCATATTCTCCTTCGAAGTAGTAGCCTTTATTTTCATCCATATCTCGATTGTGGCTATATTCATAGCCCTTATAATCATTATCTTCTTCGTAGACATAACTATCTTCACCACAATTATAGTCTCTTATGACATAGTCAAAATTATTTGAGGCGATCGAAGACATGCTTCCTTATATCTTGTGCCTAAAAAATGAACAAACAGGATTAGAAGTAAGGCTTCGCACGAACACTCATAATATCTCACATTTGTAATCCTCACAATTGGAGTGGAAAATATTGAAAGTTTCTTATACTCTGGTGGACAATAAGGTGTCAATCTATACTTTGTTGTCGGAGTGGATTCTTAGTTGAAACGACTCAAAGAAAAAAATTGTAAGGACTTGATTTAAGAATCTAAGATGAATTAAAAACTAAAAAATCTTGAAAGAAAAGGAATGTTGAAAGAAATAGGACTCAAGAACTCATTATCCAAATTAGTAGGTGAATTACAAGTTGATGATAGTTTTAAGAATCAAGAGTTGAATTTAGGAATCAAGGAATGAAACTATGTAATAAAACCTGAGGAAATTGGAGTTTAGGAGTGTTAAAATGTATTTGGAACTTGAATTCGATGTTGGACTAACTTGATATGCGTTGGAGATGTGTTACACACCTTGGGCGCACCTCAAGGGCATTTCCAGCGCATGAGGACCACCTTGACCATCTGGAGTACCTTGGGATCATGTCCAGCACATGGTGGATGTAGGTGAGTGTAATACCCCGAAAAAGTTTTCGTTAGAATTTTGTGCGTAAACGTGTTGAGTTCTACCTTCTAGAATGAATTATAAATTTTCTGTGTGGAATTTCTTGGATTGTGACCCACCATTGCGTAGAGTATCGAATAATCTTTCCAACGATATGTGGATCATCCAAAACAGACACCCGAGCGATGAGTTATGAACATTCCAATCGAACCATGAATAGTAGTGAGCAGTAAAACGTGCAGGAAAAAAATTACTGCAGCCAGGCGAATTTTAGGATCAACTTCAAACGATCATAATTCCTGTTACATAATGATCTGGGTGAGATACTATATATCAACGGAAAGCTCTGAGAGTCCTATTTCCAATGAAATTGGTTTCATCCAATTTGTTTATTGGAGAAAAAAAGTTATGATCGATCTACTTCAGGCTATCAAAACAGTCCACCAAAGGACAAATTTGACATTTTTTTAATTCTTAAGGGAATTTTGTTCCTTTCTCTTTTCCCATTCTATATATATATATATATGATGTATGTATATGTGTGATGTGTATATATGTATACCCCTTGGATAAAGGACCATTATTTTCTTTCATTTCTTCCTTCTCTTTCTCTCTAAAATACTAAGAAGCCTAGGGTTCCAGTTTTCCTTCCTCAAAAATTCAATTTCTACTTCAAGAAACCAAGAACAAGTTTAAGGAATCATTGAAGATCGTTGTTCCAGGTATGCAAGTGTTTATCTATGGGCTCCTTTCGTCCATAGAGCCCACAAATCCTTTTTCAAAGGCTCAAGATACATGTGTATATATATATATATATGATTATACTTTTAAAATTTTCATTGTGTATGTGTGTAGTATTCACATGATGGTTGAGATATATGTGTGGGATGATTATGTGTGTTGGTTGAAGTATATGTGTGTAGTATTTGTGTGATGGTTGGTGATTATGTTGTTGAAGTTGATGATATCCAAGAAGGGATCTTTGTATGTTTGTAGAAACTAGGGTGGTGTGTGATGTATAAATATATGAAATGGGTGATTGAATACTTGTAATCTTGATGAATCCACCTATGCCTAAGAAGTGAATGTAAGGTGTTTGTGATAATACCTAAGAGACTAGTGATTTTGTTTTTCTAACATAATAGGTCCAAAATTAATTGATTATGAATATATGATGATTTAAATTGTTAAGCCTTGATTTATACTATTATTCCATTATTTCCTTGTTATGACTTGATAATTGTTATTGGGAATTATATATCCCTACTATTGATTGATATATCAAATATTTTCTAAATGTGAGTTGGATTGTGAATTGAGAAATGTGGATGTTGAAGTTGAAGGATGATGGTGTTGTTGTGCATGAAATTGAGCATTAAACCTATGCCCTAAATGGTGCATGTAAGGTGATTGCTAAAATGCCTATGTGAAGAAGAATTAAGTATTTGACATGTTTATTATCCAAATTATGATTTCATGCCATATCCATATGCTTAAATTATGTCTACCATATGTTTGAAAAAATATTTAAGAGAACAAGAAACTATGCATTGTGGTTCATTAGGTCTTAAAAGATAAATTCATGCTTTGTTCCTATGGATAGTTGATTTCCTTGAATTTGTGGTACGTTGTGGGTGTATGATGGAATGCCATGATGAATTGTTGAGGTAACTATGATGTTTGTGAGTAGTATTTGCTGTGGACCCAAAGCATGCTCCCCACATGTTCGATTGGATGCTTATATGAAGAAATGAGGCCATTTGATTTGCTAAGTATGAAGTCCTCAATTATGTGTTACGTATGATGGCCTATAGGCATGTTGTGTATGAGTTATCTATCTTGTGTTACTTTATTCTATCATGTGCTGGGGGTACGTATGCCCGAAATAGTCTGCTGCTCTAGAGCCGAGTCAGTTTCACGGTAATCTCAATCGAGCGATGAACAATGAACTCCCGGTTAGTTTCAAAACTTGGGGAAAACTCAGTAATCTCGAAAATCATTCTTTATCGAATACTCGGGCCATGAAGCTCTAAAATCTTACATATCAATTCACTCCGTTACAGACCTCTGTACATTTTGTGAGATAGAAAGCTTATCTTAAAAGTAAGTGGCATTTAGAAATACTCCGTCAGAGAACAGAATCAAGCGAACTTTGTCATATTGATAAAGTATCATAATGTGAGAACAAATTCAGTTCAGTTGAGTACAGTTAAGAACCGGTTAACTGTCTTTCAGTTAGGAGTAGGATTCAGCACCGAGCGAGCTAAGGATGGGAACATTCCTACGAGTAGAGGGTTTGATTCCTAGTAGCAATCCTTATGCTCCAGAGCTACATCACCAGCGTAGGTTGAGACATCTATCCTGCGAGTAGAGGGTTAGATGAAGTGGTTGTCCTACGAGTAGAAGGTCCCACCACTCTCGTTTGAGGTCCTGATAGTAGAGGGTACTATGCAGTTGTCTTTACTGGTGGCGCAGTATTGACACCATTCCAGCTGGGGTACAGGTTGGATCCCACTTGTGGTAAGTAGGGCATGTCGGTTAAATGATCACTCCCACAGTTTCAGTAACAGTCTCAGAAAAGAACTCAGTTAATGTGAAGAAGTTGAGGCTGTCAGATACAGGCCTCCCAGTATTGCTATCATTATCATTGAGTAGAGATACTTCCTGTGAGATGAGGGTTGCTTTCGAACTTATTTACCCATTATCATTATCATTGAGTATGGAGACTTCCTGCTAGATGAGGGTTGATCTCAGACTCAGTTGTTCAGTGTTCCAGAGGTGGTGAATTTGAATATCAAATATTAGTAATATCAGTTATCTGATTTTTCAGTATGGATAAGTATAGATGTCAGCTCTAGTAGCTTCAAATACTCAGTATCTTATTGTCAGTATTATTATTTTCGGGTGTCAGTGTTCAAAATGTAATATTCGGTGTCATGATGATTTCAGTTTTACTTTATGCATCCATGTGTGTATTATTGATCAGACATGTTTCAAAATTGGTAACTGTAGAGTTTCTATATATGTTTATTCCAGTGAATATATATTATTCAGATAGTTATGTTTATGCATAAGCCTTATATTTCACCTTACCCTATCCTTGCATAATCGGTACATTCTTTGTACTGACGCATTCGTGCTATGGTGTTTTCCCCACCATAGGTTCAGAAGAGAGAGATTCAGAGTATATTTAGCAGTCAGATCTTGTAGCAGTGGGTGCAGCAGTGAGTCCTCATCATCCGAGGATTTTCTATTTCAGTGTTTTGATGATTTTAGTAGACGGAGTTAGTTGGGGAATTGTCCCTTCAACTCCATAGTTCAGACAGTGTAGAGGCTTTTCAGACAGATGTATTGATATTTAGTTTTCAGTACTGTATATTTAGATGTTTGAACCTTATGGACAGATTTAGCCAGTTTCCGTATTTATCGTATTATATTATGCAGTGAGCAGATACGAATATCACTAAAGGGTTAGCTTGTGGTCCATCGGGGTCACGAGCACCGTGTGGCATTCTGGTTCATGGGAATCGGGGCGTTACAAAACTTGTTATCAGAGCCTAAGGTTCAAAAGGTGTCCTAGGGAGTCTGAAAAGCCACATCTAGTAGAGTCTTGTACAAGAGTATGTTGCGCACCACATTCATGTACAGGAGGCTATGAGATGTTTTAGGAAAGGTTTCCGTTATTTTAATGTTTGTGTCATGCCAGTGAGCAAGAAGCTCGAGTTGAAGTTTCAGTCTAATCTCTGGTTCGCTTCCATTTGCAGACCATGCCTTTAAAGAAGAGAACAAGAAATCAGTCAGTTCCTCAGCCAGTAGATCCTGTGAGTGAGAATGTGTCACATGCAGAATTTCGAACAGATTTTCAAGTGCTAGCCTAAGCGGTGACATCTAATGTTCAGGGTATCCTTCAGAATGCAACCCCACCTCAGCGAGACGGGGATTCAGAAGTAGCCAGGATTAGAGACTTTATGAAAATGAATCCGCCAGAATTCTTTGGGTCAGTATCAGGTGAGGACCCACAACTTTATCTAGATGAGGTGAGGAAGATCGCCCAAATTATGCATGTGTCGAAAGAAGAGAGTGTAGAGTTAGCATCTTATAGGTTGAAAGATGTTACTCATGACTGTGTAGTGATGTGGAGAGAGAATAGAGGTGAGGGTGTTGTTCCCGTGACTTGGCAAGAATTTTATAATGCCTTTTTAGATAGGTTCTTCCCACTTGAGATGAGAGAATCTAAGGTAGAAGAGTTTATGAACCTGAGGCAAGGTTCTATGTTAGTTAAGGAATATTGTCTTAAGTTCAACCAGTTATCTAAGTATGCTCCTAACTTGATGGCTGATCCCCAAACTAGTATGAGTAAGTTTATGTCTGGCGTGTCGAGTGAATTGATAAAAGAGTGTAGGTCTGGTATGCTTAATAGGGATATGGATCTCTCTCGAATGATGATACACACTCAGTAGATTGAGTTAGATAAGTTCGTAGAAAGAGGAAACACTAGTAAGAAACCCAGGACAAGTAGTCTTGACTTTTCACAGTTAGGGTCACAGGGTGATGACCATTTTCAGCATGATCAGGAGCTTTCAGTTTCAGCTCTACTCTCAGCTAGCGTACCTGTACCAAGGTTTAGATATGACAGTCGTAGTAGGGCATCAGGCTGCCGAACCCAGGGTAGTGTGAGAAATGATAGTCCATATCCTATTTGCGGAGAATGTGGCAAGAATCATATAGGTGTATGTAGAGCCGGTAGTGGTGTGTGTTTTGGATGTGGCGAGTTAGGTCACAAAGTTTGAGACTACCCTAAGCTGGGTCCTCGAAGTCAGCATAGTTATCCGGGTAAGTTATGAGTTTTTATATCTATGGTATACTTTTTAAGATTTGTTGCTTTATTAAGTTTTTAGTATGGTTAGTAAGTCATCCTTGCAGTCAGACAGTCAGAATTGTATGGTTTATTCTTTCATCTTACTATCTCACCACACTAGTGGAAATTTTGAGCACGTAATTATTCTAAGGTGAAGTATTTTAGTGTTTGTGAATATAGCTCAGTGTCTGTATTACGCATCATGCATATGGTTCTGTTCATTTATTCCTCGTGCATTGCCACTGTATCTTAGAAAATAAGCATTCTAAGAGGGACATAGTATCCCAAGGGGGAGATGCCCCAATTCAGTTGCATATCCGGATTTTTATTACAAGTTTTGTATCAGTCATTATTACATACACAATCATATGTTCATACATTCGTTTAACTGTGTACTCATGCATCAGACATGCATACATGTTGTGAGAAATTCGGGTTGCTACGAAATTTGATTATTAGATTCATGAGTCGGTATGGTGAAATGGATACGCATTAGATCTGTAAGTGTTATGGTAGTAAAAAGCTCAGTTGGTCAGTGTGTTCAATTCTGTGTTTATGCATGAGGTATGCATTTGTAGTGGTGAAAGATTCAGTTTGACAGTCATGCATTCATAAAGCATCTCCGTTATACACCTCTGTATTAGATGTGCATGTTCGGTGTAAGCACCCATTTTATCGGTTGTTCCAATCTTGAGATCGTGATCCAGAGGTTCGGTTACTTTCTACTCAGAGTTGCAGCTTTACATTTGTTCCTATTATCCATTTCCGTATTCTCAAAATTCCTTTAAGAGGTTAGCATGATATCGAGTCAAGATGACAGGTTGTCCCAGGTGTGTATCCCTAGTTTCCTCTGTGTCTCGACTTATCTATAGACATTAGAGGACAAATGTTTCCAAGGGGGAGACGATGTAATACCCCAGAAAATTTTTTGTTAGAATTTTGTGCATAAACGTGTTGGGTTCTACCTTCTAGAATGAATTATAAATTTTCTGTGTGGAATTTCTTGGATTGTGACCCACCATTGCGTAGAGTATCGAATAATCTTTCCAAAGATATGTGGATCATACAAAACGAACAGCCGAGCGATGAGTTATGAACATTCCGATCGAACCATGAATAGTAGTGAACAGTAAAGCGTGCAGGAAAAAATTTACTGCAGCCAGGCGAATTTTTTCTCCCATGTTGCTCTAAATTTGTTATACTTTAAAGGAAGACAAATGGTTATCCCAAGTGGTATCAGAGCCTATGGTTCAAAGATCCAGTGGTATGTGAAACGAGATTGAAGACAAGTTCAAGGCGGTTCAAATTAATTTGCAACCAATTTGATGATAATGAGGATTTTTATCCAATTACATGTGGAGAAGAAGTTTCAATCATATTTTCAACATTCATGCCACATCTTTAAAAATAAAAATAAAATATTAATTTTCAATTTATTTTTAATCATGATATTTTAAACCTTATTTTTAACCATGACAAGCACTAATGATGCAGATTATGTAAAGAACAAAGATCATGCATGCAAAGAAAGTGGATCAAGTTACTTCAAGAAAATCAAGCCAAAAAGAAGAGATTTGTTCGGGTTTTTATCACGACTTTCTTACCAAATTTGAGTATTAATTTTCTATTGAAGGAAAATAAAAGTAGTACCATAATTACTTTTATTTTTCATAAGAGAAAAATATAAAACTCTTTTATATTTGGCTAACCACTTTCTAAGAGAAAATGTTTTAGACCTCTATAAATAGAAGCCCAACATACTAGTATCCACAATCTAATCGCTTAAGATTCTTGTTTAGAGGGAGATTTTCTCTCTCATTAGTTTTTATATTTTTTTTATATTAAGTTTTATATGTAGGCCAGTTGGCTATTAACCTTTTTAGTATTGTTTTATGTGTCTTCTGAATTATCACCATGATGGTTTGCAAACTATAAGCTTTAGCATGATGCCCTCTCCATTTCTAACCCAATAGTGAACAACATATGCTAATTGATTATTGAAATGCACATCATTCACGTAGCAATATATGATCAAAATTTTCAATAAAAGGATAATACCAACTTATAAATATGACAACAGAATATATTAAAGTCACAAATCATACACAATGATGATATTTAGTCCATTGATTCTATGAAATAAGATAGTTTTAATTGAAAAATATCCAATAAAGTATTGATATAGTGTAGCACATACAAAAAGATTCAACACATTCAAAACGTGATATGAACTT
This sequence comes from Capsicum pubescens, assembly GCA_030864215.1. Classification (NCBI taxonomy): domain Eukaryota; kingdom Viridiplantae; phylum Streptophyta; class Magnoliopsida; order Solanales; family Solanaceae; genus Capsicum; species Capsicum pubescens. The sequence continues at coordinate 96,306,006 of CM061540.1, forward strand.
TAATAACAAAATAATATTTGTAAAGTTAATAAACATCTTTGATAGAACAAAATAACTTTACACTATTTATAGAAACAATCAGAAATGAATACAATCATTTAACCAGTATCCAAGGAATATTTTCTATCAACTCTACAACATTCTGATTTTGTGGCTAGTATGCTGATATATTTGAAATTTCAAAACAACTTCTTTCGAATTTTTCAGACCACCAAATTTGCCAGTAACATTTTCAATTACTCACTTTGACTAATTACTCCATCTTTCTGCTTTCTTCTTGCATAGTTACATAGCAGTGCACTATATCTGAGATGGTGATTGGAAGCACCGAATATTCCACTTGAAATCTTAAATATACCATGAATTATAGATTCAACAAAGGCACATACAAACATGCCACAATCACTGTAAAAAAAGACATATCAATATCATTTACGGAAGAAACATGCATATTTATAAAAAATAATTATGAATATAACATACTTAAATTATGGATCCTGCTGAGGTGTATCCTCTATGAGTACATACTCTAATGGATCAGTCATGGACTTATCAATGTATGTAGGTTTTTGCTGTCACTCAATATCCGCTCGTTTATCAAAAAAGTCAGTTGTAAGTAAAAACATAGGTATCATGGTAACGAGAGATTGTACATGATCAAAGATATTCTTTGTGTTCACAACCCCTCCAATTAATGAATCGTAAACATACAAACATCTATGTCTGATGTGAAAAATAACTAGAATATAATAAAAGAAGTCACTAACATTTGTGAGAATGATAGCATTATCAATAGAATTTCAAGATACATTTGCTGACACCTAATTTTTGCACTCCACGACTAAGTTTAATTTTGAATTTCTTTGATTTTAAATAAAATTACAACATTTATTTTATTCAAATAAAAATTTTTCAAGGTAATTTTGTCATTTTAAGTAGTAATAACATTAGCCTCGCCGTTAATATCAGTTGGAATCATCACTTTCGAATGACTACCCATCTCACCCCACCTAGGCTGGATGTCAAGTCTAAGGGCGTTCTATGACAAGGATAAAACTAACGTCATTTAGCAATACTTATCGTCCCACTTATCGTCCAAGAGGCACTGGACTTGCTATTTTGGATTTGTGTTCTAGACGAAAAGAAAGCTATGTTTCCTAGGACTCGAAGCGCGTAACACATTGGACAACAAGTAGCACATAATAATCCCAAGTTAGCCTCTTAGTTAATTAATGTTAGTTAATGTGACAGCATGCAAAGACAGGTAATTATTATTATGTTGTTAACCTATAGGCATGATACTAAGACAGGTAATTATTATTATGTTGTTAACCTATAGGCATGATACTAAGTTTCCAACAATTATTAGTGTGACAAAAGACAACTGTGATTCGTGCGTATGCAATAATGTATCGTGAGAGATTAAAAGGGAATGTCAAAGTGCGGTAAATGTGTAAGAGATTGTGCTCACAAATTGAGTGTTATGAACTAATGCATGATGTACATAAACTAGTGTTTAACATGTTGAGAATTCCTCAAATCTACATTAAACGTGCTAAAAGTAGTGTAGGAAATTATGTCAACATGGTGAAATAGTCCAAAAAATTATGCTAACATGCTGAAGATAATGCAGGAAATTATGCTAACATGCTGAATGTTGTGTTAAACATGCTAAAAATTATATTAAACATGCTGAAAATTAGTTTTAACATGTTGAAATATTACTAAACATGCTGAAAATATTATTAAGCATGCTGAAAATTAGAGAATTAGTATTTTAACATGCTGAACATTAATCTAAGTTGCTGAAAATTGATATTAAACATGCAGAAACTTGATTTAAATCATGCTGAAAATCAGTCTAAATTGCTGAAAATTGATGTTAAACATGCAGAAACTTGATTTAAACAATGTTGAAAATCAGTCTAAATTGCTGGAAATTAATATTAAACATGCAGAAACTTTAATGTTATGCTCAAATTATTTTAATATGCCTAAACTGTTCTAACACGCCTAAACATGCAAAGACACATTAAATAAGTTGTTTAACATGTGAAGACTGCATTAACAGGCTTATACTTATATTTAACAAGCTAACAGATATATTAATATGTAGGAACTTAATTAACTTAGTTAATAAATAGATTAAGTGTCGCGTATGTTAATAAATCCTAATTTTATGCCTAAATGATCTACGTAGCATGTAATACACGTAAAATCTAGGTTGTGCCTATCTACGTCATTCATAGAGAACGTAAGTCCCCCCCGAAGCAGTCCCCCAAATTTTATTATTACAATAATAATGTTTATACAGAAATATTACAACCCAAATAAATAAATAAATAAATAAAAAGAAAAGCCATAAAATAATAACTACTAATTATAAAGAGAACATTGCCCAAAACATTCCAGCGACTCTTCTATTTCCCAAACCTGTTGAACACAACAAAATAGCATGGCAAGCACAAAGAGGTATACCAACATGTTGTCCAAACAAAGGCACAAAGAAAGTATAGTTATCGGAGCAAAGGCATAGTAAGCAAGCTCAGCGTCATCATTTCTAATTAATACCTATATACATGTTTTTTATATTTTTCATGGCATAATCAACACACATAGTTTAAAAATACTACATCGATTTGAGGACTTACCAGTAAACAACAGTAATAGAGGAGGTAAGAATAATAAGAACCACGCACTTGTAACAGAGAAATATGCAAGACGACCAACCTTGAAGAAAAATCAAGAACCTTTAGAGTAGCTAACGACTTTATATTAAAATAACTGATCTTTTGTTTCATAAAGTAATAGTAGTAGTAGTTGTAGAACTTGAGAAGTGTCCGTTAATTGAAAAGAATAGTTATTTATATTGTAGTGGGGTACGGATGATAAAAAGAAAGGATATTAATCTCCCAATCAATTAAGGAGTTGTCTTCCTTAAATAAAATAAGGTAAATCAATTAATTGCCACAATCATGTCGTAATTACCAAAACAAAAGTGATAATCTGTGTAAAGTGCTATTGAGATTTTTCGTAAAAAAGTATTGCTCTAAGTAACATATAGATGGGAATGAAGTAAAATATTCTTTACACGAAATCAATTCAAAGTCGATTTACCATAAATAGGTGATTGAGAAAGATACTAATAACAGAAATACGTGTTAACATTAGTGTTTACCGTATATATTAAATTGATTGATAAATCACAATGCAACTAATCACAAAAACAATCAGGCTAAATCAATTCCATCAATCCGCTAAATCATCATAGTCAATATTTTACCATAAACACCAATTCAAATTTTGTCAACATCAATTAGTCCATACATAATCCAAGTAAATCATCTTTCAAGAACAAGTAAAAGTCAGTAGTCATATAGAGTGTCAAGAGAATTGGAGACCTTCGTATATAGCAGTCTAAAAGTATTCTTATAACAGTCTAAAAATAGACATGTAATTCATTAAATGAATTGAATCACCACTCAAAGTTAGATATCATAAACGTTAGATCTAAGAAATTAATTTAGGCCTTTTGCACCCAAAAAAAAAAGAACTTGTAAATCAAAACAAAGAGACCAACATGCAATTAACGAGATGAGGAATCAAACCATAGGGTAATCAAATTCATCAAAAGGGAAACTCATTGGCCTTAATTTCGATGGGAACCTGGCTAGCGAGAGGACGAATGGAGAAAGGCAGTGGCGCGATGCTGGGGGGAGACGCCGAAGCAGCGAAGGAAGAGCAGGGGCTGGTTCTCGACTGCTGTTGTTGGCGGCAACAGTTCTGGGGGTTTACCGTTGGTGTTGGCTTTCCAGCGGAGAGAGTGGAGCAGCGGCGATGCTGCTTTTCCAGCTGATATAGGTGACTGGAAGAGCGACGTTTGGTGGCTGGTTTTGCTGGTGGAGGACTATGAGGGAGGGATTTTAGAGAGATAAGAGAAGGAAAGAAAGGGGAAAGGGCTTCACCGGTGTTGGGGTGGCCGGTGGTAGCTATGGCTGTCGATGATGATGAGAAGAGAGAAGAGGAGGTAGAGAGAGAAGGGATCGAGAGATGAAGAGGAGGAGGTGGATGATTTTTGGAAATTAGGGTTAGGGTTTTGGGAATTGAGTTTAAAAAAGGAAGGATAGAGATCTTACATGTCTAACCCTGGTTATCAAGTATATCGTCATCAATCTATCCATTCGCTGCCTCACCTACCTCAACATTTTCAAACTTCTCCTTACGTCATCAACCTATCTCTTACCATCTCACCGACCCACGATACCGTTGTTGATGCCCCTATTCTTTATCATTAACATTCTTTAGGAATATTGGTCATTCCTAATCTAGAACTACAAATGGCCTGATTCTCGTAAAATTAGAGGTATGTAGGTGACTTAAGACTAAAGTCTCGGCCACAATCTCTAAAAGAGTTTTTTAGATTAGTCATAAATTGGCTACTATTGTAATGAACTAAATACGACTAGGCTAAAATTGTAAGAGATTTAAAAGATGAATAAAATAGGCAAAGTGATTTTAATCATGCTACTATTTAAATAGTAGTAGAAATAATAATAATAATAAATAGTAAATAATAATAATAAATAAAATAAATAATGCTAAATAATGGAAAACTAGATAATGTATTTACAAAAAATTGTGGATGTGCATAATTATGTGAAAAAATAATTTAATAAATAGCAAAATTACATAAAATGTCGTATTTGAGTTTAAAATTATTAGAATGATACTAAATGATAGAAGTAGTTTTGTGCATTTTTTAAATTATGAATGTGACACGTTAGTATGTATTTAATATAAGAATAATATGTAAAAAATATTAATAATTAAAATTAATTAATTTTGATAAAAATAGCAGCCTAAAAATAATATCGGTAGGTCAAAATTGGGTGTCAACAGCTGCCCCTTCGTTGTTTGAGAATGATAAAAGAATTGTCAAGCAACGAAGATTGACTTAGTAGTCAATTTTGCCCGACCGAGATGACAGTTTGTTAGGAAGAAAGCAACGGGAGGTGTTTAAAAATAGTGTGGCCGAGACTTTGGTCTTAAGTCGCCTACATACCTCTGGTTTTACGAGAATCAGGCCATTTGTAGTTCTAGATTTAGGAATGACCAATATTCCTAAAGAATGTTAATGATAAAGAATAGGGGCATCAACAACGGTATCGTGGGTCAGTGAGATGGTAAGGGATAGGTTGATGACGTATGGAGAAGTTTGAAAATATTGAGGTAGGTGAGGCGACGAATGAATAGATGGGATAATAATCCTAAAAACAGAAACAAAAATTATCTTTGTTTGTTATTCCTTCTCTGTCACCTACGTACTTCACGATATACTTGATAACTAGGGTTAGACAAGTAAGAAATAAAAAATTGATAAACATAAAATGAATGTGTAAATAAAGAAAGAATATCTATTGTATTGTGGAATCGTGGGATCAGTTATTTGACTTTTCATCGTGGGATCAATTTTTTGAGCTTCTCGAGGTATTGTGGAATCGTATGATCAACTCTTTGGTTTCTCATTGTGGGATAATATATATCTATTAGTCCTGCAATTTTAGCTTAAGTGGATAAAATGATTAGCGCGGATATGTATGTATAGAAGAATGAACAATATAGTGAAAATAACCATAACAATTATGATAAGAAGAGATAAGAAAGCGTATCTGTCATGGGAGAGCGATGCTTTGTTCATATATATTTGAAGAGATTGTGCTTAATCCACGTCATATCCAGTAAAGCAGTAGCATTTAATAACGCCGAAGCAAATGCGCATAGCATGTTCAGTAGAAGAAAACAATATTCGTTTTGAGTAACCCAATCGACTTTCTGAGGACAATACTTAGTAGCTTGAATTTATGAAACAATGCTTATCTTTAGACGGTTTCTCGAGAGAGGGTAGTGTTTAACCCAACTAACTTTCAAGGACAGTGCTTAGCCTTAGTAAGTTTCCCGAGAGAGGGTAGCGCTTAACCCAATTAATTTTCCAAGGACAATGGTTAGCCTCATAGAGTTCTTAATCGAGTCGTGCTTAAATCCAACTAACTTTCAAAATAATGCTTAGATTCGAACAATTTCTTGAGAGAGGGTAGTTCTTAATCCAACTAACTTTCAAGGATGATGCTTAGCCTCAGTTATTTTTTCGAAAGAGAGTAGTGCTTAACCCACTTAACTTTCTAAGGACAATGCTTAACCTTAGAGAGATTTTTAATAGAGTAGTCCTTAATTCCATTGAGTTTCCAAAATAATGCTTAGCTTTGGACAATTTCTTGAGAGAGGCTGTGCTTAACCCAACTAACTTTCAAGAATGATGCTTAACCTCAGTCAGTTTCTTGAAAGAGGGTTGTACTTAACTTTCTAAGGACAATGCTTAGACTTAGAGAGTTTTTGATAGAGTAGTGCTTAACTCCATCGAGTTTCCGAAACAATGCTTAGTTCGGATGATTTCTCGAGAGAGGGTAGTGCTTAACCCACTTAACTTTCTAAGGACAATGCTTAGCCTTAGAGAGGTTTTGATAGATTAGTTCTTAACTCCATCGAGTTTTCAAAATAATTCTTAGTTCAGATGATTTCTCAAGAGAGGGTAGTGATTAACCCAACTAAATTTCAAGGACAATGCTTAGCCTTAGTCAGTTTCTCGAAAGAGGGTAGTGCTTAACCCACTCAACTTTTCAAGGACAATGCTTAGCCTCAGATAGTTTTTTTTAAGAGAGTAGTGCTTAACTCCATTGAATTTTCAAAACAATGCTTAGTTCAAATGATTTCTTGAGAGAGGATAATGCTTAACCCAACTAACCTTCAAGGATAATGCTTAGCCACAAGAAGTTTCTCTCGAGAGGGAAATTCTTAACCTGCTCAGAATACAAAACGATAATACTTAACCTTATGTCTTCTGATGGTGTATAGCATACTTAAGATTTGTACTCTTCACTCTATTGCTGTACTCAAAGAAAAATTGTTAGCTTTAAAAAGGGGAAAAGATTGATTCGTGTCTCTATCAGCTCCTTTATTCAGGTCCTAAATCCATTGTGTTTATATCGCTTTCTTGAGATGTAATCCTTGATGAAAGTTTTGAGGATTCCTCAAAAATTTCTACCCCAGTTCATGGCATAAACCTTGGTAGCCTTGAATTTGTAAAATGCTTCTTGATAGAATTTTTTGAGACTCTCTAAAAAATTCTTCCCCAGTTACATGTCTGGTCCGTCTTAAACTTGTAGAATCATGGAATTTTTGAACTCCCTTCAAAAATTCTTCTCTAGTTACACGCTTCATGAAAATATAAAAAATTCATTATGATAAGATCGAACTCCACAGGAGCGCCTACGTATCTCTCTTAAATGGGAATCAGGTCGAACGTAGTTCAAAATTACATAGGAGAAATTCATATTGTTCCAAGCATATGTAAAGATTATAGTAAATCAAGTGCTTGAGAGCCTGGAATGAGGAAACACCTTGATATGCCTTCATTAATGCCAATCATGCTTAATCAACATCAAGATATGGCTCCATCATATTTGTCACCTCGGTATCGATCAACGCTTGAATTTTATCTTTTAAAGTACGACATTCCTCTGTGGTGTGGCCTGTCATCCTAGAATGATAAGCACAAACTTTGGAATGATTAATCCATTTTGTATATGTATTTATTACAATTGCAGGAATTGGAGTAATGTAGCCATCAACCCTTAATCTCTCATAAAGATGGTCTAGAGGCTCAGCCAAATGAGTGTACTGTCTTGACTAATTTTTTGGATGCTTGGCTCGAGGTTCGATGAATTTATTGGTTCATAGAGTTTTTGGGGGATTTTGATAAGCTAATGGTTGTTGGGAAGTAGTTGGAGGAATTTGAAAGTGTGCAGGTTGTGCGAGATAGTTGGTAGGATTATAAGATAGTATGGGGTAACTGTATGTCGTTGTATGGAATGAAGGTGCTTGATATATAGGTGTTTGGTATTGAAGTGGAGGAAATGGTGTTTGATTTTTAGGATTTTGTGTAGTCAAGAAAACATTTACTTCCTTCATTTTGTTGTTCTCATTAGCCTGTGAAGTCTTAATCGCTTGCACTGCTTCCAAATTCATTATCGTGCTAGTTTTGATGCCTTCCTCAATTCTCTCTCCCAACTTGATGATGTTGATGAGCTTGCGATCATCTATAAGCATCATCCTTTCATAATACTGTGGGTCTTGGATGCGAATAAAGAATTCCTTCATTTGATTTTCATCTAAAGAAGGGCGCACTTTAAAAGCTTCACGTATCCATCTCATTCCATATTCTCAAAATGATTCTATAGGTTTCTTTTTAACTTCTGAATATAGAACCAATCAAATGTATTCTCAACATTGAACCCAAATCTTTCTATGAAATCAGAGGCCATGTCGGTCCATTTTGACTATTTTGTTGCATCTTGTGTGACATACCATGATAAGTCATCTCCAGTGAGGCTCCTCATGAATAAATTCATAAGAATCTGTTCGTTTGTACCGACTCTTGCCAACTTGTAACAGTATAATTTCAAGTGGACTTTCAGATCTCTAGTCCATTGTACAATTAAAATCTAGGAGGTTTGTACCCCTCCGATAGTTCAACATCAGGGTATATGCACAAATCCTCATAACTTAGCCCGTTCAACCCCTTATTGCCTTCAAGTTTCTTCTATTTTTCAACCACAGATTACATAAGAACGGCGTTTGCCAGAGATTTGGATTTATATCGATGGTGGGTAAATGCGGTCGTTTTTACATAACTTGGATCTAAAGTATGGCTGTTTGGATGAGGAATATTTATGGTAAACGTTAGCGGTGTATTATGGGCATATGATGTTGTTTGATAATTTAGTGGAGATGGATATTCGTGACATTTTGGTGGACAAGAATGTGGATGTGATTTATGTTTAGACAACGTGTATATGTGGCTTGAATTATTTGGGGGTTTCAAAATAGAAAGTGGTGGTAAGGGATGGCTTGTGAATGTGGCATTAGATTTGACAACAGTGTTACCCTCAACTTGTGGTTCGAGATGAGCATTCTAAGCAAGGGGTAAATTAGACAAGTTACGGGCTTGTGACAATTCCCCTTGTAGTTTAAGAATTCTTTGTTCCATTTGTACGATCATCTCACCATGCTTATTTCTAGTTTCATTGTTATCACCCATTTCTTTGTCTTAATGACTGAGCCTTAAGAGAAGGAGACCAAGCCCTTTTTCAGTTGGTGTAATGGGCAAAAGAATGTACGAATCAATCCTTGGGGTGTGGGAGAGAAAATAAATAATAAAAAATAAAATAAAAAAAGAATCAAGTTAGTAAGGTAAAATGAACATATAGGGAAAGAATAAACATGTTAATAAAACGTTCTATAATGGGTGGAACGTTACGTTCCTGTACCACTCAAAGAAAACATTAGTTCAAAAGAAATAGTTGTCCTACATTTTAATATCGTAGCCGTAATCTTCCCTTAATATGCTCAGGAGTTTGGCCTGTTAGCTTGGCGTTTTTAGAAGTGTATGAATTTGAACGAGAGGGAAAAAGAAATGTTTTATTAGATTAAGACCAGATCCCAAAGGGGATGCCTATGTATCCAAATGGAAGTCAGGTCAAACATAGTTCGTGAGTACAAAGAAATGTAGAGAGAACAAGAAAATATTATTGGCCATTAGAAAAATCAAAGGAGAACGGTGAAGAATAAAGATTGTTTGCTCATTTGGTGTGCTTAAAGCTTCTTTCGTGAAAGTCTTGAAAATACTTTTGTTGGATCACCTTGAACAAAAATATCACCCGTAATGACAAGATCATTTCTTATTGGGTATCGTTACACTTTTATCCCTTTTTGTTCTATCAGATTCTGAATCTTGTACCTTAGCGCCGAGCATTCCTCAATATCATGGCCTTGAATGTTTGAGTGATAAGCGCAATTTTTAGATGGATCAAAATTAGGGGGTAGATTAAAGGGATCCATCCTTTCCTCGGTTCTACAATACCTTGGGCCCTTAATCTTTCGAATATGTCCGCCAAGGGCTCAGTCAAGAGAGTAAAATCTTGAGACTTCACTTTTTCCGATTGATGTAAAGTATTGTGTACTGGATAAGGTCCTTGTTAAAAGTTGGGTGGTGTTCGAGAAGATTCATTTTGAGAACCTTGCTGGATAGAGTAGGGTTAGATCTGAAAAGCCTTGTTTTGAGAATCTTGTGAGTCATAAGGTTCAATATGTATCCCACGAGAATAAAAAATGGTATGAATCCCTTCGTTATTCGGGTAGACTTTTGTCTGAAGTACGTAGGATGATGAATCCTCTTTTCCCTCCTCGGATGGACACTTTGGTTGAAAAGTGGCCAACTTTATAGAATTGTCAATAATTCTCCCCGCTCGAATTTTGTATTCTAATTTCTTTCCAATCGAAATTAGACTCGCGAAACTGTGGACGATTAGGAAGAACATTTTCTGAAAGTATATTCCGTCTAGTGATTTGAGGAAAATTTGGACCAACTCTTTTTCAGGCATATAAGGACGTATCTTATAAGCTCTCAATCGCCATCGTATTGCATATTCCTCAAAAGATTCATGGTCCATTCTTTTTACCTTAAGAAAATCCCACATTGTTGGACCGGTGTTGATGTTAAACTTATATTGCCTTACAAAATTTTGAGCTAGTTCTTCCCAATTATGCCATTTGTCAAAATCTTGTTGGGCGAACCATGTGAGTGTCATCACTGATAGCCTTTGAACAAATAATCTCATCAGAAGAGCCTCATTATGTCCTATGCCAACTAGTTTTCCAAAGTAGTCCGTTAGATATATGATTGGATCTCCACGCCCATCAAATATGTTAAACTTTGGAACTATGTATCCTGGAGGTAAATCAACTTTTGGAAGTAGACATAGTTTCTGATACCTCAAGTCGTAAATGCCTTTAGAATGAAGTTTCTCGTCCAATATTTTCTCTAGGTCATGAAGCCTTTGATGACGTGCATCAAAATTAACTCTCCCGTGGGAAGAAGAAAATTATTGAGAGGTTGCGTGCGTAAAGCGAGAGTAGGGAGGCACAATATTTTGTTTTGGGTGAGAAGAAGGAGGGCTGGGGTCTTTTCGAATGTTGAGCATATTTGTCATTTTGCAGATTTAATTGAGATCGTTTTCAAATGCTAGATAACCTTTAAACAAAATAAACAAGCTCAAACGAAAGTTGCTACATAACACATATAAGTTCAAAACATAATGAATATAAAACAAAGCACTCTAGGATGAAGACTGAGCCTTAATGAATGTTCTAAGCATAAAGATTTAAGCTCCTAACACACGAAATAGGATAGTAATATAATGTGATGTCGAATTTGCAATTGCAATTGTAAAGAAGATGAAAATATAGGGAAGGAACAAGTCGACTTTTGTTGAACATCAGATTTATTGATTCACATCATATTGTCGATTCATCCAACTCCGTACAGAAAAATAATAAAGCAGGGGAAAATAAAATTTTATTATGGTGAGACCAAACTCATTAAATGAGCGCCTACGCATCCACAGGGGAATCAGGTCAATCGTAGTTCAAATACATAAGCAAGGAAAACGTAAAAAGAAACTGCAAACTTAAAAGAATTTCAAATGTTTGGAGGACTGGAGCAGAGAATCAATATGATCTTCTTCACCAATGTCAAAAAGTGCCATTCAAGATTGAGGAATCAATTAACATCAGAAGTTGACCCCGTCACATTTATCACTTTGGTGTCAATCAACTTCTGGATCATGTTCTTCAGGTCAAAACATGCCTTAGTAGAATGTCCTCTCATCCCAGAGTGATATGCGCAAAATTGGTTAGGGAAATCTCGCCTAGACTTAGTATCAACAGGTATAACAACAATGGGTGTAATATAGCCCGCATCTTTGAGTCATTCGTACAACTATTCTATGGGTTCACCTAGAAGGGTGTACTTGTTGGGTGGATCTTTCTGAAACTTATGTTGAGGTTTGGTGGATTGGTTGGATCGTTGATTTGTGGTTAGGTTTTGATAAGAAACTGGAAGGTAGTTTGATGTTTGAGCAAAAAATAGAGATGGGTACCAAACAGTCTGCGGAGGAGGTTTTATGAGAGATTGGGGGTAATAGGCTTGGACATAATTTGATGTTGGAATGATTTCTGGAGCTGGGTACCATATCAGTTGAGGTTGGGGTATGCTTTCTTCAGGCTTTGGAGGTTTGAATGTCTCATTGATAATTGTCTTTCCCTTATTCTTGGATTGCGGTTTAACTAAATTTGTCTTAGCTATGAGCTTTCTTTTTAGCTTATTGTCGAACCGCCTAACAAAGTCAGTTGCCAAATGGTCCCAAGAAACCCATTTGCTAGTATCTTTTTTGTCATATCATATCAATGCAGGACTAGTAAGTGAACTGAAGAGGATCTTCTTCTTGAGACCATCGCTTTGTCCTATAACTGCTAGTTCGTCAAGGTATGCCTCCAAATGGGAATGAGGGTTTCCTGACCCATCATATAATGGAAAGTTCAAGTACTCAATTCTATCCTTGTCTCCTTTAGCTTTGGACGACTTATTCATCTCAGGTTGTTGAGATGACCCCACGTTATTCTTAGAAATTTATTCTTCCATTTCTTTTTCCTTGACCATGGTTGTCAACCTATTAAGTGCTTTCAGAAGTGCAACAGAATACCGACTTGAATACGTTTGTTCCCCACAATCAGGCGTAGGTGATGTTGTTGATATAAGAGACGACATAATGTAGGTGGGAGCAATTAAGTCAATTTCAGATAGTGTCCTTGGAAAGTCAGGTGGCATCTCAGTTGAATCTCAGAGATCAGTCATTATTCCCCTAATTCTCTCAATTCTTCCTTCCATCCTTCTAATGCTCGAAATGACTTTGTTTTGATGTAATCCCAACTTCTAATGCTTATCGTCGCTATTGTTAAGATTGATAAACATTACTTGACTGGCCATTTCTGATGTTTAACTCTAGTCAACCTTAGAATAAAGGACTTATAATTAGAAACAAACAATACGTACGAGAGTCTAGAATGAACACCCTACTCATTTGAAAAGAATGAGTTATGCTCATTCGGAGTGAATAGACGTTATGGGAGCTCTATGTAACTTAGAGATTGTGAAAGCTAGAGTATGACATGAATATGATGAAGTCCAAGAATTATGGCAGGATAATAGTATGTAAATGTTATAAGCATTAGGAAGAGAATGTCCTAGAATAATGATGTACTAAGAGATTGTGAATGAGACTGAAACTCTTCATCAAAGAATGGGTTGAGCTTAAAGATGATTAATATACTGACGGATGAGTCAGGAGGATGAATTGAAGGAAAGTTTTGAATAGGCCCTAAGAATACATTATAGGGTCCTAACATGACAAGGATTCTAAAATGAGGAACACTAGATGTAAGGAGTGACTAAGGCAAGAACGGAAACAACAAGATAGGCAAGATATCAATACATACGTAAAAATACAACACATAGAAAATAAATGTGAGTCCCTTTGAGGTCGTGAACCTCTTTGGATTTTGAATGAGACTAACATTCAACGCATCAAGGATGCCAAGGCACACTACGTTGAATGGGACGTATATTTCTTAGTGAAAGAAATATATAGCCAAGACCTAAATGACAAGAGTGGGTTTATGACATGGTTCCCTCGAGTAGGCAACTCGAGAGTGGGAAATCTTGTGACTGTCGATGCACCGGTGATCGACCTATCCACAAGGCATTTTCGAAAGGGTGTTTTAGGAAAGAACGTTCGTACAACCATACAACCGTTAGCAAAAATAAAAAAATAAAAGAGGTTCCAATTGAAGGAAAATATGAGCGGAATGCTAGTTAAATAAAGTAGTAGCACATAGCACATTACAACAGTACGATAACATATTTAAAAAATAAAACAACACATAGTCAAAATATAAAAAAAAGGAGATAAACATGAAGGGACATATAAAAACATGTGAAGAGAAAAGGGAAAGGATTGACATGTAGAAAAAATAAATCGTAATGTCAAAAACAACAATATTACACAAATATCAAAAATAAAATTTAGACAAATAGAGAGAATCCCACATAAAGAACAAATTTGTAATGGTTAGAACCTAAGATCCCCAGCAGAGTCGCCATTCTGTCTCTCCCTATTATCCTCGCGGAAAGTGGAATTCGACGTGACAAACTTTTTTTGGGATTGTTTTTGAGGGTAGAGTATAAAGAGTCACCACCTAACGTATTAAGGTATGTTAGGGCACCGGTATAGGCTACTACCAGAGTTTGGGTAAGGGTTCAAATTACCTCAAAAGGAAGGTGTTAGGCACCTTTCAAGGTCCACAAAGGTGATTCTCAGCCGAATTCGTATTTTATGTGGGGATTCTACGTTATCAAATAAAGTCTCTTATTTTATTAGTAATATAACATTTAGCTAAGTGATAAAACAATTAACAAATATTTATTTTAGCTATTAATCATATAAGTGATAGAATATATAAACAAGACAAGCGAGAAGAAAGAAGAAAGAAGAAAAGCAATTATAATAATGGGGACTGCTTATGTAATAACTAACTACCCCAAAATAAAAATGTAAAGAAATAAAAAGACTAAACAAAAATCATCCAAGTCAAACAAAGAAATGTTTTGGTCTCATTCGGATCAGAACCATAATTTATTTAATCATCATCCGACCCAAGGACTGTACTCTTAGACAAGTAATAATGTCATTAGCCTCGCCGTTAATATCCGTGGGGATCATCACTTTCGAATGACTACCCGTCCCACCCCACCTCGGCTGGATGTCAAGTCTAAGGGTGTTCTATGACAAGGATAAAACTAACGTCTATTAGCAATACTTATCGTCCCACTTATCGTCCAAGAGGCATTGGACTTTGCTATTTTGGATTTGTATTCTAGACGAAAATAAAGCTATGTTGGCTAGGAATCGAAGCGCATAACACATTGGACAACAAGTAGCACATAATAATTCCAAGTTAACCTCTTGGTTAATTAATGTTAATTAATGTGACAACATACAAAGACAAGTAATTATTATTATGTCGTTAACCTATAGGCATGATACTAAGTGTCTAACAATTATTTGTGTGACAAAAGACAACTATGATTCGTGCATATGCAACAATGTATCGTGAGTGATTAAAAGAGAATGTCAAAGTGCGGTACATGTGTAAGAGATTGTGCTCACGAATTGAGTATTATGAACTAATGCATGATGCAATGATGTCCTTGAACTAGTGTTTAACATGTTGGAAATGCCTCAAATCTATATTTAATGTGCTAAAAGTAGTGCAGGAAATTATGTCGACGTGGTGAAATAGTGAAGGAGATTATTCTAACATGCTGAAGATAATGCAGAAAATTATGCTAACATGCTGAAAGTTGTGTTAAACATGCTAAAAATTATATTAAACATGCTGAAAATTAGTTTTAACATGTTGAAATGTTACTAAACATGCTGAATATATTATTAAGCATGCTGAAAATTAGAGAATTAGTATTTTAACATGCTGGATATTAATCTAAGTTGCTGAAAATTGATATTAAACATGCAGAAACTTAATTTAAACCATGCTGAAAATCAGTCTAAATTGCTGAAAATTGATATTAAACATGCAGAACCTTGATTTAAACCATGCTGAAAATCAGTCTAAATTGCTGGAAATTGATATTAAACATGCAGAAACTTTAATGTTAACATGCTCAAATTATTTTAATATGCCTAAACTGTGCTAACACGCCTAAACATGCAAAGGCACATTAAATAAATTGTTCAACATGTGAAAACTGCATTAACAGGCTTATACTTACATTTAACATGCTAACAGATATATTAATATGTAGGGACTTAATCAACTTAGTTAATAAATAGATTAAGCGTCGTGTATGTTAATAAATCCTAATTTTGTGCCTAAATAATCCACGTAGCATGTAATACACGTAAAACTAATATTGTGCCTATCTACGCCATTCATAGAGCACGTAAGTCTCGGCCCCCCGAAGCAGTCCCCCAAATTTTATTATTCCAATAATAGTGTTTATACAGGAATATTACAACCCAAATAAATAAATAAATAAATAAAAAGAAAAGCCATAAAATAATAACTACTAATTATAAAGAGTAACGTTGCCCAAAACATCCCGATGACTCTTCGATTCCCCAAACCTGTTGAACACAACAAAATAGCATGGAAAATACAAAAAGGTATACCAACACGTTGTCCAAACAAAGGCAGAAATGAAGTACAATTATCAGAGCAAAGGCATAGTAAGCAAGCTCAGCGTCATCATTTCTAATTAATCCCTATATACATGCTTTCTATATTTTCCATGGCATAATCAACACGCATAATTTAAAAATACTACATCGATTTGAGGACTTACCAATAAGCAGCAGTAATAGATGAAGTAAGAATAATAAGAACCACACACTTGTAACAGAGAAATATGCAAGACGACCAGCCTTGAAGAAAAATCAAGAACCTTTAGAGTAGCTAACAGCTTTATATTTAAATAACTGATCTTTTATTTCAGAAAGTAATAGTAGCAGTAGTTGTAGAACTTGAGAAGTGTCCGTTAATTGAAAAAAATAGTTGTTTATATAGTAGTGGGGTACGGATGATAAAAAGAAAGGATATTAATCTCCCAATCAATTAAATTGTTTGTCTTCCTTAAATAAAATAAGGTAAATCAATTAATTGCCACAATCATGTCATAATTACCAAAACAAAAGTGATAATCTGTGTAAAGTACTATTGAGATTTTCCATAAAAAAGTATTGTACTAAGTAACATATAAATGGGAATGAAGTAAAATATTCTTTACACGAAATCAATTCAAAGTCGATTTACCATAAATAGGTGATTAAGAAAGATACTAATAACAGAAATACGTGTTAACATTAGTGTTTACCATATATATTAAATTGATTAACAAATCACAAGGGAACTAATCACAAAATAATCAGGCTAAATCAATTCCATCAATCCGTTAAATCATCATAGTCAGTATTTTACCATAAACACCAATTCAAATTTTGTCAACATCAATTTGTCCATACATAATCCAAGTAAACCATCTTTCAAGAACAAGCAAAAGTTAGTAGTCATATTGAGTGTCAAGATAATTAGAGACTTTTACACATAGCAGTCTAAAAGTATTCTCATAATAGTCTAAAAATAGACACGTAATTCATTAAATGAATTGAATCAACACGCAAAGTTAGATATCATAAACGTTAGATATAAGAAATTAATTTAGGCCGTTTGTACACAAAAGAAGAAAAGGAACCTGTAAATCAAACCAAAGAGACTAACATGCAATTAATGAGAGGAGGAATCAAACTGTAGGTTAATCGAATTCATCAAAAGGGAACCTCATTGGCCTTAATTTCGATGGGAACCTGGCTGGCGAGAGGACGAATGGAGGAAGGCAGTGGCACGACACTGGGGGGGAGACGCCAAAGCGGCAAAGGAAGAGCGGGGGCTGGTTCGCTTCTTTTGTTGTCAGTGGCAGCAGATTTGGGGGTCCGCCGTTGGTTTGGGCTTATCGACGGAGAGAGTGGAGCAGCGGCGGTGCCACTTTTCTGATTGATATCGGTGACTGAAGCGGCGTTTAGTGGCTGATTTTGTTGGTGGAGGATGAGAGGGGAGGGAGTTTAGAGAGAGAGGAGAAGGAGAGCAAGGGAAAGGATTTCACCGGCGTTGGGGTGGCCGGTGGTAGCCATGGCTATCGATGATGATGAGAAGAGAGAAGGTGAGGTAGAGAGAGGAGGGATCGAGAGATGAAGGGGGGAGATGGATGATTTTTGGAAATTAGGGTTAGGGTTTTGGGAATTGAGTTTAAAAAAAGAAGGATAGGGATCTTTGATCTCATCCATCGGACCAGTTTTTGATCGACGGGTGAGATCTAAAGATTGAGCATTTGACCACAAAATTGAATGAGTTTTTTAGATTAGTCATAAATTGGCTACAATTGTAATGAACTAAATACAACTAGGATAAAATTGTAAGAGATTTAAAAGATGAATAAAATAGGCAAAGTGATTTTAATCATGCTACTATTTAAATAGTAGTAGGAATAATAATAATAATAATAATAATAAATAGTAAATAATAATAAATAATAATAATAAACAAAATAACTAATGCTAAATAATGGAAAGATAGATAATGTATTTGCTAAAAATTATGGATGTGCATAATTATGTGATAAAATAATTTAATAAATAGTAAAATTACATAAAATGCCGTATTTGAGTTTAAAATTATAAGTATGATACTAAAAGATAGGAGTAGTTTTGTGCATTTTTTAAATTATGAATGTGACACGTTAGTATGTATTTAATATAAGAATAATATGTAAAAAAATATTAATAATTAAAATTAATTAATTTTGATAAAAATAGCAGTCTAAAAATAATATCGGGAGGTTAAAATTGGGTGTCATCAATGATTTCCACGCAAACCCCAAATCATCAAACCGTAAGTAATCTAGTAACCTAAAAATCAACGAGTTGAACCAACAAACAACAAATCCAGAAACAACAAAAATCCAAAATTTTTGAAAATTCAAAATTCAAAATATGTACGAAATTATACGGTTCCAACTCACTCAATAAACTTTATCCATTCTTAAATTTGAAGTTTCAAAAATGTCCTTGAATTTATATCTCACATCAGCAATCAATCAAGAATTGAGATTTTGAGTTTCTATATAAACCCCTCTCTTTCACTGATATAGGATGTCTTTTTGGAACCAAAAAGAGGGGCTAAAAACTCTCTGCTTGGTTAGGATTTGGACTTCTGTCCCCATACTGAAGTTGTGAGAATTTTTGTTCAAATTTCATATTTCCTTGTCGTTTTGAAATAGAAAGCAAGTTGGTGAGGTTGTCGTCAACTCTTGGTCCCATTTCGCTGCCCGAAAAAAGGTAAACACATTTTTCACTTTTTAATTTCTTCATTATTTCTTTCTCTTCTTCTTCACACTAGTAACAATTCTATAGTAATGGTGGGATTATTTGTTGTTGAAGACTTTGAACACATTTTTTACTTTTTAATTCCTTCGGTATTTCTTTCTCTTCTTCTTCTTCATACTAGTAACAATTTTATAGTAATGGTGAGATTATTTGTTGTTGAAGACTTTGAAGCCATAGGTGATTTTATGTGATGAAAATGGTGTATTTTTCCGTTATCTTTTTTTCCTCTCTAAGTTGTTGTCTTGCAGTAATTAAATAATTTATTGTTGTTGAATATTATAGTAAAATGTCAACAAAAAAAGGGCTTGAATTAGTGTGTGTTTCATGTTAGAATATAATTTGTTGTTTGTTCGAGAACGTTCATTTCTTTCGATTAGAAAATTTCTACTTCTTAGACCTAAAACTCTTAAGTTTTTTGCAAGATCATAATCGAGTAACTAGTTATTTTATTTTTTTGTTCACATGTCCTGTGATATAGTAGGTCCAATATATCTTGTTTCTTTTGAATTCTTCATTACTCGTATGGTTGTGTTGAATAAACAAGCATGTTGGATATCTTGTTCCGTTAGTGTTCGTTTACTCAGTTTTGTTATCGTTTCTTTTATTTTTTTGATTAAGTTTGACAATTACGTGTTTGAATTTCCTAGTGGCTTGTTTTTGTCTTGATTGTTAACTATTGAGATGCTTTCTAGTGATCTCTTTATTAATGTATGTTTTTTTTTTATTTATAGACTTTGAGGTTAGCATTTGATTGTTGTTATATGTAGCTTTGACCAAGGCCAATATTTGTGCACTTTATGAATATCATTATCCTTAGTTTTAGTCCTTTTTTTCATTTCAATCTTGCTTTTGTTTTAATTTTCATACATCTTTTCTCCAAAGCTATAGTATCTATCTATGCTTGTTTCCATAAACACATGTATGTATTGTCTGAAATTTGTTTAAATTTATTAGGAAAACTCTGTAGGAAGTTTACTAATTGTAAATTTTCTTCCATAAATCCTTTGGTTGGAAAATTCCTCTTTGAAACTATTTTGTTCTTGTTTTCTCTACTTGATTGAATTGATTAGTTTTTGATGAACATTCATGGGGTTCTTTACCTATTGCTTTGGGTTGTTATTTGGATTTATCTCCGGTTAATCCTTATCTTTGTTTTTCTTGCATGTAAAATTCTTCTTGAGTCCCAACGGACTCCATTCCCTGCATGTCCCAATGGGCCAAAGAGACCTACATCATCTTTGGGTCCAAGCCTCAATCAAAGTACAAAATAGACTAAATTCATGAAGAAACAAGTTTGCATACAAACATATACCATAAATATACATGGAATACAGGTGATATACGATAAAAAGAGTGCTAATATTCATCTGGAGAAATCAAAATATTTGTATATGACTAGTTTTCTGTCATGTATACATAAAGTATATACAAAAACACAGAGATTTAAGCCGTTGATATACAAATGGTATACAAACAAGAAAGAGAACCCAAAGTCCATTAAAATGGGTCCAAGGCTATCCAAATTTAAACATGGGCTAAAAAGGGGCCAATCTCAAGTTCTGTTCATTTATTTCCTTGTAATTGATACTTGATTATTTATATATAGTTTAAATTAATCTAGATGAATCCTCAGAGAGCAAATCACATCAAAATTATTCATTTATGTTGGTTATTTAATATTTTTAATTTTTTATTCCCATATTTTGGGCAAATTTAAGCTCGAATAATAACTTGAGGATTTACTTATATCCTTTCATAGTTATTATCAATTCTAAATCCATCTCACCACTTCAAAGCTGACTCACAGGTAATCCAGAGATCACCTACCACTACGTAAGAAAATAGAAGTGTCTTCAGACCGTGCATCGGTGGGGATACAACGTCCGGGGATGGTTAGCGGGGTGAACGCTAGCATGTAATTCAGGGAAGGGATAAAATAATGCCATGATCAATCACTCCAAAATCACTCCAAAATCATATGCACACAATTATATATATATATATATAAATATATATATATATATAAATACAAATATAATATGTTGGGATCGGGAACAAGGTTTAGCATGAGAATTAAAATATTAACCTGGACTGTGTAGCTCAAACCATCATCTATCCCATGGGCTACTTGGGTCCAGTTCTCACCCTGCTGAAAGGGTCCCAGTGTGTGTTAGCCACATGAACTGGGGTATAAAGAAAGGCTGGGGAATCCACGACCCTTCGCCAATTCAGGATACAAATATATAAAGTATGGAACAAGCACACGGTTATCAAGACCAACTCTCACGCCGACAAACGTGAGTTCCCAGTATTATTCCCTCAGGACCTCCACTTTCATGGCTCAGTCACACAATCCACTTTAAGCCCAATTAAAACATTTATACATTCCCATTCAATGAACCAATAATCATTCATTAAGGCATAACCCGTTGGTATCGTCATACCAACTACGCTTGCAAGCTATTATCAACATGTCATTATAATTATCATCACTTAAGGGAATCCACGACCCCACAAGCTCCAATCATTCATTCACATGAGGGAATCCCCGACCCCCGAGGTTCAATATTAATTATCCATTAATTTGGGAGAATCCATTATCCCCAAGGCTTAATTTAAAACCATATATGTTCTATTTGCCTTTTTTGCGGTGCGATAGTTCCAAAAGTGATTACAATATGCATATACTTATGTTTAAAAGTCAATTTCATAAAGTGAGTTGAGGTTATTACCAATTTCAATTCCAAATTCATTTATTTGGAGGAATCCATGACCTCGATTCCTATTTACCATGCCCATGCACCCAATGAGTTCAAAATCTATTGTAATACCCCGAGAATCTAGACCAATATTAGGACCATGTTTCAAGCTCAATCAGAATAAATCAAAGTGCTGTGATGGATTTGTGCCTAATTTATGTAATGACCCGAGGCTACCCCTTAGTCGTCACACGGTGCTTGGAACCACAAGTGATCCCAAGCTAACCCATGAACTGGCATACTGTTAAGCAACTAAATTATAACATAATAAATAGCTGTTCTGCTATACGTAAATATAATCATACTGAAAATCTAAAATAGATACAATACTGATAAAGCTTTACAAATTAATAAATCCAAAGGATGAAACTGAAATTACATGACTGACTCTGACTGACATCTATGAAGCCTCTACTATACTGACATGCCTAAATAAACTATACATGAACTAAAACTGTCTGGAGTTTCTAAAGTAGGAGAACTCATCACCTACTAGCTAGAATCTACAACTGTCTGATCCCGATGTGCAGGCTATAACTGGTACCTACATTATGAAACAATGTTTCCACACAGACGTATATGTGGATCAGTACTTCTGGAATGTAGTGAGTATGCAGGGGTGAATGTAATAAGTAAAATTGATTTCATATGTAATAGTAAAATAGGCATGCTAAGTGTAAGTACACTCACTAATAGGCTGGAATAAACTGAAAGATGAAATATCTTAAAGTATGAGTGACAAACATTCTCTGATAAGATGGTGAATCTCTACACTTAGTTTTTGTATATCTTGCTTTAATGATATAAGTATAATTGAAGCTAGGATATGGTAAAACATGGATACTGTATGAATACTGGGTCTGAAACTATGTGATGGAGACTGACATAAATCGAGAATCTAAATATACAATCAAATTGAGCACGAATGGACAATGTACTAACTTATTTGATTAACTGAATGAATAATAGATGAATACTGGTTATGTAAAACTGAACTGTACTTAGTCTGAATAACTGGACTGTAACTGTAGAGTATTATGCATATGAGGAAGGGACTGACTGAGTAACATGAGATGACTGAGCATGAATTCGTGAAAATTATATTATCTGAGAATACAAGACCAAGAGTATAACATGATTCTAAAATAATCTGTAAACTGAGGTACTGAAATACTAATAACTGAATAGCTGATAACTGTACATATAGTCAAGAAAACCTAAAACTGAGTTACTGATCTGATTACTGTACTTAGACTATGACTGAGACTGTAACTGAGATTGTGACTAAGCATGTACTGGAATTGAATACTGAGTTCTGATAACTGAGTTACTAATAGTTCAGATTACTGATAACTAAGTTACTAATAACTGGGTGACTATTTTTGACAGTCCTGATTCTGTAGAACTGAACTAAGTTCTATACTGAGTTTGAAACTGAAATTGTGGGAGGGTGTCAGTACTGTGCCATGGGTACTAACACTGGCTTTGTGGAACCACTGAATGTCGTCCCAAAGGAGTAAGGGTCACCCTCTACTGGTAGGTTCCCTAATGAGAGCGATATTACCCTTAACTGGAAGGTAAACACCTTATCAACCCTCAACTGGCAGGTTGATATCTCAACCTACACTGGCTATGTAGTTCTGGAATATAGGTATCGCTACTAAGGATCACACCCTCAACTGGCAGGTGAGCCCCATCCCTGGGTTTTCTCGGTACTGAATCCTACTCTTAACTGAATGACACTGGAATATTAACTGGTGCATACACTGTTAACTGATAACTGATAAACTCAAGTCATGCTATTTTTAAAATAATAGTGCATATGGATTCTGAGGTACTTATTAACGATTAAACTGATACTGGGACTGAAACTGGACTGTACTAGGCTTGATTGAACCCACACTGATTCTGTTGACTAACTGAACTGGACTG
Source organism: Capsicum pubescens (assembly GCA_030864215.1). NCBI lineage: Eukaryota > Viridiplantae > Streptophyta > Magnoliopsida > Solanales > Solanaceae > Capsicum > Capsicum pubescens. Next base: position 96,329,665 of record CM061540.1, read on the forward strand.
AGTTCACTGAGTTCTATTAACTGACTGAGTTCAATTAACTAAGTGAGTACTGCTACTCTTGACCTTTTACTGGGACTATTCTATATCTACTGCATCTACGTAAACAACTAAATTTTGGCTAATAAATACGCCCGGACTCAGTAGCATAAATGATAAAACCTATCAATTCTTGAAAGCATAGCCATAGTCAATTGTTCACAATTCATTCGCTGAGACATTTTATCAAACACTTGGAGGTTATGGACTTGTACATGAATGAGAACACATAGTAACATTTCATGATTACCTTATTCAATTCATATGGGCATTCTATCAAGCACGTGGAGATTAATACTTTAACATGGGGCAATTCACCAAACACATGGGGATATGGACTTGGACATGGGAATATCTTAAACACGGGAGCATAGCATGATTACATAACTAAAATAATGAATTGGGGAATTCACATGTAATTCACTTGAAATAGGACATGGGCATTTCATCAAAACATGTAAAGTTCATAGCTTGAACGTAAAAATATCTTAAACATGAGGGAACAATAAAGTTACATGGTAAAATTCATAACTTGGGGATTCATCTTGAAATTGACTCAACATGATATGGGAATTTCATCAAACATGTGGAAGGCATGAATTTAAAACATGGAAATATTGCTAAACATCAGGAATTTAGGATCTATCACGGAATTTACTTGACTAAAGCATGGGAAATTCAAATTCATAGCATGAGGAATTTAAAATCTTGCATGGAATCAAACATGGGATGAATTGAATTAAAAACATCATGAAAACATGAAATTCAATCTTTCTTGAACATACAACATATCATAGTAATGAAAAATTCATTCTTTAATTAAGTAAAAAGGGTTTTTAGGCTCCATGGGTGAAAGAGGACCCGTGGATTAACTCCCACATACCTTAATAGACTTGATTTGATATAGAAAACTTGACTTTAAAAACCTTGGAGATGATCTTGAAAGCTTTTCTAGAGATTCTTGGACTAGGGAACCAAATTCTTGGTTTTTCTTGAAGATATTGTAATGAAGTCTTGAACTTCTTGAATGGGGATTAGGGTTTGTTCTTGAGGAAGGCTTGGAGAGAAATTATGGATATAGGGGTAAATAATGCTCCCTAAGGCTTTAATTATCTATTATAGATGAGTTAGGGTGGAGGAAAAGACCCCTTTCCCTTAAAAATGCAAAAACAGAACCTGGGAATTAGGTTCTTAAGACGGAGCGTGCGTCACACTCTAATCGCGCATAGCTACTTCCTCTTTCATGAAGATGGCTATAACTTTTTGCTCGGGTATCAAATTAAGGTGAAATTGGTATCGTTGGAAAGATAATTCAATTATCTATAATTTGGTGGGTCTTGAAATGAAAAATTCTATGAATATAAAAAGTTATACATTTTTAAAGTAGATCCTTGTTGAATCAAATACCAAACTTCGGACGAATCAAAGGTTCTAAGCTCAACTTTCTTCTAAGTGATTCTTATGAATATTTTTTACCTTAAAAGTAAATCAAACGTGAGGATAAAGATCATGAAACTCATATTTTCATGGGAATCATTTATATTATAGCTTTTACGCATAGGAACAATGGTTCAAAGACTAGCTCAAAAATATGGGGTATTACATTATCTCCTCCTTGGGAACATTCATCCTCGAATGAGACTGGTTAGACTGAGAGTACTGTACGAAGGTAACTGAGATCATATTCTGAATATGACTAACTTGAACATGATTACATAACTGATTTCAAAACATGATACATGAACTGAATATCATGAACTGAACTGATTTCTTGAATACGTGCAATGACATGAGAATGATTATAAGGCTGAGATAGAAATGAGGGAGTCAACTGATAAGTAATAATTACTTTAAGATGGATCCTATTTCTTGAAGAAAAGAAAGGTTTAGGACATGAATACTCAGGATATTATAATACATCTCCCCTCTGGGATACTTCATCCCCTAAATGGTACTGACTTGGTTGAAATACTAAGGAAAGACTGTGATAATGCACGGAAAACTTACGAACTGAGTCATGGATGAACATCTGGAATCTAAAACTGATGCATGATGTATGAACTGAAATGAATTTACAAATTACATGGATACCAATGAATTACCTTTTGGAATAGCCATATTCATGAGAATTTTGAATAGTATGACTAGATGGAAAAATGGAAAGCCATAGGAACTTGTTTGTCTGACTGCTAGACTAGATTGCTGGCTATACGAACGGAATTATACTGAAATGTTACACTCAACTATATATTTCACTTGTACACCAACATGACATTCAAGACTATCTTCATTATCACACATGAACTAGTTGGCAAATAACCACAAAAGCATCTTTCTCATTTTTTCTAAACCTCTATCCTTGAAACTTTCATGCACTATCCCAAAAATACACACACATAGAATTTCAACTAATCATGATATAAGGAGAGGTTACTAAAAGGTTAGAACATGAGGGCCTAAAATATGAAAGAATAACTTTGACACTCAACTGAGGCCTGAGGAATAAAGTATCAATGACATAAATTTGTCAGAGAGGTCTGAACTGAGGAAACACATAACATAAACTGAATTTTGCTGATCATTAGAGGTGTAGCATGAGCACCTAAAACTAAACATACTATAAGGAACGGGTACATGCGTCATGAGCTGCATGACCTGAGTTTGGAGTTCATGTTTTCATGGAACATGAGTCATACTGCTGAGTGAACTGGAACTCCTCATACTAGAAACTAAAAGTGTACATGGTTTTTCTATAAAGTGCATGATATGGCTGTGATGATGGAAATGATATGTAAGGCATGAATAGGTGTCATGACGACTGAAAAACTTTGCATTGAGATAAGAATAGGTTGGGAATCGTCCTTCCTTACTACTTTTCTACACATACTAGCACTACTACTAGAATCAGAGAGCCTGACTTAGTCACTTTTTTTATCATCTCCCCCTTCGACTAAAGCTATTATCTTAAGTCTTTGAAACACTTTACTAAACTTTAACTGAACTACAATCACTTTACTCTAGAGTATGGGGTATAATAATACACATGAATGATAAACTCATCCTGAAATACTTCACCTAAAAGTATAAAACCCACTGCTAATACTATCTCCTGGGGTAAAACTCTTAACCTTCTATAGTTTCTACAATCATCATCACGTACTTACACTCTTTTCGACACATTCTTGCCTCACTAAAAACATCATCTAATTCTATTTCTTCATAGACTACTAATATCATATCTCTTAACTTACATCTACACTATCATACTTAATCATGAATCAATAAACTTAAATTCTTGCATACACTGTTCAAGCTTACTGATTTACCTTTGGTACAAATATCCCCATGAATACATAATTTGCTTAATCTGGATAATGCTATCCCAACTCTACTACTACTAAACTTTTGGGTTCATGCTTCTAACTCTAGATAACATACTGTTATAGGATTCTGAGAAGGGATCTAAAAGCACATCTGACTTCAGCTCAATGCATAATTTTCATGAATAAGAATGAAATATTTAAAAATTTAGGAAATAAAGGGACTAATGGGATACTTTATTAGCCAATATGCAATCCCATAACTGTCTGTGGGGACTGGCTGAGGAAACACAGTCGTAAGGACTTAAGCTTCACCGTTTCTGTCACCTTAGAACTAAGGCAGAGTTGGCATGAATGAGAATGGAGAATGATGAGAATCTGTATAAGTTACTTAAAGAACCTTTCTTTAGTATGACCTGAGACATAAAAGAAGGGAAATATTTCCTAATTGCCCTGCAACCTCTCGAAGAAAAGCACAAACGTCTCCGTACCATTCCGCAAGACTCTACTAGACACGACTTTATAGACACCCTAGGACACTTAAATTCTGTGCTCTGATACCAAGTTTGTAACGACCCAAGGCTACCCCCTAGGTGTCACACGGTGCTTGGAACCACAAGTGATCCCAAGCTAACCCATGAACTGGCATACTGTTAAGCAACTGAATTATAACATAATAAATAGCTATTTTTCTGTGCAAAAATATAATTATACTGAAAATCTAAAATAGATACAATACTGATAAAGCTTTACAATCTAATAAATATGAAGGATGAAACTGAAATCACATGACTGACTCTAACTGACATCTATGAAGCCTCTACTATACTGACTATAGATAGCTAGGACATGACTCCAACTACCACTAATCATAAAAATAAATGAACTATACATGAAATAAAACTATTTGGTGTTCTTGAAGTAGGAGAACTCATTACCTGCTGGCTAGAATCTGCAACTGTCTGATCATAATATGCGGGCTATAACTGGACCCTACATTATGAAACAATGTAGATACACTGACGTATATGTTTATCAATACTTCTGGAATGTACTGAGTATGTAGGGGTGAATGCAATAAGTAAATCTGATTTCATACGTAATCATAAACCATGCATGCTAAGTGTAAGTAGACTCACCAATAGGCTGGAATAAACTGAAAACTAAAATATTTTAAAGCATGAGTGACAAACATTCTCTAATAAGATGGTGAATCTCTACACTTAATTTCTGTAAACCTTGCTTTAATGATATAAGTATAACTAAAGTTGGTATATGGTAAAACATGGATACTGTATGAATACTGGGTCTAAAACTACGTGATGGAGACTGACATAAATTGAGGATCTGGATATACAATCACGTTGAGCATGAATGCATAAACATAATAACTTATCTGATTAACTGAATGACTGATAGATGAGTACTGGTAATGTAAGACTGAACAGTACTTAGTCTAAAAAACTGGATTAAAACTGTAGAGTATTATACATATGAGGAAGGAACTGACTAAGTAACATGAAATAATTGAGCATGAATTCATTAAAGCTGTATTATCTGAGAATGCAAGACCAAGCGTATAACATGATTCTAAAATAGTCTGTAAACTAAGGTACTAAAATACTGATAACTGAATAACTGATAAATATACGCTATGGTAAAGCAAACCTAAAACTGAGTTACTGATCTGATTACTGGACTGAGACTGTGATTGAGACTGTAACTGAGACTGTGACTGAGCTTATACTGGAATTGAATACTGGGTTCTAATAACTAAGTAACTGATAGCTGAGATTACTGATAACTGAGTTACTGATTACTTAGTGACTGTTTCTAACAGTCCTAATTCTATAAAACTGACTTGAGTTCTATACTGAGTTTGAAACTAAAACTGTGGGAGGTATCATCTAACCAACATGCCCTAATCTGAGCTAATCGGGGGTAACCCTAGTTGGAAGGGTGTCAGTACCGTGCCATGGGTACGAACACTGACTATGTGGATCCCCTAAATATCATCCCAAAGGATAAGGATCACCCCCTACTAGCAGGTTTACTAATGAGAGCGGTATTACCCTCAACTGGCAGGTAAACACCTTATCAACCCTTAACTGGCAGGTTAATATCTCAACCTACACTGGCCATAGAGTTCTGGAATGCAAAGATTACTACTAAGGATCACACCCTCAACTAGTAAGTGAACCCCCATCCCTTGGTTCACTCGATACTAAATCCTACTCCCAACTGAATGACACTGGAATACTAACTGGTACATGCACTGTTAACTAATAACTGATAAGCTCAGGTCATAGTATTTCAAAAATAACAGTGCATACAGATTCTGAGGTACGTATTGATGATTAAAATGAACTGGGACTAAAACTAGACTGTACTAGGATTGCTTGAACCTACTCTGATTCAGTTGACTGACCAAACTGGACTGAATTCTCTGAGTTCAGTTAACTGACTGAGTTCACTGAATTCTATTAACTGACTGAGTACGTCTTCTCTTGACCTTTTACTTGGATTATTCTATATCTACTGCAACTATATAAACAACTAGATTTTGTCTAATAAATGCCCCAGGACTTGATAGCATAAATGATAAAACCTAGAAATTCTTGAAAGCATAGCCATAGTTAATTGTTAACAATTCATTCATTGAGACCGCGTTGAAGAGTAGCCCAACTCGATAAGGTCACGTCGCGGTGATAGCCAATTTCACGTCGTCCTTTTTCAGTGTGTCACCGTGATAAGTACGGTGTTGTGCCAAGGGGCCTTTTTGCAATTGTCATTTTATAGTGAGGCACCGTGATAGGATCGCATCGCGTCAAAGTTCTAGTTCACAGTCGTCCATTTTCAGTGGCGCAACGCGATAGCACTGCGTCATGCTGTTGGGCAAAATAGGGGTTGTCCTTTTTACAGTGGCCTGATGCGATTGTACTTCTTCGCACTGTTATACAAAATCGGGATTTTTCAATTTCCAGTTTTGAGTTTAATTTTCCAAGGACATTTATGTCCTTTTCCCTTCATCCTATTCAATCAAAATCGGGATTGATCATTAGTTAAAGCATTAAATTCAATATTTTCACAATTTTCTCTTTAAAAAAAACCTTAGCCACCACCCAAATTCATCAAGTTCAACCATTAATTCCTTATGAAAGTTTAAGGATTCAAGCTTCTCCACCCAATAACAATCAAGAACTACAATTCTTTTGCAAAATTAAAATCCTAAGGTATGTTAGATGTTCATCCATGGTCCCTCTTTACCAATGGAGTCTAAGAATCCATCTTTTATGTTTTAAATCATGAAATTACATATTTATAATGATTTATCTCCATGAAACTTTAATGAATTTTGATTATACATGGTGTTTAGATCTATTTTTCATTGAAAACAACCCTTATTACATATTTTATGAATTATGTCCATGAACTTACATGAATTTCAAATTTTTATCATGTTTCTATGAAATTGCTGGTGATATTAAACCTTACATGGTTGAATGGTGTTATTTGTTGAATTTAAATCCTAATTGGTGATCTTAGAAGTGAAATCATGCCATTACTACAATCTTTAAGCTATTCCCATGCTTAGCTTACACTATGCATATCAAGTGTTTGATGAAATGCCTAAATGATTAGGTTTGAACAATGACTACTTATTACATGTTTACAATTTAAGATTTTGTAAAAAAATTTCGAGTGGAATGCATTAAAGTATGTTTTAAATATTGTGGGTTCTGATATTCTGGCGTTTGACGGAATATTTTAGGCCTTTTCCTTAGGATAATTGTGTGTTTTCAAGTAACCATTGTTGTATTTAACATGGTATTTTAGTGATTTTTGGATAAGGACTGAGTGTGAAGGTTAACTTGGACAATCTGAGCAAAACAAAGTTAAAATGAGCAGCGACGACTTAGGCGATGGACCGTTGACCTTGCGATGATCCGTCGGACTAAACCGTTGACAAAAAGAAGAAGGCATAAACTCTGGAAATCCTGTGATAGTCCAGGAGATGGATCATCGTCCCTGCAATAAAATATCGATTTGAACTGTCGCTATGAAATAGAATGCATCATCACTGGAAGTCCTTCAACGGTCCAGGCAATGGACCATCGACCTTGTGATGGGCCGTCGCACTACCCATCTCCCAAAAATAGAACATGGAGTCACTGTACACCCATCGACGGTGATGGCGACTGACCGTCGGACCTGCGATGAACCATCGGTTGACCCATTGTCCATAACGCGGAGAATCTGAGTTTGAATTTTAAAAGCCCAGTTTTGGAATCATATAAATACCAAGTATTAGGGTTAATTCCATACCTTATCTTTGGTTTTTAGTTCATGCTTTCTCCTCTAGTGAGATCTTTGTACTACTTTTCATTGGGATTTGAATCTAGAAATTGAGATTTGATTATTAGTTTTCATATTTTCCATCAAAGATTGAGAAGAACAATATTGTGACTTTTGTATGTACTCTTCTGAAGTTATTTATGAACATAAATATAAATTTTATTTCTTATATTGAGATGAGTAGCTAAACTCCCATAACTGGGGTTATGGGATTCTTAATGTAGAGAACTATTTTGGGGTTGTGAATGGGTTTGATTTCTAACATCTATCGAAATTGAAAGAATCTTTCTTCATCTTAATGATATCTCTTGGTTGCAAACATGATAAGTGAGCCCATGAACTCCACTTTTCTGATAAGAAAGTGGATGTTGGGAAAAAAGTGATTCACATGAACTCCATAGGTTTACCCTTTGGGTTAATGGGTTGATGCCTTAACAAGACAACTCTCATAAGAGTGTTATTGAATAATGGATGAATTCTTTAAGTTTGAGAGAAGTAAAGGGTGAAATACTCATTAGGTTGAGAAACACATGGGTAACCCTTAGAATTCAATAATTCTTGCAATTAGATATATAAGTTAGAATTCGAACATAAACTCACAACCCTAATTGTTAGTACATCTTGGTAATCATAACTCTAGTTAATTCATTCTCATTGAAATAACATCTACTTTTACTCTCAGTAGCTAGACTTTTGTGTAACATAAATATAAAAGGACATTGTTTACATTTCCAAACCCCCTTTATTTCGGAACCTTAGATCAATAGTCTAATAACAGTCGCAATACTTAGTGAACATAGTATTCCCATTGGGATTTCACACCCAACCCTGTTGGGTTTTATATTTGACAGCGACCGCTTACTCTCTCATAAGAGAGGTGTAATTTGGGTGTATCACATTCCATATCATGTTCATGATAATTCAGAATAAATCCTCAGTTTTATGATTTTTTCATGTGATCATGCTATCTTATTATGTATAGAAGTATCCTCATGTTAAAGTATTGACCCCCATGTGTTTGATGAAATGCTTAAGTGAATAACTGTGAACAATGATCTCCTTCCATGGTTTTAAAGATTTCATGTGTACCTGTTGTTGTTATTGCTATCGAGTCCTGGGGGTTATGGATACCGAAAATTTAGCTATTTACTTAGTCTCAGTAGTTTAAGAATAGTTTTAGACATGTATGAGCATTATCAGTTCAGTTCATTATCATATCAGTCAAACTTAGATCAGTTTAGTAATTCGAGTCAATTCCCTCTTTAGTTAAGCTTAGATTAGTACCATAATTAGTTTTATTTCAGTTGGAAGTAGGATTCAGCACCGAGAAATCCTAGGGATGGGGGCTCACCCATCAGTTAGGAATGGGTCCTTAGAAGTAATCCCTAAGTTCCAAAACTACGTATCCAGCGTAGGTTATGAGATTTCACCCGCCAGTTTAGGACTGACACTCTTAGGGATCACCTACCAGCATAGGACTGATTTCAGGGGTCACCCGCTAGATTAGGAATGAATCCACAACCATTGTTAGTACCCGTGGCATGGTACTAGCACCCTTCTAACTGGTGTTACATGTTGATCCCCAATTAACTCAGAGCGCGGCATGTCAGTTAGATGATATCTCCCACAGTCTTAGTCTAGTAATCAGTTCAGTAACCCAGTTCAGTTTTCCTTGACCATAGCATACAATTTATCAGTTATTCAGTTATCAAATTTCTGTATTTCAGTTACAAATTATATCAGAAGCACATATTATATGCTTGGTCATGCATTCTCAGATTTTTATAACTTTTATGCATTTATATTCAGTATCCTCATGCTAACTAGACCATCTCTACTCCATGCATGTTTACTAAGTTACTTCAAATCATTTAGCTAGTTATTACTTCATGTTCAGTTATCCCATCTTATTCATTCATGCATATAAACCCATGCATCTTAGTCTTACCTTATTTAGCATACCAGTACATTCAAAGTACTGATCGCATACCCATTTTTTGTGCTATGATGTTTCATATCATTGGTTCGGACGCTCAGGTTCCCGACCGTACCTAGATATCCCAACGCACTAGTATCAGCAACAATGGTGATTCCTCATGTTCTGAGGACTAGTTATGTTATTTAAGTTTTTCTCAGTTTTAGCAGACAGTCAGAGTTAGTTAGGGGCATATCCCATCAACTTCTCAATTATTCATTTTGAGGCTTTCAGACTAGAACAGAAAGTTAGTTAGTTTTTTATTATGTTTTCAAACGTTAACTTCACAATTTAGTATTGATTACAGTCTTTTGGCATTTTAGGTATATTCCGCACATGTTCTCATGCCATCAGTTTTGTTCAGTGCCCACAACAGTTACCAGATAATGGGTTATTGTGGTCTCTCGGGACTGTAAGCTCCGTGTTGCACCCAGGGTGTACTCTCGAGGCGTTACAAACTTGGTATCAGAGCTTAAGTCTTTAAAGGGTCTTAGGAAGTCTGAAAACCGCATTAAGTAGAGTCCTGTGCATGGGTGTGAAGTGCGCCACACTTATGGACAAGAGGCTATGAGGCATTTTAGGTAAAGTTTCCCTTCTTTCAGTGTTCATGTCATGCGACTGAGCATGAGCGCATGTTATACTCTTTATCTAATCTATTATCCCTTTTTTTTATATAACGTGCCTCCTAGAAAGACAAACAGAAGAAGAAACCAGCCAGCACCTTTGCTCATTTAGGAAAATCCCTTGAACGAGCATGTTTCTCATGCTAAGTTCAAAGCTAAATTCACTACTATAGATCACTCTATAGCATCTCAGAATGCTCAGCCATCCACTGTTCTGGCCAATCCAGTGGCCAATACTGCCGCTGCTAGGATTTGGGACTTTACCCGAATGAATCCTCCTCTATTTTCAGGATTCAAATCTGAAGAGGATCCACAGGAATTCTTAGACATGGTGCAGAAGGTAACTGACATTATGGGGGTAACATCTAGTGACAGTGCTGAGTTACCTACCTATCAGTTGCAAGATATAGCTCATACATTATTTAAGAAGTGAAAGGTAGATAGAGGCACAGATGTAGGGCCTATAGAATGGGAAGAGTTTTCTACAACCTTCTTTGATAGGTTATTTCCGTTGGAGTTGAGAGAATCCAAGGTGTTAGAGTTTATTAACTTGAGGCAGGGTAACATGAGTGTGAAGGAGTATTCCCTGAAGTTTACTTAGTTGGATAGTATGCTCCTTATGTGGTAGCTGGTAGTAGGTCTAAGATGAGAAAGTTCGTATCTGGGGTATCTGACAGTGTTGTCAAGGAGCGTAGGATTGCTATATTGATTAATGAGATAGACTTGTCTAGGATTATGGTCCATGCTCAGCACATCGAGGAGGAGAAGGCTAAGGAGAAAGAGAGAGAGAATAAGAGAGCCAGAATAGGTAGCTTTAGTTTTTCTCAACCAAGGTCAGAGGGTAGTAAATATTCTCAGTTTAGTCAGAAGTTTTCAGCTCAACTCCATCTTCATCTAGTGTGCTAGTACCAAGGTTCAAGAATGACAGTCATGATGGGGCTCCAGGATCTAAAACCCAAGGTAGTATGACCAGTGGTCGTACCCATCCGTTTTGCGGAGAATGTGGTAGAAATCACCTAGGTATGTGTAGAGCTGGCAACGATGCATGTTTTATATATGGTAAGCCAAACCATAGGATGCAGGAGTATAGAATAATGGCTCAGAGGGGAAAAGATTTGTGTCAATAGGGTCAGTTCAACCATCCTCCAATCCCATCTTGTCGCCCGACTCATCAGGGTTCCCTTTCCAGTACCACTAGTGGTCAACGCCAAAATAGACTTTATGCACTCCAGTCTCATCATGATCAGGAAAGCTATCCTGATATTGTTATTGGTATGTTACAAGCCTTTAATATTTGTGTGTATGTTTCATTAGAATCCATAACTTTATTTTCTTTTGTAAACCCTATATAACTGTTAATTTTGGTATCAGTCCCGATACTCTAGTAGAGTCCTCCTCAGTGTCTATCCCATACTCTAGAGTAAAGTGGTGACAGTTCAGTTTAGAGTTGTTGATTAAGTGGTGAACAAACTTAGAATAATGACTTTAAGATAAGGGGGAGATGGTAGAACAAGTAACCAAGTCAGTCTCTCAGATTCTTTTAGTGATGCCATTGTATTATAGAGCATCAGTAGGGGAGGATGATTCCCAACTCATTCTTATATCAATGCAAGGTTTCTCAGTCATTATGATATCTACTCATGCCTTACATGTCAGTTCCATAATCATAGTTCATATTCATGCACATAAAAAAATCATGTATGCTTCCAGTTCCTAGTATAAGGAGTTCCAGTTTGCTCAGCAGTATAGATTATGTTCCATGAAACTTATGAACTCCAAACCCAGGTCATGCAGCTCATGACTCATGTATTCATACTTTACAGTATGTTCAGTTCCAGTACTCATGATACATACATAATGATCAACAAAATTCAGATTTATATCATGCATCATGTTTTAAATTCCAGATAATCATTTATGATCTAGTTTGTATTTGTCTCATGCATTATCTAAGTCTTCCCTTAGTATTTCAACCAAGTCAGTATCTTTCAAGGACATAATATCCCAAGGAAAAGATGTAATGTAATCCCTAAACTTTCATTTCCTAAACCTTCCATCTTCTCTTTACATGGCAATATCTATCTTGAAGAAATGAGGTACTCATAAGTTGACTCTCTCGTTTATATCTCAGCCTTATAACCATTCTCATATCATTGCATGTATTCAAGAAATTAGTTCAGTTTATGTATTATGTTTTGGACCCAGTTATGTTCTTATATTCCCATTTGTGCTTGTTCAGTATATGATCTCAAATTTTTCAGCATAGTACTATCAGTCTAACCAGTCTCATTTGAGGACAAATGTTCTCAAGGGGGAGATATTGTAATACCCCAAGAATCTAGACCAATATTAGGACCGTGTTTCAAGCTCATGCAGAATAAATCATAGTTATTTGATAGATTTGTGCCTAAGTTGATGTACATTAAGGTCTCAAATAACTCCCAACTATTAGAAAAATCAAAATATTCCTTATTGATTGAGTTTTTGAGAATAATTTTCTATAGTAAACTTCCAACAAGCATATATTTTAATATACTAAGAATTTCTGAGCTCATGACCCCCTATCAAATAGACAATTGAATTAGCTTTCCAACGATATCAATTTCGCCCAAATCCGATACTCAGGTGAGAAGTTATGGCACTTTTATTGCAAAACAGTAGCCCAACGCGATAAGGCCACATCCCGGTGATGGCCAGTTTCATGATCGTCCTTTTCCAATGTGTCACCGCGATAAGAACCTCGTCATTCCAAGGGAGTGAGACACTACAATGACGTCACATCGCGCCAAAGTTCAAGTTCATAGTTGTCCATTTCCAGTGGCGCAACGCGATAGCACCGCATAGCGCTGTTGGGCAAAATGGGGGTTGTTCCTTTTCCAGTGGCCTAATGCGATTGTACTGAGTCTCGCCATTATGAAAAATCAGGATTTTTTGGTTTCCAATTCCGAGTTTAATTTTCCAAGGACATTTAAGTCCTTTTCCCTTCATCCTATTCAATCAAAAATGGGATTGATCATTAGTTAAGGCATTATATTCAACATTTTCACAATTTCCTCTTCAAAAAGAAACCCTAGCCACCACCTAAATTCATCAAATTCAACCATTAATTCCTTAAGAAAGTTTAAGGATTCAAGCTTCTCCACCCAAAAACGATCAAGAACTACAATTCTTTTGCAATATTAAAACCTTAAGGTATGTTAGATGTTCATCCATGAGCCCTCTTTACCAATGGATTCCAAGAATCCATCTTTTATGTTTTAAATCATGAAATTACATGTTTATAATGATTTATCTCCATGAAAATTTTATGAATTTTGATTATACATGGTGTTTAGAATTTATTTTTCATTGAAAGCAACCCTTATTACACATTTTATGAATCATGTCCATGAACTTACATGAATTTCAAATTTTTATCATGTTTCCATGAAATTGCTAGTGATATTAAACCTTACATAGTAGAATGGTGTTGTTTGTTGAATTTAAATCCTAATTGGTGATCTTAGAAGTGAAATCATGCTATTACTACAAGCTTTAAACTATTCCCATGCTTAGCTTACACTATGCATATCAAGTGTTTGATGAAATGCCTAAATGATTGAGTTTTGAACAGTGACTACTTATTACATATTTACAATTTAAGATTTTGGAATATGTTTACAAGTGGAATGCATTAAAGTATGTTTTAAATATTGTGGGTTCCATATCATGTTAATGAGAATTCGGAATAAATCCTTAGTTTTATGATTTTGTCATGTGATCGTGCTATCTTATTATGTCTAGAAGTATCCTCATGTTAAAGTCTTAACCCCTATGTGTTTGATGAAATGCTTAAGTGAATAACTGTGAACAATGATCTCCTTCCATGGTTTTAAAGCTTTCATGTGTCCCTGTTGATGGTATTGCTATCGAGTTCTGGGGGTTATGAATACTTGAAATTTAGCTATTTACTTAGTCTCAGTGGTTTAAGAATAGTTTTAGATACGTATGAGCATTATTAGTTCAGTCCGTTATCATATCAGTCAAACTTAGATCAGTTAAGTAATCCGAGTCAATTCCCTCTTTAGTTAAGCTTAGCTTAGTCCCGTAATCAGTTTCAGTTCAGTTGGGAGTAGGATTTAGCATCGAGTGAGCCTAGGGATGGGGTCTTACCCGTCAGTTAGGACTAGGTCCTTAGAAGTAATCCCTAAGTTCCAGAACTACGTATCCAGCGTAGGTTATGAGATTTCACCCGCCAGTTTAGGACTGACACTCTTAGGGATCACCTACCAGCATAGGCTGATTTCAGGGGTCACCCGCTAGATTAGAAATGACTCCACATCCATTATTAGTACCCGTGGCATGATAATAGCACCCTTCCAACTGGGGTTACATGTTGGAACCCAATCAGATCAGAGCGGGGCATGTCAGTTAGTTGATATCTCCCACAGTCTCAGTCTTGTAATCAGTTCAGTAACCCAGTTCAGTTTTGCTTGACCATAGCATATAGTTCATTAGTTATTCAGTTATCAGATTTCTATATTTCAGTTACAGATTATATCAGAAGCACATATTATATGCTTGGTCATGCATTCTTAGATTTTACAACTTTTATGCATTTATATTCAGTATGCTCATGCTAACCAGACCATCTCTACTCCATGCATGTTTACTAAGTTACTTCAAATCTTTTAGCTAGTTATTACTTCAAGTTCAGTTATCCCATGCTATTCATTTAGTTGGTTATCATTCATGCATATAAACCCATGCATATCAGCCTTACCTCAGTTAGTATACCAGTACATTCAAAGTACTGATCGCATACTCATTTTTTGCTCTATGATATTTCATATCATAGGTTCGAACGCTCAGGTTCCCGACCATACCTAGATATCCCAGCGCACCAGTAGCAGCAACAGTGGTGCGTCCTTATGTTTCGAGGACCAGTTATGTTATTTCAGTTTTTCTCAGTTTTAGTAGATGATCGGAGTTAGTTAGGGGCTTTTCCCATCAACTCCTCAGTTGTTCAGTTAGAGGCTTTCAAACTAGACCAGACAGTTAGTTAGCTTTTCAGTATGTTTTCAAACGTTAACTTTAGGATTTAGTATTGATTAATGTTTTTAAAACCTTATGGCATTTTGGTTAAATTCCGCACATGTTCTCTTGCCATCAGTTTTGTTCAGTGCTCAAATCAGGTACCATCTCATGGGTTAGCTTGTGGTCTCCCAGGACTATAAGCATTGTGTGGCACACAGTGTGTACTCTAGGGGCGTTACAGTTATCAATTAAAAATATGAAGTATTCACATTAGTTGTGCAAAAAGTAATTCCCTTAATATCATTCAAAGACCCTCAACCTAATTTTCAAAACCATCAACTAATCACATGAATAACAATACTAAACATATACTTTTAACAAAACAAGTTTAGGGGAAGAGATATATGCTAAAAAGTTTGAGAATTATTGAGGGAAATCACTAATTGGAGCTCAAGAAGCCAAATTCATAGAAACCCTAGCTTGTTGTTGCTTTGGGAATTTGAGAGAGTTTTAGATATTTTAAGATTGAGTAATGGGGAGTTATGGGGTCCCTTAGGGTATTTTAGGTCATGGGTTATGATTGGTGAAGGAGGAAAATGACCAAATTACCATCAATTAAAAGTGCAGAAAAATAACGCCAGTCGTTATGGGTCACGTCACGACTCGTGAAATCTGGATATGAGTCATTTCCTGTACTCTAGTCTGGGTAGTGACTCAGGGAATTTTTTACTAGTTTGGTCACTAGTCACTCACTACGACTCGTGACCGGACCTTATGATTTGTAGAGTCCTAGTTGTACTCAGGATAGAAACATTAGCTACTCCACTGGTTTGGTCACGAGTCCCTCCCTACGACTCGTGACTGCACCTTACGACTCATGAGGTGCCAGCCATGATGTCAACAAAAACTTTGGCCAACATACTAGTTTGCCTACAACTCGATCCCTACGACTCATAATGAGACCTCACAACTCGTTAGGTGAGTCGTACCCTGGGCATTGAGCTCAAAACTCAAAATTTCAGAGGCAAAAATTTGGGGTGTTACATTACCCCCCCAGGATCATTCGTCCTCGAATAATAAATCAAGGCATCCATTAGCACGATTGTAAGACAAGAATACATTCACAAAACATTTAATAAATTCATCAAACAAAAAGAGTATGAAAATGCATACCTTAAGCACGACTCTCCAACCAGGGGAACTAGGAAAGATATTTGGACTTCATGTCCTTTTCAGCTTACCAAGTTGCTTATTCTACCTTATGGTTTCTCCAAAGGACCTTCACTGAAGTTATATCTTTAGTCCGCAAACGATGAACTTGCCTGTCCAAAATCACGATAGAAACTTCTTCATAAGATAAGAAATCTGAAATACAAACACACTCAATAGGCACAACCAAAGATGCATCACCCATACACTTCTTCATCATCGATATATGGTAAGTTGGGTGAATGGAACCTAAACTCGAAAACAAATCCAATTCATATGAAACACTGCCCACTCTCCTCAAAATCCAGACGGACCCATATAACGGAAACTAAGCTTCCCCTTTTTCCCAAACCTCATAACTCCCTTCATGGGAGATACCTTCAAGAACACCCATTTACCAACATCAAACTTCAGCTCCCTTCGCCTCACATCAGCATAGGACTTTTGATGACTTTGAGAAGTCTTAAGTCTATCTTAAATCACCTACACCTTTTCCATGGCTTGGTGAACCAAATCCAAAATGAATAATATAGTCTCACCAACCTCAAACTACCCAATAGGAGATCTACACCTCCTACCATATAGATCTTCAAAAGGAGACATCCCAATACTAGAGTAATAACTATTATTATACGCATACACAATGGGAGGCAAATAATTCACCCAACTATCTCCAAAATCAATCACACAGGCCCTTAGCATATCTTCCAAAGTTCAAATCATCCTTTCCACTTGTCCATCTGTCTGAGGGTGGAATGCAGTGCTAAGGTTTACCTACATGCCTAACCCTTTCTGAAACAAACACCAAAAGTGAAAAGACAACTGCATACCTCGATCAGAAATAATGGAAACTCGAGTACCATGAAATTTGACAATCTCCTCAATAAACAACTTACCATAATCCTCTCTAGAGTAAATAGTCCTCACATGCAAAAAGTGAGAAGACTTAGTCATCCAATCCATGATGGACCAAATCAAATCATGCTGATTTCGAGACCGCAGAAGACTAGTAATAAAATCCATGTTGATCATCTGCCACTTCCACATGGGTAACTCAATCTCTTGAGATATGTCACCAGGCCTTAAGTGCTTAACCTTCACTTGCTGACACACCATACACTTAGCACGAAGCTAGCCACATCTCTCTTCCTATTGTTCCACCAATAAATCTCCTTCCTATCATGGTACATCTTTGTTGAACCAAGATAAACTATATACCTCGACTCATTAGCCTCAGTCAAAATCCTTTCTCACAACCCATCAACATCCAGAACACACAACCTACCTTGGTACCTCGTGATACCATCACCCCTAATCTCAAAAGCCATAACCTTCTGCTAGCCTACATCATCCTTAATCTATATCAAGATAGGATCCAAAACCTGCTTCTTCCTCACCTCAACACTATGAGATGACTTCACCACCTTTTGAACAATCATACCTCCATCCACATAATCCAAAAGATGAATTCCAAGACTATCCAAATGGTGAATATCCTTCACCAGCACTCTTTTCTCCTTATCTACACATAATAAGCTCCTCATAGATAACCTGCTAAAAGTATCCACAACTACATTAGCTTTACTCGGATGATAATGGAGACTCATATCATAGTATTGATCAATTCAAGCCACCGCCTCTACCTGAGATACAAATCCTTCTGTATGGTCTGAATAGATATCAACATGCACTCCATACAAGTAGTAATGTCAAATCTTCAATGCAACACCACAACCATCAACTCTTGTTCATAAGTTAGATAATTCCTTTCATAAACCTTAACCTGTCTAAAAGCATATGCACTCACCTTACTATGCTGCATCAAGACACAACCTAGTCCTACTAAATACGTATCAAAATAAACCACAAAACTATCAGTCCCCTCGGGCAGGGTCAAAACTGGAGCAAAAGTAAACTTATCCTTCAGCTTCTCAATACTACCCTTACAAGCATCAGACCACATAAACTTTACCTTCTTCTAAGTCAACTAGTCAATGGAGCAGCAATAGAAGAAAAGCTCTCCACAAACCTCCTATAATACTTGGCTAAACCTAAGTAGATCCTAATGTCGGTTAGAGTAGTATGTCTAGGCCACTTTTTAACCGCCTCAACTTTATGTGGATCCACCATGATCCCCTCACTAGAAACAACGTGACCCAGAAAGGTTACAATATTCAACCAAAGCTCACACTTTGAGAACTTGGCATACAATCATTTATCCGTAAGAGTCTGCAATACTACTCGGAGGTGATTGGCATGATCCTCTTCACTCTTAGAATATACCCAGCTATCATCAATAAACACGATAACAAACATATCCAAAAACTATATGAATAACCAATACATAAGATTCATAAATACCGTCAGAGCATTAGCCAATCCAAATGACATAACCAAAAACTCATAATGACCATATCGGGTATGAAAAGTATTCTTAGGGATATCCGCTTCCCTAATCTTTAACTGATGATAACTCGATCGAAGATCAATCTTAGAGAAATATCTAGCACCCTGAATCTGGTCAAATAGATTATCAATCCTAGGAAGAGGATACTTATTCTTCACTATCACCTTATTCAACTGCCAATAATCTATGTACATCTGAAGAGACCTATTTTTCTTACACACGAAAAGGATGGGAGCACCCTATGGAGAGATAACAGGACAGACGAAACCCTTATCGAGAAGATCCTTTAACTGGTCCTTAAGTTCGTTCAACTCAGCCAAAGCTATTCTATATGGAGGGATAGAGATAGGATGGGTATCTGGTAAAATATCAATCCCAATATATATTTTCCTATTAGGAAAAATAATAAGAAGATTATCGGGAAACACTTTAGGAAATTCATTAACCACGAGGACAAGTTGCAAAGAGGGACTTCTAAAATTAGAATCCTTAACTCGGACTAGATGATACAGACACCCCTTAGAAATTAACTTCTAGGCTCTAAGATAAGAAACGAACCTTCCCATAGGAATTAAGGAATTTCTCTCCCATTCAATCACTAATTCATTTAGGAATTGAAACTGACCTTATAGGTCCTGTAATCCAAGGAAGCATAGTATGAATGGAGCCAATTTATCCCCAGGCTAACATTAAAATCCACCATTACTAATTCTATCAAATCCACTAAGGTTTCCCTATGAAAGATAGATACCACACAATCCCTATAGACTTTTCTTGCCTCAATAGAATCACCCACCAGGGTAGACATAGAGAAAGGTTTAGAAATACTCTCGGGACCAAAACCAAAATGAACAGCCACATAAGGGACCACATAAGAAAGGGTGGACCAAGGGTCAGACAGACAATATACATCACGAGGGAAATGTTTTAGCATACTAATAATGACATCAGAAGATGCCTCAGATTCCTAATAGGTGGAAAGAGCAAAAAAATGATTTTGACCAGTGCCGATACTAAAAGTAGAGCCCTTTTGCGCAGGAGCTAAAGAAGTAGAAATCAAAACCTTATTAACTCCAGAAGAAACCTTAGCTGGACAGTGTCGCTTCAAATACCCCAAAAAACCATAATTATAACACCTATTCCTACCCTCATCACACTGACCATGATGTATCTACCTATAAAATCTACAAGGAGGGTAAGGTAGGGTTAACTGAGATCCACTCACTTGGGACTGGGCACTTTATTCCTTAAAACCACTGTCATCCTAGAAGCGACGATCACTAGATGGCTTAGGATAAAAAACACTAGCCATAGGTATGAAACTGAGTTTTCCTAAGTCCTTTTCTTGCCTTACTACCTACCATATCTACCAATGTTTTTATGGACTCTACCTTGCTATGGATATATGAACTTCTTATTCTACTTTTCTTCTATTTCTGCTTATTTCTTCTTCTCATCCTCAACTTTCTGCATGTACACCATAAGTCTAGATATATCTATATCATTATTCAACATCACTGACTTACACTCTAGTACCAAGTACTGAGACAAACTCAAAGAAAACTTCCCCATTCTTGTCCTCATATAAGACATAATATCTGGGGAATAATGAGACACCTAGTGGAATTTCAAAGCATACTCCTTCACAATCATCCTTTCCTGCTTCAAATTCACAAACTTCTTAACTTTTACCTCTCTTAACTCTTGAAGAAAGAAATGATC
Source organism: Capsicum pubescens (assembly GCA_030864215.1). Classification (NCBI taxonomy): domain Eukaryota; kingdom Viridiplantae; phylum Streptophyta; class Magnoliopsida; order Solanales; family Solanaceae; genus Capsicum; species Capsicum pubescens. The sequence continues at coordinate 96,350,329 of CM061540.1, forward strand.
AAGTAAGGCACTCAAAAACTTATCCCATATAGTTGACTCATACTTATCATCCCTCAACTGCTCCTACTGCTTATACCACTAATATGCCACGTTCTTTAGCTGATATGCAACAAATTCTACACCTTTAAAATTAGAAGCATGTATCATCCAAAAAATCTTTTCCATCTCATCAACAAACCATTGAGGATCCTCCACAACCTTAGATCCAGTAAAGGTTGAAGATTCAACCTCATAAACTGGTCAAATCTAGTGACCTTATAAGATTAAGTAATATAACCAACACAATCAGGCTGATGAGACTGAGAAGTCACCAACTGGGTAAGCAGATGAATGGATCAACAAAACTCGACACTAGAAATATTTCCTTGGGGTGGTAGGGCATGAACATCATTAGCCCATAAAGCCTAATAAAGACTGATAAAAATTGGTAAAACTCCACGAGGGGCAATATAGTTAGGAGCAGGGGCCCTAGATAGGGTATAAACTCCATAAATAGGGCGAGTTCTAACCACATTGTCCTCAAGTTGGGCAGAGGAGTTTCTAGGAGCATCAGATCTTTGGGGACACATGATCTAAAATATGAACAAATGGAAATTAGAGGAGTTTTCAAGCCCTTAGACTCTATAGACCGAAAATAGATCACAAGAAAAGGAAAACATTCCTAAATGCCTTGTAAACTCTTCCTTCTAAGTGTGGCACACTACACGACCATAAAAAAACTCTCATTGACATGACTTTATGGATGACCAACAACCATAAACCTAGGCTTTGATACCAAGATTGTCATGACCCAAACTAAGACTTAGTCATGACGGGCATCTCAAGTTTGCCAAGGACCGGAGACCACCCCCATCAACCTAGCCAAACCAAACCCAATACAACTAGCAGCGGATGATTTTTGAACATATAACAATATAAAGCTGAGTTTCTAATATATAAAAATATAAATAAATCAAATAAACTGAATCTAAGAATCCACAATACCAAATCTACCCATATTTTATCCACAAAAGCCTCTAAGAAACCAAACATCAACCAAAGTTGGTTAATGACCCCGACCATAGCCAAAAACCAACCAAAATAGTCTAGGACATAAGTACAGACAATACCTTATAATAAGGGCCTTTCAGTGAATGAAATCTCACCACTTTAAAGCTGACTCACGGGCAATATAGAAATCACCTACCATTGTGCAAGGAAAAAAAGTATCTTTAGACCCTGTATTATGTGGGGATACAACATTCAGGGATGGTTAGTGGGGTGAGAGCTAGCATGTAACTCAAGGAAGGGATAAAATAATGCTGGATCAATCAGTACAAAATCATTCCAAAATCATATGCACACATTTATAATATATATATATATATATGTATATATATATAAAAAATATACTGGGATCGGGAACAATTTTAGAATGAGAGTTAAAATATTAACCTGGACTATGTTACTCAAACCGTTATCTATACCCACAGGCTATATGGGTCCAACACTGACGCTGCTAAAAGGCTCCCAGTGCATGTTTGCCTCACAAATCGGGGTATCAAGGAAGTCTGAGGAATTCACAACCCTTTATCAATCTAGAATGCAAATATATAAAGTGTGACACAAGCACATGATTAACAAGACCAACCCTCACATCGGCAAATGTGGGTTCCCAGTATCAGTCCCTCAGGACATCTACTTTTACAGCTCAGCTACGCAAACCCCTTTGAGCCTAATTAAAATATTTACATATTCCCATTCATTGAACTAATAATCATCCATTAAGGTATAAATCTTTGGTATTGTCATACCAACTATGCTTCAAGCTCTTATCAATATGCCATTCAAATTATCATCACTTGGGGGAATCCATAACCCCACAAGCTTGAATTATTCATCCATATAAGGGAATCCATTACCCCCGAGGTTCCATGTTAATTATTCATTAACTTTGGGGAATCCACGACTCCCATAGTTCAATTTAAAACCATATATGTTCTATTTGCCTTTTTTGCAGTGCGATAGTTCCAAAAGTAATTACAATATGCATATACTCATATTTCAAAGTTAATTTCATAAGGTGGGTTGAGGTTATTACCAATTTCAATTCCAAATCAATCTATTTGGGGGAATCCATGACCCTCATTCCCATTTACCATGCCCATGAACCAAATGATCTCAAAAGCTAATAATTCAAAATATGAAGGATTCACATTAGCCATGCGAAAAACAATTCTATCAATAATATTCAAAGGACCTCAAACCAATCTCCAAAACCATCAATTAATCACATGAACAACAATTCTAAACAAATTTTTGTAACAAAACAAGTTTAGGCAAGAGACACATGCTAAAAAGTAATGAGAATTATGGAGGAAAATCACCTATTAGAGATCTAGAAGCCAAATACTTAACAACCCTAGCTTGTTCTTGCTTTGGGAATTTGAGAGAGTTTTAGAGTATTTTAAGATTAAGTAATGAGGAGTTATGAGGTCCCTTAGGGTATTTTAGGTCGTGGGTTATGAATGGGGAAGGAGGGAAAATAACCAAATTACCCTCAATTAAAAGTGCGAAAAAATGATGCCAGCCGTTATGGTCACGTCATGACTCATGACATCTGGATATGAGTTGTTACCTGGACTTATAGTCTGGGTAGTGACTCAGGAAATCTTTTACTAGTTTGGTCATGAGTCATACTCTATGACTTGAGACTGAACCTTATGGTTGTAGAGTCCTAGTCGTACCCATGATAGAAACATTAGCTCCTCCACTAGTTTGGTCATGACTCCCATTCTATAAATCATGATCACACCTTATGACTCATGAGGTGCCAGTCAAAACATCAACAAAAACTTTAACCAACTTACTGGTTTGCCTACAACTCAATCCCTACGACCCATAATGAGACCCTGAGACTCGTTAGGTGAGTCGTAGCCTGGACAATGAGCTCAAAACTCAAAAATTTTAGTGTAAAAAATATGGAGTGTTACAACTTTGATCTTAGGGGGAGATGACAGGGTGAAGAACTAAATCAAGTTTTGAGAATTTTATTGTGATGCTTATCAATAAGAGTTGTGATGAGATTGCAAGCCATTCTTACTCTAGTGTATTCCTTTTCTTAGATTTTAGTCATTATGGCACCCTATCTATGACTTGTGTGATAAAGTCACGCCTATGAAAAAATCTTATACACTTTATGTATATTCAGGTTTATTATCATCTCCTAGTAAATAATTAATAGCTTCACACTATGTAATACCCCATACCTTTTCAAGCTAGAATCCGTCCCTAGGATATTAAGGCATTGCTCCCAAGATGAATATTATTTATTTTATGTGGAATTCTTTAGATTTAGACTTTCCATTGTGTAATAAATTTAATAAGCTTTCCAACGATATAAGATTCACCTAAATCTGATAACCGAGTAAGAAGTTATGGCTATTGTAACTTTTAGTTGTAAAACACCATCATTTGGGCCCTTAGTGAGTCGCAGAGCAGTGTTAATTCCTAATTGTCAATTTCCAGTGGCCCTCCGCGATAGTGATGCATCATGAAGAGAGCCAAATTTCCAATTGTCTATTTCTAGTGAAGGACTATGATTTTAGCTCATCGCAACAAGTGTCCAGGTCCTATCCAAGGTGGCAACGCGATACCACCGTGTTGCGCCACCATGCATTTTCCCAGTTGGCATTTTTCTAGTGGCTTGGAACGATAGTGGCGCGTCGCGCCAAGGCCAAAAATTATGATTTTGATCATTTTTCCAGTTCCATTTAAAGGTTAAAGGGGTAATTTTTGTCAAACCCCAACCCCCAAATCTATACAAAAACACAAGATCACTCATATTTGAGAGCATATTATGCATTATTCATCATTCCTTCTCAAAGTAAAAATCCTAGTTCATTAACTTCCTCCCCAAGAAATTAAAGATTCCTCCATTAACTCTCCAAGATAACTCAAGATTGAGATTTCCCAATACAAGAACACTATGAAACATCTCCAAAGCACCAATAGGAATCAAAGATTCAAGACTTTCATCAAAGATCATCAATTAAGGTATGCGGGGTTTGAACAAGGACACATCTTTCGTCCTTTTGCCCAAAAACTTAATTTTTATTAAAGATTACATGATTTGCAAGTTAGGGTTGATACCCAACTCTTATTATTTTTTGTTTATGAAATTATAATGTTATTTAAGGATTCAATTGCAAAAAATTTACATATATCCATGTTTGGAATCATGAGATTTATATTATGAGTTATTTTCCACTATATTGATTGAGATTGTTGAAAGCTTCTAAGATAATTGTTGAGCATAAAGTTTAAATATGATTTATATGCATCAAAGCTTTATACTATGAGTCCTAAAGTACAAGTAATGATTTTACAAGGATATTATGATCTCAAGTTTTATTGAAAAGTTTTGATAAGTTCTTTCAAGAGAAAAGATTGATTTTTTGATCCTAAGATAAGACAAGGAATCCACATTTTTCACATAGTTTGAGTTTTAACGAAGAGAAGCATAATAGTTTAATTATAAACCCTTATGATATTTTAAGGTGAATTTCCTAAAATTCTTAGCATAAGATGGGAGTAGTATTTAGCACCGAGTTGGGTATGATTCCAATGTCTCATGCCCCAGAAATACATGCCACAGTAGGATTAAGATTATTCCCACTTCTACATGGATGACCAAGATATTGATCACTCAAGTTAAGGTTCTATTCTGATGGCAAGGGTAGAAAAACTCTCCCCAATGTGGGCAAGACATTGGACTCCATGTCAGCTCACATGGTTTATGTCGATTAGAAGAAACTCCCAAGGCCAAAGTCTCTAAGTCCCAAAACTTCTAAGTTTTAAAAGAAAAGTATGTTAGAAAAGCTTTTATAAGACTAAGTGTTATGACTCATTAGATTTACAAGTATGATTTGTTATACATGATTTTGCATTTCGATATTTTAGATATTCAAGATTATGTGAGTCATATACATCCATATGTATTTACTTTCTAATTATGATGAAGTTTACTTATGCATTATACCCCCATATACTCAGTACATCTTTAAAGTGTTGATCCACATATACGTCTATGTGCTACATTGTCTTATAATGTAGGTTCAGGTGCTCGGTATCAACAACGTAAGTAGTTTGAGCATCTTTATCTATGCTTCCACAGTTAGTGAGTCCTTACGATTTGTGGGCCTACTTCTTCAGATTTCTAGCTTTTATAGTATTTGAGTTTTCATTTTTATAGTCTGAGTCATTGGAGGTCTATCCCAATGGATCTCTTGTTCTTTATTAGTAGTAGAGGCTTGTCGGACTACGAGTTTATTTACAGACTTTCAGTATTTGTTGTTCAGACCTTATCTATAATTTATTTAGTTCAGTTTTGGTATAATACAGTATTATATCTTGACTAGATGTTCTTTAAGTAAGGTTCAGAGTTAGTAGAAGGCTCAAATGGTTAGCTTTAGGCTACTCATATCCTTGAGCATCGTGTGACATCCCGAGATCAGATTTTGGGATGTTACAAATTTGGTATCAAAGAATAAGGTTTAAAAAGTCCTAGGCAGTTAGAAAATCTGTGTTACATAGAGTATTGATCATCGGTGTGAAGCGCTCCACATCTATAAGCAAGAGGCTATGGAGCATTTTAGGAAAATTCTCTCTTTCTTTCATAATCCATTGTGCTTATAGCTATCTCCTTATGATATTAACTCATGATCCTTTATGACAGAATATACCTCCTCATAGAGCTAATGCCCATAGAAATGATAACCAATCGCCTCAGCCTACAGATCCTTTGAATGAGAATGTGTCACATGCAGAGTTTCGAGCAGCTTTTCAGGCACTAGCCCAAACTGTGACTGCTAATGTTCAAGGTAATCATCAAGCTGCAGTCCCACCTCAGTAGGATAGGAATTTAGCCGCAGTCAGAATTTGAGACTTTATGAGAATGAACCCGCAAAATTCTTTGGGTCGAAAGCAGGCAAGGACCCACAGTTGTATCTTGATATGGTGAAGAAGATCACCTAAGTTATGTATGTTACTGAGAAGGAGAGTGTAGAATTGGTATCCTATAGGTCGAAGGATGTTGCTTATGATTAGGTAGTGATGTGGAAGAAGAGTAGAGGGGAGAATGCATCTCCCATGACTTGGAAAACATTTCAGGATACGTTCTTAGACAAATTCTTCCCACTTGAGATGATGGAAGCTAAGATAAAAGAGTTCATGAACCTGAGGTAGGGCTCCATGACAGTGAATGAGTATTGCCTCAAGTTCAACTAATTATCTAAGTATGCCCCAGATCAGATGCCTGACCCTAGGTCAAGCATGCGTAAGTTTATGACCGGTGTGTCTGGATTGGTAGTTAAGGAGTGTAGAACTGATATGCTCAATAAGGACATTGATATTTCTAGATTAATGATGCATTCTTAGCAGATTAAGGTAGAAAAGATGAAAAAAGAGAGAGTAAATAAGATGGATAGAACAGGTTAGTTTGAGTATGTTACTAAATACCAAGGGGGGAATCACCCATAGTTTTAGAATCATTCATCTATACCAGCGCCATCTTCAGCTAGTGCTCCTTCTCTTAGAGGTGGGCAGAAGCAGTGGGGTAAGTCTTTTATGTCTAGATCCCATAATAATATGAGTGGTAAGACCAATTATCCTTCATGTACTAAGTGTGGTAGAACATATCCCGGTGAGTGCTTGGCTGAGCAAAAGTGTTGTTTTAGTTGTGGCAAGTTGGGACAAAGAATTAGAGAGTATCCATATGCTAAGCATGGAAACAGAGATATTCGTCCTCATACTCAGGCTACTAGTGCATCATCCCCTATAGGTCGCCCAGATCCTCCTCAAGGCATATCATCTAGTACCTGTGGTGATCAGCGCTAGAATCAGTTTTATTCTTTACCATCCCGCCAGGAACAGGAAGATTCTGCAGATATTGTAACTGGTATACTTTGTGTCTTTCATTTTGATGTTTATATGTTGTTATACCCTGGGTCGAGTTTCTCTTATATGACCCCGTTAGTTATTGTAAATTTTGAGATAAGTGTTGAAAAGATCCCTGAGATTTTCTTGGTTTCTATTCCATTAGGTGATTCAATTGTTGCCAAATAGATTAATAAAAAGTGTCCTATCACTATCCTTCATAATGTCATGTTAGCATACCTAATTGAGTTAGACATGGTTGATTTTGATCTTATTCTGGGTGTGGATTTTCTTCATTCCTATTATGCTTCTATAGATTGTGGCACTCGAGTGGTGATGTTTCAGTTTCCAGATGAGCTAGTCTTTGAGTGGTCAGGTAATTCAGTATCTCCTAAGAGTCATTTCATATCTTATCTTAAGGCCAGATGGTTGATTTCCAAAGGTCGCATTTACCATCTAGTTTGAGTTAAAGATACAAAGTCTGAGACTCCAACAGTTCAGTCTGTCAATGTAGTAAGTGAGTTTCCTGATGTCTTTCCAGAAGATCTCCAAGGGGTACCTCCCGATAGAGAGATAGAATTTTGTATTGAACTTCTCCCAGATACTCAGCCTATTTCTATTCCTCATTACCGTGTATCTTTTGCAGAGATTAAGGTGTTGAAAGAGCAACTTAAGGATCTTTTAGATAAAGGTTTCATAAGGCCTAGTATTTCTGTATGAGGCGCTCCCTTCCTACTCGTGCAAAAGAAAGATGGTTCTTTGCGTATGTGCATCGGCTAGCATCAGTTGAATAAAGTTACAGTCAAGAACAAATATCCTCTTCCTAAAATTGATGACCTGTTTGATCAATTGCAAGGTGCAAGTTATTTCTCAAAGATAGACCTTAGATTCGGCTATCATCAGCTTAAAGTAAAGGAATGTGATATTCCAAAGACTGCTTTTAGAACCCGTTATGGATATTTTGAGTTTATAGTCATGTTTTTTGGGCTAACCAATGCTCCAGTAGCTTTCATGAACCTCATGGATCGAGTGTGCGAGCAGTACCTAGATATGTTTGTCATAGTGCTCATAGATGATATCCTTGTGTACTACTGTAGTGAGGATGACCATGCAGATCATCTTAAAGTTGTCTTGCAAACTCTTAGACATCATCGATTGTTCGCCAAATTCAGCAAGTGTGAATTTTGTCTAAGATCAGTAGCCTTTATTGGTCATATTATTTCCAGCGATGGCATTAGAGTTGATTCTCAAAAGACAGAAGCCGTAAGGAATTGGCCTAGACCTATCTCTCCATCAGATATTAGTAGTTTCTTAGGTCTAAATGGTTATTACCACCCTTTTGTTGAAGGTTTCTCATCTATTGTATCTCCTATGTCTAGATTGACCTAAAATAAAGTTAAGTTCCAATAGATTCCTGCGAGAAGAATTTTCAGGAGTTGAAGACTCGACTCACTTTAGCCCTAGTGTTAGCATTACCTGATGGTACCGATGGTTTTTTGGTGTATTATGATGCTTCTAGAGTTAGTTTGGGTTGTGTGTTGATTCAGAGAGGTAAGGTCATAGCCTATGCCTCTAGACAGTTGAAGCCTCATGAAAAGAATTATGCAACCCATGATTTAGAGTTAGTTGATGTGTTCACGGACCACAAAAGCTTGCAGTATGTGTTTACTCAGAGGGAGTTGAATCTTCGTCAAAGAAGATGGTCTAAGTTGTTAAAGGATTATGATATAAGTGTGTTGTATCATCTGGGCAAGGCCAATGTAGTGGCATACGTCCTTAATAGATTATCTATGGGCAGTGTTGCTCATGTGGAGAAAGATAAGACAAAATTAGCTCGAGAAGTTCATCGTTTAGATAAATTGTGTGTTAGGTTTATTGATTTAGCTAAAGGTAATGTTTGGTTTCAGAGTAGTTCCGAATCTTCCCTAGTTTTGGAAGTGAAGGAAAAGCAAGAAATGGATTCTAGTTTGGTCAAACTGAAGGAGTCAGTTAAAGACCAAAAAGTAGAGGTTTTCTCCCAAGGGGGCGATGGTGTGTTGAGATACCAAAGTAGATTGTGTGTGCCTTATGTTAATGATTTGAGGTAGAGAATTATGGCAGAAGCACATGGTGCATGTTATTCTATTAATCATGGTGCTACCAAGATGTATCGCGATTTACGGGAAATCTATTAATGGAGTGGTATAAAGAAAGATATAGTGGAGTTCATAGATAAGTGTGTAACTTGTCAACAGGTTAATGTAGATCACCAAAGACCTTGTGGTACGTTTCAAGAGTTTGGTATCCCCACTTAGAAGTGGGAAGAGGTGAATATGGATTTTATGATTGGTTTACCCCAATCGCATCGTCATCATGATTTGATTTGGGTTATTGTAGATAGATTGACTAAGTCAACACATTTCTTTCCAGTTCACATATCTTATACAACTGAGGATTATACTAAGTTGTATATCCAAGAGTTAGTTAGATTGCATGGAGTTCCTTTGTCTATTATCTCGGATAGGGGTACTCATTTTACTTTCCTATTTTGGAAAGCCTTTCAGAGGGGTCATGGTACCCAAATCCATCTTAGTTCAGCTTTTCACCCTCAGACAGATGGTTAAGCAGAGAGGACCATCCAAAATCTAGAGGATATATTGAGGGCATGTTCTCTTGATTTCAAGGGTAGTTGGGATGAGCATTTGCCATTGATTGAGTTTGCTTATAATAATAGTTACCATTCTAGCATTCAGATGGCCCCGTTTAAGGATCTGTATGGGAGGAGATGTCGGTCACCTATAAGTTGGTTTTAAGTGGGTGAGGCCACTTTTCTTGGGCCTGATGTAGTGTTTGAAGCCACGTAGAAAGTCAAGTTGATTAGAGAAAGATAGAAAATAACCTAGAGTCATCAGAAATTGTATGCGGATGTGAGAAGGAGAGATCTTGAGTTTGAAGTTGGTGATTTAGTGTATCTGAAGATTTCACCCAAGAAAGGGGTGAAGAGATTTGGCAAGAAGGGGAAGCTCAGTCCCTGGTATATTGGCCCTTTCAGCATTTTAAGTCGTGTTGGAAAAGTAGCTTATGATATTGAGTTGCCCACAGATTTGTCAATAGTTCATCCTGTATTCCATGTCTCTATGATTAAGTAGTGCATCAGTGACTCCACCATTGTAATTTCTTTAGAAAGCTCAGAAATTCAGAACAGCCTTTCATACGAAGATATTCCACTTGAGATTTTAGATCATCAGATCCATAGACTAAGGAACAAAGAAGTTCCCTTGGTCAAAATGCTTTGGAAAAATCAGTCGGTTGAGGGCGCTACTTGGGAAGCAGAAGTAGATATGCGAGTCAAGTACCCTCACCTATTCTATGCAAACTCAGATCTAGCAGAAGGTAATACTCTTCCTTGATTCAGTTTATTTCTAATAAGATATTCAGCAATATAGATGTCCTCATATAAGTTCATGCACTCACAGAGTTACTCAAAAGCTCAGAATGATTTAGATTCACTTGCTTAGTTCATTTCTGTTGTGCATGCTATCTTATATTCTCAGATTCCTTAGTAATTTCAACTTAACTAGCCACATTCGAGGATGAATATTTCCAAGGGGGAGATATTGTAATACCCCATACCTTTTCTAGCTAGAATCTGTCCCTAGGATGTTAAGGGATAGCTTCCAAGATGAATATTATTTATTTTGTGTGGAATTGTTCATATTTAGACTTTTTACTGCGTAGGAAATTGAATAAGCTTTCCAACGATTTAAGATTTGCCTAAATTTGATAACCGGATAAGAAGTTATGGCTATTTTAAGTTACAGTCGTAAAACACCATCATTTGGTTCCTTAGCGCGTCGCGGAGTAGTGTTAATTCCTAATTGTCAATATCTAGTGGCTCTCCACGATATTGACACATCGTGGAGAGAGCCAAATTTCCAATTGTCCAATTCTAGTGAAGGATCACGATATTAGTGCATCACACCAAGTGTACAGGTTCCATCCAAGGTGGCAACGCGATACCACCGTGTTGCGCCACCATGCATTTTCCTAGTTGGCATTTTCCCAGCGGCTTGGCACGATAGTGGTGCGTCACGCCAAGGCCAAAAATTGAGATTTTGATCATTTTTCTAGTTCCGTTTAAAAGATTAAAGGGGGTATTTTTGTAAAACCCCAACCCCCAACCCCTAAATCTATCCAAAAACACAAAATCACTCATATTTGAGAGCATATTATGCATTATTCATCATTCCCTCTCAAAGAAAAAACCCTAGTTCATCAACTTCCTCCCCAAGAAATCCAAGATTCCTCTATTAACTCTCTAAGATAACTCAAGATTGAGATTTCCTAATACAAGAACACTAAGAATCATCTCCAAAGCATCAATAAGAATTAAAGATTCAAGCCTTTCATCAAAGATCATCAATTAAGGTATGTGGGATTTGAACAAGGACAAATCTTTTATCCTTGTCCCAAAAACTTGATTTTTATTAAAGACTACATGATTTGCAAGTTAGGGTTGATACCTAACTCTTATTATTTTTCATTTATGAAATTATCATGTTATTTAAGGCTTCAATTGCAAAAGATTTACATATATCGATGTTTGAAATCATGAGATTTATATTATGAGTTATTTTCCACTATCTTGATTTAGATTGTTGAAAGCTTCGAAGATAATTGTTGATCATGAAGTTTAAATATGATTTTTATGCACTAAAGCTTTATACTTTGAGTCCTAAAGTACAAGTAATGAGTTTACAAGGAGATTATGATCTTAAGATTTATTGATAAGTTTTGATAAGTGCTTTCAAGATCAAAGATTGATCTTTTGATCCTAAGCTAAGACAAGGAATCCATATTTTTCACATAGTTTGAGTTTTAAAGAAGAGAAGCATAATCAGTTTTAATTATAAACCCTTATTCTATTTTAAGGTGGATTTCCTAAAGTTCTGAGCATAAGATGGGAGTAGTATTTAGCATCGAGTTGGGTATGATTCCAAGATCTCATTCCCCAAAACTACGGGCAACCGTAGGATTAAAATTATTCCCACTTCTACATGGATGACCAAGATAGTGATCACTCAAGTTAAGTTTCTATTTCGATGGCAAGGGTAGACCAACTCTACTTAACATGGGAAATACGTTGGACTCCATGTCAGCTCACATGGTTTATGTCCGTTAGAAGAAACTCCCAAGCCCAAAGTCTCTAAGTCCCAAAGCTTCTAAGTTTCAAAAGGAAAGAATGATAGAAAAGCTTTTATAAGACTAAGTGTTATGACTCACTAGATTTACAAGTATGATTTGTTATACATGATTTTGCATTTCGATATTTTAGATATTCAATCTTATGTGAGTCATATACATCCATATGAATTTACTTTCTAATAATGATGAAGTTTACTTATGCATTACACCCCTATATACTTAGTATATCTTCGAAGTGATGATCCACATATACGTCTATGTGCTACATTGTCCTATAATCTAGATTCAAGTGCTCCGTATCAACAGTGTGAGTTGTTTGAGCATCTTTATCTACACTTCCACAGTTAGTGATTCCTTATGATTCGAGGACCTACTTTTTCAGATTACCATCTTGTATAGTATTTGAGTTATCATTTTTAGTTTAGTTTAAGTCAGTTGGGGGTCTGTCCCAATGGATCTCTAGTTCTTTATTAGTAGTATAGGCTTGTCAGACTATGAGTTTATTTATAGACTTTCAGTATTTGTTGTTCAGACCTTATCTACAGTTTATTCAGTTTAGTTTTGGTATAATACAGTATTATTTCTTAACTAGATGATCTTGAAGTAAGGTTCAGACTTAGTAGTAGGCTCAAAGGGTTATCTTGAGGCTACTCGTAGCCTTGAGCACCGTGTGACATCCTGGGATTAGATTTTGGGGCGTTAAACTCTATGATTTGTGTCATCCCTCATAAGTCTATGAGTTCCAGTCTTATGTTTAGTAACTTATGATAAGTATGCACCCATGTTTTAGAGTATGCTCAGTTCTGAACTCATAGTACTCTCTTAATTTCCAGTGAAATTTTCATTATGTCATGTATGTCCTCAATTTAGATCTCTTAAATAAATCCATGCCTTCAATACTCTATTTCTCAGGCCTCATTAAGTGTCAAAGTTATGTATAATATATTTTATACTTTAGATGCTTATGTTCTTGCCCTTTAGTGACCCTTTCTATGTTAAGATAGTGGTAATGAAAATGGATGAACAATAGTTTAGATAGGATAGAGTAGATGTTCCTTATTAGGGAAAAAATTGTTAAATGCTTGTTTTATCTAAGGCTTTAAGTGTGGATAAAGATTGAGGCAAAGCTATGGAATATGTCATAGTTAGTTGAGAATATTTGGTGTGCGTTTTTGGTGATAATTCACGAAATTATTATTGATAGAGTTATTAGAAAATGTGAAAAAAATTCCTAGATAAGTAGGATTCCTAGAATTTCATATGGGGTTATAATAATAGGCTTGAATATCATGTTGGTGGATAAATAGATGAATGCATTGCACGTTAGTGAATTCCCAATTAGAGCTTGACGTTGGTTGTTGAAGTGGTAAGTGGTGTTATTCTTAAGATAAGAGATTTAGGAATACATAAGATATTGAATCTCATGGTTTAGACTAGTATTATTGGTGTTATGTGTAGTATCTTGCAACTTTGAGTTAGGATTGAACACAATGAGTGATTGTAGTTTAACTTAGACTTTGGTAGAAGGAGTCATCAACATCCAAGTGAAGATTATAAGTTGCATTAAATGAAGTGTAGTATTTAAGAGAAAACGTATAGTTTAGAAGAGTGTTTGAGAAGTGTTGTTAAGCTTAAAAGTTAGCAGTTGCATTGCCTAAGGCATAGTAATCCTATTCTTGACTTTGTTATATATACCTATATTCCATAAGTTGTAGCCATATTGAGATTCCTTATTCTTATTTCACACTTAGATCATGAAAATAATTCTTTCCCTTAATTGTTATTACACATTATGATCATCTCCTTATATTCTCAACATGAATCATCTCCTTATAGTCAATCAAGTTAGCTCATAAATCAGTTTCACGTTATAATTTTATCTTTTTAGCTCAAATATATCCTTCATTAGTAGGCATGTCATGTCACCTTAATCCATACGATTCCTATGTAAGTGTTCAGGTTCTATATGTATTAGCTGAGTCAGTACTATTTATCAAGAGGTGATTCTAGCTATGAGACATGATAACTTTTAGAATTTTTTCTTCAAGATAGTAACTAGATTCTTTTCATCCAAATATCAACCTTTATTTTAGTACGAATGATCCCAATAGGGAGATATGGTAATACCTCACAAAGTCCTAGATAAGTTTCCAACAATTCATCCTATGTTTAAAGGCCCAAAGGTGATTATCTTAAACCATAGATAAGTGTCATGAACATTTACCTAGTGTGTATAGTGTTTTCAATGCGAATCATGGTCATATGAAGCACTCAGAGCAAACTTGAGCTGAGAACATCTGTATCAATTGAGTTTTAGTATTTGAGCCTATAAGGGTCAACTTTAAACGAGAATAAATTTTAGAATATATAGAGTTTTAGTGGTCAAGAGACATCACATGAAAGATCTTTTAGTCTTCTTTCCAACTCATCTAATTTTACCTTAGTCCGATATCAAAGTAGAAAGTAATGCTCATTTTACCTGGGAGTGTTTGTTTGCAAGAAGGTGACGACTTGAGTTGATGAGATGTCAACTAGTTGACAAGCGATCAACTAAATTATCAACCTTAACTAGAAAAGACCTTAAATCTTATATAGAAGGTGATGACTAAGTTGATAAGCCGTCAATTAAGTCATCAACCTTAACCATAATATGGCCAAATCCAATTAGAGATTGACGACTAAGTTGACAAGCTATTAACTAGCTGACAAGCTATCAACTTAGTTGTCAATTGAGAAATTCTTGTAATCTTGTTCAATCTCTTTAGTTGTATTTTGATCTTTTCCTCACCTAAAATCCTATCCCACAACTTAAATCACCTATTAAATATTCTCTAGTCATCATTTGTCAGTTAACAATACTTATTTTCCCACCACTCTTAAAAGTAAAAGAAATTAGGATTTCTTCCAAAGTTCAACTTCCATGGCTCCAATTCAAGTTTCTCTCAAGAAAATTCATCAAGTTTAGGTATGTGGGGTTTGAACAAGGATAAACTTTCATCCTTGTTCCCAAAAGCTTTGATTTTTCCAATTGAATTTCTGAGATTTCAATTAGGGTTTATACCCAATTTTCATTTTTCTAAATTACGACACTTTCATCTGATTTAAAGTTTAGTTAACACAATAATTTACCTTTACTCATGTTTTTACTTACATAATTGTTATTATGAGAAGAATTTTAGTATTTTGACGTGAATTTCCATGAGTTGATAATTATACATTATTTTCAACATGATTATGTTAGTTTACCAATAAGAGCAAATGAATTTATCATGATTCTCTCAGTTTACAAGAGTTCATATTTACTATTTCAAACTACTACAATATGATTTTGATTTTAGTTTTGATCTTATGATCCCAAACATGATATGAAATTCACCCAGTTATTCATGAGTATGATTTACTAATAGAAGAATGATTGGTTTTTAGATTTATAAATCCATATTCTTATTATAAGGTGAATTTCATTGGTATGAGCATACAATATATATATTTTGGGAGTAGTATTTAGCATCGAGAGGGGAATGTGAGTTCATCACATCCTATTTTACAGAAATTACGTGCCATCGACAGTTTAGGGGCTTTGCTAGAGAGTGTCCCCCTTGCCTAATATGGGCTCAGTTTAGTGATCACTCTAGTTCAGTTCAGGTTCTATTCTGAGAGCAAAGTTAGAAAAACCCTCCTCAACGTGGGTCAGACATTGGACTCCATGCTAGATCACATGGTTTATGTCGGTTATAAAAATATCCCATAAAAGTAAAGATTTTAGAAACTAAGTGTAAAGACTCACTAAGATTATCAAATTATGCTTTATTATTCATGTTTTATGATATTTTAGCTTTCAGTATTATTTATGATCAAGGTGAGTCCTTTTACACTTACATGCATGATTTGAAAGTATGTTCAGCTTCAATTTTACTTATTGCATTCACCCCCAGTTACTCAATACATTCCATAAGGACTATCCATATATACGCCTGTATGGATACATTGTTTCATAATGTAGGTACTAGTTGTAGCTCATACACCATAATCAGATAGTTCACAGACTCCAGCCAATAGGTGATGAGTTCTCCTGATTCGAGGACTCGATTCAACTATAGTTCCAGTATTATATTTTTTATTCAGTTGTATTGATTAGGAATAACTAGGGGTCATGTACCAGTTACCTATTGTCAGTATTAAAAAGGCTTCATAGACAGCCAGTCAAAGTTGATGTATTTAGTTTTAATTTTCTTTTGTATAACTAGTGTTGTAAATTTTCAAATAGTATTGTATTGAACAAATTCAACTAAAGACATCTCTTTCTCTTATTTTTTCCAATTTTATGTACTTTATTCAATTGCTCACAAATTATGCTAGTATCATTGGTTAGCTTGAGATCACTTGTGATTCTAAGAACTATGTGACGTCCAGGAGGTAGTCTTGGGTGTTCCACTCTTTTAGAGCCGGATATCAAACCATCAGGGACTAAGAGTTTAGCAATTTGCTTAATTGAGTCGTTAATAATATTTCAAATAGGTGTTGTGATATATCAAGATGATTTGTGAAACTCAAGTAAACTAACAGTAAGCAAAGGTAATAAAATGAAAAAAATCACAATTTAAGCAAGGTTGTAATCATTATCAATGGGAAATTCCAGGCAAGGCGCTCGTTGTAATCATTTATATTGTTACTCTCTCATTAGTTATGTTGTATATCGGGTTGTTGACTCATAAGGTTGATGATATGATTATGGTCTTCCGAACCTCTAATCATCTACGTAAAAGGATATCACAACTACATCATTGAGTGGAAATGAAATAATCCAATTTAGATGTATTTAACTATCTTTCCATATTTGAACCAAACCAGGCGTTCTAAGTATATTTCTATCCTAGACGCGAATCAAATCCTGTCTTTATAAAAGATGAGAACTTGTTCCTCAAATTACTCGTACTATCCTAATAATTCTCCTTTTAGGTTCACAAGAGGATTATATATGTACTTTAATGTCGATGGAGTATCAAAATAGTAAAAACAAGAGTTTAAGCACAACCCATGTAGTAATTCAACATTTAGCCAATTCGAGAATATGAAATACAATCATGAGCTTGGCCTCACCCATAATAGGGGTTTTTATCCACTCATACTTTGAAATAAACTTACAAAATTAATCTTGTTCATACTAAAGAATTACGTGTAGAAGAGTTTACATAATTTAAACCCTAATAGAAAACCCTTAGTCACTCTGAACTGCTCCAAAATAATGCAAAAATCCTCAAAATATATGCTTGGTGTATTTATAAATATATGATGAAATTTCCCCCAAGTACTTGAACATAGCCTGATTTGAAATAGTTGCCTAAATCGGAGATCACCCTCGCACTGCACGGCCTAACGCAAAACCCTAAGGGGTACGACAGATGACCATCACGCAAACCCAAAGGGTGCAGTACAAGCCTGTCTAGAAACTTTAGTCTGCTAGTTGTTCTGCTTACATCTTTCATTCTTTGTAATCCATAGTCATCTTATCTCTCTACATGCCACATTCACTCCTGAAATAGTACTAATCACATAGGTTTGCTTATTTATATCAAATGTATAACAATACCCACTTATATAAGATAATTGTTTCTCCAACTAAGTTAAAGTATGGGAAAAACATGGCCTTTAGGTGTACAAATGCGCCTAAGATGACCACCCCACACTTACGATTTTGTTCGTACTAAAAAAATTCTATAGTTTATGCTCTCTGAATGAGGCTCCACTATCACAAATCAAAATAAAATATTCAAGCTAGGACCACACAACTAATATGAACGATAAGTTTTACCTCAATCATGTCACTTAAAAGTATGAATGACCATTCAAAAACTTCTATCCTCAAGAATTGACTATCCATAATTAGCAAGCTCATGTACGTTATCCAATCAAGAAATCGTATGATGTTCCTACCTATCATTAAACACGTGCTGTCACAACAAGAGAGTAACCCAATATCATTCACCTACATGTAATTTAACATAAAATTTGGTGTAAAGATAGGATTTTGATCACTCTCTAAAAAAATTCACTTGCACGTAGGATAACCCATAGGCTTACCCTTAGTGTAATACTCTAATAATATAAGAGTACTAAGGCTTAAGATTAAGTAGGACTTTGATGTCCTGTAATGTAGGCCAAGGGATGGGTAAGAACTATTTTGGAGAGAAATAGTGATTAACTTCCCTAAGCGCTTTAATACATCATAATGTCAATAAGCTTGTCTTCAACCAACCTAGTTTCCCCTGATTTTATTTCACACTCTCTTTTGTTTTGCCCTATCTCTTTAAGTTAGCTTACATATCTGATGTCGGGAGTATTTTCTATCAACACATGACCCATGTTTCTAAGCTTTATTCTTATTCTCTTTTTATCTTCTTTTCTATATTTTTTCTTGCCTTTAAATAACTCCCATAAATGACATATAGACTTTTCAACACGGGCTTCCACTTCACTTTTTCTTCTTTCTTTAGTTTCATACTCCTTAACCTCTTAATTTTTTAACTCAAGTACTTAGGAGTTTTTGATCAAATTATGATCAATTAAAAGAAAGGGAATAAGCTATATGTGAGGCTATCAAAGAATAGGATAAAGGCTTAACGTGGCTAAATAAGGTCATGTAGACAGGGTAGATAAAGCAGGTATCAGACATGGCTATCAAAGAAATTCCTATATCATCTCCCAACCCTTACATTATTTATTTCTCTTTGCATACACACCTGGAAAGTTCTAGATACCCCCTTGCAACATGGAATGAAAGTAAACCACCCATTCACACATAGTATATCTTCAAATCAAGACGGACTTTTTTTGCTTCTCAATCAAGAAATCACACAAATTCAAATTTAAGATATGATCATACAAGAGTCACATAAATTAGCCTAAGTGTTTCAAAAGTAATTATTCACCCATTACACATGTTTTCAATTTAACCCACACTTGGATCATACAATCATGCAGCCAGCAAGAATACTTAATCTCAATTTTCTGAAATGATTTGACTTCTTACTCTCTACCTTTGACTAATTTTCTCCTAAGATGGTTGCCATCCATCTATCATTGAGAAAAGTACTTAACTATGAATTTAATGCAGAAACCTAATCCTAAAAAATATATTTAGTTCAAAGGAATTATCCTCAGAAAAAGAATCGAAAAGAAAAGCTGAGGAACCCAAAATAAAAAACAACAACTAAATACCAGAAATGAGTCAAACAACTATTACCAAAAACAAGCACTACAATCAAATCCTAAAAGTCACCCAAGTGTGCATTACTACTATTACAAACCCCAAATAACCTAACTAGCAAACATTAAGTACTTTAAATAATCCAAGGAACACTTTTACCCCCACCCCACACTTAGATGGGGCATTGTCCTTAGTGTATAAAAAATAGAACATAAACCAAAAGATGGGAAAAAACTTCCTAGGTCTAGTCACCTTCTTTCTCTATATTGGGACTCAGACATCCCTCCTCAGAATCCTCCTAGTCAGAATCAATCTCCACACCAGAATAAAAATAAAAAGTTCTCATTATCATTAGAAACATCATCATCTATTGGATCTCTAAAGGTTTGACCAACTCGACACATTACTTTTGCATGGTCATTCATGGGGTAGTCATTGTGTAATTATCACAACTCATCTGTAGTAGGTGTATAACTACCAAACATCATCGTAAACTTAGTCATTCCATATAAGTTATGGAAGAAACTATCATCATGTGTATTTTTCTCTATAGTGTTGAGAGCTGGCCAATGGTTGGAATCGGGCTCTTTCACCTTGGACACATCAACCCCTCTCATGTTTCTAGAAGGCTTATAATACACCAAGTCTTCCTCGACCCTATTGTCTTTAAAAATCTACCACAAGACTCCTAAATCTGAATCAAACTCCCTTGTGAACTCTAGATTTCCTCATGAATAACACCAACATTAATAGGAACATAAGTTATCAAAACAAAAACTAGACATACCTAATCTCGTGTAATGCTAGTGAAGTGGGTTATTTGAATTATACAAGTACCAATGATCCTCCTCCTAATTTGACCTTCCCTATTAAAATGAACATAAAGGTAGGTTTTGTGATTTCCCCAATCTTTGTGGTGTTTCTATATAGCCATTGATCGTAGCCTGCACAGTACGTGAAAGATAGCTTGATAAGGAAACCTCCTATACAACTCCTTCAGTCTTGTATGATCAATATTTGATGTGTAAAAGAAAGTGTTAATGTTGTTGCATTCAACTTCACAACTTGCCAATGAATTTTTCCATTATTGCCTTGAGTGTCAGGGAACCAATTGCAAAGAACTCTCACACCAAATCCAATTTGCACTCACCTATGTCATCAGAAATAAAATCCATTTTTGACTATCGCACTCTTACAAGGATCCAAGGGTAGTTGGCTTCCAAACTATCTTTATGAATATGCTCCATTGGTTGGTAATTGTTCTTCTTGTTATTCTTATATTATTTCACACCATTTTTTTCAACCCATTTGACACCAAACCTCATATGTACACTTTGAAAGCTTCTAGTGTAGCTTGAGTTGCAGTGATGGGCTGCCCTATTTTAGTATGTTTCTAGCCATGTTGGGAGCTAGATGCAACTCCCTTTTCTTTGCTTAGTTGGGTACCATAAGTCCTATTACACATGAACCATTAAAAGCATTAGAAATGCACCAACCAGCTAACCACAATTAAGGCGAGGATTTGTAGAACCACCCCACACTTAGTTTTTCAGTATATGCATATAAATGCTATTTTTGGGTAGTCAAATTTCCCCTACTCATGATTTATGGGGAAATACCATCACACAACATCATGACCTGCCATATTCTTGTTGGAAACAAACATACGACACAAAAATAAATCACAACAACCAATCAAATGTGGATCACCAACTCACTTCCATCATACTACAAATACTTATTATCATAATTCACAACTAGCCTTAAATATCCAATTAAGCATAGATCACAATTTAAATTTCACACTAAGCATGGCATTGCAACTTGATTTTTTCCATAAGAAAATTATAATATAAAAAGAACAACTCAACGGAGTACCCAGCTACCCATGCCAACCCCAAAATAGTTCCAAAAACACAAAAATCCATTTTATGTTCAAATTTCACCTATCCATAAGCTTCACATGGATATAACCATAGTATGCATCCCCCTAAGACACTAAGATGATAATTATCAAATATTCTCATCTATTGACATATAATATCATCTAACCCAACTCATCCACATAATCAAATAACTAAAAATATGCACACTAATTCAAGAAAACATACCTTAGATTGAAGTAGCAAGTAAAAGAGAAGAGAAAATTAGGCTGGGTGGTAGGACAGTCCACGTTTAGTAAGAGAGAGGGATGGAGTGGTTCATGTAGGGTTAAGAATGGGAAAAATTAGGTAAGGGTATATATTTTAAAAAAATTATGTCAAGTTGATCGAGTTGACTAAAATTGGGTTGGGAAAAATTTGGGGGGAAGGGTGGTCGCAACATGTGGGTGGTCGCAAGGTAGGTTCCCTACAATGCACAACAACTGTACAAATAAGGAAATATACCCTTGATCTAAGTGGTGCATGAAAGGGTAATTATGTAGGGTAGGGGTTGCGACACATAGGTGTTGCACAGGGAAAGGGTATGCAGTGCATGGGCTTCAAACGAGTGAGGTAGTAAGCATCCATTCTATGTGGTGTGGCGCAGGACTATTGCTTGGCCTCAAAGGTGAAACTCATGAGGCCTATTTTAGACCAATAACTTACCATCCCTGACTTTTATTCATACTTCATGCTTTACTCAACTTATTTTATCTCCCCAGCACTTTAAAAATCCCTGTAAAACAAAAAACAACTCGTTAGAAGAATAGGTTACCTGCTACCAAGCACCGTAGTTTGGTCGTGGCTCGACACTTATTTTTGTGTATTTATTTTTCATATTTTTTGCCTTTTTTAAAATAAAAATCCTAAACTAATACATTATATTCATAGGTTGCCTATCTTGAAGAGCCTGATTTAACATCACAGCATGACCTAACTCACTATGAATTACTTACAAATATGATAAACATCTTTTGTTTATCCTCATGCTTGGACTAGTAATGCGTGAATATCTTCCCATTTAAAATAAAAAAATTTCTCTTATCCTCAGTCCATAACTCAACCTCCCCAATACTAGTAGAGGCTTCATAGACAGTGATGTGGAGTGTATTTATGCACTGTAGTGTTGTTATTCTAGATTTTTAGTCTTGTTTTAAGGATAATTCATGTGCTTTATGTGTTAATAAAGATATAAATAAACATTTAAGTGTTCAACTATATGATTACAATGCTTAATTGTGTTTCCAAATAAGTTTGGACTTAAAGCATTCAATTAGAGTTTAGGCGAGAAAACTAGTTTTACTAGCTTGAGCAAGATGTTGTTCTAGTCTCTCATGTTGGATTCTAAGGTGTCAGATGAGTTCCTAATGGTTTTAATGTGTAATTATGTGTGAACAACTTTTTTGTGTTGTGCAAAAAGTAATTAAGCCAAGAGCCAAAGAAAAATGTTAAAGATTAAGCGAGCAAGCCTTGTCTTAGCTCGTGTTTCTTGCTCATCGTTGTAAATGTTATGTTGTTTTGAGATATAATTCTTGATTATTAATATTTTAGGATATAATTCTCCTACACAAATTGTGAATGGTTTACTATATATACACTCATTAAACACTTTGTTGATCATTTTGGGATGTATTGGACAATTGAGGAGGCTGCTGCAACTTTGTTTTAGGTTTTACGTTCTTTAATTTAGCTTCTTTATGGTTTTTGATCATTCATACAATTATTTGGATGATGATTATGGCTATTATTGACTAAAAACTCCTTTTCTGGGGTTAAAGCCAAGAATATGGCTATTATCATTTTGAATTGATTTTGTTTAATTGCTTATCGTATTTGGTTGCTTGTTCATCCTTATTTTAATTATTTTGAGGATTAATCACACTTAGAATACATATATTGTCAACCTTGTGATCTTGGGAGAGGGAATAGAAAGATAGAACTAGGGGATGAACCAAGTAGGATTCTTATTCTTTTATAAAATAAGGAATTTGAATTAGCATCTAGGAAAGAGATGTACCTAGAATCCTTACTTGATTCACATGTTGGATGAAAACGTTAAGCACTTAGTTGGATTATTACATCCCCGCTCAACGATGTAGTTTTAATGTCCAAGTTAGGTAAACAATTAGAGGTTGGGAGACCATGATCATGCGATTAACCCTATGAATCAACAACCAAGATAAGAAATTTAACGAATGAAGTTCAATAATATAGTAGGATTCTTCGAAGTGATTTAACCCTAGGCTATGTTCTATTGATTTTCTCAAGTCTTTTATTTTACGCATTATTTACATTTCCTTAGTTTACAAATAGTAAATGCTCTCTTTTGGTTATGCTTGCATCAATTAATCTAAATTGTAAACTAGAATTGAATAGTCCTTAGAACAAGTCCTTGTGGGATTGATATTCAGATTTCTTGAAGGCCACTATATTACTTGGTAGACCACGTACACTTGTATGCACATTGTCAAATTTTTGGTGTTGTTGTTGAGGACTTGAAATTTGGCAACTATTTTACTTTTAGTTTTGCGTTTCGTGATTACTTTGGTGCTCTAAGCTTGGTCTTTGTTTTGTAATTGTAAGAAACAGGTTTTAAGTCTAATAAGCTTGCAAGAGATAGGGAATTAGTTGAACCACGTCCCGAACTTGAGCAATGTTTCCATCAAAGAAAGAGAGAAGTAATCCTTCTCCCACGTATTTCGCAAATCAAAGAAGATCAAGATAATTTTGCTCTTATGGCTGATGAACAAGTAGCCCGTAGGACAGCTAGAGAAGTGGCAATCCCACTTCCAAAAAATTTAACCTCCCTATTTCAGAAATCTATTTTTGGAGATAATTTTGCAGAATAAGGTGCAACTTCTAATTAGCAGTGGACAGTTCACCGAGCTTTCACATGAAGATCCACAGGTCCACCTGTGAAATTTTTGGGAAATCAGTGACACATTCATCCCTACGAGTGTGAATGCTAACTCTATGAGGCTAGTACTATTCCCCTTTTCACTATTGGGGGATGCAAAAAAGTGGTTGAATGCCGAGCCGACAAATTTAATCACATCATGGGATGACTTAGCATGGAGATTCTTCATTTAATTTTTCCCATCTGACAAGACTGTGAGACTTTGCAGTGAGATTGTGTGCTTCAAACAGAAGCCAGAAAAAAATTTATATTATGCTTAGGAGCGCTTCAAGGCTCTTCTTCGGGATTGTCCTCACCATCAACAGTCCAATGAGGTATTAGTTCGTACTTTTGTTGAGGAATTTGACCATAACACAATGATTTTTTTAGATTCAGCTATAGGTGGTCAAACTCTTGAGAAGATGTATGATGAGTTGTATACTTTGTTGAACCGATTTGCACAAGGTAATCTTGAGTGGAATTCAGACTCAAGGAATGCTACAAAGAAGGTTGTTGGTGTTTTAGAGGTGAATCAGTTTACCACTATATTTTCCCTGCATTACAAAATTAGTTGACTATATAACTCAACAACATGAAATTGGGTGCCACACAGCCTGCAACCAAAGTAAATGCAATTTCACCGACAAGCACTTAGTGTGTGGTGTATGGAAATAGTAGTCACTCTGTAGATATATGTGCTGACAATCCTGAGTTAGTTATGTTTTTGGGCAATGTTCAGAGGGATAACTACGGGAATGCTTACAACATGAAGTAGTAGACTCAACCACCGAATCAGATATAAAACGCCCAACAGCAGCAAATTCAGGGCACAAGGAAATCAATCAACTAGCAACTTGGAAGAGATGATGAAACAGATTCTAACTAATCAAACACAGTTGGCTGCATATGTAATAAACTAGTATATGGCCACAAGAAGCTTAGAGTTGCAGTTGGGACAGTTACAACAGACACTAAATACCAGGACTCAAGGTGGTCTTCTAGGAGATACAGAAAACCCTAAAAAAGTTATGACAATCACTTTGAGGAGTGGTATAGAGATTCATGAAGAACCTCCAAAGGCAAATAAGGAGGTAGATGTTGATTTGAGTCCTAAATAGGTAAATGACCAAGTTGCTGAAAAATCGAGAAAGTCTGAGTACTCAACAAAAAGAGTTGCTGAAGAAGTGAAAAAGATCCCACAACTACCTTTACCACAAAATCATATAAAGGAAAATGAGGATGCATACTTCAAGAAGTAGACACGTTCAGATACATACACATTAACTTACCTCTTTTAGATGTTTTGCAGGGAATGCCCAAGTATGTAAGTACTTAAGGGACGTGGTTGCTAATAAAGTTAAGTTGCAGGAGGTGTGGGCGGTAACACTTATTGAGGAGTGTAGTTTTGTGGTGACTCAAAATATGCCAAAAAACCTAAAGGACCCTAGGAAGTTCACTCTCTCCATTCATATTGGCAACAATGAGGTAGTTCAGACACTTAGTGATTTAGGGGCAAGTATCAAATTGATACCCTTACTTTGTTCAACACATTAGGCTTAGGAAATCCTAGACCGAGTTCTGTACTATTGCAGCTGGCAAATAGATCTATAGCCCATCCTGATAGAGTCATAGAGATGTTCTTATAAAGGTTGGCCAATTTATTATTCCTGCAGACTTTATTCTTTTAGATTTTCAAGCAGACAAACAAGTATCAATCATCTTGAGGCATCCATTCTTAGCGTCGGGAGGATCTTTGATAGATGTGAGAGAGGGAACACTCACAATGAGGTTGGAGAATGAAGAGGCAATTTTTAAAGTGTACAAACTACTTTAACACACTGTCCCACTAAAAAGATTTGTGCATGATTACTATAATTGAAGGGGATAAGTGTGGGGTGGTGGAGATGGTTCCACAAAAAACCTTTTCGGACTTCTTCATTGAGAAGACTAAGCCACAACCACCTATGCCCGACATGATGCAAATTGATGAGCCTGAAAAGGATAAAGTTGAAAAATCTATTAACCTAGAGAGTTCACACTCAAGAGGTCAGAAACTAATAAGAAGATGACCTCCAAGTGTGAGGAAAAGGATGAAGGAATTTAGTTGAGTTGAGTTAGGTTGTGCCACGATACTAAATCAGGCACTGCTTGAGAGGCAACCCAAGTTTAGTAAGTATGTTTTATTTTTATTTTTTTTATTTTTTACTTCACATAGTTTTTTTGAGTCACAGGTTGATGGGAAGTCTGAGTAACGGAAACCTGATCTAAGGAGCATGATGAAGACTAAGTGTGGGGTCCTCGGACCTTCTTGATGATAAAAGATGCTACTAGCTAGGCCTTTAGTATTTTTATCTCTACCTTTTAAAGTATACATTGGAGACAAAGTAGATTTTTAAGTGTGGGGTGGGGAAATTCCCATTTTTAGGGTTAATTTAATTTTTTTTACATTAGGAATAAGTGAGATATTCTTGTTGGTGCTATATTTGATTGCATGATGCAAGTTTTTTGATTGTAAGAGCATGTTGATTGTGTGAATTACTACTTTTGAGACTCCTAGGTTCATGTTTATGACTCTTGTACTTGTTGGCTTAAATTTGAATTCATGTGATTGTTTGGTCAAGGGTATATGATGGTCCTACTTGAAGTTGATCTTGTTCCATGTACGTGTGAGATATTTGTATATTCCTTGTTGCATATGATGTCTAGAACTTTCCTGGTGTATGTGCAAAGAAAAATAAAGATTGTGGGTTTAGGAGATGATATAGGCATTTCTTTGAGAGCCTTGTTTTATACCTTTTTTTTTACCTACCCTTGAGCATAATCCTAGTAAGCCCCATTGAGCCTTTAGCTTTTTTTGGCAGCCTCATGTGTAGTAGACCAGAATTTGATCCAAAATCTCCAAAGTGCTTAATAAAAAATTAGTTGAGTTGAGGAGTTGAAAAATAAGAGGAGAAAAGATGAAATTAAAGAACCAAAGTTATAGTTAGTGGTGTGTAAAAAATTATTGTGTTGTGGTTGGGAGTAACAGAAATTTGTTCTTAAGAAGTTCTCATTTTTAGCCCAATTATGTTACAATGAACTTGTTTTGGCCCTGGTTCTACTTAGATAATATGCACCCTGACTAAGGAAAATTGCTTAAGTTGAGGGTGGCTATTATAGGGCTGTATAGTGTATAATGGGTGCGAAAAAGGGAAAAACTTGAATGATATGTACACAACATACTCCCACCATAGTGTTTGTGAATGATTTTAATGAGATGGGGCAAAACAGAAGATGTGGGTAGAAGAAAGTGGTGTAAGTTGTATGTTAGTGATTGAGCTAATTGCGAAAAGTGATGTATTAAAGCGCTTAGGGAATATAGTCACTATTCTTTCCAAAACTAGTTCCTACCCATCCCTTAGCCTACATTACAACCGTTAAAGACCTATTTGATCTTAAGCTTCATCATTATGATATTAGTGGAGTACTACTCTAAGGTCAAGCCTATGGTTTATTATTTATAACTTGTGAATTCCTTGTGAGAGTGAGCGTAACTTGATTCTTGTACCTATTATGTTATGAATGGAATTTATGTGAGTGATCATGGGTAACTCTTTTATTGTGTGGGCACATGTTTTATGAATATGGGTTATTTATATGATGACCTTTATTGAGCAATATCCATGAGTTTGCCAATTTGGTGAGTCAATTTCTGAGGCTAACATGTTTTAGAGTAGTGTTCTTGAACTGTCATACTGTGTACATAATATGCTTAGTGTCGAAACTTGCATTTTGTGTAGTTATTATAGTAATAGCTTTTGTGTTTTCCATGTGGTAAAAGTGTAGAGTCTCCTCAGCTTATGATTCTTAGAGTCAAGAGTTGTTCGAGGTCGAATAAGGCTTTAAGTGTGGGATGGTGATGTGGGGTGTAGTTATACACTCTAGTGTTGTTATTCTAGATTGTTAGTCTTGTTTTGAGGACAATTTGTGTGCTTTATGTGTTAATAAAGATATAAATAATCATTTAAGTGTTTAAGTGTGTGATTACAATGCTTAATAATATATCCAAACAAGTTTGGACTTAAAGCGTTCAATTAGAGTTTAGGCGAGAAAACAAGTTTTACTAGCTTGAGCTAGGTGTTGTTCTAGTCTCTCATGTTGGATTCTAAGGTGTCAAATGAGTTCCTAATGGTTTTAATGTGTAATTGTATGTGAACAACTTGTTTGTAATGTGCAAAAAGTAATCGAGTCAAGCCAAGATCCAAAGCCAAATGTTAAAGATTAAGCGAGCAAGCCTTGTTTAGCTCGTGTTTCTTGCTCATCATTGTGAATGTTACGTTGTTTTGAGCTCTAATAATTGTTGTGTGATGTTTTAGGATGCTTTAGGAATTAAATCTGATGATAAATTAATGTGGAACAAGCTGGAATTCGAAGCAAAAGAATACCACATGGCTTGGATAAAAAGAAAGGACGTTGAAACACTTAGCAAAAATTTTGACGGCAATTTCCAGTGGCTGCCCGCAATTAACATTCGTCGCACCCTCCATTATAGTGTACCACAACATATGTTTCACCCTCCATTGCAATGCAACCATGCCTACACAACATTCTCAATAGCGGTGTACAATAGCCCATGCCGCATGCCTAAGTCCGGTGCTCAAAATACACGTGACATCCCACTCCTACACGAATTATGAATGGTTTACTATATATACACTCATTAAACACTTTGTTGATCATCTTGGGATGTATTGGACAATTGAGGAGGCTGCTGCAACTTTGTTTTAGGTTTTACATTCTTTAATTTAGCTTCTTTATGGTTTTTGATCATTCATATAATTATTTGGATGATGATTATGGCTATTAGTGGCTAAAAACTCCCTTTCTAGGGTTAAAGCCAAGAATATGGCAATTATCATTTCGAATTGATTTTGTTTAATTGCTTATCATATTTGGTTGCTTGTTCATCCTTATTTTAATTATTTTGAGGATTGATCACCCTTAGAATACATATATTATCAACCTTGTGATCTTGGGAGAGGGAATAGGAAGATAGAATGTAGGGATGAACCAAGTAGGGTTCTTATTCTTTTATAAATAAGGAATTTGCATTAGCATCTAGGACAGGGATGTACCTAGAATCCTTACTTGATTCACATGTAGGATGAAAATGTTAAGCACTTAATTGTATTATTACATCCCCGCTCAACGATGTAGTTGTAATGTCCAAGTTAGGTAAACGATTAGAGGTTGGGAGACCATGATCATGCGATTAACCCTATGAATCAACAACCAAGATAAGAAATTAATGAATGTAGTTCAATAGTGAAGTAGGATTGTTCGAAGTGCCTTAACCCTGGGCTCTACTCTATTGATTGTCTCAAGTCTTGTATTTTACGCATTGTTTACATTACCTTAGTTTACAAATAGTAAAAACTCTCTTTTGGTTATGCTTGCATCAATTAATCTAAACTGTGAGCTAGAATTGAATAGTCGTTAGAACAAGTACCTCTGGGATCAATATTTTGCTTTCTTCAAGGCCACTATATTACTTGGTAGACCACGTATACTTGCGTGTGCACTTGGGCGTTGTCAGACAGTCAGTGAGAGTTGATGTATTCATTTTCAATTTCCTTTTGTATAACTAGTGTTGTAAATTTTCAAACACTATTGTAATGAACAAATTTAGCTATAGATATCTATCCTCTTATTATTTCCAATTTAATGTATTTTATTCAGTTGCTCATAAATTATGCTAGTATCATTGGTTAGCTTGGGATCACTTGTATTTCTAAGCACGTATGATATTCAGGGGGTAGTGTCGGGGAATTCCACTCTTTAAGACCTGGATATTGAACCAACTGGGACTAAGATATTAGCAATTTACTTAATTGAGTCATTAATATATTTCAAATAAGTTTTGTAATTTATCAAGATGATTTGTAAAATTCTAGCAAACTAACAGTAAGCAAAGGTAGTAAAACTTAACGATCGCAATTGAGCAAGGTTGTAATCAAAATCAAGGTGAAATTCCAAGGTCAAGGTACTTGCTGCAATCATATATATTGTTATTCTCTCATTGGTTACATTGTATATCGGGTTGTTAACTCAAAGGTTGAAAATGTGATTATGGTCTTTCGAGTCTCTAATCATTTACATAAAATGATATCGTAACTACATCGTTGGGTGGGGTTACAATAATCCAATTTAGATACATTTAACTCTCTTCTTGTATTTAAACCAATTAAGGCATTCTAAGTATATTCTTATTCTAGACGCGAATCAATCCTTTCTTTATAAAGGATAAGAACTTTCTCCTCAAATTCCTCATTCTACCCTAATGTTTTCCTTCCTAATTTATAATAAGAGTATAGATGTATTTTAATATGGACCAAGCATCAAAATAGTAAGGGCAAGAGTTTAAGCACAACCCATGCAATTATTTAACATATAAACAACTTGAGAATATGAAGTATAATCATACGTTTGGCCTTAACCCTAGAACAAGGGTTTTTAGACATTCATACTTTGAAAAAACTTATAAAATCAATCTTGTTCATACTAAAGAATTAAGTATAGAAGATTTTACAGAAGACGAACCCTAATGGAGAACCCTGAGCCTCTTTAAACTACTCCAAAGTAATGCGTAGATCCTAAAAAAACATGCTTAGGGTATTTATAAATGTATGGTGAAATTATCCCTAAGCCTTTGAACATAGCCTGATTTTAAAGATCTTTCTGAATTAGAGACTATCTCTGCATCGCATGGCCTAACGTGCAACCCCAAGGGGTCTGGCTCATGGCAGTCGGACATCCCCAAGGGGTGCGGCGCATGCCTACCTAGCAACCTTAGTTTACTTATTGTTCTGCTCATGTCCATCTTCCTCCGTAACCCATGGGTATCTTATGTCTCCACATACTTTATTTACTCCAGAAATAGTACTAATCATATTGGTTAACTCATTTATATCTAACGTACAACAATAACCACCTACACTAGATAATTTGTTCTCCAACTACACTAAAGTATGGGCAAAACATAGAATTTGGGAATACAAATATGCTTAATATCACTAGGCTGACCTAAGCTGTGGATATAGTACTGATAAAGGACTATATGAAGCTGGTGGCTCAAGCATGAATTTGTTTGCTAGTTTTTCCCTCACAGGTAGCTGAAGGGGCTTGTAATACCCCATAAGCTCCTAGATAAGTTTCCAACTATTTGTTATATGTTTAAAGTCCCCAAAGAAATTATATCAAGCAATAATCAAGTGTCATGATCTTTATCCTTGTGTATGCAGTGTTTTCGATGCGAATCATGGTCATAGGAAGCACATAGAGCAAAGTCGAGTTGAGAGAATTTATATCAATTTAGATTTAGTATCTGATTCTACATGGGTCAACTTTAAATGAGTGTAATTCCTAGAATATAATGACTCAGGTGTCCTACTATAAATCAAATGAAAGTTCTTTGATTCATCTTTCCAACTCATTTGGTTTCACCTTAATATGATATTAGAGTGGAAAGTTATGCTTAGTTTACCTCAGTGTGTCTGTCTGTCAATGAGGTGACGACTTGAGGTGATAAGCCATCAAATAAGTGACGAGCTATCAACCTCGTCATCAGCCTTAACCAGAAACACCCTTCATCTCTGCAGAAAAGGTGAAGACTAGGTTGATAAGCCATCAACTAGTTGACAGGCTGTCAACTAAGTCGTTAACCTTAACCAGATCATGAAGAAAAGGTGAAGACTAGGTTAAAAAGACGTTAACTAGTTAATAGGTTGTCAACCCAGATCATGAAGAGAAGGTGATAACTAGGTTGACAAGCCTTCAACTAGTTGATAGGTTTTTCAAAAAAGTCATTAACTAAAGAAATTCTTGCAATTTTTATTCAATTTCCCTAAGGATATTTTGGTTTTTTCCTCACCTAAAACCCTACGCCACGACTTAAATCACCCTATACACGATAGTTTCATTTCATTAATTAATTTTTAATGTTTGCTCTCCTGTCCACTCTCAAGAGAAAAGAAATTAGGGTTTCTTCCCAAAACAAAAAAAATTCAAGCTTTCTTCCCCAAGAACTCAAGAATTCAAGTTCCAATTTCAAGCTTTCATCAAGAAATCAAGAAATTCAGGCATGTGGGGTATTGAACAAGGTTAATCTTTCATCCGTGTGCCCGAAAGTACAAGTTTCAAGTTGAAGTTACATGTTCTTAAGTTAGGGTCCATCCCTAAATTCTCATGTATTGAAGCATCTCATTACTTTGTGATTTAAAGGACTAAAGAGCATAAGAGTTGTACTTATCCAGCTTTTAAATTACAAGTTTGATAATTTGTCTTGAATTTCATTATTTTGATGAGAAATTGTCATTATCCTAAGTTTAATATGTCCCCATGCTTAAATACATGTATTATACTCATGTATTGAACTGTCCAATGTTTTGGGTCTCTGAATTATGACTTCATATTACTATTTTAAGAGTTTGTTATCGTATTTTAGTAATCATTCAGTGCTAGCGGGTTATGAACACCAAATACCTATATATTTACTTATGTTTCAGTCTTTTCAAGTTATGAGTCAGTCAACTCATGATTTCAGTGTTAAACTTGATTTGTCATGATCTTATTGAACACTATCAGCTTACACATTTATGATTATTTCATACCTTGTAAGTACTGTTGTTTTCAAAATACCATGACCTGAGCTTATCAACTTCAGTTCATGCACCAGTTAGTATTTCTGTGTCTTTCAATTGGGAGTAGGATTTAGCACCGAATGGAAAGTATGGGTTCAGCACATCCTACTTCTACAGAAACTATGTGCCACCGTAGGTTTAAGGCCTCTACCGAGAGTGTTCCCCTTGCCCAATATGGGCTCAATTTAGTAATCACTCCAATTCAGGTTCTATTCTGATGGAAAGGATAAAATAACTCTCCTTAACATGGGTCAGACATTGGAATCCATGATAGCTCACATAGTTTATGTTAGTTATATGATATCTCCCATAGTTTCAGTCAGTATTCAGTTAATCTTAGTTCAGGTTTGCTTGACTAAGTAATCAGATTTTAGTAAATATTCAGTCAGTTTTACAGATTATTTATGTTATTCAGATCATGTCAGTATATGCTATACTTGGTCTTCCAGTCTCAGTTTTACATGTTCATTTTTTTCATGCTCAGTATCCATACATGATCCTCAGTTTAGTTTTATAGCATGTTCAACTTTACGGTGAGATTTACATACAGTATTTATGTTTTATCGCTTCCCAACCTTAGTTATACTTATTCTACAAAAGTAAATATTTAAGAAACGAAGTGTAGTGATTCACCAGCTTATCAGATTATGTTTGTTACTCTGTTTTAAGATACTTTAGCTTTCAGTTGATTTCAGTCTCTTGGTGAGTCTACTTTCACTTAACATGCATGTTTTAAGTTATATATATATTTAGTTTTACTTATTGCATTCACCCCTACTTACTCAGTACATTCTAGAAGTACTGAACATATATACGTTTGTGTGGATACATTATTTCATAATATAGGTACCAGAAGTAGTCCACACCCCAGGGTCAGACAATTCTTAACTTTCAGCCAACAGATGATGAGTTCTCCTATTTCAGGAACTCTAGTCCATTGCAGTTCATGTGTTGTATTTTGATCATCCATATGTATTGATTAGTGATGATTAGAGGCATATCCCAACTATCTATAGTCAGTATAATAGAGGCTTCATAGATAGCCAGTCAGAGTCATGATATGTAATTCAAGTTCTTTCTTCAAATTTATCAAGTTGTAAACTTTATCATTACATTTATCCATACTTTCTGATGATCATGTTTTCGCTCAGAAAATTTAGTTTTTATACAATTTAAATCAGTTGCTCAAGCAGTATTCCAGTTCATGGATTAGCTTAGGATCACTTGTAGTTCCAGGCACCGTGTTACGACTAGGAGGTAGTCTCGGGTCATGATAGGGCTTCCCCCACTTCTCATTCTACTGACTTTTAAGATTAGTGCCACTTTTTCATCCTCTTAGCCTACCATAGTACCTGCTAGTGCTTTAATCCTGTGCCTATAGGTCTATACTTTGGTACCTACAAAGTTCTTCAAAATGATGATGAAAAAGTTTGCCATCTCTGAGGCATGAATAAATAATTTTGAAGATGGTATCAAACCATATGTGGAAGATGAGATGAATAAAGCTAAGTTGGGTATATAAGATCTATTTAATAGTTTCGACGGATGAATGATGAGTAGGATGGAGAGTTTTAAAATGCTTAAATTGAGGTCGATCACAACAAAGATGGCTTGATTGAAAATTATTCTAAAGGATTTTTCTTAGTTCCAGTTTATTATTGTGGAGTTTCTATATATTTTGATCTTTTAGGAAGAGGTTGATATTTAGGTTTTGAATTTCTACATCCAATCCTCGATAGCTGGGTGCAAGGGTAAGGTATGGATAATATGAGAGTTGATGAGACATAGCCTCATAAAAAGAGAAAGAAGAGAGATAATAAAGGTAAGAATAAAGTTGCTATTTTGAGTAAGAGGACCTACGAGGTGCATATGTCAGAGAGAAATAAGGTCTCATTTGGTGTTGTTTCTATTGCTACTGCTGATATTATTTTTGAGAGTCAAGGGAGTACAATGATTGCATCCACGGAACCATCTTTGAGTGCACCGACCACCATTGGTACCACTTTTGTTAAGTCCTTGAGAGATGGAATAGACGGAGGGGTTACATCTATGACCTTATTTTATTAGTTCCAGAATGACATCTAGTGCGGTACATGTATGTCCTTACCTTGGATTTTCAGTTTTTTGACTGTATTTGTGCAGTGGGGACATAACATAGTTTCATAGTTTGGGTGGGGGCATACCAATATCTGAAGATTTTTGTTTCCATGTTTCTTTTCTCTTAGATGTGCTATCTAGTTAGAACTGGCATGTTTAGGAGTTATATTTAGTGTTTCTAGTTATTTTTTATTGTTTGTGTAATCAAAAGAGAAATAGGAGAACTTGGTGCAGTCAAAACAAAAAAGAGCATGCAATTTGTATTTTTATTTCAATGTGTTTAAATGATACCCCTCCATAAAATTGTTGATGTTTTAGTTGTGTTATGGGCTTATAGTAAACTATGACCAATTAAGATCTTGTTATGGCATTAGTATTATAAGTGTGATAACCGTAGCCTAACTATGCATGAACTAGATAGGTAGTAGCTGTATTTGTAGACCTAAGCCATGTGTGTATGAGGTGCTTATCTAATTTTGTATGTGTAATCTAGAACTTACCCGATTAGTCTCGCCAAGGTAATTGGGTAGTCAGTTAGGAAAAGATAATAGACAATTCTTAAATAGTCCATTATAAGCCTAATAGCCTACCAAATGATAAATAATATCCCATGATCCTATACTTTGAACCTAAATAAACCTTTTCCTCGAACTAGTCTATTCACCTTCCCAATTTAATTAAAACGAACCTACTTTGGCCCTGGTCTCTTCTTGGATGCTGTGCACCTCAACTCAAGCAAATCTTCTAAGTTGAGGGTGGTTATCATAGAGGTACATGAGAAATTAAATGTGTAGAAGGAGTTAGTAAATGAAAAAAGAATTGTGGTGCGGCCTAGTATAAAAAATAAAAAAAAGAAAATTAGCAAAAAAAAAAAATACCCTAGGTTTGAAAAGTCAAAAATGGAAGAAAAATAAAGAAAGTAGAAAATTGAAGCCAAAAGTAGTGTAGTTCCAAGGAGGAATAAGTCACTCGATCCATATGTACCATACTAGTCCCTAAGTCTACATTATAATCCAATAAAGTCCAATAGTGATTTAATCAAACTAACTGAGTATTTAAGACATAGAAAATAAGGGCAAGCCTATGACATCTTACGAGCGCTTTCTAAACTTCTTTGTGAGAGTGAGTGCTTAAATTTAGTTGTCGTTCTTTGATTCATTGAGTATTTTAAGTGTGGGGCATATTTTTGATGTGTGGGCATAAGAGTTGCATCGTGGTTGCTATTTGTTTGGGTAGTGTTATTGGTTTGCATGCTAGGTTATCTATTGATAATGTAATGCAATTAATTTAACACTTAGAGTGATTTGTGTGCACATAGACTTATTTGGTTTTGATAAGGTTGAATAAAGTGTTTTGATTCATACATGCTTTTCAAAATGGTTTATGATAATATGACTACCATAGGACTCTTAAGATTTCTCTTGGCTAAGCATCATTTAGTTTTTGCTTTTGTTTACTTTTGTTTTGTTCACTTGAGGACATAGCAAACATACTAAGTTGAGGTTGATGATGTGCCCTAGACTTACACCATATTCAATGCTTAAAATAAGGGAATTTTGCTACTTTAAAGGCATGGTTTGTGGGTATGATGTTTTGAGGTATTTGTAGGTTAAACTATTTCAAAGAAGTACAATGTAGAAACTAGGACTTAAAGGCATCAGATGAG
Source organism: Capsicum pubescens (assembly GCA_030864215.1). Lineage (NCBI taxonomy): Eukaryota > Viridiplantae > Streptophyta > Magnoliopsida > Solanales > Solanaceae > Capsicum > Capsicum pubescens. The sequence continues at coordinate 96,386,894 of CM061540.1, forward strand.
CCAACCAATGACTGTTGGATTTGATAATAGTAGTCCCTTGCTATCGTAGGTTGATGTAGACAAATAAAATTATGGTGGCCTTCAGATTATGCATCCCATGATCATTATTAGATGTAATGATCGGTAAATCGATCATGGGAAAAAATTCCAAAAATAGTGTATGAAAAAGTAAAGTATGAAGAAGATCAGATGAGAGGATCCATAATCGTTGGATGATACAAATGACTCATCTTCAGGATTGTGGGAAGATTATCCTACAAACTAAAAATTACGGGTAGAAACCAGGAGTTGAAGAAACGGTCATTATAAGAAAGGATGAGATCATCCTGTGCATCCCTCCAACAAAACATTCCCACTATTGAAAAGTCATTCATCCAACAATGAGCACCAAGGATGATTGTGGTTCTACTAACTATCGTCCATTCCTTCATTTGAGGCGTAAACTCAGCAAATTCAATTGTATTTAAGATAGGTTTTCATCATGTCTATAAATACTCCTAATGGGTGTATCATTTTATTTTATGTTCTATTACTACTTTCAAGTATTATTGTTGTTATTGTAAGTTCAAACATCAATTTTTAGGGTTTTAATTCAAAGTGAGATTTGTGGTTTTCATCTTATTCTTTGTAACTTCATAATTATGTTCTTTTCTCAAAATTGTTCTTGTGTGCTCACAATTATGAGTAGCTAAATACCACAACTAGGGTCGTGGGAACCTTGAAAGATTAACAAAGTAGTTGTTAAAGTACGACGTGATTCTCAAAGAATGCTTGTGCATGTGTTATTGTTCTCTACAATTTGATTACTTGTTAGCTGTGCACAATGGTAGAACTTTCCTTATCCTTACTCGCAATGAAAAAAGGTGTAATATATGGGAAAGGGAATTAACAATGAGAATTAGAGCTATTAACCTCCATTTAACAATAAAGTTCATCAGGTGTAAATTTATACTAGCACTGGCAAGGCCCATGAACATTCCTTTCATATTCAACTCCTGTATTATAGCATTGGTGATATAAATTTTAGTTCTTGCTAAAAGTGGACATGGAACAATAGCACTATTTCACATGCATTATTTTTACCCATGTCATTATCTTTATCCTCAGATTGAGGAACGGATTATTTAGGAGGGGTGATGCCCCCTTAACTTTCTTTTACTACCTTGCTCCTCTCACCTAAGACGATGATTTACCTCTGCTTGTCTAACATACTTATTTAGTATTGCCTGCCTAGTATCTTGTTGTCTTTTATTTTCTTTAGCAACTAAGTGAGAATTCATTTATTCTTCAATCTCATAAATTCCTAGATTTTGAACCCTTTGATTGAGAATACGTTCATCATGCTTATGTTCATTTACCATTTTTCTTCTATTTCTCAGAGTCCATTCAATTTTGTGATTAAGTGGAATCAGGGAATTGCCTTAACTCTAAGTATTTGGCATGCACTGATGTGTGCCCTAGAATAAACAAAAAAGTAAAATCAAGAGACAATCACCAACAACCAGACAAACACAATCAATCAACTCCGTAACTGTATTCTTTGGCAACGATGCCAAAATTTAATATATGAAATAGTGATTTCATGGTTCCATTTGTGAGATCATAAGGTATAAAGTACATTTTTGTTGTGGTTGATTATGTTTGAATGTAGGTGGAAGCATTTGTGCTTCCAAACAATGAAGGGAAGAGTGTTACCATATTTTTGTACTTATAAAATTCAACTGGAGCCAGATTATATCTCAAGTATAGAACATCAGTGTCAACTCAATCCTCCTATGTAGGAGGTGGTGAATAAAGAGATACTCAAGTGGTTGGATGCTGGTGTAGTGTATCATATTGCTGATAGTAAGTGGGTCAGCCTAATACAATATGTTCCAAAGAAAGACGGTATTACTATTGTGTCAAGTGAGGAAAATGAGCTATTGTCAATGAGTCCAGCTACAGGATGGAGAGTTTGCATGGATTACAAAAAATTGAATGCATACACTCAAAATGACCATTTTCCCATGCCCTTTACGGACCAGATGTTGGATAGACTTTTGGGCAGAAGATGGCACTATTTTTTGGATAGGTATTTGGGTTACAACCAAATCACTATTGCACCTGAAGACCAAGAGAAAACAGCTTTCACTTGTCCTTATAAGACCTTTGCATTCAGACGTATGCCATTAGGTTATGTAACGCTCTAGCCATATTTAAGAGATGTATGATTTCAATCTTCTCTGACATGGTAGAAGGCACCATTAAAGTGTTTATGGATTATTCTTTAGTCCTTGGTGATTCTTTTGATGAATGCTTAGTCCACTTGGCTAATGCTCTTAGAAGATGTAAATGCAACTTGGTATTTAATTGGGAAAAATGTTATTTTATAGTCAAAGAAGGTATAGTTCTTGGATACAAAATTTCAAAAATAGGTATTGAGGTAGACAAAGCAAAGATTGAAGTGATTGAGAAATTAGCTACATCAATTTTCGTGAAGGTGTTCGTAGGTTTTTGGGTCATCCTGGATTTTATAGGCAATTCATCAAAGATTTCTCTAAGATTTCCAACACTATTTGTAGTCTTTTTGATAAAAAGGTGAAATTTGAGTTTATCGAAGCATGCTTGAAGGCTTTTGAGTGTCTGAAAGAGAAGTTGATGACAACTCTTATCATCGTGTACCTAGATTAGTCCTTGCCCTTTAAGGTTATGGGTGACGCGAGTGGATTGTCCTTAGGGGCTGTACTAGGTCAACAAAAATAAAATATCTTTCATCCTATCTACTATGCTAGCAAGGCACTAAATCTTTCTCAAAAGAACTACACCTTAATGGAACAAGAGTTGTTGGCAGTGGTTTTTGCCTTTGAGAAGTTTAGGTCTTCTTTGACTGGGACAAAGGTGATTGTATGCACTGATCATGCAACATAACGATACTTAATGGTGAAAAAAGATGCAAAGCCTATACTTATTAGCTGGGTGCTATTGCTGCAAAAGTTTGATTTTGAGGTTAAGGACATAAAAGGCACTGAGAATCAAGTTGCAAATCATTTTTCTAGGATTAAGAAGGAAGCTATGCAGAATGTTGCAGATGGACTAGAAATTGATGACAGTTTTTCTGATAAGCAGATATTAGCAACTCCCCAAGATCAAATTCCATGGTTTGCATACTATGGAAATTATCTAATCCCAAAAGATCTTTACTTTCTGCAGATAAAGAAGTATATGCATGAGCTAAGGAAATTTTTCTATAATACGCCTTATTTATTTATATTTTGTATGGATGGGATTATTCACAGATGCATACCTGAGGTGGAGATGATGAGTATACTTGAGGCTTGTCATTCTTCGCTAGTTGGGGATCATCATAGAGGAACCCACACATCCCACAAAATCTTGCAATGTGTGTATTATTGGCTAACAATATACAAAGATGCACATGATTTTGCTTTAGCTTATGATCAATGTCAATGACAAGGTAACATCTCTAGATGTCATGAACTTCCTATGACTCCTATCTTAGAATTGGGATTGTTTGATGTATGGGGTATAGACTTTATGGGTCCTTTTGTGAGTTATTTTGGCATGAAATATATACTTGTGGTAGTGGATTATGTTTCTAAATGGGTGGAAGCAATTGATCTCCCAAAAAATAAAGCATGTAGTGTCACTGCATTCTTGAAAAAGTACATCTTTTCTCGATCTGGCACGCCATGTGCTATCATTAGTGATGGTGGGTCATATTTTTTTAATTGTCTATTCAAAAGTCTGATTGAGAAGTATGGAGTGAAACAAAAGATGGAAACACCTTATCATCCGTAGACTAGTGGACAGGTTGAGGTGTCCAATAGAGAAATCAAGTTCATCTTGGCAAAGATAGTAAAGGCTAATAGGATTGATTGGTCACGAAAGTTAGATGATGCATTATGGGCTTATGACACAGCTTTTGAAACCCTCATTGGTGCTTCTCCTTATTATTTGGTGTATGGAAAGACTTGTCACTTGCCTATTGAACTTGAACATACAGAACTATAGGCTTTGAAGAAGCTAAATTCTGATTGGCAAGATGCAACCAAGTTAAGGATGAATAGTATTAATAAGTTGGATGAATTTTGACTCCGAGCGTATGAAAGTTTTGCAGTTTATATGGAAAATATGAAGATGGATCATGATCGCAAAATTGAGAAAAGAATCTTTGAAAAAGGTGATCAGGTATTGCTCTACAACTTAAGGCTTTGCTTATTTCCAGGTAAGTTGAAATCTAGATGGTATGATCCCTTTACTATGCTAAGAGTGTTCCCATATGGTTCTTTGGGATTGAAGCGAGATGGTAAATCCCCATTCAAGGTGAATGGGCAATGAGTAAAGAACTATATAGGTAACACTAAGGAAGTTAATGTGATTTTGAGATGGACCTTGGTGAAGTCTAAGTAACCAAGGCAACTACGTCGTGCCGTAATGTTAAAGAAAGCGCTACATGTGAGGTAACCCATGAGGCTAGTTGGTGAAATATGAGTACCCAACTTAGCCACATCATGTTGCGATGTTAAATCAAGTACTGCATGGGAGCCAACCTATATTTGTGTGCTTATTTATTTAAAGGGTAATATGTTTTCTCAGTCTGCAGGACTAAAGATTGCAGAAAATATCCAGAAAAATTCAAGAAAGTTGGTCATACAAACTCTTCACAAGTTATATCTTAATGGTACGACTCGTGAGTAAGAGTCATAAGTACCTGGGAGATAATTCAAAATTAGGTAAAAGTTTCTGGAGTCTTTACAACTCTTAGAATAAGTAGTACCCTCAAGGTATGACTCGTCACACTGAGTCATATCGACTCCAGAACCCAGGTAAGATTCTAGGTCGTTACAAGTTAAGAAAAAGACCCGTAATCTTGAGTATGAGTCATAAACATGAATTGTACCCAAAATTACCAGGTCATGGGTCGCAGGTCAACCCGACCCAACAAATGATTTAAAAAGGAATTAGGGCACTCGATAGAGGTACTCGAAACTCGAATCTCTTCTAAACAAAAAAAACCTTCACTTTGATCGATTTTTGAGCTCTAAAAACAAGTTTTTACTTTGAATTACCTACCAACTTGTCCAAATTCCTACATATTTCACGAATTAAGCACCAATTTTGGGAACAAAACTACAAACTCAAGAAGCCTACTATTACATCTTGGGTTTTGGCCTAAGAAAATTTTCATTGAAATCCATTATCCAGACCCAATACGACTCCAGGGTTTGAGCCATATGCGGGGGTATGAGTGGTATGGTCCCATTGTAAGCTGACTAGTGTTAGTTGGTGGGATGGTTTTGATTGCTGGAATGAACACAACTTAGGGGTGCGAGTTGTAAGGATTGATACGAGTCATATCGGTGACTCATATAATGGGCAGTGTTTGATCCTCCTGGAAACTTATTCTGCTAGGGATACGGATCATGGGTAAGGATCGTATGTTGAGGTTACGACTTGGTGGGATGAGTTTTATGATGGGAACTATCTTATCCAAAGGTTAAGGCCTAGGTATGACTGATGAAAACCTATCGTAAGAAAGGGTACGATTCGTAAGAGGGTCAACGTATCCCTATGACAGATTTTTAATAAACTTAAGTGGAGGTATTCTAGACATTTCCCTACTTACCCTAATTATGACCCATGACTTCTAATACACTTAGGAGGTTATTTACCCTATTATTCTATTCATTAATACTAAAAAAACTTTTTCAAAACATTATAATTTTCTCAAGATCTTTTGGGGCAAGAGATCTAGGGTTTCAACTTAAGGATTGCTTTGGGGCTTGCTTTTGTTATTTCCTACCATCATCTTTCTCAATTTAAGGCATGTTTCTCTTCCCTACTTCTTACTTCTAAAAAGGCATGGATTTTATGGATGTTTTTATGATTTCAATATTGCATGGTTTATGGTTTTCAACTACTAATTGGGGTTTTTATTTATAATGGTTTGTTTATCATTTCCTATGGTTTAATTATGCTTTTATATGCATCAATGATGGTTTAGGGCAAGGGTATTGCATGTTAATGGTTTAATGGTCTTTGGAATTGATTTTTGTTATATTAGGCCCTTAAGGAGTTTGATAAAATGCTTATAAGGATATGTTCATGGCATTAACTTCTTTGAATGAAACTCTTTCTTGATTTCAGCTTATATATGAAACTATAAATGTTTTAAATGGTTTACCAAGGTTAATGGCTAATTGGTTATGCTTATGTAGGACATGGTAGTCTCCCAAAAGGTTAATATGGTAAACGAAAAAGGTCACTTAAGAGTCCCCTTAACCTAAATGGTTTAGGCTATGGATAAATCTTGCAAGTATGGTAGGTATGATGATACCACTAATAATTGTCCTTGGTAATAAATGGTAATTGGATTATTTGGACATGGTTTTAATTTGGCCATTAATGGCGAGATGTGTAACTTAGCCGTGGATGGTGGAGGTTTCAGAGAGATCAAAACTGGAAACTCATATTTGCCGATATAAGAGGTTTTTTTATGACCACATGCGAGTGTCGTGTTTTATATTTGAGAGATTTATAAGTTATCCCATGGGATATTTCCTAGTCATGCTGCCACACGCATTGGGACTCTTTCAGCAGGGGGAGCTTAACCTATACGGCCCATGGGTGTGGTTAAACGGCAAGGCTACACAGCCCAGGTAAAAGGTTTTAAATGCATTCTAAACACGGATTTCCTTTCCCGATAGTTATATATATGTATGGTTGTATGCATCATTGATGGTTTTACTTGGTTGTTTAAATGACATTACTTTATCCTTATCTTGAGATATATATGAGCGGTCATTTGGTAACTCATCCACTGGAGGTTGTATACCCACGCTAATAAGAAACCATTTATTCAACCTCTTACATAGTGATTGATATGGGGACAACTTTTGGATTGAAGTAGGATCTTCCATCTTTTTGGAAAGCTCCATTTCATGAAATGGCCATTCTTAGACATTTTGTTTTTGTTTTGGATATTGTTTTTTTCCATGTTTGGGGGCATTTCCCAACTATATATTTGTATTCTTTTGGATAAAGGTTTTTTGGTACTTTCAGGGGTTGGTATGGGCAGGATCGGTATTGGTGTCTGCCTTAACATTAGGATAAGCTGGGATGCTGGCATCATCAGACATAATTTCTCACTGTTCCGTTGTATTATATTTTAGGTTTGATTATCATATTATGTTTTTATATTCCTCTTGGTTTGGTATGCTATGAATGGATGGTTTTGAGTGGGTAGACTCAGTTGGGTCGGTCATAACTGTAACCCTATCCCATAGTCTTCATGATAGCATTTCTGAAATCTTGTTATATGCTTGAAATTCAGCTCTTCTAAGGCTGTGAAAGGTGGTTGGGTTGGACTAAGGGGGTGGTCCCAAATCTTATTTGGACTTGGGATGCCCTAGTTCGGGTCATGACAAGTTGGTATCAGAGCTTTAGGTTCATGGTCAACTGAGAGTCCACAAAGCCATGTCGAGTAGAGTCTCTTTTAGGGGTGTGAAGTGCTCCGCACTCATAAGAGAGAGGCTGCGAGACATTTAGGAATGTTTCACTTTCTTTAAATTCTCAATACTAGAATCCTATCTAATCCTTTGTTATTTGTCTTTCAGATCACGCCTCCTAGATCTAGAACACAAGAAAATTCTTTCTTCCCATCTGGGGATAATGCTGAAAGGGTACTTCCCACGTCTGGAGTACATCTTCGATCTCATGGTCCTATTCCCTATGGTGCTGGAGTTCCTTCTATTCCTTCTACTGCTCCTCAAGTCCCCAGGGTAACGTGATGAATGCGGAGTTTTGTCAGTCTATTCATGTTATTGCTTATATAGTCGTTGTTTAGTCTGAGAAGAGTATGACTAGTTCTTTTTCTATTGAGGCCATAAGGGTTGGCTAATTTATGAAGATGGGTACTCTCATTTTTACATGAGTGAAGGTGGAGGAAGACCCATAGGTCTTCTTTAATAAACTGGAGAAGATATTTTGGGTTATGTAGGCTTCTAATATGGAGGGAGTTAGTTTTGTCGATTATTAGCTCAAAGAGATTGCTTATTAGTGGTATGAGGAGTGGGATAGAGATAATGGTAATATAGAAGAGAAAGGGTTATGGGAGGCCTTTTCTAATACCTCCAAGGATCATTTCTTTCCTTAGGAGTTGAGGGAAGATAAGATGAAAGAGTTTGTGAACCTTAGGCAATAAAGGATTTTTCTTAGGGAATATTTCTTGAAGTTTCATCTGTTATCAAGGTATGCTCCTGATTTGGTGGCTGATATAAGGTTGAGAATGAGAAAGTTTGCTTCTGGGTTGAACAAAGATTCAATTTTGGAAAGCAAGACTTCTTTGCTCATTAGGGATATGGACATCTCTAGGTTGATAGTTTATATGAAATAAGTTGAGGATGAGAAGAAAAAGCAGGTGGAATTTAGGGATAGGCAGGAAAAGTGGGACAAATTTTCTGATCAAGAAGGTACACAGGCTCAGGGTGGCAGCGATGGTGGAAAGTAGTAGAAAAAGAAGTGTGGGAGTTCTAGTTTCTTCTCTGCTACCATTGCTCCTTACCCACAACAGTCAGGCGACAAGCGTCACCAAAGTGGTGATAATTTTTGGGCTTAAGTTTCCAATCTTAGGAGAGTGGAGGTCAGTTTATTTCTTTATTCCCTCCTTATCAGTTCTACGATCATACTCATCAGGGATTCTATGAGAAAGGTAGATATAAGTTCTTTAACTGTGGTCAGGTAGGCCATTGGTTCAAAGATGTTCCAGCTAATAAGGTTGCTACGGGGGGAAATAACATTTTGGATGCTTTATCTCCTGCTCCTACACCTGGTTGTATGGCTTTTGCTTTTATTACTACTTTGGGTTCTAGTGTTGGTCAGAATAGGTTGTATGCTTTTGCGTCCTGGCAGGAATCTGAGGCATCACCTAATGTAGTTACGGGTATATTACAGCTCTTTTATCATGACGTATATTATTTGCTTGATTCGGGCTCTACTCTTTCATATGTGACTCCTTATGTAGCTGTGTCTTTTGGTTTTGATTCAAAAATTATTTTGAATCCTTTTCCTATTTTTACCCTGGTAGGAGACTCAGTTTCGATAGTTAATAAGTTTCCAAAGTTGTTTCCAGATGATCTTCCTAGTGTTCCTCTAGATAGGTTAATAGAGTTTGGTATTGATTTGCTTCCGGACACTTTTCCAATATCTATTCCCCAATATAGAATAGATCTGGTTGAGTTAAGGGAACTCAAGGAGCAAATTAAGAATCTTCTGGATAAGGGGTTTATTCATTCTAGTATTTTTTCATGGGTTCCACCAGTGTTGTTTGTGCTCAAGAAGGATGGTTCCCTTCGGATGTGCATTGACTATAGGCAGTGAAACAAGGTAACAATTAAGAATTAGTATCCTCTCCCAAGGATAAATGATTTGTTTGATTAGTTACAGGAAGCCAAGTTTTTTTCTAAGATAGATCTTCGGTTTGGGTACCATCAACTTAAGATTAGGGAGGTGGATATCCCTAAGATAACTTCGTACTCAATATGGGCATTTTGATTTCTTGGTTATGTCATTTGGGTTGACCAATGCTCTAGCAACCTGTATGGATTTGATGAACATAGTGTTCAGGCAGTATTTGGATCTCTTTATCATTATGTTTATTAATGACATTCTGGTGTATTCGAGGAGTGAGGTGGATCATGCTAGTCACCTCCGTGTCGTGTTGCAGACCTTAAAGGAACAACAATTGTTTGTCAAGTTCTCTAAGTGTGAGATTTGGTTGAATGCCGTGACTTTTTTGGTCACATTATTTCTAGTGAGGGGATAATGGTTGATCCTCAAAAGGTTGCTGCAGTGAAGGGGTGGCCTAGGGCCATGACTCCATTCAATGTTTGGAGATTGTTGGGCTTAGCCGGGTATTATAGGTGGTTTGTGGAAAGCTTCTTGTCGATAGCTTCTCCTTTGACTAAGTTAACTCAGAAGAAGGTTAAATTTTCTTGGTCGAATTTTTGTGAGGGCTGTTTTGATAAGTTGAAGGATAGGTTGACTTCGGCTACAATTTTGACTTTGCCGGAAGGCAATGATGGGTTTGTGGTTTATTGTGATGAATCTCGGTTAGTGCTTGTTTTTGTTTTGATGCAGCATGGGAAGGTGATTAACTACGCTTCCAGGCAGTTGAAGGTACATGAGAGGAATTATCCTACCCATGATTTTGAGCTGTTCGTAGTTGTATTTGCTTTGAAAATATGGCGGCATTATTTGTATAGTGTTCATGTAGATATCTTTTCTGATCATAGGAGTCTTCAGTGCGTGTTCACATAGAAAGAGCTTAATCTCAAGCAAAGGAGATAGCTTGAGCTTCTCAAAGATTATGATATGAGTCTTCACTATCACCCGGGTAAGTCTAACATAGTTGTTGATGCTCTTAGTAGGTTATCTATGGGCAGTTTGGCTCATGTGGAGGAAGGAAAGTCGGAATCGGTAAAGGATTTTATTGCTTGACCAATCTTGGAGTTCGTCTCTTAGATTCCAAAAATGGTGGTGTGATGGTGCAAGAAGTCGTTCTATCATCTCTTGGTATAGAGATTAAGGAGAAACAAGTGTTAGATCTGGTCTTGATTAAAATTAAGAGTGATGTTGGTGGGAAAAAGGTGGGGGTGTTTGAGATTAGTGGTGGTGGTACTTTGAGGTACCAAGGGAGACTGTCTGTTCCAAATGTCGATAGGTTGTGACAAAGGATTTTTGCTGAGGCGCATGAGTCGCACTATGTCGTCCATCCTAATTCGATAAAGATGTATCATGATCTTAAGGAGATCTATTGGTGTAATGGTCTGAAGAGAGATATGGTTGATTTCGTGGCCAAGTGCATGGTGTGTCAATATATTAAGGTTGAGCACATGAGTACCGGTGGATTGCATCAAGAAATAGAACTACCTGAATGGAAGTGAGAGGTGATCAATATGGATTTCATTACCAGTCTTCCTTAGTCTCGAAACTAATTTGATTCAATTTGGGTCATCGTGGATAGGATGACTAAGTTTGTTCACATTTTGCCAATGAGGACTACCTTTTCGGCGGAAGATTATGCGAAGTTGTCTCTTCAAGAGATTGTAAAGCTACATGGGGTGCCTATTTTAATTATTTTTTATCATGGTACACAATTTATGTCTCATTTTTGGTGGTTTTTCCAGAAAGGATTGTGGACTAAGGTTAGTCTGAGTATGAATTTTTATCCACATCGGATGGGAAAGTATAGAGAATGATTATGACATTAGAAGACATACTTCATGCATGCGTGATTGATTATGGTGGCAGTTGAGTTGAGTATCTACCTTTGGTAAAGTTTTCTTACAAAAATGGCTATCATTCTAGTATTGGTATGGCTCCTTTTGAGGCATTGTATGGTTGGAGGTGTAGATCTCCTATTGGATGGTTTAAGCTTAGTGAGGCGGGTATGTTTGGTACCGACTTGGTTTATCAAGCTATGAAGGAGTTGAAGGTGATTTGGGATAGGCTTAAAGCTGTTCAAAGTCGCCAAAAGTCTTATGCGGATGTTAGGCATAGAGATTTAGAGTTTGAGGTTGGAGATAGGGTGTTCCTAAATATGTCTCCCATGAAGAGAGTTGTGCGGTTTGGTAAGAAGGGGAAGCTTAGTCCTCGATTTAATTATCCTTATCTGATTTCAGAAAGAGTTGGTAATATTTCTTATGAGTTTGAGTTACCATCTAGTTTGGGTTTAGTTTATCCGGTCTTTTATGTTTCCATGTTTAGGAAGTGTATTGGCGATCCTTATTTGGTCGTTCCTTTGGAAAGGTTTGATATCTCGGATTCTTTGTCTTATGAAAAGGTCCTGGTTTAGATATTGGATAGGCAAGTTCGTCGGTGATAGACCAAAGATGTGGCTTCGTTTAAGGTTCTATGGCGGAACCATAAGTAGAAAAAGCTATGCGGGAAGTGGAAGACGACATGAAGTCCAAGTATCTGCATTTGTTTTTTTCTTCTTGTATTTATGTGGAAGGTATGTGTCTTGAACATATCTTTATTTTCTGAGTTTGTTAAAGGCAAGACTAATATCTTTGCCTCTTTGTTTTCAAACTTTATTAAAGGGAGTTTGATAATGCAAATGACTCTGTGTGTGGTTACCCCTTCATTTTTCGTCATTAAGGGATGAGTGTTCCTAGTGGGGGAGAATTATACATCCTGGGTTTTAACCTTAGAAATTTTTCCTTGAAATACGTTCTCTGGACCCAATACGACTCTAGGGTACGAGCCGTATGCTGGACTACGAGTGGTATGGTCCTGTCGTAATCTGACCAGTGTTAGTTGGTGGGATAGTTTTGATCACTGGAATGGTCACAACTTAGGGGTGCGAGTCATAAAGATTGATACGAGTCGTATCGGTGACTCGTATGATGGGCAGTGTTTGATCTTCCTGGTAATTCATTCTGCCAGGGATACGGATCATGGGTACGGACCATATGCCAAGATTACGACTTAGTTGGATGATTCATATGTTGGATAGTGTCTGATCCAAAAGTTAAGGCCTAGGTACGACTTTTGTAAACCAATCGTAAGGAAGGGTTTGACTCGTAAGAGGGCCAGTCGTATCCATATGATGAGTTTTTAAGGAACTTAAGTGGGGATATTCTGGACATTTCCCTACTTACCCTAATTATGACCCACTACTTCTAATACACTTAGGTGGTTATTTACCCTATTATTTCTATTCATTAACACTCAGAAAACCATTTCAAAATATCATAATTCTCTCAAGAGCTTTCGAGGCAAGAGAGCTTGGGTTTCAACTTAAGGATTGCTTTGGGGCTTCCTTTGGTGATTTTCTTTCATTATCTTTCTTGGTTTAAGGCATACGAATCTTCCCTACTTCTTACTTCTAAAAAATCATGGATTTTATGGATGTTTTCATGGTTTCAATGTTGCATGGTTTATGGTTTTCAACTACTAACTGGGGGTTTTATTTATAATGGTTTGGTTATGGTTACCTATAGTTTAATTATGCTTTTATATGCATCAATGATAGTTTTGGGCAATTGGATTGCATAGTAATGTTTTTATAGTCTTTGGAATTGGATTTTGTTTATTATGCTCCCAAGGTGTTTGATAAAATGCTTATAAAGATATGTTCATTGCATTGACTTCCTTAAATGGAACTGTTGCTTGTTTTCAACATATATATGAAACTATAAATGGTTTAAATGGTTTACGAAGGTTAAAGGCTAATTGGTTATACTTTTAGAGGACATGGTGTATCCCAAGTGGTTAATATGGTAAACGAAAAAGGGCACTTGAGAATCCCCTTAACCTAAATGGTTTGGGCTATGGATAAATCTTGCAAGTATGGTTGGTATGACGATACGACTTATAATTGGCTTTGGTAAAAAATGGTAATTAGATTGTTTGGACATGTTTTTAATTTGGGTATTATTGGCGAGATGTGTATCTAAGCCGTGGAAGGTGGAGGTTTCGAGGGGACCAAAACTGTAAACTCATAGTTGCCAATATGAGGGGTTTTCGATGACTAGGTGTGAGTGTCATATTTTATATTAGAGGGATGTACTAGTCATCCCATAGGATATTTTCTGGTCATGCGGCTACACTCACAGGGACTCTTTCAGCAGGGGGAGCTAAACCCATTCGGCCCATGTGTATGGTTAAACGGCAAGGTTACACAACCCAGGTAAAAGGTTTAAATACATGCTAAACCCGGATTCCCTTTCCCCGCACTCATATATATGTATGGTTGTATGCATTATGGATGGTTTTACTTGGTTGTTTAAATGGCATTACTTAATCCTTATCTTGAGATACATGCTTACAGTCATTCTTTAACCCGTCTACTAGCGGTTGTATACCCACGCTATGTAGGAACCGGCCGTTCGACTCCTCCTACATAGTGATTGATTCAGGGACAACTTTTGGATTGAAGTAGTGAGCTTCCATCTTTCTGTAAGGTTCCATTTCATGATATGGAAATTCTTAGACATTTGTTTTTTGGATATTGGTTTTTTCCATTTTTGGGGTCATGTCCCAACCAAATATTTGTATTATTTTTCATAGAGGCTTTATGATATTTTTGGGGGTTGGTATGGGCGGGATCGGTATTGGTGTCGGCCTTGGAATTAGAATAAGATGGGAGGCTGGCATCAGTAGACATGATTTCTCACTGTTTTGTCATATTACATTTTGGGTTTGATTATCATTTTATGTTTTGATATTCTCTTTGGTTTTGTATGGTATGGATGGTTGGTTTGGTGCGGGTAGACTCGGTTGAGTCGGTCACAGTTGTGACCCTATCCTAGAGTCTTTATGAGAGCATTTATGAAATCTTGTTATGTGCTCGAAATTCACTCATCTAAGGCTGTGAAAGGTGGTTGGGTTTGGTTAAGGGAGCGATACCTGGTCCAGGTTGGACTTGGGATGCCCATTACATCTAGGTCCTGGTTTGGGTCATGAAACCTACATCTCAACTACTCAAGTAAGTTTTTGATCACAAATGCTCTTTATTTGTGAGTTGAAATTGCTAATGTGAGATAGTTAGAACTTGATTTAAGTTGAATTTTCTTGAGTGTTGCCATTTGAAACCCTAGTCTTAGTAGTTGATTTGAAAATGGGTATTGGGGAAGAACTTGAAATGTTATGTTGAAATTTTTTGGGTTTTGCCTTTTTTATGGGGTGATATTGTTGTAAAATGTAGAGGGAAGTTTGGGAATTTTTAATTAGAGTCAATTCTAAAGTTGAACTTCTATGTTACAGTGGATACGACACTCTTTACGACTCGTACCCATAAGTAACGGGGTCGTAACGAGACTCGTACCCACTGACAACATAGAAGTCTAACTGTGTGTAGACTCTGGTTTGGATATGACTCGTTTAAACGAGTCGTATCCAAACCATACGACTCGTTTAAACAAGTCATATCCAAACCACATGACTCGTACACTTACATCGTAAAAACCTAGGTAGATATCATATATTAGAGGGGTATTTCTGATCTATTTATGAGAACTGGTAAAAATAGTACCTTGTCTGTATGACTCATTAGGAGGACTCATAAACTGTCCAGTGAACAATCATCTATGCACTATTTAGCATACAACTCAGTCATACCAGTCGTACTCAGTCGATATGTCTTTTACCCTCTAGTCGTACCTTGTACAGATCATGCACAGTGACATTTATTTTCTCCTTTTTGCTTTCTTTTCTTTATTTACTTAGTAATTAATGTGTACTTTCAGGTATCATGCCTCTAAAAGGTGTTTCTTCTTCCAAACAAGTGGATAAAAATGGAAAGAAAAAGGCACAGACCTCAAATTCTGAATCCACTGAGTCATCGACTAGTAGTGGTAATGTGATTGAGTTCCCAGTAACAGGACAGGCTGACCCAATGGGTAAAAGACTTGCGAGGGGTAAGAAAGTACCAACCCCGAAGGACACACCTTTGAGGGGACCAATGAGAAAGAACCCGAGTACATCCCCTCCATGCTTACCTCCACCTTTAGAGGTGGAAGATGAAATTGAATCTAGTTCAGAGGCAGAGAGTTCAGAAAAGGCTACAAAAGAGGTCAATGTTACACCTTGATCGACAGGACCCTCTACTAGCTCTCACACTTTCACCGGTGTCCATGATTGAATAATGGGGGTACCCTGGTATGTAGGCTACATATAATGATAGACTGAGCAGACCCAGGAACTTAAAAATGAAAAGAAACCTATACCTTGAGAGGCGCTTGATTACTACTAAGAGGACAGAGTTTCTCATGTTTGAGGAAAAGTTCAGGCAGTACAAGTTTATCTAGTTGACAAGAGCACCCGACAAGTATAGTCCCGCACTAGTCTAGGAGTTTTATGCTGTGTACAAGGGAGAGTTATAGAGAAAGTATCCACAGGGTCAGCTTTGGAGAGGTGGATACCCCATTACTTTATTGTTCATTCAGGGTGTGCGGATCGATGTCTCTCCATGCACTATTGCTGAATTTTTTATGGACCAGATTATCAGCCTTCGGTAAATATTGGTGAAATGGATTACCATCTGGAAAATATAAGAAAAATTACTCGGAAGTAGATGGGGTTAGAAGAGAAGATGGGTTATTTTTGGTGGATTACTGGTTGAAATGAATCGAACAGTGAGAACGCAGTATGGGTAGTTGGTGGCTCGGGGGTTACCTCATAGAAGATAGAGAAGAATACTCTTAATTTTAAGGCCAAGGCATGGTGGATGTTGGCCCAACACAGGCTTTATCCCATCACTGTGTACAATGTACTGAGTCTAGTTCGGGTAGCTGTGATAGTCGGGTCTATGTCGGCTACGAATTTGATGTAGGAGAGTTTCTAGCTCAGGAGATGAGATATTGAGCTAAAGGGGGTGAGAAATCACTGGTGGCATACCCCTGTATGATTACACAATTGTGTTTGGATACGGGGATGTGAAAACTCCCGAGTATCGATGAAATAATAAAGGTCACAAACACTACGGACTTGGGCCTTATCAGAGACGCATCCAACCAATTGGCCAGGCAGGTGAGGCAACAAGCCGATATACTTGTTGAGATGTACAAGAGTCAGATTAAGGTTGTCGAGACTGCTGAGGCTGCAGAGACAGGTGGACAGACTGAGACCGCTGTAGGTACATCTAATACCCTACCTCCAATACAGTCTATCCCACCTAGTTGAGTGGTATGCTATTTGGGTTCACAATGATTTCACATGCCATGTGGATAGAGGTGATGATGAGATTAGGCATGTTGGAGGGAAAGGTCAGGAACATAGAAGGGAGCGTAAAGACCTGGGTTGATACTCTATTGACAAACTAGGATAGAAGGGTTCAGCAGAGACTGGATTTTTTTAAGTTTAGGATAACCCGACAGTTGAGTAGTAGTCAGACCCCAGATATTACAGAGGTCAAATCGGAGGTGACAAAGATAAATAAGATGGTCGCAGAGCTATACGATAGACCGGTTATCCCGAAGCTTGAGGTCATAAATATCATGCCTGATATCTATATTGATAACATTTGGGCTATTCCATACCCGGTAGAGGAGACTTGATGGGTAGTTGAGAAGACCGAGAGAAAAAAAGAGAGAGTGAAAAGAGAAGGTGTATAAAGAAGGATAAAATTAGGAAGGCTACGGAAGATAGCCTACAGAGTGAGAAAGACCAGTAGGTTAGGGTCCAGGAGATGGCTACTGGAGCTAGTGGGTCGAGATCGACAGTTACTAACGGTGAGAAAAGCAGTGATACATACCCGATGAGTGATATTCCATTGAGTGCACCGTCAACCACCAATGCCACTATTTATAACCCATTCCCAGTAGTTGATGGGACTCCCGATGATGATGGTGGGGCCCGCTCTGATGACCCATGTGCTGATATTGCTTGATCCAATGCCTTGAGCGCCCAAGTATGTTCTCGATCCCGTATACTTTATATTTTTAGATGCAATGGGGATAATGCATAAACTTTAAGTTGGGGTGGGGTATACCAAAGGTTTCCACATGCTATACTTTCCATATTTCTAAGCCCGTGGCCATATTCTAAAAAATTGAAGAACTAGCATGTATTGTTTATGTTTTTGTGCTTTTTTTAATTTTATTTGTTGTTTTGTGTGTTGGGTATAGCTGAAATAAGAAGAGAATTTGTGCTTGTGGTAGTAGACCTCGTTTTGAATGATTATACAGAAAAATGATCAGATTTGAAATTTTTTTGTGTTCAAAATTCATACCCTCCTAAATTTTTATGTGAAGTGTGTGATCGTGTATGTGTGGGATAACTGAGAATCTGATAATGGCATTAGGATTAGGTATAGAACAACTAGGGTGACATTTTGCATAACTGGATAAGTAGTGCCTAATAGTGTAACCCTGTGCGAGTGTGTGTGTGGTATTATTGAGTTCCCAGTGTATCAGAATCTAGAACTTGCCCAGTTGCATTTACCTAGGTCTAGGATAGTCAAGCAGGACATGATCATAGGCCATTTTTGTTGTAAGTCCACCTGAGACTAAATTCCCAAACCAAATAAATTATGAATCCCTTTGATCCAAATATTTGATCCTTAATTATCCAAATTATTTGTTTACATCGATTTCACCTGCCCATTTCTACAATGAACCTTTTTTGGCCCTGGTACTCCCTGGAATCTATGCACCTTAACTCAGGTAAATCTCCTAAGTTGGGGGTGGCTATTATAGAAATATGTAGAAAAAATAAGTGTGAAGAAAGAAGTGCGCAGGAAAAGAAGAAAAAAGGACAGGTGCGGTGAAAATAAAAGAGAACAAAAGAAAAAGAAAAAATAGATTGCAAGGAAAGAAAAATAAAAAATGTGAGAAAAGAAAATTGCACCTGGGTCATGAAATGTGCTTAAAATAAAAAAGAAGACATAAGGGTGAAAATAAAATAAAATAAAAAGATAAAGTGGTAAATAAGTGGACCTTAAAAGATGCGTAGTGTCAAAGAGGCTTAGTCACTATATAAATCCCAAAAAGATACCATATCAGCCCCTAACCTACATTACAAGATGGATAAAGTCCTTTAATGATCCCATCTCGACTGTCCAAAAACATAGGAAGAGAGCATATGGGCAAGCCTATGGTATTTTGTTACACCGGCGGTACTTATTTGTGAGAGAGCATATTTTGATATAACCCTAAAAAATTAATTGTTCTACATTGAGTGAAACAGGGATTTCTTTGATTGTGAGCGCACATGGGGTATGTTGTTAGGTTGCTAGGTTGTCCAGCGAATATGATTTGTAATGCCTAGTTGTGTGTTACTAATGTAATTCCATCATCGGATTCCTATTTGTCATGCATGTACCGTATCGTATACACAGTTGTTTCTTGAAAAGTTGAAATTAGGTAGGGGAATAAAATTGTCAAAGACTGAATTTAAAGTTCATTGCCATAGGTATATTAGGATCGTCCTTTTTAAGCATCATTTTGTTTTGTGATAGTTTGATTTCTGTTTGCCTGAGGACACACAAAAGTCTAAGTTGAGGGTGTTGATGTACCATGGAAACATAGCACTTTCGATGCTTAAAACCACAAATTTATTCCTGGACTTAAGGTTTTTTTTGGAGATATGATGTGATTTTGTTCCTATTGTAGGGGAAATAAATCGATGATAGTGTTGGGATGAAAAATGAAGAAAAATACCTATTCATACCAAGTTGTAGAAGTCCAAGAAGAAAAACCAAGTGTAGGGAAGATACGACTGGAGCATCCAATTTGTAATCAAGGATACGAGTCGTATAAAGAAGTCATACAAAGGGAAGAACCCAAGGAAGCAAATCAGAATTAAAGTTTCAAAAGAATACAAGTCGGAAGTCTAAGTACAACTCATATGATCAGATAGTAAGTAGACTAGTGTCTAAGATTAGAAAGATGGAAGTAACAGGTGGATACGAGTAAAGGCTACTAATCGTATGGTCAAGGTATGACTCATGAGCAGAAGTAGTAAGAAGAACAGAAAGATTGAAACCTGGAGGTCAAACACTAGAGAACATACGAGAGGCCTAGTATGACTCATATGAAGATGGTACGAGCAAATTAGAGAGTCGTACCATGTGCTGACATAACTTTACCTTTTCCATTTTTATTGGTATTTTCAAGTATTTTTGAGATACTATAAATATCCTAGGGTTTATCTTTTATTTGGTGACATACTTTGACAATACTTTTACATACTTTACAATTATTCTTGAGATTTGAGTTTTTATTCAATTGAAGACTTCAGATTTTATTCATCTTATTTTGTGCAATTAATTACATGCTTTCTTAATTGATAATCATGGTTTTTGTATGAACATGAGAGGCTAAATTCCTTGACTAGGGTTGTGGTAACCCAGGTGAATTAACCACGTAAGAAAAGTGGGAGATCCATTTATTCTAAAGTAATTGCATGTATCTTAATCTTCTTCATCATAATTGACCTCAAAGCTACTGTAGAAGCTTGGGGATAACCTGTATTCATAAATGTCCTCACAAGGGATTTTTTGATTGGGAAAAGAGGATCAAGACATTAATTTGAGATTCATTTCTATCTTATTATTTTTCCATCTCATCTAATCAACTCGAGACTCAAAAGGTGAGATTTGAACTGAAGTCATAGACAAGGAGAAATAAGGCAGCACCCTGAGACTCACAAGGTAAAGGGTGAGATTTATCAACATGTTCACAAGACCATTGATAATACATAGCTTGTTGACTTTATATACAGAGCAACAGAATAGGTGGGTTGAACACGAGAAACTCACAAAGTTTATAAACCATGGGGAACATAGTCCTAATGTTCGTCTTCTATTATTTACATCCCAAAGCATTTAAGTTCGGTTACTACTTACTGATTACTTTCAAATTCCCCCATTTACTTTTCTGTACCGCTCTTGGATTCCATCAAGTTAAACAATTATTCAACATTTTACCTATGGGTTTGACCACAACCTAGTTGGTTTACTATATTTGGCATCGATCATAACATACTTCTTTGGAGGTTGGTTTTGGGCGACATCATGTGCTCATAAATTAATTAGTTTTTTTCTTTGCTTAGTTGACCTCTAATACTTACTAATTACAAGTGGACTGCACTAACTCCTATTTATATTCCCTTTTGATATAGACCCCAGTATGAGTGCGACCCGCAGTGGCTTATTTATGCAAAAAGAGTAGATCAAGAGATCTGGTAAGAACTCTATCTGAAGACTTATCCCTCCTCCATTTATCTATTATGTATTTACTTGTTTTTCTGAGACATTGATGAATATTCAGATTTTAGTATTATTTTATATGCTTTTTATACTTATGATACCAAGTCTTAGGATTTAGTTGTATTTCTTTCCAATATTTTACGTTTATGATTACGGCTTGATTTTGTCTGTGAAGTCATTATATTTACTTCTTCTATAACCTATTTTGTCTTCTTATCTATTGTTCACTTTCAGATTACCAAGTCTGGATCAGGGTACATTCCATCATGGCACCAACTTATGGGTTGTGACACTTAGACACAACATTGCAACACTCTGAATTCTTAGTCCTTGAAAATTTCTAAAATTTTATCCTCACTGTCTAGACTATGACTCCTCTTATGAGTCATAGGGAGTCTTGATGAGTCTTAGAGTCCTAATTACAATACCTTGGGTTTTTGACCATTAGAAAATTTCTTGGATTTCTAATTCTTGACAAGTTACGACTAGAGGGAACAAGTCATACACTAGGTATGATTTATATGGGTTGGTCTTATGCTAACCAATGTTGGATGGTAGCCTTAATTTGGTTCCTAGAATGGATACGACTTGAGTGGTATGAGTCGTATAAGTGGATATAGATTATTTGGTTTGGTTCTTTCCTTCACTTAATCTTAGACTTGGTAACTTAACTTAGATGTGAGTACGAGTGGCTCACTATGAGCCATAATCTAGGGTATGAGTCATACCATGGACTCATATGGTGAAAAGTTTTCAAACCTCTTATGATTCTATTCTTATAGGGGAATGGGTCAAGGGTACAAGTCGTATACTTGAGTACAACTTGGTTTGGTCTAGTCGTACCTTGTACAGTGCTAGGTCTAACAGGGAGACCTTGGGTATGAGTGGTTGGTACCACTCGTAAAGGGGGTATGATGTATGGGGTAGTCGTACCCTATGACGGGATTTTTATGCAGTTTAAGTAAGGGAAATTTGGACATTTCTTCACTTAACCTAATAAGGCCCCATGACTTTGAAATCACTTGGGAGGTTATTTTCTCTATTATTCTATTCATTAACCCTTAGAAAATACTCTCTAATCCTCTCTAAAGTTCTTGGGCAAATGAAGCTAGGGTTTCATCTTAAGGATTAATTTGGGGCTTGTATTGGTGATTTCTCTCCATTATCTTCTCAATTAAGGCATGTACTCTTCCCTTATTTTTAGTTTCAACTAAAGGCATGGTTTTATACAATGTCATCATGGCATGATTTATTATATGGTTTTGGGGTTTTCAAATATGTGCTGGGGTTTTGGTTATAAAGGCTTGGTTATAGTTTTTCCCATATTCTAATTATGTTATTACATGCTTTAATGGTTGTTTTGTATAATTTCTTGCATGGGAATGGTCATTTGGTAATTGGATTTGGTTTTGGAAATACTATGCCCCGAACATGTTTGATAAAATGCCTATGATAATGCTTTTACTATATTATTGGATTTTTAAGGGAACTATTGCATGGTTTGAACTTGGTAATGGAATTCTAAAGGGATTAAATGGTTTGGAATGGTTAAATGAAATTGTTTGGTTTTAATTGAATATCCTTGAGGGGTACAATAGAATCCCCCAAGTAAACATGTTAATGGACAACTTGTGGGGTACATGGGACTCCCCCAAGCAAACATAATGGAACACTTTTGGGGTACATGGAATTCCACTAAGTTAACTTCGTAAATGGGTACACGGTAAGCCCTTTATCTTAAAAGGTTTGGCTAAGGACAATAATGCAAGATATAGTCGGTATGACAATACCACTATTAATAGACTTGGTTTATACTAAATGGAATAATGGATTGGTTAGTTAGAAATGGTTTTAATTGGGCAATAATGGTGGGGTGTGATAGCTAACCGAAGGTGGGAGTTCTATGGACAAACACTGAAAACTCATGTTTGCCGACATGAAGGGTTGGTCATGAAAACCATATATGATACTCATGGGGTACATGAGAATACTCTAAGTACACTGTACATATGTATCATGGAGAGCGAAGGGTACTTGGGAATCCCCTGCTCGTATGGTATCTCCGATTAGTATGGCTACACACATCGGGGCTCGTTTAGGGGGTTACACTGGACTCATATAGCCTGTGGGTGGTTTTAGCATAGTTAAACTAAACATACCTAGGTCAATGGTTTCAAATGCATACTAAACCCGATTTTCTTTCCTGATATTGGTATATATATGTATGTATGGTTTGTATGCATATGGTTAGTTTACTTGGATTTACAGGATTACATTATTTTATCCTTGTCCTGAGTTTGTGCTAGCTTTCAGTTTCTAACCTATCTTTGAGAGGTTGTTTCCCCATGCAATGCAGGAACCGACCATTCTACTCCTTCTACATAGTAATCAGCTTTTGGATTGAAGTGGTGAGCTACCATATTTCTGGAAGGCTCCATTTAATGTTATGGACATTTTTATATACTTCAGTTATTTTATGGATATTAGTTTTAGCTATGGTTGGGGGCATGTCCCAAATGGATATTGCTTTTCTTTTAGTTAGAGGCTTTTGTGGAACTACTATGGGTTGGTATGGGAGGGATTGGTATTGGTGTTAGACTTAGTATTGGTATTGGTATTGGGGCTGACACCGGTTGACTATATTGTTTATTGTTCCATCCTCTTTCATTTTGGTATTATATAATTATTTTTGAACTCATATGGTTATGATTTTGGATTATGGTCTGGGTTGGTATTGGTTATTCTACGGTATCGGATGGTTGGACTTGTTTGGGTGGCCACGGTCATATACCTATCCCAGAGTCTTGGATCTTACAATAACACTATCTTATTATATGTTTGGAATTCATTTGACTCAGGATACACATAAGTTGATTGGGTTGGGTAGCGAGGGGTCTCCAGTCTCGGGTGGACTTGGGATACCAATTACGACAAAGCCCTGGTTATGGTCGTGTAAATTTGGTATCAAAGCTTTAGGTTCATTGTCAATTAGAAATCCACAAAGTCGTGTCTAGTAGAGTCTCTTTTAGGGGTGTGTAGCGCTCCACATACATAAGGGAGAGACTATGAGACATTTAGGAATGTTTCACTTTTTTGGTATTCTATTTTCAATATTTGAGTCTAAGTTTTGGAATCTTCTCTAATCCTTGTCTATTCACTTTTTAAACTATGCCTTAATGATCTACAACATAAGGAAACTCTTCTGTCCTATCTGGGGATAATTTGGAGGGGACACAGGAATCCATACTCAGTCTAGGGGTCTAGTCCCTAATATTTCTGGAGTTCCACCAATTGCTACTAGTCCTTTTCAGGGTGAGGTAACGAATGCAGAATTTCATCAAACAATTCGTACTATTGCTTAGTTGATTGTTGCTAAGACTGAGCAAGATGCATCTGGTGTTTCATCTACTGAGGCCATAAGGGTTGGCTTGTTTATGAAGATGAATCCTATAAATTTTATTTAAGTAAAGGTGAAGGAGGATCCTTAGAGTTTCTTGGATAAAATGGAGAAAACATTTAGGGTGATGCAGGCCACGATGTGGAAAGGGTGAATTTTTCAGCTTATCAGCTCAAGGATATTGCGTACCAGTGGTACGAGGAGTGGGATAGGGATAGAGGTGATGTTGAGGAGTTTTCCTTATGAGAGAATGCTTTTCTGGATTGCTTCTTTCCTAAGGAGCTAAGGAAAGCGAAGTTGGAGGAGTTTGTTAATCCTAAGCAAGGAAAAATGTTTGTCAAGGAATATTCCTTGAAATTTCATTAGCTGTAAAGGTATGCTCTGGATTCGGTATTCGATATGAGGGAGAGAATGAGAAAGTTCACTTCTAGGCTATCTCAGGATTTGTTCCTTAAAAGCAAGACTGTATTTCTGATTAAGTATATAGATATTTTGAGGTTAGTTGTCCACATGCATCAGGTGGAGGAAGAAAAGAAGAAACAGGAGAAGTTTGGGGAAAGGTAGGGAAAGAAGAGTCAGTTTTAGTTCCTTCTCCAATTCCAGTGCTCTTTACCTAAACTAGTAGGGTGATAGGCGTCAGTAGGGTAGTGATAATTTTTGGGCACAGGGTGCCCAATCTCAGGAGAGTGGAGATCAGTTGGCTTATTTATGCCCTCCTTGCTGGTTCTGTGGTCGGCTTCATTGGGGATTTTGTCATGAAGAGAGGGACATATGTTTAAACTATGCCACATGCTCAAGAATTGTCTGGTTAGTAAAGGAGCTTTCAGAGTGGTCAAAGCTCTGGTTGCTTTATCTTCTGCTTCTGCACCTAGTGGTGCTGCTTCTGTGTCTACTTCTGCTTTTGGTATCAGTACTGGTTGGAATAAGTTATATTCTCTTTCATCTTGACAGGATTCTAAGGCATTACCTGATATAGTTACTAGTACATTACAACTCTTTTCTCATGACGTGTATTGTCTGCTTGATCTGAGGTCCATTTTTTTCTTATGTGATCCCATTTATGGCTGTGTGTTTTGGTTTTGATCTAGATTATTGTAGATCTATTTTCTATTTCTACCATAGTAGGTGACTCGGTTATTGCTAAGAGAGTCTATTAGAGGTGTGTGGTATCTATTGGTAATAGGAAGACTTTCATAGATTTAGTTGAACTTGATATGGTGGATTTTGATGTTATTCTGGGTATTGATTGGTTACTCTATTATTACGTGTCCTTAGATTGTTGAACCCGTAAGGTTGTCTTTAGGTTCCCTGGTGAACTAGTTATGGAGTGGAAGGTTGGTTCCCTAGCTCCTAGGGGAAGGTTTATTTCTTATCTTAGATCTCAAAGATTAATCTCCAAAGGGTGTCTTTATCAGTTGGTTTCGATTAAAGATTCTAACTCAGAAGGTCCTTTTTTTATTCTATTTTGGTGGTAAGTGAGTTTGCTAAGGTCTTTCCAGATAATCTTCCTTATGTTTCTCTGGATAGGGAGATTGAGTTTGGTATTGATTTGGTTCCAGACACTCATCCAATATTTATTCCTCTTTATAGAATGGCTCTGGCTGAGTTGACGGAACTCAAGAAGAAACTTAAGGATCTTTTGGATAAGGGGTTTATTCTTTCTAGTGTATCCCCATAAGGTGCATCAGCGTTCCTCGTGCACAAAAAGGATGGTTTTATTTGGATGTGAATTGACTATCTACAGTTGATAAGGTAATGGTTAGGAACAAGTATCCTCTTCCAATGATAGATAACGTGTTTGATCAGTTGCAAGGTGCCAAGTTTTTTTTTAAGATAGATCTTTGGTCTGGGTAACATTAGCTTAATATTTGGGAGGTGGATATCCCTAAGATGACTTTTCGCACTCGGTATGGGCACTTTGAATTCTTGGTGATGTCATTTGGCTTGACTAATGCACCGATGAATTTTATGAATTTGTGAATAGCGTTTTCAGGCAATTTTTGGATCATTTTATCATTGTGTTCATTGATGACATCTTAGTGTATTCTAAAGGTGAGGTGGATCATTCCAATCCTTCCGTGTGTTGTTACAGACCTTGAAGGAACAACAGTTGTATGCCAAGTTCTCCTAGTGTAAGTTTTGGTTAAACGCTGTGATTTTTTCGGGTCATATTATTTCTAGGAGGGGATCACGGTGGATCCAAAAAAGGTGGTTGTGGTTAAAAGGTGGCCTAGACCCATGACTCCAACCAGCATTCAGAGCTTCTTGGATTTGGCTAGATACTATAGATGGTTTGTGGAAAGATTTTTTATGATTGCTTTCCCATTGATTAAGTTGACTCAGAAGAAGGTAAAGTTTTCTTAGTCTGATGCGTGTGAAGGGTGTTTTGAGAAGCTTAAGGATAATATAACTTCGTCTTTGGTTTTGACATTGCCTAAAGGCAATGAGTGGCTTGTGTATTATTATGATGCATCTCGGGTGAAACTTGGTTGTGTTTTGATCAGCATAGAAAGGTGATTGCCTATACTTCTAGGCAGTTGAAGGTAAATAACAAAAACTATCCTACTCATGATTTGGAGTGGTTGACAGTGGTTTTTGCGTTCAAAATCTAGCAACATTATTTATATGGAGTGCACATGGACATATTTTTTTATCATAAGAGTCTACAATATGTGTTCACTCAAAAAGAGCTAAATCTCAGGCATATGAGATAGTTGGAGCTTCTCAAGGACTATGATATGAGCCTTCATTACCACCCAGGTAAAGTTAACATGGTTGCTGATGCTCTTAGCAGGTTTTTCATGGGGAATTTGTCTCATGTA
Organism: Capsicum pubescens; assembly: GCA_030864215.1. Taxonomy (NCBI): domain Eukaryota; kingdom Viridiplantae; phylum Streptophyta; class Magnoliopsida; order Solanales; family Solanaceae; genus Capsicum; species Capsicum pubescens. The sequence goes on from CM061540.1 coordinate 96,413,826, forward strand.
GAGAAAGAAATTTGGGAATTGGTGAAGGATATTCACTGCTTGTCCAATCTTGGAGTTCATCTCTTGGACTCCAAGGATGGTGGGGTAATGGTTCAGGAAGTGGTTAGGTCAACTCTTGGTGAAAAGATCAAGAAGAAGCAAGTGCTAGATCTTGTCTTGATGAAAATCAAGAGTGATGTTAGTGTGCAAAAGGTGATGGTCTTTGAGATCAATGGTGATGGTACTTTGCGGTACCAAGGGAGGTTATGCATTCTTGAAGTCGATGCTTTGCGACAAAAGTTTTTGGCTGAGGTGATGAATCACACTATGTTGTTCATCTTGGTTCGACAAAAATGTATCATGATCTCAAGGAGATGTATCGGTGGAATGGTATGAAAAGGGATGTGGCTAATTTTGTAGCCAAGTGCATGGTGTGCCAACAAGTCAAAGTTGAGCACATCAGTCCTGGTGGGTTATGTCAAGAAATTGATTTGCCCAAATGGAAATGGGAGGTAATCAATATGGATTTTGTTATCGGTCTTCCTCGATCTCGGAACCAATTTAATTCGATTTGGATCATCGTGGATAAGATGACAAAGTCTGTTCACTTCTTTCCAGTGAGGACTACCTTTTCGACAAAGGATTATGTGAAGTTGTAACTTTAGGAGATTGTGAAGCATCATAGGGTACCTATTTTGATCATCTCTGATCAGGGTACATAGTTTTCATCTCATTTCTGACTGTCTTTTCAAAAAGGATTAGGGACTAAGGTTAGTCTGAGTACTGCTTTTCATCCCCTGATGGATCTATGTAGTTTTTATCTCATATCTGGTGGTCTTTTTAGAAAGGATTGAGGACTAAGGTTTGTCTGAGTACTTCTTTTGATCGTTAGATGGATGGGCAAGCAGAGAGGACTATTCATATGTTGGAGGATATGCTTTAGGCGTGCATGATTGATTATGGTGGCAATTGGATTGAGCATCTACCTTCAGTAGAGTTTGTTTACAATAATTGCTATTATTCTAGTATAGGTATGACCCCTTTTGAGCCAGTGTATGGTAGGAGATGTAGATCTCATGTTGGTTGGTTAGAGCTTGGTGAGGCGGATATGTTCGGCTTGGATTTGTTTTATCAGGCTATGGAAAAATTGAAGGTGATTTGGGATAGGCCTAAGGCTGTCCAAGGTCGCCAAAAGTCCTATGCAGATGTAAGGCATAGAGACTTGGAGTTTAAGATGGGAGATAAGGTGTTCCTAAAGGTATCTCCCAGAAGGGAGTAGTGTGGTTTGGTAAAAAGGGAAAGCTCAGTCCCTGATTTATTGGTCCTTATACGGTTTTATAGAGGGTTGGTAATATGGCTTATGAATTGGATTTGCCTTCTAGTTTGAGCTCCGTTCATCCGGTATTTCACGTTTCCATGTTGAGGAAGTGCATTGGTAATCCTTCTTCGGTTGTTCCTTTGGAAGGATTGGGTATCTCGGATTCTCTGTCTTATAAAGAGATCCCAGTTGAGATATTAGATCGACAGGTTCATTGGTTACAGACCAATGAAGTGTCCTTGGTTAAGGTTCTATAGCGGAACCACAAAGTGGAAGAGGCTACATGGGAAGCAGAAGAGGACATGAAGTCCAAATATCTACATCTGTATTCTTCTCCTGGGATTCATGCGAAAGGTATGTGTTCTTTAACATACTTTTGTTTTCAAACTTTGTTAAAGGAAAGATTAATATCCTTACATCTTTATTTTCTAACTTGGTTAAAGGTTGGATTGATATTTGAAAATGCAAATAATTCGTGTTTTTGGTTACCCTACCTTGTCCGTTATTCGGGAACAAATGTTCCTAGTAGGGGAGACTATAACACCCTGGATTTTTTACCCTTAGAAAATTTCCTGGATTTTTGGTTGTTGGACAAGTTATGACTAGGGGGAATGAGTCATACACTGCAGTACGAGTGGTATGGGTTGGTCGTATGTTGACCAGTGTTGGATGGCGGGCTAAATTTGATTGCTCAAATGGATACAACTTGAGTGGTGCGAGTCTTATTGGTGGATATGGGTCATCTGGTTTGGTTCTTTCCATCACTTAATCTTAGACTTGGTAACTTAACTTGGATCTGAGTACGAGTGGCTCACCATGAGACGTAAGCCAGGGTACGAATCGTAGCATGGATTCGTATGGTGGACAGTGTTCAAACCTCTTGTGATTCTATTCTTCTAGGGGTACGGGTCAAGGGTACTAATCGTATACTTGGATACGACTTGGTTTGGGTGAGTCATACCTTGGACAGTGTTGGGTCCAATATGGAGGCCTTGGGTACGAGTGGTGGGTACCACTTGTATAGGGAGGTACAATTCAAATGGAGCAGTCATACCCTATGATGGGATTTTTATGCAGTTTAAGTGAGGGAAATCTGGACATTTCCCTAGTTAACCTAATAAGGACCCACAACTTTCAACTCACTTGAGAGGTTATTTGCCATATATTCTATTCATTGACACTTAGAAAACACTCTCTAATCCTCTCTAAAGTTTTTGGGCAAAGAAAGCTAGGTTTTTATCTTAAGGATTAATTTGGGGATTGTGTTGGTTATTTCTCTCCATTATCTTCTCAATTAAGGCATGTACTCTTCCCTCGTTGTTAGTTTCAACTAAATGCATCATTTTATACTATGTTATCATGGCATGGTTTATTGTATGATTTTGGGGTTTTCAAATATGTGTTGGGGTTTTGGTTAAAAATGCTTTGTTATGGTTTTTCCCATGTTTTAATTATGTTATTACATGTTTTAATGGTGGTTTTGGATAATTGGTTGCATGGGAATGGTCATATGGTAATTGGTTTTGGTTTTGGAAATACGTTGCCCCAACATATTTGATAAAATGCCTATAATAATGCTTTTACTATATTATTTGTTTTTTAATGGAACAATTGCATGGTTTGAACTTGGTAATGGAAGTATAAATGGTTTAAATGATTTGTAATGGTTAAATGGAATGGTTTGGTATTTATTGAATATCCTTGTGGGGCACAATGGAATACCCCAAGTAAACATGTTAATGGACAACTTGTGAGGTACAGGGAACTCCCCCAAGCAAACATAATGGAAAACTTGTGGGGTACATTGGATTCCCCAAGTTAACTTGGTAAATGGGTACACGAGAATCCCTTTACCGTAAAAGTTTTGTCTAAGGAAAATACTTGCAAGTTATAGTCGGTATAACGATACAATTATTAATAGCCTTGGTTAATAATAAATGGAATAATGGATTGGTTGGTTGGAAATGGTTTTAATTGGGAAATAATGGCGGGGTGTGGTAGCTAACCGTGAAGGCTGGATTCCTATGGACAAACACCAAAAAATCATGTTTGCCGATATAAGGGTTTGGTCATGGAGACCATATATGATACTTATGAGGTACACGAGAATCTTCTAAGCACACTGTACATATGTATTATGGAGAGCAAAGGGTACTTAGGAATCCCCTACTCTTATGATATCTTCGGTTCGTGCGGCTACATGCATCAGGGAACTTTTAGGGTATTATACTGGACCCATATAGCCTGTGGATGGTTGGAAAGGTTAAACTACACATACACAGGTTAATGGTTTCAAATGCATGCTAAACCCGGTTCCCTTTCTCGGCATGGTTATATATATATGTATAGTTTGTATGCATATGGTTGGTTTACTTGGTTTTATTGGATGACACTATTTTATCCTTATCCTGAGTTTATGCTAGCGTTCACCCTCTAACCCGTCTTTGGGCGGTTGTATCCCCACGCGATATAGGAACCAACCATTCTACTCTTCCTGCACAGTGATCAGATTTTGGGATCAACTTTTGGATTAAAGTGGTGACCTTCTATCTTTTTGTAAATCTCCATTTCATGTTATGGACATTTTCATAAACTTTGTTTATTTTATGGATATTGGTTTTGTTTATGGTTGGGGGTATGTCCCAATCGGATACTGGTTTTCTTTTGGTTAGAGGCTTTTGTGGAACTACTATTGGTTGGTATGGGAGGGATCGGTATTGGTGTTAGCCTTAGTATTGGTATTGGTATTGGTATTGGGGATGACACCGGTTGACTGTATTTTTGGTTGTTTCATCCTCTTTCATTTTGGGATTATAATTATTTTGGAACTCATATGGTTATGGTTTTGGATTATGGTTTGGGTTGGTATTGGTTATTGGTCGGTATCGGACGGTTGGGCTCGTTTGGGTAGTCACAGTCATATACCTATCCCAAAGTCTTGGATTTTAAAAAAATTCTATCTTGTTCTATGTTCGGAATTCATCCGACTCAAGATTTGCGTAGGTTGCTTGGGTTGGGTAACGGGGGAGGTCTCTAGTCCCTGTTGGACTTGGGATGCCCATTACGACAAGGACCTGGTTTGGGTCGTGTCACTAATCGTAGACTCACCAGTGTGTGTTGCTAAGTTTCATGTCCTGATTATGAGTGTCTCACAACGAGTCATAAAGACACTACACAAATTGCATAGTACTTATCGTAGGGTCACTAGTGTGAGGCCCAAATAGTCTGTCTTGGATACGACTTGTACCCTATGAGTCATAGGGTCACAATACGAGTTGTATGATATGAGAAATAGGGTCAACAATATGTGTGCCCCATGGCACTATTTTGACTATGACTCGTGGTAACTAGTCGTAAGATGTCTCAATGAGTTGTGATGAGACTCGTAATGACTGGCGATAAATTTTCAGCTTCTAAGTTGAGAGTACTTTTGACATTTCACACTTTACCCACTTAGAACCCACGTCCATAAAACACCTTTGGGGTATTATTTTAACGCTTTAACAAATAGAAAAATTCTCTTTACTGTCACGACCTGAACCAAGGCCTGGCCGTGACAGGTATCTTAAGTCCCACGTGGACCGGAGATCACCCCCTGCACCTAACCAAGTAAACACAACATTCCCAATGTTGGTTGAATTCCAAACATATAACAAGATAAATTCAAGAATAAATAATATTTCTATGAGCAATATCCAACAACCCAGCCGAAACAACGGACTAACACACCCAAGTCCACAGTAATCTAACAAAGCCTTCTAAATAAGAATCAAAACTTAATGTCAATAAAGTGTCGAGACATGCCCCCGTCTATAGGAAAAAACAAGTCTAAACAGTCTAAACATAAGAGACCAAAACACAAAATGCAGTCTTTCGATGTATGAAAGCTCACCACTTCAACGTCAACTCACGAACTGATCTCGAATCCTAATCACCGAGTAGGAGAAGTAGAAGTATGGCCAGTTCCTACATTGCGTGGGAATACAACATTCGAAGATAGTTGGTGGTTGGAGCGCTAGCATGTAAATCAGGGATACGGGATAACATAATGCCATGGTCAAAAATTTAAAATTCATTCAAGATTCAGTGCATATCATCCATTATATACACATTTATTTATCACATGCCGGGGTAGGAAACAAGGCTTAACATGAATTTTTAAAACCTTAGTCTGCATTGTATAGCTCAATCAACATAACATACAAGGCACCCCAAGGGATATACGGGACAAGCTCTCTCCCAACTAGTAGGGACCTAGTACATGTGGCTGCACGAACTAGAGGGTAAACATATGCACTATGGGGGACTCGAACCACCCTGCATATCAAGGTGACATGAACATCAAATCATGTAATGAGATATGGGGGACTCAAACCTCCCATCATATAATAATAATAATAATAATAGGGGGACTAGAACTACTCGATCATATAGACCCCCGCATCGGCAACTGCGATTTCCACTTTGCTCTCTTGGACCTCCACTTTCACGACTCAGCTACACAACTCTCTTTAAAGCTCAATTAAAATAATTAACACCCAAACCCATTCATTGAACCACAATACATATTTAGGCATACATTGTTGGTATCATCATATCAACTACACTTGCAACATAACATCAATATGCCGAATCAATTTCATTACTTAGGGAATTTACAACCCCTCTTTGTTCAATTATGCATTAATTTTTGAAAATTCTAATCCACAAGGATCAATTCAACATCTAAATGTGATAATTCTGGAATAGTGAAATTCCCATAGTTCTCATAACTAAAAACAACTTCAAAATATGAGGTTGGGGTCATAACTACTTTAAAATTCATAAGTTTAGGAAATATCACAATTCCCAAGTTCATTCACCATACCCATGCACCCACAAGTTCAAAAGCATAGTTAAAACATGAGTAATGCACAATAAAACAATGGAAAAACAATTAATTAACCATTTATTAAAAAAAAACAATCATGTCAAAACCCTTACTTTTAATAACATAAATAACCATGAACTTTCATGCAATAGAGATATTTAGTTTAAGGGTAGAGTCACATGCTGAAATATCAAATTTCACAGAGAGAACTTTACTCTAGAGCCCTTAGATGACCACTTAATGAAACCCTAACTAGACTTGCTTCAGAGAATTCACAAAGCCTTTTGAAGTGTTTGAGAAGTTAATTAGATTAGTTTTTGAGTGCTAATGACACCCTAAGGAGGTTAAAAGACGTGGGTTTCAATTTGTCTTTGAGGGGGAATTTCCAGAATGCCCTTAGCTTTAAAGCTAAAAAAGTGTCGCCCTTTGACTACGGGTCAACCATTGACTCGTAGCCACACCTTATGACTCGTCACCACTAGTCGTAACCAAGGAAGGTCCACCAAGGCACCCTACACTACTTACTTTACGACTCACTGACCTGACTCTTAATAGGACCCTAGACTCATAGGGTCCATTCGTAGTCTACACAGAACCTAAATTAGGGCATACACTAGACACCCTACGATTACACCTAACGACTCATAAAAAATCCTTACGGCTCTTAGTGATCCACTCATACTCAGAGTAAAATATAGCCACAATATTACTTATTTGATTACGACTCATCCCAACGACCCGTTAAGGCACCCTACAACTCAGATGGTCCAGTAGTATCTAGGGCAGTGAGTTCAAAACTTCAGGAATTTTTCAAGGACCAAAAACCTGGGGCATTACATACTCCCCCCCTTTAGGATCATTCATCCTCGAATGATAGGACAAGGCATACGCTAGCACGATTTAACACAAGGTCCTCCCACCATTACCTTAATAAAGATAGCAAAAAAGATACCATGGAAATCCCAATTTCCTTCAACAAAGACAGAAAACAAAATATTGAGGTATACACATACCTCAAACACGATTGTCTGAATCAAGGAACAAGAATGGATACTTGGACTTCATGTCTTCCTCTTCTTCCTTATTAGCTTCCTCAATTGTTTGGCTCCACCAAAGGACCTTTACTGAAGTCGTATCCTTTATCCTCAACTGACAGACTTGACGATCTAAGGTTTCCATCGGAACTTCCTTATAAGAAAAGGAATCTGTAATACCTACCTTTACAAAGGAACAACCATCAACGTATCACCCACGCACTTTCTCAACATTGACATATGATACACCGGGTGAACGAAGTACAAATCAAAAGGCAACTCCAATTCATAAGAAACATTATCAACCCTCTTCACAACCAAGTATGGGCCAACATATCAGGGATGGAGTTTCCTTTTATTCCCAAACCAGATCACTCCCTTCCCGGGAGACACCTTTAGGAAAAGCCAATCTCCCATATTAAATTCCAATTCTTTTTTCCTCACGTTCATATAGGTCTTCTGGCGACTTTAGGCAGTATTAGGCTTATCCCAAATCACCTTAACCTTTTCCATCTCCTAGTGAACCAAATCCGATCCAAATATCTCAGTCTCACCAACTTCAAACCACCCGATAGGAGATCTACATCTCCTACCATAAAAGGCCTCAAAAGGAGCCATACCAATGCTAGAGTGATAACTATTGTTACAAGCAAACTCTATGAGTGGAAAGTGGTTAACCCATCTACCACAATATTTGATTATACAATCCCAAAGTATATCTTCTAAAGCCTGAATAGTCCTTTTTGCCTGACCATCCGTATTCAGGTAGAAAGTGGTGCTAAGGGTCAGCTTAGTCCCTAAACCCCTCTAATGACCTCCAAAAGTGAGATAAGAATTGAGTACCTCGATCATAAATAATGGAAACTGGTGTACCATATAACTTCACGGTCTTGTCAATGAATAACTTAGCATAATCCTCAAATGTGAAATTAGTTCTCATTGGCAAGAAGTGAGTAAACTTAGTCATCCTATCCAAGATGACCCAGATCGAATCAAACTACTGGAGAGACCGGGGAAGACCAATGAAAAATTCCAAATTAATTATCTCTCATTTCCACACCAGTAATTCAATTTTTTGAGATAACCCTCCAGGCCTTAAGTGTTCCACCTTCACTTGCTGACACACTATGCACTTAGCCACAAATTTGGCTACAACCCACTTCATATTATCCTACCAATAAAATTCCTTAAGATTATGATACATCTTTGTTGAACCTAAATAAATTGTATACCTCAACTCATGGGCCTCAGCCAAAATCCTACCTTGTAAACCATCAACATCGAGAAAAAATAACCTCTCTTGGTACCTCAAGATACCATCATCTCCAATCTTGAAAATAATTACTATTTGTTTTTCAAAATCATTCTTGATTTGCATCAAGATAGGATCTGTCTTTTGCTTTTGTTTCACCTCAGCTCCAAATATCTAGAAGCATAAGAAACCACCTTCCTATGATGCATCAATACACAACCAACTCTTACCCGAGATGAATCACAATATACCATGAAACCTTCAGTACTCTCGGGCATGGTCAAGATCAGAGCCAAAGTTAATTTTTTCTTCAACTTTGTGAAACTGCCCTCACAAGTATCCGACCACAAGAACTTCACCATCTTCTGAGTCAACTTGGTTAAAGGGCCAGTAATAAAAGAGAAGCTCTCCTCAAACCTTCTATAATAACCAGCTAAACCCATAAAACTCCAAGTATCAGTTGGAGTCGTAGGCTGATGTGTTATTGAATCACGAAACTTTCTATGCTGAAAACCAAGAATTTATACATGTACTTAGGTTATTTTAGTAGATATGATGCACTTTTGTGTTTCTTGCAGGTAAAAAGGGTCTACAAGAGTGTTGGACTAAATTTGGAATAAAAATACCTAAAAAGAGCAAGACTGATCAAGGTACGAGTTACCTCGTGAGTCGTTGACACACTATACGACTCGTAGGCTAAATCATAAGCACACCAGAACCTAATGCCAAACTAAGAATCTAAGTATAGAGAAGATATGACTCAAGCATCCAAGTTGTAAGCAAGGATACGAGTCATATGAAAAAGTCATAATCATAATAGATTCTAAAGCTACCTTTAAAAGTTAAAGTCTCATAATTATACAATTTAGAAGTCTGAGTACGACTCGTATAGCAAAATCGTACATAGACTGGTGTTCAAAGCTTGGAAAGAAAAAAGTCCTAGGTGGATACGAGTGAAGAACATGAGTTGTTTGGTCAAGATACGACTCTTAAGATGAATTCATTTGAATAACAAAAAGTGGACGCCTTAGGAGGTCAGACACTGGAATGGATACGAGAAGACATGGTACATTTGTATAATACAGGCATGAATTAAAGAACGAGTCGTAACGAGTGATGACATAACTTGTATTTTTATTTGTCCTCTTCATTGATAATCATGGATTTTTGTATGAACATGAGTGTCTAATCTCCTTGACTAGGGTTGTGGGAACCCTGGTCAATTAGCTTCATAGAGAAAGTGTGATATTAATCTATTATAGGATTTATGCATGTATCTTAATCTTCTTTGAGATAATTAATCTGCGAGCTACTACAGAAGCTTGAAATAGCCTGTATTTGAATTCATCCTTACAAGGGAGATTTTGATTAGGAAAAGAAGATTAGGATAATGATTTGGGATTCACCTACATCTTATAGTCCCTGCCATATCATCTAATCACTTGATCTTACAAGATGATAGTGAACTAAGATCATAACAAAGAGAAATAAGGCGATGCCCTGAGATTGAATCAGTAGAGGGTGAGATTTATCTTCTCATTCACAAGATGACTGATAATACATATCTTGTAGATTTTACATGCAGAACAACAAAATAGGTGGGTTGAACACAAGAAATTTACAGAGGTAAGAAACTAGAGGGACCATAAGCCTAGTGTTCGTCTTCTATTGTTTACTACTTAAAAGCACTAAAGTTTTGGTTACTACCTGCAATTGATACAAAAATCTCCCTATTTACTTTCTTGTACTGCTCGTTGATTACATCAAGTCAACCAATTGTTCAGCATCTTCCTTTTAGATTTGACCCCAACATTGTTGGTTTATTATATTTACAGTCGACCACAATATACTTCTATTGGAGTTAGTTTTGGGGGACATCAAATTTTGGCACCATTGTCGGGGAAGACAGTTTGAGTAGTTAATTGAATTGGTGAAGTTCGCTGATTTTATTTTCTATTTTTTAATTTGGCATACACTGGTGTATGTCAAACACAAGGAGAAGTGGAAATCCCTTACTCCCATTCGATCTATATCCATAAAGAATTCTTCAAACACTATGAAGAATGGCGGAACAAGTTTGTGATGGTGTTCCTACTAGAGGTCAAGACCCTCCACCTGTTGATCCAAATGCGGCAATCCTGCTTAATACACTTAATCCATAGAATATTATAGATATATAGATGTAATAACTTCTAGAGCGAGAGAGATGAGAAGCTGAAGAGGCTAGGTTAGCTGAAGAGGTTTGGAGAGCTCAAAATAGAGAACTTGTCAGGTCGAGACAAGTAGGTGATAAAGTTCAGAGATGCAGAGTTCCAATGATCCCTGCATATCAGCCTCTACAACCATTTAAGGAAGACGATGAGAATATGAGATATATTTAACCGACTGAGACAGGAGCAATCATTACCCCACCACTAACCCCCAATATGAAGTTTGGCATTACTAGTGCTATGATCCAGCTGTTGAACTTAAAGGGTGTCTTTTCAGGAGTAGTAACTAATGATGCAAATCTGTACCTTGCTAAATTTACTGGGATCTGCACATCTTATACCATTTTGGGGGTAGAACAAGAGGTTCCATCGCTAGGGGAACTTTCAAGAGGTTCCATCGCTTCTTGGCATGATTTAAGAAAATAGGTTTTTAGTAGGTTTTCCCTCTCGTAAGGATGTTATAGTTGAAAGATGAAATTTATAATTTCAGACAGTTACCTACAGAATCCTTGTATGAGGCGTGATTTAGATTCAAGAAAAAGCTGAGTATGGTACCTAATCATAAAATTAGAGGGTCAAATTTGCTAGAAATCTTCTACAGATCACTAAATATTAGTTCAAGAGAAATGGCGGATACTATTTCAGGAGGTGCATTTATGCGACTTCAGTGGGATTATTGCAAGAGATGCGATATGATATTTCAGTAACCAATAGAGGGTGGCATACTAGATATGCTGATCATGGTGCAGATGCATATGATATTAGAGTTGCTAATACTTATGGAGTAGGTCATAATATGGTAGTAGAGGAGGTTTCTCAACTTTTGATGGATATTGGGCTTCTTACTAAGAAATTTACGGCAATAAATGTTGAGAAAGTAAATATAGTAGGGACTCAGGAATCTACTTCAAAAACTTTTGAGATTGAATTTGAAGAGGAAGCAAAGTATCTTGATCGTAGTCTGGCAGATTTTTGAGCATAAGGGAAAAGAAATTAAGGTTGGAACTATTATAATGATAGATACAGAGATAGAAGTAAAAAAAAGATGGTGATTGGCATCGGAAAGATGACTATAAGGAGAATAGTGATAAGTATGTTCCACCTAGACGTCGTGATTCAGAATCCAGAATAGAGGCACTTTTATCAAAGTTAGTCAAAGGACAAGAAAGTCAGGAAAGTTATCTTAAGGATATTAAGGCAGATCTTTCGGGGCTAAATAAGAAAGATAAATCACGTGTTAAAGCAATCAAATAGTTGGAGCAATAATTCGTTCATATGTCAGCCACAGTGAATTAGAGGCAGCCGAGCACTCTCTCTAGTAATACAATTTAGAATCCAAAGAATAGTGCTCATTGCCATGCCATTATCACTTGAAGTGGTAAAACCACCATAGCCCAACATGTTCCCACTGTATATAAGCAAAAAAATAATTATGATCCTGTTGATGCTAAGCAGTATTAAAGAGGACAAAGAAAAATACAAGGTTGAGAAGCCTGTGCTGAAGCCTATTCCAAGACCTCCTCCTTTCTTTCCTCAAAGGCTGGAAAAGTAACAAGAAAAAAGTATCAAAATTTTTTATCTATGTTAAGAGAGTTGTCAGTCAACATACCACTTGTTGAGGCATTGGAGGAAATGCCAGGATATGGAAAATTCATAAAAAATTTAATCACCAAGAAAAGGTCAGTGAGTTATGAGCTAGTCAACAATATTCATCATTGAAGTGTTGTAGTTACTAGATAATTGGTAGAGAAGAAGGAGGATCCTGACGCTTTCACTGTTCCTTACGCTATCGGATCTTTCAACTTCACTAAAGCATTATGTAATTTAAATGATAGGATCAACCTCATGCCCTTTGTAGTATTCAAATAGTTGGGGTACTGGGGCATAGGACAGTGAAAAAGCAATTGATATTCTATATGACGTACTGGTGAAGGTGGCTTCTTTTATTTTTCCTACTAATTTTGTGATCTTGGACTGCGAAGTGGACTTTTGTAACGACCCAATTTTTTAGAATCGGAATGTCACACGGTGCTCATGATCCTGAAGGACCACAAGCTAACACTCTACTGATATTGTACCTGAATACTGTATAATTTAGATAATAAATACAGAAACTGGACATAAGGTTCAAAACATCTAAAAATACTCAAAAATTGAAAACTGAATATTGATACATCTATCTGAAAAGCCTCTAAACTGACTAAACTGTGGAGTTGATGGGACATGTCCCCAACTAACTTCGTCTACTAAAAATAAATTAAGTCTGATATGATAATAATAAAAATAAGGATCATCCTCGACTGAAGAGGACTCACTGTTATGTCTACTGCTGCTGACTAGGACTGAGCTGCTAAGGGTACTCTGGATCTCGTGCCTTCGAACCTATGGTGTCAAATAAAACACCATAGCGCAAATGCATCAGTACGGGAATAAACCGAGTATGAAGATGAGGTAAGGCTAAATGTAAGGGCTTATGCATGAACAATTACTTAACTAAATAATCATGAGAGTATTGAATGAGAACACATGCATGAATGAATAATTCATAACTAAAATCATCGTGACTCAAAATACTGAAACTCGGATACCGCCTTACTGTCATCTGAACTCACTACTAATACTGAGATACTGAACAACTGAATCTTTTAATATTGATAATTGAGTACTGGAGTTGAGATCAGTCTTATCTAGCGAGTGATATTCAAAACTGATGATACTGAAACTGATTAACTGAATCTACTCATATTAAAGACTAAATTCTGAGCTTTCTACTCTCGACAGACTGCATCGGATATCAAACCTCTCTAACGGATGATTCCAGAATCTACTATCAATGATAGGAAAAGATTATATCTGAGATCAAACCTATCTAGTGGAAGATCTCTGAATCTAATAATAAGTATACTCAACTGAATCTGAGACTGAGATCAAGACTATCTAGCGGGTGATCTCTGGATCTGATAATGAGATTACTCAACTGAATCTGAGATTGAGATCAAACCTATCTAGAGGGTGATCTCTAGATCTGATAATGAGATTACTTAATAACTTTATGTGGGACCATGCCTATCTAGTGGGTGGTCCATGAGTCAATAGAACTATTTGAGTTTCTTACTAAGATAGATGACTGTATCTAACAGTCATGATTTCTGAGTTCTACTATAAAGATTGATACTGAGACTACAACTATGGGAGTTCTCACTTAACTGACATGCCTCAAATCTAAACTGGTGGGGTCCAACCTATAACCCCAGTTGGAAGGGTGTCAATACCATGCCACGGGTAAGTACCTCTCTGGTCAAGCATCTCTAATGGGTGACCCTTACAGGAAGTCAAGCCTAAGGCAGTATAATAGTCAAGCCTATCTAGCAGGTGATGAGCCTTTTCTAACGGGTGACTCCTACATCCTACGCTGGCTACGCAATTTTGGAGTTCAGGGATTTCTCCTAACGACTCTGCCTCTCTAACGGGGAGCCTCCATCCCTGCACTCTCTCGGTGCTAGCTCCTACTCCCAACTAAAAGACTCTGAACTGATTCTTAACATAAACTAAATTGAATCTGATACTGATCATATTTCTCGACTGATCTGACTAAGTTAAGATGAATTTACTTGGTTTCATATCTAACAAAATGCTACTGAATCTTGTTATCTAACTATATGATACTGAGTTTCAAACTGAGCACTTGAATACTACTAGGTATAGATGAGTACTAAATTGAGGATAGAATACTAGTGATACTGAGATTATTGAGATTTCTGAGATTTCCTAAGTTCTGTATCTGTCTGAGAGTACAAAGTGCTATAAATCACTGAGTTTTGAGAGTCGTGGCTTAACCGAGATTATCAAGGAAACTAACACGGGCTCTAGACTACAGCTAATTTATCGGGTATAAATACCCCCAGGACTCGATAACATAAAAGTAAAACATAACCATTCTTGAATAATCAATACCATGGAGATTCATTCACCATCACAACCACTAAAGCATCTCTTCAAGTATTTAGAAATCATAAATATGTACTAGTAGAGGGAGACGTGTTATTGGCTCATACTCTATTCAACAAGGTCTTACATCAAACACTCAGCATGTATTAAAGTCTTAGCATGTATCGAAGAGAGCATAATTGGGGAATTTCATGCTATCATGTCATAATTCATTCACTAAGGCTTTTCAACAAACACTTGGCATGCATGGGCTTGCACACAATTGGGGATTTCTAGTCAACATGCTATAATGGCTCTAATTTCTTCACATAAGCATTTTATCAAACATATGGGGAGCATACTTTGCTTATTCAACAATTTATACACTTAATTGACATGAACATATCACTTAACAAGCAACTTGAAGAGGGTTCATTATGAACATCACATACTAGGGTCAAAGCTTGAAACCTCATAAACAAAACATGAATTAGAAACTCAATAATAGTATGAACTCCAATTTCAATTCACATGAATCATGAAAACTCATAAACATAAGATCTTTGAAATTTAGAAAAGGGTTCTTGAGCTTCTTGGATGAAAGGGACCCAAGAATCAACATCTACATACCTTAGAGAAACTCTTTTTTGAAAGCTCTTGGAGAGATTCTTTATTTCTCTTGAATAAAAAGAGAGGGTTTTGATTTTGTAAAAACCCTAGCTCTTGTTCTTGAACAACTTTGAGAGAAAACTAGTATTTTTAGGTTAAAATGAGGCCAAATCCCGTGTTAAGGAGTATATATAGGGGTAGAAAAATGACCATTTTCTTCTCTAGAATTAAACTGGAAAATCCCAATTTTACATGCTGGCACGACGCGGTGGAATTGCACCAACATACTGGAAATTGGACAATCGGGAAACTTCTTGATGGCGTGACGCGGTGGAAATTGCGTTTCCACCTTGGTTGCGAACTGGAAAGGCACCATGATGCGGTGGAATTGCGTTGGTGTACTGGAAATTGACAACTCTGAAATTAAGCCTTGGCACGATGTGCCATAATTGTGGAGGCTCACTGGATTTTGACGATTGCCATTTTGGCTGGCTCCGTGACGCGCTAAAGTACCAGGTGGTACACTGTCTTACTAAAATGGCTCTAACTCTTTGCCCGAGTGTCGGATTTGGGTGAATTTGGTATCGACGGAAAGGTTATTCAATTCTCTACATGACAAAATGTCGATATTAGGGAAATTCTACATGGTTTAAAATACTTCTTACTTGGTAAGATACTTCTCAACCTTTTAGGGTCGGATTAACACTTTACTTAACATGCTCTAAGGCTCAGACTATGAGAAAATTTTATGGGGTCTTACAACTTTAAAATACTACTTATTTTGGAAAGACCAATCTTAGCTACAGGTAGGATGTTGATTGATTTGGAGAGAGGACATCTGATGTTAAAACTTAATGATAATTAAGTGACATTGAATGTATGCAGACCTCTGAAGTAGACTAATAAGTTGAGAGTGCTATCAGTGATTAGGTGTATGATGATGAGATAAATTCATTCCATGATATTGATGTAGTTACTCTTTGGGATGATGATTTTTATGTTGTTATTCTTATTGAAGAGAATTTAGGTGTTGAAGCTTTTCAACCATGATCATGAACTTTGATAGTGATGGCATTAAAGAGTATGAAGAGATTGTATGCGCAAATGATTTGATACTTTGCATTGAAGAGATTGAATAATACTTTGCATGTTATTATTGCAAATTATTTGATATAGTCAAAAGTAAAAGAATTATTATCAGTATTATAGAGATTTAAGAGGGCCATAGGTTGGTCCATTACAGATATTATGGGTATTTTGCCTGGTTTGTGTACTTATAAAATTCAACTTTAGTCGGATTGCATTCCAAATATAGAGAATCGGTGTTGACTCAATCCTCCTATGCAGTAGGTGGTGAAGAAAGAGATAATTAAGTGTTTAGATGCTGGTGTAGTGAATCCTATTGCTGATAGTAAGTGGATCAGCTCGGTATAATGTGTGACGAAGAAAGGCGGTATTACTATTATGCCTAATGAGAAGAATGATCTAGTGCTAATAAGACCAGTCACAAGATGGAGGGTATGCATGGACCTTAGCATTTAGACGAATGCCATTCAAGTTATGTAACGCTCCAGCCAGATTTCAGAAATATATGATGTCAATTTTCTCAAACATGGTAGAAGATGCCATCAAAGTATTTATGGATGATTTTTTAGTCATTGGTGATTTATTTGATGACTGCTTAGTTCACTTAGTGAATGCTCTTAAGATATGTGAAGAATGCAACTTGGTGTTTAATCGGGAAAAGTGCCATTTTATGGTCAAAGAAGGATTTATGCTTGGGTACAAAATATCAAAAGAGGGTATTGAGGTAGATAGAGCTAAAATTGAAGTGATTGAGAAATTACCTCCACCAATTTTGGTGAAGGCTGTTCATAGGTTTTTGGGACATGCTGGGTTTTATAGGCGTTTCATCAAGGACTTCTCCAAGATAGCCAACCCTTTTTGTAGGCATCTTGAGAAAGAGGTGGAATTTGAGTTTACAAAAGCATGCTTGAAGACTTTTGAGCATTTGAAAGAGAATTTGATGACTACTCCTATCATTGTATCTCTAGACTGGTCCTTTCCTTTTAAAATTATGTGTGACATAAGTGGTTTGTCCTTAGGGGCTATACTAGTCCAATAGAAAGAAAAGATCTTGTATCCCATTTACTATGCTTGCAAGGCACTCAATCCTGCTCAAAAGAACTATAACATGATGAAACAAGAGTTGTTGGCAGTGGTTTTTGCCTTTGAGAAGTTTAGATCTTATTTCATTGGGACAAAGGTGATTGTGCATACTGATCATGCAGCATTACGATACTTGATGGACAAAAAAGATGCAAAGCCTAGACTGATTAAGTGGGTGCTATTGCTGCAAGAATTTGATTTTGAGGTCAAGGATAGAAAAGGCACTGAGAGTTAAGTTACGGATCAATTGTCTAGACTAGAGGAGGAAGCTACGTAGAATGTTGAAGAAGGGATTGAGATTAATGATAGTATTCCAGATGAGCAGATATTAGAAGTTTCCCAAGAGATAACTCCATGGTTTGAAGGCTATGCAAATTATCTAGCCAGTAATCTAGTTCCAGAAGATGTTTCCTTTCAGCAGAGAAAGAAGTTTATGCATGAGGTAAGAAAATTTTTTGGGATGAGCCTTATTTATTCAAAATTTATGCAAATGGAATTATTCATAGATGCATACCTGAGGTGGATATGATGAGTATACTTGATTCTTATCATTCTTTGCCAGTTGAGGGTCATAATTGAGAAACTTGCACAACCCACAAAATCTTGCAATATGGATATTATTGGCTAACAATCTATAAATATGCATATGATTTTACTTCCGCTTATGACCAGTGTCAACGACAAAGTAATATCTCTAGACGCCATGAACTTTCTATGACTCCTATCTTAGAATTGGAATTGTTTGATGTATGGGGTATAGATTTTATGGGGCCTTTTATGAGTTCCTTTGGCATGAAGTATATACTAGTGGATGAAGATTATGTCTCTAAATGGGTGGAGACATTTGCCCTTCCCAATAATGAAGCATGTAGTGTCACTGCTTTCCTAAAAAACACATATTTTCTCCATTTGGCAAACCATGTGCTATCATTAGTGATGGTGGGTCACATTTTTGTAATTGCTTATTCAAAGGTCTGCTTGAGAAGTATGGAGTGAAACACAAGGTAGCAAATCTTATTGTCCGTAGACTAGGGGACAAGTTGAGGTGTCCAATAGAGAAATTAAGTCCATCTTGGTGAAAACAGTGAATGTCAATAGGACTGATTGGTCACAAAAGTTAGATGATGCTTTATGGGCTTATCGGACAACATTCAAGACTCTAATTGGTTCATCACCATATTAGCTAGTGTATGGAAAGTCTTGTCACTTGCCTATTAAGCTTGAACATAAAGCACTTTGGGCCTTAAAAAAGCTAAACTTTGAGTGGCAAGATGCAACCAAATCAAGTTTGAACAATATGAATGACTTAGATGAATTTCGACTTTGGGCATATGAAAATTCTGCACTTTATAAGGAAAATATGAAGTTGGATCATGATTGAAAAATTGAGAAAAGAATTTTCAAGAAAGGTGACCAGGTATTGCTCTACAACTCAAGGCTTCACTTGTTTCCAAGTAAGTTGAAGTCTAGATAGTATGGTCCCTTTATTGTGCTTAGAGTATTTCCATATGGTGATTTGGAATTGAAGAGGGATGGTGAAGCTCCATTCAAGGTGAATGGTCAAAGAGTAAATAACTATATGGGTAACACTAAGGAAATTGATGTAATTTTTAAAATGACCTTGGTGAATCCTGCGTAACCAAGGAAATCATGTCATGCCTCGACGTTAAATCAAGCGCTGCATGGGAGGAAACCCATGAGGCTAGTTGGGGAAATTTGAGCACTTTTTACTAGTGCGGACTACCTTCTCGGTGGAGGATTATGCAATGTTGTATCTTCAGGAGATAGTGAAGCTGCATGGGGTTCCTATTTTGATCATTTTTTATCGTAGCACATAGTTTACATCTCACTTCTGAAGGTCTCTTTAGAAAAGGTTGGGGACTAAGGTTAGTCTGAGTACTGCTTTCCACCCATAGACGGATGGGTAAGCGGGGAGAACTATTCAGACATTGTAGGATATGCTTTGGGCTTGTTTGATTGATTATGGTGGCAGTGGAGTTTGGTTACAATAATAGCTATTATTCTAGTATTGATAGGGCCTCTTTTGAGGAATTTTATGGTACGAGGTGTAGGTCTTCTATTGGTTGGTTTGATCTTGGTGAGGCGAACATATTTGGTCCCGACTTGGTTTACTAGGCTATGGAGAAGGTGAAGGTGATTAGGGAGAGGCTTAAGTCTTCCCAAAGTCGCCAAAATTCCTATACGGATGTTAGGCATAGAGACTTGGAGTTTGAGGTTGGGGATATGATCTTCTTCAAGGTATCTCCCATGAAAAGGGTAGTGCGGTTTGGTAAGAAAGGGAAGCTCAGTCCCCGATATGTTGTTCCTTATGAGATTTTGCAGAAAATTTATAATGTTTCTTATGAGTTAGAGTTTCCTTGTAGCTTAAGCTTGGTTCATCCGATCTTTCATGTTTCCATATTGAGGAAGTGTATTGGTGATCCTTCTTTAGTTGTGCCTTCAGAAGGATTGGATATCTCAAACTCTCTGTCTTATGAAGAGGTCCAGTTAAGATCTTGGATAGGTAGATTTATTGGTTATAGACCAAGTATGTATCTTTGATTAAGGTTCTTTGGCAGAACCATAAGGTAGAAGAAACTACATAGAAAATGGAAAAGGACATGAAGTCTAAATATCCGCATTTGTTTTTTGCTCATGGGATTTATGCGGAAGGTATGTGTCTTCAACACATCTTTATTTTAAGTGTTTGTTAAAGAAAAGATTAATATCCTTTCCTTTTTGTTTTCGAACTTTGTTAAAGATTGGAAATATATTTTATAATGTAAAATATATTTGGGGATGAATGTTCCTAGTGGGGGATACTGAAACACCTTGGCTTTTGTACCTCAGAAAACCTCCTGGAATTCTAGTCTCTGGACCCAATACAACTCAAGGGTACGAGTCGTATATTGGTGTACGGATCGTAAGGTCCAATCATATGCTGACTAGAGTTGGTTGGTGGAATGGATTTTGGTTACTAGAATGGATACAAAATATGGGTACGAGTCATATTAGTGGTTACGGATCATTTGGTTCCTTAACTTAATCTTAGACTTGGTTACTTAAGTTGGATCTGAGTATGAGTGGCTCACTGTGAGCTGTAAGCCAGAGTACGAGTCATACCCAGGACTCGTATGGTGGACAATGTCTAAATCTTCCTAGAATTTAAATCTGCCAAGGGTAAGAATGAAGGGTACGGATCGTATGCTTTGGATACAACTTGGGTGGATGAGTCGTATGTCGTATAGTTGAGAGTACCACTCGTATTAGCATAGTATGACACGTGAGGGTCAGTCGTACCCCTGTGATGGGATTTTTGTGCAACTTAAGTGGGGGTATTTTGGGTCTTTTCCCACTTATCCTAATAAGGTCACACAACTTCTAACCTACCTGGTTGGTTATTTACCCTATTATTCCATTCATTAACACTTAGAAACTCTTCTAAACACTCTATAATTCTCTCAAAAAACTTATGGGCAAAGGATGTTATGGTTCAACTAGAGGATTGATTGGGGGATTATCTTGGTGATTTATTTCCATCATCATCTTGGTTTAAGGCATGTTCACTCCCCTGATTGTTAATTCTATCTAAAAGCATAGTTTTATGAATGTTTTTATGATTTCATTGATGGTATGACTTTGGTTTTCAAATATGAACTGGGGGTTTCGATATTAAATGGTTAGTTATGGTTTTCCATATTTTTAATTATGCTTTTATATGTATTAATAGTGGTTTTGGATAATTGGATTGTATGGGAATGGTTTAGTGGTAATTGGAATTGGTTTTGCTCATATTATTCCCCCAAAGTGTTTGACAAAATGCTTATAAAGATATGTTTATTGCATTGACTACTTTTAATGGAACTCTTGCATTTTTAAAAACTTGGTAAAGGAATTATGCATGGTTTAAATGGTTTTGAATGGTAAATGGCTAATGGTTATGCTTATGGGGCACATAGAAGCCCCCAAGTAGTTTAATATGGTAAATGGAAGGGCACTTGAAAGTCCCCTTAAACCTATATATGATTGGCTATGGATAATACTTGCAAGTAAGGATTGGTATGAGGACACCAATAATAATGGCCTTAGTTAGTAATTGGTTAATGGTAAGGATTGGTATGAGGATACCAATAATAATGGCCTTGGTTAATAATTGGTTAATGGTTTGGTTGTTTGGAAAATGGTTTTAATTTAGCAATAATGGTAGGCTGTGTAGCAAATCCATGAAATGTGGAGGTCCTGGGGGACCAAAACTGGAAACTCATATTTGTTGATGTGAGGTTGGTCTTGGTGACTGTTTGCATGATATCACTCTATATTTTGGGGGATGTACTAGTCATCTCTAGTTTTATTCCCTGGTCGTGTGGCTTCAAGCACTGGGGAGATTTCTGTAAGGGTAGCTAAACCTATATAGCCCATGGGTGGTTTAGGATGACAAAGTTACACAACCTAGGTAAAGGTTTTAAAGGCATGCTAAACTCGTTCCCTTTCCCGGCATGGATATATATATACATGCGTGTGTGTATGTGTGTGTGTGTGTGGTTTTATGCATATGGATTATTTTACTTGGTTTTATAAATGACATTATTTTATTCTTATCCTGAGATCATGCTACCATTCACTCGCTAACCCGTCTACTAGCGCTTATATACCCACGCTATGTAGGAACCGGCTGTTCTACTCCTAATACGTAGTGAATGACTTGGGGATCAACATTTGGACTGAAGTGGTGAGCTTCCATCCTTTCAGAATGCTCCATTTCATGTTATGGATACTTTTAGAATTTTGATTTTATTTTGGATATTGGTTTTGGTTGTGGTTGGGGGCATGTCCCAACAAGATTTTATTACTTTTTTGGTTAGAGACTTTGTGGTACTTTTATGGGTTGGAATGAGCGGGATCGGTAATTGTGTCACCCATGGCATTGGAATAAATTGAAGGGATGATATCATTGGACGACATTGTTCGTTGTTCCATTGTATTTCATTTTGGGATTAATTATATTATGTTTTGGGAATATCTTTGGTTAGGACTGGTTTAAAACCTTTGTTTTGGTATGGGATGGTTGGACTCAGTTGGGTCAGTCATGGTTGTGATTTTATCTCAGAGTATTCATGTGAGCTTTTACACTATCTTGTTAAATGCTTAAAATTTTAGCTAAATTAGGGAAGGCGGCTGGAGGTTGGATTGGGTAATGGGGATGGTCTCCGATCCCGATCAGAATGGGACGCCCATTACGACAAGGATCCCGGTCGGGTCAGAACTGTACGATTGATCAGTGGTTTTAGAGTTCGTAATTGAGACGGTGATGCCCACGATTCATGTTTGTAATATTTGGGCAATCCCAGACCTAATAGTAGAGACTAGAGAAGAAAAATAAGAGAGAAAAAAAAGAAAGTGTGAAGAGAAAGAGGCTGAGAAGAAGGCCAGGGCAGAAAGTATACAGGATGAGCAGGACCGAGAGACACGGGTCTGTAAGATAGCTGGTGGAGCTGATGGTTCGAGACCACCCATAGTTGTTGTTGAGGGGGATAGGGTAGTGCCCCCGACTATTGTTGTTGTTTTAGTCCCAGTGGATGGGATGAGAGCTGAGGAGAGTGGGACCCGATTTAAGGGCCCACATGCTGATGATGTTAAGCCGGTGCCTTGAACACCTAGGTATGACCTTTCATCCTTATTTTAAATTTTATAAGCTTCGGGGATAGTGCCAGGATTTTCAGTTGGGGTGGGGGTATATCTCATTCAGAAATTCTGGGAATAGCTGAAGAGTATATATAGCTGAAAGTTTGTTGTGACTTGCAGGTTTTGGTGCTGGCAGCTGAAATTGGGAGAAAATCTGCACCTACGGCAGAGGATTTTATTGATTTTTGATGAAATTTGAAATTGATTTGTAGTAAATTCTGATTTGTGATTTTGAAAATTTGTGATTCTGGAAATGTAAATTGTGGATTCGAAATCGTTATTCTGAAAGCATTTATATTTAATTGAATTGTGTTGAAAAAATTAAGGTCCCTCGTAAATTTTTGCATTTTGTGACTGTATGATATATGTGGATGTCTGAGACTGTTGGGAATCTAATAATGGAATTATTATTAGGGATAGAAAAACTAGGGGCAAACAATGACATAACCAGATGAATGGTACTTAGCAATGTAATCCTGTGCAAGTGTGTGTGAGGAATTACTGAGTTCTCGGTGTGTTGGAATCTAGAACTTGCCCGGTTGCTTTTACATAGGTCTAAGATAATCGAGTAGGAAGTGATCATAGGATCTTTTTGTTATGAGTCCACCCGAACCTAAATACCCTAACCAAAAAGTATGAATCCCTTTGATCCAAATATTTGAGCCTAAATCGACCAACTTTGTTGATTACACCAATTTCACCTTCCCGTTTCACTTACAATGAACCTGTTTGGACCTGGTCCTCCTTGGACACTGTGCACCTCAACTCAGGAAAATCACATACGTTGAGGGTGGCTATTATAGGGGAGCGTAGTAGAAAACAAGTATGAAGAAAGTGTATAGATGAAAAATAAGTGAAACTTGGACAGGTGTGGTGAAAAAAAAAGAAAAGTGCAATTAAAAAAAAAGAAAATAAAGTGAGAAAACCATCCTGGTCTGAGCTGAAAGTTCTTAAAATAAAAACGGACACATAAGGGTGGAAATAAATTAAAAAATGGAGAAATTAGTGGACCCCAAAGAAAGCGGAGTGTCAAGGAGGTGTAGTCACTAAATGAATCTCAAAAGATATCATACCATCTCCAAGCCTATGTTATAAGCCGAATAAAGCCCTATAGTGATCCTACCATGATTGTCTGGAAACTTAGGAAGAGAGAATAAGGGCAAGACTATGGTATTCTATATACACCTGTAATACTTCTTTGTGAGTGACAGAGTATTGGTTATACCTCTTTTACGGTGAGCGCACATAGGTTATGTTGCTAAGTTGATAGATTGTTTGGTGAATGTAGTTTTTATTTATGCCCAGTTTTCTATTGCTAATGTAATGACATCATTGGATTCCCCCGTGTTTCTCCATGTGCTAAATCGATATACACAGTTTGAGTCTTGAAAAGTTAAAACTAGGAGGGGAATAATATGATTGAAAGTGGAGTTCAAAAATTACTGCCATGGGTAGCTTAAGTTCTTCTTGTTTGAGCATCAGTTCTGTGTGTGAAAATAGTTTTTGGTTTTGTTTGCCTGTGGACATGCAAAAGTCTAAGTTGAGGTGTTGATGTGCCATGGAAACATGGCGCTTTCGATGCTTAAAACCAAGAATTTATGTGTGTACTTAGGTTGTTTTAGTAGATATGATGCACTTTTGTGTTTCTTGCGGGTAAAACAGGTCTACAAGAGTGTTGGATTGAATTTGGAATAAAAAGACCTGAAAAAGAACAAGACTAATCAAGGTACGAGTCACCTCACAAGTCGTCAACACATTATACGACTCGTAGGTTGACTCATAAGCACAACAAAACCTAAAGCCAAACTAAGAATCTAAGTATGGAGAAGATACAACTCAAGCAGCCAAGACGTAAGCAAGAATACGAGTCGCATGAAGAATTCATAAGCATAACAAAGTCTAAACATACCATCAAAAGTTGAAGTATCATAAGTATACAAGTCGGAAGTCTAAGTACAACTTGTATAGGGAAGCCATACACAAATCAGTGTTCAAAGCTTGGAAAGATAGAAGTCCCAGGTGGATATGAGTGGAGAACATGAGTCATATTGTCAAGATATGACTCGTAAACTGAATTTGTATGAAGAACAGAAAGTGGAAGCATTGGGAGATCAGACACTGGAATAGATATGAGAAGGCATGGTAGGACCCGTATAATGCCAGTACAAATTGAATACATCAAGTCAAGCAATTATTCAACATCTTCCCTGTGGGTTCGACCCCAACCTAGTTGGGTTACTATATTTGCAATCGACTGCAACATAGCTCTAATGGAGTTAGTTTTGGGTTACATCACCTAGGCCACTTCTTAACAACCGCAACCTTTTGCGGATCTACCATGATCCCATTACTAGAAACAACATGACCCAGATAAGTCACAACATTCAACCAGAACTCACACTGAGAGAACTTTTTATGCAAACACTGATCCTTTAGGGTCTACAACACAAGGCGGAGGTGATCAACATGGTGTACCTCACTCTTGGAGTACACCAAAATATCACCAATAAAAACAATCATGAACAAATCCAAGAACTAATAGAAAACGTGATTTATAAGATCCATAAATTCTATCGGAGTGTTGGTCAAGCCAAAAGACATCACCAATATCTCAAAATGACAGTACTGGGTTTAGAAAGCAGTCTTAAGGATATCAGTCTCCCTAATTTTCAACAGATGGTACCCAGACCGAATATCAATCTTGGAGAATAATTTATCACCCTGAAACTGGCCTAACAAATTATCTATCCTTGGAAGATGGTACTTATTCTTTAATGTCACCTTATTCAACTATTGGTAATCAATACACATTTAGAGGGAACCATCCTTCTTATGCATAAACAAAACAGGTTCACCCCATGGTCACACACTAGGATAAATAAAACACTTTTCCATAAGATCCTTAAATTGTTCCATGAGCTCCTCCAACTCAGCTAGAACCATTTTACATGGAGGGATAAAGATAGGATGAATGTCCGAAATAAGATCAATCCCAAAATTAATCTCCCTTTCAGGAGGAACACTAGGAAGATCATCAAGGAAGAATTCAGGAAATTCATTTACCACTAGGATGGATGTCAAGAAAGGACTCTCCGAGGTAGAATCTTTAACTCAGACCAAATGATAGAGACACTCCTTGGAAATTAATTTCTAGGCTCTAAGATACGATATGAACCTTCTCTTAGGCACTAAGGAAATACCTTACCATTTAATAATCGGCTCATTGGGGAAATTAAATATGACCTTACAGGTTCAACAATCTAAAGAAGCATAGCACGAATGCAACCAATCCATCCCCATTATGACATCAAAATCAATCGTGTTTAAATCTATTAGATCTACCAGAGTTTCTTTAGAACTAACAAATACCATACAACCCCTATAGACTTTTCTAGCAACCACACAGTCACCTATCAGGGTAGAAACAGAAAAGGGGTCCGAAATGCACTCTAGACTGGATTCAAAATATACAGCCACAAATAGGGTCACATAAGAGAGAGTGGACCCCTGATCAAGTAAGCAATACACATCAAGAAAAAATAGTTTCAACATACCAGTGATGATATTGGGAGATGCCTCAGACTTCTGATGGTTAGTGAGGGCATAGAGACGATTTCGGCAAGTGCTAGAGCCAGAAGCAGAAGTAGAACCCTTTGGTGCAAAAGCTAATGCAGCAGCAACAGGGACCTTGTTTTCCCTAGAAGCAACCATGGAAAGACAATCCCTCTGCATATGACCAATCTGACTACATTTAAAGAACTTGTTTCTTTCTTCTTCACAAACACCACGATGCACCTAACTATAGAATCTACAAGAAGGATATGGTGGAGTTGACTGAGCCCCACTAGACTGAGAATGGGCACCCTAAGCCCTAAAAATATTACCACTCTGAATAAGGAGATCTCCCTACAGCTTTAGGTAGGTAACACTAGCCATAGAGAAGGAACCAAATTTACCCCACTTCTTCTTGGACCATTTTCGTCCATCTCTACGAATTTGTTGCTGACCTCTATCCTGATCTGAGTAGCTAAACTTCTTATTCTGCCACTTCTTAATATTAGTCTGCTTCTTCTTCTCTTCTTTAACTTGCTGCATATTAACCACGAGCTGAGAAATATCCATGTCCATGTTTAACAAGACAACCATACTCTCCATAATCAAGTCTCGGGATGATTCGAAAGTAAACTTCCTCATCCTAGCCCTCATGCTAGTCACCAACTCCAGAGCATACCAAGATAATTGTTGGAATTTTAAGGCATACTTCTTGATTAGCATCTTACCTTGCATCAAGTTTCCAAACTCATTTGATTTTGCCTCCCTCAACTCTTGAGGAAAAAAGTGGTTCAGAAAAACATTAGAGAAATCATCCCATAAAGTGGACTAAGCATTATCTCCCCTAAGATGCTCCCACTCTTCATACCATTGGTAAGCTCCACCCTTCAACTGATAAGCTATAAATTCTACTTACTCCACCTCAGTAGCATGCATCATGTTGAAGATCTTTTCTATCTCATCAATGAAATACTGAGGATATTTCTCAACTTTAGAGCCAGTAGAAACAACGGGACCCAATCTTATCAATAGGACAACCCTAGTGGCCTTGAAGGATGGAGCAACAGAAGCATCTCGCTCAGTCTGAGAGTCCACCAACTGGGTAAGAAAGTGAATCGAAAGCAAGTGAATCAACTAGCGAAACTCAACATTAGACATACAAACCTAGGTTTACTGAGAAGAGACATGAGAAAGTGGTGGAGCTCTATCAGGGCAATAAGGATCCACAACCCTAGGCTGGGTTTGAACTCCTGGAGTAGGATGAGCTCTGTCCATATTATCCTTAGATGGGATAAAAGAGTTTCCACGATTATCAGATCTTCTTGTAGGCATGATTTAAAAGGCGAACAAATGGGGATTAGGGAGATTCAAGACCTTAGACTCTATAACTAGAAAATAGAACAAAAAGAAAGGAAAACATTCCTAAATGTCTCGTAGCCTCTACCTTATAAGTGTGGCATGCTACACACCCATAAAAGAGACTCTACTTGACACGGATTTATTGGACGCCTATTGACACTAAATCGAGGCTCTGATACTATCTTTGTCATAACCCAAACCAGGGCTTGGCCATGACGGGTATCTCAAGTCCTATGTGGACCAGAGATCACCTCCTGTACCTAATTAAGTAAACACAACATTCCTAATGTTGGTGGAGTTTCGAACATATAACAAGAGAATTCAAGAATAAATAATATTTCTATGATCAATATCCAACAACCCGATCGAAACAACCGACCAACATCACTCAAGTTCATAGTAATCCAACAAAGCCTTCTAAATAAGAATCAAAACTGAATGTCAATAAAGTGTTGGGACATGCCCCAGACTATATCCAAAAACAAGTCTAAATAGTCTAAATAAAAGAGACCAAAACATAAAATGCAGTCTTCCAATGTATGAAAGCTCACCATTTCAATGTCAACTTATGAACTAATTACGAATTCTAATCACTGAGCATGAGATATAGAAGTATGACCAATTCCTGCATTGCGTGGGAATACAACTTCCGAAAATGGTTAGCGATAGGAGTACTAGCATGTAACTCAGGGATACGGGATAACATAAATCCATGGTCAACATTCAAAATTCATTCAAGATTCAATTCACATCATCCACTGTATATACGTATATATTATCACATGCCCAGGTAGGGAACAAGGCTTAACATATATTTTTAAAAACTTAGTCTTGATTGTATAGATCAACCGTCAAAACATATAAGGCACCCATGGGCTATACGGGCCCAGCTTTTCCCTAGATAGTAGGGCCCCAGTGCGTGTGCCCACATGAACCAGATGGCAAATATATGCATTATGGAGTACTCAAATCTCCTTACATATCAAGGTGACACGAGCACCAAATCATGTAATTTAGATATGGGGGACTCGAACCTCCCAATTATATAATAATAATAATAGGGAAACTCAATACACCCGGTTATATAGACCCCCATGTCGGCAATTGTGGTATCTAGTAATGATCTCTCAGACCTCCACTTTCAAGACTCAGCTACATAATCCTGTTTAAATCTCAATTCCCAATCATATAATAATAATAATAGGGAAACTCAAACCACCCGGTTATATAGACCCCCGTGTCGGCAATTGTGGTATCCAGTAATGATCTCTCGGACCTCCACTTTCAAGACTCAGCTACATAATCATGTTTAAATCTCAATTAAAACAATTAACACACAAACCCATTTATTGAACCACAATACATATTTAGGCATACATTGTTGGTATCATCATACCAACTACACTTGCAAGGTAACATCAATATGCTGAATTAATTTCATTACTTAGGGAATTCACAACCCCTCTTGGTTTAATTATGCAATAAATTTTGAAAACACCAATCCACATAGTTTAATTCAACATCTTAATATGATGTTCCACAATAGTTAAATTCACATATTTCTCATAACTAAGAACAAATTCACAATATGGGGTTAGGGTCATAACCACTTCAAAAGTCATAAGTTAGAAAAATATCACAATTCCCAAGTTCATTCACCATAGCCATGTACCCACAAGTTCAAAACTATAGTTAAAACATGAGTAACGCACAATAAAACCATGGGAAAATAATTAATTGATCATTTATAACAAAACTCCCAATCAGGTCAAAACCTTTACTTTTAATCACATAAATAATCATGAACTTTCATGCAGTAGAGATATTAATTTTAAGGGTTGATTCACATGCTAAAATATCAAGTTTCACAGAGATAATTTTACTCTAGAGCCCTTAGATGACTACTTGATGAAATCCTAGCTTGACTTGCTTGAGGGAATTTAGACAAACTTTTGGAGTGTTTGAGAAGTTACTTAGATTGGTTTTTGAGTTCTAATGACACCCTAAGAAGGTTATAAGATGTGGGTTTCAATTTGGCTATGAGGGGAAATATCCAGAATGCCCTTAACTTAAAAGTTGAAAAAGTGCCACCCTTTGACTATGGGTCAACCATTGACTCATAGACACTCATTACGACTTGTCACCACAAGTCACAACCAAGGAATATCCACCAATTAACCCTATGTTACTTACTTTACAACTCAATAACCTGACTCATAATGGGACCCTATGACTCATAGCGTTCAACCGTAGTCAACATAGAACCAAAATTTTAGGAATACACTAGACACCCTATGCTTACACCTAATGACTCATAAAAAATCCTTATGGCTCTTAGTGACCCACTTATACACAGAGAAGAATCTAGCCATAATCTTACTAATTTGGTTACGACTCATCCCAACAACCTATCAAGACACCCTACGACTTATAGGGTCCAGTCATAATCAGGGAAGTGAGTACAAAACTCCAAGAAATTTTCAAGAACCAAAAACCCAAGGTGTTATATTTACTCTCTCAAATTTTTTCAAGAAAAGCAATCTAGGGTTTCCTCATGGTTGAGCATCTAGGGGTCAATCCAAGGTTTCTTCTCCATAATTGAGAATCCTTCAGGCATGTTACTCTTCCCCAACAAATACTGTATAAAAATATGTACTTATATGGTTTTAAATGTGGGTTTCAACATGGTTGAGGGTTTTGGAATGATTGATCCTTAAATTATTATCCTATGAATTATTATGCATTGTTTATATTGTATTAATGGTTTTGAGCATTTAGGGTGCATGGGTATGATGAATAAACTAAGTGGTCATGTTTTTCCACAAATTTGATGCTTTGAAGTTGGAATTTATTTCGAATAATTGTGTTCCCTCAACCCACTTGTGTAAATGGCTTTAAGTTATAAACTTGTCACTTGGTTTGACTTACTTACCTATGTTAATGCATTGCATAAATGGTAAACCAATGAACATTTATTTTGAAGGCTTTGTTGGCTATGAATTAATTTAATGAACAAAGGGGGTCGAGGCTTTTCCCCAAGTTAATGTTATTGTTATGACGTAGCGATAAGTTTGCAAATATAAGGGTATAATGATACCCATGGTGTTCTTTAATGGTTGGTTCTTTTATTAATAAATGGATTATGTGAAACTTTCTTTAATTGGGATTAAACGAGGGTTGTGTAGTTGTGTCATAAAAGGGGATATCCCAAGGGACCAATACTAGAAATTGCGGTTGCCAATGCGAGGGTCTAAATGAATAGGAGGTTTGAGTCCCCCCTTTATTTTATGATTGGGGGGGTGTGAGTCCCCTGTGTTATTGATGAGTCCCATGTGTTATTGATGCCTTGTTATAACGGTTATGTTATAATATGGGTGCCTTGTTATAATGGTTATGTTACACAGTCCAGGTTAATATTTTGAAGAACATGATAAGCCTTGTCCCCTATCTTGGCATATTACTCATGTATGTACGTGATGATGTTTACATGGTTTGAATTAGACTTAACTTGGCATTATTTTATCCCATATCCTTGAATTACATGCTATTGCCCAACCTACTAACCATCTCCAAGAATTGTATCCCCGTGCAATGTAGGCACTGAGTTACTTTTATTTTTCCTGTGTAGTGTTAGGTGGATCGACTTGTGGCTCAGTTCATCGGTCGTTGGTGGTGAAGTAGTGAGCTTCCATTCTTTGAAATAGTTGGTCATTTCATCATTTTTCTTTTATATATTAGAATTAAAGTGTTCACATTATCATTATCATTAACATTTTCATTATCACTTTCAGGGTCGGGGATATGTCCCGACTTAGATTGCTTTTTGGTTTTGTTAGAGACTTTATGGATATTGTTGTAGTTGGTTTTTATTTGTTGACATTTCATAGACTTTGAGTTTTACCTATTTTATCTTGTTATATATTCAGAATTCAGTAGTTTTTAGGTGTATTATATTTTTGTTTGGTTGGGCAAGGGGGGTGGTCTATGGTCCTTAGTGAACTTGAGATACCCGTCACGGCAAGGCCCTGGTTTAAGTCATGAAAAATTTGGTATCAAAACCTAGGTTTGGTATCAGTGGGTATCTACAAAGTCGTGTCAAGTAGAGTCTCTTATATAGGTGTTTAGAGTGCCATACTTATAAGAGAAAGGTTACAGAGCATTTAGGAATGTTTCCCTATCTTGTGATCTACTTTCGGGCTATAGAGACTAGGGTGTTGAAATCTCTTCTAATTTCAATTTGTTCACTTTTCAGATCATGCCTCCCAGAAGATTTGATTCTCATGGAAACTCCTCTATCCCTCTTGAGGAACATATGGATGGGGCTCATCCTACTCATAGATTTAAGACTCGATCTAGGGTCACTACTTTTGATTGCCCTAATAGAGTTCCACCAGTCCCCACTAATCCTTCTCATACTGGTAACACTCTTGTTCGGATACCGATAAGAGATATTATCAATGCAGAGTTCCGCTATTATATTCATCTGCTGACCCATCTAGTGACATTTCAGTCATGTCAGTTAGGTTCTGGTGGTGCTTCTCTGAGTACTTTTGAGACCACTAGAGTTGGACAATTTATAAGTTTGAATTCTCTGACCTTTACTGGCTCTACGATTGAGGAGAATCCTCTGTGGTTCATAGATAATATAGAGAATAGTTTTTGTGGTGATGCATGATTCTGAGTTTGAGAATGTGGAATTTATTATATACCAGTTAAAAGATTTGGTGTATCAGTGGTATGGGTAATGGGACCAGTTTAGAGGTGATGATCTGGAGTTAGCATTATTGGGGGATTTCTCAGGTATTTCTTTTATTGCTTCTTTCCTCAGAAGTTAGGGAGTCAAAGGCTGAGGAGTTTGTAAAAATGAAGCAAGGCAAGAAGACTGTGAAAGAGTATGCCTTAAAGTTTCATTAGTTTGCCCGTTATGCTCCTGAGTTGGTATCTTCTATGAGGGCTCGAATGAGGAAATTTGCTTTCGAGTTGTCCCATGATTTGGTGTTGAAATGCAAGGTCGCACTATTAAATAGTGACATGGATATCTCCAGGCTTATGGTGTACATACAACAGGTTGAAGATGAGATAAAAAATAGGAGAGAGGAAAAGTAAGAGATCTCAATTTTTTTAGCAGGGTGGTGGCCAGCAGAATAGTGGCAAGGATGGCAAAAAGTGGTCATAGAAGAAGTGGAAAGTTCTGGTTCTTATTCTACGACTAGTGATCCTAATCTAAATACATCAGGTGGTCATTATTTTTTGAATAATAGTGGGTTTAAGGCATAAGGTTCCCAATATCCAGCCTATGGGGCCCATTCAGCTAATTTTACCCCCTTATTATTTTTATGGTTAGGTGTGTTATGGGGTTTGTGATCAGGGGAGGAATCAGTGTTTTGGTTGAGGTCAGATCGATTACATACAACATGATTGTCCTTTTAGAGTTTCTTCTAGAGAAAATAAGGTTCCTGTTGCTACTTCATCATCCCCTGCACCAAAGGGTGCTACTTCTGGCTCCTATACTGGTCGAAATTATCTTTATGCTTTTTCCACCTGCCAAGAATCTGAGGCGTCCCCTAATATTATTACTGGTATGCTAAAACTCTTCTCTTATAATGTATATTATCTACTTGATCTCAGTTCTATCCTCTTTTATGTGACTCATTATGTGGCTATTCATTTTGGTTTTGTTCCTGAGTGTATTCCAGATTCGTTTTCTGTGTCTACCCCAGTTGGTGGCTCTATTATGGCTAAGAGAGTTTATAGGGGTTGTGTGGTGTCTATCTGTGGTAGGGAGACCTTGGTGGACCTAATAGAGTTGGACCTGTTAGATCTTGATACGATTTTGGGGATGGAGTGGTTGCATTCGTGTTATGTCTCTAGATTATCGGACCCTAAGAGTCAGTTTGTATTTCCCTAATGAGTCAGTGATTGAGTGAAAAGGTAGTTCCTTAGTGCCCAAGGAAAATTTCATTTCTTATGTTAGAGCACAAAGATTGATTTCCAAGGGGTGTCTCTACCATTTAGTATATGCTAAGGATTCTAGATTTCAAGGCCCTTCTATGTAATCTATCCCTATAGTCTGTGAGTTTCTTAAGGTATTTCCTGATGATCTTCTCGATGTTCCTCCTAATATGGAGATTAATTTTAGGATTGATCTCTTTCTGGACACTTGTCTATCTCCGTCTCTCTTTATAGAATGGATTTGGTTGAGTTGAAAGAACTCAAGGAGCAGTTGAAAGATCTTTTAGATAAGGGTTTTATCTGCTTTAGTGTTTCTACCTAGGGTACTCCAGTTCTATTCGTGCGTAAGAAAGATGGGTCCCTTAGGATGTGTATAGATTACTGCCAGTTGAATAAGTGATTGTGAAAAATAAGTACCTACTTCTTAGTATTGATGATCTCTCTGATCAACTTTAGGGTGCTAACTACTTTTCCAAGATTGATGTTCGATTGGGTTATCATCAATTGAAGATTAGAGTGGTGGATATCCC
Organism: Capsicum pubescens; assembly: GCA_030864215.1. Lineage (NCBI taxonomy): Eukaryota > Viridiplantae > Streptophyta > Magnoliopsida > Solanales > Solanaceae > Capsicum > Capsicum pubescens. Next base: position 96,448,269 of record CM061540.1, read on the forward strand.
TAAGACTACCTTCCAAACTCGGTATGACTATTTTAAGTTTTTGGTTATGTATTTTGGTTTGACTAATGCCCCAACAACATTCATAGATCTTATGAATCTGGTTTTCCATTAGTTCTTAGATTTATTTGTAATTATGTTTATTGATGATATTTTGGTGTATTCTAAGAGTGAGGCAGATTATGCTGATTACCTCTGCATTATGTTTCAAGCCTTGAAATATCAGTATTTATATGTGAAGTTCTCTAAGTGTGAGTTCTGGTTGAATATTATGACCTATCTGGTCCATGTTGTTTCTAGTAAAGGGATTATGGTGGATCCATAAAAAGTTGTGGTGGTTAAGAAGTGGCCTAGAACCATGACTCCAACCAACATTCAAAGCTTCTTGAGTTTAGCCGGTTACTATAGAAGGTTTGTGGAAATTTTCTCTTCTATTGCTACTCCATTGACTATGTTGACTCAGAAGAAGGTAAAGTTTATATTGTCCGATGCTTGTGAGGGTAGTTTTGAGAATTTTAAAAATAAGTTGACTTCGGCTCTGATTTTGACTCTACTTAAGGGTACCGATGGATTTGTTGTTTATTGTGATGCATCTCGAGTAGGATTGGGTTGCGTGTTGATGTAGCATAGCAAGGTGGTTGCATATGTTTTTCGATAGTTAACGGTGCATAAAAAGAATTATCCAACTTAAGATTTGGAAAAATTGGATGTGGTCTTTGCTTTGAAGATTTGGCGTCACTATTTGTACTGAGTCTATGTTGACATCTTCTCAGACCATAAGAGTTTGCAGTATGTGTTCACCCAGAAGGAGTTGAATCTCAGGAAAATGAGATGTCTTGAGTTGCTCAAAGACTATGACATGAGTCTTCATTATTATCCAGGTAAAGCTAACAAGGTTGTTGATGCTCTTAGCTTGTTGTCCATAGGAAGCTTGTCTCATGTGGATGAGGAAAAACGAGAATTGGTGAAGGATATTCATCGTTTGGCTAATCTTGGAGTTCGTCTCTTGAACTACGAAGATGGTAGTGTATTTGTGCAAGAGGTGGTGAAGTTATCTTTTGGTGCTGAGATAAATAAGAAATAGATCTTGGACCTTATCTTGATGCAGACTAAGGAAAGACGTAGGTCACTAGAACGTGGTGGCTTTTAAGATTGGTGGTGATGGTATCTTGTGGTACCAAGGTATATTATGTGTTCTAGATATTGATGGGCTGCGAGAGAGAATTTTGGCTAAAGATCATGAGTTGAGGTACACCGTTCATCCTGGTTGTACAAAGATGTATAATGACTTAAGAGAAATTTATTGGTGGAATAACTTGAAGAGGAATGTGGCCAATTTTTTGCCTAAGTGCATGGTGTGCCAGCAAGTGAAAATTGAACACTTGAGGCCAAGTGGTTTATCTCAAGAGATCGAGTTTTATGTGTGGAAATGGTAAGTTGATTAATATGGATTTCGTTAATGGTGATCTGCGGTATCTCCATCAGTTTGATTCCATTTGGGTCATTGTCGATAGGATGACTAAGTCTACTCACTTCTTTCCAGTGAAGACGACTATTCAGCGGAGGATTACGCTAAGATTTTTATTGAGAAGATCATCAAGTTGCATGGTGCTCCAGTCTCCATCATATCTGATCAAGGTACTCAATTCTCATCTCATTTTTGGTTTTCATTTTAGAGAGGTTTGGGGACTAAGGTCAATTTTATCACCGTTTTTTACCCTCGGATTGATGGATAAGAGAAAAGGATGATTCAGACTTTAGAGGCTATGCTAAGGTCTTGTGTGATCAATTTTGGTGGTAGTTGGGTCGACTATTTGCTCCCATTGAGTTTGCGTATAACAATAGCTATCATTCTAATGTTGGGATGGCTCCATTCAAGGCTTTGTATATTAGGAGGTGTAAGTAACCTATTAGGTGGTTCGAGATTGATGAGAATAAATTGAACAGTCCCAACTTGGTCCACCAAGTTATGGAGAATGTAAAGGTGATTTGGGATATGCTTAAGGCTGCCCAAAGTCGCCAAAAGTCCTATGCGGATGTAAGGCGAAAGAACTTGGAGTTTGAGGTGGATGATTTGGTGTTACTGAAGGTATCTCCCATGAAGGAAGTGATATTATTTGGGAAGAAGGGAAGTCTCAATCCTTGTTATGTTGGTCCATACTGTATTTTGAGGCGAGTAGGCAATGTGGCCTATGAGTTGGATTTGCCTTCGAGTTTGAGTTCTATTCTTCTGGTCTTCCATGTTTCGATATTGAAGAAGTGTGTGGGTGATCCTTCCTTGGTTGTTTCTTTGGAAAGTGTGGGTGTCTCGGATTCCTTGTCGTATGAGAAAGTCCCCACTGAGATTTTGGATCGATAAGTCCACCGGTTGCGAGCAAAGTATATGGCTTTGGTAAAGTTTTTATGAAAGAGCCAAAAACGTGAAAAAACTACTTGGGAATCCGAGGAGGACTTGAAGTCCAAATACCAATTCTTGTTTCCCACTTTGGATAATCGTGCGTGAGGTATGTGTAAACCTTAACGTCTTTGTTTTCTGACTTTGTTAAAGGGAATTGTGATTTTATTGATATCTTTGTTTTTTATCTTTATTAAAGGTAAGTGTGGTTGTGTTTAGGGTCAAATCATGCTAGCAAATACCTTGTTCTATCATTCGTGGATGAATGATATTAAGGGGGGGGGGGGTATGCAACACCCCAAATTCTTGGTCCTTGAAAATTACTAAAATTTTATCCTTACTGTCCAGACTACGACTCCTTTTATGAGTCATAGGGAGTCTTGATAAGTATTAGGGCCCTAATCATAGACTGACCAGTGTGTGTGGCTAAGTTTCATGTCCTGATTAAGAGTGGCTCCCAAGGAGTCATAAAGACTCTATACGAATTACATAGTATCAATCGTAGGGTGACTAGTGTGAGGCCCAAATGGTCTGTCTTGGATACGACTTGGACCCTATGAGTCGTAGGGTCATGATTCGAGTCGTATGATGTGAGTCATAGGGTCAATAGTATATGTGCCCCATCACATTATTTTGGCTACAACTTGTGGTAACGAGTCGTAAGGTGTCTCAACGAGTTATCATGAGACTCGTAACGACTGGCGATAATTTTTCAACTTTTAAGTTGAGGACACTTTGGACATTTTCCTCTTTACCCACTTAGACCCCACGCCTATAAAGCATTTTTGTTGCATTATTTTAACGTTTTAACAAATAAAAAACCCTCTCTATTCTGTCAAATTCTTTCAAGCAAAGAAAGCTAGAGTTTCCTCAAGGTTAAGCATCTAGGGGTTCATTCAAGGTTTTTTCTCCATAATTGAGAATCCTTTAGGCATGTTACTCTTCCCCACCTATTACTTTATGAAAATCGTGTATTTAAATGGTTTAATTGGATGGTTTTGAATGTGGGTTTCAACATGGTTGAGTGTTTGGGAATGATTGGCCCTTAAATTGTTTTCCCATGATTATTATGCATTATTTATGTTGTATTAATGGTTTTGAATATATGGGCTGCATGGGTATGGTGAAGAAACCAAGGGTCATGTTTTCCCCCAAATTAGATGCTTTGAAGTTGGAATTTGTTTTGAATAATTGTGTTTACTCAATCCACTTGTGTAAATGGCTTGAGTTGTGAAATTATCACTTGGTTTGACTTACTTACCTATGTTAATGCATTGAGTAAATGGTAAACCAATGAACATGGATTTTAAAGGCCTTGTTGGCTATGAATTGATTTAATGAACAAAGGAGGTCAAGGTATTCCCCCAAGTTAATGTGATTGTTATGGCATAGAGATAAGCTTGCAAGTGTAAAGGTATGACAATACCCATGGTGTGCCTTAATGACTCGTTCTTTATTTAATAAATAGGTTATATGAAACTTGCTTTACTTGGGCTTTAACAGAGGTTGTGTAGCTGTGCCGTGAAAGTAGATATCCCGAAGGACCAATACTGAAAACCGCGGTTTCCAATGCGGGGGACTAAATGACCGGGAGGTTTGAGTCCCCCCTTTATTAAATGATAGAGAGGTTCAAGTCCCCCATGTTATTAACGGAGTGCTTAAGTCACTCTTGGAATATGTCGGGAGGTTCGAGTCCCATAGTGCATATAATATATGTGATTATTCTCTGGTTCTTATAGCCATACGTATTGGGGCCTTTTCAGCTAGGGAAGAGTTGGATCCTTATGGCCCATGGGTTCCTTGTTATAATGGTTATGCTATACATCCCAGGTTAATGATTTTGGATAACATGATAAGCCTTGTTCCCTATCTCGACATATTACTCATGTATGTACATGATGGTGTTCACATGATTTGAATTGGATTTAACTTGGCATTATTTTATCCTCTATCCCTGAGTTACATGTCAATGTTGAAGCCACTAACCGTCTCCGAGCATTGTATCCCTACACAATACAGGAACCATAGATACTTCTACCTTTTCTGCGCAGTGTCAGATGGATCGGACCAGTTCATCGGTCATTGGTGGTGAAGTGGCGAGCTTCTATTCTCCGGAAGACTTGGTCATTTCATCAGTTTCCTTTCTATAGACTTGAATTGAAGAGTTCACATTATCATTATCATTAACATTGTCATTGTCACTATCAGGGTCAGGGGCATGTTCTAACTTAGATTGGTTTTTGGTTTTGTTAAAGTTTTTATTGATACTGTTGTGGTTGGGTATTGTTGACTGATAGTTCATAGACTTTGAGTTTTATCTATTTTATCTTGTTATATATTCAGAGTTCACCCGTTGTTAGGTGTATTATGTTTCCATTTGGATATGCATAGGGGTGGTCTCCGTTCCTCGGTGGACTTGAGATACCCGTCATGGCTAGGCCCTGGTTTGGGTCGTGAAAAATATGCCCCAAAAATACCATGAAACTAATCCAAAACACACACTTTGAGAATTTTGTGTATAATTTCTCATCTCACAATCTCTGAAGCACAATTCTCAAATGCTTCACATGGTCCACTTATCTCTTGGGGGTGCACCAATAAATCATCGATGGGCACAGTCACAACTAAAATTAACATACGATCAAAATACCCTATTCATCAACTCCATAAATGTTGTCAAGCTATTACTCAACACAAAATATATCACCAAAAACTCATCTATCATCACGGGTCTTGAAAGTTATCTTAGGAATGCTTGAAGTTCTAATCTTCACCTGATGATACCCTAATCTCATATTTATCTTCAAAAATATCAAAGCACCTTGGATCATCAATGTTTGTTAGGGGGTATATATTCTTGATAGTCACCTCGTTCAACTGTTAGTATTTGATGCACATTCACATAGACCCATATTTTTATTCACAAACAACACATCAAGCACCCCAAAATGAAACACTAGATATAATAGACCATTTACTCAATAAATCCTGAAGTTGGTCCTTCAATTCCTTCAACTTTGTCGGGGCCATCACATAAGAAGCAATAGAAATGGGCTTCGTACCTAGATCCAGATCAATGTTGAAGTCGATATCACAGTTTTGTTGGGAGGAACACCTTAAATATTGGTAGGAAATATGTATACAAACTCCCTAACCACCCTCATTGATTCCAAATGAGACATCTTTGCACTAGTATCCTGAATATACACGATATTTTTTTATAACAATTGTTGAGCCTGGTGGAAGGAAATCACCCTCTTAGGACACAAACCTTGGGCACCCCACAACTCCAACCTCAGAATATTTGGCATGACAAAAGCAACTGTCTTGGCATGATAATCCTAGACAACATAATAAGAAGAAAGCCAGTCCATACCAAGAATCACATCAAAATAAACCATGTTAAGAATAATCAAATCTACCCAGGTATCATACCTCAACAAGATTACAACACATGATTGGGACACCCGATCTACCATGAAGGAATCACCTACTTGGGTAAAAACACAAGTAGGCAAAACCATAGACTCACACATCATATCAAGACCTTATGCGAAGTAAGTTAACATAAAAGAGAATGTAAAACCATGATCAGATAACACAAAAGTAGTTCGATGGAATATTGAGATGATACCTATGATAAATACATCTGAAGACTCTGTCTTTGATCTATAAAAACATCATAACACTAAGCTCTCTCACCTATTACCTGAATCAGCCCCCCCCCCCCCCCACTGACTGGTGGTGCACCTTCACCTCCCTAAGATCCATCCCGACCCCTAGCTGGGGGTGATGCTGCTCTAAATTGTGCTTGAGATCTGTGTTGTCGACCTCTACTTATATGTCTGGAATAATCCCTTTTGAGATAATCTGGGTTACTACACTCATAACAAGACCTGGACCCATCCACTGTTGAGAATTTCCTAAATACCCAGAGGCCACCATGTCCTAAAAACCCCTGATCTGAAACTTGAGAAGACTGCCTTAAGCCATGAGTAACTGGTTCATAATATTCACCCTCCGACGCCTACATCGCTGCATAAACTAGATCACAGTATAAAATAAGCATGGTATACAATATGCAGCCGGTTAAATTAAGAATTGGAGGTGATTGCTTAAGTACGAAACTAAAAAAAAGTGATAGTTCAGATAGATAAATGAAACAACGGAGACCAAAACATTTCATCTTTTTAAACAATCATTTTAAATAGTAAAACTCTAATGCTAGTAATATGGAATATATTAAGTGTTTGGTCCAATTGTTTAGATAAATCTCAAGATATTACTCCATTTGTTATAATTTATATGTCTTAATTAATATTTGGAGAGTCAAAGTGCATTCTATTTGATAGTAAATATTTTAAGTACTTTCTAACTATTCGAACGGTTATATATATGATTTACTTTTGTCAAAAAATATATATTCATTTTACACTTTGTTGCAATTAAGTTTATCCTAAAGATAATTCATGAAATTAATCTCATATTCTATAGGATAACTTTGAACTTTTTTGGAAAAGTAATTAAAGTTATATATACATATATATATATATATATATATATATATATATATAAAAAAAAAATACTTTTGTCAAAAAGTATATATTCATTCACACTTAGTTGTAGTTAAAGTTTATCATAAAGATAGTTCATGAAATTAATCTCATATTCTATATGATAACTTTGGACTTTTTTGGGAAAAAAAAAATTAAACTTATTTAGCTTTGACTTGTTTATATGGGTAATCACTAATATAATTATTTGCAGATTCTCAAATCCATAATGTACCTATAGGGAATTTTAAAATCATGATTAGTGTATATTTTTTAAAATGAAGGTTGTACAATCAGTATTAAAAGAATATCGAAATTGGTTTTGGGAAACCAAATTAAAAATCAAGTTTTACAATCGTAATGTAAAAAAATTAAAAAACTATCTTAACAGGTTATATATATATATATATATATATATATATATATATATATATATATATATATATATATAAAATTTACTTTTGTCAAAAAGTATATATTCATTCACACTTAGTTGCAGTTAAAGTTTATCATAAAGATAATTCATGAAATTAATCTCATATTCTATATGATAACTTTGGACTTTTTTGGGAAAAAAAAAATTAAACTTATTTAGCTTTGACTTGTTTATATGGGTAATCACTAATACAATTATTTGCAGATTCTCAAATCCATAATGTTCAATAAGAGTGAGTTGCTCGGATGATAAACACATCTCACTTTTAGTTTTAAGATTGTGAGTTTCGAGTCACCAATAGCGCAAAAAAGGTGAGAGCTCTTGGGAGTGGGTAAAGAAAAAAAATAAATAAAACAAAAAAAAAAGGCAAAATTCATAGTAATTTAAACTATATTCAGTGTTTGCTTCAATTGATTAAGCCAAATTTCAAAATATTACTTCATTCATTTTAAATTATGTCTTAATTAATATTTGAAGAGTTAACGTAGATTCTTTTTGACAGTAATTATCTTAAATACATTCTAAATATTTTGAACTTTGTAATTATATTTGATCTAATTTTATTTTTTTTACAAAATTTAATTTCATTCTTTGTTGGAATAGTAGTTATTCATGAAATTAATCCCATATTTCACGGGATAACTTTGGACTTTTTTGAGAAAATAATAAAAGTCACAAAAATCTTTGAGTTGTTTATAAAGTTAATAATTTATATAATTACTTGCATATTCTTATATCTATAAATAGTAAAATTATCACATGTGAAATTCATTCAAATCTTCCATAGCAAGTATTCTAATAAATGTAATAATTAGATACCAAAAATGTAGTGCTCTTGTTGTCAAATAAACAAGTATAAAAAGGAAGCCCAAGTCGATAGTTGATCGACACAAAAAGAAGGGGGAAACGGAGTACCATAGCTTTCAAATTAAATTACTATTTGCAAATGGCAAAGCTTCTTGGTGTGTTTTTTCTCCTCTTTGTTGCTATTTCATCAGGTAGATCTCAATTATTTTTATATGGTATGTTTTATAATCTTGAAACTATTAATGTTATTTATGTATTTTTTTTCAAATTTCTTGGATATATTTTATTTGAGTTAATACATAAAAAAAACTCTAAACTTGACATTAAATTATAACTTTGACCTTAAACTTTGATAGTGCACAAATAGGACCTTTGGACCTTTAACTATTCAAAACCAGAACAAATATGACCTCCGATTTTGCAACCCCATGCTTGAGTCTCACTCGCGCCTACGTGGAAAGGTAATCCAATCACACGATGCCACGTCGTTAAAAGGGCTGACTTGGAGAGATATCATATTTGTGCAGTTTTGAATAGTTAAAGGTCATATTTGTGCACTGTCAAAGTTTTGCTTTTTATGTTAAAACAACGTCGTTTTTTTTTATTATTATTATTATAATTATAATAATAATAATAATAATAATTTTTTTATTTATTTCTATAGTAGCAGCACCTAACCTTTTTTAATTTTAAAAAATTATTATTATTATTTTATTTATTTCTATAGCAGCAACACCTAGCTTTTTTTTTAATTAAAAAAAAACAGCCACTAGCAGGGATCGAATCCGCACAGTAGGCTAAAGGAAGCGCCCAAGAAGAGCAAATAACACCATTGGACTATTTAAGTGTCTTGTTTCATGTGGTTCAACATTAATAAACGTACATAAATATACATTTTCTATCTTATATTTATACAACGTAAATGTTTTACCAAGGGGGTTCGGGTGAACCCCATGGCAACCACGTAGGTCCCCCCTCGTTAATTTAATAACGTTTTAATAACGTTAATTTAATAACATTTTAATTACGTTAATTTGATAACGTTAATTTAATATACTACTACTACTACTACTATCCTTAATAACATTAATTTAATAACGTTTTATTAAAACTATAATTTTTTTATTATTAGTATAGTTTCATCTTTAATTTAATATTTAAATAAATAATATTTAGATATATTATATAACTTAAATTCGTCATCTGATTTATAATATATATACATACCCGCTCGATTTTTTCATATGAGACTGACCCGCCTAATTAATAAATCTTCAATATTGCTCTTTTTCCGCAATGACAAAAGAAATTAGATGTCATTTTCATCTTTGAGCCGAAAATAATGAAAAAATAATAGTGAAGAGCCAGTTAAATGTTATATTTGTGCAGTTTTGAATAGTTAAATGTCATATTTGTGCACTATCAAAGTTTAAGGTCATATTTATGTATTATGCCTTTAGATTTTAAGCTGGACGCGCCCAGTTTTGCATGTTGAACACACGTTTTGCCACGTAGGATTGGAGGTCATATTTGTGCAGTTTTGAATAGTTAAAGGTCATATTTGTGTACTGTCAAAGTTTAAGGTCAAAGTTATAATTTGGTGTCAAGTTTAAAGTCATTTTTATGTATTAACTCATTTTATTTTAAGTCAAGGGTCAAATGAAAATCACTCTTCTATCTCTATGAGGCAGGCTGATGCCTACATACACTTTATCCTCCTCAAATCTTACTTATAAAATTGCACTAACATGTTATAGTTGTTTTTCTACTTACTTTTTATTTTATTGGGAAAAGGGTCAAATATGTTCGTAAACTTTCTGAAAAGGTACAAATGTATTCTCTGTTACAAGTTTGGTCCAAATATGTCCTCGATGTTAAAGTTTAGGAGCCAATATACTCCTTTAAACGTTAAGTAATTTGCTGAAAATTTGCAAATTCCTTTTTTCTTTCTTTTTTAAATTTTTAATGGCCACATAATCAAATAATTGCCGTTATCACAAAAAATAAACTTTTTAATGGCCACATAGGCATTCTAACAATAGCATGATACTCTGCTTCAGGAATCCCAAGATGCTCACTGTCAATGTCCATTGGCTTCATCTCAAAATCAGCAATCTTGTCTTGCGCTGTGATCCATAGCAGTCGTGCAAAAATCAAAATCAAATCACAAAAGCTAAGACTATATATCAGCTTAATACACAACGCTCTTTCCCAATCTCTCAAATCAACATCAATTGTACCAATTTCAAGCAAAATCAAACTAGTTTAAAACATTGTGAGAACGTGAAAGTCATTTTCCTCGTTTTAAGAGAACTTACCGGACACACTTTAAGTGAGAACATGTTGTTTCTGTTAACAGTAGAACATAAAGAAGTACGGAACGTAACTCTTGGCTTGTGCTAAAACTAAGTTGTTCGGAGAGTTAATGATGGTTTAGTTGTTGAAAGAACACTTGGTATTATCTTGTTTTAGTTTATTGTGGAAATGCAACAATTGTATGTGCTCGTCAATTTTGTACTGTGCTTCTCAAAATTAATGCTTCTCAATTTTGTGCTTCCGGACTTCTTTATGTTTTAGCAAAAGATAATATGTGACCAACTTCTCAATAAAGAAGTCCCAATTTTGTATGTTGTCGTCAACATTGTGCTTCTCAATTTTGTATTGTGCTTCTAAAACAAAATTAATGTTCTTGCAATTAAGCTGGTGCGACTGGATGAAATTACTTTTCCTTGGTGTAGTGTCGTACAGCAAACGCCAAGCCAAAGATCAACATGGGTACAAGGAACTATAGAATTTTGATAATGAATTCTGGAGTCTTGTCTGGATTGTATGCGGCTTGTTCTGGTGGAATATATGCCGTTTTAGAGGAACTGTTGACATATCGATGTAATACTTATCCATCATATCCCTAGCAGAATCAATGTGGCCACTATCTTCGAAGTCATTTGTTGCACTGGAGTTGGTAAGACAAAAAAATGGGTTTTCCTAACCCATCGAGATCACTAATTCAGGTCATCACATCATAGCACGTTAAAGGCAGAACAAGTTCAGGGGAGATGCAGCAAGAACGAAGGAATAAAGAGTTTCCTCAAAGCTCCGACTCTCATGGTAGCTTCTTTAATAGGTATACTCTGATTGGAATTTATTAGCTTATTAGTTTTTTGGCAGAGAATACGCTGAAATAGTTTTTCAGTATTACAGGGGTTAGAACGGGTGTGAATCTTGGATCGGGTCATGGGTTGGTTAAAATTGATGGGTCTGGTCAGGGTATAAAAGAGCTGGGTGAATTTATTTTTTGTGATGTGGCAATTATTTGCTTATGTGGCAATTAAAATTAAAAAAAAAAAGAAAAAAAAGACTTCCAAATTTCCAGCAAATCACTTAACGAACGGGGTATATTTGCTCCTAAACTTTAACAGCGGAACATATTTGGACCAAACTTGTAACGGGAGCATATTTGAACCTTTTCGCAAAGTTTAGGACATATTTGACCCTTTTTCCTATTTTATTTTATTTTATTGTGAATGTAGTATATACTGAACCTATTGATAAGGCAATGTGCAAAGTACGCAACAATGGCACTTCATTTTGCGAATGTTTTTATACTTGTGTTGGCAAAGGTTGTTGTAAGAAGATATGTTGTTAGAGTCAATTAGTTATATAAAATATTCATGTAATTTGTAACCGTTTGATAATATATAAGTCATTGATCTCAAAATGATATCTCCAAATTTATATATATTCTTAACTTTATTTTGTGAAAAATGGTGCGAGCCTTGATTCAAAGTGAATAATCTATCTATCTATCTATCTATATATATAAGGATCATTGGAGGCTGCTGATGTGGCATGCCTCAATGATCAGTAAAGGTAATTATCTTTTTCTAGTTTTTTTGAGTTATTTTTATAATTTTTATTAATTTATCATCTATTTTCTAATTAATTAACCTATTAATTGTCCTTTGTCATTATCAGACACCATTAATCCACAAAAACCCTCTATATTCTTCCTTTTTCCCTCCCCACGACTTTTCTTGATTACACCTTTTTGGCGTGCCTCTTCTGCTATGTCCATGATATCTTTCTCCATTCATAAAAAACCAAATACTCTGGGGTTTCTGCTCGTCCTTCTGCAAGGTAGAAATAGCCCAACCAGGTAGTTATTTTTTAAAGAGCTTCGAGCCTAAAGGAGGATTTTTGAGGATTTTTTTTCTTAATTGATTTACAGGGGAAACTACGAAATGGACCTGAGATAGCAGTGAAGGGGCCAAAGTTTTCTACCATGTACGCGAGAGTACAACTTATTAAAAGCTCTAATATTAATAGCAGTCCAATAGAGGAAGAGATGCTTACGAACCAGATGAACATTAAGAATTTGTTGGAGTGTGATTGGAGTGCTGACATACAGGTTATCTTTTGCTTCTTAGATTTTGATTAATAGCATTCCGATAGAGGAAGAGATGTTTACGAAGACCTGAAAAATAACTAATTATAAATCTCCTCTGTATAGCTCTACAAAAAAAAACATTTAAATTTGACCATGTCTACACACCAAGAGATGGTCAAGGTGTGTTTCATTATACAAGATTGAAAAAAAATATTAGAAAAGTTGTTCTCCCTCTAATAGTTTCATCGTCTTTTAATAGGTGTTGTCTATGCCGATGCTTGACCAATGATTATTTCAATTTCAGATGGTTACAATGTATGTAACTTTGCTTATGGACAAACGGGAACAGGCAAAACAGTCACCATGAAGGGTACAAAAGGGTTCCTTTTATGGGCAACGAGGACTATTATATTGTTTAAGCTAAATGATGAATCCTGGCCTTTCAATTTGTAGCTGAAGATACCTATCAGTTTCTTGTCAAGTGGTTTGAAAGGTTTCCTCAGTACAAGCATAGAGAATTTTATATTGCCGGAGAAAGTTATGCAAGTATTTTTGTAACATATTAATTACTAATATCTATCTTTGTTATATAATAAGATACTAATTTTATTTTTCTTCCGCGTGTTAAGGGCATTATGTTCCACAACTATCTCAACTTGTCCACCAGAGGAACAAGGGAATCAAGAACCCGATTATTAATTTCAAGGTTTTTTTTGGTAGTAGTAGCCGACAGTTTTTTGAGTGTTTAATGCAATATTAAGTTATGATTTATTTTTATCTAGGTCATTTTCTCTGGCTGTTCTTTTTAGATTGGAAATGTTATTTACCGATGATTACTATGACTATGTTGTCACGTTTGAGTACCGGTGGACTCGTGGCTTGATTTTAAACTCTACATACTAGCTTCCCAACAAAACTTATGACTCAAGATCTTCTAAACATCCTTCCGCTGATTGCACTAAATCTCTTCTTCTTCCAGACCATGACCAAGGAAATATTGACCCATATAACATATTACTCGTCCTTGGGCTAGTAATAAAACACTTTACCGCAACCTAAGGGGTCATTATGTCAGTCTTTTCTTCTTATGCTCTCTTCTTACTCCAGTTATAGATAATGTAATTAATTATAGAATGTTCAACGATGGATGCTAAAGTAATAAGATAAACTACTTGATTGTACTCTTTCAAAACTTTTGTTTGCTAAAACGACTAGAAAAAAGTTACTGCATGCTTAAAAAGAATCACAAAGACAGATAAGTTGCTGCAGTATGAATGATTTGAAATTCTAGATAATATGTTGAAAGTTTGCATACTTTGAATCGATATGTCAATCTAAAGTAGAACCCTCTTTCTGGTTGTCGGAAGAGTGCCTCTTCAATATAGTTGTCGGAGGGAACGGATTTGGAGTATCATCAATCTTTGAGAACTTGCATCTTTAAGATTGAGAAAAAACAAACAAACAGTAGAAGAGTTGTTCACCCTATAATAGTTTTATCGTCTTTTAATAGGTGTTGACTATGCTGATGCTTGATCGATGGTTATTTCAGTTTTAGACGGTTACAATGTATGTATCTTTGGTTATGCACAAAGGCAAAACAGTCACCATGAAGGGTACAACGGGAACAGGGGAGTCAATTATAGGACTCTCGAAGCATTATTTATAATCGCGAAGGAGACGAGTGAAACTTTCACCTATGACATATCTTTTAGTGTGATTGAAGTCTACAATGAGAAGATCAGGGACATATTAGCTCCACCGACAACATCAAAAAGGTAAAGTTTTTCTCTTACATTGGATCCTGTAGCTTCTCAAGTTTGGTGGATTTTGTTATATATAGGAGTTTTTGAAGGATAGAAGATGGAAAGATATGAGCTTGTGAAGGATATAGGGTCTGAGAATTTTGGTGTTGCCAGGCTCATGAGGCACAAGGAGACAAAAGTGTTTGTGGCTATGAAATACATTGAGAGAGGACACAAGGTTTGCATAATTACTGTCTTTTGTCACTAATTTGACATCTTCTAATTGTTTTAAATGTCTGATGCTCATTGTTTTGTATTGTTTATTGTACTTTTCCCTAATTATTTGTTAAACATTCTTTAATTAACTAGGTTCCCTGGTCTTTTTCTCATATGCAATATTATATAAGGTTTCCATAGATTTGAGATATGCCACTTTTGTTGAGATTGATGAGAATGTAGCAAGGGAGATCATTAATCATAAATCACTTCGACATTCGAACATAATTTATTTTAAGGAGGCAAGTGTGTTCATATAATTCACTATTTTGCAATGTCCTTTTGTTTTCATGTTGCTTTCTTTTGAAAATGGAAAGGATAAGTTAAGGAATAACTGGACTAATCTGTTGTTCATTTATTTTGTGAGATTTAGGTGGTATTGACTCCAACTCATCTTGCTATTGTCATGGAATATGCAGCTGGTGGAGAACTGTTTGAGCACATCTGCAATGCAGGAAGGTTCAGTGAATACGAGGTATAGTTAAAATTTCTAACTGTGTCAATAATCAGTCTCGCATAAGCTTCTGGTGTAAAAAGGATTATGAAGGATAACAAATTGTGATGAACGAAATATGTAATTTTATAAGGCCACACTCATGGATCTTAGGAGCCTTGATTCTCTTTCTTTAATGCCTCTCTTATTTAGCTCTTGCGACTGTTATTTCAGGCTAGATACTTTTTTTCAGCAACTTATTTTGGGAGTCCACTACTGTCACAACCTGGTGACCAACTTATAAGACTTTACAGATAATTTTTTTTTTAACTGTGAACATAAAAAATGCCATCTTTTAATTTAAGAGAGTTAGTCCTCATCCCTCATCAAACTTGGAGTAACTGGTAAAGTTACTGCCATGTGACCAGGAGGTCACAGGTTCAAGCTTTGGAAACAGCCTCTGGAAGAAATGCAAGGTAAAGCTGCGTACAATACACCCTTGTAGTGGGGCCCTTCTCCAAACACCGCACATAGCAGTAGATTTAGTGCACCGGGATGCCCTTTGTCCTCATCCCTTATCAAACTTCCATTGCCTTTCAAGAAAATATGTCATAGACATCTGAAACTGGAGAATACCCTTTTTGATGGAAGTCCAGCTCCATGCTTGAAGATATGTGATTTTGGATACTCAAAGGTTGATGTGTTTTGCTGTTTTGTAGATATAAACTTATATTATGCCCATAGGAATTTCAATATACTCATAGTTTTCTCCTGCAATTGCAGTCGTCCCTGTTGCATTCAAGGCCAAAATCAACTACTGGGACTCCAGCTCAAATTGCTCCAGAGGTCCTTTCCAGAAGGGAATATGATGGCAAGGTATTGTTGTGATTAATTATGTGATTTTTTACATTTGGTGGAGAGGCATTATGCAATTGATATTTCTCTGGCATTCATCTGTGTGGAGATGAATTTGCTACCATACGTGTCATTTATGGTATATAATAATAGTGTTTCCTTTTATGGGTAGTTAGAAAATCACTATTACTGGTCGTTATGTACTTGTATAACTGATCGCTCTACGATTTGTTGAATTTACAGGTGATGGTTCCATCGTTGCAGAAATTACATCTTTCTTTATTTTTTCTTCTTAATCATTTACTCTTTTACACTTAATAGTGTATGTTGTCTAACACTAAATATGAATAGCCCATTGTATCCTTCGACAGATTTTTATTATCTGATTTGCTTAAAATTTTCAAATCAACTTTTGAATTTTTCATGTGTAGTTCAAACTTGGATTTTTATTTGTCCTTTTTAATAACTTATGTTATTATATTGCTTTATAAATTTTTGCAGCAGACGAAGAAAGAGAAAATATAGATACATTTCATATGAGCTCTATAGGATGGATCAGACGTAGCAAGCGACCGTAGATATAATTTTTCTTTTTGTCCAATTTTGAATGTTGATTTAATTTTGCCTGATGTTATCATTTTTTTCTTCATCAGATTTTTCAATCGGCATCTTGAAATTACTTCTCTTTTTAATGATTCAAGCTAATTTATTTGAAGAATTAGATATTTTTCTTGAAAACAAGATTGAACCTTTTAGTTACTAATCAATTATAAAACTTAACCAACTTATGGGTTGAGAGATGGATGTTGTCTATCTTAAGTCATATTTTTACATTGATGGTGTTTATATTTCTTTATTACTATACATATTTTGTTGTTCTAAATTCTACTTAAGAGTTTAATGTTCAAAATTTTAATCCAACGAGACTTTGCCTATAGTTTGGAACATTGTTCGTTTGAGCTTTGAAGTTAAAAAAATGTAAAATATGTAACTAACATTCAAATTTATACTTACCGTTAAATAGGTGTGCAATGACGTTGAATTTTATTTAAGGCTTTTACCGCTATTTTGTGTGAATAAGTTATTAATATGTTGTAATTGTTCATTCGAGAAACATGAATGTGTTTAATTATGAAAGATAAAATACATTTTACAAAAATTAAGATATGAATTCAACAATATTTCGGTATTTTAGCCGCACGAAGTGCGGGGATATTCACTAGTTAAATAATATGGAAAGGTGTATTCTTACAAACAAATACTTTACACTACAAAAAATAGGTCAAATTACGGGGGTTAATTTTACGATTTGCGGGGGTTTTAAACTCCCACAAAATATAATTTCGGCGGTTCCCAAAACCTCCCACAATTCGAGCCGTCACAAAACCTCCCACAATTTGCGGTGGTTTTTTTAGACCTCCATAATTAATTTACGGTGGTTATTTTGCGGCGGTTGATCCCCGTTACTCTAAATTTAATTATTTTATAATAAATTTTAATTTACAAGTTGTGGGAGTTTAAAACTTCAGTAATTTAAAAAAAATAATTAGTAGGCCCATCAATTTTCAATAACTAATTATAGATTCTAATTTTAGCTTAAATTTAACTGTTCCTTTAGGCATAACCTACAATTCAATATTTGTTCAATTTATATATCATTAATACAACATGAGTAATTAACATTGTAATTGAAAAGCATATAAAAATACATTGAACATTAAACTTCAAAATTAAATTTTCAACATTAACATTTTCAAACTCCAAATTTTCAACATTAACTAGTATCTTCAAACTCCAAAATCAAATTTAAACACAAAAACTTCAATATTCTAAGATCCACTCCAACCACACAATTACAGCATCATAATTGAATATCCAAGACAAATGCAATGAAATCAAAGAACGTCATTAGGATCACTATCATCACGTGATCTCCTTGCATCTATGGATGAAATGGGTCCACTAGTCGCATCACTTGGCTACATAAAAATGCAAAGTATAAAAATCAATCGATAAACAACTTTTAATACAAGTAAAGAGGACATTAAGTGAGTCATACTTAGCAATCTGAATAAATATATTATGCAAACAATATAATTATTCATAAGGAGTTCCAAAACAACACTAAGAAGAATCTGAAGTAAGATCATCTATATCATGTTTATTCTGTTGTAAAGGAACTAATAGAATGATGTTTATCATCAATATCATGTTTGTCATGGAAACTACAGTACCCAGAAATTGTTTGTTCCCTTAAAGAAGAGACTGTCCAAAGAGAGCACGATTACAAATCAAAGCCTCTATCTGTCAACTTTTCCTATCCAGTGTGATTGCCATGTCATTATTGGATACACATGATAAGAAATACAGGAAGATGCTTCTCTAAAGAAGAACTCATTTCTAAAGAACATATCTTCTCTTTCTATCTTGAGTGAAGGATGGTTCAAATGGCCTAAAGGAAAAAAAAAGACAAGAACCTTCCATTGCAAAAAGGTACAGATATTCTTGCTCAATTATCATTAGAGGAAGAACTAGAGTATCTTGTCGACACAACTATAATCAATCGTAAAGACGGTGCCAATGGTAATGACTTACGACCAACCAAAATTGCTGAATTTACAATCTGTGATGATTTTACTGACTTTTGGTTTGATAAAGAAGACGCCATGGCTGATGATTGTGTCCAACACAAAGGTAGTGAGTATAACTTAGTTAATGGTGTTTCTCCTCGTATAAGTGGTGGTGAATTCGGTTTAGGTGAGGATCTTGTCCTAGTTAAAGTTAGTGAGGATAAGTCAGGTGATGGTTCTGCTTATGACAAGGATAAAGAAATTAGTGAAATTGATGATTTCAACGAGGAACCTTTTATCTTTTGGCCAAAAAATGAACCCAAGAAGGAGGCAGCCTATTTGTCAAAAAGGCTTGTAAAGGGGATCCTGAAATGTCCATCTACAGGTCAGGAAGCTTAGAATTTATTATATCCTGACCCCGATTCCCCTCTATCGGTGGACAATGCTAAAATTTAATTTAGAAGAGCTAATTCCAAGGGGTATAATGTTAACTTTGGAGAATAGTGGCTGTGAACTACTAGTATACATTCCACGCTCGCTATGTCTCTTTATATTATTTTTTGTGTTTGTTCTCTCGTGTGTTATTGGAACCTCTAGTGCCATCGCTTAAATAAGAGAGAGAAGCAAGTATGACATTCATCATCACATGAAAAATGACCAAATGGCTTATATATTGTCCCTATCCCTAACTATAGATAAACTGTAGACCTTTCCCACACTAAAAATACGTATACTCTTATTTTTTAATCTTTAACTTTGTTTTTACTGTCCATAAATGCTTGTTTTTGACCCATGAGCTTACTGTATGTTGCTGAGTAGACAGGATCACATGTGTAATCAGTCTGCATTTCCATACCGCTTATTTCCTTTACCTAATAACTGATATATTCTTTTTCTTTGTAATGAGGTTCTGAGCGGCTCGTCTAGTAGAATACTAAAGTCGTGGGTAGTTTTCACAGTGATGCATCAACAGTTTCATAGTAATTCTCTCTATGTAGTTTTAAACTCTTCCCACAAAATCTTCTGGAACTGCAACAACTTCCTTGACTCTTTTCTGCAACACATTTAGGAAAAGGTGTCAAGAAAGGAAGTTGGGCAATCTAATCTAGTTGGTTACCTCTAATGCTTTAATCTCCTCCATCAAGAAATCTATTTTTCCATCGAAATTGTTCACATGTAGATCGTTAGAAAATTGATGAAACATTTCAACCAGTCTAGTTGTGCAGTGCATTTCTCTTTCTTTAAGGTATTCGTCAAACTCCCTTCGAAGAAGAATTTTCTTTAATGAATTCCTGAATGAACTAAGAATACATATGAAAGCTATTAAAGCTCATGGGTCAAAAACAAAAATGATTTGCTCACAGAGTCGAACGAGGTGTTGTCCACTATCATGGACAAGATTTTATATCATGGTGTTCAACAAAGGGATTAGTTCAATAATGTTTCTACTATTTTTTGTCCATGTTCTTCTCCTGGTATCAAACTACCTAGTACTCCACTTACTATGTTTTTTTTTTTGTAAAATGTCTATTAGCTGCAAGGGTAGTGTGTAGTGTCTGTCCCTGATCGTATGTAGTTCTTGTCTTCCTAGTTGTTATCTAAATGCAAATGAAGTTATTTTTCTCTAAGTGAACTGTTGAGTTCCTCTTTCTGCAAAGTTGCGTGGATCATTTTTTTCTATCAAGCTTATCCATTGATGAATAGACTGTCTAACACATGTAACAATAGGCATAATCAAATCAACATTGGCTAGTTAAAATTAAGTCATTTGACACAAAAAGTATCGAAGTTAAATTCCAAACAAAACACTACAGGAACACCAGCAAACTAGTTAACTAAAGGATGTATACTTCGTTCTTTCGGTCAAGTTCATTACTAAGACTCCTAACAACTCGCACCAATAATGTCATTGAGTGGCCGGAGATAGATGAAAAGGTAAGCAGACCCATCCGACCCGAGTAGTCAAACAAATAGTACATAGAAATAAATATTAATCCTTTTGAGAAACAAAAGTCATAGCATATCTTGTTCTATCGATTTCAAACTACCCTCAGGTTCATGTAATAGGAACAGTCATCCAATGTTAAACAGGAAAGGTGATCAAACACCGAGATCAAAAAAAGTAAAGAGAACTTTACTTACTGCTGTGGGAGAAACCATTGAAGCAGAATCAAAGAGCCCCACAAATTATTCTGGTATCGTTCCTTCTTTCATTATCATAAATGCCTTCAAAGCACTCAGTATTGATTGTGAGAATTCATTATTTGATTGTAGTTTTCTCAAAATTAAAATGAAAAAGAACCTCCATTATTTGATGTATTTGTACCATCAAAATAAGGTCTAACTTGTTAAAAAACTCTACTAGGAACAACTCCTAATCCCAAACATCTCACCCTTCCAGAGTGCTCTTGCCCTAGCACCTTACCAACAACATTATTTGGCGAAACTTGAGACTCATCTATGGTGCTTTGGCTCAAAGCTGACTCAATTTTTTCCTACATATAGAAAATTTGTTGTCAAAATAAATTAATAGTAGAAATGCATTTTACATAGTGGTTGATTGCTCAATAAGAATTTATGGCACATAAGTAAAAATCACACGTATTTTTTTTGTCGCTTTATTAATATATACTCCATCTTGATTCTTATGAGTAGCAATGTATATTTGTGCTCGTCCAGGCCACTGTCCAGTCTCGGCCATCTATAAATTTAAAAAAATAGTCAAAATAATTTACTATTTAGGAATATTACATTCGAGGTTAATTCACTCACCATTTCAACCCTTCTTGTAGCATTGGCTTTAGAGCCACCAGTTTGAGAAGTTGTCTGTTTCTTTCAATTTTTATGGTTCCTTTGACGCATTTTCTTATAAAAATATATTTTAACATCAATTAGAAAAAAATAATTATAAAACTATAAAGAAATACATTTACATAAATACCTTTGTTGATTCTTTAAAATTGTATTCAATAAAGGAAATCCATTGATTTGGTGGGATCCCGTATGACACCTTATCCATCATCTGAGCTTTACTTTTAAGTGGATCATCAACTTCATTCCACATGTTAAAATTATTTGCAGCTTACTTTTTTCCAATAGATAAAGAAATATGTCGTCGAGCAACTATTTCGACTGTGTCAAAAAAGAATTTGGGATTCCAAATAAAAATATTTATCTTTTCTATTACACACAAATATAAAATTCAAAGACAAAAATAAAGAAATAGTTGTCAGTCTCTAAAAATAATTAGTGGTATAGTCATCAAAATTTAGAGCTTATACCTTTATAATATGATCAAAGACGCGATTGAAGTATGTCATAGGTAAATTCGACCATTTTTCAAAGTTGATTGGAAATAAAGAGCAATCATACGCTAAAATTCCACAAAAGTGCAAAAGAAGGCTGTGTGCTTCACCAAAGAGTTCATCATAAATATCAAACTTAACCAGGATATGTTTTTCACCTATTAAATTCAACACTTTCTTAGCTTTTACTTTGATTTTCTTGACATTATTTCTAGAATCTGTTATAAGAAAAGAGATTAGTTGAAGCTATGAGAGACATTATATTGGATTAGAAAGGTCTGTTGAATATGTATTGATAGTCTGGAGTATTTACCTATTGCGTTTATGACCCAATGTGTATTCGATTCACATCTAGAATGTTTTTTAAATGCAGCCTGATCTGTGGGAGCTGCTTATGATGAGTCCTCATTTTTTGGATTCGAATGTGATGTAGAATGAATTGATCGATATGACTGTGACAAATCCTGATTTTCCAGACCCAGATATGATGTAGAGTGAACTGATCGAGATAGTTGTGATGAGTCCCAACCAACCGGAGATGGATATGATGTTAAGCGAACTGACTGGGATGGTTGTGATTCAGGCCAAACTGTCAGAACCGAATATGGCGTGTCCTGATCCATATGAGTTGGATGGGATGCTGAGTAAACTGGTCGAGATGGTTGAGGTGCATGCTGAATTGGTGGAGGCAGATTTATTGGCAGACGTGCTGATTCAGTACCTTATGATATAGATACCAACAAATCTGATTTTTTTTTCTGCAAGTGCTTGAACCTTGGCATATCTGTAATATATTGACAAATATCCATATTTTAGTTATGACTAAAAAATAAGAATAGTGTTATTCATGAAATCCTCAGAAGTTTTATGTTCAGGCCAATTCTTAGAAGTTTTCTACACTACCAGCCTATGTATGGAATCCTCTACTAAAATAAGAGTACTTTCAAACATCACATTAGAAATGCAGGTGAATAGTATGTCCATTGTTTTTTAGATGAACCAACTGGCTGCAAAAAATGGATTCACAGCCAATCAATCAATGTATAATGAGATAATAAATAACAAGCAGGAAATCGGTCTGTAGCTTTTCTAAGTTCTTCATCTAGAAGTCATACAAGCCTTTCTTGGAACAAAGTTTAACAGTTAAAATCTACTAGGTATTCTCAATGATATATTAAGCAATAAACAGTGTCAACAATAAGTTAGCACAAATAATTTTTTAAAATCAAGTATGGCTTGAACTAGTGGTATATAGATTTGGCATTGCATTCTTAGAGGAAAAAATGGTTACAAATTTTCTCATCAGTGAACTTATGACTTTCATTACTGGAGTTGAAGGAAATATAGGTTACATAAAGCTTCAGTGTTTTTATATGAATCAAAACATCAACCATATTCAAATAACAACAACACACCCAGTGAGTAAAGTGTAACTTGTACAATCACAAATAAGGTAAGAGTAAACTTTCAAGATTACCTAATATATATGGTCTTCAATAATTTGTATGCTGGTACTTACTAAGAACGAGAACTATGTGAGAATCAATGTACAATCACGAATAGTGAAAGACTAAACTTTCTAGTTTAAGTAGGAGTTATGGCCCTTCAAATCTGTGGATATTGATTGAGCAACAGAACCTATGCCCGATTATTTTCTGAACAATTTACTTCTAAATTGATGTGCATTTTTGAACATACCTACAAGATTCCACTTGTAACACCCTAAAACCTGGTCCCGAGATGTCACACGATAATCAAGATTACGAGTAGCCTTAAGCTAACCTTGTCAGCCTTCTACTAAGTCTGAATCTCAAAATAGTGAAAATGTAGACATAAAAGTTATACTAAATGAGGAAACTGTCAGAAATAGCTAAGAATAATCTGAATATAATCTCTGAAAACCAAATACTGTAAGTCTAAATCAAATCTAACAGTCTGACAAACCTCTACTACTAATAACTAGAGAGTCACTGGGACAGACCCCCCAGCTAACTCAAACTGTCTGAAATGAAATATTGAATCATATAGACTAATAAGCTACAAAATTTGTATGAATAAGTCCCAAACTATGAGGACTCAACAGCTGTCGAATGTAGATGGAGAGGCTCAAACTACTCACGCTGCTGATACTGAGCACCCGAACCTACATTATGAGATAATGTAGCACGTAAAGGTATATGTGGATCAGTACTTTGAGGATGTACTGAGTATATGGGGGTGAATGCATAAGTAAAACATTATCTCATCATCAGTATTTGTAAAACAATGCATGCTAAATGTAAATGACTCACATAAGCTGGAATATGTGAAATACTGAAATTTGTAATCATGAATAATAAATCATACTTTGTAAATCTAGTGAGTCATAACATTTAGTTCTAAAACCTGCACCAATGTTCTGTCTGTAAATCATACTGTCTAAGTGTAAAAAGACTCGCTTCTATATCTGAAATCTAAAAGCTGAAATCAGTAGCTAATATCTTTCTGTAAAGCATAATCTGAATAAATTTGTGAGCCTTTACACTTAGTTTTCTAAAATATTTTTTGTTATTCTTTTCTTAAAGTATTTACCGTTAAGGAAAATACTTTATCTGAAGGAATTTCTTTCAAAGCTTTTATTTACTAGTAGGGAAATACTCAAAAGTTATTTATTTACTTTTACTAGCAGAGAGGTTCTTCTAACCGATATAAACCATGTGAGATAACATGGATTCTAATGTCTCGATCCTCTACAGGGAAAACCTCACGATGGGGAGAGGTGTCATACTCTTGCCAAGGAGTACAACCTGAGCTAAGTGATCACATCTATAACTGTCACCCCTATTGGAATGGGAATAATCTAATAATCTGTACCTACATTGGCTACGTAGTTCTATGAAAGATAGGGCACGCTAATCCCATACTTTCCACTCGGTGCTATATACTACTCCCTTTTAATCTGTATTCTCACTCTGGTAGAAATCTACTTTAAGAAAAACTAGAATAAGGGTTTATTCTAAAACTAATTATGCATTTATCTGATTAAATCTGTGAATAAAGTTGTTATGATTTTTGTAATCTGTAATAAATCTGTAGAGTGGATTCCAAAACTAATTTGAGGATCAAAAGATCAAACTTTATTGAGAATTTATAAATAATCTGATCTAGGATGCTTAAAGCATCATCTTTCTTGAAATATCAACAGATAAACTTGGGCTTGATAACTCATGCATCAAATACATGTTAAAACATCATAACAATCATGCTTGATAATGAAAACAATGATAATTCATCTCAAATCTGAAAATTACTGCAGAAGGCATGAAAATATGAAAATAGACATGCAATTTATCTTCTAAAACACTTGAAATCTCATAATCTTGCAAATAGCAATAATGGGTTTGAACCCTAATTCAAATCTCATGAATATTCATTCAAAATCATATAAATTTATAATTAAAACTTGGTTTTAGGCACAAGGATGGAAAAAGATCCTTGTTCATAGACTCCACATATCTTAATTGATGATTAGATAAAGAAACTTGATTTATTGGTTCCTATTTGAGTTCTTGAAGATGAGTTCTTGATTATATTGTCTTAGGAAACCTCAATTTGGAGCTTTCTTGGGGAAACAGTGGAGGATTTTGATTTCTTGGAGAGGAAGCTTTGAGCTCTAAGGTTTTTCTTTTAGAGAGAATGGATGAAAATAAACATAAAGTGCTTAGAGTAGACTTTAATTACTTGTTTTGGATGAATTGGGGCCTTGGGAATTGACCAAAGTGCCCTTTAAAAGTTTTAGTCGGAGCTGGGAACAATAATTTTTTTTTGAACTGGCATGCCACCGCAATATGCCACTATCGCTGCGGCTTACTGGAATTAGACAACCGTGACCTGGAATTTCTCTATGACGCGGAGCTATCGTGATGCTCTACTGATTTGGCATTTGGGCCATCACCGCGACACACCACCATCGCGGTGAGCCACTGGTGATGGAAAAATGAGAAATAAGGCTTCTCCGTGATGTGGAGCTATTGAGGAGGGCCACTAGAATTGATGATTGGGAATTTATCCTTCACCACGATGCGGTGTTTGCCCAGGTGGCATACTGCTTTACTAAAAAATCCATAACTTCAAAACGAAGTATTGGATTTAGGCTAAATTGGTATCGATGGAACGCTTATTCAATTTTCTATATAATGGAGGGTCTAAATCTGGAAAATTCTATATAAAACAAAGGTTATTTATATTTAAAGCTAGCCCTTGATATTCTAAGAGTAAAATTAAGCTAGGAAAAAATATGGGGTATTATAATATCTACCCCTTGGGAACATTCGTCCTTGAATGTGGCTAGTTAATCTAAAAATACTGAGGAATATGAGGGTATAATATATCATGCACAACTAAAATAAACTGTATGATTGAATCTCAAACGTAATTTTCTATTGAACTGATATGCGAGTGCATGAGTTTACATAAAAATATCTATATAGCGGAATCTGAGTCTAGAAAAGAACTGAATAAAGGAGGACTATTACCTTCAGCTGAATCTGAGTTCGTGGAGAAGAGATAAGGATACTTGGTATGCATATCTGCTTCTACTTCCCAAATATTACCCTTAACGGACTAATTTTGCCACAGAACTTTGACCAAGTGAACTTTTTTGTTCCTTAGTCTACAAATCTGATTATCAAGAATCTCTATTGGAACTTCTTCATATGAGAGGCTATTCTAAATATATGTACTTTCTAGAGAAACTATAACGGTTGAATCATCCATGCACTTGTTCAACAAGGGAACATGGAATATTGGATGAACTGAAGATAAATCTGCGGGTAGATCAAGCTCATACGCTATCTTCCAAACACGACTCAAAATTCGGAAGGTTACTACATACCGGGGACTAAGTTTCCCTTTTTTTGTCAAATCTCTTTACCCCTTTCATGGGTGAAACTTTCAAATACACAAGCTCATCAATCTCAAACTCAAGAACTCTTGTTCTTACATTTACATAAGATTTCTGATGACTCTGGGGTATTTTCAATCTCTCTCAAATCAACTGAACTTTCTCCATGGCCTCAAACACCATGTCTGGCTAATCAAAGTGGCCTTACCAATTTCGAACAAGATGACTGGCGATCTATATCTCCTCCCATAAAGATATTCAAACGGAGCCATCTGAATAATAACATGATAACTGTTATTATAAGTGAACTCAATAAATGATAAATGCTCATCCCAACTACCTTTGAAACCAAGAACACATGCCCTCAAAATGTCCTCTAGAGTCTGAATGGTCCTCTCTGCCTGGACATATTTTTGTTGATGAAAAGCTGAACTAAGATGAACTTGGGTACCAAGACCCTTTTGAAAGGCTTTCAAAAACTAAAAGGTAAACTGAGTACCCCTATCTGAGATGATGCACAAAGGAACTCCATGCAATCTGACTAGCTCTTTCATATACAACTTAGCATAATCTTTTCATATACAACTTAGCATAATATTTAGTTGTGTAGGACGTGTGAACTGGAAAAAAATGCTCTGACTTAGTCAATCTGTCTGCAATAACTCAAATTGAATCATGCTAACGACGCAAATGGGGTAAACTAGTCACAAAATCCATATTTACCTCTTCTCATTTCCAAGTGGGGATACCAAACTCTTGCAACGTACCACCAGGTATTTGGTGCTCCACCTTAACCTATTGACAATTGCACACTTGGCTATAAACTCTGCAATATGTTTCTTCATACCACTCCACCAATAGATTTCCCATAAGTCATGGTACATCATGGTAGCACTTGGATTAATGGAATAACGTGCACTATGCGCTTCCACCATAATTTGCTGCCTCAAATCATCAACACATGGCACACACAATCTACTCTGGTACCTCCACACACCATATCCCCGTTGGGAGAAAACCTCTACCTTTTGATCTCTAACTGACTCTTTCAGTTTGACCAAACTAGAATCCTTATCTTACTTCTCTTTCATATTCAAAACCAAAGAAGATTTGGAACTACTCTGAACCCAAACATTCCCTTCAGCTGAATCAACCAATCTCACACCTAACCTAGCTAACCTATGAACTTAACGAACTGACTCCTTCTTATCATTTTCCACATGAGCAACACTGCCCATAGACAATCTACTAAGGGCGTCTGCCACTACATTGACCTTGCTCGAATGATACAACACACTCATATCATAATCCTTCAACAATTTTAACCACCTTTTCTATCGAAAATTCAAATCTCTACAAGATTTTGTGGTCCGTGAACACATCAACATGCACCCATAAAGATAGTGCCTCCATATTTTCAAAGCAAACACAACAACAGCTAATTCAAGATCATGGGTCGGGTAGTTTTTTTCATGAGGCTTAAGATGTCTAAAGGCATAGGCTTTGAACTTACCTCTCTACATCAAAACACAACCCAAACCAACTCTAGAGACATCATAATACACCACAAAATCATCTGTACCATTAGGTAATGCTAAAACTAGAGCTCAAGTGAGTCGAGTTTTCAACTCTTGAAAACTCTTCTCGTAGGAATCGAATCACTGAAACATAACTTTCTTTTAGGTCAATCTAGACATTAGAGATGAAATAGATGAGAAACCCTCAACAAAACTTTTGTAATAGCTAGCTAAACCTAAGAAACTCCTAATGTCTGATGGAGAAATAGGTCTAGGCCAATTTCTTATGGCTTCGGTCTTTTGGAGATCAACTCTAATACCCTCACTTGAAATAATATGACCAGGAAAATCTACTGATCTTAGCCAAAATTCACATTTGTTTAATTTGGCGAACAACTGGTGATCTCTAAGAGTTTGCAACACAATTCTAAGATGGCCTGCAAGATCATCTTCACTATGAGAGTAAACAAGAATATCATCGATAAAGACTATGACAAACATATCTAGATACTGTTTGAACACTCTATTCATAAAGTTCATGGAGGTTGTTGGGGCATTGGTTAGCCCAAATGACATGACTAGAAAGTCAAAATGACCATAATGAGTTCTGAAATCTATCTTTGGAATATCACAATTCCTTACTTTAAGCTGATGATAGCCAGATCTAAGGTCTATGTTTAAAAAAATTTGCACCTTGGAGTTGATCAAATAAGTCATTAATTCTAGGAAGAGGATATTTGTTTTGACTATAACTTTATTTAGCTGGTAATAGACCATGCACAAATGTAAAGAACTATCTCTCTTTCGCACGAATAGGATGAGAGCGCCCCACGGAGAAATACTGGGCCTTATGAAACCTTTGTATAAGAGATATTTAGGATACACTTTTAACTCTTTAAGCTCAGTAGGAACCATACAGTAAGAAGGAATAGAAATAGGCTGAGTATCTGGGAGAAGGTCAATCCCGAATTCTATTACCCTATTGAGAGGTAACCCTAGCATATCTTCAGGAAAAACATCAGGAAAATCATTGACTATACTTACTGATTGAACTATTGGAGTCTCAGACTTAGTGTCTTTGACCCAAACTAGGTGGTAGATGCACCCTTTAACAATCAACTTTCTGGCTTTAAGATAAGATAAGAAATGACTCTTGGGAGATACAAAATTACCTTTCCATTCAAAGACTGGCTCATCCGGAGACTAAAACTTCACCACTCGGGTAGGACAATATATGGATGTATAATAGGAATAGAGCCAATCCATACCAAGAATAAGATCAAAGTTAACTATATCTAACTCTATTAGGTCTGCTAACATGATTTTATGAAGGACAGTGATATTACACTTTCTATAGATTTGTTTGGCAACAATTGACTCACCTACTGTACTAGAAACCAAGAAGGGCCCAGGGATATTTTCAGGACTTATTTTAAAATTAACTACAAATAATAGGGTCACACAAGAAAAACTCAACCTGGGGTCAAACAACACATAGACTTCAAGATGAAAGACACAAAGCATACTAGTAACAACATCTGGTAAATCCTCCTGCTCCTGATGATATGGTAAAGAATATAATTTATTCTGGTGCTGACCGCCACCAGTACTGGATGATGCACCTTGAGGAGGGACTTGGCGACCTAGAGGAGCTGGTACACTAGTAGCCTGAGACTGAGGATGAACATCTCTATTTCCCTGCTTAGAATGCGGACACTCTTTATGACCTAACTTACCATAACCATAACAACCCTTATGTCCAACCAGACACTCTCTCAGATGATTGTTTCCACACTTAGCACATAGAGAATAACTAGGTCTTACACTCATACTATTCTGAGATCTGGACATAGAGAACTTAACCCAGTACTCCTATCTAGCTCTAGGAGTGGGAGCACTAGCTGAAGATGGAGTTTGTATCGATGGACAATTCTGAAACTGCGACCAATTTCCCCCATGAGACCTAGTCTGCCCATACTCAAACTTCCCTGTTCTAGCTTTCTTATTTCCTCTCTCTCTTCCCTCCAACTTCTCTGCCTCAATCTGCTGAGCATGAATCATCAATCTAGCAAGATATATATCTCCAATAATCATGATAGTCATACACTCCTTGACTACCAAGCTAGACACCCCAATAACAAAATTACTCATACTTTCCCTAGGATCAACCATTACATCGGGGGCATACTTAGACAACTATTTGAAATTAAGGTAGTACTCCTTCAGTGTGATAGTGCCCTGCCTCAGGTTCACAAACTCCTCTATCTTATCTTCTCTTATTTCACATGGAAAAAACCTATCTAGAAAAGAATCCTGAAACACCAGCTAATGCATAGGAGCTGCATTCTCACCTCCACCTTTCTTCCACATAACTACCCAATCATATGCTACATCCTTCATCCTATAAAATGCTAAATCTTCACTTTTCTCTTAAAAAATATGCATATTCTAGGTGATCTTCTTCACCTTATCTAAATGAAGCTGAGGGTCCTCACCTACTTTCAACCCAAAAAACTTTGGCGGATTGATTCTCATGAAGTCTATGATTCTGGCTACTGCTAAATTACCATTCTTCTGAAGTGGGACTGCAACCTGATGGTTTCCCTGAACATTATCAGTCACTGCCTGGGCCAATGCCTGAAAGGTAGCCCTAAACTTAGCATGGGATACATTCTCATTAAGAGGATCGGTGGGCTGGTGTGACTGGTTATTATTTCTGCAGGCATTAGCTCGACGAGGAGGCATATTCAACTATCACATAAAAGCATGAGTTAAAAACATATAGAGATACTGTAAGCACGATAGATCATATAAAAAAGATGATTTCTTAAGAACATCCCATAGCCTTTTGCTCATAAATGTGGTGCGCTTCACACCCATGATCAAGACTCTACGTAACGTGGCTTATCTGACTCCCTAGGACCCTAATAAACCTTAGGATCTGATAATAAGTTTGAAACACTATGAAACTTGGTCTCGAGATATCACACGGTGCTCAAGACTACGAGTAGCCTTAAGCTAACCCTGTCTGCCTTATACTAAGTCTGAATATCATAATAGTGGAAATATAGACATAAAAGTCATACTGAATGCAGAAACTATTTGAAATAGCTAAGAATAATCTAAATATAATCTCTGAAAACCAAATACTATAAGTCTAACTCAAATCTAGCAGTCTGATAAACCTCTACTACTAATAACTAGAGAGTCTCTGAGACAGACCCCCAGCTAACTCAAACCGTCTGAAATGAAATACTGAATCATATAGACTAATAAGCTACAAAATCTAAATAAATAATTCCCCAAACTATGAGAACTCACTAACTGTTGAATATAGATGGAGATGCTCAAACTACTCACGCTGTTGATACTGAGCACCTGAACCTACATTATGAGATAATGTAGCACATAGACGTATATGTGGATCAATATTTTGAAGATGTACTGAGTATATAGGTGTGAATAAATAAGTAAAACATTATCTCATTATCATAATTTGTAAAACAATGCATGCTAAATGTAAATGTCTCACATAAGCTGAGATATATGAAATACTAAAATTTGTAATCATGAATAAAAAATCATACTTTATAAATCTAGTGAGTCATAACATTTAGTTCTAAAAGATGCACCAATGTTCTATATGTAAATCATACTGTCTAAGTGTAAAAGGACTCACTTCTATATCTGAAATCTGAAAGTTGAAATCTGTAGCTAATATCTTTCTGTAAAGCATAATCTGAATTAATTCGTGATCCTTTACACTTAGTTTTGTAAAATCTTTTCTGTTATTCTTCTCTGAAAGTCTTTACTTTTAAGGAAAATACTTTATCTGAAGGAAATTCTTTCAAAGCTTTTCTTTACTAGTAAGGAAATACTCAAAAGTTTTTATTTACTTTTACTAGCAGGGAGGTTCTTCTAACCAATATAAACCATGTGAGATAACATAGAGTTCACTGTCTCGTTCCCCTAAGGGGAAAACCTCATGATGGGGAGAGGTATGATACTCTTGTCAAGGAGTATAACTTGAGCTTAGTGATCATATCTGTAAGTGTAA
Organism: Capsicum pubescens; assembly: GCA_030864215.1. Classification (NCBI taxonomy): domain Eukaryota; kingdom Viridiplantae; phylum Streptophyta; class Magnoliopsida; order Solanales; family Solanaceae; genus Capsicum; species Capsicum pubescens. Next base: position 96,480,481 of record CM061540.1, read on the forward strand.
CCCATATTGGAATGAGAATAATCTGATAATATGTACCTACGGTGGCTACGTTATTTTGTAGAAGATATGGCATGCTATTCCCACACCACCCACTCGGTGCTAAATACTACTCCCTTTTAATCTGTATGCCCACTCTATTGGAAATCCACTTTAAAAAAACTAGCATAAGGGTTTATTCTGAAACCAATTATGCATTTATCTAATTAAATCTATTAATAAAGTTATTCTGATTTCTGTAATCCGTAATAAATTTGTAGAGTGGATTCCAAAACTTATCTGAGGATCAAAAGATCAAATCTTTATTGAGAATCTATAAATAATCTGATCATAAGATGCTTAAAGCATTATTTTTCTTGAAATATCAACATATAAACTTGGGCTTGATAATCCATGCATCAAATACATGTTAAAACATCATAACAATGGTGCCTGGTAATGAAAACAATGATAATTCATCTCAAAATCTGGAAATTACTGCAATAGGCATGAAAATATTAAAATAGACATGCAATTCATCTTCTAGAACACTTAAAATCTCATAATCTTGCAAATAGCATTAATGGGTATGAACCCTAATTCAAATCTCATGAATATTCATTCAAAATCATATGAAATTATAATTAAAACTTGACTTTGGGCACAAGGATGGAAGAAGATCCTTGTTCATAAACCCCACATACCTTAATTGATGAATAGATAATGAAACTTGATTTATTGATTCCTATTTGAGTTCTTAAATATGAATTCTTGATTATCTTGTCTTGGGAATCCTCAATTTGGAGCTTTCTTGGGGAAATAATGGAGGATTTTGATTTCTTGGAGAGGAAGATTTGAGCTCTAGGGTTTTTCTTTTAGAGAGAATGGATGAAAATAAGCATAAAGTGCTTACAATAGGCTTTAATTCCTTGTTTTGGACGAATTGGGGCCTTAGGAATTGACCAAAGTGCCCTTTTAAGTTTTTAATCAGAGCTAGGAACAATAAAAATTTTTTGAACTGGCATGTCACCGCAACACACCACTTTCGCGGTGGCTTACTAGAATTTGACAAGTGTGACCTGGAATTTCTCTGCGACGCGGGGCTATCGCGATGCTCTACTGATTTGTCATTTGGGCCATCACCGCAACACGCCACCATCGCGGTGAGCCACTGGTGATGGAAAAATGAGAAATAAGGTTTCTCCGTGATGTGGAGCTATTGCGGAGGGCCACTAGAATTGATGATTGGGAATTTATCCTTCACCGTGACGCGGTGTTTGCCCAGGTGGCATACTACTTTACTAAAAATGCCGTAACTTTTCAACCGAGTATTAGATTTGGGTGAAATTGGTATTGCTGGAAAGCTTATTCAATTTCCTACATAATGGAGGCCTAAATATGGAATATTCTATACATAACAAAGGTTATTCATTTTTCAAGCTAGCCTTTGACATTCTAGGAGCGAAATTAAGCTAGGAAAAAATATGGGGTTTTACAATATCTCCCTCTTGGGAACATTCATCCTCAAATATGGCTAGTTAATAAGAAAATACTAAGGAATATAAGGCTATAAGATATCATGCACAACTAAAATAAACTGCATGACTGAATCTCAAACGTATTATGCTATTGAACGGATCTGCAAGTGCATGAGTTTACATGAAAATAGCTATATAGCGGAATCTGAGACTAGAAAAGAACTTAATGATGGAGGACTATTACCTTCAGTTGAATCTGAGTTCATGGAGAAGATATGAGTATACTTGGTACGCATATATACTTTTGCTTCCAAAGTAGCACCCTCAACAGATTGATTTCACTACAGAACTTTGACCAAGTGAACAATGGAGGATTTTGGTTTCTTGGAGAGTAAGCTTTGATCTCTAGGGTTTTTCTTTTACAGAGAATGGATGAAAATAAGCATAAAGTGCTTAGAATAGGCTTTAATTCCTTGTTTTGTACTAATTGGGGCCTTAGGAATTGGCCAAAGTACCCTTTTAAATTTTAATCGGAGCTGGGAACAATAAAAAAAATTCGAACTGACATGCCACCGCGATGCGCCACTATCGTGGTGGATCACTGCAATTAAAAAATTGGGACCTAAAATTTCTCTGCGATGCGGAGCTATCACGATACTCTCCTGATTTGTCATTCGGTCCATCACCGCGAGACACCACTATTGCAGTGAGACACTAGAAATGAAAAAATGAGAAATAAGGCTTCTCCGCGATGTGGGGATGTCACGAGGGGGCACTGGAATTGACGATTGGGAATTTATCCTTCACCATGATGCGGTATTTTCCCAGATAGCGTACTGCTTTACTAAATATGTCATAACTTCTCAACCGAGTATCGGATTTGGGCAAAATTGGTATCGATGTAAAACTTATTCAATTTCCTACACAATAGAGGGTCTAAATCTGGTAAATTCTATAAATAACAAAGGTTATTCATTTTTTAAGCTTGTCCTCGATATTCTAGGAGCGAAATTAAGCTTGGAAAAAATATGGGGTGTTACACCACTTTATAAGGTTTCTATAATTATTGTATTATTATGGTCATGGTTTCTCATTAAATATGTAGTAATGGTATGTTTAAGTTTCCCTAGTGATCAATACTCTACCCTGTTTCCAATATGATGAAAGTTTGGTTGCAGAGCACCCTTGCATAGATGAATCGAAGTGTCAAACTAGAGTATATGATACTTGAACGTTCAAGATCATTATTAAAGCTTATAAAGAACTCATTATAAATGACCTAGATTCAATTTTAAACCTAGACGGTACACCAATAAAATTTATTTGTAAAGGAGTTAAGCAATCTTAAGGATCTATCTTATTGTAAATTCATTACAATGACAGATATTGGCCAAGTTCCAAGTATTGGGCAGGGTGAGAGGACTGTGCTGCTGAATAAAATGGTAAAGAGATTCGGCAATAGTAGCAGCTTCTTGGGGTGGTAGGGAATGTCTTCGTCTTTGGTAGGGAAGCCTTTATTTAGGCCCATTGATCAGACTCATCAAAAATGTTGCCGCACTAATGTCGGATTCTTTAAAAATATGCTATTTTTGGAGGATTTGACACACACCTATCGACATTTTTGAAGAGTCTGAGCAACATAACTGGAGACGGATAAGTAAACAAGAAAAAGAAAAAAATCTCAAAATAGTACACTTCTATAAATGTTTTAGTTACTTCACTATGCATATTCAAGTCCTCAGATGAAAAAAAAGAGAAATTAAAGCCTGTTTTTGATCATGAAAGTACAAATTTCATATTAAGTATATGTGGTGTTCATATATAACAGCAACATGCCCCAGGAAGAATTATATCTTCAGTAAATCCAGAATGTACTATAGGATTACAGCTAATGCACTTTAAGTATTAAAGAGGTAGTACAAAAACAAGCAGTAACATCATATGCAACAAAATATGTTCAAACTATGGAGACAATTAACTAGCACGACGAACACAAGTCTAAATCTTCTTTTCCATACAGTCAAGGATATGACTAACCATTAAAACACAAGTCTTTTATTTTTCACTAGGTGCCAGCCAATACTGATATACAACACACAGGCCAGTGAAATTGAACCTTAGATTTAAACTCTATGATAGGACCAGAGGCAATCAGGAATAACAAGATCAAACAAACCGCTTTAACAACCAGCATCTACCACAGAGAGAGATAACTTAAACATTACAGGTAATTTAACACATCTCATCCTTTAAGGCTGTTTGAACACGGAAAAGAACTCAATATAGTTATAGGTCAATTTATTACAATGATAGCAACAAGAAATAACTACGAAAAACAAATAAACCAATTCATTGATGACAGGGATAGGACAAACCTCAATATAGTTATAACTTTCTAAGCCAAAAGATAGTAAGTTTTGAAAAAAATAATAATCAAGTGAGAAAAAGAAAGTACCAGAGAAAACTAAAAAATAATGATATATCTATTCATCCATATGCTCCTCTATTGCAATTTGGACATTCTCATAATCAACATAAAAAAATTGTCCAAATTCTTGTTGTTGGTATGACTCATTTTCGTATATTTCCTCTTCATTAATCTCTCCCATGTCAAACAAATCTATTGGTTTTAGATGTACAACCACACTCCATTTATTGTTTTCATCATCAACATAGTAGACCATATTAGCTTGTGATGCTTCAATATACAGATCATCATCCACACGATCACCGGTATGAATCAATTTGAAAAAATTGACACAATTAAACTTCCAAGCATCTATTTTGAACCCCTTGTTCCGAGTAGTGTCAGCCCACTGACATTTGAAAAGAACAACCCTAAATTTTTCATAATAATTAAGCTCAACAATGTCTTCCAACTTTCCATAATATGGTAGGTCCACTTGCGTTGCATGTCTATCTGCACTAGATGCAACACAAGAAGTGTTAGAGACAAGAAAAACTCCACTATTTTGAGTTTTTAATTCTTGTTCTCTAGATAAAGTTCAAAATTTGAATCCACTAATGTTATAAGCGTTGAATCTTCTTCCATCTCGGGCTAGACCTTGTGCTAAGAACTTCATCTTATCAGAGATAGTATTTTCTATATTCGGATTCATAATCTAAATATATAAAACATTCATATTAGAAATTTTAAGTTGATATGAAAAAAGTTATACGAAAATAAACATTTTAATGTCATTCACTCACTCTCATAGGAAACCAATTAGGGAACTCTTTACTGACTCTTCTCTCTACCTCTGTTGCTGAAAGTCTACGACCTCTTGTACTTGTTTTGATGTAATCTCTAAATTCACTATAAAGGCACCATAATTAGAAATTTTAATCAAATTACTCAAAACATATCTTATAAATCAAATCAATGTAAATTTATTACTCAATAAATGGCTTCATGGCCGCACAATTAAGTAACACATATAGATGAGCTTGTTTTTCTCCAAATGAGTCAGTGGTTCTATTATGAAGCCTCAAACATGCTTACCTTGTTGAGGGAACATACTTGACTTTTTATAATCAACATTTTGGATTGGTTCATCATTTACACATTTAGGTCAATTTAACCTTGACTCAATTTTCTCAAAATAACCAGAATAAAGAGTAAGAGCTTCTTCAACTATGTAACTTTCAGCTATGGAACCTTCTGGTTGTGATTTGTTCCCTACAAGGGACTTGAAATGTCCCAACAATCTATACCCAAAACATAAATATGTAAGAAGAAGTATTTACACTGAAGTATTACTATAAAATCAACTAAAATGATTTTGAATGAGGAATATTTTACCTTTCAACAAAATACATCCAGCGATAATGTACCGGGCCACCTTTTTTTTACCGCATCAACTAAATGAACAGTTAGATGAATCATTACAGTAAAAAATGATAGAGAAAATAAAATCTCTAAATGGCAAAGAGTTTCCACAATTCTATTTTGTAGCTTGTCTAAGTCTGCAAGACTTAAACTTTTCAAACAAAGATGCCTAAAAAGGAAGAAAACTCAACCAAAGTTGCAACAACCTGTCTTGGAAGCACATTTCGAATTGTTATGGGTAACAGCTGCTGTCTAAGAATGTGACAATTATGGATTTTTAATCCAAAAATTCTTTTTTGATCCAAATCAATATGACGATATATATTAGTTTAACTATCTGGCACTGAGATATTCTTTAAAGTCTTGAGAAGGACACTTTTTTGTTCATTGGAATTGCAAATGCAGCAAGTTTACACTCATCATTCTCATCGACCCAAAGATCATGCCTTATGCCCATATCTTGTAGATCTCTTTGAGCCTTAACATTATCCTTTGAATTTTCTTTGTCATTTAACAAAGTGAATATAACATTGTCAAAAACAATCTTTTCAATATGCATCGGATCTAAATTATGGGGCAACGGGTTAAACTCCCAATATGAAAGATCAAAGAATATGCTTTTCTTCTTCCATTGTTGAGTTGCATCTTCCCCAATATTTTTTTTCCATTTTCTTTTCTGCAACTCTGATTGTCTTCCAAATGTGAGATTCATATCTTTCACCTACTGCAAAATTTTCGACCCAGATAATTTCTTTGGAGCAGTCCTCTCTTCCACATTTCCATCAAAATGATGTCTCATCAGTCTAAATTTATCATTTCTTGACAAGAATCAATGGTGGCCAATAAAACACCACTTTCTACTATGACAAAGTCAATACGGTTCTGCATCAAAATTACAAGAAGGACATACAAGACCAGTATGCATGTTCCAACTAGATAAGATATCAAGTCCAGGAAAATCGCTAACTATCCACATAAGAGCTGCTCGTATTTTGAACATTTCATTCTTTGATGAATTAAAAGTATCCACACCTTCATTCCATAACTCATTCAACTCCTTAATTAGTGGTTGTAGATATACATCTATGTTATTCCCTACTGTACGTGGACCTAGAATAATCATTAAGAGGATAAAAGTTGATTGCTTCATACACAACCAAGGAGGAAGATTGTATGGAAACAAAATCACCAGCCAAATACTATAGTTAGTACTTATTATTCCAAAAGGATTAAAACCCTCAGTAGCTATCCCTAATCAAACATTTCGAGGATTAGAAGCAAATTTAGGATAATTTATACCAACCCTTTTCCATGCTTCACCATTTGGAGGGTGCCTTAAGATCCCATCTTTGTTATCATCCTCTGCATGCCATCTCATATGCTCTGCAATTTTAGAGAACATAAACAATATTTGTAATCTTGGTTTTAATAGAAAGTAGCGCAAAAATTTGGCAGGCTTCTTTTGCTTCTTCTTTTGTTTCTTACTTTTACTAGGAGCATGATCAAGATCGCTATCCTTATCGTGCTTCCATATAAAAGTGTGATAATGCTTACATGATTCTGTATTAATGTCATCTTCCCAGTACAATATGCAATTATTTAGCAAGAATTTTTCTTGATATAATCAAGACACAACTTGTTGATGGTTTTATTGGCCTCATAAAAAGATATAGGGATCTTTGTAAATTTAAATGTATCCCTGAATAGATCTAGCACCATAGTCATTCCCTTATCACTTAACCTAGACAAGCACTTTATGTTATAAAGCTTTAATAAAAATTCCAACTTTGAGTACTTAGATCCTTCATAAAAATCTTCACTTCCATCTTTAAGCAATTCAAAATAATCTTTGTTATTTGAATTAGATAAATCATGTAAAATTTCTTCTTCTCCCGCTTCTTGTGACAGACCTACATTAAGACCCTCATGCCTTAAACCCCCGAATGATTCATTAATCAATAATTCAATAGGATTTTCAAAAGGTTATGCATCTTGAGTGACCTCTATATTTCTAGAATTAGGCAAAATATTCATTTCCACATGCATAGCCCAAGTGATGTAATGTTGAGGGAAATCCTTGTTTATCAAATGGTGAAACACCATATTTTTTGTTTTCCACTTTGTCAAACCACATATAGGACATGGACACTTTATTTTATCTCTTATAGCTCTATGTAGATACTCCACTGTATGGATTATCAACTGATGTCCATGAGGGACCATTACTTGTTAGTCGCATTAAGAATAGTATTTAACTCATAAAGGGGCAAATATACCTCTCAACTTTGCGACTTAAGAGTTGTTAAAAAAAGTGGTGCTTATATACCCTTTACATCTAGAAAATAAAGAATATGTAGATAAAATCATTATACAACATCAACGTTAGACTATAAAAAAAAACAATGCAAAATTGGGAGCAAACAGAAACCATAAGCAAAGCTGTTATTCTATATTTGGGAGCAATTACACAAAATCACATGCAAATTTATAGTGGTAAAAACTACAAAGGGGGTTTGTGACTTACCTGAGTCAGAATTAGGAATGTGGGGAAAATGCGTGCTCTTTTGGTTACTAAAGACACCCTTTAACCCCTTTAACCCCTTTAACAGTAACAACAGTACTCCAATTTCTCAAGTTTTTTACAATCTCTTTCAATGCTTTCACTAAAAAAACAAGTCACAATACTCCAACAAAAAATGAGCATATTATCTTATTGAGTTTAGAATGACATACACGATATATTTTCATTTGCACGATCTCAATCAATCAACAAGTTGAGAATATAAGTCATCTTCTCTATAAGGATTGACATTTGCTTAGTGTATTAAAATAAAAGGGGCATTTTGGCATTTCAATTTTGCCAAATACAATTATCGGTATTTGGAATAAATAAAAAAATATGTATTCCGAGTGAGACAATCAATACTAGATTCATATTACTAGCATCATAAAAAAATAAAAGGTGGTTAGTTAAGATTTGAGTTAAACGAAAAGTCAGATTCCTATTTTTAAGATTAATAAACCAAATATCAATGGTTGAAGTTGAAAAGTCTAGAAAAAATCAAAAATTACTGGGAAGATGAAACACCTTTGTTACTCCTCAAATTCTATATATACATAACTTCATCCATCCTCAAATTAACAACCCCATCAAATGTATTAAGAATGGTACATTACAAGCCAATAGGTGTCATAAGAACAAGGGAAGAAGATGAGTTAGATGAGGTTTATAGTGAATATAGGTAGGCTTTAGAGAGAAGTAAGTACAGTGCACCTCAGCCTAAAGCATTTCTTCAAGGCTTTTAAAGAAAAATATCATACTGAAGCTTCGTATTTAGCTGCCATTCAACCTATCACACGTGGATGCTGGTTCACACCGTACATGTCTAAGGCAGAAGATATTCTTAATGACGCTATTGAATTAGATGTGAGAAGGAACAAAGTATTTTCGGCTGCATATCAAAAGATGTCTGCAGCAATGACTGAAGATCAAATGGTTCCCTTTGTTTGCTCTATGTTTGTTAGTCTTATTCCTGAGCTGGATAGATTCATTACTAGTTTTCTTGAAGATATATGTTACAATCCTATCATTCTAAACTACCCAAAGATGTAAACAACATTTACTACCTGGTAGATTGGGATGGAGTTCGAACTCAGTCTATGGAGTGGATGATTATCATATATGGTTGCCTTGTTCTAAGTATCATTAAGAATTTTAGTGAGGCTAGCTTTCAAAATTATCCATTATAGAACAAGCGATATCATTATCCATTATAAAATAATATTAATCCAAAATCTCTCACTGATCAAAGTCAAAAAGTCCTTAACCCCATTGATTATTTTTTTCTGAATACTCTCACCTACCCTTGAAATCCGCTTAAGTGAGTGCCTAGTATAGTTTATGCTTAGGGCAACTCGGTGCACTAAAGCTTCCGCTGTGCGTGTGGCTCGAAGAAGGACCGACCACAAGTTTGTGCTAATCTAAAAAAGAGGGAAAAAGCTACAAGGACATAGATTATCAAATGGAAATACAGACGACAAAATGAAGGGAGACTCAAATTGAGGAAATATTTACCTGTTCCAGGACCATCAAAGCATTGAATTTCTGCCTATCAATTTAGGGTAGGTGAGAGAGAAATGAGAGAGGGAAAATGAGAGAGAAAATGAGAGAGGGTATAATTGGAAGCTGCCTATCATTTGGGAAAGTGAGGGAAAATATTTTTCCCAATTAAAAAGAAAGAGGGAAAATGGTACGCTATTTTTTTTATTATAACGGGGATCTACACCCCTGCAAATTTATATTTTATGGCATATAAAGCGTTATTTTTTTTGGTAAATAGCGGGGGTTTATAACCCTGCAATTTATAGTAGGGATCTAAAACCCCTGCAACTTTATAAATTTTTGAAACAGATTTTTAACCCCCACATTTCATATAATTTTATGGAGGGTAAAATAATTCCCACAAATAAACCCTCACAATATTGCCCATTTTTTGTAGGGTTTGGTATTAGGGTTTGTGTCGAGGCTAAAAAATAATTAAAATTTGTATTGAGGCTAAAACACAATTAAAATTTCTCACTTCATTGATCGACATCTATACTATAAATTTATGATTTAAAGTCATGAATATGATTACAAAACAAATGTTTCATTCCTTGACATGATGATTATGAAAAAGAATTTATAAATTGAATTTCATTTCAAAAATGAGAAGGAAAAATTAGTCAACATGATATATAAACATGTCCTTGAACTTTGCCTTAACTTGCATCTGTGTCCCCCAACTTTGTATGCGCACCTGTAGACACTTAAACTATTTGTCTCGACCCACATCCATCGCAAGTAGCACCCACACTAACCCTTCAGTGGGAGAACCAACTACCCCAACATTAATCAATACTTAGCCAAAAGTAAACAACTATTAATTCTATATATCCAAAGACCATATCCAAGCCGAAATAAAAATAAGTATAACAAATAATGCGGAAGTATTGCACTTATAGAAACCCCTAAAACCCGAAAGTCATTTGTACCAGAACTATTAAAGAATGTCAAAAAGATGATGCAACCCCCAAAACTAAGAATGTGCATATGTGCACATGAAAGATTTGAAAAAATCAACAGAAGAATTCATGGTAGCCCAAAAGATGCAGCTCACCCTTGAATTCGAGTCAACCGCTGAAATCATAATTGAGATCTCATAATAGCCACTGAAAGATGTACTGCACTTAATAAAATTAAGAGTAAGTAGTATTAGACAAAAAAATAGTACTGTTGAAGGATCATTGGGCCACCCAAGATGAGTTAAGTGGACACATAACTATAATTGAGTAAAACAAGCGAAAAAATGTTTCACTACTTAGCTGCATCTATTTAGTCCACAACACTTAGCTATATTCAAAAGCCTTATTAAATAAGTTTTTATGGGTTAAACAAGTGTAACGCATCAAGTCAAACTAAGTCTACGAAAAAGACTCCAAGTCAACCATACAAGACTTAATACTATACCAAGTCATTAATGTATGACTCTAACCCTAATTCCATCTCATTTCAGAACATGAGAATAATAACAATAATACATCCTTTTTCTATGTCATTGGCTCAGATATCTCAAGAATCCAAATAATCTTAGCGAAACAATTATTATGCAACCAGATTCACATAAGAAACCATTTTAATCATTAACATACAAGTCCGGTCTACTTTAAGACCATGACAAAAATTCAATACTTAAGCCAGTTCACTCAAGGAACCAAAATAATAAATAAAGCACATAATTCCTATTTCACTCATGGGATGATCACACTCACCTAAACCTTGTACACATATGCTAAGGGTGTTATGGTATGGTTTTTCACTAGTCACGAACTGCAAGAAATGAGCTCTATCCATATACCAAAACCGAGACATCAAAAGCCTACCAACCTTGTTCCACCAAATCCTGTAAAGAAGTCCATATATCGGTTCCCACAAATAACCAACAGAATATCACAACAATCACAAAAATAATGATAACAACCACAAGCTTTACATATAAGTTCATTGAATGTCATTACTCTTATAATATCAAACATCCCTTTTTTAACCCTTTTCATTCCTTAACAACAGGTATTGGACCAACAATACTAAGGAGTAGTAATCATACACACATAACACAAATTGTATTAAACTATATTAACTATTATCTACCTCAATCCAAGCTTTCACCACTCAATTCATCTTGTCTTTCTATGCAATTTTCGCTTGATTATGGTCTAAAAACACAAACACAACATATAATTAACCAAGTGACCTACCATTTCAAGAACTACAACCTAATCCCAAACCCCCAGGCCAAACTCACGATCATCTCACCTATCCTAGGGTTTTTATATCATCAATTTACCTAAATCTACTAATTTCATGGTTGCTTAGTCAATCAATGACATACAAGAGTAAATTAGTGACTAATAACTAAAATCCAAGGATTTTACACCTAGTTACACCTTTTCACCATAAAAACATCTAAAACAAGGCTTAACCCTCCCTAAAAATATGTAAACTAGTGATTCTAAGGTTAATTAACCAAAATACTTGTTAAGGGAGATGAATTACTAACCTTTACAATGAAAATAGTGAAAAGCTGATGAAAATTGCCTAAATTACCCTAACCCTTCCCTAAAATGTGTTTTATAACAATGGAACATTTTAGGAAATTTCTAAATAAGTGGAAACTTAGGTTGCTATAACGGCCCAATCCCGCTTAGCTGGGAGTTCTACTTACTCGAATTCTCTTCCAAAAAGTCCTATGGGGTCCTTATCATTTTTATTAACATAAAACCAAGCTAAAATTGATTGCATTGACCCAATACATTCCTAGATTATCCTATACAGTACCTCGCTCAAATTTTATTTGAGCCTAGCGTAAAATTTCTAACACCAAATTTGGGAAAAATTTTAACCCTAATTTTTGTATGAGAAACATACCCATAATGGAAAAGAGAGTCCTTACATCAAATGCCAATTTACCCATCATTCATCCACGAATGATTAAATAAGAAAATTAGACCAAGTAAGAAAAGAAAAAGGTACATGTATCCTCAAACAAGTGAGGGTACTTGTCCCATACATCCTTCTCAATTTCCCAATTTTCTTTACAACTGGATGATGCGTGCATTGAACTTTTATTGAGTGAATTCCCTTTTTCCTCAACTCCTAGATATCCCAATGTAAGATCATAATTGATTCCTTCTCATAGGATAAGTTCTTATCTAACAAAACAAAATCATACTTGATAATATAGTCTTTATTCTTATGGAATATTTTGAGCATAGATATATGAAACACTAGATGGAACCTCAAAATACTTTATGGCAATGATAGCCTATACTCTACCGGACCCATATCCTCAAGAACCTTAAATGGACCAATATATTAAGGGCTAAGCTTTCTCTTCTTACAAAAACTCATGACTCCCTTTATAGGAAACACCTTTATCAAAACCTACTAACCAACCCAAAAAGACATGCCTCTTACCTTATGGTCTCTATATTTTTTTGTCCTACTCTGAGCAGCCAACAATTTGGTTTGAATAAACCTTTCCTTTCTTAATCTTTCTTTGCCAAATTATTTCCCAAAAGTTTCATGTTACCAACCTTAAACAACCCTATATATGACCTACACCTTCTTTTGTAGAGTTCCTCAAATGGTGTTATATCAATGTTAGGGTGATAGTTGTTGTTGTATGAGAATTCACAAAATGGCAGAAATTGATCCTAATGCCCATCAAAATAAATCACACAGGCCCTCAATATGTTCTCTAGCACCTGGATCATCCTCTCTAACTGGCTATCAGTCTGTGGATGAAATGTTGTGCTAAAAGTATGGTTAGTTCCAAATCCTAAAACAAGCTATCCAAAAATTTAGAAGTGTAGGTTATATATCTATCTAAAATGATGGAATGTGGCACCCCATGCAACTTTACTATCTCCTTAGCAAAGATCTTGGGTAACTGCTTAGAGTTGTAGTCCAGTATAGCTGGAATTAAATAAGCTAATTTTGTCAGTCTATCTAGTATAACCTAAATAAAGTCATGATTACCGAAGGTAGTAGGAATACCCATTACAAAAGCCATAGCAATATTATCCTACTTCCATTCAAGTATAGGATTTGTCTAAAGTGAACCCATAGGTCCTTAATGCTCATACTTCCCTGTAGACAATTATGACATTTGGATACATACTCCACTATGTCCCTCTTCATCCTAGACCACTAATAAAGTTGTCTCAAGTCACGATAAATCTTGGTCGAACTTGGATGAACAGAATATTGCAAACTATAACCTTCAACAAGTACATTTTAAATCAAGTCACTAATTCAAGGAAAACATAACTACCCTCTAAACCATAATGATTCGTATGTGTTAAGTATGATTCCTGGTACCTCTCCTATCAATACCTTATTTCAAATTATGTTCAATTTTACTTCCTTAAACTATTCGTCCTTGATTTCATCAAGGATTTTTCACTTTACCACAACACTAGCCAACACTCCATCCTTTTATGAAATACCAAACTGCATGAACTAAGACACTAGAGTTTGAAACTCCCTATCCAAGGGTATCCTTGGAACCCTCAAATAGGACAAACTACCCATGCTTACCACTTTGTAGCTCAATTCATTGGCCACTATATTGGCCATACCCCAAATAATACTGGATGGTCACATAACAGTCTTTTAATAACTCCATCCATCTCCTATTGTATTTGATTCAAATTTCTCTATGTGAAAACATTCTATAAATTACAATGAAATATGAATGACTCACACTTGACACGATCAAGAAAATGTGTCTAAAGTTTGAGTGAAAAAACCACCGCTTTCAACTCCAAGTCGTGAGTTGGCTAATTTTATTCAAGAGGCTTCAACTATCTCAAAGCATAAGTAATGAAATTTCTATCCTACATCAACACAACTCCCAATCCCAAAAGTGAGGCATTAAAGAGAATAACAAAATTCTTACCTTCAATCGATAATGAAAATGTCTTAAGCTTTTGAAATATCTTCTCACACTTATCTGACCATACAAATAACACTACCTTCTAGATCAACCTTGTTAGGTGAGTAGCAATAGATGCAATACTTTTGACTAACCTACAATAATAACTAGCAATACCTGTAAAACTCTTAATCTCAGTCACTAAGTTAGGTCAAACCTAATTCTTAACTGCCTCTATCTTCTGGGGATCCACTATGACCTTCATTTTTGAAACCTCATTCCCTATAAAGGCAATGAATGCAACCAAAACTCATATTTTGAGAAATTTTCATACAACTACTTTTCTTTCAAAATACCCAAAATAATGCGAAAAGACATTCACGTTTCTCCCTACTCTTGGGGTAAACCAAAATGTCATTACTGAAAACTATAACAAAAGAATCCACAAATGACTTTAATATATCATTTATCAAACTCATAAAGATTGTTGGCGCATTGGTCAATCCAAAAGATATCACTACAAACTTATAATGCCTACATCAAATGTTGAGGATATCTAAAGTATATCCTAATGTTAAATTTCCATCTGATTGTAATCTGACCTTAAGTCAATCTTAGAGAATATCAAAGCACCCTATAACTGGTTAAATAGATTATCTATATGAGACACTAGGTACTTATTCCTGATAGTAGATTTATTTAACTGCCTATAATAAATGCATATTCTTATGGTACTATATTTTAAAAAAAATAGTACTGGAACACCCCAAGGCAAAGTACTTAGACAAATAAACCTCTTATCCAAAAGTTTCAATAGCGATCAAAGTCTGACTCATAGCCTCAATTGTCATCAAACCAGAATAGTTTTAGACTTATAAAATTAGAGGTTGAATGGACCACAAGTATTGCTTATGACTCATTAAGTTACATTATAAGTCATAGGGGGCAATCATTCTGAGAGAAAAGGCCAAAGTTCTAAAGATCTGCAAAGTGTAGTGGTGATGAAGGCAGACTATGACTTATTGAGACATATGATGAGTCATAGCATGAAGATATTGGGACTTGAGAAAATTCTAGGGCCATAGACTTCTTAAGGACAAGCAAATTATGACAAGAGGCTACGACCCGTAGGGTCACAGGATGAATCATCCTGATGAGTCATCCTGAGCAGATAAGAAAAAGATTAAAAGAACGCAAAAAGGTCCAAGTAGAAATAAGTCACCCTACAATTTGTAGGGTGACTAGATAAGTCATATCCAGCAGAGGAAGAATTAGACAATGGATAAGGAATAAAGACTGCCAATGAGTCTTCATCAGTCTATATGACTCATTATTAGAGGCATATCTGTTGCCGACTTTGATTTCTTATTTTATTTAGGGTATATTTTATTTTTGCTATAAATAATCCTATGGGGTATTTTGTGTATTTTTTACACCCTTTCATATTTTACAACATTATATTGTGATATTCTAAGACTTATTATTAAAAATTTACAGACATCATTTCAAGGATTTTAATTTGAGTTGAGATTTTAGAGTTTTATTCTTATTGTAAGTTCATGATTATGTTTTCATCTATGAATTCTTGTTATGTTCTTGCAATTATGAGTAGCTAAACACCATAATTCGAATTGTGGGAACCATAATTCGAATTGTGGGAACCATAATTCGAATTGTGGGAACCATAATGAATTGATGAAATAGGTTAAGTATGAGAAATTCTAGGTCGATATGCTTACATGTATTGGTATTTTCTTTGTCATAATTGGTTTCTATTGGTTTAAAATATTATGAACATACTTGTATTCTAGAGTTTCTCAGGAAAGAGGTAGATATTAGAAAAATAAAATAATAATAGAGATTTAAAGTTATCAATATTTATCTAATAACTTGAGTCATAATAGGTACAGTTAATCTAAGATCAAGGAAAATTGTTAAAATGTGATACACTTGGAGTCCGGAAGAAGAATAGTGAAATTCATCTAATTAAGGTTGATATACATTTAGATAAACATATCTTGTTATATTTTGCATACAATGCATTGGAATAGTTTACTAACACGAGAAACATGTGTAGTTATAAAGTCATGGGGATCATAATCCTGGTGCTTTCTCATATTGATTTCAAATTTATCCATCAATAATTATTACTATAGAACTTTTGTTACACAAATTCCTCCCTTTTTTACTTATTTACCAGTTACCCAGATAAATACTTGATAGAATTTTGACTTATTCCTGGTGGGATCAACCCCAACCTAGTTGGGTTCCATATTTGATTTAGTGATCATTTTATTTATTTTAGAGATAAATTTGTGCAACATTAGATTATCTATGTAAGGGTTCAATTATGATCTTTGGGCTTTGTCTGTGAATATGACTTCTGCAGAAAAAAGGTTTAATGAAGTTTTTGACTCTATGAAGAAGTTGGAAAGGGTAATGCAAGTCGGTAAGGCTAAGATGTTAGACAAGAAGTCCCATAATGTTGGGAATTTTAGTGGGTCCTACTTAAGGTCCATAGTCATCTAGCTTATTTGGCCCATCCTATTCAGTCATCCTTTCTAATTTTTACTATGGCTTTAGCTAAGATTTAGAAATACCCTGGGTTCTGGATCTTATAAATTTTTTGAGTTTTGAACTCTTTGGACATCATACAACTAGGGGTACTTGTCATATGATAGGGTATAAATTAGGGGGTCTTGGTCGTATATTAATTAGCATGGATTGGTTGGTTTCTGTCCAAGGTATGAATGGATCATACTAGTCGTATGTTAAGGTACTAGTGGTATGATGCCAAATCGTATGATGAACTAAGTCTAACCTAGAGGAGTCTATTCTACCTAAGGTATGATTCTAGGTTACTTGTCATATGTTTGGGTACGGGATGGACTTAGTGGTCGTATGTTGGATAGAGTTGGGGTCCAAGGGATTTCTAGGGTATGAGTGGTGGATACCACTCGTATGGTATGGAACGCTTTGGGGGATGATCATACCCTCCTATTAGAATTCTGTACATTTTTAGTTGGGGGTAATCTAGATGTTTCCCCTATTAACCTCTTATACCCCATGACATAAAGCACCTTTTTGGGGCTTTATTAACCTATTTGCAATTAATTAAACTCTTTTAAACGTTCCCAGATTCTGTCAAGAATCTTAGATCATAGAAGGCTAGGGTTTCTTCAATCGGACTAATTTGGGGCTTACAAGGGTGGTTTCTCTTCATCTTCTTTGTAATCTAAGGCATGCTACTCTCCCCTCATTATTAATTCATCTAAAGGCATGATTTAATGTATGGTTTTTATGGCATAATTGTGGTATACTTTTGGATTTTGAACTTTATGTTGGGGTTTTTGGTTGTAAATGGTTTGGGTATGATTTTCCTATGTTTTTAATTATGGTTTTAATGTTATAATAGTAGATTTAATATTTGGTTGCATGTGAATGGTTAATTGGTACATGGTTTTGGTTTTGGAAACTATATACCCTCAACATGTTTGATAAAACTCCTATGAGAAAGCTTTTGTTACATTGTTGAACTTTTATTGAAAACGTTGCATGGTATAAAGTGGTAATGGAACCCTAAATTGGTTTGGATGGTTTCGAATGGTTTTAAATGGTTAAATGGTAAGGTTTTGGGGGTCATGGTTATGGTTTAATTGAAAGATTTTCAAGATACATGGGAATCCCCCAAGATAACATAATAATGAACTACTTATGGGGTACATAGGAATCCCCTAAGTAAACTTACTGATAATGAAATATCTTCGTACATGGGAATCCCTTCTTACAAAAGGTTGGATAAGGACATTTCTTTCATGCTATAGTCGGTATGAATATACCACTTCTTATATTCTTGGTTAATAATAAATGTACTTGGTGGTTTGGTTGTGTGACAATGGTTTTAATTGGGCAATAATGGCGGAGTGTGATAGCTTACCATAAAGGTGTTAGTCTAATGGATTGACACTTGTAACTCATGTTTGCCGACATGAGTATTGATCATAGAGACCATATACTATACTTATGGGGTACACATGAATCCCCTAAGTTATACTTGTATATATGTATCATGGAGAGCGAAGGGTACAAGGGAATCCCCTAATCCTATGGTATCTTCGGTTCGTGTGGCTACACGCATCGGGGCCCGTTCAGGGGGTAACACTGGACCCATATAGCCCATAGGTTGTTCTAGGATGGTTAATCTACACATACCTCGGTTAATGGTTTTAAAGGCATGCTAAACCTGATCCCCTTTCCCGATATGGATTATATATATGTGTGTGTGTATATGGATGGTTGTGAATTCATATGGTTGTTTACTTGGTTTTAAGGGTTGGAATTATTTTACCCTTATCCTGAGTACTTTCTAGAGTTCACTTGCTAACTCATCTTTGGGCGGCTATATCTATACACGATGCAGGAAATAACCGTTCTAATCCTCCTTCTCATTAATCGGATGCGAGATCATCTTGTGTTGGATTGAAGTGGTGATTTTCCATACTCTGTAAGTCTCAATTTAATGTCATGGATTTCTTTACATACTTTGGACATTTCATAGGTTTGGGTTTTGGCTATGGTTGGGGGCATGTCCTGACCAGATATTGTTTTACTTTTGAATAGAGGCTTTGTGGGACTACTATGGGTCGGTATAGGTGGTGTCGGTATTGGTGTCATCCTTGGAATTGGTATTGGTATTGGGGATGACACTAGTTGACTATATTTGACTTATGATTGTTCCATTTTATTTTTGATTTTATATATATATAAACATTGGGTTATTGTCTTCGTTTGGTTGGATATTGGACGAATTGACTTGGTTAGGTTTGTTTACAAAGTAGAATTATCCCAAA
Organism: Capsicum pubescens; assembly: GCA_030864215.1. Classification (NCBI taxonomy): domain Eukaryota; kingdom Viridiplantae; phylum Streptophyta; class Magnoliopsida; order Solanales; family Solanaceae; genus Capsicum; species Capsicum pubescens. Next base: position 96,499,592 of record CM061540.1, read on the forward strand.
GTCAGTATATTTACAAGTACCCTATATTGTTATATGTTTGAATTTATCCGACTCAGGGTATGTATTTGGAGGTTTGGTTGGGTATCGGGGGTGGTCCCCGGTACTGGTTGGACTTGGGATGCCCATCACGACAAGTATCTGATTCAGGGCTTGTCAAGTTGGTATCAGAGACCTAGGTTCATGGTCAATTGGGAGTCTACAAATTTGTGTCGAGTAGAGTCTCTTTTAAGGGTGTGTAGAGCATCAAACTTATAAGGGAGAGGTTACAAGACACTTAGGAATTGTTTCTCTTTGTTGTGATCTATTTTCAAGCTTTGGAGTCTAAGTCCTAGAATCTTCTCTAATTTTCATTTGTTTCCTTTTTAGATCATGCCTCAACAATTTGATGTTCATGAAAAATCCTCTATCCCAACTGGGGATGATGTTGATGGGATATGCTCTAATCATGGGATCCATACTCAATCTAGGAGTTCTGTCCTTGAATTCTCCGGAGTTCCACTGATTCCATCTAGTCCTCCTCAGGATGATGTGATAAATGCTAAGTTTCATTATTCGATCCATATGATTTCTCAGTTGGTAGCTTCTTAGGATGAGCATGGTGCATCTTCTACTCCATCTTTTGAGGCCATAAGGGTTTGCCAATTTATGAGGTTGAGTCCTCCAACTTTCACTGGTGTTAAGGTGGACAAGGATCCTCAAGGTTTTTTAGATGAGATAGAAAAGATTTAAAGGATTATACATCCCACAAATATGGAAGGGGTGGATTTTGCTGCCTACCAGCTGAAGGATATGGCATACCAATGGCACAAGGAATGGGATAGGGCTAGGGGTGATGTTGAGAAGTTATCTTTATGGTAGACTTTCTCCAATACATTTCTGGACTGCTTCTTTCCTTAGGAGTTGGGAGAAGTAAAAGTGGAGGAATTTTCTAATCTAAAGAAAGGGAAGATGTCAATCAAGGAGTATGACTTGAAGTTTCACCAGTTGTCACGCTATGCTCCGAAGATGGTGTCAGATATGAGGGCCAGGATGAGAAATTTTTCCTCAGGACTGTCTCATGAGTTGATCCTTAAAATCCAAACTGCCTTTCTTATCAAGGACATGAATATTTCTAGGTTGGTTGTTCATATGTAATAGGTGGGGAAGGAAAAGAAAAAGTTGGTTGAGGTAGGGGAAAATAGGGTAAGAAGTTTAGGTTCTCTGAGTAGGGTGGTGGCCAATAGAAAAGTGGTAGGGATGGTGGTAAGTGGCCAAATAGGAAGTGGGGGAGTTCTAGTTCCTTCTCCATAGCTAGTTCTTTGACACGAACCGACTTGGGGTCTTTTCGTAATGTGCATCTAAAGTCCAACCAGGATTAAACAACACCCTCGATAGCCAACCCAACCAACCTACGGATATCCTGAGTCGGGTGAATTCCAAATGTATGACAAGATAGCATTATTGTGTAACCCAAAACTCTAGGATAGGTCTATGACCATGACCACCCAAATAAGTCCAAATGTTTGATACCAACCAACAACCATAACCAAACCAAACCATAACAATAACCAAACCAAGTTACATAATATAAAAGGACAAAACAGTGAGAAATTTAGTTCAGCGGTATCAGCTCCAATGCCAATACAAAGGCTGACACCTCTAGCGATCTTATCCATACTAACCTATAGTAGTTTCATAAAAGCCTCTAATCGAAAGAAAACCAATATCCGATTGGGACATGCCCCCAACCATAGAAAAAACCACTATCCATAAATAAACCAAAGTGTGTAAAAGCATCCATGAACATAAAATAGAGCCTTCAAAAATATGGAAGCTCACCACTTCAATCCAGTAGCTGATTCCAAATCCGAGCACTGAGCAGGAAGAGTAAAATGGTCGGTCCCTACAATATTTGGGGATATAGATACCCGAGTATAGGTTAGCGGGTGAACGATAGAAAATACTCAGTATAAGGATAAAATAATGCCATCCAGTAAAACCAAGTAAGCCAACCATATGCATACAAACCATACATATAATATATCTAACCACGCCGGGAAAGAAAATTGGGTTTAGCGTGCCTTTAAGACCATTAACCTGGGTATGTGTAGCTTAACCATCCTATAACCACCCACGAGCTATATGGATCCAGTGTTACCCCCTACACGGGCCCCTATGCGTGTAACCGCATGAATTGGAGATACCATAAGAGTAGGGGATTCCCAAGTACCCTTTGCTCTCCATGATACATATGTACAGTGTACTGAGATGATTCCCATGTACTTTATATGAATCATATATGGTCGCCATGAACAATCCCTCATGTCTGCAAACATGAGTTTCCATTGTTTTTCCATTGGACTTCCACCTTCACGGTTAGCTATCACACCCCACCATTATTTCCTAATTAAAACCATTTCCAACCAATAAATCCATTATTCAATTTATTATTAACCAAGGATATTAATAGTGGTATCATCATACCAACTATAACTTACAAGTATTGTCCTTTGACAGACCTTAAGAGGTTAAGGTATTCTTGTGTACCCATTTACCAAGTTAACTTGGGGGAGTCCCATGTACCCCACAAGTGTTCCATTATTATGTTTGCTTGGGGAAGTCTTATGTACCCCACAAGTTGTTCATTAACATATTTACTTGGGGCATTCTATTGTACCCCACAAGGAGTTTAATTAACCATAACCATGACTATGAAACCATTCCAAACTATTTCTACCATTTAGGGTTCTATTACCAAACCATACCATGCAATAGTTCCATTAAAAGTCCAATAACATAGTAAAAGCATTATAAAAGGCATTTTATCAAACATGTTGGGGACATAAGTGTTTCCAAAACCAAATCCAATTACCAATTAAACATTCTCATGCAACCAATTGTCCAAAAAACTATTAAAGCATGTAAAACATAATTAAAACATGGGAAAACCATAACCAAGCATTTAATAGAAAAACCCCAACATATATTTATAAACTCCAAAATCATACAATAATCATGCCATGAAAACATTGTATAAAACATGTCATTATTTGGAACTAACAATGAGGGATAAGTTTCTTGCCTTAGATGATGAAGATGATAGAGAGAAATCACCAACATAAGCCCCAGTTTGATCACCTTAGTGAAACCCTAGCCTTCATTTACCCAAAATCCTTAGAGAGGATTAGAGAGTGTTTTCTAAGTGTTAATAAATAGAATAATAGGAAAAATAATATCCCAAGCATGATATAAGTCATGGGTTCATAATGGGTTAAGAGGGGAAATATCCATATTACCCCCAACTTAACAACATAAAATCCCCGTAGGTGGGTATGACTCCACCATACTAGTCATACCCCTAATACAAGTGGTACCATCCACTCATATCCTACAACTCACTTATACCCCCACACTAGTAAATATATGAACATAAAAGTCAAACCGTATCTAAGGATATGACTAGTACCCTCAACTCACACCTATAATAGAACCATGAGGAGTTAAGATTATCCAGCATATGAGTGGGATAATATGACTTATACCCTATATCACGACCCATGGTGAGCCGCTCGTACTCACATCCAAATTACTTTATTAAGTCTCAGATTAAGTAAAGGAAAACCTAACCATATGACTTGTATCTTACCATACGACTCTTACCAACCCTAGTCATACCTATTCTAGAAACTAATCCAACCCACTAACCATCACTGGTCAGTGTACAACCCAAACTTACTAATTTTACCCCATCATATAACCTGTACCCCCTAGTCGTACCTTGACCAAAAACTAGAAATCTTGGAAAATTTTTAAAGGTCCCAAACCCAGGGTGTTTAATGCTCCTTACCTGAAGCTATCAATAGATAGGCGTCAATAGGGTGGTGATAACTTTAGGGCATATGGTGACCAATCTCAGGCTAGTGGGGCTCCGTCGAATTACCATATCCTTCTTGTAGGTTCTGTGGTCGGTTACTTCAAGGTTTTATTGATGAGGGGAGGGAAATGTGTATCAAATATGGTCATCCAGGCCATATGCTTAGAAACTGTCCAGTTGGTAAGGTTTCTTTGGGGGTGAATAAGGTTCCAGTTGTTTCATCACCAGCTCCAGTACCAATGGGTGCACCATTTAGTTTCAGCACTGGTCGGAACCGTCTATATGCACTCACTACCCAAAAGGAGTCTGAGATATCGCCTGATATCGTGATTGGTATGTTGAAACTCTTTTCTTGGGATGTTTATTATTTACTTGATTGAAGGCCTTCTCTCTTTTATATGACCCCATTTGTGGCTGTGTATTTTGGTTTTGGTCTCGAGGTTATTTCAGATCCTTTTTTATATCTACCCTGGTAGGTGACTCTATGGTTGCTAAAAGAGTCTTTAGGGTGTGTGTGGTATCTATTGGTAGTAAGGAGACTTTGGTGGATATGTATGAATTAGACATGGTGGATTTTGTTGTTATTCTGGATATAGATTTGTTACACTCGTTCTACACATCCTTAGACTATTGGTACCATAAGGTTTTCCTTAGGTTCCATGGTGAACCGGTTATTGAATGGGAGGTTGGTTACCTATCTCCTAAGGGGAAGTTCATATCATATCTTAGAGATTGGATATTGATCTCCAAGGGGTGTCTCTATCATTTAGTTTGGGTTAATGATTCTAACTCAGAAAGACCTTATTTGTATTCAGTTCTGATGGTGAACGAATTACCTGAGGTCTTCCCTGATGACCTCCCTAGTGTTCCTCCTGATAGGGAGATTGAGTTTGGGATTGATCTGGCCCCGAACACTTATCCAATTTTTATTCCTCTTTATAGAATGGCTCCGGTTGAATTAAAAGAGATTAAAGAGCAACTTAAGGATCTTTTGCATACGGGTTTCATCTGTACCAGTACATCCCCTTGACATGCACCGGTGTTATTCGTGCGTAAGAAGGATGGATTTTTTTTGGATTTGTATAGACTATCAACAGTTGAATAAGGTGACGATTAAGAACAAGTATCCTCTTCCAAGGATAGATTACTTGTTTGATCAATTGCAGGGTGCCAAATTCTTTTCTAAGATTGACCTTCGGTCTGGGTACCATCACTTAAAGATTAGGGAGTTGGATATCCTTAAGATAGTTTTTCGTACTCGGTATGGGCACTTTGAGTTCTTGGTGATATATTTTGGGTTGACCAACGCTCTAGCAGTATTCATGGATTTGATGAATAGGGTCTTCCATTAGTTTCTGGATCTGTTTGTCATTGTTTTCATAGATGACATTTTGGTATATTCTAAGAGAGGTGGATTATGCCAATCACTATTATACTATGTTTCAAACCTTGAAAGAGTAGCAGTTGTATTCCAAATTCTTGAAATATGAATTCTGGTTGAACACTTTTACTTTTTTGGGTCATATTATTTCTAGTGAGGAGATCATGGTGGATCTGTAAAAGGTTGTAGTGGTTAAGGGGTGTCCTAGACCCATGACTCCAATCGATATTCGAAGCTTCTTAGGTTTAGCGGGTTACTATAAGAGGTGGAGAGTTTCTCGACTATAGATGCCCTGTTGACTAAGTTGACTCATAAAAAGGTGAAGTTCTTGTGGATTGATGCTTGTGAGGGGAGTTTCAAGAATCTAAAGGATAAGCTAACTTTAGCTCTAGTTTTGACTTTGCCTAAAGTCACTGAGGGGTTTGTGGTCTACTATGATGCATCTCAAGTGGGACTTGGTTGTGTTTTAATGCAGCATGGTAAAGTGATAACCTATGCTTCTAGGAAGTTGAAGGTGCATGAGAGTAATTATATAACTCATAATTTGGAATTATTAGTTGTGGTATTTGCATTGAAAATCTAGCAACACTATTTATATGGAGTGTACGTAGATATCTTCTCAGATTATAAAAGTCTAAAGTACGTGTTCACCCAAAAAAAGCCTAACCTCAGACAGAGGAGATGGCTTGAGCTTATCATGGACTATGATATGAGTATTCACTACCACCCAGGTAAAGTTAATGTGGTTGCTGATACTCTTATCAAGTTGTATATGGAAAGTTTAGCACCCGTGGAAAAGGAGAAGCGGGAGTTGGTGAAGGATATTCACTACTTATCTAACCTTGGAGTTTATCTCTTAGACTTTGAGGATGGGGGTGTGGTGGTATAAAAAGTTAACACAGTCATCTCTTGGTGCAGAGATCAAGGAGAAACAAATATCAGATCCTGTCTTGATGAAAAACAAGAGTGATATAGGTGGGGAAAAGGTAATTGTATTTGAGGTTAGTGGTGATGTTACTTTATGGTACCAAGTGAGGTTATGTGTTCCTGACGTTTATAGTTTGCGTGAGAGAATCTTGGCTGAGGCGCATGAATCATGCTATGTTGCGCATGAATCATGCTATGTTATTCATCCTGATTCGACAAAAATATATTATTATCTCAAGGAGATGTATTAGTGGAGTGGTATGAAGAGGGATGTGGCTGATTTTGTGACCAAATATATGGTGTGCCAACAAGTGAGTTGAGCACATGAGGCCTGGAGGCTTATATCAAGAAATTGAATTGACTTAATGCAAATAGTAAGTAATGAACATGGATTTCATTACCAATATTCCTCAGTCTCAGAATTAATTTGATTTAGTTTGGGTTATCATGGATAAGATGATGAAGTCGACTCACTTCTTTCCAGTGAGTACTAACTTTTTAGCTAAGAATTATGCGAGGTTGTACCTCCAAGAGATTGCGAAGCTACATAGAGTACCTATTTCTATCATCTCTGATCGTGGTATACAATTTTAATTTTACTTTTGGCAATCGTTTCAGAAAGGGTTGAGTACTAAGGTTAGTCTGAGTACTTCTTTTCACTTGCAAATGGATGGAAAACAGAGAGGACTATGCAGACATTAGAGGATATGCTTCATATATGTGTGATTGACCTCTTATAGAGTTTTCTTACAACAATGGTTACCATTATAATATTAGGATGGTTTCTTTTGAGGGATTGTATGTTAGGAGGTTTAGATCTCCTCTAAGGTGGTTCAAACTTTGTGAGGCAGATATGTTTGGTCTGTACATGGTTTATCAGGCTATGGAGAAGGTGAAAGTTATTTGGGATAGACTTAAGGCTGACCAAAGTCACCAAAAGTCCTATGTGGATGTAAGGAGTACGGACTTGGAGTTTGACGTTGAGGATAAGGTGTTCCTAAAGGTGTCTCCCATTAAGGGAGTGATGCCGTTTGGGAAGAAAAGGAAGATCAGTCCTAGGTATGTTGGCCGTTATGTGATTTTGAGAATGGTAGGTAATGTTATGTATAAGTTTGAGTTTCCTTCTAGCTTGAGCTCCATTCACTCGGTGTTCTATGTATCTATGTTAAGGAAGTGTGTTGGTGATCCATCTTAAGTGGTGACTATCAAGGATATTGGTATTTTGGATTCTCTATCTTATGAGAAGATCTCGGTTGAGATCTTAGATCATCAGGTTCGTCAATTGCGAAATAAGTATGTGGCCTAGGTAAAGGTTCTATGAAGGAACCATATAGTAGAAGAGGCTACTTAGGAAGCAGAAGAGGACATGAAGTCCAAGTATCCGCACTTGTTTTCTAATTCGGATATTCGTGCTTAGGATATGTATTCTTTATAACATCCTTATTTTCTAGTTTTGGTTAAAGTAAAGGTTTATTTCTTTGCATGTTATTTCCTAACTTGGTTAAAGGTTGGAATGAGGGTGTTGGGATATAAATCATGCTTATACTTCCTTGTCCATCATTCGGGGATGAATGATCCAAGTGGGGGAGAATTAAAACACCCTGGGTTCTGGTCCTTAGAAATTTCCTAAGCTTTGAACTCTATGGACATCATACGACCAAGATACTTGTAATATGATAGGGTACGATTTAGGGGTTATTGGTTATATGTTAATCAGTGTGTATTGGTTGGTTTCTGTCTAAGGTACTAATGGATCATACTATTCTTATGTTAGGATACTAATGGTATGATGCCAAACCGTATGATACCCTAAGTCTATCCTAGAGGCATCTATTCTACCTAAGGTATGGTTCTAGGGTACTTGTCATATGTTTTGATACGGTATGGACTTGGTGGCTGTATATTGGATAGTATCGGTGTCCAAGGGCTTCCTAGAGTATGAGTGGTGGGTACCACTCATATAGTATGGTATGATTTATGGGGGAGGGGTTGTACCCTTCTACGAGAATTCTGTACATTTTAAGTTAGGGGTAATCTAGACATTTTTGGTCTTAACCTCTTATGACCCCATGATATAAAATACCTTTTTGGGGCTTCATTAACCTATTTGCAATCAATCAAACTCTCCTAAGGTGGTTTCTCTCCATCTTTTTTTGTAATCTAAGCATGTTACTTCTCCTTCATTGTTAGTTCAACTAAAAGAATGATTTAATAGATGGTTTTCATGGCATAATTATGGTATAGTTTTAGGTTTTGAATTATATGTTGGGGGTTTTGGTTATAAATGGTTTGGGTATGGTTTTCCCATGTTTTTACTTATAGTTTTTATGTTATAATAGAGGATAGGATATGTGGTTGCATGAGAATGGTTAATTGGTATTTGGTTTTAGTTTTGGTTTTGGTTTTGAAAACTATATGCCCTCAACATAATTGATAAAATGCATATGAGAATGCTTTTGTTACATTGTTGAACTTGTATTGAAAACTTTGCATGGTATAAAACGGTAATGGAACCCTAAATTAGTTTAGATGGATTTGAATGGTTAAATGGTAAGGTCTTAGGGGTCATGGTTATGGTTTTATTAGAAGTCTTGCAGGGTACATGGGAATCCCCTAAGCAAACATAATCATGAACTGCTTGTGGGGTACATGGGAATCACCCAAGTAAACTTAATGATAATGAAATCTCCGGGTATATGGGAATTCCTTCATAAAAAGGTTGGCTAAGGAAATTCTTTCAAGCTATAATCGGTATAATGATACAACTTCTTATAGCCTTATTTAATAAATAAATGAACTTGATTGTTTGGTTTTGTGAAAATTGTTTTAATTGGGATATAATGGCGAGGTGTGATAGCTAACCGTGAAGGTGTGAGTCCAGTGGAACTTCCATTGGAAACTCATGTTTGCCGACATAAGGAATAGTCATAGTGACCACATACCATACTTATGCGTTACATAGGAATCACCTAAGTTACACTTATATATATGTATCATGTAGAGAAAAGGGTACAAGGGAATCCCCTACTCCTATGGTTTCTCCGCTTTGTGTAGCTACATGCATCGAGGCCCATTTACGGGGTAACACTGGACCCATATAGCCTGTGGGTGGTTCTAGGATGGTTAAGCTACACATACCTAGCTTAATGGTTTTAAAGGCATGCTAAACCTGATCCACTTTCCCAGCATGGATTTTATGTATATATATATGTATGTATGTATGGTTATGAATGTATATGGTTGTTTACTTGGTTTTAAGGATTGGTATTATTTTACCCTTTTCCTGAGTACTTGCTAGAGTTCACCCGCTAACCCATCTTTGGGCGACTGTATCCCCATGCGATATAAGAACCAACCGTTCTACTCCTCCTCCTAAGTGATTGAATTCGGGATCAGCTTGTGTTGTATTGAAGTGGTGATCTTTCATACTCTGGAAGGATCCATTTCATGTCATGAATTTCTTCACATACTTTGGACATTTCATAGGTTTTGGTTTTGGATATGGTCAGGGGAATATCCTAACCGAATGTTGTTTTACTTTCAGATAGAAGCTTTGTGGGACTACTATAGGTTGGTATGGGCGGTGTCGGTATTAGTGTCATCTTTGGCATTAGTATTGGTATTGGGGCTGACACTAGTTGACTATATTTGAATTATGATTATTCCATTTTGTTTTGGATTATATATATATATATATATATATATATATAAACACATTGGGTAATTGTCTTGGTTTGGTTAGTTATAGGATGGATTGACTTGGTTGGGTTGGTTTAGGAAATAGACTTATCCCAAAGTCAGTATATCTATAAATACACTATTTTTTTATCTGTTTGGAATTTACTCGACTCAGGGTATGCATTTGGATATTGGGTTGGGTATCGGGGGTGGTCCTCGATCCTTATTGGACTTGGGATGCCCATTATGACAAGGCCCCGATTAGGGTCGTGTTTGATTTCTTCTTAGTAGTAGATGATTAAAAGCTATATGTCTTATTATTGTTCTACCAGATTAACTTCTCTCGAGCGAGGATGTTACTATTATGGTGTTATTAGTCACTTTAAGAGGAAGTGTCCTATGACACAGAAGAATACCCAGGCATAGAAGTAGACTCGGTATATAGTTTTAATAGGTAAAGGGGAATGAGGTAATAACAGAGGTAATTCATAAGGTGGATGGGGAATTTAGATAGTTAATTAGGGTGGTCACGGAAATGGTGGTGCAGGAGAAGGGGCACAACCGGTGAAAGAGTTAGCTTAGATTGATGATCGAGCTCACTATTATGAATTTCCAAAAAATACTAATGTCGAGGGTTCTGATGTGGTATTCACAGGTACTATTCAATTTGTGACCGAATGGCTTATATTTTATTTCATCTAAGTTCTATTGATGTCGAGGCTCTATTTATGTGGTTGGTCTGAATTTGGTTTGTGATGTACATGATTACCCTATTTATGTGCCTACTTTAGTTAGTGAGTCTGTGGTAGTAAACCCTGTTTGCCATTCTTGCCCTGTATTATTTAGGGGGTTTTATAATTAGGAAGACTTTATTACTTTTATTATGTTATACTTTGGTATAATTCTAGGTATGACCTGGTTATCTCCATGTCATATTATTTTAAATTATAGTGCTAAGACAGTGACTCTAGCTATGCCGAGAATGGGTAAACTAGAGTAGAGGGGAGTTTATAAGTCCAAATTAATGAAAATTATATCATTTGTTCAGGTCATAAAATTGGTGGGGAAGGGGTGTTCAGTATTTTTAGCTAATCTCTGGAATATGACATGGGGTCCCTTTCTATAGAGCCAGTTTTGGTATTTTTCAAATTCTAGTATGTGTTTTCCTTAGACCTACTGGGTATACCCCCACATAGAGATATCAACTTTTGTATTGACTTAGAACCAGGAACTTTCCCTATATTAATTCTTCCTTATCGAATGAATCCAATAGAGTTGAGTGAGCTCAAATCTCAATTACAGCAACTAATCGACAAGGGTTTATTTATCCAAGTGTTTCACCTTTGGGTGCTTCGGTCATTTTTGTTAAGAAGGAGGATGGTAGTTTGAGTATGTGCATTGAAAATAAGGTTAGTATCAAAAATAAATATCCCCTACTTTGCATAGATGATTTGTTTGATCAGTTATGGGATGCGTCAGTGTTTTCAAAGTTTGACTTGTGGTCGAGTTATCATCAGTTGAAAATAAGACCAAAGGAAATACCAAAGACAAATTTTAGAACTCGGTATGGCTATTATTAGTTTCTGGTGATGTCTTTTGGGTTAACTAATGCACCTATAACCTTTATGAGCTTGATGAAAGGTATCCCTAAATCATTCTTAGATTTTTTTGTTATTATGTTTATTAATGATATTCTAGTCTACTCCAAGAGTAAGGAGGAATACATGTTACCTTCACATATTTTTGGGGATTCAATGGGAGAAGCATCTATTTTCTAAGTTTTCAAAGTGCGAATTTTGGCTATCTTCAGTGGCCTTCTTGGGGCATGTGACTTTTGTCTTCTATAAAAAGGGTGATGGTGGATCCTCAGATGATTGAGGCAGTTAAGAACTTGATTTGGCCTGGTTCAATGATAAAGGTAAGAAGATTTATGGGTCTTTCTAGTTAGTATCGTAAGTTTGTCAAGAATTTTACATCCATTGCAACACACTTAACAAGTTAACTCAGAAGGAAGTTTTATTTGTTTGGCCTGATCAATATGAGGAGAGCTTCCAAAAGTTCAAGACACTCTTGGCTACAATGCCTATCCTTTGCTACCAATAGAAGGTAAGGACTTTATACTATTTTGTAATGCTTCACTTTTAGGCTAGGGTGTTGTTTTGATGAAAGAAAGGAATGTCATTTCTTATGCTTCCTCATGAAAGAAACTACACAACATATGGCTTTTAATTGGTAGGGCCATTGTTTGTAATAAAGATTTAGAGGTACTATCTTTATAGTGTCAAGTGTGACGTCTTCATATAGCACCATAGCCTACAACATGTGTTTACTCAAAGGGATTTGAATCTATCGCAGTAGAGCTGGATGGAATTATTTAAGGATTATGATGTAATATAATGACCTAATTTTGCTGATTTATGTGAAATATTTATTTATATATGATTTGACTATTTTACCCCTCCCCATGTAGCATTGTAGTATTTCTGGGGTATGGGAATGATTGGCATGGTTTCTAGTGTATTTTGGTGTGATTTATGTGATATAATGGTTTTTGGTGGCTTGAGAAGCCTTATAGTTGACTTCAGCCAACATTCATCGATTTGTGCATCGAATGGCAAAACAGACTGCGCCAACAAATTCAAAACATCAATTTTAGGCTGGTAACATGATTGGTGTGGTTTTATGGCTTTTATATCTCACTTCAACCCTCAGATTGGAAAGTTGTGAAATTGGATTTTGGGGGTCAACTTTGTAAAAATAACATCTTTTTAAAAATTTGATATTGCCATTGAGTCTGGAGAGTTGAATTTAATAGAGTAGCATAGTTCATTTGCATTCACTGAATTCTAGATAAATATCGAGGAGTTCGCAGAGACTTGGAGAATTCCAAATCTCCAGCTGGTGCTGGTGCACCCGCGATCACAGTTGGCCAGTCACATTTGCGACTTAGCTGATCATCCCTAAGAATCACACATGCGACATCATTGTCGTGATTGTATGTCCCACAAATGCGATGACAGGATCACGAATGCGATGCCTGCCTCATCTAGGTACCGCGTGCGCAATGTCTGGATCCTTTATATACCCATATTTTGCCATTTTCACTATTTTTTAGACTTGAAGCTTAGGGTTTCGTGATTTTGAGTCATTTCTTTGCCTTTTAAGCTTGGGTAAGCTCCATAACACTTATTTCAACTACTTTCTCCATTTTTTTTCATGGAATTCTTATTTAAACGCGAATTAAGAGGTAAAAAGTAGGGATTTTGGCCCCTAAGGCCTAAAAATTGTAATTCTACAATTTAAACCCCGATTTCAACCCATTTTCACTTGGGCGAGTTTCTAATCTTATAATTATCACTTTTCTTTCAATTTCATCTTCAAAACAACTTCAATTATTGATTTTAAAAATAAATTTAAGGATTTTTGTTGGTAAAGTTTAAAAATAATTTTTCATCGATTCGAACCTCATTTTGAACTTGTTTTATCTTGGGTTTTCAATTGTAGACTCCTAAAAATATGGATAAAATGTTTCAAAAATAAAGTTATGATTTTACCCTTATTTTTTGACAACCCATTTTGAGGGTCCGTTTTGGCCCTGACTTGAAAATAGGCAATATGGGTACCCTTGGATTTCTTTTGATGCATAGATTCTATATTTCTATGTTTTAGTAAATTACAAGTTTGTTCATGAGGAGTAAGGATTTGGGTTGAAGGCTTCTAGACTAGTTTTCGGCATTTGAGGTAGGTTATGGCTTAACTTTCTTCAGACTATGTTATGTAGTTAATGTCGATACAAAAACATGTTAAGGGTATTGAAAATAAACATGATAATGGCTATAGTTATTGTTTTATGTTCATGTGGGGTCCCATGTATTATTGTGTTGGTGGTTTTGGAATATTATTTTCTATGTGTGACCGTGTAGTGTCCTATATGACATTGTTAGCTGTGAAATAGTGAAATTAACTGTGTCTTGCATAATGAAAAAATCTAATATAGTATAAATGGTGTATTTAATTGTATTCTACTCTCTTGGCATATGATTTATATTGACATTCATAGATTGTTGGTATATTAGTTGGATATAGAAATACTTATTCTGGTTGGCTATGAGCATTACATCCTCATATCATACACATTCATGAAACATGGGTACCGATGTGAAAATTCTAGAAATACTAGAAACACTAGATTTTTCTAACAGTAATGAGACATCTTTAAAATTGTCCATCAATGGATATGCAGGGGAAAAATTATGGGTATTGGTTGTATACAGGTTGACGAACCCCTCATGGGTCCTATGCTAGGAAACTTTAGCTCTGTAGATGTAGACGGAGGTTGTACGATAGCCTCAAGCATCATCATCATTATCATCATCATCTATGTAGCATTTGTATTTACCTTGTATATTTTGTGATGTATTAGTTTCCTTAATGTGATACCTATCTATGTGTATTTACTTCTTCGTATTCATATATGTGTTACCTATATACTTGTACTTCTTTTTTATATTGTTATGGTGTATGTGAATATTATAAAACTGTTAGTGGATATAGTGTGGGCTACCATTTAGGACATTTTTTGGTTGTAGGTGACGTGTCGTTTGTGTGTATTTTGTATATTTTATTTTCTACTTTGCTCAATCTACCTATGATACCTATTGAATACAAGTGGACCATACTCACCCCTACTGCGCCCTTTTGGTACAGATCCAGGTTCAAGTGTGCCTTACCATGGTTGACTTTGGGTGATACTTTGGAGATATTCAAGGTAGTGGTTGGATTCTTGCTTCTGAAGTCTACTACTACCTTTCTTTATATAAACTATGTCTTTATTTTGCATTCAGAGACAAAGTTGTTCCTCTTTTGGATATCTTATGTATCTTTATCTCGGGTTGTACTAGTTAGTTCTTACACTGTGCCACCAAATTTTGGGATTATGGTATGATATCATTTGGTTATTTTCTTCTGCTTTATTATATTATGTAGTTCGGCTTCATTCTAGAAGCCTTACTTTGGGTTATTGTTATTAGTTTTTCCTTTTTGTATCAGTTTGTGTGATAGGATTACTTATCAAGGCTTGCCGCAACAAGTGCCATCATGACCCTTCGTTCTTGGGTCGTAACAAATTAGTATCAGAGTAGCAAGATTCATTGGTCTCAATAATGTAAGAACGAGATATCTAATAGGGTTATGTGGATCGGTATATAGACGTTTGTATCTATCTTCTAGAGGATGTCTTTAGGAAGTTTTCCTTATTTGTTCCTTATTGTGTAGATTTCCTTTATAACACATATTCTTATTCATAAGATGGTGATGACTAGATCTTATAAGATTAGAGATGTGGAACCTTTATTTGAGGAAAGAGCCCAGTCTAGAGGATGGGTTACGAGACGTAGATTCTCTTGAGATAGTGGACGGCCATGTGGATCTACTCCATCTAGAAGTAGTGCTAAGGGACTCTCTCTTGAGCCCCGTGTTGAGCATGTTAGAGATGTGGGTCCTTATTTAATTCCATCAAGTTCTTTTACCCCTATCTTGGAGGGGTTGTTGATTCGCTTGTTGACCCATTTAGAGTGTTATTCTTTGAGCGTGCTTGGTGTTCCCCTAGCTCCGAGTATTTTACCTCTATTTGTCCATCAGTCTGCTTATGGTGTCCCTCCGACCCCGAGTGTAGATCCTCTAGTTACCTACTTCTGCTTTTTGGTAATCCACAGACTCCAAGTGTTATTCCTCCTTTAGTGCCTACACCTGAGTATGGTATTTCAAGATCAAGAGTTTAGACTTCATCTATGTTACCTCCTCAGGTAGGATCTCAGCCTTCCAGATTCACCATATATTCTTTTATTGCAAGTATAGTCATGTCTTTTGAGGATCAAAAGAGGTTTGAGAGATTCACTCATTTGGGTGGTCATAGGTTTAGTGGTGGTGTAGGCGAGGATGCCTATGAGTTCTTGATTGACTATCGTGAAAAGTTGCATAACCTCGATTCACTGTAGTTGCATGGTTTTTCGTATACTACTTATTAGTTGAGAGATGTCGCTAGAAATTAGTGAAGGTCACTTGTTGGTTGCTGACCTCTTGATTCTCTCGAGATGACTTGGGATTTATTTATTAAAGCCTTTTAGGAGAGGTTCGTGCCTCATAGTCTGAGGGATCGGATGAGGGATGAGTTTGATCACCTGGAGCTGGGCTCCATGACTGTTGCGGAGTATAAGGTATGCTTTCGTGCCTTTTCTAGATACTCTTATACCAGCATACCACTAAATTTAAGAAGATTTAGAAGTTCGTAAAGGGGTTCAATTTTTTTCTTTAGCTAGCTACATCTCAGATGGTAGTATTTAGAGCATTATTTTAGAGTATAGTGGATCATTCTAATATAAATGAGGGTATTCTATTAGCATCTTAGGGAGGCACCAAAAAGGTGTGCTGTCTGGGCAAGTTTAGAGGTCACACTTCTTGAGGTAGAGATTCTAGAAGTTTTCTTAGTTATCATGGTAGACCCATGCAGGCAGCCTTGTATCGGTTAGGTAGTGGGTTTTTTGGTTTAGCAGTTTTGGGTAGCCTCTTTGTTCCAGTCATACCTCTTCTAATTGAATTGGGTTATAGAAGTTGCTATATCTGTGATAAGACTGGCTATTTGGCCAAGGACTGTCCGCACTGTGTATTTAGAGTTATTCCTATTTTAGCCGAGAGAGCTAGGGGTTCTACCAGAGGTGATCGAGGCAGAGGTAGTGGAGCTCATGGTGGTATTCGCGAGGCCATTCATCTAGATGATGGTTGAAGACAGTGCTATTCTATACCCTCTATACCATAGGTAGAGGCCTTCAATATTGTCATCACAGGTATCATCCCTATTTGTTTCAGACCTACATCTATATTATTTGATTTGGGATCGATTTCTCCTGTGTGACTACATACTTTGCTTCGGGTTTTGATTTATTTTGTGAGACTTTTGATATGTCTATTTGTGTATCTACCCCTGTAAGAGACTCTTTAGTGGTGGACTGGGTATACTGATGTTATATTGTGACTTATGTTGGGCATGAGACCTGGGTAGATCTAATCATATTGGATATGGTAGATTTTGATGTCATCTTGAATATAGACTGGTTGGCACCTTACCATGTTGTCCTAGATTATTATGCTAAGATCATGAATTTAGCTTCACTAGGTGTGTTAAGGATGGCTCAGAAGGGTGCGCTTTATTCGGGTCCTAAAATGGTTATATTACATGTCCAGGATTGTCGCTTGGTTGAGAGGATACAATTATCTTATTTGGATCATATTCTGATACTAGTTGTGCTTCACCTTTTTTTTGGATTCTGTTCATGTATTTAGCAAGTTTGTGGATGTTTTCCCTACAAATTTTCCTGGCATACCTCTGGATCATGATATTAAATTTGCTATTGATAATGAGCCGGGCACCAAGCCCATTTTTATTCCTCCTTATAGGATGGATCCACCTTAGTTAAAGGAATTGAAGGATCAGTTGCAGGAGTTGTTAGATTAGGGATTTATTTGACCTAGTGTATCACCTTCGGGTTAGCCCATTTTTTTGTGAATATGTGTATGGGTATTGATTATCGACAGTTGAATAAGGTGACAGTCAAGAATAAGTATCCTTTTTCTCATATTGATGATTTATTTGATCGACTTCAGAGTGATTTGGTGTTTTTGAAGATTGATTTGAGGTTTGGGTATCACTATTAAGGATTAAATCTTCGAATATTCCAAACACAACCTTTCAGACTCGGTATGGTCGTTATAAGTTCTTGGACATGTCCTTTGGGTTTACCAATGCCCCATCCGCTTTTATGGAGTTGATGAACCGAGTATTTTAACCGTATCTCAACTACTTTGTTATTGTATATATAAATGATATCTTGGTTTATTCCAAGAGGTGAGGCTGATTATGAGGGGCATTTGCGGATTGTGCTTCAGAGATTAAGGAATTAGAAGTTGTATTCTAAATTCTCTAAGTTTGATTTTTGGTTGGAGTCTCTCTTTTTTGGGTCATGTGGTGACTAAAGAAGGTATTATGGTTAATCCAGCCAAGATTGCATCGGTTCATGATTGGGATAGGCCTACTTCACCCACTCAATGGAATTTTATTGGCCTGGCAGGTTACTACCTATGTTTTGTTTAGGGTTTCTCATCTATTACAGCTCTATTGACCAAGTTGACTCAGAAAAAGATTTCCTTTTAGTGGTCCAATGCTTGGGAGGCAAGCTTCCAAAATCTCAAGGATTTATTGATATCATCTCCTATCTTTACTTTGCCCAAGGAGGGCGTGGGTTTTACCATCTTTTATGATGCTTCAGGTGTTGAGTTAGGTGTTGCATTGATGTAAGAGGGTAAGGTAATGACATATGATTCTCTTCAGTTGAAGCCCATAAGAAGAATTACCCTACCCATGATTTGGAGTTGTGCGCTGTAGTTTTCTCTTAGAAGTTGTGGAGGCACTTCTTGTATGGAGTTTTTGTAAGATTTTATCAGATCATCGTGCCTTCACTATTTCTTCACCCAATGAGATCTTAATATGAGGTTGCGTCGTTGGCTTGAGTTGCTTAATGATTATAACTTGACTATTTTTTATCATCCGGGAAAGGCTAATATGGTTGCAGATGTCTTAAGACAAAATTCGACTAGCATGGGTAGCTTGACGCAACTTTTGACCCAGGAGAGGCCTTTGTCCTTAAAGGTTTAGTCTTTAGATAACCACATGGTTAGGCTTGATTTTTCGATGCTTGGGTGTGTTTTGACATTCATGGAGGCTAGGTCTATTTTGATAGAGCATATTTGATCTCATCAGTTTAATGATGTTTGATTGAGATTGATTCAAGATTAGGTGTTGAGTGGTGAGGCTAATGAAGCCTCGCTTGAATCAAATGGTATTTTGAGGATTGAAGGCCGGGTTTGCATACCAAGAGTAGGTAATTGGATTAGATTGATTTTGGAGGAGGCTCATTGTTCCAGGTATTTTACCCATCCAGGAGTGACTTAGATTTATTGTGATTTGAGGCACTATTACTGGTGGTGTGGTATGAGGAGAAATGTAGTGGATTTTGTAGCTCGTTCCCTAAGTTTCTAGCAGGTGAAGGTCGAGCATTTGAGGCCCAATGGATTGCTTCAGAGGTTACTCATTCCTAAGTGGAAGTGGGAACAGATTACTATAGACTTCGTGATTGGGTTGCCTCATACTTTGCATAGTTCTTATAGTGTTGGTTCATCGCAGATTGATTTACCAAATTTGCCTATTTTATTCTTGTTCAGGTCTCTTTTAGTGCTGAGAGGTTGGCCCATACCTATATTCGCGAGATTGTACATCTTCACAGTGTGCTAGTGTCTATTATCTCATATCGAGGCTTAGTATTCATATCTCACTTTTGGAAGACTTTTCAGGATTAGTTGGGTACTCGAGTAGATCTTAGTATAACATTTCACCCCCAAACTAACGGGTAGTCAGAGCAGACTATTTAGGTTTTGGAAGATATGCTCTTTGCTTGTGTGATGATCTTTGGTGATCAGTGGGAGCAACATCTAGCCTTGGCAGAGTTAGTGTATAATAACAGCTAACATTCCAGTATTGACATGGCTCCTTTTAAGGCCTTTTGTGGTAGGAATTGTCTCTCTCCAAATGGTTGGTTTAAAGTTTCTAAGGTTAGTCTCGAGGTACGAACTTGCTTCGTAAGTCTTTGGATAGAGTTCGGATCGACTTTGAGCAGCTTTGAGTAGGCTGAAGTGCTATGTAGATCTTAGACTGTGTGCCTTGAGATTTAATGTTAGTGATTGTGTTTTCCTTTGAGTTTTGACCATGAAGGGTGTGATAATATTTGGGCAGAGGGGCAAGTTTAGCCCCAGGTATGTTAGGCCATTTGAGATTCTTAGGACTGTTGAGGAGGATATGGCTTATGAGTTGGCTTTGCTCCAAGATTTATAGGTTGTTCATCAAGTTTTTCATGTTTTCAGGCTTCGCCATTACATTATGGATTAATCTCATGTCATTCATTGGGACTTGGTTTAGTTAGAGAAGATGTTATCTTTTATTGGAAAGCTTACCTCCATCTTATCTAGAGATGTCAGGCGATTGCACTCTAGAGTTATTCCAGTGGTTAAGGTCATGTGGAAGAATCTACATGTAGATTAGGCTACTTGGGAGGTCAAGTTTGATATGCGTAGTTCTTATCCCCGATTTTTTTAGTGATTTGAGTACTTTCCTTGCTTTTAGTTTGAGGACGAACTAGACTTTTAGTGGTGGATAATTTAATGACCTAATTTTTGATGATTTATGTTAAATATTCATTTCTATGTGATTTGACCATTTTACCCCTCCCCGAGTTGCGTTGTGGTATTTATGTGGTGTGGGAATGATTGGCACAGTTTTTGGTGTATTTTGGTGTGATTTATGTGATTTACCTCTGGCATCATCATCATCATCTACATTGCATTTGCATTTACCTTGTACATTATGGAGCTCCCCTTGTATATTTTGATGATGGACGCTCGTCCCGACCCTAAAAAAGGTAACTCGAAAGGTAATCTTATGGAGAAAACGGATGGATACTCATCCCTACCTAAGAATAGTAAAGATTTAACTTAGTCAAGATTTGTGTATGTATCGTTGTTTGCCCAAGATTTATCCCTAATGACTTTTTCCTTTCTTTTCATTTTGAAGAGATGGTGATTTTCAGACATTATAAACCCCCCTCCATGAAATCCAAGTATCTTGCTGGGTTGAGCAGATCATACTCTTGACTTATACTCTGTTGGCTGGTCGGTATGCAAGTTTGTGACCTTCTTTGAAGAACCCATTTTTCATGAAGAATTGTTCTTTGTGTGAATCCATAATTCTAGTCAGTCATTCAGGTTGTTCTTTCTTCAAGCATTGTATTATCACCATGCAAACATCATAACTCCACTTTCAAGCTTGGGTCATCGCATAATTCAAGAAGAGATACATTAGGGATATCCAATGACAATTGAGGAAGAGTACCATCACATTCTTGGGTATTGGGAGTGTACTGAAGATATATTTTGTTAGAGCTAAGAAATTCTAAGTATGGCATAGAATTATGATGTTGCATATACATTGCTTATCACTTATGACCGTAATTTAGATATCTTTCAAGCATTTTCTTAACCTTGGTGCCCCAAAACAAACCCACATCTTATGTTCATTGGGGAACTATCTATTCTCTATTGGATTTTCACACGGTTGGAATCTTGCCAATTCGGGGTATTTTTTATGAAGAGGTAGTGCCTGAGGCCAAATAACATACACGATTAGATGAAAATAAGGTAAGGTATATTTCTCAAACTTGTGAATACTTTTTGCAGTCTTTCATCATTTTTGGTGTCCTATCCAAGAAGTGTCATTTAGCAAGTGATAAAATTCTGGTTCAATAAACCTTCAAGGCATGCCCTGCTCTGTTGAGGCAAGAAAAGAAATTTGCTTACCTTGAATTTACACACAATCCTAGCGGAGTTTTACATAATACATGTAATACCCCAAAAGTTCAGACATTTTAGGATCATGCTTTGAACTCATGAGTACTAAATTTTTAGTTCTTTGGTAGTGTTATGATAAAGGTTGATTCATATTAAGGCCTTAAAAGTGTCCTAGTTAATAGATGAAACAAAACATTTCCTTACCGATTGAATTCTTGAGAAAGATATTGGTATAGTCAACTTCAAACGAGCATATCTCTCATTATGCTATGAATTTTTGAGCACCTACCAACAGATAGATAATTTAATTAGCTTTTGAACGATACCAATTTCACCTAAATTCGATATCGGAGCAAGGAGTTATGCCCATTTTACTCCATCATGTCAGGCTGGGAAACTGAGTAACGACATTCGTGATAAGCTGTCACAAGCGTGATGACTTATCACCAATGTCGTCAGCCCTGTGAAGATTTCCACCCCCAGTGACGACATTTTGTGATAAGTTGTCATGCCCATGACGGCTTATCACTAATGTCGTCAACCTTAACCAGAAAAATCAAGATTTCACCCTTTTGTGACGACATTTCGTGCCGACTTATCACCAGCTTGACGACTTGTCACGAATGTTGTCAGCCTTAGATTTTCAATAACTGGGAAGCGGTTTAGTAAGGGTATTTTGGTCTTTTTCCTTCACTTTCCATGACTTATAACCCTCAAGGAGCGTATTATTTTCCATTCTCTTTAGTTAAACATCTCAAAAATCTCTCTCATACACTCTCAACCACAAGATTAGGGTTTTCTCTCAAGATCATCTCCTTAAGAACAAGAACATTCTCTCCCAAAGGGGTTTAACCTTAGTCAAGAAAAATGAAGAGAAAGTCTAAGGATTTCTTCAAGAACCTTCAGAAACATTAGATCTCTTTCAAGATTCAATCACTAAGGTATGCGTAGTGTTCATCCATGGATCCCTTTCATCCATGGAGCTCAAGAATCATGTTTTAAATTATAAATTGTGATTTCCTTGTTGTGTTATGACTATATTCATGTTGATGATTGTTTTTTGGATTCAAAGTTGTATCTTGATATGTTTTTCATGAAACATGTGAGTAGATTAGTTGAAACCCATGAATTTTTGATTGATTAAGATTGTCAAATTGATAAGTACACCAATGCCCAAAGTTGTGCATGTAAGGTGTTTGATAAAATGCCAAGAATGATAGAATCCATGTTTTTATGACTTAATAGTGCTTAAATGACAAGCCCATGTTCTATTCTTTATGAATCCACATGAACTCCATGTTATTGTTGTGTGTTGTTGTTGTGATATGGAATGAGCATGATATTGAACCAACGCGAGTATATACATGTTGTGCGCATCACCTTCCATGTATAAGATGTTGAGAACTAATTGTAGTATGAAATCCCCTACTTATGATATTGTGAATTGTGGACTCTATTCTTATGATCAAGTTAGTCATGTGTGTCAGTTTCCTTCCATCGAGTCGTGGGGGTACTTGTACCCAAAAAATATAACTGTGTGCCTAGAGCCATGTCATGTTATCATGATACTCTCAGTCAAGCCACGATCTATAGAATTCAGACAGTAATGTGACTCAGGAAATCTCAAAAATCTCATGATCTTAGTTAATTCTCAGATAATAGTACTATTCTGTTAGACAACAAAAATCTGTTACTCAGTCCATGTACAGTTAGTTAATCATGTTCAATCTCTTCAGATGGGAGTAGAAGTTAGCACCGAGTGAACCAAGGATGGGAACTCACCTGCCGGATAAGGGTGTGATTGTTAGCAGTCATCCGTGTTCCAGAACTACATAGCTAGCGTAGGTTGAGACATCTTAACTTGTCAAATTAGGGTTGATGAGGTGATTTGACCTATCAGACGAGGGTCCTACTGTTCTTATTAGAGTAACCTACCAGATAAGGTCACTTACAGCTTGTCCTTACCAGTGGCGCGGTATTGACACCCTTCTAATCAGGGCACAAATTGGACCCCAGCTCAACTATTATAGCGCATTTGGGGCATGTCAGTTAAACAACTACCTCCCACAGTTTCAGTCTCAGTGTCAGTAAAAGAACTCAGATAGTTCTTTAGATTTTAGTATGTCAGGGCTGTCAGATATAGTCAATTCAATTACAGTACGGAACTCAGGTAGTTCCATTAGATTCAGGACTGTCAGACACAGTCATCCATGTTATTAGAAATCCCAGTATTAGTCATGTTAGATATCAATAAACTACGTATTAGTGTACAGATCTAGATATCACGTATTCACGATCTCAGTTACTATGTATGCATGTTTGCACTCTCACGTTCATATTAGTCATTCAGTTAGCACTGCTCATGCCTGTAAGCCCTTTTGCAAATAGCTTACCTCACTCGTATACTGAGTACTTTCAGATGTACTGACACATTTGCGCTATGGTGCTTTATTTTATGTTACACTATATGTTCAGAGCCATGAGTTCCAGATCAGCTGTAGCTGTCACATTTTAGTATACAGACTGACAATGAGTCCTCTTCATTCGAGGATGATATAAATTGAGTTTATTTATTTTCTTCGGTTATCTTTCATTTTACGGAGTTAGTTTGAGACATGTACCTTCAACTTTTTACTCAGACAATATTTAGAGGATTTCAAATTTAGTTCAGATTTGTTTCTGACTTCAGTTGTTTTGGGTACTTGTTACCCCATATGGATGTTATGATTTATCAGATAATTTATTCAGTTGAACCTTATGGCCTATTTTTCATGTTTTCTGCATTTTACATGTATATTATGCAGTGTACAGGTACAGATATCAGTCATGGGTTAGCTTGTGGTCCTTCGGGATCATAAGCTCCGTGTAGCATTTCGGTTTAGAAAATCGAGGTGTTACAAACTTGGTATCAGAGCCTAAGGTTCAATAGAGTCCTAGGAAGTCTGAAAACCGCATCTAGTAGAGTCTTGTACAAGTGTGTGTTGCGCGCCACATTTATGTTCAGGATGCTATAAGATGTTTTAGGAATAGTTCCCATCTTTCAGTATTCAGGTCGTGCTAGTGATCATGATCTAAAGTTAAACTCTCAGTCTAATCCTTTCTTTTCTTATTTCAGAACATGCCTCCAAAGAGAAGAAACCATCCAAATCCTCCGCCCGAAGATCCTTTGGGCGAACATGTTTCTCATGCGGAGTTTAAGGCCGCATTCACCACACTTTCTCAGTCTATGTCTTCCCAAAATGAATGGCCACCAGCTATTTCGGCCAATACAGTGGTCAACTCAGCCGCAACTAGGATTCAGGACTTTACCCGAATGAACCCTCCATCTTTCTTCGGGTCTAAGTATGATGAAGACCCTCAGGAATTCATTGATTAAGTCCAAAAGGTCATATACATCATGGGAGTTACTTCTTGTCAGAGTGCTGATGATAGGCGTATTTACACGCCTAAAGCACCATAATTTACCCATATTTTAGCTAAGTTTTAAGGACAAAATATATAATTCCTGCATTTTTAGTCCATTTTCCTGTAAGTGAGATAACCAACGTGATTAGCATATTTTCATGTATTAATGATGAAGATTTCAGCACTTTGTGGACCTTTTGGTAGCAAGGGAAACTTCACATAAGAGGGAAGGCAGCTTTTGGAAGCTTATGGACTGAAAGTGATGCATGGAGAACTTGTCCCGGGCAAAAATAGTATTTCTAAAGACTTGGGGATCAGCAGTAACTTAGTAGGAATAGGATAAGGATGTTATAAAAACCCTATTTTGCTGAATTTTTCAGCATGCATTCATTGATTCATGCTTTTCATTATTCACGAATTGATAGATACTTTCATTATTCATTCGACTTTCTAGTATTATTCAGTTTACAGATTCTGTAAGTTTTAACAGAGAAAAAAATGCTAACTTGGGGGAAACGTCTAGAGGGCAAAAATGTCAATCTAGTTTGACGCCACACCCATCTTCAACGGGAGATTCTTTGAGCTTTGGTACGATGATGATGTTTATTGTGATCTCCGTTGTAATCATGAATAGCTAAACTTCTCTGTTAGGGTTATGGAAGCCTTATGATATACTATCTATTACTATGAGTTTGTGAATTCTTGATACTTATTCTACTTATATCATTACTCTCTTCATCTTAATTACATTCTTGTGGTTGCAAACATATAGAATACGCCATTATAGCATTAACTTGTTCGAGAGAAAAGTTACATGTTTGGAAAAGAGAGTGTGACAAGGAAATAGGGCTACCAACCCCTATTTACACGTTAGTGCCGTAACTGTATTAAATCTTGGAGAGTTCGTACCATTAGTTATACGCTTTAAGCTCGAGAGAGTTAAAGTGAGATAATCCTTGATGGTTGAGAGACACTAGGATTTACCAGTAGAATACGAATCTCTATAAGTGCATGCATGTCTGAATCCTGCATTACTCATAGTTAATAGATACGTAGAATTCATAAGGTGGACATAACCCTAACTTACAATTCTCATTGATTAAAATCTTACTAAACAAAGCATTCCGCTTTTACTTTGCTATTTTGATACTTTTAATTCACGCCTAAACCATCCCCCCTTTCTGTAGAATTTTTGGCCAACAGTCTGCTAACAATTGCAACACTTAGTGACCAAGTATTCCCTGTGGGATTCGACACCCAACCCAGTTGGGTTCTATATTTGACAGCGACCGCTTACACTCTTACGAGAGCTGTAGTTTGGGCGTTATCAAATTTTAGCGCCGTTGCCGGGGAATACGATTGTCAACTAAGTTTGTGATAGTTACTAGACCCTTTGGTCAAAGATTCTCGAATTTTACTTTTAGTTGTTGTTTTTGTTTTATTCATGTTCTGTTGAGTGCATGCCAAATACTCGTAGTTCTGGTCAGCCATTATTACCCATAAATCCTGAACCTCAAGTTATTGGCAGAATGGATGCACAAGGTGACATTGACAGAAGGGCGGCTCAATAGGAGCAGGCTAGATTAGCTACACTGGCAGCTACTCAAGTACATCAACAGAATATTGATAACCCAGGGCGAGCAACAAATCCTGATGATGAGGACCTGGGTGATGATGAGTTACTGAATCCCAGGCGTACTGGTGAAGTGGCGGCACGTATGCATAGGAGGAAACGTCAAGCTAGAATGAGACCTGGCCGCCGAGCTGTGCAGGCTTCTTTTGATGATGATGATGATGATCTGGATGGAGTTGGTGCCACAGGGGTAATTATTCCTATACCCTTGGCACCCGGAGCTAAGTTCAATATCACTAGCACCATGATTCAGTTATTGCAGCTCAAGGGGTTATTTGGTGGACTTGCAGAAGATGATCCGAATATGCATCTGGTCAATTTTATTTCAATATGCAAGTCGTTTGACAATCCAGGAGTTGGGCAGAATGCAATTCGGCTGCACTTATTTCCATTATCTTTGTCTGGGGAGGCAACTCTATGGCTGAATGGGCTAACTCCTGATTCTATTACTAATTGGAGGCTACTGAAAGATGCTTTCCTAGAAAGATTCTTTCTGCCATCCAAGAGAGCACAGTTGAGAGATGAGATCAGCAATTTCCGACAGCTTCCAACTGAAGATCTCCACGAAACATGGTTGAGGTTCAAGAAGAAGCTTATGCGGTGCCCAAATCATCAGATGACCAACATCCACTTGATGGAGATATTATACAGGGCTTTGAACTCAGTGACTAAGCCAGTGGTTGATAATGCTGCAGGTGGGTCATTCATGGACCTTAATTTTCTTGAGGCAAGTGATATGCCAGATTGTATGACAAAGCAGAGTAGAGCTTGGCATACCAGGGATTCTGATGTAGCAAGATCTACCATATCTATTGGCTTGACTGCAGAGCAGAGGCATAAACAAGAGGAATGTGACCAAGATATGGCTCACATGAAAATGTAGATGGATCTTCTTACCAAGAACTTATTATCAAGGAAGGCCAAAAAGGTTAAGGCCGTTGTATCACAGGGAAGAGATCAATCCGACTCTGAGGAAGAAGCGAACTACTTGAATAATCAGGGGGTTTCTGAGGCAATGCCCAAGGAAACCAAGGTCGGAACTATTATGATAAATCTGGATACAAGGACTGCGATCAAGGTGGTTGGAAGAATAAGACTGACAGGAGTGGTTTGTATGTTCCTCCTGGAAACCGTGAGGCTGTGGCGTCTGGCTCTGGAAAGATATCCATGGATGATATGATGGCTAAGCTGTTGAAAGGGGTGGAGGCAACCAATATAGGTGTTACTGAGGTAAAGAATGATTTGTCATCAATAAATCAATTGGTTGATTC
This sequence comes from Capsicum pubescens, assembly GCA_030864215.1. Classification (NCBI taxonomy): domain Eukaryota; kingdom Viridiplantae; phylum Streptophyta; class Magnoliopsida; order Solanales; family Solanaceae; genus Capsicum; species Capsicum pubescens. The sequence continues at coordinate 96,527,188 of CM061540.1, forward strand.
GTATTCTACCGCGATAAAACAGCTGGAGCAACAATTGAGTCAACTATCAGCGGCATTCAATCAAAGAAAGGTTGGCACCTTACCTAGCGACACTGTGCAAAACCCAAGAAATGATGGATCATGCATGGCTATTACTACCAGGAGTGGTAAAGCGTTGGAAAATCCATCCAAAGGCAAGAAGGTGGTTAATGATATAGCAGATAATATTATTGATGCAGAATGTGAAGATGTCGTAGATGCTGAAGATAGTGTTCCTGACGTTACCCTTAGACGTCTGCAACCTAAAAAGATCGACAATCGAAAACAAGATAAAAAGAAAGTGGCGAAGAAAACTATTCCCCTTCCACCACCACCTTTTCCTCAGAGACTGAAGAAGAAAACCAATGACACCAGGTTCAGTAAATTCATGACTGTGTTGAAGCAGCTGACTATTAATGTTCCTTTGGTGGAGGCGCTAGAGCAGATGCCCGGATACACTAAATTCATAAAGGATATTTTAACAAAGAAGCAGGCAGCAAGCTATGAGCTGGCAGATAATGTTCATCATTGCAGTGCAATCGCTACAAGATTGCTAGTTCATAAGAAGGCAGATCCTGATTCTTTCACTATTCTTTGCACGGTTGGATCTTTGGATTTTGCTAAGGCATTGTGCGATTTGGGAGCTAGCATTAATTTGATGCCACTATCTATTTACAGAAAGTTGGGGTTGGGTGATCCTACACCAACCAATATGCAGATCGTGATGGCAGATAGGTCGGTAAAATGACCTGTTGGTATCTTATATGATGTATTGGTAAAGGTTTCCACCTTCATCTTTCCAGCAGACTTTGTTATTTTGGATTGCGAGGTGGATTCTAAAGTTCCCTTAATCTTGGGGCATCCTTTCCTTGCAACAGGAAGTATACTTATTGATCTAAGAGCTAATGAGCTTTTATTTCAGATGAATGACGAAGTGGTCCGTTTTGATGTATGCAAATCAATGAAGCAGCCCAAAGATATGAATGTGTTCTCTGTAGATGATGTTTATTATGATGATGAGAAAGAATTATCTATAGAGAAACAGCTTATTATTGATCCATTGGCTGTTGTGCTTATGAATTTTGAGCGTGAGGATGTTGAAGAGTATGAAGAAAATATTTGTGCTCTAACAGGAATTGGCTACTATTCTCATGCTCCTAAGAAGCTGGATCTGGATCTTAAAAATCGCCCTTCACCACCAGCAAAGCCATTCATTGAAGAACCACCAGTGCTAGAATTGAAGAAACTGCCCAGTCACCTGAAATATGCATTTTTGGGAAGTGGTGATACACTTCCGGTTATTGTTGCGGCGGATTTAGGTGAGCAGCAGGTTGCGGCTCTTATTTCTGTTTTGAGGAGATACAAGAGAGCCATCGAGTGGACTATTGCTGATATTATTGGTATCCCTCTTGGGATATGTATGCAAAAGATTCAGCTCGAGGAAAATTGTGTGCCTACCATTGAGCATTAATGACGTTTGAATCCACCCATGCAGGAGGTGGTGGAGAAAGAAATTATTAAGTGGTTAGATGCTGGGGTAGTGTATCCAATCTCTGACAGTAAGTGGGTAAGTCCAGTACAGTGTGTGCCCAAGAAATGGGGCATGACGGTAGTTGTGAATGAAAAGAATGAGCTGATTCTACTCAGACCTGTCACAGGGTGGAGAGTGTGTATGGACTACCGGAAGCTGAATTCGTGGACGCTTAAGGATCACTTCCCAATGCCATTCATGGACCAAATGCTTGATCGATTGGCAAAGAAGGGATGGTTTTATTTCTTAGATGGTTATTCCGGTTATAATTATATTTGCATTTCTCCTGAGGATCAAGAGAAGACCACTTTTACATGCCCATATGGTACGTTTTCCTTCAAACGTATGCCATTTGTGTTATGTAATGCACTTGCCACTTTTTAGCGTTGTATGATGTCTATTTTTTCGGATATGGTTGAAGACACCTTGGAGGTGTTCATGGATGATTTTTCAGTTGTGGGTGAATCGTTTGAATCGTGCTTGGTGAATCTGAGTATGGCGTTACAGAGATGTGTTGAGTTCAACTTGGTGCTAAACTGGGAGAAGTGCCATTTTATGGTTAAGGAAGGCATTATTCTTGGGTACAAAGTCTCCGAAATAGGAATTGAGGTTGATCGAGCCAAAATTGAAGTTATCGAGAAACTACCACCTCCAATTTCTGTAAAGGGAGTGCGTAGTTTCCTTGGTCATGCAGGTTTTTATCGAAGGTTTATCAAAGACTTCTCCAAGATTGCTAGTCTATTATGCAAACTCTTGGAGAAGGATGCAAAGTTCGACTTCGGTGAAGATTGCTTGAAGGCATTTGAATGCCTCAAAGGGAAGCTAGTTGAAGCTCCTATTATCGTAGCACCCGATTGGTCTCTACCGTTTGAAGTGATGTGTGATGTAAGTGGGGTAGCTTTGGGTGTTGTACATGGTCAGAAAAGAGAAAGGCTATTTCATCCAATATACTATGTGATCAAGGCCTTGAATGGAGCCCAGAAGAACTATACCGTCACAGAACAAGAGCTTCTAGCAGTTTTTTATGCTTTCGGAAAGTTCTGTGCTTACTTGTTGGGAACCAAAGTGGTGGTTCATACAGATCATGCGGCTCTAAGATATTTAATGGAAAAGAAGGATGCTAAGCCAAGGTTAATTCGGTGGGTGTTATTGCTTCAAGAATTTGATTTCGAGGTAATGGATAGAAATGGTTGCGAAAACCAAGTAGCTGATCATCTATCTAGACTTGAGAGTGCGCACATAGTGCAACCCGACCTTGAGATTGATGATGCATTTCCCGACGAAGAGATCCTAGCCTCTATGGTGGAAGACTTACCGTGGTATGCAGACTTTACGAACTACGTTGTAAGTAAAGTGATGTCTGAGAATCTCTCCTTTCATCAAAAGAGAAAGTTCATACATGATGTGAAACACTACTTCTGGGATGAACCGTATCTTTTTCGATGATGTGCTGATGGTGTTATTAGGCGATGCATCTCTGATGTGGAGGTGCCTAGCATCTTGGAAGCAAGTCATGCTTCCCAAGTTGGAGGTCACCATGCAGGTGATCGGACAGCCAGGAAGGTATTGCAAAATGGCTATTATTGGCCTTCATTATTCAAGGATGCTTACGATTTTGTGAGAAGATGTGATCAGTGTCAGAAGCAAGGCTCTATCTCGAAGCACCATGAGATGTCCATGTCTAAAATTCTTGAAGTGGAGCTATTTGATGTATGGGGTATTAATTTCATGGGCCCATTTGTGAGTTCGTTTAGGATGAAATATATCCTAGTTGCTGTGGATTATGTATCCAAATGGGTCGAAGCAGTAGCGCTGGATGATAATGAAGGTAAGCATGTTGTTGCATTCTTAAAGAGAAATGTCTTCTCTCGTTTTGGGGTACCACGTACCATCATAAGCGACGGAGGATCACACTTTTGCAACAAGCTGTTCAGAGCCATATTGGTGAAATATGGGGTCAAGCAACATAAGGTAGCTACACCTTACCACCCACAAACTAGTGGGCAGGTAGAGGTTTCTAATCGGGAGATCAAGCTGATCCTTGCTAAGACTGTAAATGCTAGTAGGAAGGATTGGTCCCGAAAGCTGGATGATGCCTTATGGGCTTATAGGACTGCATTCAAGACACCAGTTGGCATGTCCCCGTACCAACTAGTTTATGGGAAGGCTTGTCACTTGCCAATTGAGCTCGAACATAAAGCATTGTGGGCGTTGAAGAGGCTTAACCTGACTTGGGATGATGCAATTAATCTGAGATTGGAGCAGCTGAATGAGATGGATGAATTCCGTCTACATGCGTATGAAAGGGCAGACCTCTACAAAGAACGGATAAAAAAGTACCATGATCGGCGGATTATCCAACGAAACTTTCAGAAGGGTGATATGGTACTTCTTTTCAACTCCAGACTAAAGCTATTTCCAGGTAAGTTAAAGTCTAAATGGTCTGGTCCGTTCAGAATTAGCCAAGTCTACTCGTCTGGAGTAGTAGAGTTAGAAGGCATTGATGGTGGTGTCATTAAAGTGAATGGCCAACGAGTGAAGCCATATATCGGTCCTCTCGACTCGATAAAATGCATGGACACCATCTATCTCGACGAAGTCTAAGTAATTGAGATAACTATGTCGTGCCGCGACAATAAATCAAGCGCTAGATGGGAGGCAACCCATCATTTTTAATCGTTTTGTTTTACTAAGAGTTTGTTTTTGTTAAATAAAAATCCAAAAAGAAGAGTCGAACCACGACCAAAACTAAGGCGCTTGGTGGGAGGCAACCCATCGTTCTAATTATTTTTGTTGTTTTTGAGTAAATGTAGGTGTAAGACGTATAAAGAAGGAGATCTAGACCAAATTTTAATTTGGAATTGTGTCATGTTGAAGGTGGTATGTTTGGAATGATGAAACAAAGGCTATTGGTTAGGCATTGCCTATACAAATCTAGGCAACGAACAAGGCAAGGCCTATGTAAATCTAGGCAACGAACAAGGCAAGACCTATGCTATGGCCTAAGCTCTCTGAATCAACAATGCCATAGCATAGGCGCCGCCTATGCCCACAATGCCATAGCATAGGCGCCGCCTATGCCATTGCCTTTGCTCTCTGAATCTATAATGCCATAGCATAGGCGCTGCCTATGCCATTGCCTTTGCTCTCTGAATCTACAATGCCATAGAATAGGCGCCACCTATGCCATTGACTTTGCTCTCTAAATCTACAATACCATCGCATAGGTGCCGCCTATGCCCAACTAGGCTTTGCAAAAGGCGCCGCCTATGCTAAGCATAGGCAAAGCATTAGGCGCCGCCTATGCTTACTTTTTGGTCTCCTAATCCGATTTTAAATGGGTCAAACCCAATCCAAGCCTTGTCCTATAAATAAAACTTCAACATTAGAACAAAACACACTTATTTTCTCAACCTAGGCGCCGTCTTTACTCTCCAAATCTCTCAAATTTTTTCTTTTTGCCCTTCTAACCTTGCAAGATCATCTTCCGAGGCCATCACCAAGTAAGTAATTCTTTTATATTCCGTAGTTATTACAATACTACGCCTATAATGATTTGTTAAATCTTGAAGTAGTGTTAGTGATTTGAATGTAGTTGGTTTGTATTGATACATCTAGTTGAGTGAAAGAATATGTATAGGTGTTCTAAACTTTGTTCTGATTTGTATTTTGGTTGTTATACACTGCCATATTTTTGCGGGATTGAAATGGTAAAGATAATCACATAATCGTGTAAGTCGAATGTTGGAATGTTTTGAAAGGCTCGTTCATCGAGATAAAGATCATGATTGAATACAAGCATGAGATGTTGTGATTATTTCTATGCCATAAACTTGATTCGATTTCTACGTAGTAGTCTTGTTCCAAAAGTGCATTAATCCAAACCATACAGTATGGTCAAGTTTATATGAAATAGAGTTGAAAAGGATAGTGAAGATGACATGAAAAGTATGACTGCGCTGAATATATTGTTGGAACATAACACCTAAATGTATGGCGATGAAGTCTGAGTAATCGACATCGTTCACTTAATTAGTTTGTCACCACAAATTAAGTGTGGGGTGGTGCCACTACTGTTTGTTTGTCGATTGTATCTACCGAGATGGAGCTAACATGACTTTATTTTAATCTCAGGCACAATGGCACCAAAAAGTCTATCAGGAAAAGAAAAAGCGTCCACCTCATAGAAAGGTCAGAAAAGGGGAAGAAAAGAGCAAGTTAAATCCTCCTCGCTGCAAATACCTCGCCGCATGTTCGGGATAAAATGGGTCCTAGAAGAGGAAGGAAAGGAGTGGTACAAGAACAACAAAGTGAAAAAATATGTTCACGTGGAGTTAATACAAAAAGAGAGCCTAGTAAAGAGAGAACCTCACATTTTGGCTAAAATAATGGCGCTACATCTTGATTTCATTTTCCGAGATATGGGAGAGTGCAATATTGATCTAACGCGAGAATTCTATGCCAATTGGTCCCCAAAGACTACAGGGAGTGAAGTAAAGATTCGGGGCCAAGTCTTGCAACTAAATGCAGAGTTCTTCAACTCTTTTCTGGGTTTGCCATCTGTAGATCCATAACCGCTCAAGGAGCTTTATAATAGACCTTCATACAGGGAAATCAGACACACACTGTGCGGAACAAGATCAATGGCACGTTGGAGTCGTCACAAGGATACCGGTCGGCACAATACCTTCCCATATGCTTCTTTGAACAGAGAAGCTCAGATATGGTTGTGGATAGTCAACTCTTGCTTGATTCCAGGAACACAGTACACAAATATCACACTTTATAGAGTGTTCTTGGTGTACGCTTTGATGACGAACATCCCCATCAACATTGGGGCGATTATTCGATCTTCAATGCGTAAGGCTAGGATGCATAAGAGGTCTCACTTCAGCTTTGGCAATCTGTTGACTGCGATATTGAGGAAGGAGGATATCAAAGAGGAACCTGCAGATCATAAGCTTCCACACAACCCAATGGAAGTTGACCTCACAAAGGTGAAACATGCTGAATCTATGCATGGCGTCAACCTGACCACTGCAGAAAGACATGCTCGCGACGAAAGCTTCTTCCGCCATTTATATGGCATGACGAGATTCACCATGATGAGCGGGGGTCGTATTCCAACTGCTGCAGAGCTCCAACAGTTGGATTATGACTACCCAATGAATGAGCATGCGAGGGCTATGTGCGGAGTAGGTGTATATTTTGAGGAACCTCTAGATGATGACGTGCCAATCGATGACAATTGCCGAATGCCAGACTCAGACGTGGAGGAGAACTCTGATGACGACGACTCTGATGATGATTCCGATACAAGGGGTATGACCCCAGGCATAGAGGAGGAGTCCGACTAATCAGGTTTTTCTTATTTATTTTCCACTGAGGGCAGTGTGTCCCGTCTAAGTGTGGGGTGCTGGTATTTGTATGCTACACTTCTTTGTCTGCATTTGCATTTATTCTAGTTCTTGTTTGTTTTAATTAGTTGTAATTAGTTAGTTTAATTTTAGATTTTTTAGATTTTGCATAGAATTTTTCTGATAGGCGGCATGGTATTATGACAAGAGTTTGTGCCAAAATCATTACTATTGAGAAGTTTAGGCTCTAAGTGTGACTCACTGTGTGATAAGTGTGTGGTTTAATTCATTCATTTGTTGGTTCAAGAGTCTATACTGCTCCCAATAAAGTTGACCATGTGCCTTGTGTGTGTGAGGTTATAGTATATTCTGTGTTGTGACTGATGCTAGAACTTTCCTGGTCAGTGTGTAAAGCGAAATAAAGAGTGTGAGTTTAGGAGATGATTTAGGCATTTCTTTGGCAGCCTGTGATTGTTTACCTTCTTTTTACCTACCCGTGGACATTATCCTAGTTAACCCCCTTTGAGCCTTTAGCTATTTTCTTTGACAGCCTCATATGTAGCCTAATCCATTTTTTTTTTCAAGACCATAATTTGATCCAAATTTCTAAGCGCTTTAAATTGTAGAGTCATGTGACAAAATAAGAGGAAATTGGGTGAGAGTGATGCCTCAGAGTGTATTGGTACTTGAAATTGTTGTGAAAAGGAGTGGCTATCATAGAGGTGTTTTATAAAAAAAAAAGAAAAAAAACAGAAATAGAAAAAAAAATAAGTTGTATATTCTCATCTTTGTGTTTATAATTGAATAACAAAGTAGGTGAAAAAGGGTGTTAGATGAAAAGAAAGGTAGAAGGGTTGTTTAAAAGAGAGTGTTAATGACATAACGTAGTGTATTAAAGCGCTTAGGGAACATAGTCACTATTTCTGGCCAAAATAGTCCTACCTGTCCCTTAGCCTACATTACAACCTGTAAAGACCTACTTGATCCTAAGCTTAGCATTATGATATTAGTGGAGCATTACACTAAGGGAAAGCCTATGGTCATCAGTTGCAACATATGAATTCTTTGTGAGAGTGAGAGCAAGGAGAATCTTGTACCCATGTTTCGAAAAATGCAAAACTTATGAGTAATTATGGGTGATAACTTGTGTGAGACACACATGGTTGATGATTTTTGGGTAGTGTTATATGATTCTTTGTGACTTAACATGTGGATACGAATTAACCATCATCACAAGTCTATGTTGGAGGTTGAATTGTTTCTAGTAGTGAACAAGAAAACTTCTCTTTGTTAATTATTGTCGTGCCTGTCTTGTTGAACATTTTGTGTTGTTGCTATGATATTCTAAGTAGATGATTGCATGGACGTAATATTTTGTTCGAGGACGAACAATGATTTAAGTGTGGGGTGTTGATGATAGGCGTATTTACACGCCTAAAGAACAATAATTTACCCATATTTTAGCTAAGTTTTAAGGACAAAATATATAATTCCTGCATTTTTAGTCCATTTTCCTGTAAGTGAGCTAACCAACGTGATTAGCATATTTTCAGGTATTAATGATGAAGATTTCAGCACTTTGTGGACCTTTTGGTAGAAAGGGAAACTTCACATAAGAGGGAAGGCAACTTTCTGAAGCTTATGGACTGAAAGTGATGCATGGAGAACTTGTCCCGGGCAAAAATAGTATTTCTAAAGACTTGGGGATCAGCAGTAACTTAGTAGGAATAGGACAAGGATGTTATAAAAACCCTATTTTGCTGAGTTTTTCAGCATGCATTCATTGATTCATGCTTTTCATTATTCACGAATTGATAGATACTTTCATTATTCATTCGACTTTCTAGTATTATTCAGTTTACAGATTCTGTAAGTTTTAACAGAGAAAAAAATGCTAACTTGGGGGAAACGTCTAGAGGGCAAAAACGTCAACCTAGTTTGACGCCACACCCATCTTCAACGGGAGATTCTTTGAGATTTGGTACGATGATGATGTTTATTGTGATCTTCCTTGTAATCATGAGTAGCTAAACTTCTCTATTAGGGTTATGGAAGCCTTATGATATACTATCTATTACTATGAGTTTGTGAATTCTTGATACTTATGCTACTTATATCATTACTCTCTTCATCTTAATTACATTCTTGTGGTTGCAAACATATAGAATACGCCATTATAGCATTAACTTGTTCGAGAGAAAAGTTACATGTTTGGAAAAGAGAGTGTGACAAGGAAATAGGGCTACCAACCCCTTTTTACACGTTAGTGCCGTAACTGGATTAACTCTTGGAGAGTTCGTACCATTAGTTATACGCTTTAAGCTCGAGAGAGTTAAAGTGATATAATCCTTGATGGTCGAGAGACACTAGGATTTACCAGTAGAATACGAATCTCTATAAGTGCATGCATGTCTGAATCCTGCATTACTCATAGTTAATAGATACGTAGAATTCATAAGGTGGACATAACCCTAACTTACAATTCTCATTGATTAAAATCTTACTAAACAAAGTATTCCGCTTTTACTTTGCTATTTTGATACTTTTAATTCACGCCTAAACCATCCCCCCTTTCTGTAGAATTTTTGACCAACAGTCTGCTAACAATTGCAACACTTAGTGACCAAGTATTCCCTGTGGTATTCGACACCCAACCTAGTTGGGTTCTATATTTGACAGCGACCGCTTACACTCTTACGGGAGTTATAGTTTGGGCGTTATCAAGTGCCGAGTTAGTCGCATACCAATTACAGGATGTTGTTCACACTTAGTACAATTAGTGGAAGTCTGAGAGGTTAGAGGATGTAGGTCCTATAGAGTGGAGGAATTTGTCACGGCTTTCTTGGACAAATTCTTTCCCCAAAAGATGAGGGAGGCAAAAGTTTTAGAGTTCATCAACCTCAAGTAGAGAAATATGACTGTTAAAGAGTAAGTAGGGAAATATGACTGTTAAATAGTAAGTAGGGAAATATGACTGTTAAAGAGTACTCTGTTAGATTTACTCAGTTAGCCAGATACGCCCCTCATGTGGTTGCAGACAACAGGACTAAGATCAGCAAGTTCGTGTCAGGGGTGAATGATAGCATGGTAAATAAGTGTAGGTCTGCGATGTTGAACAATGATATGACTTTAGCTAGGCTCATGACCCATGCTCAGCAAATAGAGGAGAAGAAGATTAGGACTAGGGAGAGGCAGAACAAGAGACCAAGGTCAGGCAGTTTTAGTTTTGCTCAACCCAAATCAGGAGGAGGAAACTGTTCGCAGTTTTGTCCTAAGCCAGCAGTTCCAGCTCCTTCTTTTGCCAGTGCCTCAGTGCCTAAATTCAAATACATTAACCGAGATCGAGCACCATGCTCTAAGTCTCAGGACAGTGTTAGCAGTACCCGAACTAACCCCCTGTGTCAGACTTATTGTAAGAACCACAAGAGTACCTGTAGAGCTGGTAGTGATGTTTGTTTTGGTTGTGGAAAGCCAGGACACAGGGTTAGAGAGTGTCCACAGTCAGGTCTGCAGGGTCAGCAAAATCGTTCCACAGCCCAGTCCGGTCGCCCAAATCAGCAGGGTGCCACTTCCAGTGCTACTAGTGGGGAACGCCCAAACAGACTCTATGCTATTCAGACCCGATAGGATCAACAAAAATCTCCTGATATCGTTACTGGTACATTGCAGATTTTCCATGTTTATGTTTATGATTTTCTAGATCCAGGTGCATCCTTGTCTTTTGTTATTCTTATATAGCAGGCGATTTCGGAATCAGTCCCGAAATTTTAACAGATCCCTTTTCAAACTCTACCCTAGTGGGTAAAACTATCATAGCTCGAAGAGTATACAGGAACTGCTCGATTATGATATTTCAGAAAGCCACATCAACAGATTTAGTCGAGTTAGAGATGACTGATTTTGATGTCATTCTCGGTATAGATTGGCTTCATTCCTACTATGCCAAAGTCGAATGCAGGAATAGGCTAGTTTAGTTTTAGTTCCCAAATGAGTCTGTCCTACAGTGGAAAGGTAATACTTTATCTTTCAGGGGTCAACTTGTTTCCTACCTTCGGGCAAGGAAAATGATATCTAAGGGATGTGTTTATCATATCGTTCATGTTAAAGACTCTAGTTTCAAATCTCCCAGTCTCGAATCAGTCCCAGTTGTAAATGAGTATTCAGACGTGTTTCTCGAAGATCTTCCAGGCATTCCTCCTGAAATAGAAATAGACTTCGACATTGACCTTCTTCTAGATACTCAGCCTATTTCTATTCTACCATACAAAATGGCACCAGCAGAACTCAGAGAACTGAAAGAACAGTTGAAGGATCTCCTAGATAAGGGATTCATTACACTCAGCATTTCCTCGTAGGGTGCACCATTCTTATTCGTGCATAAGAAATACAATTCTCTCAGGATGTGCATTGATTACCATCATCTCAATAAAGTCACGGTCAAGAACAAGTATCCTTTTCCTAGGATAGATAACTTATTTGACCAACTTCAGGGTGCCAGTTATTTCTCTAAGATACACCTCAGATCAGGCTATCATCAGCTCAGAGTTAGAGAATGTGACATCCCAAAGATAGTTTTCCATACTCGGTATGGTCACTTCGAGTTTCTAGTCATGTCCTTTGGTCTTACCAATTCCCTAACCACTTTTATGAACTTGATGAACCATGTGTTCAAGCATCACTTGGACATGCTCATCATAGTCTTCATAGATGATATCTTGGTCTATTCCCACACAGAGGGCGATCATGTAGACCATCTCAGAATTTTTCTTCAAACCCCCAAAGATTACCAGCTATTCGCCAAATTCAGTAAGTGTGAGTTTTGGCTAAGGTCAGTAGCACTCCTTGTCTATATTGTTTCCGACAATGGCATTAGAGTAGATCCTCAGAAGACCAAAGTGGTAAGAAACTGGCGTCACCCTATCTCTCCATCAGATATCAGGAGTTTCTTGGGTTTGCTAGCTATTACAGACGGTTTTTTGAGGTTTTTTATTTTATTGCATCCCCTATATCTAGATTTATCAAAATAAGGTCAAGTTTCAGTGGTCAGATTCTTGCGAGAAGAGTTTTCAGGAGTTGAAGACTCCACTCACCTCAGCTCCAGTTCTAGCTCTTCCAGATGGTTCAGATGGGTTCGTAGTGTATTGTGATGCATCCAGAGTGGGTATAGGTTGTGTCATCATGCAGCATGTTAAGGTCATAGCCTACGCCTCTAGACAATTAAAGCCCCATGATAAGAATTATCCAACTCATGATCTTGAGTTAGCAGCCATAGTATTTGCCTTGAATAGTTGGAGGCATTATCTATACGGAGTTCATGTAGATGTCTTCACAGATCATAAGAGTCTTCAGTATGTCCTTTCCCAGAAAGATCTCAATCTTCATCAGAGAAGGTGGTTAGATCTCTTGAAGGATTATGATATGAGTGTCCTTTACCATCTGAGCAAGGCTAACATTGTGGCCGACGCTCTGAGTAGACTCTACATGGGTAGTGTTTCTCACATTGAGGATAGCAAAAAGAAGATAGCTCAGGAAATCCATCAGCTTACCAGACTTGGTATTCGCTTAGTCGATTCTTCACAGGGTGATGTATGTGTTCAGAGTAGTTCAGAATCATCTCTAGTTTCCGAGGTGAATGAAAAGAAAGAAAGGGATCCTATCCTTGTCAAGATAAAAGAGTCAATCAGAGATCAAAAGGTTGAGGTTTTCTCCTAAGGGGAGATGGTGTCCTTCGTTGTTAGGGTTGTCTCTGTGTTCCAGATGTGGATGACTTGAGGCAGCGGGTTCTTGTAGAGGCATATGGTGCATGATACTCTATTCATCCAGAGACCACTAAGATGTACCATGACTTATGGGAGATCTATTGGTAGAGTGGAATAAAGAGAGATGTTGTAGATTTTGTGGCTAAGTGCTCTACATGTTAGCAGGTTAAAATAGAGCATCAGAAGCCTAGTGGTTCCATGCAGGAGTTCACTATTCCTACTTGGAAGTGGGAAAAAGTGAACAAGTACTTTGTGAAGGGTTTGCCTCAAACTCGTCATCAGCACGATTCAGTTTGGGTCATTATATACAGGATGACCAAGTTAGCTCATTTTCTTCCAGTCCATACCTCTTATTCGGCCGAGGATTATGCCAAACTCTACATCAGGGAGTTGGTCAGATTACATGGTTTTCCACTATTTATTATCTCAGATAGAGGTACCCAATTCACCTCTCACTTTTGGAAAGCATTACAAAAGGGTCTTGGTACCCAAGTTCATCTCAGTACAACTTTTCATCCTCAGACAGATGGTCAAGCAGAAAGGAACATTCAGACTCTAGAAGATATGCTAAGGGCGTGTCCAATTGATTTCAAGGGAAGTTAGGATGACCACTTGCCTTTGATTGAGTTTGCATACAATAATAGCTATCATTCCAGTATTCAGATAGCTCTATTCGAAGCTCTCTATGGTAGGAAGTGCGGATCTTCAATCGGTTGGTTCAAAGTTAGTGAGGCCTCAGTCATAGGGCCTAACTTAGTGTTTGATGCCTCAGATAAGGTTCAGTTAATCAGAAAAACACTTCAAGATGCTTAAAGCCAACAGAAGTCTTACGAAGATGTTTGTGGAAAGGATCTAGAATTCAAGGTTGATGATTTTTTCTATCTCAAGATCTCTCCTATGAAGAGGGTGAAGAGATTCGGAAAGAAGGGAAAGCTCAATCCCCAATATGTCGGTCCTTTTAAAATTCTCAGTCGCTTGGAAAAGGTAGCTTATGATCTCAAATTGCCTCCAGATCTAGCTTCAGTTCATCTAGTCTTCCATGTCTCTTTGCTCAAGAAGTGTATAGGAGAACCTTCAGTTGTAGTCCCTACTCAGAGCATGGAAATCCAGAATAGCCTCTCTTATAAAGAGATTCTGGTTGAAATTCTTGACTATCAGACTCATAGACTGAGGAACAAAGAAGTCCCTCTATCAAAGTTCATTGGCAAAACCAGTCCATTGAGGGAGCTACTTGGGAAGCAGAAGCAGATATGTGTACCAAGTATCCTTACCTCTTCTCCACCAATTAAGATCAATCTCAAGGTAATAGTTCTCCTTAAGCTTATTTAATTTCATATTTAGGATTCCATTTATGAATTTAGTACTAAATATCATTGGATTCGGTCATGCATACATGTAACAATTCATTCACGTAATCATGCATCAGATATACATGAGTTCAGTTTGTCAGTTATGCATCAGATATGCAAGTTTAGTATGTTCAGATATATTTAGCTTATCATTCAGGTCATTCATGTCGTCTTATTTCAGATGTTGCATCCCTTAAGTAAGGATAGTACATTACTAATCTCAGCTTAGTCAGTCCTATTCGAGGACGAATATTCCCAAGGGGGAGATATTGTAATAACCTAAAAGTTCAAACATTTTAGGATCATGGTTTGAACTTATGAGTAATAAAATTTTAGTGCTTTGGTAGTGTTATGATCAAGGTTGATTCATATTAAGGCCTCAAAAGTTTCCTAGTTAATAGACGAATCAAAACATTTCCTTACCGATTGAATTCTTGAGAAAGATATTGGTATAGTCAACTTCAAACGAGAATATCTCTTGTTATGCTATGAATTTATGAGCTCATGACCCATCAAAATATAGATAATTTAATTATATTTCCACTGATACAAATTTCTCCTAAATCTGATATCTGAGCCGAGAGTTATGCCAATTTTACTCCAGCATGTCAGGCAGGGAAACTGAGTGACGACATTAGTGATAAGCTGTCACAAGTGTAATGACTTATCACCAATGTCGTCAGCCCTGGGAATATTTACACCCCCAGTGACAACATTTTGTGATAATTCATCACGCCCGTGATGGATTATCACCAATGTCGTCAACCTTAACCAGAAAATCAAGATTTCACCCTTTTGTGATGACATTTCATTATGACTTATCACCAGCTTGATGACTTGTCACGAATGTCATCAGCCTTAGATTTTCAACAACTGGGAAGTGGTTTAGTAAGGATATTTTGGTCTTTTTCCTTCACTTCCCACGACTTATAATCCTCAAGGAGCGTATTATCTTCCATTCTCTTTAGTTAAACATCTCAAAAAGCACTCTCATACACTCTCAACCACAAGATTAGGGTTTCCTCTCAAGATCATCTCCTCAAGAACAAGAACATTCTCTCCCAAAGGGTTTAAACCCTAGTCAAGAAAAATCAAGATCAAGCCTAAGGATTTCTTCAAGAACTTTCAGAAACATTAGATCTCTTTCAATATTCAATCACTAAGGTATGTGTAGTGTTCATCCATGGATCCCTTTTATCCATGAAGCTTAAGAATCATGTTTTAAATTACAAATTATGATTTCCTTGTTGTGTTATAACTATATTCATGTTGATGATTGTTGTTTTGATTCAAGGTTGTATCTTGATGTGTTTTTCATGAAGCATGTGAGTAGGTTAGTTGAAACCCATGAATTTTTGATTGATTAAGACTGTCAAATTTATAAGTACACCTATGCCCAAAGTTATGCATGTAAGGTGTTTGATAAAATGCAAAGAATGGTAGAATCCATGTTTCTATGACTTAATAGTGCTTAAAAGACAGGCCCATGTTCTATTCTTTATGACTCCACATGAACTCCACGTTATTGTTGTGTGTTATTGTTGTGATATGGAATGAGAATGATATTGAAGCAAAGTGAGTATATACATATTGTGCGCATCCCTTTCCATGTATAAGATATTGAGAACCAAGTGTAGTATGAAATCCCCTACTTATGATATTGTGAATTGTGGACTTTATTCTTATGATCAAGTCAGTCATGTGTATCAATATCCTTCCATCGAGTCCTTGGGGTACTTGTACCAAAAAATATAGTTGTGTGCCTAGATCCATGTTATGTTATCATGATACTCTTAGTCAAGCCATGATCTATTAAACTCAGACAGTCATGCGACTCAGGAAATCTCAGAAATCTCATGACCTCAGTTAATTCTTAGATAATAGTACTATTCTGCCAGTCAACAGAAGTCAGTTACTCAGTCCATGTACATTTATTTAATCATGTTCAATCTCTTCATATATGAGTAGAATTTAGAATTGAGTGAACCTAAGGATGGGAACTCGCCTGCCGAATAAGGGTGTGATTCTTAGTAGTCATCCTTGTGTTCCAGAACTACGTAGCCAGCATTGGTTGAGATATCTTAACCTGTCATATTAGGGTTGATGAGGTGACTTGACATGTTAGACCAGGGTCCCACCATTCTCATTAGAGTAACCTTCTATATAAGGGTCACTCATAGCTTGTCCTTACCAGTGGCGCGGTATTAACACCCTTCCAATCAGGGTACAGATTGGACCCCAGCTCAGCTATTATAGCGCATTTGGGGCATATCGGTTAAACAACTACCTCCCACAGATTCAGTTTCATTCTCAGTAAAAGAACTCAGATAGTTCTTCATATTTTAGTATACCAGGACTATCAGATATAGTCAATTCAATTACAGTACGGAACTCAGATAGTTCCATCAGATTTGGGACTGTCAGACACAGTCATCCATGTTATCATAAATCCCAGTATTAGTCATGTTAGATATCAATAAACCATGTATTAGAGTACAGATCTACATATCACATATTCACGATCTTAGTTACTATGTATACATGTTTGCACTCTCACGTTCATATTAGTCATTCAGTTAGCACTCATGCATGTAAGACCTTTTGTATATAGCCTACCTCACTCGTATACTCAGTATTTTCAGTTGTACTGATGCATTTACGCTATGGTGCTTTCTTTTATGTTACACCATAGGTTCAGAGCCATGAGTTCCATATCAGCAGTAGCAGTCGTATTTCAGTATACAGAGTTTTAGTGAGTCCTCTTCATTTGAGGACGATATGATTTGACTTTATTTATTTTCTTCGGTTATATTTCAATTTATGGAATTAGTTTGAGACATGTACCTTCAACTCTTTACTTAGATAGTATTTAGAGGATTTCAGATTTAGTTTAGATTTGTTTCATACTTTAGTTGTTTTGGATATTTGTTACCCCATATGGATGTTATGATTTGTCAGATATTTTATTCAGTTGAACCTTATGGCTATTGTTCATATTTTCTGCATTTTACATGTATATTATGTAGTGTACAGGTACAGATATCAGTCATGAGTTAGCTTGTGGTTCTTAGGGGTCATAAGCACTGTGTAGCATTTTGGTTCAGAAAATCGGGGTGTTACAATACACTAACATGTCACAAACCAAAGGAAAAGTATTTTTTGAGCTTTGGGTGAAGAATTATAAAAAATGTAACACATATTTTGTTGATTTCTTGCCTTGTTGGTTGCATGCTTTTGTTTTTCCAAATATAGAAGGTGAATTCATTCATCCCGAGACTTTTAAGATGGAAACCATGATAGTAAGTAGGCGGATGGTTGGACTTGCAATACTGGTATTGGCTACCATCTACAATGACCTAAATAAGATCTCTTTTTCAACATAGCTTGATCAATCAAAGTTTATTTCCTTAGTCACTATATGTATGGTTAGATTGATCACTATTTCAAGACTTATTATCCCTTTTCCCAATGGACCATTTGTTCTCACTATGGTGGTATACTCTGGAGAGGGAGACACAAGATATTTTGAAAAAAATAATGCGAGAAAATATATCCATAGTGGGGAAGACGTGGATTAGACCTCTACTATACTAGAGAAAGTGCACCCTTACTGTTATGTGGATGATGAAAGTTCCTTAGAGTTGGGAGTCGATCTACTTCATGAGTATCCATTTAAGATATCTCACACTTAAGTTTAGAAATTCATTTATCATCAAGACATTTATTCGACATTGCTTCAACCGTCAGTTTGGATTTTATCAGAACATTCTTGGCATCATAAATAATGACATCTCCAATGCCTTATTAGATAAAGGACTAGTATTTTGATGGAGTTGTACAATGAGTAGATCAACTTCACAAGTTACTTTCCCTTTAATTATTCCTAATGCATGTAAGTTCTTTTGAGCCGACTTTCAGACTTGGTGGAAGAAGTTTTATGGGAAATCTCTTGATAATCACTTACAAAATTTAGTGAACATTGTTGGGTTGACTTTCACCACACATTTGGAGGGTTCTGATGAAGTGTATATAAACAATATCCTTACTACTAATGTTCCTCCTTCTTTGGATTGCAAGCTTCCAGTGCAACACAAAAATGAGAGGTCCCAACAGCCTTAAGTGGCATTTAAGGAAAATACACCTCCTCAAACTACTCATGTTTATAAAAGGCTTCCCCAAGATAAAAGTGAGAATAGTAGTAGAGATCATTTTTGGAAAAGTGTAAAATTACATTTTGACAATGTGATATGTACCAGCCCACCTGTGATTGAAATTTGTAAAGAAACCAATAACCCTTTGAGGAACACAATTGCTCTTATCGAAGATGTATGATTAAGACCTTCATTTTATCGATTGTATCTTAAAGAATTTTTTTGCCTCATTAATCCATCACTTTTTATGCAGCCAAATAATGTTACAGCATTATAACGAGGAAGGTCACATAATAGTGGTGCAGTTGTATTTGGCCTAGATCTGATGAAACCACCTTCTATGACCAAAATAGGGAAATGGTTAACTTTTATTTCTTGTAACAAGGTTAAAGAAACCATGGATTCAGATATATGCAATCCCTCAGTAGTTGTCGTGTTTGTGTTTTATGGAAAGAAGGTTGTGCTAGATGCTCAAAAAAATATATCTCTACACTTTGGGTTGTAATTCAAGGTAAGCTTTCTAAGAGTGATTATCATTGTGCTTCTTTTCTTAAAGATGAAGTCCAAGTAATTATCACAGAGATGGTTTCTAAGGACGTGGATACTTCCCCCTTTGAGAAAGTTATTGTGCACATTCTTTGGCCTTGCTACTTTATACGAACAAGCATGATCAACTCCTCATGACATGGATATGGAAACCGTAAGAAAAGAAATATTTATGGTAGTATGAGAATTTCTTCCAAATTCCATTCTTGAAGAGATATAGAAGGTTTAAGTAGCAACCTCTCTTCATCAGTTACTACGAAATGTGAAAACGAAGATAAAAGAGTTATGCAAAATGGCAGAGGTTTTGGTAGGTCTTTCAGTAGCTGCTGAGGTTGAAACTAAAGAAGCAAAGTTAGGGGCTTCAGTTGCAGCCAAGGAATTTGATGCATGCTTTGATGCATACTTGTAAAATGGTTTAGATCAAAATTAAGACAGTCTGGAAGCTATGCGTCAAAACTTAATCAATTATAAATTATGTCTAGATTAGGCTTCTCCTCATTTTTTCTTTTATTATTTCCTTTATTGATAAATTAGAAGATTTCATGCTAATAAAATTCCTTTTTGTTTTGTCTTACATTAATCATTTTTTTTGCCTTAATTGTGCTTTAGAACTTGAATTTGCTCTTCATCTTTGAGTCAAAAGCTTCAACAATTCAAACTTAACTTATTTCACATGACGTTAAGAGGATGAATAAATCATGGAGATCCCTCTTCTTTATGACGATAATGTCCACCATGTCAACTCTTAATATTTAAAATATTTAAAGATTCCAACTTGCAAACTTTGTTAAATTAAGACTTCAACTTCCAGACTTGGTAAATTTTAGGGGCTTCATATCCTGTTTAAGAAATTCAATTTTTGTAAGGTTTGTCCCCATCGAGCCACACTTGGTGCAAGTACTAAGTTTGATAAGAAAAGTACTTGTAGACTTTTTTATTTCATGTGAAAGGTAAAGAGGGAACATGTATTTTTTATGACTCTCAAGCAACAGAACTTAGAATCAAATTCAAAGTTCCTACATACCAGGATGAAGATTATCAATTCACATCGTGGTTGTAGGTGAGCAAATTTCTTTAAAATTTGTACTTATTTGTGTCCTAACATTTGCCTAGGCCACCTTTAAACCTGGCGTACTTTCTAAAAAAAACATACACAATTTATACTCTTGCGGTATAGGAGTGAACAAGTAATTTTTGCTCGTGCTTTAAAGAGTGTCATCTTTCTTCAATGATAGTACTTCTTCAAGAACTTGGTTTTCACATCATCTGTGTCAATAAGTTTGTAAGGACTATTTGAATATGCCTCTTGCATGACATATAGTGCATTCCATTTTGAGGTAAATTTGCCCCAGACATACAAGAGGTGATAATAGATCTCTTTAATGCAAGGACTTCCATTCCAGGCATGTATCTCTTCCCCAAAACTTATTTTGTTAAAAATATGTGATTTAATTATTACTCGCGTGGTTTAATTATTGGGTTTTAGATATGGGTTGAGGGTTTTGAATAATCGATGTTTATGTGATGTTTCATGTTTACATATGCATTGTTTATGCTTTAAATGGTGGTTTTGAAACCAATTAGATGTATGAGTGTGTGAATTAGATAGGGGATATGGTTTTCCTAAGTTTAATGAGTTAATAATTTTGAAATTGATAATAATCTGGACTCAAATCTTGTGAAATTGGTTTAAACATGGGTTTATGCATATTGAAAGTATTTTTGAAATCCTGCATGGTACAAAGAGTAATGAAACATGAATTGACTTTGAAACAAACCTTGTAGGTCATGAATTCATTAAAATTGTAAACTTTGGATTCCTATTGTCTAGTTAGGTTAGAGTCCTACTTAGCTATGCGGTTGGTTTCCTATGTGGAACTTTGGAGTCGTGATGGCTAATTAAGTTAGAGTCCTATTGGAAAATTAGTTGTTTTGGCAAAGTGACATGTGCTTGCAAGCTATAGTTGGTATGGCAATACCACTTGATAATGCCTTAATGAATGACTCTCTGTTTGATGATTGTAAATGTATGAAAAGTGTTTTAATTGGACTTAAATGAGGGTTGTGTAGATGAGTCAGTAAAGTAGAGGTCACGAAGGACCAATACTGGTTACTGCAATTGCCAACGTGGGGGTCTAAATGACTGGAAGGTTTGAGTCCTCCTTATTAGATGATTAGGAGGTTTGAGTCCCCCATATTACATCACATGATCTGGTGCTTAAGTCATCTTAGTATATGATTGGGTGGTTTAAGTCCCCCATGCATATATATATGATTATTCTCTGGTTTGTGTGGCTACACATACTAGGACCCGACCAAAGGGTGAGAGACGAAGCCCGTATGGCCTATGGATACTATAATATGATGGTTAAGCTACACAATCCAGGCTAAAGTTTTAAAGTGCATGCAAAGCCTTGTTCCTTTTCCCAGCATATTATTTATGTATGTATATAATTATGTTCACATGGTTTGAATTGTATTTTACTTGGCTTTATTTTATCTCCTATCCCTCAGTTATATGCTAGTGATCAACCCACTAGCCATTTTCGGACGCTGTATCCCCATGCGATGCAGGCACCAGAGATACTTCTACCTTTTCTTGCACAGTGTTAGGTGGATTAGTTTGGTTTATTGATCATTGGTGGTGAAGTGGTGAGCTTTCATTCTCTAGAAGACTTGGACCTTTCATCAGTGTCCTCTCATATATTAAGATCGAGAGTTCAGATTGTTATTGTCATTGTTAGGGTTGGGGAAATGTGCTGACACTTTATTGATTTCACTTTTATTAGAAGACGTTATGGATTACTGTGGACTTTAGTGATAATAGTTTGTTATTTTTGGTAGGTTATCGGTTATCAGTCATAGACATATCTTATGCTATCTTTTTATATGTTCGAAATTCATCCGTTGTTGGGGGTATTGTGTTCAGTCTAGCTATGTGTAGGGGTGGTCTCCAGTCCTTGTTATACTTGAGATACCCATCACGGCCAGGCCCTAGTTCGGGTTGTGACAATGAGCCCTTCTTGAATAGCAAGTCTTAATTAAGGCATTTAATGCTCAAGTTGTAAGACATCTTCAACTCCTAAATCAAGTGAGTATATGGTTGCTTGTGTCAAGTGTTCAGTAGGTCATCCTATATGCCCATAAAGTTTCTTTCATTTGTTCATGTTAGTATCATTTAGACTTGGAGATAAATTTCTTCAATAGGTTGCATAAAGTTTTATTAAAAGATTTAGCTAGACCATTGGTGGCAGCATGGTACTAATAAGACATACGCTGCTTGAAACTAAAGAGATCACAAATCTTGTTCATCGATTTGTTATCAAATAGCTTGTCGTTGTCAGTTATTATGCACTAAGGGATTCCATATTGATAGATGATATTCACTCGGATGAAGTTTGGAATGTTCTCCTTCTATACCTCTTAGATATCAACAGCTTTAGCCTATTTCGAGAAGATATCTTTCTCATCCAAGATGTACAAGTGTCCTTCATTAGATTTTGGCAATGTTCCAACAACATCCAATCCCCAAGCGTTGAATAGCCATGTAGCACCCCAAAAAATTGAGCTAAGATTAGAACCCTACTCCAAGTAAATATAGAATAAAACACCATGTTTTGGTGTCACTAAAAGTGATTTAGACATGTATTAAGGACACAAGTGACTCCAAGTACATGGTCAAATAAAAACCTCTCTTATCAATTGATTTCTTGAGATGAATCTTGCTATAGTCAATTTCAAATGAGCATAAATCCTAAATTCTAAAGTATTTTTGAGGTCATGACCACAAAATAATATATATTTAAATTATCTTTCCAACTCATCCAGTTTCACATTAATACAATATCAGAGTAAAAGTTATGGCCATTTTACAGATGCACTGTCAAACTATCAGATTTGATGACCCAAACTACTACCAGGAACCCACGAGCATGGTTAGATTCCACGATCGTGTAATAGTCTCATCTGGTCAACTTTAAAGACATTAAAAATACCCATAGAACCACAAGTCAATACCACGATTGTGGTTGGGTCCCACGATCGTAGGAGGGTCCATTTGGCATCCAAAATTATTTTTTTCTAAAATATTTTTAGAGGGGTATTCTTCTATTTTCTCACATTTTAACCTCCTAAACTACATCGTTCAAGCTATACTCAGGTTGCATATAAATGCTAAACTACTCCTAGTCCCTCATTCTCTTCACAACACATGAAATTACCCAGAGAAACATGAAAAACATACGGTGTTTCTTCTCCAAAGTAAGAAATTAGGTTCTTCATCTTCAAACTCAGATCCTCCAACTTTAGTTCAAGAATCAAAATTAATCAAATATGTGGTTATTCACTAAAGATCTCCTTTCATCCTCAAGTTCAAATTATGATTTTTCATGAATTATATGATTTCCATGAACTGGATTTTTACCTAATTACAGCCCCAAGCTTAATTAGTTCTCCATGATATATTTTTCATTCATAAGTATGTTTTAATAATTATTTATAATTTCATACAGCTATATTATAGCATCCACATTATTCTCAAGTCCATACATGATTTACATGATATTACCTAAGATTTCAAGCATATGATCAAACTAGATATTACGTAATGGTTTACAAGATTACTAAGCATTATTTATCATAATTGTATGGATTTCAGTCCTTATTATTTTGGCATGCCATGTTTTCCCATGGAATTTAGTATCTTTATATACTTAGAATTATGAACCCTCAGTGCGTTTATAAATTTATAATTTTGGACTTGTGTTATGAAATTTCAGATTCTCTTTATATTATAGAAATTTCCATGATAATTGCATTCTTCAGAGATGGTGGGTTATGAACACCCAATGACTTAGGATCATACATTGTCAATCTAACACACATCCCTTCAAAATTATATGAGTTAGAATGACTTTATATAATCACTTATATTTCAGTCTTAACACTTCAATATTATTGAGTTATTCATTATTTTAGTTTATAGTCAATTGGGAGTAATACTTAGCATCAAGTGAATACATGGATGAAGGCTCACTCGTTAGTTAGGCTGAAACCTTTAGTAGAAGTTCCATAACTATGGCACCACCATAGGTTTTAAAGTGTCACCTATCATACCAAGCTATACAACTTAGTCCTTTGGACATCAGTTTAGTGGTATCACATCAAATCAACCTTTATACTCTGGCAAGGTATATTGGTCCTATTTTGATAGGGATTATACATCGAACTCCATGTTTAGCTTATATGGTTATATGTCAATCAATAGCATCTCCCACAGTTCAAACTCAGTTATTTCATGACCTTGTACTTAGTTTACTCGGTACAATATTTATTAATTATTTATTTATTTACTTGGTCATTACATCAGTTCATATCCCATAGTTTCAGACCCAATATTTATGCATGACCTTCACTTTTATTTTTTCTTTCTTTTCTACTAAATTTCCAGAAAATCACTGCATACTAATATATATGTATTTTATATAGGGTCATTGTACTATATTTCATCTCGATGCATTCAGTTTGTACTCAAGCTCATCTCTTTTTTTAGTTAGCATTAGATACAATTTTATAGTATATTCAGCAGTAACTTTAGATTAAATATAATAGTTATGCTTCTACAACTTTCTAGTTTTTCAGAAAGTACTGATGGCATACCTCTTGTGCCTATATTATTTCATGGGATGTAGATTCAAGTGGTTACTATCAGGATTATATTCAGGCAGATCATAGCATTTATCTAGGAGGTGATGAGTTCTCTTACTCCAAGGACTCAAGTTAGTTATAGATGTTTTATTTCATTTTTTAATTCATATATTAATTAAGGAAGTTAGGAGGTCATATCCCGACTACATATAGTCAGTATTAGTAGAGAATTTATAGATAATCAAATAGAGTTGTCATAGTAAATTTCTCTTTCTTTTCAGAATGCAGATATTGTAAATGAACTTTTGAATAGTAAATATTTTGAACCAATGTACCTCATGATATTTTTATGCTCAGTCATTTTAGATTTTGTACATGCTTTAACCAGCTGCTCATGCGTTATTCCAGTTATAACACACTGGGTTTTGACCCTTAGAAAAATTTCTAGAATTTTGGTCTATGGACCCAATACGACTCATGGGTATAAGCGGTATATTGGGGTACAGATGGTAAGGTGAAGTCGTATGCTGACCAGTTGGTCGGTGGGATGGATTTTGGTTACCAAAATGGATATGACTTAGGGGTATAAGTGATATTGGTGGTTATGGATCACTTGGTTCCTTAACTTAATCTTAGACTTGCTTACTTAGGTTGGATCTAAGATTGAGTAGATCACCATGAGCCATAAGCTAGGGTACGAGTCATACCCAGGACTCGTATGATGGACACTGTCTAAATCTTTTTTGGGTTTAATCTGTCAGGGGTATGGATGAAGGGTACAGATCGCATACTTCAGATACGACTTGGTCGGATGATTTATATGTCGGATAGTGTTTGATCCAAAGTTTGAGGCTAGTATACGAGTGGATGGTACTAATAATACTGGAGTGTATGAATCGTGAAGGTCAGTCGTACCCTTGGGACAAAATTTTATACAACTTAAGTGGGGGTATTTTGGATATTTACCCACTTATTCTAATAAGGTCCCATGACTTGTAACATACTTGGGAGATTATTTAACCTATTATTCCATTCATTAACACTTAGAAACTCTTCTAAACACTCTATAATTTTCTCAAAAGCTTTTGGGAAAGGAAAGCTAGGGTTTAAACTAGAGGATTAATTTGGGGCTTGTCTTGTTGATTTCCTTCAATCATCATCTTGTTTTAAGGCATGTACTACTTCCCTCATTGTTAGTTCCATCTACAGACATCTGTATTGTGTTTTAAACATTGATTTATGAATCATGAATGGTGGTTTTCAAAATATATGTTGAGGGTCTTGATGCATATAGTTTGGTATTAGTTTAAATCATGTTTTTACATATTTTCGGTAATGGTTTGCATATGTGATTATTGGTTGGTTATGGTTTAACAAATGGGTCTTGAGTAACCTTAACTATGGTAGTTTATCCATTGGTTTTTGTCTTGGTAAATGTATGCCCTCAACATGTTTGATAAAATGCCTCAAAGAATGTTTTCATTGTATTGTTGAACTTTCATTATGCAAGAATGGTTTAAATGGTTTAAATGATATAAATTCTTTAAATGTTTAGCATGGTCTAAAATGGTTTTAGATGTTGTACATGGTTTGGAAGGATTAAATGGTAAAGCCTTGGTTGCTATGAAAATGGCTATGCTTGTGGGGCACATGGAATCCCCCAAGTGGTTTAATATGGTAAATGGAAGGGCACTTGGAAGTCCCCTTAAACCTATATATGGTTAGCTATGGATAGTACTTGAAAGTATGGTCGGTATGGCGATACCACCACTAAATGGCCTTGGTTAATAAATGGTAAATGGATTTGTTGGTTGCTTGGTAATGGTTTTAATTGGGCAATAATGGCAGGATGTGTAGCAAAGTCGTGGAAGGTGGAGGTCCTGGGGGGACCAAAACTGGAAATTTATATTTACCAATATAAGGTTGTTCTTGGTGACTGTGTGCATGATGTAACACTATATTTTGGGGGATGTACTAGTCATCCCATGTTTTTCTTCTCTGGTCATGCGACTTCATGTACTGGGGCCTTTTAGCAGGGGAAGATGAACCCATATAGCCTGTGGGTGGTTTAAGATGGCAAGGCTACATAGCCCAGGTAAAGGTTTTAAAGGCATGCTAAACCCGGTACCCTATCCCATCATGGTTATATCTCTCTCTCTATATATATACATACATATGTATGTATGTATGTATGTATGTATATATTTGTGTGCATATGTATTGTTTTACTTGGCTTTATAAATGGTATTATTTTAACCTTATCATGAGATCATACTAGTGTTCACTTGCTAAGCTGTCTACTGGAGACTGTATACCCACTCTCTGTAGGAATTGGATATTCTACTCCTCCTATATAGTGATTGACTCAGGGATCAGCATTTGGAATGAAGTGGTGAGCTTTCATCCTTTCGGAAGGCTCTATTTCATGTTATGGATATTTCTAGACACATTGATTTTATTTTAGATATTAGTCTTGTCCATGGTTGGGGGCATGTACCAACTGGAATTTATTACTCTTGGTTAGAGGCTTTATGGTACTGTAATTGGTTGGAATAAGCGGGATCGGTATGGGTGTTAGCCTTGGCATTGGTACTGGGGCTTACACCCGTGGAAAATATTGTTGGTTTCTCCATCATATTTTATTTTAATATTAATTATATTAAGTTTTGGAATCTTTTTGGTTATAGCCTAGTTTATGGCCTTAGGTATGGTTTGGTACGGTTGGGCGGTTGGTGTGGTATGGTTGGACTCGGTTGGGTTAATCGCAGTTGTGATCCTATCCCAGAGTCTTCATCTGAGTTGTTACACTATTTTGTTATATGCTTAAACTTTAGCCAACTCAGGGAAGGCAACTGGAGGTTGGGTAATGGGGGTGGTCTCTGGTCCTGGTCGGACTTGGGACACCAATTACGACAAGGCACCTGGGCGGGTCGTGTCACCAATACCATGGGTTAGCTTAGGATCATTTCTTGTTCTAAGCATTGTATGATGACAAGAGATAATCTTTGGTCATGACAAAATGGTATAAGTGAATAGAGTTCAAGTGTCCTAGAGAGTCTATGAAGTGTTGTTCAATAGAGTCTTATAGAATGGTATAGAGACATCTGTACTTTTCTTTGAGAGTTTATAGGGCATTTAGGAAATGTTTTCCTACTTTTTGATCTTAGATTGTGTAGTAGAGATATTCTCTAAGAAATTTGTACAGATCCAAGCATTGTTCCATTTCCTCTAACTACGCCTTATCTTTAAGTTATATAAATAGTGAAGCTCAAATTTCTACTGATAAATTTTTCTCTAATAGTCCCTATAGACAGTTATGATATTTACACGGGTTTGAGAGGATTACATCAATGCCTTATTAAGTTTAGTAATTTTGAAAGAGTTCACTCTTTTGCATGAAAATTATATGGTGAACCAAAGTCAGATGTGCTCTCAGATCCCTTCTCAAAATCCTCTGGCAGAATGACCTAGATTTAGAAACATAATCCTAGAAGTATAGGTGTAGTAGAATATGAATAATGTTTTTTTGTATTTAGTATATGGTAGTTATGTATTAATTAGGCCATCTAATTGTTGGGTAGACTTTTATGATAGCTCTTTGATAGATTTATTGGTGAAGGAACTCTAAGTATGCCAATGCTTTAGCCAGGATCAAGCCTAGGCAGTGACTAGAAAGATAGAGAAGCTTGTTAAGGTTTAGTACATTCATAAGATTTTGAGTAGACTAGCATTCCCTAACTTTTCTCCAGTATTAGTAAGTTATTATAATGTTTGAGGAATTATGTGGCTATCCTTTTCAGTGTTACGATCTAAGTTTGGATAGTAGATAAGAAAAGAGTTTGAATTCTAAAAGAAAGAAAAGTGTTCTCGGGGTATTGTGGCATTCCAAAAGATTCTAAGTTAGTAAGTATTGAAGTTATAGTATGATGCCTATTGAGGCTAGAGAAAGTTAAGAATTTTATCTCAAAAGGAAGTATTAGTAGTTGGTTTTACATTTTTACACACAGTCTTCCAGGGGAGTTTAGTACTTAAAATCATATTTATACCCAACCACTAGAGTGAAGTGATTACAAATCAATTTATGGATTATTAAAGATGCCCACGTACTTAGAATAATGGGTTAAATCTAAGGGGGAGATGGCAGAACAAACAACCACGTCAAGTTTTGTGAATCTAGTAGTGATGCTAGTGAGTTCTAGAACAACACTAGGGGAAGCAGATACCTGACCCATTCTTATCTCGGTATATTTATTATACTTTTGTCATTACGATACTCTACTACTGCCATGCATGTCAGCACCACGATCATAACTCATATTCATATAGCTCATACAGATTCACGATCATGCTAAATTCTTAGTATAAGAAGTAATAGTTTACTTAATAGTTTGAATCATACTCCATGACTCTATCAATCCAATTTTATGACATATAGCTCATGACTCATGCATTTATTCTTTATACTATTCTCAGTCCCAGGTACTCATACTACATCCTTAATAACTAGTGAGATCACATTACGCCATGTATACTCTCAAATCAAATCTATTGAACAAGTTTATTCATGTTATACTTTACCCCTCAGTCCTCAGTTGACTGTAAATGTGATGAAAACCCTTAAGTCAAGATTTCTATTCTAAGTACTCATGTTCTAGTTCTTTAGTGACCCTTCTCATGTTTTGAAGGCAATGGTGATATTAGTTGAGCAATAGGTTTTAATGACTTGTTGATACACATGTGGATAATGACTTATGGTGATTAGAACATAAGGTTGATTGTTTAAGGCTGAATGAAAAAGTGTACATTTTAAGGTGATAGATTCAAGTGGATTAAGAATATGAATTTTCGTAGTTAAGACCAGTGTAGTCCTTTTAGTTGTAAAGCCTTGTATATCCAGGTTAAGATTGAATAGAGTGAGATTGTTTAGCTAGACTAGATTATCCTTTAGCAGCCTTGAATGATATACTTTTTTGAAAAATTATAGTGAAACACTATCTAGCAGTAAGATACCATGAACCAAGTTATTATCGTGGTTAAATAGTCTAATTGTACTATGTTTTCATCTGCATGAAATAGTCCCAAAAATCTAACAGTTGAAAAATTATACCTCTTAACCACAAAAAAAACCCACGATCATAGGAAGAACCCAAGATCGTAGGAACGGTTATGGTTCAAAAATTTGTTGGTTAGACTGTCAAACTATGAACTTAGGTATGATTAAAATGGAAGGATCCCACGATTCGTACCATTTCTCATCTGATAAAGTCCAAATAAGACTCAGTTCCAACCTCCAACTTACAATCATAACCTATAAGCGTAGGTAGATCCCACGATTATGGGATGGTTCATCAGTTTAACACCTAAGACTACATAGTACTTCAAACCACAAGTGATCCTAAGTTTATCCATGATACTGGCATAATGCATGAACCACTAATAAACATGTATGAGAGCTAAACTTAATGAGAAAAATCATAATCATGAGATAATATATTTCAATCCTTCATTCTTAAAAGTTTACAACACTAATTATACAAAAGAAAATTGAAACTGAATACATCAACTCTAACTGAGTGTCTATGAAAACTCAACTAATACTGACTATAGTCAGGACATGACCCTCAGCTATCCCTAATCAATACAAATGAATCAAAATAAAATACAAAAATTATAATTAACTTGAGTCCTCGAATAAAGAAAACTCATCACATGTTGGATGCAAATTGCAAACTGCTTGCTCATGATTTTGTGAGCTAAAACTGATACCTACATTATGCAACAATGTAGCCACACAAATTTATATTTGTTTAGTACATATGGAATGTACTCAATATATAAGGGTGCATGAAATAGGTAAAATTGGTATATATAGTAAAATAAAACATACAAGCCAAGAGTATACAGATTCACTATGTTCATGACGAAAACTAAAAGTTGAAATATCATAAAGCATAAATAGTAAAGAAAAATCTAGTAGAGTAAGTGACTCGTTACACTTGATATCAAAAACCAATATGTAATGACCCTCCAAGTCATTTTCTACAATTACACATATTTTATTATTTAGAGATAATTTCTTATTTTGAATTCTTTACTAGTAAAAATTGGCTACCTGGCAAAAATCTAGGTAAAATGACCTTCAATGCTAGTTCCAACAGTATCATTAGCTACGAAACATTGAATTAAGGATAGGGGACGATTGGTTTAGGTCCCAAGACTTCCAAACTTATTTTGGACTATTGGCCAAAAGATAATAAAAGTCGACCATGGGTGTGAGGCTCATATTTTGTCGAAACAACCTCGAATGGAAATTTTAATTGGGCCATTGAGTTTGGAACGTCAAATTTAATAGGGTATCGTAGTTTGTTTGTTTGTTTTGGGATTTTGGATGAATCTCAAGGGGTCAGTGGAGACTTGGAATTTTCTAAGTCCTTAACTGTTGCACAACTCAGTTGGTGCATCCTCTTAAGCGAACAACTAATCTCTTAAGGTACCAAGATTGACCAGCTGAGGGTCGCTTAAGCGAGGCCCTGTTTTCTTAATTGAAGGCCTCTTGAGTGGATGTTAGTCATCTTAAGCAGAGGGCACAAACTTGGTAGTTAACGTTCAAGTGTCTTCTTAAGTAGCACATGGATGGAATTAAATGCCCCATTATCTCAATTTTCTCCCTATTTTTTCACAAGTTCAAGAGATTGGGGCCCTTGAGAGTGTGTAAAATTGGGAAAATTTTTATTAGGAAATATTTGGGGTGTTTGTGAGCTTGGATTACACATTTTTTCCTCGAATTCTTAGTAAGTTTCCATTAAATTCATGGTTAATTTCTCAATTTATTTCCAAATTCCCTAAGTCCTTGTTTAGTAGATTGAGACATCATTTGAACTTGGATTTACCCATTCTTAAGGATAAATGTTCCTTGAGCATAAAAGGACATGTTGATAATTTTGAATGTGCAATTTCGCAAGAGAGCCCCACATGAGATTCTTACGTGATTTTGGACCTGAAGCATAACAATTCAATATAATTACCATTATTCTTGTATTGATATGTATATTATCATTTTGATAGTGTGGCATCGAGAAAGCTTCTTGCAAGAGGAAATAGTTGATTTAGCGGATTTCATAGGGCTTTCTTTGACATCCAAGTAGGATAGGTTTACCTTTCCTTTAAATTAGGCTTAATTGTAGTATTTTTATGATAATATGCTATATATAGGATAAAAATTAGGTATTAAAGGTATGTTTAGTATAATTTGGATTATTTAGTCTATTAAGGAACCGAAAATTAGGCATAAATGACTTAGTTACTCATTCTTTAGGTAGAGTTGCTATCTTAGAACTAAAAGTGGCTTATTTAATATCTAGTAGTGAAATTAGATAACTTATCCTAGTTTTGTGTAGAATTTTCCTTAGAATGGCTTTCAGAGATTAAAAGTGGGCCCCTCTAGCCCATCTTAGGCCAAGGCTATGAATAGCTACTTGTAGACTTTATAGGCATGTATATCATTTAAATGGATATTTTAGATCTTGAGGAGGTTATATACATGATGATTTATGATAGATTGATAATTAGGTGATGATATTAGTACCGGTTCAAGTTCAGCAATTTATGATCTTAAGACCGATTCAATTCTGGAATTATGCATGATATGAGTTTTGGTTTAAGTCCAAAAAATGATAATATGAGTTCCGATTCAAGTCTGGTATCAAGAGTCTGGTGTTTACGTTATGAAAGGATCCATGTTTATGATTTAGAGATATAATTAATTATTATCACTCTAGTCATTACTTCTCTTTGATTGCATCCTTCAAACTTATGGGGGCCCGCATGGGATATTTACTTTATTGCACTTGTTGGCTTATAGAGGCCAATTTTGTAGTGGTAGCTATTTTTTAATATTATCCTTGTTGTTTTGATTATTTATATCAGTATTTAGAGAATTATTCCAGGTTTTTCTCGTACCTTGACTTAGCTTATTTATCTTGCATTCTTATTATATCTATATTTTGATTTAGTTCAGTTGGATAATGATGCCTACTGAGTACCTGTGGCTTTGGTACTCATACTACACTTTTGTACTATTTTGGTGCAGATCTTAGTACTAGTTGTTATTGTTGACATTGTGATTATGCGAGCTAGAGTTCAAAGTTAGGGTGAGCTCTTAGATCCGAATTTGACCTTTTCTCCACCATCTATAATTTGCTTAGTCTTTCCATTTTTGTGACTAATGTATATTTGACTATCATAGTACTCGTATTCTTTTTGGATTAGTGGATTTTGTACTGATACTACTAGGTCATGGCATATTGTTATTTCTACTATTTTCTTTCGTTATTATTATTTCCTATGATTTATTTGCTTGTAAGTCTTTTACTTGGGTATTTATGACATTCATTCCATTTTCCACCACATTAGTCCATTTTTATAGCTTCGGGTTATGGTTTGGCTTACCTACTGGTGGGATAAAGTAGGTACCATTATGACTTAAAAATTGAGTCATGACAAATTGGTATTAGAGCCAGGTTCACCAGTACTATTGGTACAAGAGCAAGTGTCTCATAGATTCTTTAGAATCAGAATGATGATGTTCGTTTCTTATCTTTGAGAGTCTATAGAAAATTCATTCTTAGGAGATCTTCACTTCTTTCATTCATTTTTGCGCTTAGAGCCTAAGTTGGTTTCTAAAGATCCCTTTGGTTTTACTCTTTTGCAGATGGCCATGACGCATGCTACCGCTGCACAGGATGAGGACCTAAGTTCATGACTAGGGATCTTATTGAAATTTCTGGATGACCTTGGGGTCGAGGAAAGTTGATATATGCAGCCCTAGTCAGAAAGAAGGATAGGGGGACTTCACCAGACCCTACTCCTTCTCTCGCACTAGAGATTCCTCCACCCCAGCTAGTGGTGGGCCAGGGACCAACCAGGCTTCACTGGGGTTTATTTATTTGTTACTATTCATGGATGCATTGGTTCATCTCTAAGGTTTATTTGGTGATGCACCGTCTGATGGTGCTCAATCTAGAAATTATAGTGGTAATGGTAAGAGCACAACCTATAACTATAGCTCCTAAAATTAAGGTCCCTCCTACACCAGTGGTTTCTTGGTAGGTAGTTGCTCAACCAAGAGTCACCCAACCTACTATGTTTTTTTAGGACAAAAAAATGTTTGGTAGATTTTTTAGACTGACTCTGTCTAGGTTTTCTAGTGCACAGGTAAAATATCCTTATGAGTTCTTGGTTGGTTGCGAGGATAGACTCCATAATTTGGGCCTAGTCCAGACTCATGATGTGGATTACACGACTCTACAGTTGGATCAACTAGCTTGAAATTGGTGGAGAGGTTATCTTAATTACATGCCAGCTGGATCTTTCCCTTTGGCATGGACATAGTTCTCTGAGGTCTTCTTGGAGAAATATATGCCACATAGCCTTAGAGATTATTTGAGGGACTAGTTCTAGAGGTTTGAATAAAACTTCATAATTATTGTGGAGTATGAGGCTCGGTTTTATGAGTTGTCTAGGCATGCTACATCGATCTTACTAACTGAGTATGAGCGAGGTTTGCTGTTTTATTCAAGGATTAAAACTCCCTCTCGGTTTGGCTACATAGAGTTTGGTTGTTGCTGGTAGATCTTTTGCTAAGGTTTTTTAGTATAACAATATTATGACAAAGATACATTGCGAGGCCCAAGGGGGTATTCATAAGAGGCCAAAATACCAAGTTAGTTTTAGTAGGATCTTTAGTGGATCATTGTTAGAGGTAGTGACTCTAATGGTAGGTATCCCCTATGTCAGCCATAGCAGCATCAGGGTCAATCTAGTAGGCTCATTTATATTGTACTTGAGATTCTCGATGGAGGCTTATCTTGCTATAATAATCATCCTAGCTAGAGTAGTAGTTCATCTTATTATTATTCTAACCATGGTGGTAACTTCAGGTCAGACGGATCTTTTGGATTTAGTATAGCGCCTGGGTCGTGTTATGGTTGAGAGGCTTTTAGCCATTTCTCGAGAGAGTGTCCTAATTGTAGAAAAGTTATTCCTACAACTTAAAGTATTCCAGCATTTAGAGTAGTTCATGTTGCTTCTAGAGGTGGTATGCATGGTCATTGGGGTGGTCCCTGGGGTACTCGTGGAGGTCCTCAAGTAGGTAGGACAACAAATTGGTTAGGAGCCCATCCAAGTAGCGGATGTGGGTTAATTGTATGTCTTACCTCGTAGACCTGAGGTAGAGTCTTCAAATGTTGTACTTGCTAGATCCCAGGCAGAGTCTTCAGATTTTGT
Source organism: Capsicum pubescens (assembly GCA_030864215.1). Taxonomy (NCBI): domain Eukaryota; kingdom Viridiplantae; phylum Streptophyta; class Magnoliopsida; order Solanales; family Solanaceae; genus Capsicum; species Capsicum pubescens. The sequence continues at coordinate 96,561,829 of CM061540.1, forward strand.
TATTACAAGTATAATTTCAGGGTGCCATCAATCGACTTCTACTTTATTTGAACCGAGATCCACGTATTCTTATGTATCTTCCTATCATGCATCATGATTAGAGTTATCTTATAATTCTTTATCTATTTCACTATGTGTGTCTACTCTCGTGAGTAATTCTTTAGTAGTGGATCGAGTTTATAGATATTATGCTGTGATTATTTGAGAGTTTGATACTCAAGTTTATCTTATTGTGTTAGATATGGTGGATTTCAATGTGATTATAGGACTGGATTGTTATTCCCCTATCATGCGGGCTTGGATTGTTTTGCCAAATTTCGTTACCTTAGTCATGCCCGGCATACCCCCAAATTTTTGGCAGGTGACCGAGATTACTTCTTATGTTTAGGCTAAGAGATTTATTTTGAGGGGTTGTAACTCTTATCTTACTTATATTCATGATGTTAGTGTAGAGAGTCCCTCGCTTGACTTTATTCTTATAGTCTTTGAGTTTCCAAATATTTTCTATTCGAATCTACCTGGTCTTCCTCCTAAGTGTGATATTGAGTTGGTTATTGATCTAGAGTCAGGCACCTAGCCTATTTTATTGAATTTATGGCAAGGTGCCTTGCATTTATGTAGAGTTGGGCATTTATGACATTCCAATGTATTTATGTAGGTAAGGTGCCATAAAATAGGCCAGGTGCCTGACTCCTTGAGCCATATGGTGAGGTGCCTTGCATTTATGTATTGACTACAGGCTAGCTATAGCCATATGGTAAGGTGCCATAAAATAGGCCAAGTCCCCATTGTAAAAAGAAAGATGGCTCCTTGCATTTATGTATTGACTACACGCAACTTAATTGGGTGACAATTATGAATAAGTATCCCATGCATTGTATTGATGATTTATTTGACCAGCTTCATGTAACGCCCCAAATCTGGTACTCGGAATGCTACATGGTGCTCACGATCTTGAAGTACCACAAGCTAACCCATTAACGATATCTGTACATGTACACTGTATTACATACTAAATATAATGCAAAAATAGTGGTTGAAAGGCCATAAGGTTCAAAACTGCATGATTGATAAAATATAACATCTGAGTGGGGTAATAGAATACCCAAAACTGAAATGCTGTTTGAACATACTGTTGTCCGAAATACCTCTAAAACATAACTATCTGGATAAGGAGTTGATGGGAAATGTCCCCAACTAAATCCAACTTATAAATTAATGAATGAGATAATAAATAAATGATCACATCCTCGAAAGATGAGGACTCACTACTAATTCTAACCGCTGATACTAGAATGCTACTGATGCTATGGAGCTTGTGCTTCTGAACCTATGGTATAAGACACCATAGCGCAAAGGAGTCAGTACTTTGAATGTACTAGTATGCATGGAAGGCAGGTTGAATGCATGGGGTTCATATGTATGAACAATACTAGTTAACTAACTAATATGAATGTGAGAATACAAGCATGAATACATCATAACTATATCTAAGATCGTGGTAACACAAATTTACTGATAACTGAATTCTGATGACTGATATAACTGATGACATAAGTGACTGTATCTGACAGTCCTGAATTAGATGGAACTAGCTGAGTTCCGTACTGTTCTGAGTTGACTAAACCTGATAGTTCTAAATTTTGTAGAACTATCTGAGTTCTATTATTGAGACTGAATGACTATATCTGACTGTCCTGATTCTGTAACTAAAACTGGGGGAATTAGTTATCTAACCGACATATCCCTAATACGCCATTATGGTTGAGTTGGGGTCCAATTTGTAACCCCAATTGGGAGGGTGTCAATACCGTGCCACTATAAGTACAAGCTATGAGTGACCCTCATCTAACAGTGTCCCCAAAACAGAATGGTGGGGCCCTCATCTGAAAATGCTTATCCACCTCATCAACTCTCATCTGATAGTGTTGATGTCTCAACCTATGCTGGCTACATAGTTATGGAACGCAAGGATGACTTTTAAGAATCACACCCTTATCTGACAGTATGTGTTCCCATCCTTGGGTTCGCTCGGTGTTAATTCCTACTCCCATCTGAATAGACACTGACCATGGATTACTGAACTGAACTGGACTGAATTAACTGAGTTCCGTTAACTGACAAAATTATACTGAGATTACTGTATTACTGAGCTTTCCTGAGTCATATGACTGACTGAGTTCTATGGATCATGGCTTGACTGAGGATATCATGAAAAATGACACGGACTCTAGGCACACAACTATATTTTTTTGATACAAGTACCCTCAGGACTCGATGGAAGGAAAATGACAAAGCATGACTTTCTTGAGTACATGACCAACATCAACAATACATAATCTATTGGATAAGACATTTCATCAAACACTTGACATACATTACTTGTACATGAATGGATATTTCATATTATAATACTAGTATGGCACTTTTCCTTCACATAGGCGCTTAATCAAACATGGGGGGAGCATGCTATGGTTATCCAATCATCAACACATCTAATAATCAATGATACATCAATCAACTTGTGAATTAAAGTGTTTATCATGAATAGCGGATAATTCCACACATACTAGAATCAATTCTTGTAATTAATAGTCTATAACGTGGAATGAAACCAAACAACAACATGAACATTACTTTTCAATTCAATCAAATCATGAACATTCATAAATATACAAATCTTTGATTTTGAAAAGAGATTCTTGAGCTTCATAGGTTAAAGAGACCCATGAATCAACATATGACATACCTTTGATCTTGATTTAGCAAAGATTGGTGGAGAGACTTTCTTGAAATTGAATCCCCAATTAAAACTCTAGCTTGTTCTTGAGAGAAAATTGAGATAAACTAGTGTATATTAGGTTCCAAATAGCTGAATCTCATGTTAAAGGGCTTAAATAGGGGTGGGAAATTGACACTTTAAACCCTGGACGCATCTTTTAAATTGGTGAAAATTTCCCGACCTGGACCCTTGGCGTGACGCGACGCTATTGCGGCGTGTCACTGAAATTTGATAATTGGGAAATAGGGAAATAGCGTGATGCAGAGCCATCCCGTTGCCACTTTATTTGTGAGCTGGAAGTTTGGCGCAACACAAAGAAATTGCGTTGGGATAATAGAAAAAGGACAACTGCCATTTTATCTTGTAGCGCGGAACGCCACTGACCAATGTGTCACTGTTTTACGATGGGGACTTAAAATAGTCATAACTTCTGACCCGGTTATCGGATTTAGGAAAATGTATATCAATGGAAAGCTTATTGAATTTCCCACATGAAAAAAATTGAAAATCTTCAAAATTCTCCATGGAATAAACATCATTTAATTTAGAAGCTAATACATGACATTTTTGAGACAAAATTAGTTAGGAAACTTTGGGGTATTACAATATCTCCCCCTTGGGAACATTTATCCTCGAATGAGACTGACTAAGAGGGGAGAAACTATAAGCTGAAGTACATATTGAACATGAACACTGAAACATGACTACATAACTGATATTTCTGAGATTCATACAGAGCATGCATATCTGATGCATGATTTCATGACTGAGCTGATACATAAAAGCATGACTAAGAGTACTGATAAGCTGATCATACATATTTGATGCGTAAATACATGAAAGAACTAATTACATGACTGAGATTTATAATAACTAAGTCTTCTCACATGGAGAATGCATGTCTGATGCATGAAAACATAATTGGATATGCAATGGTACTTTGTACCAAGTTTAAAAATGGAATCCTTAACATGAGGCTGATACCAAGTTGTAACTAAAATCTCGACATGAAAATTGAAAAGCTTAAGGAGAACTGTTACCTTGAGCTTGATCTGAGTCGGCGGAGAAGAGGTGAGGGTACTTGGTACGCATTTCTTTTTCTTCTTCCCAAGTAGATCCCTCAACGGATTGATTCCACCAAAGAACTTTGACTAGAGGGACTTCTTTGTTCCTTAGTCTACGAATCTGGTAGTCTAGAGTTTCGACTGGAATCTCTTCATAAGAGAGGATATTCTGAACATCTATGCTCTTAATAGAGACCACAACTGCTGAGTCACCTATACACTTCTTGAGAAAAGAGACATGGAAGACTGGATGAACTGAGGCTAGATTTGAAGGCAATTCGAGCAAATAAGCTATCTTACTGAAGCGATTGAGAATTTTGAAGGAACCAAAATATCGGGGAGCTTTCACTTCTTGACGAACTTCTTCACTCCCTTCATAGGAGGGATCCTTAGATAGACATAGTCACCAACCTTGAACTTGAGATCCTTTCTACGTACATCTGCGAAAGACTTGTGTCAGCTCTGAGAAGCCCGAAGTCTTTCTCTGATCAACTAGACTTTCTCTAAGGTATCAAATACCAAGTCAGGTCATATCACCGAGTCCTCACAAACTTTGAACCAACCGACTGGTGATCTGCATCTCCTACCACAGAGAGCTTTGAATAGAGCCATCTGAATACTGGAATGGTAGCTATTGTTGTATGCAAACTCAATCAAAGGCAAATGGTCATCCCAACTACCCTTGAAATCAATTTCACATGACCTTAGCATATCATCTAGAGTATGAATGGTCCTTTTTGCTTGACCATCTATTTGAGGATGAAAGGCTATACTGATATGAACTTGGGTACCAAGACCCTTTTGGAATGCTTTCAAGAAATGAGAGGTGAACTGGGTACCTCTGTCTTAAATAATGTATAATAAAATATCGTGTAATCTGACAAACTCCCTGATGTAGAGATTAGTGTAATCCTCGACTGAATAAGAGGTGTGAATTGGAATAAAATAGGTTGATTTGGTCATTCTGTCTACAATGACCCAAACTGAATCATGTTGGCGACGACTATGAGGCAAACCCATCACAAAGTCCATGTTCACTTTTTCTTACTTCCAAGTAGAAATATTGAACTCCTACATGGACCCACTAGGCTTTTAATGTTATATCTTAACCTGCTGACATGAAGAGCACTTAGCCACAAACTCTGTAATATCTCTCTTCATCCCACTCCACCAATAGATCTCTCATAAGTCATGGTACGTCTTTGTGGACCCTAGATGAATAGAGTAGCGCACACCATGCACTTCTATAAGAATTTGCTGCCTTAAGTCATCTACACCTGGAACACAGAGACGACCCTGACAACGCAATACACCATCTTACCCTTGGGAGAAAACCTCTACTTTCTGGTCCTTAACTGACTCTTTCAACTTGACTAAAATGGGGTCTTTATCTTACTTTTCTTTTACCTTGAAAACTAGAGATGATTCTGAACTACTCTAAACCCGTATGTCACCTTCCTATAAATCGACTAAGTGAATGCCTAGTCTGGTATGCTGATGGACTTCCTGAGCTAACTTCTTCTTAATTTTCTCGACATGAGTAACACTACCCATAGACAGTCTACTGAGAGTGTCATTCAGTACATTAGCCTTTCTCGGATGATAAAGGCCACTTATGTCATAATCTTTCAAGAGCTCTAACCACCTTCTCTGATGAAGATTGAGATCTTTCTGAGAAAAGACATACTGAAGTCTCATATAATCGGTAAGCACATCTAAATGAACTCCGTACAAGTAATGCCTCAAAATCTTTAAGGCAAAAACCACGGCTGCTAACTCAAGATCATTAGTAGGATAATTCTTCTCATGGGGTTTAAGCTGTCTGGAGGCGTAGGCTATGCCCTTACCATGCTACATGAGGACACAACCCAAACCTACTCTGGATATATCATAGTACACTACAAGCCCATCTGGACCATCTAGAAGAGCTAAGACTGGGGATGAGGTGAGTCGAGTCTTCAACTCCTGAAAACTCTTCTTGCAAGGATCTCACCACTAAAACTTGACTTTCTTCTGAGTTAATCTGTACATAGGGCATGCAATAGATGAAAATCCATCAACACATCATCTGTAATAGCCATCCAAACCCAAGAAACTCCTGATATCTGATGGAGAGACATGTTAGGGCCAATTTCTTACTGCTTCGGTCTTTTTAGGATCTACTCTAATGCCATCACCAAAAATGATATGGACAAGGAATGCTAATGACCTTAGCCAAAATTTGCACTTACTGAATTTGGTGAACAACTGATGATTTTTGAGAGTCTGAAGTACAATTCTGAGATTGTCTGCATGATCACGCTCACTGTGGGTACAGACCAGAATATCATCTATAAAGACTATGACGAATATGTCCAAGCACTTCCTGAACACACGGTTTATCCAGTCCATAAAAGTTGCAGGGGCATTGGTAAGACCAAAGGACATGACTAGGAATTTGAAGTGACCATCCGAGTACGGAAGGCTATTTTTAGAATGTCATATTCTCTTACTTCGAGCTGATGATAGCTGGATCGGAGGTCTATCTTAGAGAAATAATTGGCACCCTAAAGTTGGTCAAACAACTTATCAATTTTGGGGAGAGGATACTTGTTCTTGACTGTGAATTTATTGAGTTGATGGTAATCTATACACATTCTGAGAGAACCATCTTTCTTTCGCATGAATAAGACTGGTGCACCCTATGGGGACACACTGGGCTTGATGAATCCCTCATATAAGATATCCTTCAACTGCTCTTTCAATTCTATGAGTTCTGCAGGTGCCATTCTATATGGTGGAATAGATATAGGCTGAGTATCTAGAAGAAGATCAATGCCGAAGTTTGTTTTCCTTTCGGGAGGAATTCCTGGAAGATCTTCGGGAAAGATATCTGAATATTCATTCACTACTGGGACTGATTCATTACTGGGAGTTTCAGAACTAGTGTCCTTAACTCGAATAAGATAATAGACACATCCTTTAGATATTATTTTCCATGCTCGAAGGTAGGAAACAAGCTGACCTCTGAAAGATGAAGTACTACCCTTTATTTCTAGGATGGGATCATTCAAAAACTGAAACTGGACTATTCTGTTTCTACAATTGAATGTGGCATAGCAGGAATGAAGCTAATCCATTCCATGAATGACATCAAAATCAGTCATCTCTAACTTGACTAAATCTGCAAAAGTAAATTTTTTGAAATATCATAACCGGGAAGTTCCTGTAAACCCGCCGGGCTATGATGGTTTTACCCAATAGGGTAGAGACTGAAAAGAGCTTTTCTAGAATTTAGGGACTGATTACGAAATCAACTGCTATATAGGGAGTGAAAAGAGACATGGAAGCTCCTAGATCTAGCAAAGCGTAAACATACACATGAAAGATCTGTAACATACCAGTAACCACATCAGGAGAATTTTCCTGATCTTTCCAGGACTGGAGAGCATAGAGTCTATTTGGGTGTTGCCCACTAGTAGTACTGGAAGTGGCACCCTGCTGATTTGGGAAACCGTACTGAGCTGAGGAACAGTTCTGCTAACCCTGGTAACCTTACTAGGGACAATCTATGAATTTATGGTCTGGCTTGCCACATCTAAAATAGACATCGCTACCAGCTCTGCAAGTACCCTTGTTGTTCTTACCACAAGTCTGACAAAGGGGATTAGTTCGGGCATTTCTGACACTGTCCTGAGACTTAGAGCCTGGCGCCCTATTTCTATTTCCATCCCTGAACTTAGGAGCTAGAGCACTGGCTGAAGAATGAGCTGGAACTAATGACTTAGGACAGAACTGAAAGTGGTTTGCTCCTTCTGATTTGGGATGAGCAAAGTTTAAACTACCTATCTTTGATATCTTATTCTATTTCTCCCTCATCTTAACCTTTTATCTTTTATCTGCTGAGCATGAGTCATAAGCCTGGCTAAAGTCATGTCACTATTCAATATCACAAACCTACACTCGTTGACCACACTATCATTCACCTCAAAAATAAACTTACTCTTCTAGGACCTGCTATCTGCAACCACATGAGGAGCATATCTTGCTAATTGAGTAAACTTAAGAGAATACTCTTTCACCGTCATATTGCCCTGCCTAAGGTTGATAAATTCTAACAGCTTATCCTCTCTCATCTCTTGGGGAATGAATTTATCTAAGAATGCAGTGAAAAACTCCTCCCACTCAATAGGCCCTGCATCATCTGGCCTTTCTAACTTCCACTATTTAAACTAAGTGTGGGCAATATCCTGCAACTGGTATACAACTAGCTCAGCACACTCAACAGGAGTAACCCCCATGATGTCTGTAACCTTTTGAACCTAGTCGATGAATTCCTGAGGGTCCTCATCTGACCTTAACCCGAGAAAAGATGTAGGATTCATTCGGGTAAAGTCCCAAATCCTGGCTGTAGCTCAATTGGCCACTGGGTTGGCCAAAACTATGGCTGGTCATTCATTCTAAGAAGAAACTGACTGACCAAGAGTAGTGAATGCAACTCTGAACTCTGCATGAGAAACATGTTCGCCCAAAGGTTCTCTAGGCTGAGGGGCTGACTGATTTTTGTTTCTTCTTTTAGGAGGCATGTTCTGTAGAAGAAAGGGAGAAACAGATTAGATTGAGAGATTGACTTGAAATTATGCTCACTGGTATGAAATGAATGCTGAAAGAAGGGAAAACTGTTCTTAAAACATCTTATAGACTACTGTACATAAATATGGCGCACAACATACCCATGTACAAAACTCTACTAGATTCGGCTTTCAGACTTCCTAGGACACTATAGAACCTTAGGCTCTGATACCAAGTTTGTAAAACCCTGAATTTGGTACTCGAAATGCTACATGGTGATCACGACCCCGAAGAACCACAAGCTGACCCATGACTGATATTTTTACCTGTACACAGTATAACATACTAAATATAATGCAGAAATAGAGGTTGAAAAGCCATAAGGTTCAAAATTCCATGATTGATAAAATATAACATCTGAGTGGGGTAATACAATACCCAAAACTAAAATACAGTCTAAACATATTGTAGTTCGAAAAATCTCTAAAACATAATTGTCTGGATAGGGAGTTGATGGGACATGTCCCCAACTAACTCCAACTTATAAATTAATTAATGAGATAATAAATAAATGATCATGGACTCGAAAGATGAGGACTCACTATTAACTTTGACTACTGAAACTGGAATGCTACTAATTCATTGGAGATCGTGCTTCTGAACATATGGTATAAGACACCATAGCGCAAATGTGTCAGTACTTTAAATGTACTAGTATGCATGGTAGGTAGGCAGAATGCAAGGGGTTCATATGCATGAATAATACTGGCTAACTGACTAATATGAACGTGAAAATACATGCATAAATACGTCGTAACTATATCTGAGATCATGATACCATGAATTTACTGATAACTAACATGACTGATAACAGAATTCTGATGACTGATATAACTGATGACATGAGTGATTGTATCTGATGGTCCTGAATCTGATGGAACTAGATGAGTTCCGTACTAGTCTGAGTTTACTATATATGAAAGTCCTGAATTCTATAGAACTACCTGAGTTCTATTACTGAGACTGAATGACTGTATCTGACAGTCCTGATTCTATAGCTGAGTTGGGGTCCAATCTATAACCCTAATTGGGAGGGTGCCAATACCGCGCCACTGTAAGGACAAACTGTGAGTGACCCTCATCTAACAGTGTCCCCAAAATATAATGGTGGGTCCCTCATGTGACAGTGCTTATCCACCTCATTAACTCTCATCTGACAGTGTTGATGTCTCAACCTATGCTGGCTACATAGTTATGGAACGCAAGGATGACTTTTAAGAATCACACCCTTATCTGACAGTATGTGTTCCCATCCTTGGGTTCGCTCGGTGTTAATTCCTACTCCCATCTGAATAGACACTGACCATGGATTACTGAACTGAACTGGATTGAATTAACTGAGTTCCATTGACTGACAAAATAGTACTGAGATTACTGTATTACTGAGCTTTCTTGAGTTATATGACTGACTGAGTTCTATGGATCATGGATTGACTGAGGATATCATGAAAAATGACACGGACTCTAGGCACACAACTACAAGTACCCTTAGGACTCGATAGAAGGAAACTGACAAAGCATGACTTTCTTGAGTACAGTACCAATATAAAAAATACATAATCCATTGGCTAAGACATTTCATCAAACACTTGACATACATAACTTGTACATAAATGGAGATTTCATATTATCATACTAGTATGGCACTTTTCCTTCACATAGGCATTGAATCAAACATGGGGGGAGCATACTATGGTTATCCAATCATCAATATATCCAATAATCAAGGATACATTAATCAACTTGTGAATTGAAGGGTTTATCATGAATACCATGTAATTCCTCAAATACTAGAATCAATTCTTATAATTAATAGTCTATAACATGGAATGAAACCTAACAACAACATGAACATCACTTTTTAATTCAAAAAAATCAATAACATTAGTAAATACACAAATCTTTGATTTTGAAAAGAAATTCTTGGGCTTCATGGGTGAAAGAGACCCATGAATCAACACATGACATACGTTAGTTCTTGATTTAGCGAAGCTTGACGGAGAGACTTTCTTGAAATCGAATCCCCAATTAAAACCCTAGCTTGTTCTTGACAGAAAATTGAGAGAAACTAGTATATATTGGGTTCCAAATAGCTGAAACTTATGTTAAAGGGCTTAAATAGGGGTGGAAAATTAACCCTTTTAACCCTGGATGCATCATTTAAATTGGTGTAAATTTCTCGACCTAGATCCTTGGGGTGACGCGGTGCTATCACACCATGTCACTGGAATTTGACAATTGGGAAATAGGGAAATGGCGCGACGCGGAGCCATCGCGTTGCCACTTTGTTTGTAACCTGATAGTTTGGCGCAATGCAAATAAATTGCGCTGGGACACTGAAAAAAGGACAATTGCCATTTTATCTTGTGGCGCGGAGCACCACTGACCAATGTGGCACTGTTTTACGACAGGGACTTGAAATAGTCATAACTTCTTACACGGTTATCAAATTTAGGTGAATTTATTTTGATGGAAAGCATATTAAATTTCCCACATGAAAAAAAGTAAAAATCTTGAAAATTCCCCATGGAATAAAAATCATTCAATTTAGTAGCTAATACTTGACATTATTGAGACCAAATTAGTTAGGAACCTTTAGGGTATTACAATATCTCCCCCTTGGGAACATTCTTCCTCAAATGAGCTGAATGAGAGGGGAGAAACGATAAGCTGAAGTACATACTGAACATGAACACTGAAACATGACTACATAACTGACATTGCTGATATTCATACAGAGAATGCATATCTGATGCATGATTTCATGACTGAGCTGATACTTGAAAGCATGACTGAGAGTAGTGATAAGTTGATCACACATATCTAATGCGTGAATACATGACGGAACTGATTACATGGATGAGATTTCTAATAACTGAGTCTTCTTTATACGCCCAAATTACAACTCTCGTTAGAAAGTGTAAGAGGTCGCTGTCAAATATAGAACCCAACTGGGTTGGGTGTCGAATCCCACAGGGAATACTATGATCACTAAGTATTGCGATTATTATTAGACTGTTGGTCGAAGGTTCCAAGATAAGAGGGGTTTGGTTTAAGTGCACAATAATATTATCAGTGTAACGATGAGATGATATGCGTAGTTATATTTGATCACAGAGAATAACAAGTTAGGGTTATGTCCACCTTGTAGCTTCTACTTCTATATTAACTATGGGTAATACGGATTTTATACATGCATGCACTTATAGAGAGACGTATTGTAATTCTAAATCCAAGTGTTTTTCAACCATCAAGAATTTATTCACCTTAGTTCTCTCGAACCTAAAGTGTACAACAAACTATACGAACTCTCCAAGACGTTAATCCTGCTAGGGCATTAACATGTAAACTAGAGATTGGAAACCCTAATTTCTTGTCACACTCTCTTTTCCAAACAGTAACTTTTCTATCAAAAAAGTTATTGCTATAATGGTGTATTCCCTATGTTTGCAACCACGAGAATTCAATAAAAATGAAAAGAGTAATGATATAAATGGCATAACACATCATAAATTCAAAAACCCATAGAAATAGAGAGTATTCTACAAGGTTTCCATAACCCTAACAGATGAGCTTAGCTACTCATGAATAAAACCAAAATCAACATAGAAGTAGTCATCATACCAAAACAACGAATGATTATGGTGATGAAGATGACTAGCGAAATCAAGAGAGAATCACGTTTCTCTCTCTCTCTCCTCAAGCTACGCTGTGTTTTTCTCTGTTCCCAATATTACAGAATCTGAATTATGTGAATAATGTGAATTATGGCTGAAAATTCAGCAATAAGGTTTTTAATAACAATCTTCTCTACTAAGTTGCTACTGCATCCTTTACTATTTAAAAATGTTGAGTTTGCTCGGGAAAAAGTTCTCATGCATCACATTTAGTCCAAAAGTTGCCTTCCCTTTTATGTGAAGTTTTCCTTTGCTGTCCACAGGTCCCCAAAGTGCTGAAATCTTCCGCATTAGTACCTGAAAAGCATGCTAATCACATAGGTCAGCTCACTTACTTAAAAATGGACTAAAAGTGCAAGAATTATGTATTTTATCCTCAAAACTTAGCTAAAACATGGGTAAGTTATGGTGCTTAGACGTATAAATACGCCCAACATCACTTCTCACAAGGAGAATGCATGTCTGATGCTTGAACACATAATTGGATATGAAATGATACTTAGTACAAATTTTAAAAATGGAATCCTAAACATGAGGTTGATACCAAATTGCAACTGAAATCTGTACATAAAAATTGAAAAACTTAAGGAGAACTATTACCTTGAGCTTGATCTGAGTCAGCGGAGAAGAGGTAAAGGTACTTGGTATGCATGTTTTCTTCTTCTTCCCAAGTAGCTCCCTCAAAGCACTGATTCCGCCAAAGAAATTTGACGAGAGGGACTTTTTTGTTCCTCAGTCTACAAGTCTGGTAGACTAGATTTTTTACTGTAATCTCCTTATATGAGAGGTTGTTCTGAACATCTATGATCTGAATAGGGACAACAACTATTGGATCACCTATACACTTCTTGAGAAAATAGACATGGAAGAATGGATGAACTGAGGCTAGATCTAAAGGCAATTCGAGCTCATAAGCTACCTTGCCGAAGCAACTGAGAATTTTGAAGGGACCGAAATATCAGGGAATGAGCTTTTCCTTCTTTCCGAACCTCTTCACTCCCTTTATAGGAGAGATACTTAAATAGAAATAGTCGCCAACCTCAAACTCGAGATCCTTTCTACGCATATCTGCATAAGACTTTTGTCGGCTCTAGCAGCCCAGAGTCTTTCTCTGTTTACCTGAACTTTCTCTAAGGCATCGAATACCAAGTTAGGTCCTATCACCAAGGTCTCACTAACTTCAGACCAACCTACTGGAGATCTGCATCTCCTACCATAGAGAACTTCGAATGGAGCCATCTGAATACTGGAATGATAGCTATTGTTGTATGCAAACTCAATCAAAGTCAAGTGGTCATCCCAACTACGCATGAAATAAATTGCGCATGCCCTTAGCATATATTCTAAGGTCTGAATGGTCCTTTCTACTTGACCATCTGTCCGAGGATGAAAGGTTATACTGAGATAAACTCGGCTACCAAGACACTTTTAAAATGCTTTCTAGAAACGAGAGGTGAACTGGGTACCTCTATCTGAAATAATGGATAATGGAATATCGTGTAATATGATATACTCCCTGATGTAGAGTTTGGCATAATCCTCAGTTGAATAAGAGGCATGAAATGGAAGAAAATAGGCTGATTTGGTTATTTTACCTACAATGACCCAAACTGAATTATGTTGGCGACGAGTACGAGGAAAACCCATCACAAAGTCCATGTTCTCTTCTTCCCACTTCCAAGTAGGAATATTGAACTCCTGTATGGACCCACTAGGCTTTTGATGCTCTATCTTAACCTACTGACATATTGAGCACTTAGCCACAAACTCTACAATGTCTCTCTTCATCCCACTCCATCAATAGATCTCTCGTAAGTCGAGGTACATCTTTGTGGCCCCTGGATGAATAGAGTAGCGCGCACCATGTGCTTTTTTAAGAATTCACTTCCTTAAGTCATCTATACCTGGAACAGAGAGACGACCCTGACAACGCAATACACCATCTCCCCCTTGGGAGAAAACCTCTACTTTCTGATCCTTAACTAACTCTTTGAACTTGACTAAATTAGGATCTCTATCGTGCTTTACTTTCATCTTAGAAACTAGAGATGATTCTAAACTACTCTGAACCCATATGTCACCCTCCCTTGAATCGACTAAGCGAACGCCTAGTCTGGAAAGCTGATGGACTTCCTAAGGTAACTTCTTCTTACTGTACCCAAATTAAGTAACACTACCCATAGACAGTCTACTGAGAGCGTCAGCCACTATATTGGCCTTGCTTGGGTGATAAAGACCACTCATTTCGTAATCTTTCAAGTGCTCTAACCACCTAATCTGACGACGATTAAGATCTTTTTGAGAAAAGATATACCGAAGGCTCTTATGATCGGTGAACACATCTACATAAACTCTGTACAAGTAATGTCTCCAAATCATTAAGGCAAAAACCATGTCTGCTAACTCAAGATCATGAGTAGAATAATTCTTCTAATGGGGTTTAAGCTGTCTGGAGGCATAGGATATGACCTTACCATGTTGTATGAGGACACAACCCAAACATACTCTGGAAGCATCACAGTACACTATAAGCCCATCTGGACCTTCTGGAAAAGCTAAGACTAGGGCTGAGGTGAGTCGAGTCTTCAACTCCTGAAAGCTCTTCTCACATGGATCTGAACACTGAAACTTGACTTTTTTCTGAGTTAATCTCAACTTAGGGCATGCAATAGATGAAAATTCCTTCAACAAACCATCTATAATAGCCAGCCAAACCCAAGAAAATCCCGATGTCTGATTGAGAGACAGGTCTGGGATAGTTTCTTACCACTTCGGTCTTTTGAGGATCTACTCTAATGCCATCACTGGAAATAATATGGACAAGGAATGCTACTGACCTTAGACAAAATTCACACTTACTGAATTTGGTGAACAACTGATGATTTCTGAGAGTTTAAAGTACAATTCAAAGATGGTCTGCATGATCACGCCCACTGCGAGAATAGACCAGAATATCATCTATAAAGACTATGATGAATATGTCCATGTACTACTTGAACACACGGTTCATCAAGTCCATGAAAGATGTTCGGGAATTAGTAAGACCAAAGGATATGACTAGGAATTTGAAGTAACCTACGAGGTACGGAAGGCTGTTTTCGAAATGTCAAATTCTCTGACTCTGAGTTGATAATAGCCATATCTGAGGTCTATCTTAGAGAAATAACTGGCACCCTAAATTTGGTCAAACAAGTCTTTAATTTTGGGGAGAGAATACTTATTCTTGACCATGACTTTATTAAGTTGACGGTAATCTATACACATTCTGAGAGAACCGTCTTTCTTTTGCATGAATAAGACTGATGCACCCCAAAAAGGACACACTAGGCCTGATGAATCCCTTATCTAAGAGATCCTTCAATTGCTCTTTCAATTCTCTGAGTTGTGAAGGTTCCATTCTATATGGCGAAATAGATATAGGCTGAGTATCTAGAAGAAGATCAATGTTGAAGTATATTTCCCTTTCATGAGGAATTCCTAGAAGATGTTCGTAAAAGACATCTAAATATTTATTCACTACTGGGAATGATTTAATACTGGGAGTTTCAAAACTAGTATCTTTAACTCGAACAAGATGATAGACACATCCTTTAGATATTATTTTCCTAGACCGAAGGTAGGAAACAAGCTGACCTCTGAATCCTGAAGTACTACCCTTCCATTCTAGGACGGGTTTATTCGAAAACTGAAATAGGACTATTCCATTTCTACAGTCGACTGTGGCCTAGCAGGAATGAAGACAATCCATGCCAAGAATAACATCAAAATCAGTCATCTGTAATTTGAATAAATCTGCTGAAGTGACTTTCTCAAATATCATAATCGGGTAGTTCCTGTATACCCGCTGGGCTATGATGGTTTTACCCACTGAGGTAGAGATTGAAAAAGGCTCTGCTAGAATTTCAGGATTGATTCCTAAATCAACTGCTATATAATGAGTGACAAAAGACAAGGAAGCTCCTGGATCTAGCAAAGCGTAAACATGCATATAAAAGATCTATAACATACTAGTAACCATATCAGGAGAATTTTCCTGATCTTTCCGGGACTGGAGAGCATAGAGTCTATTTGGGCGTTGCCCAATAGTAGCACCCTACTGATTTAGGTGACTAGACTGAGCTGAGGAACGGTTCTGCTGACCCTGATAACCTGAATGGGGACAATCTCTGATTCTGTTTCCTATCTTGCCACATCCAAAAAAAACATCGCTACCATCTCTGCAAGCACCCATGTGGTTCTTACCACAACTCTGACAAAAGGGATTAGTTCGGGCATTGCTGACACTGCCCTGAGACTAAGAGCCTAGCGCCCTATCTCAATTTCCATACCTGAACTTAGGAGCTAGAGAACTGGCTTAAGAAGGATCTAGAACTGATGACTTAGGACGGAACTGAGAGCAGTTTTCTTCTTTTGATTTGGGCTTAGAAAAGTTGAAACTACCTTTCTTTGATCTTTTATTCTATTTCTACCTCATCTTAACCTTTTGATCTTCTATCTACTGTGCATGAGTCATAAGCCTGGCTAAAGTCATGTCACTATTCAACATCGCAGACCTACACCAGTTAACCATACTATCGTTCACCCCATAAACAAACTTAATCATCTTAGCCTTGATATCTGTAACCATATAAGGAGCATATCCTGCTAATTGAGTAAACTTAAGAGAATACTCTTTCACCATCATGTTTCCCTTCCTGAGGTTGATGAATTCTAATAGATTAGCCTCTCTCAGCTCTTGAGGAAAGAATCTATCTAAGAATGAAGTGAAAAACTCCTCCCATTCAATAGGCCCTGCATCATCTGGCCTTTTTGACTTCCACAGTTTAAACCAAGTGTGGGCCACATCCTGCAACTAGTTTGTATCTAGGGAAGCACTCTCGACAGGAGTAACCCCCATGATGTTTGTAACCTTCTGAACCTAATCGATGAATTCCTGAGGGACCTCATCTGACTTTGACCCGAGAAAGGATGGAGGATTCATTCGGGTAAAGTCCTGAATCCTGGCTGCAGCTGAATTGGCCACTGGGTTGGCCAGAACGATGGTTGGTCGTTCATTCTAAGAAACAACTGACTGAGCAAGAGTAGTGAATACATCTTTGAACTCTATATGAGAAACATGTTCTCCCAAAGGTTCTTCGGGCTCAGGGCTGACTGATTTCTGTTTCTTCATTTAGGAGACATGTTCTGTAGAAGAAATGGAGAAATAGATTAGACTAAGAGATTGACTTAAGATTATGCTCACCGGCACAATATGGATGTTGAAAGAAGGGAAAACTATTTCAAAAACATCTTATAGCCTCTTGTACATAAATGTGGCGCGCAACACACCCATGTACAAGACTCTACTAGATGCAATTTTCAGATTTCCTAGGACACTATTGAACCTTAGGCTCTGATATCAAGTTTGTAATGCCCCGAATTTGGAACTCGGAATGCTACACAATGCTCACAACCCCTAAGGAGCACAATCTAACCCATGACTAATATCTGTACCTGTACACTATATAACATACTAAATATAATGCAGAAAGGAAGGCTAAAAGGCCATAAGGTTCAAAACTACATGACTGATAAAATAAAATATCTGAGTAGGGTAATAGAATACCCAAAACAAAAGTACTGTCTGAACATACTCTAGTCTAAAAAACCTCTAAAACATAATTGTTTGGATAAGAAGTTGATGGGACATATCCCCAACTAACTCCAACTTATAAACTAATTAATGAGATAATAAATAAATGATCATGTCCTCAAAATATGACGACTCACTGCTAACTCTGACTTCTAAGACTGAAATGCTATTGATGCTCTGGAGCTCGTGCTTCTGAACCTATGGTATAAGACACCATAGCGCAAATGCGTCAATACTTTGAATATAGTGGTATGCATGGAAGGAAGGCTGAATACATGGGGTTCATATGCATAAACAATACTGGCTAACTGACTAATATGAATGTGAGCATATATGCATGAATACATTGTAACTATATCAGAGATCGTGATAACATAAATTTACTGATAACTAACATGACTGATAACTGAATTCTGATGAATGTTATAACTGATGACATGGGTGACTGTATCTGACAATCCTAAAACTGATGAAACTAACTGAGTTTTGTACTGTTCTGAGTTGACTGTATCTGACAGTCCTGAATTCTGTAGAACTATCTGAGTTCTATTAATGAAACTAAATGACTGTATCTAACAGTCATAATTCTGTAACTGAAACTATGGGAAGTAGTTATCTAACCGACATGCCCCTAATACGCTATTATGGCTGAGTTGGAGTCTAATTTGTAACCCCAATTAGAAGGGTATCAATACCGCGCCACTAGTAAGGACAAGCTGTGAATGACCCTCATCTGACAGTGTCCCAAAAAGAGAATGATGGGTCCCTCATCTCACAATGCTTATCCACCTCGTCAACCCTCATCTGACAGTGTTGATGTCTCAACCTATGCTGGATACATAGTTCTGGAATGCGAGGATGACTTCTAAGAATCACACCCTTATCTGACAGTGTGTGTTCCCATCCTTCGATTCACTCGGTGCTAATTTCTACTCCCATCTGAATAGACACTGATCATGGATTACTAAATTGAACTGGACTGAATTAACTGAGTTCTATTGACTAATGTAATAGTACTGAGATTACTTTATTACTGAGCTTTCCTAAGTCACATGACTGACTGAGTTCTATGGATCATGTCTTGACTGAGGATATCGTGAAAACATGACACGGGCTCTAGGAACATAACTATATTTTTTGGGTACAAGTAACCCCAGGACTCGATAGAAGGAAAATGACAAAGCATGATTTTCTTGAGTACAGGACCAATATCAAGAATACACAATCCATTGGCAAAGAAATTTCATCAAACACTTGACATACATAACTTGTACATGAATGGAGATTTCATATTATCATACTAGTATGGCACTTTTCCTTCACATAGGCATTTAATCAAACATGGGGGGAGAATGCTATGGTTATCCAATCATCAACACATCTAATAATCAAGGATACATCAATCAACTTGTGAATTGAAGGGTTTATCATGAAAACCATGTAATTCCTCACATAATAGAAACAATTCTTGTAATTAATAGTCTATAACATGGAATGAAATCAAACAACAACGTGAACATCACTTTTTAATTTAATAAAATCATGCACATTCGTATATATACAAATCTTTGATTTTGAAAAGAGATTCTTGAGCTTCATGGGTGTGACATACCTTAGTTCTTTATTTGGCAATGATTGACGGAGAGACTTTCTTGAAATTGAATCCCCAGTTGAAACCATAGCTTGTTCTTGAGAGAATATTGAGATAAACTAGTATTTATTGGGTTCCAAGTAGCTTAATCTTGTATTAAAGGGCTTAAATAAGGGTGGGAAATTGACCCTTTTAACCCTGGACGTGTCATTTAAATTGGTGAAAACTTCCCGACCTGGGCCCCAGGCGCGACGCGGCGCTATCGCGTTGTGTCACTGGACTTTGACAATTGGGAAATTGGGAAATGGCGCGACGCGGAGCCATCGCATTTCCACTTCTTTTGTGACCTAGAAGTTAGCCACGATGCGGAAAAATCACACTCGGACATTGTAAAAAGGACAATTGCCATTTTATCTTGTGGCGCGGAGCGCCGCTGACCAATTTGGCGCTGTTTTACGATGGGGACTTGAAATAGTCATAACTTCTTACCCGGTTATTAAATTTTGGAGAATTTTATATCGATGGAAAGCTTATTGAATTTACCATATGAAAAAAGTAAAAATCTTAAAAATTCCCCATGGAATAAACATCATTCAATATAGAAGCTAATACTTGACATTCTTGAGACAAAATTAGTTAGGAAACTTCAGGGTATTATAATATCTCCCCTTTGGGAACATTCATCCTCGAATTATACTGACTGAGGAGAGAAACGATAAGACAAAGTACATACTAAACATAAACACTAAAACATGACTACATAACTGACATTTCTGAGATTCATACAGAGTATGCATATCAGATGCATGATTTTATGACTGAGCTGATACATGAAAGCATGACTAAGAGTACTGATAAGTTTATCACATATATCTAATGTGTGAATACATTATGGAACTTATTACATAACTGAGATTTCTAATAACTAAGTCTTCTCACAAAGATAAGACATGTCTGATGCATGAACACATAATTGGATATGCAATTGTACTTAGTACCAAGTTTAAAAATTAAATCCTGAACATGAGGCTGATACCAAGTTGTAACTAAAATATGGACATGAAAACTTAAAAGCTTAAGGAGAACTGTTACCTTGATCTTGATCTGAGACAGCAGAGAAGAGGTGAGGGTACTTGGTACGCATTTCTTCTTCTATTTCCCAAGTATCTCCCTCAATGGACTGATTTCGCCAAAGAAATTTGAATAGAGGGACTTTTTTGTTCCTCAGTCTATGAGTCTGGTAGTCTAGAATTTTGAATGGAATCTCCTCATAAGAGAGGATGTTCTGAACATCTATGCTCTAAATAGGGACTACAACTTTTGGTTACCTATACACTTCTTGAGAAAAAAGACATAGAAGACTGGATGAACTGAGGCTAGATCTGAAGGCAATTCGTGCTCATAAGCTACCTTGAAGAAGCGACTGAGAATTTTGAAGGGACCAAAATATCAAGGACTGAACTTTTCCTTCTTGCGAAACGTCTTCACTCCCTTCATAGGATATATCATTATATAGACACATTTATTAACCTCAAACTCGAGATCTTTTCTACACATATCTGCATAAAACTTCTGTTGGCTCTGAGAAGCCCAAAATCTTTCTCTGATCAACTGGACTTTCTCTAAGGCATCGAATACCAAGTCAGGTCCTATCACTGAGGCCTCACTAACTTCAAACTAACCAACTGGATATCTTTATATCCTACCATATAGACCTTCGAATGGAGCCATTCAAATACTGGAATGATAGTTATTGTTGTATGCAAACTCAATCAAAGGCAAGTGGTCATCCCAACAACCCTTGAAATCAATAGAAAACGCCCTTAGCATATTTTCTAGGGTATGAATGGTCCTTTCTTCTTGGCCATATGTCTGAGGATGAAAGGCTATATAGAGATGAACTTGGGTACCAAGACCCTTTTAGAATGCATTCCAAAAATAAGAGGTGAGATGGGTACCTCTGTATGAAATAATAGATAATGGAATATCGGGTAATCTGACCAACTCCCTGATATAGAGTGTGGAATAATACTCGGTTGAATAAGAGGTATGAACAGGAAGAAATAGGGATGATTTGGTCATTCTGTCTGTAATGATCCAAACTGAATCAAGCTGGCGACGAGTACGAGGCAAACCCATCACAAAGTTCATGTTCACTTCTTCCCACTTCAAAGTAAGAATATTGAGTTCCTGCATTGACCCACTAGGATTTTGATGCTCTATCTTAACCTTCTAACATGTAGAGCACTTAGCCACAAACTCTGTAATAGCTCTTTTCATCCCACTCCACCAATAGATCTCCCGCAAGTTATGGTACATCTTTATGGCCCCTGGATGAGTAGAATAGCACACACCATGCACTTCTACAAGATTTTTTTGGCTTAAGTCACTACACTTGGAACACAGAGACGACCCTACCAATGCAATACACCATCTCCCCCTAAGGAGAAAAGCTCTACTTTCTGGTCCTTAGCTGACTATTTCAACTTGACTAAACTGGGGTTTCTATCTTGCTTTTCTTTCACCTCGAAAACTAGAGATGATTCTGAACTACACTTAACCCATATGTCACCCTCCTGTGAATCGACTAAATGAATACCTAGTCTGGTAAGATGATGTACTTCCTGTTGTCCTCGACATGAGTAACACTACTCATAGATAGTCTACTGAGAGTGTCAGCCACTACATTGGCCTTTCCGAATGATAAAGGCCACTCATGTCGTAAACTTTCAAGTGCTCTAACCACCTTCTCTGAAAAAGATTGAGTTCTTTTGGAGAAAAGACATATTGAAGGCTCTTATGATTGGTGAACGCATCTATATGAACTCCATACAAGTAATTCCTCCAAATCTTTAAGGCAAAAACTACGGTTGCTAAACCAAGATCATGAGTAGGATAATTCTTCTCATGGGGTTTAAGTTGTTTGGAGGCGTAGGTTATAACCTTACCATGATACATGAGGACCCAACCCAAATCTACTCTGGATACATCATAGTACACTACAATCCCATCTGGACCATCTAGAAGAGCTAAGACTGGGGATGAGGTGAGTCGAGTCTTCAACTCCTGAAAGCTCTTCTTGCAAGGATCTCACCACTAAAACTTGACTTTCTTCTGAGTCAATCTGGACATAGGGCATGCAATAGACGAAAATCCATCAACAAACCATTTGTAATAGCCATCCAAACCTAAGAAACTCCTGATATCTGATGGAGAGACATGTTAGGGCCAATTTCTTACTGCTTCGATATTTTTAGGATCTACTCTAATTCCATCACCAAAAATGATATGGCCAAGGAATGCTAATGACCTTAGCCAAAATTCGCACTTACTGAATTTGTTGAACAACTGATGATTTTTGATAGTCTGAAGTACAATTCTGAGATGGTCTGCATAATCACGCTCACTGCAGGAATAGACCAGAATATCATCTATAAAGACTATGATGAACATGTCCAAGTACTACTTGAACACATGGTTCATCAAGTCTATGAAAGCTGCTCATGCATTGGTAAGACCAAAGTACATGACTAGGAATTTAAAGTGACCATACCGGGTATGGAAGGCCATTTTTGGAATGTCACATTCTCTGACTCTGAGCTGATTATAGCCGGATCTGAGGTCAATCATAGAGAAATAACTTGCACCCTGAAGTTGGACAAACAAGTCATCAATTTTGAGGAGAGGATACTTGTTCTTGACCATGACTTTATTGTGTTGACGGTAATCTATACACATTCTGAGAGAACCGTCTTTTTTTTGCACGAATAAGACTGGTGCACCCTACGAGGACACACTGGGCCTGATGAATCCCTCATCTAAGAGATACTTCATCTGGTATTTCAATTCTCTGAGTTCTGTAGGTGTCATTCTATTTGGCGGAATAGATATAGGCTGAGTTTCTAGAAGAAGATTAATGCCGAAGTTTATTTCCCTTTCAAGAGGAATTCCTATTAGATCTTCGGGAAAGACATCTGAATATTAATTCACTACTCGGACTGATTCAAGACTGGGAGTTTTGAAACTAGTTTCCTTAACTCAAACAAGATTATAGACACATCCTTTAGATATCATTTTCCATGCCCGAAGGTTGGAAACAAACTGACCTCTAAAAGCTGAAGTACTACCCCTCCATTCTTGGATGTGTTCATTCAGAAACTGAAACTGGACTATTCTATTTCTGCAGTCAACTGTGGCATAATAGAAATAAAGCTAATCCATGTTGAGAATGACATCAAAATCAGTTGTCTCTAATTCGACTAAATCTGCTAAAGTGACTTTCTGAAATATCATAACCGGGCAGTTCCTATATACCCGCTGGGCTATGATGGTTTTACCTACTGGGGTAGATACTAAAAAAGGCTCTGCTATAATTTTGGGACTGATTCCAAAATCAACTGCTATATAGGTAGTGACAAAATACAAGAAAGCTCCTAGATATAGCAAAGCGTAAATATGCACATCAAAGATCTTTAACATACCAGTAACCATATCAGGAGAATTTTCCTGATCTTGCCAAGACTGGAGAGCATAGAGTCTTTTTGGGTGTTGCCCACTAGTAGCACTGGAAGTGGCACTCTACTGATTTGGGCTACTAGACTGAGCTGAGGAACGATTCTGCTGACCCTAATAACCTGACTGGAGACAATATCTGACTCTGTGGCCTTGTTTGCCATATCCAAAATAGACATCACTACTAGCTCTACAAGTACCCTTGTGGTTATTACCACAAGTCTGATAAAGGGGATTATTTTGGGCATTGCTGACACTTCCCTAATACTTAAAACCTGGCGCCCTATCTCTATTTCTATCCCTAAACTTAGGAGTTGGAGCACTGGCTAAAGAATGAGCTGGAATTGATGACTTAGGATAGAACTGAGAGTGGTTTGCTCCTTCTGATTTGGGCTTAGCAAAATTAAAACTACCTGTCTTTGCATTCTTATTCGGTTTCTCCCTCATCTTAACCTTTTGGTCTTCTATCGGCTGAGCATGAGTCATAAGCCTGGCTAAAGTCATGTTACTATTCAACATCGTAGATCTACACTAGTTGATCACACTATCATTCAACCCAAAAATAAACTTAATCATCTTCGCCCTGCTATCTGTAACAACATGAGCAGCATATCTGGCTAATTGAGTAAACTTAAGAGAATACTCTTTCACCATCATGTTTCCCTGCCAGAGGTTGATGAATTCTAATATCTTAGCCTCTCTCATCTCTTGGGGAAAGAATCTATCTAACAATGCAGTGACAAACTCCTCCCACTCAATAGACCCTGCATCATCTGGCCTTTCTGACTTCCACTGTTTACACTAAGTGTGGGCAACATCCTGCAACTTGTATGCAACTAACTCATCACTCTCAAAATAAGTAACCCCCATGATGTTTTTAAACCTTTTGAAATTGATTGATGAATTTCTGAGGGTCCTCATCTGACTTAGACCTGAGAAAGGATGGAGGATTCATTTGGGTAAAGTCCCAAATCCTGGATGCAGCTAAATTAGCCATCGGGTTGGCTCGAACGAGAGCTGGTCATTCATTCTGAGCAGTAACTGACTGACCAAGAGTAGTGAATGCATATCTAAACTCTGCATAAAAAAAATGTTCGCCCAAAGGTTCTTCGGGCTGAGGGTCTGACTGATTTCCGTTTCTTCTTTTAGGAGACATGTTCTTTAGAAGAAAGGGAGAAATGGATTAGACAGAGAGATTGACATGAGATTATTCTCACTAGCATGACATGAATGCTAAAAGATGGGAAAACTAATCCTTAAACATCTTATAGCCTCATGTACATAAATGTGACGCGCAACACACCCATGTACAAGACTCTACTAGACGTTGCTTTCAGCCTTACTAGGACACTATTGAACCTTAGGCTCTGATACCAAATTTGTAACACCCCGAATCTGGTACTCGAAATTCTACACAATGCTCACGACCACAAAGGACCACAAGCTAACCCATGTTTGATATCTGTACCTGTACATTGTATAACTGATAACGCTCAAACTACAGCTCTCGTAAGAGTGTAAGCGGTCGTTGTCAAATATAGAACCTAACTGGGTTGGGTATCGATCCCACAGAGAATACTTAGTCACTAAGTAAGCAAAGATTATTAGACTTTTGGTGCAAGTCTCGAAAAAGGGGGGATTTTGTAGCGTGCAATACTGTAAACAAAATAATAGAGTAAAAACAGAAAAATAGCAAAGTAAAAAGAAAGAATATTTAGTAAGATGTTTAACCAATGAGGATTGAGAGTTGGGGTTATGCTCACCTTATGAGTTATACGTCTCTATTGGCTATGAGTTATGCGGAATTCAGACATGCATGTGCTTATAGAGAGTTGTATTCTATGGTAAATCCAGGCGTCTTTTGACCATCAAGGATTATTTCACTTTAACTCTTTCGAGCTTAAAGTGTGTCTAAAGGTACGAACTCTCCAAGAGGTTAATCCAGTTACGGAACTAACTTTTTAACAGGGGTTGGTGCCCTATTACCTTGACATTATCTCTTTTCCAGACATATAACTTTTCTTTCGAACAAGTTAATGCTATACTGGCGTATTCTATGCATTTGCAACCACAAGAATTTGCATTAAGATGAAGAGAATAATGATATAAGCATCATACGAGTCACAAACTCACAAACTCATAGAAATATATAGTATCTCATAAGGCTTCCATAACCCCAATAGAGAAGTTTAGATATTCATGAGTGCGACGGAAATCACAATAGACTTTATCATTATACCAAAATAAAGATCTCACGTGTAGTAGGGTTTGGTATGGCGTTAGGCGTGAATTCCCTTTTAGAATAGCGGTTCTCTTGTTGTGGCAATTAAGAATTGAATAGATGAAGAGAAAGTAATTAATTGAAAGAGTTGTATTAAGATTAATGAGAATTTGAATAATAAAAACTTTAGCAAAATAGGGTATTTATAACACCCATATCCTATTCCTACTAAGATACTGCATTACTTATCCTAGTCCTACTAGGTTACTGCATCATTATCCTAATCCTAATAAGTTACTGCTGATCCCCAAAGTCTTTGGAAATGCTGTTTTTGCCCGGGACAGATATTCCATGCGTCACTTTTGGTCCTTGGCGTCCAAGCTTTCCCTTCCTTCTTTCATGAAGCTTCCTTGGGCGTCAAGTTATCCATAATATGCTGAAATCTGCATCATTTATACCTGAAAACTTGTTAATCACGTTTGTTAGCTCACTTACAGGAAAAAGGACTAAAAGTGCATGAATTATATATTTTGTCCTCAAAACTTAGCTAAAATATGGGTAAATTATAGTACTTTAGGCGTGCAAATACGCCTATCATCAACACCCCACACTTAAATCTTTGTTCGTCCTCGAACAATATATCATGTCCATATAAACATCTACTTAGGGTTTCACAGTAACAACACAAAATATTCATCAAGACAGTCACAACAATTATTAACAAAGAGTAGTTTTCTAATCACTTCTAGAAATAATTCAACCTCTAATATAGACTCGTGATGATGGTTAATTCGTATCCACAAGTTAAGCCACAAAGAATCATACAAGACTACCCAAAACTCATCAACCATGTGTGTCTCACATAAGATATTACCCATAATCACTCTTAAATATTGCATTTTTCAGAACATGGGTATAAGATTATCCTTGCTCTCACTCTCACAAAGAATTCATATGTTGCAACTGATGACCATAGGCTTGCCCTTAGTGTAATGCTCTACTAATATCAGAATGTTAAGCTTAGGATCAAATAGGTCTTTACAGGTTGTAATGTAGGCTAAGGGACGGGTAGGACTATTTTGTCCAGAAATAGTGACTATGTTCCTAAGCGCTTTAATACATCACATTATGCCATTAACACTCTCTTTTAATCAACCCTGCTACCTTTCTTTCATCTATCACCCCTTTTCACCTATTTTTCCATTCAAGCATAACTATCTTTTTATTTAATCATAAACACAATTTATCATTTTGTTTTTCTATTTCTTTTTCTTTTCTTTTCTTTTTTTATAACACACGTCTATGATAGCCACTCTTTTTCATAACAAATTCAAGTACCAATACACTCTAAGGCATCACTCTCACCCAATTTCCTCTTATTTTGTCACAGGACTTCACAACTTAAAGCACTTAGGAATTTGGATTAAATTATGGTCTTGAAAAAAATGGATTAGGCTTACATATGAGGTTGTCAAAGAAAATGGCTTAAAGGCTCAAAAGGGTTGACTAGGATAATGTCCAGGGGTAGGTAAACAATCACAGGCTGCCAAAGAAATGCCTAAATCATCTCCTAAACTCACACTCTTTATTTCGCTTTACACACACACCAGGAAAGTTCTAGCATCAGTCACAACACAGAATATACTATATCCTCACACACACAAGGCACATGGTCAAATTTATTGAGAGCAGTATAGACTCTTGACCCAACAGATGAATGAATTAAACCACACAATTATCACACAGTGAGTCACATGTAGAGCCTAAATGTCTCAATAGTAATGATTTAGCTCAAACTCTTGCTATACTACCATGTCGTCTATCAGAACAATTTCATGCAAAATCTAATAAATTTAAAATTTAAACTAACTAATTACGACTAATTAAAACAAATAAGAACTAGAATAAATGCAAATGCAGACAAAGAAGTATAACATACAAATACCAGCACCCCACACTTAGACGGGACACACTGCCCTCAGTGGAAAATAAATAAGAAGAACCTGATTAGTCGGACTCATCCTCTATGTCTGGGGTCATACCCTCTGCATCGGAATTATCATCAGAGTCATCGTCATCAGAGTTCTCTTCCACGTCGGAGTCTGGCATTCGTCGATCATCATCGGTTGGCATGTCGTCATCAAGAGGTTCCTCAAAATATACACCTACTCCACACATCGCCCTCGCATGCTCAGTCATTGGGTAGTCATAATCCAACTGTTGGAGCTCTGCAGCAGTTGGAACATGACCCCCGTTCATCATGCCATATAAATGGCGGGAGAAGCTTTCGTCGCGAGCATGTCTTTCTGCAGTGGTTAGGTTGACGCCATGCATGGATTCAGCATCTTTAACCTTTGTGAGGTCAACCTTCTTCGGGTTGTGTGGAAGCTTTTGATCTGCAGGTTCCTCTTCAATATCCTCCTTCCTCAATATCACAGTCAATAGATTTCCAAAGATGAAGTGGGACCTCTTGTGCAGCCTGGCCTTACGCATTGAAGATCGAATAATCGCCCCAATGTTGATGGGGATGTTCGTCATCAAGGCATACACCAAGCTCACTCTATCACGTGTGATCTTTGTTTACTGTGACCCTGGAATCAGGCAATAATTGACTATCTGCAACCATATCCGAGCTTTTCTGTTCAAGGAGGCATACGGGAAGGTATTGTCCCGACCGGTATCCTTGTGATGACTCCACCGTGCCATTGATCTTGTTCCGCATAGTGTGTGTATGATTGCCCTGTATGGAGGTCTACGATAAAGCTCCTTGAGTGGTAATGGATCCACAGATGGAAGACCCATAAAAGAGTTGAAGAACTCCGCATTCAGTTGCAAGACTTGGCCTCGAATCTTCACTTCACTTCCGGTAGTCTTTGGGGACCAATTGTCATAGAATTCTCGCGTTAGATCAATATTGCATTCTCCCATATCTTTGAAAATGAAATCAAGATGAAGCGCCATGATTTTACCCAAAATGCGGGGTTCTTTCTTTGCTAGGCTCTCCTTTTGTATCAACTCCACATGAACATATTTTTTTACTTTATTGTTCTTGTACCAGTCGTTTCCTTCCTCCTCTAGGACCCATTTTATCCCGTACATGCGTTGAGGTATTTGCAGCGAGGAGGATTCACCTTGCTCTTTTCGTCCCCTTTTCTGGCCTTTTTGTGAAGTGGTTGTTTTTTCTTTTCCTTGTCTTGCTTTTGGTGCCATTGTACTTGTTTGATGCCTTTGGAAGATGTTCTTGTGAAGTAAAAGAGCAAAAGGAAATTTTTTGAGAGAATTTGGAGAGGTAGACGACACTTTTCTTAGGCTTGCAATGTATTTTTGGTCTAAGACTAAGTTTCTTATTTATAGGGAAAGCTTGGGTCGGGTTTTGACCCATTTAAAAATCGGATTTGTAGACCAAAAGTGACCATAGGCGGCGCCTTTTGCTTTTCCTATGCTTGGCATAGGCGGCGCCTTTTGCAAAGCATTGTTGAGCATAGGCGGCGCCTATGCCATGGCATTGTTAGGCATAGGCGGCGCCTATGCCATGGAACATGAGATTCAGAGACAAAATGCTTTTGCATAGGCGGCACCTCTTCTATGGCACACTTAGGCATGGGCGGCGCCTATGCTATGGCACACTAGATTCCGAGAGCTTAGGCCATAGTATAGGCCTTGCCTTGTTCGTGGCCTAGATTTACATAGGCCTTGCCTTGTTCTTTGCCTATATTTTCATAGGCAATGAACAACCCATAGCCTTTTGCTTCTTCAATCCTAACTTATCACCTTGAACATGCAATTCTTCCAAATCAAGATTTGAACTCAATCTCCTCCTTTACACCTCTTGCACCTACATTTACTCAAAAACATCAAAAACAATTAGAACGATGGGTTGCCTCCCATCAAGCGCCTTAGTTTTGGTCGTGGCTTGACAAAATCTTAAGAAAACAAAACAATTAAAAACGATGGGTTGCCTCCCACCAAGCGCTTCATTTATTGTCGCGGCACGACATAGCTATCTCGATTACTTAGACTTCATCGAGATAGATGGGGCATCGTTTTCTGAATTGATTCAGACGATGCTGATTCTTACTTGTAGGCATGAAATCTTCTTCGATATGACTTTTGTGCATACATATCCCAGGAGGGATACCAATTATATCATCAATAGTCCAACCCATAGCTCTTTTGTATCTCTTCAGAGCAGAGATGAGATCCTCTACGTGCTGTTCACTTAAATCATCCGCCACACTCACCGGAAGTGTATTTCCACTTCCCAAGAACGCATACCTTAGATAATTGGGGAGCGCTTTTGATTCTAGCACTGGGGGCTCTTCAATGGAAGTCTTCGCTGTTGGTGACAGTTGATTCTTAAGATCAAGGTCCGGCTGCTTAGGAGTATGAGAATAGGACCCTATTTCTGTTAGAGCACACATAGTTTCTTTATAATCTTCATCGTCCTCATGCTCAACATTCAGCAGCGCAGCAGACAATGGCTCAACAGTACGCTGTTTCTCCACAGATAATGCTTTCTTATCCTCATAATGAACATCATCTATGGAGAACACATTCATATCGCTGGGATTCTTCATTGCTTTGCATATATCAAAGCGGACCACTTCGTTATTCAACCGAAATAAAAGCTCATTAGCTCTCATGTCAATAAGCACACTTTCTGTTGTAAGGAAAGGACGTCCCAAGATTATGGGAACTTCAGAATCCACCTCGCAATCCAAAATCACAAAGTCTGCAGGAAAAATGAAGGTAGACACCTTCATCAACACATCATTCAAGATACCCACAGGTCGTTTTACCGACCTATCTGCCATCATGAGCCGCATATTGGTTGGTGTAGGGTCGCCCAACCCCAACTTTCTGTAGACGGATAGTGGCATCAAATTGATGCTAGCTCCCAAATCGCACAATGCCTTAGCAAAATTCATAGATCCAACCGTGCAAGGAATAGTGAAAGCACCAAGGTCTACCTTCTTCTGTACTAAGTACCTTGTGGCAATTGCACTGAAATGATGAATATTATCTGTCGGCTCATAGCTTACTGCTCGCTTCTTTGTCAAAAGGTCCTTCATGAATTTAGCATACCCAGGCATTTGTTCTAGCGCCTCCACCAACGGAACAATAATAGTCAGTTGCTTCAACATGGTCATGAATTTACTGAACCTGGTATCATCAGTTTTCTTCTTCAGTATCAGCGGAAAAGGTGGTGGTGGAAGACGAATCGTTTTCTCCACCACTTTCTCTTTATCTTGCTTCCGATTATTAATTTTTTTAGGAGTGTCATCAGCCTTCTTCTTTAGTCTCTGAGGAAAAGGTGGTGGTGGAAGAGGAATAGTTTTCTCCACCACTTTCTTTTTACCTTGCTTCCAACTATCAATCTTTTCAAGCTGCATACGTCTAGGGGTGACGTCATGAACACACTCTTCAGTTTATTTGGCCTCTTCACATTCTGCATCAATAACATTATCCGCTATATCATCAACTACCTGCTTGCCTTTAGATGGATTTTCCAACACTTTACCACTTCGGGTAGTAATAGCCATACATGATCCATCATTCCTTGGGTTTTGCACAGTGTCGCTAGGTAAGGTGCCAGCCTTTCTTTGATTGAATGTCGCTGAAAGTTGACTCAATTGCTGCTCTAGTTGTCTTATTGCAGTGGAATGTGAGTCAACCAACTAATTTATTGATGATAAGTCATTCTTCACCTCATTCACTCTTATATTAGTTGCCTCAACTCCTTTCAGTAGCTTAGCCATCATATCATACATGGACATCTTTCCAGTGCCAGACGCCACAGCCTCATGGTTTCCAGGAGGAATATACAAACCACTCCTGTCAGTCTTATTCTTCCAACCACCTTGATCGCGGTCTTTGTATCCAGATTTATCATAATAGTTCCGACCTTGGTTTTCTTGGGCATTGCCTCGGAAACCCACCTGATTATTCAAGTAGTTTGTTTCTTCCTCATAGTCGGATTCATCTCTTCCCTGTGATACAACGGCCTTAACCTTTTCGGTCTTCCCTGATAATAAGTGCTTGGTAAGAAGATCCATCTGCATTTTCATGTAGGCCATATCTTGGTCACGTTCCTCTTGTCTTCGCCTCTGCTCTGCAGTCATGCCAATAAATATAGTAGAGCTTGCTACCTGAGAATCCCTGGTATGTCAATCTCTGCTCTGCTTTGTCATACGATCTAGCATATCACTTGTCTCAATAAAATTAAGGTCCATGAATAATCCTCCAGCCGCATTATCCACCACTGGCTTAGTCACTGAGTTCAAAGCCCTGTATAATATCTCCATCAAGTGGACATTGGTCATATGATGGTTTGGGAACCGCATAAGCTTCTTCTTGAATCTCTCCCATGTTTCGTGGAGAGCTTCAGTTGGAAGCTGTCGGAAGTTGTTGATCTCATGTCTCAACTGTGCTCTCTTGGATGGCGGAAAGAATCTTTCTAGGAAAGAGTCTTTCAATTGCCTCTAATTGGTGATAGAATCAGGAGTCAGCCCATTCAACTATAGAGTTGCCTCCCCAGATAGAGACAATGGAAATAAGCGCAACCGAATTGCATTCTGTCCAACTCCTGGATTGTCGAATGACTTGCATGTAGAGATGAAGTTGATCAGGTGCATATTCGGATCATCGCCTGCGAGTCCACCAAATAAACCTTTGAGCTGCAATAGCTGAATCATGGTGCTAGTGATATTGAACTTTACTCCAGGTGCCAAGGGTGGAGGAATAATAGCTCCTGTAGCACCAGCTCCATCTAGATCGTCATCATAATCATCAAAAGGAGCCTGCACAGCTCGGCGATCAGGTCTCATTCTAGCTTGACGATCTCTCCTATGCATAGGTGCCGCCACCTCATCAGTATGCCTAGGATTTAGTATCTTCTCATCACCCAGGTCCTCATCATCAGGATTTGTTGCCCGACCTGGGTTATCAATATTCTGTTGATGTACTTAAGTAGCTGCCAGTGCAGCTAGTCTAGCCTGCTCCTGTTGAGCCGCCCTTCTGTCAATGTCACGTTGTGCATCCATCCTGCCAATAGAACCTGAATAGAACAAAAACAACAACTAAAAGTAAAATCTGAGAATCTTTGACCAAAGGGTCTAGTAACTATCACAAACTTAGTTGACAACCGTATTCCCCGGCAGCGGCGCTAATTTTTTATAACGCTCAAACTACAGCTCTCGTAAGAGTGTAAGCGGTCGTTGTCAAATATAGAACCCAACTGGGTTGGGTATCGATCCCACAGAGAATACTTAGTCACTAAGTAAGCAAAGTTTATTAGACTTTTGGTGCAAGTCTCGAAAAAGGGGGGATTTTGTAGCGTGCAATACTGTAAACAAAATAATAGAGTAAAAATAGAAAAATAGCAAAGTAAAAAGAAAGAATATTTAGTAAGATGTTTAACCATTGAGGATTGAGAGTTGGGGTTATGTCCACCTTATGAGTTATACGTCTCTATTGGCTATGAGTTATGCGGAATTCAGACATGCATGTGCTTATAGAGAGTTGTATTCTATGGTAAATCCAGGCGTCTTTCGACCATCAAGGATTATTTCACTTTAACTCTTTAGATCTTAAAGTGTGTCTAACGGTACGAACTCTCCAAGAGGTTAATCCAGTTACGACACTAATTTTTTAACAGGGGTTGGTGCCCTATTACCTTGACATTATCTCTTTTCCAGACATATAACTGTTCTTTCGAACAAGTAAATGCTATACTGGCGTATTCTATGCGTTTGCAACCACAAGAATTTTCATTAAGATGAAGAGAATAATGATATAAGCATCATACGAGTCACGAACTCACAAACTCATAGAAATGTATAGTATCTCATAAGGCTTCCATAACCCCAACAGAGAAGTTTATCTATTCATGAGTGCGACGGAAATCACAATAGACTTTATCATTATACCAAAATAAAGATCTCATGTGTAGTAGGGTTTGGTATGGAGTTAGGCGTGAATTCCCTTTTAGAATAGCGGTTCTCTTGTTGTGGAAATTAAGAATTGAATAGATGAAGAGAAAGTAATTAATTGAAAGAGTTGTATTAAGATTAATGAGAATTTGAATAATAAAAACTTCAGCAAAATAGGGTATTTATAACACCCATATCCTATTCCTACTAAGCTACTGCATTACTTATCCTAGTCCTACTAGGTTACTGCATCATTATCCTAATCCTAATAAGTTACTGCTGATCCCCAAAGTCTTTGGAAATGTTGTTTTTGCCCGGGACAGATATTCCATGCGTCACTTTTGGTCCTTGGCGTCCAAGATTTCCCTTCCTTCTTTCGTGAATCTTCCTTGGGCGTCAAGTTATCCATAATATGCTGAAATCTGTATCATTTATACCTGAAAACTTGCTAATCACGTTTGTTAGCTCACTTACAGGAAAAAGGACTAAAAGTGCATGAATTATATATTTTGTCCTCAAAACTTAGCTAAAATATGGGTAAATTATAGTACTTTAGGCGTGTAAATACGCCTATCATCAATAACATACTAAATATAATGCGGAAATGAAGGATAAAAAACCATAAGGTTCAAAACTGTATGACTAATAAAATATAACATCTGAGTGGGGTAATAGATTACCCAAAACTAAAGTACTGTCTGAACATACTGTAGTCTGAAAAACCTCAAAAACATAACTATTTGGATAAGGATTTAATGGGACATATCCCCAACTAACTCCAACTTATAAATTAATTAATAAAATAATAAATAAATGATCATGTCCTCAAAAGATGAGGACTCGCTACTAACTCTGATTGATGAGACTGGAATGCAACTGATGCTCTGGAGCTGGTGCTTCTAAACCTATGGTATAAGACACCATAGAGCAAATGCATCACTACTTTGAATGTACTGGTATACATGGAAGGTAGGCTGAATGCATGGGTTCATATGCATGAACAATATTGGCAAACTGACTAATATGAATGTGAGAATACATGCATGAATACGTTGTAACTATATCTGAGATAGTGATAACATGAATTTCCTGATAACTAACATGACTGATAACTTAATTCTAATGACTGAAATAACTGATGACATGAGTGACTGTATCTGACAGTCCTGAATCTGATGGAACTAGATGAGTTTCGTACTGTTCTGAGTTAACTTTATTTGAAAGTCCTAAATTCTATAGAACTATCTGAGATTTATTACTGAAACTGAATGACTGTATCTGACAGTCCTAATTCTGTAATTGAAATAATGGAAAGTAGTTATCTAACTGACATGCCCCTAATACGCCATTATGGCTGAGTTGGGGTCGAATTTGTAACCTCAATTAGAAGGGTATCAATACCGCGCCACTAGTAAGGACAAGTTGTGAGTGACCCTTATTTGATAGTGTCCTAAAAGGAGAATGGTGGGGCCCTCATCTAACAGTGCTTATCCACCTCATCAACCCTCATCTGACAGTGTTGATGTCTCAACCTATGATGGTTACATAGTTCTGGAATGCAAGGATGACTTCTAAGAATCACACCCTCATCTAACAGGGTGTGTTCCCATCCTTGGATTCACTCGGTGCTAATTCCTACTCCCATCTGAATATACACTGATCATGGATTACAGAACTGAATTAACTGAGTTCCATTGACTGACAGAATAGTACTGTGATTACTGTATTACTGAGCTTTTCTGAGTCACATAAATGACTGAGATCTATGGATCATGGATTGACTGAGGATTTTGTGAAAACATGAGATGGACTCTAGGGACACAGCTATATTTTTTGGGTACAAGTACCCCCAGGACTCGATAGAAGAAAACTGACAAAGCATTACTTTCTTGAGTACAGGACCAACATCAACAATACATAATCCATTGGCTAAGACATTTCATCAAACACTTGACATACATAACTCGTAAATGAATGGAGATTTCATATTATCATACTAGTATGGCACTATTCCTTCACATAGGCATTTAATCAAACATGAAGGGAGCATGCTATGGTTATCCAATCATCAACACATCTAATAATCAAGGATACATCAATTAACTTGTGAATTGAAGGGTTTATTATGAATACCATGTAATTCCTCACATACTAGAATCAATTTTTGTAATTAATAGTATATAGCATGGAATGAAACCAAAAATCAACATGAACGTCACTTTTCAATTCAATCAAATCATGAACATTCATAAATATACAAATCTTTGATTTTGAAAAGAGATTTTTGAGCTTCATGGGTGAAAGAGACGTATGAATCAACACATGACATACCTTAGTTCTTGATTTAGTAAAGATTGATGTAGAGACTTTCTTTAAATTTAATCCCCAGTTGAAACCCTAGCTTGTTCTTGAGAGAAAATTGAGAGAAACTAGTATATATTGGGTTCCAAATAGTTGAATCTCGTGTTAAAGGGATTAAATAGGAATGGGAAATTGACCCTTTTAACCCTGGATGCATCTTTTAAATTGGTGAAAATTTCCCAACCTGGACCTCTCGCGCGACGCGGCGCTGTCGCGCTGTGTCACTGGAATTTGACAATTGGGAAATCGGAAAATGGCACGATGCGGAGCCATTGCGTTGCCACTTCATTTGCGACCTAGAAGTTTGGTGCGATGTATAGAGATCATTCTGGGAAACTAAAAAAGGGAAAATTGCCATTTTATCTTGTGGCACAGAGCGTCGCTGACCAATGTGGTGCAGTTTTACGATGGGGACTTGAAATAGTCATAACTTCTTACCCGGTTATCAGATTTAGGTAAATTTTTATCGATGGAAAGCTTACTGAATTTCCCACATGAAAAAAGTTAAAATCATGAAAATTACCCATGGAATAAACATCATTCAATTTTGAAGCAAATACTTGATATTCTTGAGACAAAATTAGTTAGGAAACTATGGGGTATTATAATATCTCCCCTTTGGGAACATTCGTCCTCGAATGAGACTGACTGATAGGGGAGAAAAGATAAGCCAAAGTACATACTGAACATGAACATTAAAACATGACTACATAACTGATATTTTTCAGATTCATACAGAGCATGCATATTTGATGCATGATTTCATGGCTGAGCTGATATATGAAAGCATGACTGAGAGTACTAATAAGATGATCATACATACTGATGCGTGAATACATGGCAGAAATGATTACATGACTGAGATTTCTAATTACTGAGTCTTCTCACAAGGAGAATGCATGTCTGATGCATGAACACATAATTAGATATGCAATGGTACTTAGTACTAAGTT
This sequence comes from Capsicum pubescens, assembly GCA_030864215.1. Classification (NCBI taxonomy): domain Eukaryota; kingdom Viridiplantae; phylum Streptophyta; class Magnoliopsida; order Solanales; family Solanaceae; genus Capsicum; species Capsicum pubescens. The sequence continues at coordinate 96,599,164 of CM061540.1, forward strand.
TAAAAATGGAATCCTGAACATGAGGCTAATACCAAGTTGTAACTGAAATCTGATAATAAAAGCTTAAAAACTTAAGGAGAACTATTACCTTGAGCTTGATCTGAGTTAGCGGAGAAGGGGTGAGGGTACTTGGTACTCATTTCTGCTTCTGCTTCCCAAGTAGCTCCCTTAACGGACTGATTCCACCAAATAACGTTGACTAGAGGGTCTTCTTTGTTCCTCAGTGTACGAGTCTAGTAGTCTAGAATTTTGACTGGAATCTCCTTATAAGAGAGGTTGTTCTGAAAATCTATGCTCTAAATAGGGACTACAACTGTTGGATCACCTATACACTTCTTGAGCAAAGAGACATGGAAGACTAGATTAACTGAGCCTAGATCGAAAGGCAATTCAAGATCATAAGCTACCTTGCCAAAGCGACTGAGAATTTTAAAGGGACTAAAATATCGGGGACTGATCTTTTCCTTCTTGCCGAACCTCTTCACTCCCTTCATAGGTGAGATCTTTAGATAGACATATTCACCAACCTCAAACTTTAGATCCTTTCTATGCATATTTGCATAAGACTTCTGTCGGCTCTGAGCAGCATGGAGTCTTTCTCTGATCAACTGGACTTTCTATAAGGCATCGAATACCAAGTCAATTCCTATCACCGAGGCCTCACTAACTTCAAACCAACCAACTGGATATATGTATCTTCTACCGTAGAGAGCTTTGAATGAAGCCATACAAATACTGGAATGATAGCTATTATTGTATGGAAACTCAATCAAAGGAAAGTGATCATCCCAACTACCCTTGAAATCAATTGCACACGCCCTTAGCATATATTCTAGAGTTTGAATGGTCCTTTCTGCTTGACCATCTGTCTAAGATGAAAGGCTATACTGAGATGAACTTTGGTACTAAGACCCTTTTGGAACGTATTCCAGAAATGAGAAGTGAACTAGGTACCTCTGTCTGAAATAATGGATAATGGAATATTGTGTAATCTAACCAACTCCCCGATGTAGATTTTGGCGTAATCCTTGGCTGAATAAGAGGTATGAACTGGAAGAAAATAGGCTGATTTAGTCATTCTTTGTATAATGAACCAATCTGAATCATGCTGGCGATGGGTAAGAGGCAAACCCATCACAAAGTCCATGTTCACGTCTTCCCACTGCCAAGTAGGAATATCGAACTCCTGCATGGACCCACAAGGCTTTTGATGCTCTATATTAACCTGCTAATATGTAGATCACTTAACCATAAACTTTGCAATATCTCTCTTTATTCCACTCCACAAATAGATCTCCCACAAGTCACGGTACATCTTTGTGGCCCCTGGATGAATAGAGTAACGCACACCATGCGCTTCTACAAGAATTTGTTGCCTTAAGTCATCTATACTTGGAACAAAGAGACGACCCTGACAAAACAATAAACCATCTCCCTCTTAGGAGAAAAGCTCTACTTTCTGGTACTTAACTGACTCTTTCAACTTGAGAGAACTGGGGTCTCTGTCTTGTTTTTGTTTCACCTCGAAAACTAGAGATAATTCTGAACTACTCTGAACCCATATGTCACTCTCCTCTTAATTGACTAAGTGAATTCCTAGTCTGGCAAGCTAATGGATTTCCTGATCTAGCTTTTTCTTACTATCCTCATCATGAGTAACAGTACCCATAGATAGTATACTGAGAGCGTCATCCAATACATTAGCTTATCCCGGATGATAAAGGCCACTCGTATCGTAAACTTTCAAGAGGTCTAACCACCTTCTCTGACGAAGATTGAGATCTTTATGAGAAAAGACATACTAAAGGGTCTTATGATCGGTCAACACATCTATATGAACTTCGTACAAGTAATGCCTCCAAATCTTTAAGGCAAAAACCACGGTTGTTAACTCAAGATCATGACTAGGATAATTCTTCTTATGGGGTTTAAGCTTTCTGGAGGCGTAGGTTATGACCTTACCATGATTCATGAGGACACAACCTAAAACTACTCTGGATGTATCACAGTACACTACAAGCCCATCTAGATCATCCAGAGGATCTAAGACTGGGGCTGAGGTTAGTCAAGTCTTCAACTCCTGAAAGCTCTTCTCGCAGGGATCTGACCACTGAAGCTTAACTTTCTTCTGAGTCAATCTGGACATAGGGCATATAATAGACAAAAATCCTTCAAAAACCCATCTGTAATAGCTATCCAAACCTAAGAAACTCCTGATGTCTGATGGAGAGATAGGTTTCATCCAATTTCTTACCGCTTCAGCCTTTTAAGGATCTACTCTAATGCCATCAACGGAAATGATATGGCTAAGGAATGATACTGACCTTAGCGAAAATTTGTACTTACTAAATTTGGTGAACAACTGATGATTTTTTAGAGTCTGAAGTACAATTCTGAGATGGTCTTTATGATCATGCTCACTGCGGGAATAGACCAGAATATCATCTATAAAAACTATGATGAATATGTCCAAGTATTGCTTGAACACACGGTTCATCAATTCCATAAAGTTGCTGGGGTATTGGTAAGACCAAAGGACATGACTAGGAATTCAAAGTGACCATACCGGGTATGGAAAGCTATTTTCAAAATGTCACATTCTCTTACTCTAAACTGATGATAGCCGGATTTGAGGTCTATCTTAGAGAAATAACTAGCACCCTCAAGTTGGTCAAAAAAGTCATCAATTCTAGGGAGAAGATACTAGTTCTTGACTGTGACTTTACTGAGTTGACGATAATCTATACACATTCTAATAGAACCATATTTCTTTCGCACGAATAAAACTGGTGCACCCCACGGAGACACACTTGTCCTGATAAACCCCTCATCTAAGAGATTCTTCAACTGCTCTATCAATTCTCTAAGTTCTGCAGGTGCCATTCTATAAGGCGGAATAGAACTAGGCTGAGTATCTAGAAGAAGATTAATGCCGAAGTCGATTCCCTTTCAGGCGGAATTAGTAGAAGATATTCAAGAAAAACATCAGAATATTCATTCACTACTGGGACTAATTCAAGACTGGGAGTTTTGAAACTAGTGTCCTTAACTCAAACAAGATGATAGACACATCCTTTAGATATCAATTTCCCTACCCGAAGGTAGGAAACAAACTGACCTCTGAAAGCTGAAGTATTACCCCTTCACTCTAGGATGGGTTTATTTGGAAATTGAAACTGGACTATTTTGTTTCTGCAGTCGGTTATGGCATAGCAGAAATAAATCCAATCCATGTCGAGAATAATATCAAAATTAGTCATCTCTAATTCGACTAAATCTTCTAAAGTGACTTCCTGAAATATCATAACCGGGCAGTTCTTATATACCCGTTGGGATATGATGGATTTATCAACTGGGGTAGAAACTGAAAAGGGCTCTTCTAGAATTTTGGGACTGATTCTGAAATCAACTGCGATATAGGGAGTGACAAAAGACAAGGAAGCTCCTGGATCTAGCAAAGCATAAACATGCACATGAAAGATCTGTAACATACCAGTAACCACATCCAGAGAATTTTCCTAATCTTGCTGAGACTGGAGAGCATAGAGTCTATTTGGGAATTTCCCACTAGTAGCACTGGAAGTGGCACCCTGCTGATTTAGGCGACTGGACTTAGCTGAGAAACGGTTCTACTGACCCTGATAACCTAACTGGGGATAATCTCTGACTCTATGGCCTGGCTTTCCACATCCGAAATAGACATCTCTACCAGCTCTGCAAGTACCCTTGTGGTTCTTACCACAAGTCTGACAAAGGGGATTAGTTCGATCATTGCTGACACTGCCCTGAGACTTAGATCCTGGCGCCCTATCTCTATTTCCTTCCCTGAACTTAGGAGTTAGACTACTGGCTGAAGAAAGAGATAGAACTGATGACTTAGCATGGAACTGAGAGTGGTTTTCTCCTTCTAATTTAGGATGAGCAAAGTTGAAACTACCTGTCTTTGCTCTCTTATTTTGTTTCTCCCTCATCATAACCTTTTGATCTTCTATCTACTGAGCATGAGTCATAAGCCTGGCTAAAGTTATGTCACTATTAAACATTATAGACCTACACTCGTTGACCACACTATCGTTCACCCAGAAACAAACTTACTCATCTTGGACCTTCTATCTGTAACCACATAAGGAGCATATCTGTCTAATTGAGTAAACTTAAGAGAATACTCTTTCACCGTCATGTTGCCCTTCCTGAGGTTTATGAATTCTAACAGCTTATCCTCTCTCAGCTCTTGGGGAAAAATCTATCTAAGAATGCATTGACAAACTCCTCCCACTCAATAGACCCTGCATCATCTAGCCTTTCTGAATTCCACTGTTTAAACCAAGTGTGGGCTATATCCTGCAACTGGTATGAAGCTAGCTCAGCACTCTCGACAAGATTAACCCCCATCATGTTTGTAACCTTTTGAACCTGATCGATGAATTTATGAGTGTCCTCATCTAACTTAGACTCGAGAAAGGATGGAGGATTCATTCGGGTGAAGTCCCGAATCTTGGCTGCTGCTGAATTGGCCACTGGGTTAGCTGGAACGATGGCTGGTCATTCATTCTAAGTAGAAACTAACTGAGCAAGAGTAATGAATTCATCTTTGAACTTTGCATAAGAAGCATATTCGCCAAAAGGTACTTTGGGCTGAGGGGCTGGCTGAATTCTGTCTCTTCTTTTAGGAGGCATATTTTGTAGAAGAAAGGGAGAAATGGATTAGACTGAGAGATTGACTTGAGATTATAATCACTGGCATGACATAAATGTAGAAAGAAGGGAAAACTATTCCTAAAACATTTTATAGCCTCCTGTACATAAATGTAGCATGTAACACACCCGTGTACAAGACTCTACCAGATGCGGCTTTCAGACTTCCTAGGATACTATTGAACCTTAGGATCTATACCAAGTTTGTAATGCCCCGAATCTGGTACTTGGAATGCTATGTAGTGCTCATGAACACGAAGGACCATAAGCTAACTCATGACTGATATTTGTACTTGTACACTATATAACATACTAAATATAATGTGGAAATGGAGGCTAAAAAGCCATAAGGTTCAAAACTGCATGACTGATAAAAGATAACATCTGAGTGGGGTAATAGAATACCCAAAACTGAAATACTGTCTGAACATATTGTAATCCAAAAAACATCTAAAACAAAACTGTCTGGATAAGGAGTTGATGGGATATGTCCCTAACTAACTCCAACTTATAAATCAATTAATGAGATTATAAATAAATGATTATGTCCTCAAAAGATGAGGACTCACTGCTAACTCTGATTGCTGAGACTGGAATGCTACTGATGCTCTAAATCTTGTGCTTCTGAACCTATGGTATAAGACACCATAGCGCAAATGCATCAGTACTTTAAATGTACTGGTGTAACACCCCGATTTGCTGAACCGGAATGCTACACGGTGCTCATGACCCCGAGGGACCACAAGCTGACCCATGACTGGTATCTGTACCTGTATACTAAAAATTAAGATATAATAATGAGGAATACATAGAACTGTAAGCCCATAAGGTTCAACTGAATAAAACCATGTGGGTGAAAATACCCAAAATAACTCAATCTGAAAGCTAAGTCTGAACGTAAATCTGAACATAAATCTGAAAGCCTCTAAAACTATCTGAATAATGAGTTGAGGGAATATTTCTCCAACTAACTCTGTAAAACTGAACTGAAGAAATAAATAAATGTATCAAATCATATTGTCCTCGAATAAATGAGGACTCACTGTGTCTCTGCGACTGGAATACTACCGCTACTGCTGGGATGGAGCTCGTGTCTCAGAACCTATGGTGTAACATAAAAAGAAAACGTCATTGCGCAAATACGTTAGTACTACTGGAGTACTGAGTATATGAGGAAGGTAGGCTGAACATAAAGGGTTTCATGCATGAACAACACTGACTAACTAATATGAACGTGGGAGTGCAAACACACATATATAGAAACTGGGACCGTGAATATGTGATAGCATGACCTGTAAGTTAATACATGGTTTACTGATAACTGTCATGATTGATACTGCAACTGATAACATGGACGACTGTAACTGACAGTCCTGTATACACTGAAATCTGAAGAACGCCCTGAGTTCTTTTACTGAGACTGATACTGAAACTGTGGGAGGTATTGTTTAAACGACATGCCCCATGTATGCCGTTATGGCTAAGCTGGGGTCCAATCTTTGCCCCAATTGGAGGGGTGTCACTACAGTGCCACGGGTAAGGACAGCCTGTGAGTGACCCTTATCTAGAAGGTACTCAATGAGAATGGTGGGAACCCTAAACTGATGGGTTAAGCCACCTCATCAACCCTAATCTTATGGGTTAAGATATCTTAACCTACACTGGCTACGTAGTTTTGGAACACAAGGATGAATACTAAGAATCACACCCTGAACTGGCAGGTGATTTCCCATCCTTGGGTTCACTCGGTGCTAACCCCTACTCTCATCTGGAGGGAATGGACATAAATAACTGACTATACATGACTTAATCTTACTGAATTCCGTTGACTGGCAGAATGTTACTGATATCTGACAACTGATTGAGAACATGAGGTTTTCCTGAGTCACATGATTGACTGAAGTCTATGGAATCATAGCTTGAGTTCGGATATCGTTAAACATGACTTGGATCAAGGCACACCGCTATAGTTTTTAGGTACAAGTACCCCCAGGACTCGATAGGAGGAAGCTGACACACATGATATGACTTGATCACAAGATTTGAGTCCACAATTCACAATATCATAAGTAAGGATTTCATAATAAGAATGATTCTCAACAAACTATCACATGATCGGGAATGGACAACACATGTATATACTTGCATGGTTTCAATAACATGGTCATTCCATATCACAACAATATCATGAGCATCTCATACAACTTCTTCAATTCAAGACAATAGCATGGGGATCGCGTTGAACATAAACTTAGAACATGGAATAGTCATTTAGGGCTTATTATGTCAAAAAAGCATGATTTATATTTCCTTAGGTATTTTCACAAACACCTTACATGCACATCTTAGGCATAGGTGGATTCATCAAGATTACAAATATTCAACCACCAATTTCACATAGTTATACATTAAATACCACCATATCCTCACACAAAACATACAAAGATCCCATCTTAGGCATCATCAAACTACAACCACATGAACATCAACCAGCAATAACATAAACATCATAATACATAATTTAGAAGATGGTTCTTGAGCTTCATGTATGAAAGGAGTCCATGAATCAACTCACGCATACCTTAGAAGGAAGATTCTTGATGATTGACAGAGGAATTTCCTTGAAATCGGATCTTCAAGCTTAATTATGCAACCCTAGTTGTTTTTATCTTTTAGTTCTCTTAGATGATGAGATTAGAGATGATAATAGGGTTGTAATATGTTTAGAAACTATATATTTCATAGGGTTAATTTAGGGACGTGTAAGGAGTCTTAAAAGACTTAATTACTCTTAAAATAACTCAAAACGGAGTGGTTATGGCACCTGGAACTGAATTAGGCGGCTCACAAGTAATTGCACAAGATAGGTTGGGCGGAGCCTAACCAATCGCCTATGTTTGGTTGGGCGGCGCCTAACCAATCGCCTATCCTTACTGTCTCTCACAAAAATGGGCATAACTCTTCGCTCGAGTATTGGATTAAGGCGAGATTGGTATCGTTAGAAAGCTAATTCGATTCTCTATAATTTAGTGGGTCTAAATCATCCAAAATACGACATATCAATCACTTTATTCTTGTTCAAAGATGACCCTTGAAAAATCGAACACTAAAACGTGATGGAATCAAAAACTCTTAGCTTGTATTACTTTAAGTGACTCATATGAGCATGCTTAACGCATCATAAGCTATCCTATCGCTAGGATATTTATTGTAAGTCAGTACTAAAATACTACTCATAGGATAGGAGGTTTCATACGTAGGAAAACTTATTCACTTCCTAGCTTAGAAACATGCGGGGTGTTACAATATCTCCCCCTTGGGAACATTCATCCTCGAATGAGAATTTACTGAGAAGGGATACAAGACAACAGAACCTGAACTAAACATGAAGAACTGAAACTTGATCTCATGACTAACCTACTAAACATACTGAACTCGTGCATATCTAATGCACGGACAACTGATACATGAATGCATGATTGAGTATGCAACGGTTAATAGGTACCAAGTTTATACTGGAAACATGAACATGAAACTGAATAAGAATAAGGAGAACTATTACCTTGAGCTTGATCTGAATTGGCGGGGAAGAGGTGAGGATACTTGGTACGCATATCTACTTCTGCTTCCCAAGTAGCTCCCTCGTGAGACTGATTTCGCCAAAGAACCTTGACTAGAGGGACTTCTTTGTTCCTCAATCTACGAGTCTGATAATCTAAGATTTTGACTGGAATCTCTTCATAAGAGAGGCTATTTTGAATGTCAATGATCTGAATAGGGACAACAACTGCTGGGTCACCTATGCACTTCTTGAGCAGACAGATATGGGAGACTGGATGGACTGAGGCTAGATCTGAAGACAACTCAAGCTCATAAGCTACCTTGCCAAAGTGACAAAGAATTCTGAAGGGACCGATATATCGGGGACTGAGTTTCCCTTTCTTGTCATACATCTCCACTCCCTTCATGGGAGAGATCTAAGATAGACATAGTCATTGACCTTAAACTTGAGATCCTTTCTACGAACATCTTCATAGGACTTTTGTCGGCTCTGAGCAGCCCGAAGTCGCTCTCTGATCAACTAAACTTTCTCTAAGGCGTCGAATACTAAGTAAGGACCTATGATTGAGGCCTCACTAACTTCAAACCAAACAATCGGAGATCTACATATCCTACCATAGAGAGCTTTGAATGGAGCCATCTGAATACTAGAATGATAGCTATTGTTGTACGCAAACTCAATCAAAGGCAAGTGCTCATCCCAACTTCCCTTGAAGTCAATTGCATACAACCTTAGCATATCTTCAAGAGTCTGAATGGTCCTCTCTGCTTGACCATCTTTCTAAGGATGAAACGCTGTGCTGAGATGGACTTGGGTACCGAGACCCTTTTGGAATGCTTTCCAAAAGTGAGAGGTGAACTGGGTACCTCTATCTGAGATGATAGATAGTGGAACACCATGTAACCTGACTAAATCCCTGATATTGAGCTTGGTATAATCCTCGGCGGAATAAGAAGTACGAACAGGAAGGAAATGAGCTGACTTGGTCATTCTATCTATAATGACCCAGACTAAATCATGTTGATGACGAGTTCTAGGAAAACTCATCACAAAGTCCATGTTCACTTCTTCCCACTTCTAAGTACGAATGGTGAACTCTTGCATGGAACCATTAGGTTTCTGATGCTCTATCTTAACCTACCGACATGTAGAGCACTTATCCACAAACTCTGCAATATCTCTCTTCATCCCACTCCACCAATAGATCTCCCGCATGTCACGGTACATCTTAGTGTCCCCTGGATGAATACAGTATCGCGTACCATATGATTCTACAAGAATTCGCTGCTTCAATTCATCTACACCTGGAATACATAGACGACCATGACAATGAAGAACACTATCTCCCCCTTGGGAGAAAACCTCAACTTTCTGATTCTGAACTGAATCTTTGAGCTTGAAAAGGCTAGGATCCCTTTCTTGCGACTATTTCACCTTGGAAACTAGAGATTACTCTGAACTACTGTGAACACATACACCACCCTCTGAAGAATCAACTAAGCGAACGCCTAGTCTGGCAAGCTGATGGATATCCTGAGCCATCTTTTTCTTGTTACCCTCAACGTGAGAAATACTATCCATGGAGAGTCTATTGAGAGCATCAACCATAAAATTGGCCTTGCCCGGATGATAAAGAACACTCATGTTGTAATCCTTCAAGAGCTCTAACCACCTTCTCTGATGAAGATTGAGATCTTTCTAGGAAAAGACATACTGGAGGCTTTTATGGTTTGTGAAGACATCTACTTAAACTCCATAGATATAATGCCTCCACATCTTCAAGGCAGAAACTACCCCTGCTAACTCAAGATCATGAGTAGGATAATTTTTCTCATGTGGCTTTAACTGTCTGGAGGCGTAGGCTATGACCTTACCATACTACATGAGGACACAACCTAAACCCACTCTGGATGCATCACAATAGACTACAAAATTGTCTAAACCATTTGAAAGAGCTAGAACTGGAGCTGAGTTGAGTCGAGTCTTCAACTCTTGAAAGCTCTTCTCGCATGAATTTGACCACTAAAACTTAATCTTCTTCTGAGTCAATCTGGACATGGGAGATGTAATAGAAGAAAATCCCTTGACAAACCGCCTGTAATAGCCAGCCAAACCCAAGAAACTCCTGATATCTGATGGAGATACGAGTCTGGGCCAGTTTCTTATTGCCTCGGTTTTCTGAGGATCTACTCTAATGCCATCACCAGAAATAATATGGCCAAGGAATGCTACTGATCTTAGCCAAAATTCGCACTTGCTGAACTTAGCGAATAATTGGTGATCCCTAAGAGTCTGAAGAACAATCCTGAGATGGTCTGCATGATCACGCTCTGTGTGACAATAGACCAGAATATCATCTATAAAGGCTATGACAAACATTTCCAAGTACTGCTTGAACACACGGTTCATCAAATCCATGAAAGTTGCAGGGGAATTGGTAAGACCAAATGATATGACTAAAAATTTAAAGTGACCATACCGAGTACGGAAAGCTATCTTTGAAATATCGCATTCTCTAACGCTGAGCTGATGATAGCCAGATTTGAGGTCTATCTTGGAGAAGTAACTGACACCCTGAAGTTGGTCGAATAGATCATCAATCCTAGGAAGAGGATATCTGTTCTTGTCCGTGACCTTGTTGAGTTGACGATAATCAATACACATCCTGAGAGAACCGTCTTTCTTGCGCACGAATAATACTAGCACACCCCATGGGGAAACGCCGGGTCTGATGAATCCCTTATCTAAGAGATCCTTCAACTAATCTTTCAGTACCTTGAGTTCTACTGGTACCATTCTGTATGGCAGAATAGAAATAGGTTGAGTATCCGGAAGAAGGTCTATACCGAAGTCTATTTTCCTTTTAGGAGAAATGCCTTGAAGATCTTAGGGAAAGACATCTGAGTATTCATTAACAATAGGGACTATTTCAAGGCTGGGAGATTCAGAACTGGAATCTTTAAGATGCATGAGATGGTACACACACCCCTTAGAAATCATTTTTCTTGCCCGAAGGTAGGAAATAAGTTGACCTCTGAATGCTGAAATGCTACCCTTCCACTCAAGGACGGGCTCATTCGGGAACTGAAATTGAACTATCCTATTTCTACAGTCGACTGTGGCATAGAAGGAATGAAGCTAATCCATGTTGAGAATAACATCAAAATCAGTCATCTCTAACTCAACTAAATCTACTGATGTGGATTTCTAAGATATCATAACTGGGAAGTTCCTGTATACCCCCGGGCTATGATGGTTTTACCCACTGGGGTAGAGACTGAAAAGGGCTCTGCTAGAATTTCGGGACTGATTCTGAAATCGCCTGCTATGTATAGAGTAACAAAAAACAAAGATGCACCTGTGTCTAGCAAAGCATAAACATGAACATGGAAAATCTATAACGTACCAGTAACAACATCAGGAGAATGTTCGTGATCCTGTCGGGACTAAAGAGCATAGAGTCTATTTGGGCATTTCCCACTGGTAGCACTGTAAATGGCACCCTACTGGTTCGGGCGACCGGACTGAGCTGCAGGATGATTTTGCTGACCCTGAAGACTTGACTGCGGACACTCCCTAATCCTGTGGCCTGGCTTGCCACAACCAAAACAGACATCACTAACAGCTCTATAGATGCCCTTGTGGTTCTTAACAAAAGTCTGACAAAGGGGATTCATTCAGGCACTACTAACACTGCCCTGAGATTTATAGCCTGGCGCTTTATCTCTATTGTCGTATCTAAACTTTGGCACTGGAGCGCTGGTAGAGAAAGGAGATGGAACGGCTGACTTGGAGCAAAACTATGAACGGTTTTCTCTATCTGATTTGGGGTGAGCAAAGTTGAAGTTACCTAACCTTGCTCTCTTGTTCTACCTCTCCCTAGTCTTAAACTTCTGCTCTTCTACTTTCTGGGCATGGGTCATGAGTCTGGATAAGGTCATATCACCGATCAGATCGCAGACCTACACTCATTTACCATGCTATCATTAACCCCTGACACAAACTTGTTCATCTTAGCCCTATTGTTTGCAACCACATGAGGAGCATACCTGGCTAGCTGAGTAAATCTGAGAGAATACTCCCTAACCATCATATTTACCTACCTGAGGTTGATGAACTCAAGAACTTTGGCTTCCCTCAGCTCTTGGGGAAAGAATCTATCTAAGAAGGCCATGAAAAATTCCTCTCACTCGATAGGGCCTGCATCATCTAACCTCTCAGACTTCCACTGTTTGTACCAATCATGAGCAACATCCTGTAACTGGTAGGAAGCTAACTCGGCACTCTCAATAGAAGTAACACCCATGATGTCAATGGCCTTCTGGACTTGGTCAATGAACTCCTGAGGGTCCTCATCAGACTTAGACCCATGGAAAGATGGAGGGTTCATCTGGGTAAAGTCCTGAACCCTAAATTCTTTGGGATTGGGCACTGGATTGGCCGGAATGACTGGTGTCCATTCATTCTGTACAGCCATGGACTGAGCAAGTGTGGTAAATGTGGCTCTAAACTCCGCATGGGAAACATGTTCGCCTAAAGGATCTTTGGGCTGAGGAGCTGGCTGGTTTCTTCTCTTTGGGGTCATGGTCTGGAATAAGAGAAGAATAGCTTAGACTGAGAGTTTAACTTGTGATTATGCTCACTAGCATGACATGAATACTGAAGAAAGGGGACTGTTCCTAAAACATCTTATAGCCTCCCGCACATAACTGTGGCGCGCAACACACCCATATACAAGACTCTACTAGATGCGGCTTTCAGACTTCCTAGAACTCGATTGAACCTTAGGCTTTAATACCAAGATTGTAACACCTGATTTGCTGAACTAGAATGCTACACGGTGCTCATGACCTCGAAGGACCACAAGCTAACCCATGAATGATATTTGTACCTGTATACTACAAATCATGATATAATAATGCAGAATACATAAACCTGTAAGGACATAAGGTTTAACTAAATAAAACCATGTGGGTGAAAATACCCAAAATAACTCAATCTGAAAGCTAAGTCTGAACGTAAATTTGAACATAAATCTTAAAGCCTCTAAAACTATCTAAATAAGGAGTTGAAGGAACATGTCTCCAACTAACTCCGTAAAACTGAACTAAAGAAATAAATAAATGTATCAAATCATATTGTCCTCGAATCAATGAGGACACACTGTGTCTCTGTGAATGGAATGCTACCGCTACTTCTGGGATGGAGGTCGTGTCTCAAAGCCTATGGTGTAACATGAAAATAAAGCACCATAGCGCAAATGCGTCAGTACAACTGGAGTACTGAGTATACGAGGAAGGTAGGCTAAACATAAAGGGTTTCATGCATGAAAAAACACTGATTGAGTAATATGAACATAGGAGTACAAACACACATATATAGAAACTGGGACTGTGAATATGTGATAGCATGATCTGTAAGATAATACATGGTTTACTGATAACTGTCATGACTGTTACTGAAACTGTGGGAGGTAGTTTTTAACCGACATGCCCCATGTATGCTGTTATGGCTAAGCTGGGGTCCAATCTCTACCCCGACTGGAGGGGTGTCAATACCTGCCACGGGTAAGGATAGTCTGTGAGTGACCCTTATCTGGAAGGTACTCAATGAGAACGGTGGTAACCCTAAACTGACGGGTTAAGCTACCTCATAAACCCTAATATGACGGGTTAAGATGTGTCAACCTACGCTGGCTACGTAGTTCTGGAAAACAAGGATGAGTACAAAGAATCACACCCTGAACTGGCGGGTGAGTTCCCATCCTTGGGTTCACTCGGTGCTAACCTCTACTCTCATCTGGAGGGACTGGACATGAATAACTGACTATACATGACTTAATCTTATTGAATTCCATTGACTGGCAGAATATTACTGATATCTGACAACTGACTGAGATCATGAGGTTTTCCTGAGTTACATGACTGACTGAAGTCTATGGAATCATAGCTTGAGTTTGGATATCGTGAAACATGGCATGACTCTAGGCACAAAGCTATAGTTTTCGGGTACAAGTACCCCTAGGACTCGATAGGAGGAAAGTGACACACATGACATGACTTGATCACAAGATTTGAGTCCGCAATACACAATATCATAAGTAAAGATTTCATAATAAGAATGATTCTCAACAAACTATCACATGATCGGGAATGCACACAACATGTATATACTTGCATGTCTTCAATAACATGGTCATTCCATATCACAACAATATCATGAGCATCTCATACAACTTCTTCAAGTCAAGACAATAGAATGGGGATCACGTTGAACATAAACTTAGAACATGGAATACTCATTTAGGGCTTATTATGTCATAGAAGCATGATTTCTTTTCCCTTAGGTATTTTCACAAACACCTTACATGCATATCTTAGGCATAGGTGGATTCATCAAGATTACAAATATTCAAACACCAATTTCAGATAGTTATACATTAAATACTACCATATCCTCACACAAAACATACAAAGATCCCATCTTAGGCATCATCAAACTCCAACCACATGAACATCAACCACCAACAACATAAACATCATAATAAATGATTTAAAATATGGTTCTTGAGCTCCATGGATGAAAGAAATCCATGAATCAACTCACGCATACCTTAGAAGGAAGATTCTTGATGATTGACGGAGGAATTTCCTTGAAATCGGATCTTCAAGCTTAATTATGCAACCCTAGTTGTTTTTCTCTTTTAGTGCTCTTGGATGATGATCTTAGAGATGATAATAGGGTTGTAATATGTTTAGAAGCTATATATTTCGTAGGGTTAAGTTTAGGGACGTGTAAAGAGTCTTAAAAGACTTAATTACCCTTAAAATAACTCAAAACGGAGTGTTTTTGGCACCTGGAATTGACTTAGGCGGCGCCCAAGTAACTGGACAAGCTAGGTTGGGCGGCGCCTAACCAATCACCTATGTTTGGTTGGGCGGCGCCTAACTAATCTCCTATCCTTACTGTCTCTCACAAAAATGGGCATAACTCTACGCTCGGGTATTGGATTAAGGCAAAATTGGTATCGTTGGAAAAATAATTCGATTCTCTATAATTTGGTTGGTCTTAATCAGACAAAATACCACATATCAATCAGTTATTCTTGTTCAATGATAACCCTTGCAAAATTGAATACTAAAACTTGATGGATTCAAAAACTCTTAGCTTGTATTACCTTAAGTGACTCATATGAACATGCTTAGAGCATAATAATCTATCCCATAGCTAGGATATTCATTGTAAGTCATTCACTAAAATTCTACTCATAGGATAGGAGGTTTCATACGTAGGAAGACTTATTCACTTCCTAGCTTAGAAACATGCGGGGTATTACAACTGGTATGCATGGAAGGTAGGCTGAATGCATGGGGTTCATATACATAAATAATACAGGATAACTGACTAATATGAATGTGAGAATACATGCAAGAATATGTCATAAGTATATCTGAGATCATGATAACATGAATTTACTGATAACTAACATGACTGATAGAATTCTGTTGACTGATATAACTGATGAAATGAGTGACTGTATTTGACAGTCCTGAATTTAATGGAATGAGCTGAGTTCTATACTTTTCTAAGTTGACTATATCTGACAGCCCTGAATTCTGTAGAACTATCTGAGTTCTATTACTAAGACTGAATGACTGTATCTAATAGTCCTAATTCTGTAACTGAAATGGTGGGAAGTAGTTATCTAACCGACATGACCCAATACGCCATTATGGCTGAGTTGGGATCCAATCTGTAACCCCAATTGGAAGGGTGTCAATACTGCGCCACTAGTAAGGACAAGCTGTGAGTGACCCTCATCTGACAGTGTCCCCAAAAGAGAATGGTGGGGCCCTCATCTAACAGTGCTTATCCACCATATCAACCCTCATCTGACAGTGTTGATATCTCAACCTATGCTGGCTACATAGTTCTGGAATGAAAGTATGACTTCTAAGAATCACACCCTTATCTGACAGTGTGTGTTCCTATCCTTGGGTTCACTCAGTGCTAATTCCTACTCCCATCTGAATAGACACTGATCATGGATTACTGAACTGAACTGGACTGAATTAACTAAGTTCCATTGACTGACGAAATAGTACTGAGATTACTGTATTACTAAGCTTTCCTGAGTCACATAACTAACTGAGTTTTATGGATCATCGATTGACTGAGGATATCGTGAAAACATGACATGGACACTAGGCACACAGCTATATTTTTCGGGTAGAAGTACCCCTAGGACTCGATAGAAGAAAACTGACAAAGCATGACTTTATTGAGTACAGGACCAACATCACAAATACATACTCCATTGGCTAAGATATTTCATCAAACACTTGACATACATAACTTGTACATGAATGGAGATTTCATATTATCATACTAGTATGGTACTTTTCCTTCACATAGGCATTTAATCATACATGGGGGGAGCATGCTATGGTTATTCAATCATCAACACATCTAATAATCAAGGATACATTAATCAACTTGTGAATTGAAGGGTTTATCATGAATACCGCATAATTCCTCACATACTAGAATCAATTCTTGTAATTAATAGTCTATAACATGGAAAGAAACCAATAAACAACATGAACATCACTTTATAATTTAATCAAATCATGAACATTCATAAATATACAAATCTTTGATTTTAAAAAGAGATTCTTGAGCTTCATGGGTGAAAGAGACCCATAAATCAACACATGACATGGCTTAATTCTTGATTTAGCGAAGATTGACGGAGAGACTATCTTGAAATTGAATCTCTAATTGAAACCCTAGTTTGTTCTTGAGAGAAAATTGATAGAAACTAGTATATATTGGGTTCCAAATAGATGAATCTCGTGTTAAAGGTCTTAAATAGGGGTGGGAAATTGACCCTTTTTACCCTGTACACGTCTTTTAAATTGGTGAAAATTTCTCGACCTGGACCCTGGCGCGACGCGGCGCTATCGCACCGTCTCACTGGAATTTGACAATTTGAAATAGGGAAATGGCGCGATGCGGAGCCATCATGTTGCCACTTCATTTGCAACCTGGAAGTTTGGTGCGACGTGGATAAATCGCGCTGGAACACTGGAAAAAGGACAATTACCATTTTATCTTGTGGCGCGGCGCGTCACTGACTAATGTGGCGTTGTTTTACGATGGGGACTTGAAATAGTCATAACTTTTTACCCGGTTATCGGATTTAGGAGAATTTTATATTGATGGAAAGATTATTGAATTTCCCACTTGACTAAAATTGAAAATCTTGAAAATTCCTCATAGAATTAACATCATTCAATTTAGAAGGTAATACTTGACATTCTTGAGACAAAATTAGTTAGGTAACTTCGCGGTATTACATTTCAGGGAGCACCGGTGTTCTCTAAGATGGATTTGAGGTCCAATTACCATCCATGGAGGATTTGGGATGAGTAAATCCCAACGATATCCTTCAGGACTCGTTATGGATATTATGAGTTCTTGGTGATGTCTATTAGGTTGACCAATGCCCCAGCTACATTTATGGATTTGATGAATTGTGTGTTCAGGCCATCTTTATACTCCATCATGATTGTGTTAATCGATGAAATCCTTGTGTATTCGATGAATAGAGAGGAGAAAATGCAGCATTTAAGGATTATCCCCCAAACATTAAGAGATCATAGGATTTTTCCAAAATACTCAAAGTGTGTGTTATGGCTCGAGTCGATGACGTTTCTAAAGTATGTGGTGTCTAAAGATGGGATTATGGTAGACCTGACAAAGATTGAGGCTATTCATGATTGGGCCGAGCCTACGTCTCTATTTTTGGTTAGTAGTTTCATTAGTTTAGCCATTACTACAGGCAAGTTATTGAGGGTTTTATTACTATTGTAGTGTGATGAAACCTTGGGGTTGCACCACACAGTAAGGGACCAGGTCCTCAAAAATAGTCACAATCAATAAAATAGTAAATGAACGAAGAACACAAAACAATGAAGGAAACTTAAAGGACACAATATTTAACGTGGAAACCCCCTTGATCATGGGAGAAAAAACCATGGTTTGCCCTCACAAGCACCCAAAATTCCACTATAATCAAACTCTTGATTACAAACTCCAATGAACCTAACTCTAGGTTTCTCCTGCTTGTAGTAACTCTACTATAATCTCACCTTGACAACTCTGCCAAGACTCCCCTAAAACTAATTACCTCTAACATGTATGACGCTTAGCTAAATCTACCTAAGCACTCTCAAAGCAAGAAAAAAAGAACATTACTCTTATAATATGAGTTATTTAATTATAATTTAGGACTCAACTCAAGAACACTCACTCTTTTGTGCATAATAAATAAGAACTTGAGCTATAGTTGAACAATGAAGCTGGATTGAGTTTTTACCTCTCTTATTTTCTCTTATTCTATATTTTGCAAAAACTACTTGATAGAGAATCATCCTTTTTCCATTTATAGTTGAGTGATGATTAGGGTTGAAATGTGATTGGACAAGGTGTCCTAAATAGTAAAAGCAGCACCTGTACAGTTTCTTACATAAGAGGATAAAACTCTGCAGACATGTGCCAGTTGTACTATAACCTTGAACATCTAGGGACCTGGTCCCTTATAATCATTTTCTCATCATCAAAACAAGATATATAAATTTTCCCCCTTTTTATGATGACAAACTTGCCATAGAGTTTTTTAGCATCAATACTCATTCATCACATTTAATCAGTGTGATTGCTGCTACTGAAGATGAATGTTCTCTTTATCATACAACACCATGCTTCCATCATCATCTAACTTAGGGACATGTTTGCTTGTTGTCATATTTATCTAAAATTTCATTTACTTCCCCCTATCACTGTACTCACTTTCCCCTATCAAAATTCATTTACTTACCCCTATCAACATGTCATACTCATCTGCAAATCAACATTCATTCACCTGGTACCTTAACACATGAAATCAATATTCCCCCTTTCGGCATCACTAAAAAGTGAAAACGATAAACCAAGAGGATAAGTATTATTGTAGTGAATAATTTGTGGCCACTAGAGAACCACTAACATGATGAACAACTTTAATAGAAAGAGGAATAAATGTAAGACACAAACAAAGATTCATTCATATGTAGAGGATAAGTATTATTGTAGTGAATAATTTAAATGTTCCAAAGAAAAATACACTTGAATCAAGAAAGGTTAAATAGGGGAGGTACTTGGAAGGATGGTTTGAAGAAGTAGAGCCAGGTTATTGTCTTCTGTAGCAACACAGTGCAACAATTCCTTGGTTAAATGCCTTATCTCTACATTCAAGCTGAGAACCTCATCTGTCAAAGTGGAGACTTTTTTCTTTAGGTCAGCATTTTAAGTTTTAAGCTCACTAGTAACACTTAGATCCTAAATAGTCAGATGTTGAGTTGTCATGGTCAATTTGTTGATTTTTGCATCCTTAACATCTATATTAAGTTGTAACTCCTCTATCTTTTTATTGAATTCATTTTGGCAGTTGGTGCTTGATTTTTTTATCACACTCAATTTTGACTAGTGTCTTCATACCAAGCATTTGCAATATAGTTCTAGGAGTTCCATTCTCACAGACAATACTAAAGTGATCAAATACTTTATTTAACCGGTAACCATAAGGCATGCCATGTTTGCCATTTTTCCCAAGAACCACTTTGTGTATGTGTTCCATTATTAATTTAGGTAAACTAATGAACTTAAAACTGCTAATATATTCCATGACATATGATAATGCATAACTTACATGTCAATTTAATTGCAAGGCGATCATCATTTATATATTTACCTAACTTTGGAGTCGAGGTTGAATCCACGAGGAACAATGTAAGTGTAAATCAAGTTACTTCGAAATAATAGATACAGGTTAAATCCAAACCAATGTTACAAGAAGATAAAAATAAGTGAGATAGGTATCTACACTAATGTTTCTTTTGGGTTTTTCTGGTATAAATTTGGGGCTACGAATAATTAGAGTTTTAACAGAGATGCACAGATCTTGAGATTATGCATTACTAAGAGAGTGATATGTGGGTGTGAGAAATCAACATCAATTTAGTAAGTCAAATATGGGTAGGTTTGGTTATAGATTTTGATGCTAGTCTTTCAACAAAACACTAAACTTTCATCCATTGATTCTTTCAAATGCCTAAGAGGTGTGTTCGACAATTGTTAACCACAACCTCAATTTAGGAATCCCGATTTCTAGGATGATACCAATGGTATAGTCAACCTCAAATTCACCCTTATGTCTAAGATAGCAAAAATTTAGGAAACTATACATACAATTGTCTATCATTGCTTTGGTCTCCACATCCCCCTTTCAAGGATGATATGGGTTCCTAAACTTCACCCAAAATCCTTCTTTCGAAGATGGCTTTGATTTTTGAAAAGCATGGATATTTCACTCATCATTCCCATGTAGGTATTTGGGTCTTTCACCCATAAAACCCCAACCAAGTTGGCATAGCAATGATAAGACCCATAAACATGAACTACTAAATAGAAGCTAATCAATAACGACCCACACACACTTTAACCCCTATTCACGCATAACCCCAAGAGGGAGATCTAGCTACACATAAGATAAATAAGCATATATATACCCATAATCTCCATTGAAGTGATTTATTAAAGCTTAAGTGAATGTTACTCCAAACTTGGAACTCCCATAAATCAACAATAGAAGTGAGTTATTCTTCCACTTAGAAAGTCTCCAATGTATTCTTCACCCAAAAATTATACAATATTTTTATCTCCAAAAATAGAGGATATGAACTCAAGAGCTAAACCTAAAATTTGGGGAAGATGGAATATGATACATGATTCTAGGGTTTGAGTCTTTTTGTCAAAATTGGGATCAGCCACATCCATTTCCAGTTTTTCCCTTGGACTGATTTCTTTCGCTAAGCCACGATTGTGCGGGTCTGACTAAGACTGCGGTTATGCGACCACAGTTAACTTCCATGATCGTGGTTGAATGAATTTTTCTTGATTGCCACGATTGCGGTCAGCAGACCGCGACTGCGGTACTTGAGGCCTTTCTGCTCCAAGTCTTCTGCTGCACTTTTCTTGCCCCCTTTTGATCAATTTATGCTCCAATCTAGATCTTTTGATCTCCTCAACTCTATGCCTTCAAAGAGTGAATATTAGTGCATTTTATCACCAATATGTCTTATTCATTCATTCAAAACAAAGTAATGTGCACAAATGTTTAGTGAGAATGAGTTGTAAAATCATCACTCATCAACACCCCCAACTTAAAGAATTTGTTTGTCCTCAAGCAACACTACATCTTACCATAAGACAACAATTCTCTATGCCTATACTTTATACCTTAAAGCTCATAATGACTTCAACTTTACTCACAACCACAAGTAGCTCATTGCATACGGGCTAACCTAATTTTCTCTATACCCCTCATCATAAGATGCAATATATAAGGATACATAGGACTTTAAAAGCAACTAATAAACAACAACCAATACTCTAGAGGTAGATTCCTCTTGACCACAACTTAGCTATACTGCCTTTACCACATTCTTCGGAAAGTGACAAAATCACCCACCCCAACTTGTTTCATATGCCAATCCTCACAAGAAAGAAAATTCTATACACAAAGCTACCAAAAATGCAACAAGGAATTTTAAGTGCAAGAACTCTATCTCATATAAAAGAAATCTCTATGCAACAAGTGTCATACCATAAGCTTGCCCCTATTTTCAATCATCACAATGAAGAAAATAAGGACTTTCTAAGCTTGAAACATAGGTTCGGTTTAGGGTAGGATATCATTTGGGAATAATATGCCTACACCCTTCCTTGAACATCTACGTCATACTTTTTCAATCCTCCTTTATGACTAAGGATCATTCTTCCTTTTTTTCTTTCTTTTCTTATGCCTACATTTAGTTTCCTTTGTTCATTCTGTTCTTTCATTTCTTGCTCTTGCAACTTACGTGCAATTAATTCCTTTGATGAACTCATTCATTTTCTAATTATTTATTTTTACAGTTTAGGTTCATAAGGCCTTTCACTAACAATTTTGTGGCCTCACACTTTCTTCCATCAAAACCTTTACCACCCCTAACTTAAGCTTTTAGCCTCAAGTTATATTTTCCAATTCAAGGAGGTTTTTCAAAAGAGGGATAAAAAAATGGATCACGGGTTGTAATGAGTTTGCCAAAGAAAGGTCTAAAGGCTCAAAGTGGGTACTAGGGATTATAATTACATATTGGTAGGTTTTTTAGGCTAGAGTGGGTTCCAAAATCACAAAGGTGGCCTAAGATCATTTCTCCAACCACATACAATCAAAATTAGTTTTGAAAGACTAACGGGGCAAGTTCTAGATAACACAAGTGTACAAGATATGAATACCAAAATCTCACCACATATGGCGTGCAAAATTCGCCAAAGGGGGCTAAAATATCCCTCCCGTGAGAGACAAAATGGGAGTATTTATTTTTATTCATAAGTCAAAATTTATGAAGCCACAAAAAGAGAAAAGTTTTGTTACAACATTACTCACGTCTATGCCCATGATTTTCAAAAATTTTGGACAGAGGGGGTTGTTCATTTTGCATTATCCTCTCGCATAATTTTCTACCCTGTGGCTACAACCAAAGCCTTAGTCTCATATTTCGGCTTAAAACGGGCAAACTACCCATATGGCTACTCAGACTTCGCCATGGTGTACAAAGTGACCCCAACTTTACAACACACAATGCCATAGGTACTTAGACTTCCCTTCTATTTTTTACATTTATGCTATGGGTACTCAGACTTTCCTTACACCTATGCCTTAAAACCCAAACACGATGCTTTACCCTTAAGAATGTCATCACTCAATCTATCATAGGGCAAAGCCAGTTGGGTAACATCAAAATTAAAATAAAAGAAAAAAACTAAAACTAAAAACACATGGTAATCCATAAAATGTGGACATCATCAGGGTACCCAAAAATGTAGCCTCCCCAAAAATAAAGTAAAAATAGTACCCAGAGTGCCATCCCAACATAACAACAACAGAAATATTCAGTGTACAATACTAAAACTATACATCTCTGGGGGCACCCCCAACTAAAAGAAAGCAGTGTCCTCACTGCATGTGCAAGTAAGCAAGATTAAAAGGGTCTTCTTAAATATGCATCAAGAGATATCCTCTCCCACTGACTCTGCTCTATCACCCTCAGCATTATTAGCAAACCAATCAGTAGGGTCCTCATCCTCACTGTCCATCCTCGATGAAGGTAGTTGATAGTTCATCTTGAGCACCTTGAAGATGCCCTTCACCCCCCTTCAATAGGTTCTTAAAGAGTTTATCTCACTTCTTCTCTCTTTACATTATTTTTTCATGTGAATCCCTGAAGTCCCTGTATGATGTAGCTAGGGCTGAATAAGCTCTCTCTAAATGGGAAATAGTGGCTCCCTGCTTTTTCTACTCCTCTGTATATTTCTTATAGTCCGATTGAGATATGTATGATTGGCGAGCGGTAGAGGACTCTCTTGGTCCCTAAGGTAGTCTGGATAGTATTTCTCTTACCTCTTGTATCTAACCAGAGATATCATCGAAGGTGGTGGCTGATGAGGGTCTACAAGAGTCTGTGTCCTCTTGGGCTCATTTGCTCGAGTCCATCTTTTCCTTTTTTCTTTGACCTGGGGCACCCTCACCTATAAATTTGATTGGGAAGATACGGGGAACTGGGTAAACCTAGGTATCTGTAGCATAATCTTCCACTTGTTCTCTCCTACATAGCTCTGTGATAAGGGAAGGGAGGAAAAGATGTGTACCTTAATGATTTCTGAAGTACCTCCATTCTGAATGCACAATCTGTCCCACATTAAGGACGATGCCCGAGAGAAGACAAGCCACCATCCGAGATGGCATGTGTATGACAATGGTTATGTGAGTGCACGGTGATACTCAGCTATAGACGATATTCAGCCAAAGCCTAGCCTCAACTGTGAAATCATTCATCAGAATGTCTCTCTTGGTGGTGGCCCAAGGAATCTCTTTTCCATCATATATGATGTCCATTATGCAGGTCCCTGGTGCATATGATTTTTCATGAAATTGATCCATGTCAGCATTTGGGAGCCCATATACCTCATTGATCCGCTCTGTCCCAAAGTTCACTTGCCTCTCCCTAATAGTCATTACCAAGTTTATGAAAAAGGCTACGCTTAGGTTAGCCTAGAATTCATATACCCAGTGCTCATTAACAACACAGGGGTCCATGGAAAAACATATCCACCTAGTCTAATTAAGTATGGCATGAAAACTTGGGAGGTTTTCATCCACTTTATCTAAGTCGATACCTCTTTCAGGGAGCAACTTAGTTCTATGCAAGTTTGTATTATAGTAGTTCTGACATTATAGGGTCATAAATCTATTGTCGTCAAATTCTTTCATCCCTGAGGTGGCTTAGTATTTGTAAACAAGACATTCCAGGCCATTATTATCACTATCACACTCAAAAACATGTTAGATTAACCAAATATGCTCATGTAGTAGTGTGTTAGAAGGTTCTAGGGGAGGAAACAGTTGTGCAAATTTTTTTTTTATTTTTGCAGACACAGCCCTCGGGTATGGTGATTGTGGGTCAATTACCGTGACCTCGGTGTCGTGATCGTGGTCATCGGGACCACATTGTGGTACTTGAGGCCATAGTCGACAGTTCTACAGTTTTCATCAAAACCATAATTTTATCCCCAATTTTATGTTAAACTAGGAATCTAAACATTATGAGTAAAGAACTTAAGCTTAGACTTCATAATTATAACCCCAACCTTGGAAAATATAACATCGAATTCATAGGGGAATTAAATCAAACATATGGTGTACACGTTCCTTTCAACCGTTTAAGGTTTAAATCTAGGTACTTAAGACTTTCCCATCAATGTGTACACCAACTACAGTAACTAACCACAACCACAATTTTAAACAAACATGCATTTAATATTGAAAACGATATTGTAGGCCTTTCCCTAAACTATAAGTTCTAAGCTTGTTATTACATTAAGAACAAGGGAATAGAGACAACATACGAAGTTTTATGATGCGAATGGAATGAACTAACACTTGGGTAGGAATGCAATGCCAAAAATTGGAGAGAATTTTGAGAGAAGTTGAGAGAGAAGCATGGAAAAAATGGGCATTCGAATGGTCATTTAAACTGATTTGATCGTGATCGTGGTCCTAGTTATGCGGTTAGGTCATGTAGTCTCCACGATCGCGGTGGTACAGACCGCGATCGTGGTAACTGAGACCAAACAACCGGGTTCCCTACACTTTCTGGTTTAATCCAACATGCCAATTTCACACATTCCTCTTCTAAATTCACTCAAAATTCCTTTTTAGCACTAACATTTCATGGATTATACATGCAACAAAACAAAACAAAAAAAGAAAATCTAATTTATTATGCGCAAATAAAAAGTATATAGTCCACTTTTGTGGCGTGATGGATTTCCTCCCATCTAGCTCTTAGTTTAACGTCGTGGCACGATACCTCCACCCTTTTCTTTTGTGTTTCCACTTAGAAAATTTGAATATTCATCTTAATTTTCGTTCAATATGCAATGAGCGATAGAGGGAGAGAAGATTCAAATTTTCCAAGATAAAACTTGGAAGATATGAGGAAAGAAAGAGCAAGTTCGATCTCTCCATTTTAAAGACTTAAACCTTTTACCCAATTTGATTTCAAAATTCCGAATTGGTTCTTTGGGCAAAGGTAAGGACATCAATAGGCCAATTGTTTTGCATTGGGAATTGTGTTCCTTGGCCTTTGGTGGATGGGGTTCTATATGCTCCTTTGGAATATCAAATTCCAAATATAGGAATAGTCCTTTTTCTCCCCACAATCCATCATTTGCCTAGGTAGATAGATTCTCATCACATCCTCCAAGAAAATGTTGAGAAGTGGTTTGGATGAGGTCCAACTCCTAATTTTGGAACAACCTAATCGAAAGCATCTTCACCCCGAAATGATTAGAGTCATCATAAGAAATTTGATTTGCTTCTTCTTGAGACTCTAGCACCATTTGTTTTATTTCAGCCTCTTCTTCCTCATTTGATTTGGTAGATTGGGAAGTAACTGAGGAGTTTTCTCTACCAAGCTCATCATTGTAGCTTGGTTTCTCATATTGATGAACCTCTACTTGGGAAATGGTCGTGGTTGTGAGGTTTTAACGAATTATTTCCTTGACCAATTCCTTTGCCTTGACATTTTCCCTTTCGAACACCCCGTAGGATTGATGCAGGTCTTGCGCATTCTCCCTGGTTATAGTTGCCCGATCCAAAATAGTTTGAAGTATTACTCCAAGACCAATGGGTCTGATTTGTTGCTCCTTCTTCTTTTCATCATAAGACCTATCAATATCATAACTAGCAATTTGGTTAGTATAATAAGGGGAGGGGAATTTGGACAATCATCTCAATGACCATCTCAACCACTGCATAATGAGCACCTATACTCCCTAGAGGATTTAGATGGTGGGTCCATCTTTTTTTGAAGAGTATAGTTATAATCTCTCTTGAAGTGTGATCCTTCATAGATTGGACATGGGTTGTCACGATAGGATTCCCAACTACCAATATCATATTTGTTAGGAGATACCATAGAGAAAAATAAAAATAAAATAAAATCTACCTATAAAGAAAAATCACAAAAAAATATGTACAAACTTGAATTCAAGCAAGTAACTAAAATTTCAAACTAACTTTATATGCCAAACTGTTCCCCGACAACGGCGCTATTTTTTATAGCGCTCAACTAACACGTCAATTTAAGTGCAAGGTGGTCATTGTTAATATATTTACCAAACTTTAGAGTTGAAGTCAAATCCACAAAGAACAATGTGAGTGAAAATCAAGTTACTTTAAAATAATAGATATAAGTTAAATCCAAACCAAGGTTACAAGAAGGTAAAAATGGGGGAGATAGGTATCTACACTAATATTTCTTTGGGTTTTTCAAGTATAAATTTGGGGCTACGAATAATTAGAGTTTTAATAGGGATGCACGGATCTAGACAACAGAACTATTTATGACTGGACTTTTATTTTTGATAAGAGAAGGAATGGATATGCCTAGATATAAAGGAAAGAGTAAGCATAGGAAGGGTTTTTGAAAGAATTGGAAGTGATTAATTTTAATTCAGGGATGACTCATTCTTTTTTTTAGAATAAGATAATTTTCTGACAAAGAAAAAGAGAGAGGACGGAGCTTTATCTATTAGAACAAACAAAAATGCACATTCATGATACTAAACTGAGATATGGAACTAGGTCCCTCTCTTTCTTTGAGTGAATCCTCAACTTTGTGGATGTCACATTTTCCTCCTCCAAAGTTATTCCCATGGATGTATACCTGCAAAGGTATGATACTGAGTTAGACTAACATGCACCTATGTACCAAGGATATCTGCCTCCTTATCATAGACAAAATTGAGAAGAGACATTGATTCACATGTTAGGTCAAGTCACTTTAATCAATTTATGCTTTAACTTTTTATCCTTAGCTTATTAGTTTCAATACACTATTTCATACAAAAATTTGTTCTGAAAAAGGTCTGAGGACCGAGTCCTAGAAGTAGAATCTTTCAAATATCCAAGGTTCCTTCTGCATTACTTTGAACCAGCCAAAAATTTTTAGAATCTTTTTCACCTCTTTAGCTCATTCTGAGATAGGAATGCTGAGAAATCCAAGAAATTTCTAACTTAACCTCTTGTTTGCAATCCTATCTTCTAATAAGAAGTTAGATGTCTAGGGAGATTAGAAGAATGTGTTTCCAATTTGATCTTCTGAGATGAATTCCATTGGGATCAAATCCCTATGAAATTTGACCAAACACTTCTTGAGGTTCTTCTACATGGGCTGAAGTTTGTGACTTAGATCTTTGATTACCATCACTATCATCACTCCCCTTTGTATCAATTTTGCCCCTGGCCCTCATTTTTATCAATGTCATACCTTTGACCAGAGATTAGATCTTTAGAAACTGAATATTCACCACAACCTGGATTTTTTATTTTTTCTACCTCTACTTAGGACTTATTACATGGAAGTTTCAGCTTTAGTTTTCCAAGGACCAGGTCCCTTGAAATCAATTGGTTTAGCAAAAAGGAACTTACATGTCCCGTGAATCACCATCTTTGTATTGGATAACAAAGTATGTTACTTCCCATCAGCCGCACATTTTTTATCCTTTTTACTATTTCCACAAGAGACACTTCTACCTTGAAGTGTCTTAAGTGAGATAATACAGTCAAACCTTCTTTTCATAAGCATTGAATAACTACTATCAGTGAACTTGTTCTGACTTCAAACCCTTTCTCCTTCCTGTAAACAAAATCATTTGTTAGATTTAAGAACACACTTAAGTTTGAGTTCCCAGTAATCTTTCTTTACCCATCTAGGTAATGAGAGCTTCTTTACATTTTTCAAAGATCTGAAACCTTTATGATAGATATTCCCTTTCTAGATATATCTAACATTGATCATTCTTGCTCTATTCCTACTTTGACAGATTTCCTTTATGTGTCTATCTCTTCCACAGTGAGTGCATAAAGGTTTGTTGACTTTATTTTTTATATCATTAGCCACCTTACCTTGTGACCCAATGATAACTTAAAATGCACCTCTAATTGAAGGATGAAGCGGTCGCTGTCAAATATAATAACCCAACTATGTTGGGGTCGATCCTATAGGGAATAGGCTGGAAATCTATCTCAAACTTGTGGAAATCAGTAGGCAGTACAAGAAAGTAAAAAGGGGGGATTTGTTGAAAAGGAAAAGAATTAGTTTCTCTTGGTTGTAAACAATCTAAGATGAACACTAGGCTTGTATTCCCCCTGGATTTTCAACTCAGTAGACTTATTGTGCACTATCGAACTATTCTAATACCTCGCATGTAGAATCTGATAAGTTATGTACCATCAACCATCTTTTGGATGAGCGGGTGGATTTCACCCTTTACCTTTTGAGTCTCAGGATGTCGCCTTACTAACCGTATACTGGATCCTAGTTAACTATTAACTTTTGAGTCTCAAGTTATTAGATTATAGATAACCATCTTACGTAGATAATACCTAGTAGAATAGATAGACTGTTAATCTTCAAATTACTGTTGTGATCTTCTTTTCCTAGTCACTACTCCTCTTTTTGAGTAAGTAGAAATAATTTAGGTGATATTTTAACGTTGGCCACCATTAAGAAATAAATAAGAATGAAGAAAACCCAATACATGCAAGAATATTTATCTAGAATGACTTGACACTTCCTCTACTTTGTTAATCTTCCAAGGTTTCTACAACCCTTGCTAAGGGAATTATCCACTCATAGTTATGAGATAATCATAGAATCCACAGACTAAATTACAAAAATGAATCTTACAATAATGAAAGAAGAATTATCAAAGTCTTAAATTCAACAACAAACCAAGAACAACAAGATGTTTGAGAACATGGCATCAAAGGGTCCTCCTTCTCAATCAATCAATATATGTATGTCAATGTTTGAATTATTGATGTTTGAATAAACATATCCTAAAGGGTATTTATAGATTACAAGAAATCATAGAAATCAACGACTATAAAAAATAGGAAAACTTAATTACCCATACATAGTAGGACTTTAAAACATCATAGGAGTGTAATTGGGATACATGGAAACCCTAGGAAATGATTTTGAAAGGATCTGGAAAAATCACTACCAGTGGCCACTTAGTCTCCCTACTTGCACCCTAACCTCGAGCAGAGGTAGTACATGCGTCCAATAGGGTGGGTGCAGGTACAAGTCCTGCAGCTTAGCTCTCGAGACATTGGTTTTTGGAACTTACTTTTAACACTTGTGGACTGTAACTTCTACTTGTGGTCCACATGTAGAATAAGTAAGTGAAAAAGTCCCCACCATCAGATAGATAAATGAATTATATTTCCAATGATACCAATTTTGCCTTAATCTGATATTAGGGTGAAAAGTTATGGCCAATTATTAAAGCACTGTCAACTCTCGGGATCTTCAACTATGGCACTTACCTTAGTCTTATACCACATATGCTACATGTGGTCCACATGTAGACATAGGTAAGTGTCGGTCCTTCCAATACTTGCAACCAAGCTTCAAATCTTCAACTTTCATCACATGCTTTGGTCACAAACATTCGGAAAGAGTCATGAATACCCTAAATTGATCAAATAAGTAGCCAAAAAAATCATTTTTCATCTTTTTCTTGAATTTAGCATCTGAAACCTAATTTCCTATAAAACACTCCAAAAACAAATCAAATCCAACAAAATAGCCTTAAGTACATGCATATTCTCATAGTTTTAAGCGTCTAAAAGGCTATAAATTCATAGCATGTCAAAACCTTCAACTTAGAATGTTGCATGTCTCCAGGTAACAAGATATAACAAAATTATACGATGATGCTTAATCAAGAGAAACCTAAGATACCTATGGAAATCAATATCAAATTCGAGCTCAAAATCATTACCCTCTCCAAGTTCAATACTTTTAAAAACCCAATTATGTGTATTAATGAAGACAATAATGTGATACAAAAGAATCAAGCTATGGCATTATATTAGCAACAAATAATCATGCATATATAAAAGTTACACTACCCAAACAAGTAAACAGCTAGAAATGCAACCCATGTGCCCTCATAACAAAGGAGTCTCACTCACTTATATAAAATAATACATGTCAATGCAGGGATGATCAAGAGACATTCACACTCACAAAAGAAGTTCCAATTAATGCATTTTAAATACCATAGGCTTGCCCTTATTTTCTTTACCTTATCTTTCAAAAAGTCAAGTTAGGATCACTATAGAAATTTTCTAAGTTTGTAATGTATTCTTGGGGCTAGTGTGATACATATGGACATTTAAAGTGGCTAAGACTCCTTGGAAATACACTAACTTTGGGGTCTCACTTATTAACCATTTTTCACTTTATTTCCTCCCATAATTCTCCATTTTATTGTTTTATGCACATTCAGGCTGGGTGTGGTTACTTTATTCTTTTTTTTTTATGATTTTCATAATTTTTCTTTTGTTTTTCTTTCTTTTCTTTTTCTACCACGCCCAGCCCTACTCTCTTTTTCTCTTATTTTACCCTTCTTCATACCCACTATAGATAACGCACCCCTATGATAGCCACCCTCAACGTAGGCAATTTGCGTGAGATGAGGTATATAATTTCTAAGGAAGGCCAGGGCCAAAGCAGGTTCATTGTAACACAAATAGGAAGGTGAAAGGTGAAAACAAATAAATAGATTATAAGGCTCAAAATAGGGATCAAGGGATATAATTTACAAATAGAAGGCCATTTAGGCTAAAAGTGGACTCAAATAAAAAATGGTCTGTGATCCTTTCCTAACCAACTATCCTATGACTTAGGAAAGACTAACCAGGAAAGTTCTGGATTTAACACACAGAGGGAACTTAGTAGTATCTCTTACACACATTGTCACAGAGTCATGTCACAAGTTACTACGTATCCGGTTCATGCATAAGTTAGCTATGAGTATCTTAACCCTAATTCTAATGACATAACAAGATTCACAATAGTCACATATATATACATGCATACAACTCAAAAATAGACAATTGGAGAGGTATTATCATTTATCTCAAAAATTAATAAAAATATGTCAACTGTCCTAGATGCTCATTTTTCATCTAATTAAACACAAAACATCACAAAACAAAACTTAATATGCCTAAAAATGTCGGCTCTACTAGGAAAAAGACTCCGAGATAAAGACCCCCAAGCATCCCCACCCCCAACTTAAAATTATTCAATGTCACCAATGTATCAAACCTCTACAAAACAAGAGAGTTAGGAACATACCTATGGTACCATAGGTGCAGAGATATGACATCATCACACAAATATGAATATAAACAAAAAAATACCTTGGGTTGCCTCCCAAGCAGCGCCTAATTTCATGTCTCGGCATGATGGGACTTGGTTGGGTACTCAAACTTCCCTAACAAGCCCATGAATACTTTGATTACTCAGACTTCATAGGTATCCCAAGATTTGGCCTTCAAATTTCTCTTTCCACTTTGAACTTATGAACTCCACCCCTAATTGATTTTTTGATTTCCCATTATGCTCATGGGGAAGGGGTAGAAAAATCAAGGACCCAAGAAATAGATGTGGTATGTTTTACTTCTTGTCTATTACGTGAGGAATGTATTTCTTTGATTCTGGATCAGTAAATTCAAGAATATAGACATATGTTTCCTCCTCGTTGCATTCTTCTTTAGGCTCAGATGGGTCGATCAAGATTTGGTTTTCCAAACATAATGTGGAAAAATACTTTGAATGAGGTCCAATATGCCCTAACTCAAGATTTGCAGTCTTCTTTACTTCCCCACATAACTATAGTATGATCTTCTTAAGCGTGGCACTATCTATAAAAGCATGAGAAATTTTTGACTCCTCCAATTTTAGCTCTTCAAGTTGGCTTTTAAGAATTCTTTCAGTCTCACACCACCCGTAACTAATTTACTGGGGGTTACATAAAACAACCTTTACATCTAGCTCCAATGGCAAGTGGTAGATATCCAATCCAAACCTATCAACCTTTTGAATATGATATTGATTTCCTTTTGAAAGAAGTCCCAACGTGTCAATCATGCTCTCATTATGTTCCAATAATATATTATCACACTCCTGCAGTAATGCACCATATTAAAAGGATAAAGATCAACAAATAAGGAGTCATTATCACTCCATACTTTTTTTGGAAAAGTTATCATATCAAGAAGAGTAGGAAATAAAACAAACAAAAGAAAATAAAAGAAAACTCGATAACTCCAACAACTTCAATAAAGAATTTCATAATTGTATTCCCCGGCAACGGAACCAAAATTTGATAACGTCCATAATTAAAGTATAAAGCGGGCGCTGTCAAATAAAGTAACCTAGCTAGGTTAGGGTTGATACCATAGGGAATAGGCTAGAAATTTGTCTCAAACTTGTTGAAATTACCAGACAGTACAAGAAAGTAAAAATGGGGTTTTATTAAAATAGAAAAAGGAAAAGAATTGGATGCTCTTGGTTGTGAATAATCTAAGATGAACACTATGCTTGTTTTCCCCCTGACTTCTTAACTCAGTAGACTTATCGTGCACTGTTGAACTAGTCTAATATGCAGTATGTAGAAGTTGATAAGTTATGTACTATCAACAGTCTTTTGGACGAGCATATGGATTTCACCCTTTACTTTTGAGTCTCAAGATGTCGCCTTACTAACCCTTATCCTGGATCCTATTCAAATATTACCTTAGATAACCATCTTATGTAGATAATACCTAGTAGCATGGATCGACAGTTAATCTTCAAATTACTATTGTGATCTTCTTTTCCTAGTCACTACTCCTCTTTTGGATTAAGTAGAAATAATCTAGGAGGGATCTTAACGTTGTCTACTGCTAAGAAATCAATAAGAATGAAAAAAATCCAATACATGCAAGAATCTTTATCTAGAACGACTTGGAACTTCCTCTACTTTGTTAATCCGCCAAGGTTCCCACAACCCTAGCTAAGGGAATTAGCCGCTCATAGTTATGAGATCAATCATGGAATCCACAAAAAAAATTACAAATATAAATCTTATAATAATGAAATAATAATTCCCAAAGTCTTAAATTGAACAAAAAATAAAGAACAAGAAGATGTTTGAGAACTTGGCCCCAAAGGGGCCTCCTTCTGAATCAATCAATATGTGTATGTCAATGTCTGAATTATTGATGTTTGAATAAAAAAAGACTAAAGGATATTTATAGATGACAAGAAATCCTAAAAATCAAATCCTAACTAAAATACAAAAACTTAATTAACCATACATAATTGGACTTAAAAAAATTATAGGAGTGTAATTGGGATACATGGAAACTCTAAGAAACGATTTCAGAATGATCCAGAAAAATCATCGTCGGTGGTCACTAACTCTCCTACTTGCACCCTAACCTTGGGCAGAGGTAGTACTTGTGGCTAGCAGGATGGGCATAGGTACTGGGTGTAGGTACAAGTCTTCCAACTTAGTTCTCGAGATTTTGGTTTCTGGCACTTACTTTTGCCACTTGTGGACTGTAAGTTCTACTTGATGTCTGCATGTAGACTAAGTGAAAGAGTTCCCACCATCAGATAGATAATTGAATTATCTTTCTAATAATACCCATTTTTCCTTAATTTGATAACTAGGTGAAAAGTTATGGCCAAATTTCTAAAGCATTGTCAACTCTCGGGATCTTCAACTCTGGCACTTACCTTAGTCTTATAGACACCACATGTGCTATATATGGTCAACATGTAGACATAAGTAAGTCCTGGGCCTTCCAATACTTGCAACCAAGCTTCAAATCTTCAAATTTCATCACATGCTTTGGTCACAAATATTCAAAAAAGAGTCATGAATACCCAAAATAGATCAAGTAAGTATCCAAAAACATCATTTTTTATTTTTTTCTTGAATTTAGCATCCACAACCTAATTTTCTAGAAAACATTCCAAAAACACATCAAATCCAACAAAATAGCCTTAAAGTACATGCACATTCTCATAGTTTTATGTGTATAAAATTCTATAAATTCATAGCATATCACCCAGATGATTGAGTTTTGTACGGATACCCAAGTCCTTTACCAGTATTAACTCCTTGACCAGTTAAGTTAGAAGGTATCTATGAGGATGAAGTCCATTGTAGGGATTTTTTAAGTTCTTCCCTTAGACGAACTAGGTCCCTTTCCAACTCTTCATTCTTTTGGAGTGCAGTCATGAGATACTTTTGGGATTCCTTCAATTCTTCTTCAAGTTCAGTCTGAAACTTTGAGGCATCTTTCTTCCCTTTTCCATTTGAATCTTCTACTTTCTCCAGTTGACTAACCAAACTCAGATTTTTATATTTCAGCTTAGCAATGTGTTGCTCTATTTCAGATATCTAAAGAGTTCAAGCTATAAATTCAAGCTCGTGATCTTCTATCTTTCTTTTCAGGGAATTATTCTTCTCTTTATCACAAGCACTATTAGCTTTCTCCAATTGGCTAACCAAGCTTAGATTTTCAAATTTTAGCTTTGTAACATATTTCTTAATTTCAAATATCTGGAGAGTTAAATCTATCAACCCAAGCTCTTGACTTTCTACCTTTTCTTCTAGAGATTTTTTTTTAGAAGTCATTTCACACATGGAATCAATCAACACATTAGCAAGATTTTTTATCTTCTAGCAGAGTAGTTCTTTAAGTTTTCTTTAATGTCAGAAAGTGTTACATCACTTTTTTCTTCATCTTAGTGTTTTCCATGAGAGAAAATAAGGAATTAATGGTCACTTTCTTATCCTCCACTGCCATCATGGAAACATCTTCTTGCTTCCCATCCTTCTCAGATTCACTAGAGGAATCTCCCCAGATAGTTAATGCCTGCGTAAATGCAAAATTAACTACAACCTTTTTTCTTGACTTTACAGGGACCTGGTCCCTGTTCTTTCCTTTGTCACCTCCAGACTTGATATATTCTTGATAATCTATTTTGTGCATTAGATTGTCCTTAATAAAACTCTCAGGACTTCCACACTTGTGACAAACATCAACACAACCTTTTTTCATGTTGTTGATTCCTTTCTTTTAAGTTGACCACTTTTCTTCATTTCTCTGACAATTCTTTTTTCCAAATAGATATTATCTTCTTCACTTGTATCTGATTTAGAAACCTTCAATGCCAAAGATTTTTCTCTTTTTACTTCTTTCTTCTCTTGCCCTTGCTTCTTCTTAAGTTCATGAGTCTTTAAGTTACCAATAAGCTCATCTATTTTAAGAGTTTTTGGTCTCCTTGCCTCAGGGATGGCATCTACTTTACTTCCCAGGATTTAGGCAGAATCCTTAGAATTTTTCTCACTTGTTTGTACAAAGGAATCACTTCTCCTAAACAGTGCAGCTCATTAGTAATAGAAGTAAATGTGGTATGCATCTCTTGAATGGTTTCTCTTTTTATCATAGTGAAGGTTTCATAATGTGTAATCAGCATATCAACCTTTGAACTCTTCACATTAGTTGTCCCTTCATGAGCTATTTTTAAGTAATTCTAGATTTTTTAGCATTTTCACATGCAGAAATCCTATTGTATTCATCAGCCCCTATGCCACAAACAAACAATTTCTTGGCCTTGTAATTATTTCAATTTTCTTTTGTTTTCATCATTATATTCTCTCCCTTTTTAACAAACATTTTTGTTATTTCTCTTTCTTTGAATTCTTTAACAAAAACATGAGGACCATCAAGAATTATGTTCATCATCTCACTATCCTCAGTCGTAATGAAGTCAAACATCCTGATTTTCTACCACCCATAGTACTGCCCATTAAATCTGGGTGGCTTAGTGGTAGATTGCCCTTCTTATAGATTAGGTGGAGCAGCCATGCTAACCAAATCACTCTAGGTGTAAACTTTTTAGAGTGTTCGGGATCTAATACTAATTAATGAAACCTTGGGGGTTGCACCACATAGTGAGGGACCAGGTTCCTCAAACACAGTCATAGGCAATAAAATAGTAAATGAACTAGGAACATAAAACAATGCAGGGAACTTAAAGGATGAAAGATTTAACGTGGAAACCCCCTTGCTCAAGGGAGAAAAAAACACGGCTTTCCCTCACAAGAACCAAAAACTCCATTATAAACAAACTCTTGATTACAGACTTTAATGAACCTAACTCTAGGTTCCTCCTCCTTGTAATAGCTCTACTCTAAGCTCACCATGATAACTCTGCCAAGACTCCCTCAAAACTGATAACCTCTAACCAATATCAAGCTTAGGTAACTCTACCAAAGCACTCTCAGAGCAAGAAGAAAAGAACATTAATCATATAACATGAGTAATTCAATAACTATTTAGGACTCAACTCAAGAATACTCACTATTTTTGTGCATAGTAAATAAGAACTTAATCTATACTTGAGCAATGAAGCTGGATTAAGTATTTGCCTCTCTTAATTTCTCATATTCTAAATTTTCCAAAAACTACTTGATAGAGAATCATCATTTTCCTTTTATAGTTGAGTGATGATTAGAGTTGAAATGTGATTGGTCCAGGTGTCCTAAATATTACAAGCGTCACATGTACAGTTTGTTACATAGGAGGATAAAACTGTGCAGATGCGTGCCAGTTGTACTGTAGCCTTGAATATCCAGGGACCTGGTCCCTTGTAGTCATCTACTCATCATCAAAAAATGATACAGCATATGTAAGGCCCCAAAAATCTATATCGAGATGTCACACGATGCTTAGGACCATAAGTGATCCCAAGCTAACCCTTATAATAGCATACTACTAAGTAACTGATTAAATATGAATGAATGATAGAGTAACTGATACCACTTTTACATTCTAATAAAGTCTAAAAAGAGGGATTGAATTTACAATACTAATTCTAACTGACATCTGCGAAGCCTCTACAATACTGACTATAAATAGTTGGTAAGCTACTCCAACTATCGTTAATCAATAAATATGAATAAGAAAAGACACAACATAAATAAATTCAACTAAAGTCCCCGAAGTAGGAGGACTCATCACCTTGCTAGCTGAAGTCTGCAACTGTCTGAGTCTGAATGTGCCTACTAGATATTGTACCTACATTATGAGACAATGTAGCACATAGACATATATGTGGATCAGTACTTTGAGGATGTACTGAGTATATGGGTGTGTATGCATTAAGTCAACAATATCATTACTCTTTATAAAACTATGCATGCTAATATAAATGGCTCACACACCTTGAATAAATCTGAAATTTAAATCTCATAAATCATGAATAACGAAACATGTAGCATATAACTCGTGACTCATTATACTTAGTTCTAAAATTTGTATTCTCCTTTTATTCTCAAAGCTTGTAAGCAAAAAAGGAATCTTAAAATAATAACTTTCAAAACTTATGTTTTTATCTTGAGGAGAATAAAACTTTGGGAACTTAAGGACTATAAAGCTTTAGAGACTTGGAGACTCTGGGAACTTAGGAGTTTCTTCTAACCGACATAAACCATGTGAGCTGACATGGAGTCCAACGTCTTGCCTACATTGGGGAGAGATGTTCTACCCTTGCCATCGGAATAGAACCTTAACTTTAGTGATCACTATCTTAACCCACTTGGGGTAAATTATAATCCTACGGTGGCTCATAGTTCTAGGGCATGAGACCTTGGAATCATACCCAACTTGGTGCTAAATAATACTTCCATACTTAGGCTCAGAACTTTAGGAAATCCACCTTAAAATAGCACAAGAGTTTATAATTAAAACCAATTATTCTTCTCTTTTCTTTAAATCACAAAGTGTATGAATAGTGTGGATTTTTGTCTTAGCTTATCATCAAAACATCAACTTTCTTTAAATCTTGGGAAGCAATTTGCTAAAGGAAAACTTAAGGTCATAGCCTTCTTGAAAAATTCAAACTCATTTTTTGATATGGATATAACAATCAAACAACTTTCAAGAACATGATATTAAAATCTCAATACTTGATCTTTGGGCTTAAAAATTCATGCTTTAAACGCATGACAATTCACAACAACACTTTATGCTCAACACCATTCTTGAAATACTTCAAAAATATCAATCCATAAAAAGGGAAGTGAAATTCATGATATAAATTCCCAATTCAAAGAATAAATAGGTGGGATAAACATGAAACTTCAAGGTTTAAATCACTTATAATCCCATAACCTTAAAATAAGATGATTTGGGTGTAAATCCCAACATGCAAAACATGAAATCTTTAATAAAATTTATGTATTTGGGCACAAGAACGAAATAATTATTCTTGGTGAAACCTTACATACCTTATTTGGCTTGATTCAATGGAACAAGTTGACTTTTGAAGCCTTGAGAATATTTTTGAAGGCTTTTCTTGAAGGTTCTTGAATGGTGATGTTTTTATTCTTGAATTTTCTTTAAAAAGTGTTTTAATCTTGTTCTTGAGGGTTGACCTTGAAAGGAACCCTAATTTTGATACTATGGATGAATATGAAGTTATGTGCTTTGATTTTATGTAATTAGGTGTTAAAAAGATGGAAAAAGATCCAAAAATCCCTTTAAAATGTCGTTTCAGCGTTGTTTCAGACAAATTGACGGTCTGGGTGACGGACCATCACTCTGGTGACTGACTGCCACTCAAAACATTAGTTTTGGGCCAGACAATGGGCTTACTGCCTCAGTTATGATGGCCAAAGCGATGGTCCATCAGCCTTTCCGTCGCTCCTAGTTAGTTTGGACAGATCTCAGTAAAATGGTCATAACTTTTTATCCCGATACCAAATTTGGGTGAAATTAGTGTCGTTGGAAAGATAATTAAATTATATATTGGTTTGTGGGTCATGAACTCAAAAATTCTTTGTATAATGAAAGATATGCTCATTTGAAGTTGACTAAGACAATATTCTTCTAAAGAATTCAATCGGTAAGGGATGTTTTGATTCGTCTAATAGCTAGGATGTATTTGAGGCATTAATACACATAAAACTCAATCATAAAACTACCAAAGAACCATAATCTATTTCTCATGATCTTGAAGCATGGTTCTACTATCGGTTTGAATTCTCGGGGTATTACAATATCTCCCCCTTGGGAATATTCGTCCTCGAATGAGGTTGGCTAGCTGAGGAAACTAAGGATGCACAGCTGAAATAAATTACTAAACTGATTCTACATCATTCTAATCCTTTGAGTACTTCTGGGAATGCATGAACTTATAATAAGAATAGCTATATAGTTTAATCTCTGATTAGAAAAGAACTGAATTAAGGAAGACTATCACCTTCGGCTAGATTTGAGTTCGCGGAGAAGAGGTAAAAGGTTTATGACATTAAAACTCGGGGTATTACAACACTCATTCATCTTCGAATGATACTAATTTGATCAAAATACTAGAAAAGACTAAGATGATATACAGGTTACTTACAGACTGAACCATGACTTAATATCTGAATCTGAAATTGATGCATGGTGCATGTACTAAACTGAATTTCGAAATCTACTTGGATGCGAACAAACTATCTCTTGAAATGGTCATACTCGCGAAATTTTAGGTAGTAAGACTAGACTAAATCAGAAGATGTAAACTGGATTTCTGGTTGAACGGATAGAATCAAGCTAAATTCTCTCCCCCAAATAGGGTATTTTTTCAACACCTTTCTAAGAAATTTCTAAGGCCATTAGGGAGTAAGGGACTCTGGGAATGATCTGAACAAGACCTCAAAATAAGAAATTACAACATTGCTCCAAATATATCATGGATCATAAATCTGTGAATCATAAGTCGGGATAGAAGTACTAGGCCTCAAGCAATGCAACTTCTCATTTTAAAGCTTAGCCATACTTCTAAAATACTCTCTCAACTAAACTTTCCCCTTAAACACCATAGTCATTGACTTAACTTATAATTCTCACATGGCCGTTGACAAATCCATCTACCAAAGTATAACTAAATCCAACTCTCTCGTTATGGTCAAGCCAAACTCAAAATCACAAAGTATTACACATAACACCATAACATAACACAAGTCAGAATCATGAATTCACACGCATCTGTACTTTTCACAATTTCTTATCTCTAGAATAATCCTGATTACCACTCTAACAACTACAATCCATCTAGTACTAGACATTCACTAACGCTCAATGCATCCCTCCGTATGTATACAAACATGACATTCAAGCCTGTCTTCATAACCCCATATACACTTTTAAATAAAAGCTTATAAAGCATCTTTTCCATATCCTAAAAACCTCTATCAAGAACAACTTCCATGCACTATTCTTAATAAGACATATATAAAATTTCAACTACTCACACACAGCATATAAAACTTTAACTAACCATGACGTGTATCAACGACTTGGCCTCAATCCTACTTCACACTTATAGCCTTAGCTAAAATAAGCATACAACAATCTTCCATTAACAAAAATATGTTTACTCTCTCTTATCCAGACAACTATTCGTCATCACTATCTTGACCTAAGGAAAGGTAAAAAAAGGTTAGAACATGAGGACCTGAAACATGAAGGAATACTGTGTATAACTTGACACTCAATTGAGGCTTAAGGAATAGAATATTTAACATCATAAACTGATCAAAGTGTCTGACCTGAGGACATGCATGATATAAATCCAAATTTCAAAGATCATTAAGAGTATTGCTTGAGTGCTTGAACTAAACATAGTGTAAAGCTTGAGTACATGAGTCATGAGCTGCATGACCTAAATTTGGAGTTCATCACTTATGGAATATGATTCAATTGCTAAAAGAACTGGAACTCCTCATTTTGGGAACTATGAGGGTACATGATTCTCTATCATATGCATGAACATGAACTATGATCATAGAACTGAAACATAAGGCATAAGTAGGTATTGGGATAACTGGAAATACTGAAATAAGAATGGGTTGGGATTCATCCTCTCTTATAGGTTTTCTACACTACACAAGCATTTCAACAAGAATCTTGAAGTATGACTTGGTTACTCCTTCTTTCTTCTCCCTCTTAGAGTTAAGCCATCACTCTCAGTCTGTGAACCACTATATAAACTTTAATCTAAACCGCAATCACTTTATTCTAGAGTCTGGGATAAAATCAATACATATAAAACCAAACTTACCCTAAAGGACTGTATCTTCACGTATAACACCCAATGCTAACACCTCCTTCGAAGATTTAAATCTTAGATTTCTATAGCCTCATAAGCCATCATATAACAACTTAAACACTCGCTAACTTAGATTCGAACACTAAACATAGATATCTCTAAACCTTTGCTGAACTTCCCTCATACTCTGCTAATATCACATCTCTAACTTACCATATCACCAACTTGTAACACATAAGTTAACTGACAAGAACACCATATACTACACAACCTCATTCATACTTATCAATTCAAGGGGTACTACTAACCACACAACACTTAATAAGTTTCAAAAATAATGAATCCCCATATAACCTTGGGCACTCATCTACATCATACCTGCAATATCATACTTCACTGTGAACAAATAAACATAAGCTCCTGCATACAGTTTTTAAGTCTACTAGATCACTTCCATATAACTAGCCACACTAACCAAGAAATTATTACATCCACCTTACTAATAATCTACTATCCAAACTTAGTGTCTGGTGCTAGGCATGATTAACCTCACATACTAATCTCACTTGGAATCTATAGAATAAAATATCAAGAAACACTAGTCAACTAGAACTTCATAGCAATAATATTCGATCATAATCATATGTCCTATCTTATAATAATCCATTAATATATCCTCCTTATACACATCATTGCTATTTACCCTTCTATGCATCTAAATTACTATCATAGCTCTATAAATTTCAGCTACACTTCTTTTTGCAACCTCTAGGGAGGCCTAAATTAATGATACCAAACCACCAAATGCTTCATTAATATCCTATACTTTCAATCACAATAAATACCATCAATAACTCATTCTGTACTTTAACCAAACAACAATTCACCTTAACTAATAACTCCCACTCTATCCTCTACCAAACTAACACACAGGAACATATCAGCATAATGCAAAATCTATAGCATTCCTAAATTTATCCCTATACTTTTTATCAATCATCAAGCTCACTCTTCTTACCACTACTCTTCTATACCCATACTTCCAACTATAATAAGGTTCTACTATTCATAAATCATAACACTAAAGTTCATAATATCCCTCGAATGCACACTATACTTAACATTTTAGGTTCATACTATCTTCTCTCATGAGCATTATTAGTATTAAACGGGCAATTTGAATACATATCTAATTCTGCATCAACTTAATAACTCATAAGAATGTGGACATAACTTTCATCTTGAGGGACTTATGACACACTAAAGAGCTCCTCTTAAACCCCTTTGGGTGCATTCTAAAACTTCTTACAAGAAAATCTGAGAGCATTATCAGGGGAGGAAATTGGAACTTTCTAATTGTGTTATCTCTAAAATAATGTATATATAGTGAAGAATATATTAACATTACAAACTCTGAGGAGGGATCTGAAAGCATATCTGACTTGGGCTTAGCACATTATTTCCATGAACATGATTGAACTTCTTCAAAAATCGAAACTTAAAAGCATTAATGAGATACTTTTGAGACTGTGTACAATCCCATAACTATCTGTGGGGACTGTCTAAGGAAGCTCTATCTGTAAAGATTTAAGCTTGACTATTTTTGTTACCTTGAAAATAAGGTAGAGATGGTCTGAATAAAGCAAGATGAGAATCTGTATAAGTTTCTTAG
The DNA here is from genome assembly GCA_030864215.1 of Capsicum pubescens. Lineage (NCBI taxonomy): Eukaryota > Viridiplantae > Streptophyta > Magnoliopsida > Solanales > Solanaceae > Capsicum > Capsicum pubescens. The sequence goes on from CM061540.1 coordinate 96,642,764, forward strand.
AGAACCTTTCTATAGAATAATCTGAGACTTGAAAGAAGGGAAACATTTCCTAAATGCCCTGTAGCCTCTCAAATAAAAGTACAAATGTCTCCGTACCGTTCCAAAAGACTCTACTAGACAAGGATTCACAGACACCCTAGGACACTTGAACTCTGTGCTCTGATACCAAGTTTGTAATTCCCCAAAAATCTATCCCAAGACGTCACACGGTGCTTAGGACCACATCTGATCCCAAGCTAACCCTTATAATGGCATACTACTAAGCAACTGATTAAATATGAATAAATGACGGAGTTTACTATACAGAAACATAGAGAAATGCTGAAATCCATAAAACACAATACTGATACCATTTTTACATTCTAATAAAGTCTAAAGAGATGGACTGGAATTACAATACTGACTTTAACTGACATCTGTGAAGCCTCTACCATACTAAAAATAAATATTTGGGAAGCTACTCCAACTATCAATAATCAATACATATGAATAAGAAAAGACACAACATAAATTAGTCCACCTAAAGTCCCCAAAGTAGGAGGACTCATCACCTTGCTGGCTGAAGTTGCAACTGTCTGAGTCTTAATGTGCCTACTAGATCTTGTACCTATATTATGAGACAATGTAGCACATAGACATATATGTGGATCACTACTTTGAGGATGTACTGATTGTATGGGGGTGTATGCATTAAGTCAACAATATCATTACTCTTTATAAAACTATGCATGCTAATATAAATGGCTCACACACCTTGAATAAATCTGAAATTTAAATCTCATAAATCATGAATAACGAAACATGTAGCATATAACTCGTGACTCATTATACTTAGTTCTAAAATTTGTATTCTCATTTTATTCTCAAAGCTTGTAAGCAAAAAAGGAATCTTAAAATAATAACTTTCAAAACTTATGTTTTTATCTTGAGGAGAATAGGACTTTGGGAACTCAAGGACTATAAAGCTTTGGAGACTCTGCGAACTTGGGAGTTTCTTCTAATCGACATAAATTATGTGAGCTGACATGGAGTCCAACGTCTTGCCCACATTTGGGAGAGTTATTCTACCCTTGCCATCAAAATAGAACCTTAATTTTAGTGATCACTATCTTAACCAACTTGGAGTAAATTATAATCCTACGGTGGCTCGTAGTTTTGGAGCATGAGAACTTGGAATCATACCCAGCTCGGTGCTAAATACTACTCCCATACTTAGGCTCAGAACTTTAGGAAATCCACCTTAAAACAATACAAGGGTTTATAATGAAAATACATTATGCTTCTCTTTTCTTTAAATCACAAAGTGTATGAATAGTGTGGATTTCTATCTTAGCTTAGGATCAAAACATCAACTTTCTTTAAATCTTGGGAAGTAATTTGCTAGAAGAAAACTTAAGGTAATGGCCTTTTTGAAAAACTCAAACTCATTCTTGATATGGATATAACAATCAAACAACTTTCAAGAACATGATACTAAAATCTCAATACTTGATCTTTGGGCTCAAAAATTCATGCTTTAAACTCATGACAATTCACAACAACACTTTATGCTCAACATCATTCTTGAAATATTTCAACAATATCAATCCATAAAAAGATAAGTGCAATTCATGATATAAATTCTCAATTCAAAGCATAAATAGGTGGGATAAACATGCAAATTCAAGGTTTAAATCACTTATAATCCCGTAACCTTAAAACAAGATTTGGGTGTAAATCCCAGCATGCAAAACATAAAATCTTTAATAAAATTGAAGTCTTTGGGAACAAGAACAAAAGAATTATTCTTGTTCAAACCCCACATACCTTATTTGGCTTGATTCAATGGAACAAGTTGACTTTTGAAGCCTTGAGAATGTTTTTGGAGGCTTTTCTTGAAGGTTCTTGAATGGTGATGTTTTGATTCTTGAATTTTCTTAAAGAAGAGTTTGAACCTTATTCTTGAGGGTTGATCTTGAAAGGAACCCTAATTTTAATGTTATGGATGAATATGAAGTTATGTGCTTTGATTTGATGTAATAGATGTTAAAAAAGGTGAAAAAGGATCAAAAAATCACTTTAAAACGTTGTTTCATCGCTATTTTAGAAAAAATTGACGGTGTGGGTGACAGACCATCACTCTGGTGACTGACCGCCACTCAAACTGTCAGTTTTGGGCCATAAAATGGGCTTACTACCTCAGTTGTGATGGCCAGAGCAATGATCCATCGCTGACTTGACGGTCCGTCAGCCTTTCCGTCGCTCCTGGGTAGTTCGGACAGATCTCAGTAAAACGGTCATAACTTTTTACCCCGATACCGTATTTGGGTAAAATTGGTATCATTGGAAAGATAATTCAATTATCTATCTGTTGGTGGGTCATGATCACAAAAACTTTTTGTTGATTGAAATATATTCTCATTTGATGTTGACTAAGGCAATATTTTTCTCAAGAGTTCAATTGGTAAGGTATATTTTGATTAGTCTAATAGCTAGGACGTATTTGAAGAATTAATACACATCAAACTCAATCATAAAACTACCAAAGAACTATAATTTATTTCTCATAATCTTGAAGCATAGTTCTACTATTCGTTGGAATTCTTGGGGTATTACAGCATAGCACCGATAACCAGATTATCCCGGAAGGTAGTTCTTCTCAAGTAGTTCAAGTAGTGTGAGTTGAGCTTTCAGAAGCTTAAAGGATTTCTCACTTCAGATCCTATATTATCTATCCTATTTAGGGTAAGGGATTCATTGTATATTGTGATACTTTCGGTGTTTGTTTGAGTTGTGTGTTTGACATGGCTCAAACTAGGTCCTAGTTGTGTCGGGCATCTCAAGTCCGACCCCAAACCAGAGACCTCCCTTAATACCCAACCATAACTTCCCCTTACCCCATGTCAGATGAATTACGAACATATAACAAGATAAAACAAAATTAATTGAAAGACATTTAAAGAAGTCCATAACCATAGCCAACAAAATATCCAACCAGTGTCAACCCTAATACCAATATCAATGTCAAGGTTAACACCTATATCGACACCACCCATTCCCAAAGTATTCATACAAAGCCTCTAACTAAAATCCAAGAACATCCGGTTAGGACATGCCCCCAACTATAGCCAAAACCAAAATCTGAGAAATGACAAAGAGTATAAAAAAAGTCCATATCATGAAATAGAGTCTTCCGAAGTATGAAAGTTCACCACTTTAGTTTGACACAAAGTTGTTCTCGAAGTCCAGGTCACTGAGCAGGAGGATTAGTATGGCCTATTCCTGCATCGCGAGAGGATACAGTATACACGGATGAGTTAGCAGGTGAATGCTAGCATGTACTCAGGATAAGGATAAAAGAATGCCATTATTCAGAACCAAAGTAATTAAACATATGCAATGACATACATACATATATACCATGCTAATAAAGGAAATCAGGTTTAGCTTGCCTTTAAAACCTTTAACCTGGGTTGTGTAGCTTGGCCGTCCTAAAACCACCCATAGACTATATGGGTTCAGCTCCACCTACTGAAAAGGCCCTAGTATGTGTTAGCTGCATGAATCGGGGAAGAAAACCTAAGATGACTATTACATCTCCCAAAATATAAGTGTGACATCATGCACACATATGCAAAACCACCTTACATCGACAAATGGGAGTCCACCCGAGACCTCTACCTTCCATAGATTTATTGACACATCCCTCTTTAAGCTCATATTAAAACCATTCACACATAATTAACCATTTACCAGGGAGTCTTATTTATTAGGCATTGACCATTGGTATCATCATACCAACACTAGAGCTTGTAAGTCTATCCATATATTCTATACCAAAGCCATTGAACCAATTTGACCCCACAGTTTCGAATTAAACCATTACCATGGACATCAAGGACTTTCCAAACCATTTAAGACTAACCAAACCAATTTAAGTTTCATTACCTCTTATGCAATGCAAAGGTTTCAGGAATAGTCAAACTATGGGACAAAATCATTCTTTTTGGCATTTTAACAAACATGTTGAAGGCAGATAGTTTCCAAAATGAAAAATCAAGCATCAATTGACCATTATCATGTAACCACATGTTCAAACCATAATTATAGCATGAAAACCATAAGAAAATCATGGGAAAACATTATCCAACCATAAACAACCAAAACCCCCAACATCTATTTCAAAACCAAATCAATACCACAATAATACCATGAAAACTAATCATTGAAACATGCTTTTAGTTGAACTAACAATGAGGGAGGAGTAACATGCCTTAAACAAGAAGGAAGATAGAGAGGAACCACCCTTAGAGCCTTAATTAATTTACCTTGAAGAAACCCTAGCCTCTTCTTGAACCCAAAGCTTGAGAGAGATTTTAAGAGTGTTTAAGAGTGTTTGATAGAGAATAGGAGGTTAATGAAGACCCAAAAGGTGTTTTATGTCGTGGAGTAAAAAGGAGTTAAGAGGGGAAATGTCTAGAATACCCCCAACTTAAACTGTAAAAATTCCCACAAGAGGGTACTGTTGGACCCTTTCACTCGTATCCACACCATACAAGTGGTACCCTCCAATCGTAACTTGATCAAAAAGTTGGACACTACATTCTTCCCAACATACGAATCCAAGTCCCTAACTCATGACCAGACCATCCAACTATTGTGGTCTAGTCGTATCCTAGGAAGAATCCAAAGGGATTGGCACTAGACAATTTACGACTACACCTTACCATTCGTACTCTATCCACATGGATTTTAGTGAGACACTCGTACTCAGAGACATGTCAAGTTATTATATTTTAGATTAAGTGAAGAACCAACCTAATGAACTATCACCAAACCATACGACTCATACCCACCAAGTCATAACCACAATAGAAACCCAACTACCGCACACTAGACAACTTACGGTTCCATAGAGACTTGATTAAGAAATGATTTGATTTCAGTTTACAATTTAGATTAGTTTAGTGCAAGAGTAACCAAAATAGAGTTTGGAGTTTGTAAATTACAAGTAAAATAAACAAAGCATAAAGTAAAGGTCTTGAGACAATAAATAAGAGAAACCCAGGGTTGAAGTACTTTTAAGAAATCATATTATGTTATAGAATTTGATTCGTTAACTTCCATATTTTTTTTGTTGATTCATAGGGTTAATTGCATGATTATGGTTTCCCAACCTCTAATCCTTTACCTAAGTGGAACCTTACAACTACATCGTTGAGCGGGGATGTAATACTTCACTTAAGTTCTTTAAGCTATCATCCTACGTATAAATCATGTAAGGTATCTAAGTACATCCCTGTCCTAGATACTAATTTAAATTCCTTATTTCTTGAAGAAATACAAACCATACTCTGTTTATTCCCATGTTCTATCTCCTTATTCTCTCTCCCGAGTTCACAAGCTTGACAATAGATGTATTCTAAGGGTCGTGAATCCTTAAAATAGTTGTAACAAGAATAAACAAATAACCAATAGTGATAATAAAATCAAATGAACTTAACTCAAAACAATAATACTCATGTTCTTGGCTTCAACCCCAGAAAGAGGGTGTTTAGCCACGTATAGTCATAATCGTAATCACAAGGTTGTAATTAACGACTAAAAACATGTATGAACTAAATGAAAATAATAAAAACATAATTACAAATTTTTATCAGCCCCTTGATCTCCAAAATATGTCAAAACATATGTAAAAACGTGATACAACATGTATTTATAGAATAAGGGTAAGCCAAGTTCGTGTAGAAGTTGATTTAGCTTGAAACGCCCATCGGTGGAGTGGACCATGCATCGCATACTCTATTCCTATGGAATGGATAATGGGACTCACCCTATATTCCATAGGAATAGATCATGTGATGCATGCTAATCGCATGGTGCCACTGGAAGTTGTTCTCCTAATTTTGGTTAAGTGTTGGTCCTTCCTCCTTTCATCCCTTGTCTTGTGGTATCTTTCCAATGATTTTCCAGCCTCTATATCATCCATATATCATAATATTAAGCTCATAAAGTATCCTACAATAAAATACCACACGAATTAGATGTACAAACACACAACATTCATCAGAATGAATCAAAAACAAGAGCTTAGACTAGGTTGATTTCCATGATCTTTCACTTCAAGTTTCCACTCTTTCCTTGACTCAGTTAAAATTTTTACACTCCTAAAAACTTGTTACACATACAATAACACATTTAAAACCACAAGGAACACATAGAACACAATAGAATCCAACAAGATAGACTTACCAAGCAACTAGCTCAAGCTAGAAAGACTAGTTTTCTCTATAGAACTCAAATTGACTCTTTGAAGTACAAACTTTCTTGGAATTCACTTTGAAACTCATAAACACATGATTTAACACTTTGAAACACATATATCTCATTATCAGCCAATATAGCATAGAATCATCCTCAAAACAAGGCTAAAACAACTAGAATAGTGACCCTAGAATGCATAAATAAACCCAAAATTACCACCCCACACTCAACGCCTTGTTCATCCTCGAACAACTCTTAACTATAGTCATCATTAATTATGGAGACTCTAAACTTCTACTGAATACAAGACACTCAAGTTAGCACTACAATGACTACATAGAATGCAAGTTACTACATTAAGCATGTTCTTTACACAATTGAAAGCTCATGAATACTACTCTAAAACATCCTAGACTCAAGAATTAACTCACCTAGTGGCAACATCATGCATATTTCTCAGTTAATAACATCATACAAATAACCCCCATTCATCAAATATGTGTCTCTCAGAACAAGAGAGTTACCTATAACCACTCACAATAATACCATTCATAATATGATGGGTACAAGAATCAAATTATGCTCACTCTCAAGAAGAATTCAAAAGTTACACACAATGAACCATAGGCTTTCCCTTAGTGTAATGCTCCACTAATATCATAATGTAAAGCTTAGGATTAATTAGTACTTTTCCAGTTTGTGATGTAAGCTAGGGGATGGGTAGGAACTATTTGGGGAATAGTGACTAACCTCTCTAAGCACTTTAATACACTACATTATACATTTAAAACCAATCTCAACAACCAAATTACACCATTTTTGTATTCCCCTTTCATTTATTTTGCCCCATCTCTTTTAAGCATTTTCACAAACACATGGTGGGTGTATTGCTTATTCCTTCAAGATTCAATTTTTCTCATTTTCTACAATCATGAGAATATTTCTAACACCATTTATATCACACCCAACCACCATAAATAAATATAAACACCAATAACTATTACCTTGGGGCATCAATTTAACCTTTTTCTTTTTCAATTTCTCAAACTCCTTACTAATTCAATTTTTCATTAAAGAACTTAGGATCTTTTTGGATCAAATTATGGTCTATAAAAGAGGGATTAGGCTACATATGAGGCTACCAAAGAAAAGGCTAAAGGCTCAATGGGGGTTAACTAGGATAATTAACAATGGTAGGTCAAAAAGAAGGTATAAAACAAGGTTATAAAAGAAATGCCTATATCATCTCCTAAACCCACATTTTTTATTTCGCTTCACACGCACACCGGACAAGTTCTAGACATCACATGCAACAAGAAATATACAAAATACCTCACGTGCACATGGCACATGCTTAAATCAATAGGATCATCATTGACTCTCAACCAAATAATAGAATAAATTCAATTTTAAGCCAACAAGTACAAGAGCATAAACTTGAGCCTAGAAGTCTCAAAAATAGTAATTCTCCCAATCAACATACTTTTACAAACAAATCCACTTGCATCATGTAATCAAAAATAGCACCAACAAGAATATCTTACACCAAAAAATTTTAAATTGAGCCAAAATTTGGGAATTTCCCCACCCCACACTTAAAAATCTACTTTGTCCCCAAAGTGAACTTAAAAGCAAGAGATAGAAATACTCCCTGAGGCCTTTCGGCCTAGCTAGTAACATCTTTACATGTAAAGGAGATCCGTGGGACCCCATACTCAGTTTTTACCATGCTCCTTAGCTCAAGTTTATGATACTCAGACTTTTCATTAACCTATGACTCAACAAAAAACAAAAACTACGTGAAATAAAAACTAAAAACTGAAAATAAAACATATCTAATTAACTTGGGTTGCCTCCCAAGCAGCGCCTGATTTAGTGTCGTGGTATGACTCAACTCGACTCAACCATATTCCTTCACCCTTATACTCTCCTTTGGGAGCCAATTATTTATTTGTTTCTGACCTCTTGAGTTAGCATACTCAAGGTCAACATCTCTCTTAACTTCAACTTTCATCATGTTGGGAAATAGTAATTTCATCTTAGGCCGCTCAATCAGGTAATCTGAAGAGGTCTTTGGTGGATTAATCACCCTCCCCTTCAATAACATTGATCACATACAAATCTTGATATTAGGAATTTACGATGGCTTCTTTGTAAACATCAAATACCACCTCTTCATTATCTACCCTCATTTTGAGTGTGCCTTCTCTCACCAATCAAGGCCGCTCCAGTTGCTAATAATAGACTCCTCAAGATGATTGGTACATGTTCATCTGCCAGCTGCAACACCACGGGTGTGTAAAGAACAATAAAGTCAGTAGGTATAATGAATTTACCAATCTTTATGAGGACATCCTCAATTATTCCATCTGGGTGTGTAAATAACCCATATGCTAGCTGCAACACCACAGTGGTCGGTTTCATCTGTCCCAAGCCTAATGTTTTAAACAGCGATAGGGGCATCAAATTTATGCTTGCCCCTAATTCATTCAATGCATGGACCACTTTTCTCCTAATTTTAATTTGGATAGAAAACCTCCCCTTATCTCTTAACTTCTTAGGGATTTTTTGTGTCATCACAGCACTACACTCATCATTGAGTGTTATAGCTCCTATATCTTGTAGTTTCACCTTATTAACCACCATATCCCTCAAGTACTTTGAATACTTGGGCATACTCTGCAAAATATCTAAAAGAGGTAAATTAATATGAAGATCTCTAAATGTGTCAAAGAACTTTTTGAACATTGAATCCTCCTTCACTTTAATTTACCTTTGAAGGAAGGGTAGTGGCGGCAGCTTCTTCACTTCTTCTACAACAACTTTTTCTTTCAATTACTCAGACTTTCTTAAATTTTCAGCAACTCTGTCATTTATTAGTTGGGTCATCATATCATCATCTACCTCATTTATTTCCTTGGGAGGTTCTCCTTGAAGCTTCATACCACTTCTCAAGGTAATTGCCATAACCTGCTTTGGATTTTCCGTATCTGCTAGCAAACCACCTTATGGCTTAGTAGTTAATGCTTGTTATAACTGCCCAATTTGCAACTCTACTTCTCTAGGCCACTTTCTAATTTTGTAATTCTGTCTGTTGACTTTTTATATTCACAGCCATTTGTGCTTGACCAGCTAAGATTTTTTTCAATATCTCTTCCATGGTGCTCATTGACTGATTTGATTGGGCCTGTGGCTATGGGGTGTTCCATGGCTGATTTAGTGGTTGAGTCTTCCACTTCATGTTGTAGGCATTACCAGAATTTTCCCTTTGAGCATTGCCTACATACATCACTGATTTCAAATTTGAAGCACAAATGGTCGCCGAATGGCCATTATTTCTGCATACTTCACACCAACCATAGCTTGTTTGATGGCATTAACTGTGGTTGTAGGTTGTGCTGCTCCCAACTTCATGCTGCTGAACTGAGTATTGATTAAATTTTGTAAGGAAGAAACCTGTGCTGCTAAGGTTGTGAATTGGTCCACCTCCAATATACCCGTAATTCTTTTCCTGGCACTTCTAGAATCTGAATGCCACTCTAGATTTCCTTGTGCTATCCAGTTCAGTAATGTGTACAGCTCATCATAAGTCAATTCTAGCGCTTAACCACCTGCGGGTGAATCTAGCAAAATCTTTGTATTGTGATCAAGAGTGTCTACAAAAGTATGAGTAAGTACCTCATTAGACTGTTAGTGGCGTGGACAATCCCGAAGAAGAGCCTTGAGGTGTTCCCAAGAATGATAGAGGTTCTCATCGGGCTTTTATTTAAAGCTCACTATCTCACTGTAAAGTCTAACAGTCTTGCTTGATGGAAAGAATCTAATGAGGAACTTTCTAGCTAAGTCATCCCATGATGTAATTGAATTGGCTGGCTCCGCATTCAACCACCTTTTGGCTTCCCCCAAAAGTGAATGGGGAAACAGTGCCAGCCTCACATAATCTATACTCAACCCAGTCGGAATAAATGTTCAGTAAGCTCAATGAAGGTCTGCAAGTGAACTTGTGGATCCTCGTATGAATGACCTGCAAACTGTCCATTGCTAATAAGAAGTTGCACCATATTGTGTTTTTACCTTGAAATTCCCCCCAACTGGCGCTCTTTGAATTAGGAAATTCAAATTTGTCGAAAGTAGGACTGCCACTTCCCTAATTATCCTTCGAGCTTCTTGTTCTTCAGCCATTGGAGAAGTATTCTCTTGGTCTTCTTGGATTTGAGGAATTCTGGGGAGTAGGATTTCTTTTCTCCTACGTTGGTGAAAGTCTTGCTCGGGTTCAGGGCTTGGTTCTACCAACTCCCAATCCCTTGCTAGCTTATCAACCTAAAAACCACTTTCTTGAAATAACAATACCAAGACCAAGCATAAAAACACCAAATAAATCTAAAATTAAAACTAAAATAAACAATTGCCAAAATACAAGTCCCTGGGAACAGCGCCAAAAACTAGACAGCGCCAAGCGCACACGCAAGTGTACATGATCTTATCAAGTAGTAAAGTGGCCTTCAAGAAGCCAAGTATTGATCCCATAAAGACTTGATTCAGCAACAATTTGATTTCAGTTTACAATTTAGATTAATTTAGTGCAAGAGTAACCAAAATAGAGTTTGGAGTTTGTAAATTGCAAGTAAAATAAACAAAGCTAAAGTAAAGGTCTTGAGATAATAAATAGGAGAAACCCAGGGTTGAATCAGTTTTAAGAAATCATATTATGTTATAGAATTTCAGTCGTCACCTTCCTTATCTTGGTTGTTGATTCGTAGGTTTAATTGAATGGTTATGGTTTCCCAACCTCTAATCCTTTACCTAAGTAGAACCTTACAACTACATCATTGAGTAGGGATGTAATACTTTACTTAAGTTATTTAATCTATCATCCTACATATGAATCATGTAAGGAATCTAAGTACATCTCTGTCCTAGATACTAATTTGAATTCCTTGTTTCTTAAAGAAAGACAAACCATACTCTGTTTATTCCCATGTTCTATCTCTTTATTCCCTCTCCCGAGTTCATAAGATTGACAATAGATGTATTCTAAGGGTCGCGAATCCTTAAAATAGTTGTAACAAGAATAAACAAACAACCAATAGTGATAATAAAATCTAACAAACTTAACTCAAAATAATAATACTCATATTCTTGGCTTCAACCTCGGAAAGAGGGCGTTTAGCCACGTATAGTCATAATCGTAATCACAAGGTTGTAATTAATGACTAAAAACATGTATGAACTAAATGAAAATAATAAAAACCTAATTATGAAGTTTTAGAATCCCCTTGATCTCCTAAATATGTTAAAATATATGTAAAAACGTGATACAACACGTATTTATAGCATAAGGGTAAGCCAAGTCCGTGTAGATGTTGATTTAGCTTGAAACGCCCAGGGTTGGAGTGGACCATGAATCGCACCCTCTATTCATATGGAATGGATAGAAATGTACCCTCTATTAGATAGGAATAGAGCATGTGACGTATGCTAATCGCATGGTGCCACTGGAAGTTGTCCTCCGAATTTTGTTTAAGTGTTGGTCTTTCCTCCGTTCATTCCTTGTCTTGTGGTGTCTTTCCAATGATTTTTCAGCCTATATATTATCCGTACATCATCATATATAGATCATAAAGTATCCTACAAGATAACACCACACGAATTAGAAGTACAAACACACAACATCCATCACAATGAAATAAAAACAAGAGCTTAGACTAGGTTGATTTCAATGATCTTTCACTTCAAGTTTCCACTCTTTCCTTGACTCAATTAAACTTTTTACACTCGTAACAACTTGTTCCACATAAAATAACACATTTAAAACCACAAGGAACACATATAACACAATAGAATCCAACAAAAAAGACTAGCCAAGCAACTAGCTCAAGCTTGAAAGACTAGTTTTCTTGATTGAACTCAAATTGACTCTTTGAAGTACATACTTGCTTGGAATTAACTTTGAACCTCATAAACACATGCTTTAACACTTTTATACACATTTATCTCATCATCAACCCATATAACATAGAATTATCCTCAAAACAAAGATAAAATGGTTAGAATAGTGACCCTAGAATGCATAAATACACCCAACATCACCTATCCCAAATCACCTTCACCTTCTCCATAGCTTGGTTGACCAAATTCAGGCCGATCATATCCGGCTCTCCCATCTCAAACACCTAATAGGAGACCTACACCTCCTATCATACAACACCTCGTATGGATCCATCCAAATACGAGAGTGGTATCCATTATTGTACGCAAACTTTACGAAAGGCAAGTACTCAACCCAACTACCACCATAGTCAATCACACAAGTGCGAAGAATATCCTCAAACGTCTAAATAGTCTTTCTTATTGCCCATCTGACTGAGGGTGAAAAACAGTACTTAGAATCACCTTGGTCCCCAAACCTTTCTAAAGAAACCACCAAAAGTAAGATGAGAATTGCATACCATGATCAGAGATAATACAGACAGGAACCCCATGCAACTTTACAATCTCTTGGAGGTACAACCTTGCATAATCCTCAGCCGAGTAGTTAGTCGTCACTGGCAAAAAGTGAGCCAATTTTGTCATTCTATCCATGATGACCCTAACTTAATCAAATTGATTCCGAGATCGAGGAAAACCGATAACGAAATCCATGTTGATCACCTCCTATTTCCATTCAGGCAACTCTATTTCTTGATATAATAATTGGGGCTTCATGTGCTCAGCTTTCACTTCCTGACACACCATGCACTTAGCCACAAAATTAGCCACATCCCTCTTTATCTTGTTTAACCAATACATCTCCTTAAGGTCATGATATATTTTCATTGAACCAGGATGAACAACATACCGTGACTCATGTGCCTCAGCCAAGATCTTTTCCCACAAACTATCTACATCATGAACATATAACCTCTCTTGGTACTGCAAGGTACCATCACCACTATTATCAAAGGCCAACACCTTTTCCTCACCTACATTTCCTTGATCCTCATCAAGATAGGATCTAAAATCTGTTTCTCCTTGATTTCAGCACCAGCAGATGACCGCGCGACTTCCTACACAAACACACCACCAATCTCAGAGTCTAAAAGGCAAACTCCAAAGTTAGCCAAATAGTGAATATCCTTCACCAACTCCTTCTTCTCCTTTCCACATGAGCTAGACTCCCTATGGATAACATGCTAAGAGAATCAGCAACTATATTTTTCATGACCCAAAAATGAGGGTCATGATGGTACTTGTAGCGACGTACCTTGACAAGTAAGTCTATCACCCAAACTAATACAAAAAAAAAGACAGAAATATCCCAAGGTAAGGCCTCCAGAACAAAGACGAACCATATAAGTAATCATAACAATGTGGAAAAAACTTATCCAAAATACCAATCATGCCCAAAATCAGGTGTCAATAGTGAAAGAACTACTAATACAATCCAAGAGTTAAATACATTGGAAAACTAACCATAAAGGAAAAATAACTATCTCTGAATATTAATAAAGACATATCTACTATAGAAAGATAGAGGTGAACTTCGGACACATGAATGTCCAACGGCTACCTTGGAAGCTCCAACAATCGCTCGAGTCAATCAAGCTAGGACCTGCACTGAAAGGGCGTAGTAGACGTAAGTACGGTCCACTTGCACTTAATAGGTATCATAGGACGATCAAGAAAAATAGTAAATAAAGCATACAAAATATACACTAAAGGCACGTCACCTGTAATCAAAAAATATCCCACAATGGTAGCCCGCACCACTTACACTAACAGTTCTAATATATCTCACATATATTGCAACATCACACTAAGATAGAATAAAAGTACGCATTATATCACATAAAAGAAGAACAAGGGGGAACATGCATATACAAGATCATCAAATACAAGTAAAAGAAGATATGACAAATACAAAGATGACAAGTCAATATGCCTATACAACACAACATAACACAATAAAGTAAGTGCAATATATATGATGATAATGATGATGATGCACGAGGTCGTCACACAACCTCCGGGATGATCATACAATCCCCGTATCAATGTATGGAGCTAAAGCTTCCCGATGTAGGACCCATGGGGGGTTTATCAACCGGTATACAAGCCACATATCTCATATCTCTTTTCTAGCACATCCTTTCGAAAGGGCTTTATAAGCTGTTATAATATCTCTTCCCCGGCATATCCCTCGAGGAGGGTTTTAAAAAGGTGTTGCTAATGTTTTTCAGATGTTTCCACGGTGGTACCAATGTTTCGTGAATGAGTATGATATGAGGATGTTATGCTTACAACCAATCATAATGAGTATTTTCACAATCAACCACAATGATATATTTTCACAACCATGTGAGCCAATATCCACTCATTATTTCAGTTTCATCCATGAATTTCCGCGTGTCTCATATGCCAAATAAAGTATGAATATTATCACAATACACCAATGGTACCATATTAAGCATCCTAAAAACACAATACAATTATTCATATGTATTTAACACTATTAATATCACATAGGACACCACACGGTCACACATATCACATAATAACTCAATTTCGATAATTACATCACATATATACCCCCACACGGGTACAACACATAATTAGCCATTTTTTGTAATTATTTCCCACCCTTAACATGCATTTTGTATCATCATTTACTACCCAGCCTAGTCTGAAAGAGTTTAGCCATAACCTACCTCAAAAGCCGAAACTGGTCCGCTACACTTGAACCCGTGACCTTACTTTTCACAAACAATCTCAAAATTCACTAAAAACATCAAATATAAAATCCACATGTCAAAACAAAACCAACGACACTCATATTGACTAGTTTTGGTTTGGGGTCAAAACGGACCACCAAAATGGATCTTCGAAAAAGAAGGGCAAAATTAAAACTTTACTTCAAAAATATGTTCCCCATATTTATAGGAACCTACAGATGAAAACCCACGTTAATTGAGTCAAAAATGAGGTTCAAATCGAAGAAAAACCATTTTTGAGCTTTACCGGGAAAATCTTTGAAATCTGAGTTAAATCTAGAATCGGAGTTGTTTTGAAGGTTAAATTGATGAAAAACTAGTAATTATAAGATAAAAATATTATTCAAGTGAAAAGGAGTGAAATTTAGGTTTAAAATCATGCCCTAAGATTTTTTAAATTTTTGAGAAATTAATCAAGAAATTACTAAGAAAGGGATGAATTCTTAACTTAAATCCCTAATAAAACCAAGAAATAGATATTAATCTAGCTTTTCAAGGTCCCACAAACTTCAGTTTTAAGCTCACACACTATTTTAGAGTTTAACTCTCAAGAGGTAAGATGAAAAATGAGCAAAATAGGCCAAAAAAAGAGTAAAAAAGTTGTTATATAGCAGAAAATTTTGCTACAATAATGCAGATTTTTTCTCTAAGTCCAAACGAACTTCGGCGGGGAGCTCGAGATTCATTCGGAGTCCGATATACACAAAACAAAAATCGACATTCGAACGATTTGGCAAATTCAAATTTTCAAAAAAATATTATTTTCACAAAGTTGACCCCCAAAATCCGAAATCACAATTTTCCAAACCGAGGGTCGAAATAAGATTTAAAAGCCGTAAAATCATATCAAACATGCTAACACCCTAAAATCGACATTATGGATCTGCTGGAGAATTAGGATTTTCCATCCAAGGTCGTTTCGATCAAATGTGGGTCCCACACTCATATTTCCATTTCTAACTTTCTAACCAATAGGTCGAAATGAACTCGGATGCACTGGGACCCGAACCAAAGGTCTACCTAGCCTAAAATCAATATTCTGGAGCTGCTGGTGTAGTCCATTCATCCATCCGTAGCATGGATCAAAAGATATTCACATAAGTCCAAAATAAGGCTATAAGAGCCATTAAAACCACAATATTGCATAAATGATACCAAAATGCATCAAAAATCATGTCAATCACTTCTACACCCCAGAAATACCATAATGAAACTATGGTGAGGGGTAAAACAGTCAAATCACACAAAATCACAAATTTCACATATTTCATCAAATTTTTAGGTCATTGCATCATCCACCACTAAGAATCTAGTTCGTCCTTGAACTAAGGCAAAGAAATACCTGAATCGATGCATAGTTAAGGATAAGAACTATGCGTATCAAACTAAACCTCCCAAGTATCCTCATATACAGGTTAATGTCGCCACTAGACCTTAACCACAGGGATCACTCTAGAGCTCAACTGCCTAACATCCCTAGCCAAAATGGAAACTGGATCCTCAACAAAGGACATCCACTCATATAACTAAACTGACTCCCAACGAATGACCTGAGACTTATCAGGAATATAGCGATGAAGCATAGAAACATGAAAAACTGGATGAACAGCTGATAGAACAGGGGGCAAAGCCAACTCATAAGCCATATCACCAACAATCCGAAGAATCTCAAATGGACCAATATACCTAGGGCTAAGCTTTCCCCTCTTCCCAAACCCCATCACACCCTTCATGGGTAAAACTCAAAGAAAAACACGATCCCCTACACCAAATCTCAAGGCACAAAGTTTACGATCATCATAACACTTCTACCTACTCAGAGCCATTCTAAGTCTATCCTGAATGATCTGAACTCTGGCCTAACTTACGAAGCAAGTATGTACCTCTAGGTATCACCTCTAAAACATCAAACCAACCTACAGGGAGCGACAACGTCTACCATACAACACCTTAAAAGGAGCCATATCAATACTGGAATAGTAGCTATTACTATATGCAAACTCTGCTAAAGACAAATGTTGCTCCCACTGGCCACCAAAATCAATCACGTATGTATGGAGCATATCCTTCAAAATCTGGATAGTCTGCTCTGACTAGCATCAACCTAGGCGTGAAATATTGTGCTAAGATCAACCCAAGTACCCAACTCATCCTAAAAAGTCTTCCAAAAGTGAGATGTGAACACAGGACCTCAATCTGAAATAATGGACACTGACACACCATGAAAACGCACAATCTCACAAATATAGATACAGGCCAACCTTTGGCACTAAATAAGACCTGAACCAGAATAAAATGAGCTGACTTGGTCAATCGATCCACGATGACCCAAACACTGTCAGAACCATCCGACATGAGATGTATGAGGCAAACTAGTCACAAAGTCCATGGTGATCCTTTCCCACTTCCACTTGGGAATGGGTAACCTCCAAAGAAACCCACCAAACCTCATATGCTAGACCTTCACCTGCTGACAACATAGGCAACGAGCCATAAAATCTGCCACATCTCTCCTCATACCACTCCACCAGTAATGTTGTCTCAAATCACGATACATTTTAGTCACACCTGGATGGATAAAATATCTGGAATAATGGCCTCCTCCGAGATCAACCTAATCCAATCACCACTCTCGATACACAAACTTAGCCCCCAATCATCAAAACTCCATCTGAATCAAGTGAGGCTTCCTTAACCTCCTACTCAATACTTTATCTCGAATCAATGTCAATCCAACATCATTAAATTGATGATCTCAAATTTTCCCCATCAAAGAAGATCTAGCATCCACAAATTCCAAAACACGCCTTGATATCGAAATATCAAATCTAACCATCTAGTTAGCTAAAAACTGAACCTCTAAGGCCAAAAGCCTCTCCTAGGTCAAAAGATGCGCTAAGCTACCCATGCTAGTCGACTTTCAGCTCAACGCATCCGCAACCATATTAGCCTTGCCCAGATGGTAGAGAATATCCATGTCATAATCCTTAAGAAACTCAAGCCAACGGCACTGCCTCATATTAAGATCTCACGGGGTGAAAAAGTACTAAGTCTATGCTGATCTGAGAAGATCCCACAATGGACTTTATATAAGTAGTGCCTCTATAACTTCAAAGCAAACACAACTGTGTACAACTCCAAATCATGGGTAGGATAATTCCTCTCATGGGGTTTCAATCTTAACAAGATGCATACAAAATCACCTTGCCTTCCTAGATTAACACAACTCCCAATCCAACACCAAAAGCATCATAAAACACGGTAAAACCCACACCCTCCTTGGTCCAAGTCAAGATAGGAGCTAAAGTCAATAAATCAAGATAGGAGCTAAAGTCAACAAATCCTTGAGCTTTTAAAAGATCACCTCACAAGCATCAGACAACTAAAAAGAAATCTTCTTATAGGTCAACTTGGTCAATAGAGCTGCAATGGATGAAAAACCCTTGACAAAACATTGATAATAACTTGCTAAGACAACAAATCTCGATGGATAAATAGGTACACCCCAATCACAAACTGCTGGAACCTTGGCTGGATCAACTATAATACCTTCTTTAGTCACCACATAACCCAAGAAAGAAACAGACTCCAACCAAAACTCGAACTTAAAAAACTTTGCATACGACTTCTCATTCCTTAATCTCTAAAGCATAATCCATAAATGCTCCTCATGCTCAACCTCACTCTTGGAATAAACCAAGATATCATTTATAAATACAATAACAAATGAGTCAAAATACGGTCAAAACACTCAGTTTATCAACTTCATGAACACAGCAAGGGCATTGGTAACCCGAAGGACATGACCAAGAACTCATAATGACCATATCGAGTCCGAAAAGCTATCTTCTGAATATTCATAGCTCTAAGCCTCAATTGGTGATAACTGGACCTCAAATTAATCTTCAAAAACACCACAGCACCCTGAAGCTGATCAAATAAATCATCGATGTGAGAAAGAGAGTACTTATTCTTAATTGTCACCTTATTCAACTTTTGATAATCAATACACATCTGCATAGACCCGTTCTTTTTCTTTACAACAAGACAGGCACACCCCAAAGTGAAATACTAGGTCAGATAAATCCCTTATCCAACAACTCCTACAACTGATCCTTCAGATCTTTCAGCTCTACTGGGGCCATCCTATAAGGAGGAATTAAAATGGGCTTGGTTCCTGACTCAACATCAATAATAAAATCAATATCTTGATCCGAAGGCATACTAGGCAAGTCCGTAGGGAATACATCCATAAACTCACGAACGATACAGACAAAATCCAAGAAAGGAGGCAAAATAACACTGGTGTCACGAATATGATCCAAGTAAGATAAACATCCCCTTTCAACTAATTTACGAGCCTGAACATAAGATATAATCCTCTTAGGACCCAAATAAAGTTCACCCTTCTAAGCTATCCTTGTCACACTAGCCAAAGCTAAAGTCACAGTCTTAACAAAACAATCTAAGATAACATGATAAAGATCCAACCAATCCATACCCAATAACATCAAAATCGGCCATATCTAACACAAGCAAGTTTACCAAAGTCTCACACCCGGCAAAAGTCACAACATAAGATCAATATACCTAATCCACCACTAAAGAATCACCTACCGGGGTAGATACACGAATAGGCATGGAAAGAGAATCGCTAATAGAATCAAAATCCAAAGCAAAATACACAGACACATAGGAGAAAATCAATCTAGGATCAAATAATATAGATGCAAGTCTAAAACAAAAGGAACGGTACTTCAGATCACAACATCTAAAACCTCCGCCTCAGATCTGACTGATATAGCATAACACTGTCCACGACTACCAACTGGCTGAGTATCCCCACGACCACCAACATGAGCTCTACCATCCTTACCTCTTGCACCTTTGGTAGAACCCTTACCTCTCATAAGCTAAAATAGGAGTATCTCTAAACACACAGTGAGAATAGTCCTTGGCCACATGGACAATCTCATCAAATATATAGCAACCTCTACGACCAGTCTCAATAAGAGAAAGTACAACTGAGCCTGAACGGCCACCCTGAACTGCTGAACTAAAAAATCAACCAGTTGAACACAATAAAATCACCTTTACTAGCCTACCATGGTATCCACAAGAACTTCTAAATTCTCTACCTCGATAGGTATGGCTCCTGAACTCACCAAAACATCAGTCCTTCTTGGCGCCTCCCTGAGATTCACTAAGAATACCCTATGTTATCTTAGCATGATCCACAATACTCTAAAAAAATCCCTTAACACAATCATCTGAGATATAGCCAACTGAAGAGAGACATCCAAACCCTTTACAAACTTTGTATCTACTCAAACTTGGTGGAAATACTATCATAGAAATGTCTAGAAAAGGCATAGAAGTTTGACTCAAACTCAACAACTGTCATGGATCCATTCTCTAAATGATCAAACTCGTCCCACATACGGTCTTGTCAAACTGAAAGGCACAAATCTCTTTAGAAAAGCCTCAACAAACTAATTCCAAGTCATCTCAGGAGAAGCACGGGGCCTACAACTGACAAGGGACCTCCACCAATCTCTCTTCGTATATCTCAACTGATATGTAGTGTAACTAACCTCATCCATGCAGAAAGAGTGAAACACAACTCAGAATACAAGATATGAAAGAATTCGCATGATAAGGAATAAAATGAGGAAGGTTTCCTAAAGACCTCCTATAGCCTCTCAAAGATAAATACGAGCGTCTACGTATCAATCCATGAGACTCTATTAGACATCCCATTCTTACACCATTGAGACCAATAAAACCTGGCAGCTCTGATACCAATTTTTCATGACACAAAAATGAGGGTCATGATGGCACTAGTCGCGGAGTACCCTGAAAAGAAAGACTATCACCCAAACTGATACAAAAAAAAAAGAAAAATAAAGAAATATCCAAAGGTAAGGCTTCTAGAATGAATTCGAATCATATAAGTAATCATAACAATGCAGGAAGAACTTATCCAAAATACCAATCATGGCCAAAACCAGGTGTCAATAGTGTAAGAACTACTAATACAATAGAAGAGTTAAATACATCGAAAAAGTAACCATAAAGGAATAATAACTGTCTCTGAATACTAATAAAGACATAAATACTATAGAAAGATAGAGATGAACTTCAAACGCATGAATGTCCAACCGCTACCTTGGAAGCTCCAACAATCGCCAAAGTCAATCAAACTGAGGCATACTTGAGCTAGGACCTACACCGAGAGGGCGCAGTAGGCATGAGTATGGACCACTTGTACTTAGGAGGTATCATAGGCCGACCAAGAAAAGTAGTAAATCAAGCATACAAAATATACACTAAGGGCATGTCACCTGCAATCAAAAAACATCCCACAATGTAGCCCACACCACTTGCACTAACAGTTCTAATATATCTCACATATATTGCAACATCATACTAAGATAGAACAAAAGTACATATTATATCACAAATAAGAAGAACGGAGGGGAACATGCATATACAAGATCATGAAATACAAGTAAAAGAAGATACGATAAATACATAGATGACAAGTCAATATGCCAATACAACAAAGCATAACATAATAAAGTAAGTTCAATGTATATGATGATGATGATGATGCACGAGGTCGTCGCACAACCTCCGGGATCGTCGCATAATCCCCGTATATACCTACGAAGCTAAAGCTTCCCGACGTAGGACCCATAGGGGGTTCATCAACCCGTATAAAATCCACATATCTCATATCTTCTTTCTGTAACATCCATCGGAAAGGATTTTATAAGGTGTTATAATATCTCTTTCCTGGCACATCCCTCTGGGAGGTTTTAAAAAGGTGTTGCCAATGTTTCTTAGATTTTGCCACGGTGGTACCAATGTTTCATGAATGAGTATGATATAAGTATTTCATGCTTACAACCAATCATTATGAGTATTTTCCCAATCAACCACAATGATAAATTTTCACAACCATGTGAGTCAATATCCACTCATTATTTCAGTTTCATCCACGAATTTCCACGTGTCTCATATGCCAAATAAAGTATGAATATAATCACAATACACCAATGATACCATATTAAGCATCTTAACAACACAATATAATTATTCATATATATTCAAGGATATTAACATCACATAGGACCCCACACGGTCACACATATCATATAATAACTCAATTTCGATAATTAAATCACATATATGCCTTCACACGGTAAAAACACATAAATAGTCATTTTTCATAATTAGTTACCATCCTTAACATGCATTTTGTATCATCATTTACTACTCAGCTCAGTCTGAAAGAGTTAAGCCATAACCTACCTTGAAAGCCGAAATCGGTCCGCTACACTTGAACCCGTGACCTTACTTTTCACAAAAAATCTAAAACTTCGCTAAAAACATCAAATATGAATGTGCAAAAACAAAATCAACGACACCCATATTGACTACTTTTGGTTCGGAGTCAAAACGGACCCCCAAATGGATTTTCAAAAAAAAGGGTAAAATCAAAACTTTATTTCAAAAATATGTTTCCTATATTTTTAGGAACCTACAGCTGAAAACCCACATTAATTGAGTCAAAGTGAGGTTCAAATCGAAGAAAAACTATTTTTGAGTTTTACCGGATAAAATCTTTGAAATTCGGGTTAAATAAAGAATCGGAGTTATTTTTTAGGTCAAATCGATAAAAAGCTAGTAATTATAAGATAAAAACATTATTCGAGTGAAATTTAGGTTTAGAATCATGCCCTAAGATTTTTAAAATTTTTGATAAATTAATCAAGAAATTACTAAGAAAAGGGTGAATTCTTACCTTAAATCCGTAATAAAACCAAGAAATAGATGTTAATCTAGCTTCCCAAGCTCCCACAAACTTTACTTTTGAAATCACACACTATTTTAGAGTTTAACTCTCAAGAAGCAAGAAAAACATGAGCAAAATAGGCTAAAAAGAGTGAAAAAGTTGTTATATATAGAGCAAAAAAATCTGCTACAATAATGCAGATGTTTTTCTCTACGTCCAAACGGAATTTGGCAGGGTGCTCAAAATTTGTTCGGAGTCCGATATACACAAACAAACTATGCAATCATACTAAATTCAACGTTCCGGACGCGTTTGATAATTCAAATTTTCAAAAAATACATCATTTTCACAAAGTTGACCCTCGAAATCATAATTTTCTAAATCAGGGGTCGAAATGAGATTTAAAAGCCGTAAAATCATACCAAACATGCTAACACCCTAATATCAACATTTCGGATCTGCTGGCGAAGTTAAATTTTCCATCCGAGGTCATTTCGATCAAATATAGGTCCCACACCCATATTTCCAATTTTCCAAATTTTCGATAAATATGTCGAAATGAGCTCGGGTGTACCGGAACCCAAACCAAAGGTATACCTAGACTAAAATCGATACTCCGGAGCCGCTGGCACATTCTGCTTGGTTATCTGTCACACAGATCAAAAGATATCCACATAAGTCCAAAATAAGGCTATCGAAGCCATTAAAAACCACAATATTGCATAAATAATACCAAAATACATCGGAAATCATGTCAATCACTCCCACACTCCAAAATTATCATAATGCAAATACAAGGAGTGGTAAAATAGTCAAATCACATAAAATCACAAATTTCATATATTTCATTAAATTTTTAGGTCGTTACAATATTTGCTTTATCTGAGTAGTAATGAAGACTCATATCATAATCCTTGAGAAGATCAAGCCATCTCCTTTGTCTGAGGTTAAGTTCTTTCTGAGTAAACACATATTGAAGGCTCTTATGATCAGAAAATATATCCACATGCACTCCATACAAATAGTGATGCCAGATTTTTAATGCGAACACCACAACCAAAAGATCCAAGTCATGAGTCGAATAATTCTTCTCATGCACCTTCAACTGTCTAAAGGTATAAGCTATCGCATTGCCATGTTGCATCAAAACACAACCAAGTCCCACATGGGATGCATCACAATGGACCAAAAACCCATCTTTACCTTCTGGAAAAGTCAGGATCGGAGCCGAAGTTAGCTTATTCATCAGCTCCTCAAAACTACTCTCACAAGCATTAGACCACAAGAAATTTACCTTCTTAAGAGTCAACTTAGTCAACGGGAAGCTATAGTCGAGAAACTCTTCATAAATCTCCTATAGTAGCAGGCTAAACCCAAGAAAATCTGAATATTAGTTGGAGTTGTGGGTCTAGGTGGCTTCTTCACCACTACAACCTTTTGTGAATCTACCATGATACCTTCACTAGAAATGATATAACCCAGAAAGGTGACAGCGTTCAACCAGAACTCACATTTTGAAAATTTGGCATAAAATTTATACTCTTTCAAGGGCTACAATATGATGCAGAGGTGATTTGTATGGTCTGCCTCATCTAAAAGGACGCCAGAATATCGTCTATGAAAATAATGACGAACAAATCCACAAAATTGATGGAAGACCCTGACAGCGCCCAAGCACACACGCAAGTGTACGTGGTATTATCAAGTAATAAAGTGGCCTAATTAAAGCCAAGTATCAATTCCACAGATACTTGATTTAACAAATATTCTATTTCAGTTCACTATTTATATTAATTTAATGTAAAAGTAACCAAAAGAGATTTTGGAAATTGGTAATTAAAACTAAAGTAATAATGTGTAAATAAAAGTACTTGGAACAATCAATGGATTAAAGACCAAGGTTAAAGTATTGAGAACAATCATACTATGTTGTTGAACTTCATTCGTTAATTTGCTTATCTTGGTTGTTGATGCGTAGGGTTAATCGCATGATCATGGTTTCCAAACCTCTAATCTTTTACCTAATTTTGACATTAAAACTACATCGTTGAGCGGGGATTTAATAATAAAATTAAGTGAATTAAAGTCATCATCCTATGTTCGAATCAAGTAAGGCATCTAATTACATCCCTGTCCTAGATGCTAAGTTTAATTCTTTATTTTATAAAAGAATAAAAACCCAAACTTTATTTATTCTCGTGTTCTATCTCCCTATTCCCTCTCCCGAGATCAAAAGATCGATAATATATGTATTTTATGGGTTATCAATCCATAAAATAATTAAAACAAGAATAAACAAACAACCAAATACGATAAACAAAATTGATCGAAATTAATCCAAAATAATAATACTCATGTTCTGGGAATTAACCCTGGAAAGAGGGTTTTTAGCCGCTAATATTCATAATCACGATCAAAATAATTGAATACATGATATGAATAATTAAAGACTAATTAAAAAATTAAAAACCTAAAATTTGTACAGCCTCCACTTTAATCTTGTCCAAGTACGTCCAGGTGTCCAAGCACCAAAAATTAATATGATCCAAGAATTCTCTACCAAAGTTGTCCAGGTGTGCGTGTATATATATTATATTATATTCCAAATTATGGTGGGTTAAGGAAATGGCACACGTTCCAAGAAGAATCCCACACAACCGCCTCATTAATTAATAACTTGTGCCAAGTCTTTCCATTCTGTGTCGGCAACATTTAAATTGGACATATTTGAACACCCCATCGCGATACGAGTCTGGATTAAGTCAAATGAGGGTTGAGACGTGACCCTATTGCGATACCTCTCTAGAATTTGTTTCTCGAAAATTGGTTAAGTGTTGAACGTTTCTCCATTCATCCTTAACTCTGTGGTGTATTTTCAATAAATTTTCAGATTTTAAATCATCAATATATCACCATATTCATCCCATAAATCCTCATACATAATCACACACCACAAATTAGAGATCAAAACAACACAATATCCTCAACGATGAATCAAAACAAAAGCTAAGATAAGGCAAATTCACAATGATCTTCCACTTAATGTTTCAACTCTTGACTTAATCAAATTGAATTTTGTACATTACAAACAAGTTTTTTCACTCATAATTACACATTATAAACATTTGGAACAAATTAAACACATTAGAATCCACCGAAATCAACTAGACACACAACTAGCTCAAGCTAGTAAAACTAGTTTTTCGGGTTGAACTCTAAATTACTTAATTAAGAGCAAACTTGTTTGAAAAACACTTTGGACATTGTAATGTCACACTTGGACACTTAAATTCTTATTTGTATTAATATGAACACGTTAAGCACGAATTTCTCTTAAAACAAGGCAAAATAAGCTAGAATAATGATACTGAAGTGTATAAAACCACCTCAGATCATCACCCCACACTTAAACTCTTGTTCGTCCTTGAACAACTCTTTACTCTAAGCATCAAAATCTGAGGTGACGCTGCACTTTGACTAAAACAAAGACACTCAAGCTAGTACTACAATGACTACACGGAATGCAAGTTTTTTCACAAAGCACGTTATTTACACAATTGATAGCTCATGAACACTACTCCAAAACATCCTAGCCTCAAGAATCGACTCACCTAAGTGGAAAAATCATGCTTATCATTAAATCAAGAACATCATACAAATCACCCACATTCATCAAACATGTGCCCCTCACAATAAGAGACTTACCCAAAATCACTCACAATAATGCAATTTATAATGTAATGGGTACAAAAATAAAATTACGCTCACTCTCACAAAGAATTCACAAGTTACACACAATGAACCATAGGTTTTCCCTTAGTGTAATGCTCCATTAATATCGGAATGATGAACTTAGGATCAAATAGGTCTTTTTCGGGTTGTAATGTAGGCTAAGGGATGGGTAGGAACTATTTAGGAATAGTGACTAACCTCTCTAAGAGCCTTAATACACTACATTATACATTAGAACCAATCTCCAACAACCAAATTACATTTTTTTCATCAACCCATCACCTTTATTTTTGCCCCATCTCTTTTAAACATTTTCACAAACACATGGTGGACATATAGTTTATTACCACATGAATCAATTTTTTTTTTTCAAATCATGGAAATATTTCTAGCATAAATTATTTTACACCCTTCCACCACACATCAATTATCATCACCAATAACTATTATCTTGGGGCATCAAATTCACCTTTTCCCTCGTATTTCTCAAACTCCTTCCTTAATTAATTTTTCATTAAAGCACTTAGGAGCTTTTTGGATCAAATTATGATCGATCAAAGAAGGAATTAGGCTACATATGAGGCTACCGAATAAAATAAGCTAAATGCTCAATAGGATTTAACTAGGACAATGCACAAGGGTAGGTCAAAAAGAAAGTATAAAACAAGGCTATCACAAAAATGCCTAAATCATCTCTTAAACTCACATTCTTTATTTTACTTCACACACACACCGGATAAGTTTTAGACATCACATGCAACAAGAAATATACAAAAACCTCACACGCACATAGAACATGCTCAACTCAATAGGATCATCATAAAGTCCTAACCAAACAATAGCATAAATTTAAAATTAAGTCAACAAATACAAGAGTCAAAAACTTGAGCCTAGGAGTCTCAAAAATAGCAATTCACTCAATCAACATTATTTTACCATACAAAACACTTGCACCATGCAATCAAAAATATCACCAACAAGAATATCTTACACACAAAAAAAATTGAGCCAAAAATTAGAAATTCCCCTACCCCACACTTAAAAATCTTCTTTGTCCCCAAAGTAAATTTAAAAGTAAAAAGATAGAAATACTCTCTGAGGCCTCTAGGCCTAACTAGTAGCATCTTACACATGAATGAGGTCTGCGGGAACCCCAGACTCAGTCTTTGCCATGCTCCTTAGCTCAAGTTTATGGTACTCAAACTTCTCATTAACCTATGACTCAATCAAAAGAGAAAACTACGTGAAATAAAAACTAAAAAATAAAAAATAAAACATACCTACTTAACTCGGGTTGCCTCCCAGGCAGTGCCTTATTTAGTGTTGCAGCACGACCCACATCAACTCAACCATATTCCTTCACCCTTTTACTCCCTTTTAGGAGCCATTTTTCATTCGTTTCTGACCTTTTGAGTTTGTACACTCAAGGTCAACATCTCTCCACTTCAACCTTTATCATGTTGGGAAACAGTAATTTCATCTTAGGCAACTCAATCAGGTAATTTGAAGAGGTCTTTGGTGGATTAATCACCCTACACTTTTCCCATTCAATAACATTGATCACATACAAATCTTTAATTTAGGATTTTATGATGGGTGTTTTGTAAACATCAAATACCACATCTTCATCATCTACCCTTATTTTGAGTATGTCTTTTCTAACCTCAATCAAGGCCCCTCCAGTTGTTAAGAATGTACGCCCCAAGATGATTGGTACCTGTTCGTCTGCTTTAAAATCAAGAACAAAAAAATTAGCAGGTATACCAACCTTTATGAGGACGTCCTCTATTACACCTTCCGGGTATGTTATGGATCCGTCTGCGAGCTGCATAACCACTGGTGTCGATTTAAGCTTCCCCAAGCCTAATGTTTTAAACAATGATAGAGGCATCACGTTTATGCTCGCCCCTAAGTCACTCAGTGCATCAACCGTTTTACTCCTAATTTGAATAGAGATATCAAACATCCCTTGATCTTTCAATTTCTTGGGTATTTTATGTGTCATCACAGTGCTACACTCTTCAGTGAGTGTTATTACCCCTACTTCCTGCAATTTTACCTTATTTTCCACCACATCCTTAAGTACTTTGCATACTTAGGCATAGTCTACAAAATATCTAACAAAGGTAAGTTAATGCAAAGTCCTCTAAATGTATCAATGAACTTTTTGAACATAGCATCCTCATTTGCTTTTATCTGCCTCTGAGGGAAGGGTAGTGGCGGCATCTTCTTCACTCCTTCTGCAACAACTTTTTCTTTTAAGTACTCAGACTTTCTTGAATTTTCAGCAACTCTGCCATTTACCTGTTGGGTCACCATATCAGCATCTACCTTATTTGTTGCCCTGGGAGGTTCTCCTTGAAGCTCTTTACCACTTCTCAAGGTGATTTCTATAACCTGCTTTAGATTTTCTGTATCTTTTGGCAAACCACCTTGTGGTCTAGTATTCATTGCCTGTGATAATTGGCCTACTTGTAACTCTTAACTTCTTGTGGCCGTTTGCTAATTTTTCATTTCTGTAGTCAACTTTGTCTGATTTTCTAGAATTTGCTTCAACATCTCTTCCATGTTGTTAGTTGACTGATTTGATTAGGCCTTTGTCTGTGGGGCATTCCATGGCTGATTTAGTGGTTGAGTTTCCCACTTCATGTTGTAGGCATTACCATAATTTAGCCTTTGAGCATTACCTATATATATCACAGATTCTGGATTTGAAGCACACATGGTCGTTGAATGGACATTATTTCCACAAACCTCACACCACCCTACAGCTTGTTGGACGGCATTGACTGTGGTTGCAGGTTGTGCTGCTCCCAACTTCATATTGCTTAACTGATTGTTGATCAAATTTTATTAGGCAGAAACTTGTGCTAATAAGGATGTAAATTGGTTCACCTCCAATACACCTACAATTCTTTTTGTGGCACTTCTAGAATCTGAATGTCGCTCTGGATTTCCTTGTGCTATGTGGTTCAGTAATGTGTACAGCTCATCATAAGTCAATTCCAATGCTTGACCACCTGCGGATGAATCTAGCAAAATCTTCGTATTGTGATCAAGAGCTTCTACAAAAGTATGAGAAAGTACCTCATTGGACTATTGGTGGTATGGACAATCCTGAAGAAGATCTTGAAGCATTCCTAAGCATGATAGAGGTTTTTATTAGGCTTCTGTTGGAAGCTCACTATCTCTTTGCAAAGTCTCGCAGTCTTGCCTGATGGAAAGAATCTGATGAGAAACTTTCTAGCTAAGTCATCCCATGATGTGATTGAATTGGCCGGTTCTACATTCAACCACCTTTTTGATTCCCCCAACAGTGAATGGGGAAAAAATGACAGACTCACATAATCTGTACTACTCCAGTTGAAATGAATGTATCAGTAAGATCAATGAAAGTCTGCAAGTGAAATTGTAGATCCTCGTGTGAAAGCCCTTGAAAACTGTCCACTGCTGATTAGAAGATGCACCATGTTGTGCTTTAACTCAAAATTTCCCCCAGCATCATGCCTTTGAATTGGGGAAGTCAAGTTCGTCGGAAGTGGGACTGCCACTTCCCTAACTTTCCTACGTGTTTGTTTTTCTGCAGCCATTCTCACAAGATTCTCTTGGAATTCTGCAATTTAAGGAATTTGGGGAGAAGGATTGCTTCTCTCCTACATTAATGGTAAAGTTGCTCAGGTTCAGATCTTGGTTCAACCAAGTCCTGATCCCTTGCCAACTTTCTACTTTGAAAACTTGTTTCCTGTAAAAAAAAAAAAACAAGACCAAGCATAAAAACACCAAATAAATCTAAAAGTAAAACTAAAATAAACAATTGCAAAATAACAAGTCCCCGGCAAGGGGCGCCAAAAACTTGACAGAGCCCAAGCGGACACGCAAGTGTACATGGTCTTATCAAATAGTAAAGTGGCCTAGTTAAAGCCAAGTATCGATCCCACATAGACTTGATTTAACAACGATTCAATTTATGTTCACTGTTTAGATTAATTTAGTGCAAAAGTAACCAAAAGAGATTTTGGAAATTGGTAATTAAAACTAAAGTAATAATGTGTAAATAAAAGTACTTGGAACAATCAATGGATTAAAGCCCAGGGTTAAAGCACTGCGAACAATCATACTATGTTGTTGAACTTCATTCGTTAATTTTCTTATCTTAGTTGTTGATTCGTGAGAATAATTGCATGATCATGGTTTCCCAACCTCTAATATTTTATCTAATTTTGACATTACAACTACATTTTTGATCGGGGATGTAATAATCAAATCAAGTGAATTAAAGCTATCATCTTGCGTTCGAATCAAGTATGGCATCTATGTACATCTCTGTCTCAGACGCTAAGTTTAATTATTTATTTTATAAAAGAATAAAAATCCAAACTTTGTTTACTCTCGTGTTCTATCTACCTATTCCCTCTCCGGAGATCAAAAGGTTGAAAATATATGTATTTTACGGGTGATCAATCCATAAAATAATTAAAACAAGAATAAATAAACAACCAAATATGATAAGAAAAATTAATCAAAATTAATTCAAAATGATAGTACTTATGTTCTTGGATTTAACCCCAGAAAGAGGGTTTTTCGCCGATAATATTCATAATCATGATCCAAATAATTGAATACATGATATGAATAATTAAAGACTAATTAAAAAATTAAAAACCTAAAATTTTTGCAGCCTCCACCTTAATCTTGTCCAAGTACGTCCAGGTGTCCAAGCACTAAAAATTAATATGATCCAAGAATTCTCTCCCAAAGTTGTCCAGGTATATTTGTATATATATTATATTATATTCCTAATTGTGGTGGGTTAAGGAAATGGCACATGTTCCAAGAAGATTCCCACACAGACGCCTCATTAATTAATAACTTGTGTCAGGTCTTTCCATTCTGTGTCGACAATATTTAAATTGGCCATATTTGAACACCGCGTCATTATGCGAGGCTTGCTTAAGTCAAATAAGGGTCGCGACACAATCCTAATGCGACACCTCTCTTGAATTTGCTTCTCGAAAATTGGTTAAGTGTTGGACGTTCCTCCATACATCCTTGACTTTGTGGTGTATTTCTAATGAATTTACGGGCTTTAAATCATCAATATATCATCATATTCATCCCAAAAATCCTCCTAAATAATCACACACCTCAAATTAGATATCAAAACAACACAATATCCTCAACGATGAATCAAAACAAAAGCCAAGATAAGGCAAATTTGCAATCATCTTCCACTTAATGTTCCAACTCTTGACTTAATCAAATTGAACTTTGCACATTACAAACAAGTTATTTCACTCATAATTACACATTTAAAACATTTGGAACAAATTAAAATCATAAGAATCCACCAAAATCAACTAGACACACAACTAGCTCAAGCTAGTAAAATTAGTTTTCCGGGTTAAACTCTAAATGACTTAATTAAGTACAAACTTGTTTGAAAAACACTTTGGACATTGTAATCTCACACTTGGACACTTATATGCTTATTTATATTAATATGAACACATTAAACTCACCAATTTCTCTTAAAACTAGGCGAAATAAGCTAGAACAACGATACCGAAGTGTATAAAACCACCTCAGATCAGACCTTATTCGTCAAATCTATGAATGTCATCGGGGCATTAGTCAACCCAAATGACATAACCAAAACTAAAAGTCCTCGCACCGGGTATGTAAAGAGGTCTTAGGGATATCCACCTCCCTAATCTTAAATGGATGGTACCCGGATTGAAGATCTATCTTGGATAAAAGCTTAGCACCCTGCAATTGATCAAACGAATCATCTATCCTTGGAAGGGGATACTTTTTATTTACTATCACCTTATTCAACTGCCGATAATCAATATACATCCAAAGGGAACCATCCTTCTTATGCACAAATAACACAGGTGCCCCCCACGGGGACATACTAGGATAGATAAAATCCTTATCTAAAAGATATTTGAGTAGCCCCTTAAGCTCTTTTAACTCAGCCGGAGCCATTGGATATGGGGGAATAGAAATTGAACGAGTGTCCAGTACAAGATCAATCCTAAACTCGATTACCCTATCAGGGTGAACACCAGGAAGGCCATCAAGGAAGGCCTCAAAAAATTCATTCACCACCGGAACAGAACACAAAGAAGGACCCTCCGAGTTAGAATTTTTTACCTGAACAAAATGATAGATAGACCCCTTGGAGATAAATCTCCCAGCCCTAATATACGATGTGAAATTCCCCTTAGGATTTAGGGAACCACCCTCCCACGCAATAAATAGCTTGTTGGGGAATTTAAAGACAACCTTACGGGTCCAACAGTCTAGAGAAGCATAGTACAAGTGCAACTAATTCATCCCCAATAATGTGACATCAAATTCAACTATGCCTAATTCAAATAGATCCACCAAAGTCTCCCAACCACGAACAGATACCACATAACTCATATAGACTCTTTTAGCTACCAAGGAGTTACCCAATAGGTAGAGACAGAAAAAGGCTTTGAAACACACTCGGGACCAGAATCAAAATGCACAGTCACCAATTGAGTCAAATAAGAAAGAGTAGACCCTGGATCAAGAAAATAATACACATCACGAGAAAAGAGTTTGAATGTACCATTTATGACATCAGGCAATTTCTCAAATTCTTGGTAAGTAGTGAGATCATAGAGACAATTTTTACTAGTGTCAAAGCTAAACAGTTCATTCTTTAGTACCAGAGATGATGAGGAGGCAACCAAAACCTTGTTTTCCCTCGAAGCAGCCTTGGCCACTGGGTAATTTCTAATCATGTGCCCTGGATGACCACAGAGAACTTGTCCTTTTCTTCTTTATAGTAACCCCGATGCAATATACCAGATTATCTATATAGAGAATATAATGGAGCTGACTGGGGCTCACTATCTTGAGATTGGGCACCCTGTCCCCTAAAATTGTTGCCACTATGAAAACATCTATCACCCGATAGCCTTGGGTAGGGAGCACTAGTTTCCCAGTAAGCTCTAGAGTTTCCCTACTTCTTCTTAGGCCACTTCCCTCCATCCCTTCCACTCTATTATTGGCCACCACCCTGCTTAGAGAACTTAAAAATTTTTCCTCTACCTCTCTTCTATCTCAGTCTGTTTTTTCTTTTCTTTCTCCACCTGTTGTATGTACACAACCAACCTGGATATCTCTATGTACCTATTTAATAAGGAAGCCTTACTCTCAAAGATCAAGTCTTGAGACAACTCGGAAGCAAACTTTCTCATTCTAGCCCTTAAGCTAGAACCTAACTCTGAAGCATACCAAGATAGATGGTGAAACTTCAAGGAATACTTTTTGACAGATATCTTGCCTTGCTTCAGATTAAAAAAACTCTTCTACCTTTGCTTCTTTCAACTCCTGAGGAAAGAAGTGATCTAGGAAAGCACCATAGAAATCTTCCCATAGAGATGACTCATCACCATCACCCTTTGACTAATCTTATTCCTCATACCACTGGTCTGCCACATCCTTTAGCTGGTAGGCGACAAACTCCACACCCTCCACATTAGTGGCATGCATAACATAAAAGATATTTTCTATCTCATCCAAAAAACCTTCAGGATCCTCCTTAACATTTACACCAGAAAAGGTTGGAGGGTTTAACCTCATGAATTGGCCAACCCTTATGGCCTCAAAAGAGAGAGTAACAGATGCACCACACTCAGCCTAAGAAGTTACCAACTATACCAATATATGAATAGACTGAATAAACTCAGCATTCATCACATCAGCCTAGGGAGATAAAGAAGGACTGGAGGAAACTGGTAGAACTCTAGGAGGACAATCAAGAGTTGGACCACTAAATCGGGTTTGGACCCCATAAGTAGAATGGATCCCATAAAAGTTGTCACCATGTAGGAAAGAGAAGTTTCTATGATCTTCATATCATCGAGAAGTCATGATCTCAAAAGTGAACAAATAGGAATTAGGGGAGAATTCAGGACCTTAGACTCTACTTCTTGAAAATAGATCACAAGAAAGAGAAATATTCCTAAATGCCTCGTAGCCTCTCCCTTATGAGTCTAGCACTCTACATACCATTTAAAGAAACTCTACTAGACACGACTTTATAGACTCCCAAGTGACCATAAACCTAGGTCTCTGATACCAATCTGACATGACCCGAACTAGGGCCCAATGGTATTGGGCATCTCAAATCCGAACCAGACCGGAGACTGGCCCCAATACCCAACCATAATTTCCATGTACCCCATGTCGGATGAATTATAGACATATGATAAGATAAAACAAAATTAATTGAAAGGCATTTAAAGAAGTCCATAACTATAGCCCGCAAAAGAACCAACCAGATATCCAACTGGTGTCAACCCCAATACCAATAATAATGCCAAGGTTGACACTAATAGCGACACTGCCCATGCCCAAAGTAGTCATACAAAGCCTCTAACAAAAATCCAAGAACAATCAGTCGGGACATGCCCCCGGCCATAGAAAAAATCAAAATCCAAGAAATGACAAAGAGTATAAAAAGAATTCCATAGTATGAAATGAAGTCTTCCAGAGTATGGAAGCTCACCACTTTAGTGTGACACAAAGTTATCCCTGAAGTCTAGGTTACTAAGCAATAGGATTAGTATGGTCGATTCCTTCATCGCATGGAGATATAATGTCTGAGGACGAGTTAGCGGGTGAATGTTAGCATGTACTTATGATAAGTATAAAATAATGCCATTATTTAGAACCAAAGTAATTAACCATATGTAATCACATATATACCATGCCGCAAAAGGGAATCAGGTTTAGCATGTATTTAAAACCTTTAACCGGGGTTATATAGATTGGTCGTTCTAAAACCCCCCATGGGCTATATGAGTTTAGCTCCCCTATTGAAAGGGCTCCGGTGCCTATTAGTCACATAAACTAAAGAAGGAAACCTGAGATGATTAGTACATCTCCAAAAATCTAAGTGTGACGTCATGCACACGGTCTCTAAGACCACCTCACATCGGCAAATATGAGTTCCAGTTTTGGTCCTCCTAGGACCTCCTCCTTCCACTGATTTACCAATACATCCCTCTTTAAGCCTATATTAAAACCATTCACACATAATCAACCATTTACCAGGGAGTCTTATTTATTAGGCATCAACCATTGGTATCATCATACTAATACTAGAGCTTGCAAGCCTATCTATTTATGCCATACCAAAGCCATTAAAACAATTTGACCCCAAAGTTTCCAATTAAACTATTACCATGACCATCAAGGCCTTTCCAAACCTTTTAAGACCAACAAACTAATCTTAAGTTCCATTACCTCTTATGCAATGCAAACGTTTCAAGAATAGTCAAACTATGTGAAAAAATCATTCTCATTGGCATTTTAACAAACATGTTGAGGGCATATAGTTTCCAAAACCAAAAACCAAGCATCAATTGGCCATTCCCATGTAACCACATGTTCAAACTATAATTATAGCATGAAAACCATAAAAAAGCATGGGAAAACATTATCCAACCATAAACAACCAAAAACCCCAATATCTATTTCATAACAAAATCAATACCATGAAAACCATTTATTGAAATATGATTTTAGTTGAACTAACAATGAGGGAGGAGTAACATTCCTTAAACAACAAGGAAGATGGAAAGAAACCACCCTTAACAACCTTAATTGATTTGCCTTGAAGAAACTCTAGCCTCTTCTAGAACCCAAAGCTAGAGAGTGATATTAAGAGTGTTTAAGAGTGTTTGATTGAGAATAAGAGGTTAATGAAGCCCCAAAAGGTATTTTATGTCGTGGGGTCAAAAGGATTTAAGAGGGGAAATGCCCAAAATACCCCCAACTTATACTGTAAAACTTCCCATAGGAGGGTACGGTTTAACCCTTCCACTCGTATCCACACCATATGAGTGGTACCCTCCACTCATAAATTGATTAGAAATTTGGAAACCATATTCTTTCCAACATACTAATCCAAGGCCCTTACTCATAACTAAACCATACCACTAGTATGGTCCAGTCGTACTCTAGGCAAAATCCAAAGGGACTGATACTGGACAACATATGACTACACCTTACCACTCATACCCTATCCTCATGGATCTTAGTGAGTCACTAGTACTAAAATACAAGTCTAGTTACTTAATTTCAGATTAAGTAAAGGACCAACCTAATAAACTATCACCAAACCATACGATCATTACCCACCATGTTGTAACCATAATAGAAACTCAACTACCAAATACTAGAAAACTTATGAGTTGGGTCACCTGACCCGGACCCACATCATACGACACATATGGTGAGTCATATAATAATTAGAAGGTTTAAGACTCAGGAAATTTTCAAGGGCTAAAACCCAGCGTGTTTTAGTATTGATGCATAAGGGTCTAGTTATTACTTATGTGTCGAGGCATCTAAAAGAGCATAAGTGCACTCATGATTTGAGTTGACAGAGATAGTTTTTGCACTTAAGATTTGGAGGCATTATTTATATAGGGTCCATTGTGAGATCTACATGGATCATGCAGTCTTCAATATTTTATAACCCAAAGAGAGTTTAATTCTAGGAAACGTAGATGGGTGGAGTTACTTAACGATTATGACATCTCTATTTTATATCATATGATCACAGTGAACACAGAAGTGGATGACTTGAGTTGGAAAGCGGTAAGTAAGGGTATCTTGGCTTCTATTTCAGTTACTCAGAGTCCATTAGTGTGGAATATCCAGTCCTTAGCAAAATGATGGTACAACTTGATATTGTTAACCCTAGGAGGATTCTTACAAGTGTTGAGGTGAGGTCTACCTTTCTTAAGCATATTTAGATTTGTCAGTGTAATGCCCCAAGACTACACCCTGGGCATCACACAGTGCTTACAATCCCAAGGGATCTGAAAATACCATAAGGTTCTCAAAATACTAAAATAATAAATGAGTATAAATGATAATAACATATGAAAACTAGATTACTAACCATGCTAGTCTAAAAGCCTCTAACTATTTGAATGTGTAGTTAATGGGACAAACCCCCAACTAACTCCAACTGAAATAACTACTAAACTGCTAAAACATTGAAATAAGTAAACTTTGTCCTCGAAATATTAGAACTCACCACTATAACTATTGTTGATAGACTAAGCTTCTAAGTACGGTCAGAAACCTGAGTATCCAAACCTATGATATGAGACATCATAGCATAAAAGAGAGTACGCATCAGTACTTGGAATGTACTAATATGATAAATGAGGTAAAGCTGATATATATAGGTTCATATGCATGAGATGATAAATGACTGAATGAACATCATGAAGTAACTAGATAAGAGTACATGTAAAACTGTAACTACTGAACATACTGAACAATGCAATACTGTGCATATCGATATATATTGTGTATCTGAGATTATACAGAAACTGAGTACTGAATTCTGATGGCTGAGTAAATGGTAACTGATAGAAATAAATCTGTAGAACTTACTGAGTTCTCTACTGAATACTAAAATTGTAACTGTGGGAGTTATCATCTAAACGACATCCTCGATTATAGACTGATTTGGGGTCCAACCTGTGACCCCAGTTGGAAGAGTGTTAGCACCTTGCCATAGGATACTAAAAATATTGTGTCAACCCTAATCTGGTAGGAAGACTCATAAAATATGTATATATATATATATTTGTGTCAACCCTAGTCTGGCAGCAGGATGACTTACCCTACGCTAGCTACGTAGTTTATAACTCAAGAATTGCTAATAAGGGTCAAACCCCAACTAGTAGGAATGCACCCATCCCTAGGTTAACTCGGTGTTGAATCCCACTCCCAACTGAAAGACACTCATTACTAGACTGTACTAAGTTTGACTAAACTGACCCTGATCGTGTTGACTGACTGAACAAGACTAGGTTCACTGAGTTCTGTTAACTGACTGAGTACTACTATTCTTGACCTTTACTAGGATTATTCTATAACTACTGCAACTAAGTAAACAGCTAAATTTTGGGTAATAAATACCCCCAAGACTCGATAGCATAATTGATAAACTCATATCACAACTTTAGCAACACAACAATAGGTTACCATGCATTATTTACTCATATAGATATTTTATCAAACACTTGGGGAGAATGATTGTTATACATGAGAAATAAACACATAGGGAATCATAGATACATCATGCAACTTGCAAATTCAAGGGTTTTGACATAAGAGATTCATAATTCAACACGCATACTAACTTTATTTCATGGAACTCATAAAAGATCTTAACTTGAAACCCATACAACAACATAAAAATGAGCATAATTCAATACATAACATGGAAATCATAATTCAAGTTTTAAAAAAAGGTTTTTGAACTCCAAGGGTGGAGGATACCCAAGGATGAACACCTAACATACCTTGATTGTTGATTTTGTGAGAATTGTCGTGAATTCTTCAGACTTGGACTTGAACTTGATGAAACTAGGACTTTGTTGTTGAGAGTATTTATGAGATAATGAGTGAATTTTTCCCTTTGGGAGGTTTAATTTTGTGTTATGGCTGAGTATTGTAAAGGGAAAATAACCCAATTACCCCCACAAACCCGTAGCTTAATACACAAATTATGCCCAGTGATGTGATACTGATGCATCGCGTTGATGGTATCGATGCGATATCTAATACATTGCATCAATGGTGTCGATGATAGACAATGTGAAGCGTCAAGATCGTATTGGCTTTCTATTTTAGTCATCCAAACATGACTCAAACGATGTTTGAAAAATCCAAAACTCACCTAAGATGACCTATTGACATCCCTGATCATGAATCAACTTAAAAATTGACATTCTAAGGTCGTAAGGATAGAACATAAGATCATACAATTACGAAGGATAAAAATAACTCTAAGTCTTAACACTTAGCTGGAATTTTTTAAGTCTGGGACCTGTTTTGACATTCTATAAAGGACTGAAATAGGCTAGGACTTTACGGGATCTTACACTCAGTTTGAGGATTTAAGACTTTATATCATCTATGATAAGGTGTTGAGTAATGAGTCCATGAGGTTTACCATAGATTATGAGGGTGTTATAAGATATGATGGTTACATTTATGTTTCAAGGGTTAGTGACTCGATTCAGTCAATTTTATATAAGGCTCATACCTCTAGATATTCTATTAACCCTGGTACATCTATGATAGATAGAGATGTGAGGAAACATTATTGGTGGAGTGGCATAAAGAAAGATGTGGAAGACTTTATAGCTTATTGCCTATGTTTTCAGTAAGTGAATAACAAGCATCAAAGACTGGGTGGCTTAATTCTTATATTGCTTATTCTCGAGTAGAAGTGGGAGTGGATCACCATGGACTTCGTTAGTGGTTTTCCTCGCACATCCCATGGTTTTTATGGTATTTGGTTCATTGTAAATAGATTGACCAAATCAGCATATCTACATTCGTGATATAGTCTATTTATATGGAGTGCATATATCTATCATCGTTGATCGTGGATCAGTGTTCACTTCTAGATTCAAGAGAGATTTAAAGAAGATTTAAGCACTCGGGTGTATCTTAGAACCACTTTCCACCCTTAGACCAATGGGCAGTCAGAACAAACTATTCAGGTTCCTAAGGATATGCTCCGAGCTTATGTTATGGATTTTGGAAGTCAGTGGGAGCAGCACTTAGCTATGGCAGAGTTTACGTATAATAATAGATTTAATTCAAGCATTGTGAGGGAACCATTTGAGGCAGTATATGGTAGACATTATCGATATCTAATTGGATGGTTTGAGACCTTCAAGATTATACTAGTGGTACTGACTTACTTCATAAGTTGTTGGATAGAGTCAGGGTGATTTAGGATAGACTGAGGGTGACTCGGAATAGGCAAAAGGCTTAAGCATATCATAGAATTCTTTCCTTGAGATTTGGATTTAGAGTCTAGGTATTTCTTTGTGTATTGCCTATGAATGGTGTGATGATATTTTGGAGAAAAGGAAAGCCTAGTCCTAGATATGTTGGACCTTTTGAGATCCTTTGTACAGTTAGAGAAGTGGCATATGAGTTAGTATTACCCACAGATTTTGATAATGTCTGATTTTCCATGTTTCTATGTTGCGGAAAAATATTCTTGATGAGTCTCATGTACTTCAATGGGACTCAGTTCAGTTGGATGAGAGACTGACCTTTATGGAGGAGCTAGTGTTCATATTAACCAGGGATATCGAGCGGTTATGCTCTAGTGACATTCCAGCAGATAAGGTTTAGGGGAGATACCCCTCAGTTGAGAAGGCTACTTGGGATATCGAGAGCGATATGCAAACCCATCATCCTGAACTGTTCAAAGATTTAGGTACATTCTCACCCTTTACTTTTGCGGACATAAGTTCTTTTAGTAGTGGATATTGTAATGACCTTCTAGGTCATTTTTTACATTTCCATGTATATTCACTTCTTAGAGCTATCCTATAGATGCCCCAAGTTATTTATTACTTATTGGAGTTGACAGTTTGGTTTTTGGACATTTTTTTTTATTTTTAGAGCAAATTCTCTATTTTGAAGTATTTGTAGGTAAGAATTGGCCACTAGGTAAAAACTTCAGTCAAACGACCTTATATGCTAATTTTGAGAGTTCCATCAGTATCAAAACATTAAATATAGGCTAGGAGTACCTTTGGTTTAGGTCGCGAGGCTTTCGGACTTATTTCGGGCTATTGGATGGAAGTTGATAAAAATACCCCATGGGTGTGGGGCTCATATTTCATTAAAACGATCTCAAATGGAAATTTTTATTGTGGCATTGTGTTTAGAACATTGAATTTGATAGGTTAGCATAGGTTATTTGCATTCAAGGGAATCTGGATGAATCTCGAGGGGTCGGTAGAGACTTAAAATCTTTCAAGTCCCCAGCTGGTACATCTTCTTAAGCGGCATTTGGGTCACTAAAGTGGAGAATACTTAAGCAGCCAGTTATTCAGTTAAGTGACCAAGCTAGACCTGTTAATGGCCACTTAAGCAAGGTCGTGTTGTCTTAAGAGAAGGCCGCTTAAGCGGTTGTTGGTCTGCTTAAGCGGAGGGCACAGACTTGGCAGGTACTGCATAAGCGGTACTTGGATGCTAAAGCAGACCAGTGTCCACATAAGAGGAACTTGGGTGGAATTAAATACCTCACTAGCCCAATTTTCTCACTATTTTTTCATAAGTTCAATAGCTTGGGTCCCTTTAGAGTGTGGAAACTTGGGGAAACATTTAGTAGGTGCTTTTGGGGTGTTTGTGAGCTTGGATTACTCATTTCTTCCTTGAATTCTAGGTAGGTTTTCGTTAAATTCCTGATTAATTTCTCAATTTATTTCCAAAATCCCTAAGTTCTTGTTGAGTTGATTGAGACATCGTTTGAGCTCAAAATTTACCCATTCTTGAGGGTAAATGTTCCTTGAGCATAGAGGTATGTGTTGGCGGTTTTGAAAGTGTGATTCTACAAGCGGACCCCACATAGGACTTTTATGTGATTTTGGACCCAAAGTATAAAAAGAAATATGGATATTGATGTACTCCTTGGTAAGTAGATTATCATATTGATAGTGTGGCATCAAGCAAAAATTGCTCGAGAGGGAAAATTGACAATTTAGCAGATTTCACTAGGCTTTCTACGACATCCAGGTAGACTAGGTTTACCTTTCCTTTAGATTGGACTTAATTGTAGTATATTTATGATAATGTCCTAGATATGTGATGGAAATTAGGTTTTAGGTGTGTATTTAGTATAATTTGAATTATTTAGCCTATTAAGAACTCGTAATTGGGCATAATTGACTTAGGTACTCATTCTTTAAGTAGAATTATTTTCTTAGATTTAAATGTGGTTTATTTAATATCTAGCAGTTAAATTAGATACCTTAGCCTATTCCAAGGTAGAATTTGCCTTAAAATGGATCTCGGAGATTAAAAGTGGGCCCCTTCGGCCCACCTTTGGCCAATACTATGAATAGCTCCTTATAGACTTTATAGGCGTGTATATCATCTAAATGGATATTTTAGAGCTTAAAGAGATCAGATACATGATACTTTATGCTACATTTATACTTGGGAGAAGATATTAACTCTGGTTCAAGTCTGGAGATTTATGATCTTAAGATCAGTTCGATTCCAGTATTATGTACGATATGAGTTCCGATTCAAGTCCAACAAATGATGATATGATTTTTTGTTCAAGTACGGCATTGAGAGGTTATTTATGATAGTTATGGAACCGGTTTGATTCCGTTGTTTATGGTATGGAAGGATCCATGTTGATGATTTAAAGATAGGTTAATTAGTATAACTTTAGTTATTACTTCTCTTTGATTGCAACCTCCAGACTTATGGGGGTTCGTGTTGGGTTATTTACTTTACTACACTTACTAGCTTATGGGGGCTAGTTTTTTAGTGGTAGCTATGTTTTATTATTATCATTGTTTTTCCAGTTATTTATATACAATATTTGGAGCATTATTCCAGTTTTGCTTCTTACCTTAGCTTAGATTATTTATTTTGCATTTTTGTTATATTTATATTATGATTTAGTTCATTCGGTCGATAATGCCTACTAAGTACCCATGGCTTTGGTACACATACTACACTTTGTACCTTTTTGGTACAGATCCGAGTACTAATTGTTATCGCTGATGCTATTCGAGATAGAGTTTGAAGACAGGGTAAGCTCTCGGAGCCAGAGTTGACCTTTTCTCCATATTTTATACTTTTCTTAGTCTTTCCATTTTTGAGACTGATGTATATCTGACTATCATAGTACTTGTATTCATTTTTAATTAGTAGCTCTTGTACTAACACTACTAGGTCATGGGATATTGTCATTTCTACTATTTATCTTCCGTTATTATTATTATCCTATGATTTATTTGCTTGTAAGTGTTTTACTTGTGTATTTCCAGCACTTATGCTATTTTCCTCCATATTAGCCCATACTTATAGCTCTGGACTACGGTTTGGCTTACATATTAGTGGTATAAAGTAGGTGTCATTATTACTCAAAAAATGGGTCATGACATAATATTTCTGTGGGAGATTTTTACAATCGACATGCCCCATTTGAGCAACATAGATTTCAATTTGTAACCCTTGTTAGGAGGGTGTTTATTACCTTGTCAGGGTAAAGAACTATGATTGGTGTGAATTCACTCATGAGAAGAAATCCACTCTCAACTAATGAAGACTTACTCTGAAGGAAGACACTCTCAACTGGCAAGCACCCATTTATCCTATGGTGGCACGTACTTTGGGTGGATGCATTGAACCCAAATTCCCTTGGTGCAAAATACTACTCCCAAAACTATATTGGTGATCATAACATATGAAATCCACCATAAGGTAAGCATACACATTTATAATTATGATAACCAATTATTCTTATGTTTCTAATCCATGTTCATAAGTAAATATGTGAATTTCATATTAGGTCTGAGATAATAAGATCAAACTGAAA
Source organism: Capsicum pubescens (assembly GCA_030864215.1). NCBI lineage: Eukaryota > Viridiplantae > Streptophyta > Magnoliopsida > Solanales > Solanaceae > Capsicum > Capsicum pubescens. The sequence continues at coordinate 96,686,733 of CM061540.1, forward strand.
TCATAATTATGTTGTAATAGCCTATAATTTGTGATCAATATATCAAAACATAATAATAATGCGTAATAGTCCAAAATAATAGATATATAACGTATTCCTTAATCATAATACTTGAGTAAATTCTTGAAAATTGTTCATGAATTTGAGGATAACCTGAATACACTAACATGGCCAGAAAAAATTCATAAATAATCATTAAAACACGATCATGAATGTAACTATGTCATGAAGAACTGAATTTAAGTTTGAAATCACAATTGGGTAAAAGCCCTATTTTATAGAAATCCATGGAATCATATGTTAAATACTATAATTTGGGCATTAGGATGAAAGGATATCCTCATTAAACACACACATACCTGAACTTGTTGATTTATTGGAGGAATGTTTGAATTGGTAGCCCTTGAGGTTGAATTTGGGGGAAACCCTTTCTTTTAGTGTTCTTGAGAGTTTGGAAGGAGAGGGAATGATGAATTCATGATATGGAATGAGGGAAAGCATTTTAGTATATTAGGATCATTTAGGATGTAATTTACCAGTTTTGTCACGACCCGAGACTACCCCCTAGTTGTAACACGGTGCTTAGAACCACAAGTGATCCCAAGCTAACCCATGTACTAGCATACTGATTGAGAAACTGATTTATAATATAAATAAAATCTCAATTTGGTAAGCGAAAACATGATCATGAGAAATCTAAATGAATGTAATACTGATAAAGTTTACAACATGATAAAACTAAAGAAAAGAACTTGAATTACATATCATGACTCTGATTGACTATCTATGAAGTCTCTACAATACTGAATATAGGTAGATGGGACATGCCTCCAACTACCACTAATCAATATATATAGATAATCAATATATAACACATGAACTACAATAGACTGGAGTTCCCAAAATAAAAGAATTCATCACCTGTTGGTTGAATGTTGAGAACTGTCTAACCATGGTGTATGGACTATATCTGGTACCTATATCATGAATAAATATAACCACAAACTCATATATATGGTCAGTACATTGGAATGTACTAAGTAAATAGAGATATGCACTAGATCATGGAAAAATTTAAAATATGCTTTAAAACTGAGGACATAAGTTATTTGCTGAAACATGCATTTAAAACATGGCTATACGTGAAAACTGTAAGTCATAGTGAGATTTATAAATCATGAGCTACAAATAATTTTGTAAGCTGGGAAGTGATAAAACATAAATATTGTATGTAAATATCATGTAAAGCTGAATAGACTGTAAAGCCGTACTGAGGATCAAGTATGGATACTGAGCATGAAAACATGAACATGTAAAACTGAGAATGTAAGACCAAGTATAGCATACGCTGACATGATCTAAATAACATGAATAATTTTCAAAACTGACTAAATAATTACTGAAATTGGATTACTTGATCAAGCAAACCTGAACTAAAAAAGACTAATTGATGACTAAAACTGTAGGAGTTATCATGTAACTGACATAAACCATGTGAGCTATCATGGAGTCTAATGTCTGATCCACGTTGAGAAAGGTTGTTATATCCTTGACATCGGAGTAGAACCTTAACTGGAGTGATTACTAAACGGATCTCATTTTGGGCAAGGGGAAACACTATCTGGCGAGGCCACTAAACCTATAATGGCACGTACTTTCTGGGAAAGTAGGATGAGTTGAACCCAGACTTACCACTCGGTGCTAAATTCTACTTTAAATTGAAAGACATTGATATATTAACTGGTGCATGCACTGATAACTGATAAGCTCAGGCCATGGTATTTTGAAAATAATAGTGCATACAGATTCAGAAGTAATTATAAGCATGTAAATTGATAATGCTCAACATGATCATAACAAACTGAGTTTAACAATAAAATCATGGGTTGACTAACTCATTACTTGAAAATAATAAAACATAAGTAAACATGTAGGTATCAGGTGTTCATAACCCGCCAGCACTGAATAATTATAAAACAACGATAACAACACTTAAATCAATGGCGTAAAATCATAATTCAAATACCTAAAACATGAGATATTTTAATATTTTGATAAATTTAATGATTATAAGCATGGGAATGAGTTAACCTTGGGAAAATATTATATTTATATAGTTTAAAGCATAATTTAAGAATTTTGACATGATATTAACTAAACATGACATGGGGTTTTGGAACTTCAAGAATGTAGGATCATGATTTTCATGGAGTAAAACTATTATCATAACTTGAATGTAAACTAATGAGGAAACATGGACGAATTTCATGATTTATATTGAAATTTATCATAAATTAGAGTATAATTCATAATTTAACCAAAAAAGGGTTTTTGGGCTCAATGGGTGAAAGGAACCCATTGATGAATGCCCTACATACCTCGATTGGATAAATTCTTGAAGAAATATTGAAATTAGAACATAAATCCTTAAGTTCTTGAGGGAAGAAATTTGAATTTTTTTCTTGGGAAGAGGGAAAGGGTTTTAAATTGTGTACTGGATGTTTGGGGTTAAAAGAGTGGAAATAACGTGTTTTAAGACCCCTTCATGCATTTAATAAGGATTAGAAATGGTTTAAGTGTGTGAAAAGACCTCAATGCCCTTGAATTAATTCAAAATAGAGCAATTCTAGAACTTGGCTTTTGTTGGGCAGTGCACAGCTAAAGCACACCTGAGGGTGGGCAGCACGCGCCAAAAGCCAAGCCTAGAGTGGGCGGCACACGCCAAAAGCCAATCCCATCTAGTGGTTGTTACCATTTTTCCCGCAATGAACGGCCTTAGCAGAGGGTCCAACATGCGACTCACACCCACTTTTAAGGCCTAAAAGCATCCCCAACATAATACATAATATCTAAACATGGTCTACCATCGAAATAGGGGTCCTAAAGGTCATTTTGAATGCATTATTTGGGCGTTACAACTACGGGATGTTATATTATTTCTCCCTTGGGATCATTCATCCTCAAATGATGGGTAACAACTTATTAAAACTTTAGAAGTATGAAATAATGTAGACATGACATGCCTGTTAATGAAGGATATAGCTGAGCTGAAACATTAAACTTCTATCATGAAACTGATTTCTGAGCTGACTTGACTTTATAACTATAAGGAGCTGATTCATGCTTAGAATTTAGAAATCACTTGAAATCTTTCATGATATGATCTTACATATAGAACTACAAAGTGATAACTTATGCAATAAAATTCCAAGAGCTATTGAGGATGGAATAAAGTACGTAACTTCTCATTAGGAATTGTCCCTCAACAAAACACATATATTATGCAAGAACGAATCATGAGACAACGATACTAAGGTCATACAAGTGGTATTACAATGTCTGAGCTGAAATGCTTGGAAAACTAAGGTCATTCACCGAACACTTATGAACTAAATCATTACTAAATATCTCGATCAATGACATGATGCATGGACTGAGCTGAATTCACAACTTGCATAGACGTGAATGAATCACCTCATGGAATAGCCATACTCATAGAATTTGGATAGCGAGATGAGATGGAAAGATGGAAAACTTTAGGAGCTTACTTATCTGACTACTAATATGAATTGTTGGATATACGGACTGAATTATGTTAAAATCTTATACTCAACTGGAGTATTCCTTCAAAACACTTTGCAAGAAATTCTAATAACATTAGGGAGAAAAGGATTCTTGGTTATGATCTAAATAGGGAATCTTAATATGGCTATAACTCTGCAACATGGAACATAGGCCTATAAAACATAATCTAGCATAGAATTACTAGGCCTTAGACAATGCAACTGCTAACTTTTAAGCTTAGACACACCTATCAAATACTCCCTCAACTATACTTTTCCTCATAAATACCACACTCACTTGATTCAACTTATAATTTTCTCTTATGCACATATAGCTATTCCAGCCAAAGTCTGAGTTGAACTACATTCTTTTTCCATGTTCAAGCCTAACTCAAAATTACAAAGTGAAACACACAACAACCATAATACTAGTCTAAGCCATGAATTAAACACCCCATGTGTGTTTCACAACTCTCATCTCAAGAATAATTCTTCTTACCACTTCAATAACTAAATTTAACCTCTTACTAGGAATTCGCTAACGCACAATGCACCCATCCACTTATATACCAACATGACATTTAAGCCCATCATTATAACCACATATGAACTTCTAGGGAACCAAACCACCAAAGTATCTTTCCCGTATTCTCTAAACCTCTATTAATAACAACTTCCATGCACTATCCCCAAGAAACACACATAAATTTTTCAACTAACCATGACATATACCAAAGGCTTAGCCTCAATCTTACTTCACACTTATAGCTTTAGATAAAAAAAACATACAATAATCTTTACCCAATAAGAAAGATTTACTCTCCAATCTAAACAATTATTCATCACCACTATCTTGACATGAGGAGAAGTCATTGAAAGGTTAGAACATGAGGACTTGAAGCATGAAAGAATACTATGCATAACTTAGGCACTTAACTGAGGCCTGAGGAATAGAGTATCCACGGCATGCATTCATTAACGAGTTCTAAACTGATGACATACATGACCTAACCTGAATTTCATTGATTATTAAGAGTGTAGAATGAGTACCTAGAACTGAACATACTATAAAGCATGAGTACATGAGTATGAGTTGCATGACCTGAGTTTGGAGTTCATAAATTCATGGAATATGATTTATAATTCTTAGTATACTGGAACTCCTCATACTAGGAATTAAAAGTGTACATGATTCTATGAAAAGTATATGAATATGATCTATGATCATGGAGCTAATATGTAAGGCATGAGTAGATGTCAAAATAACAGAAGTACAATACTTTGTACTGAGATAAGAATGGGTTGAGCATCTTCCTCCCCTAGTGTTATTCTACAACTGTAAGACCTCGCAAAGTCCTAGTCATTTCAGTCCTTTATAGCATTCCAAAAGAGGTCCCGAACTTAGAAAATTTTAGCTAAGTGTTGACACTTAATCTTATTTTTGGCCTCAATATTTCAATGGCATCATTTGTGATCTTTCTGACCTTAGATTGTTGATTTTTACGTTCATTCATGATCAGGGGTGTCAATAGGTCATCTTGGGTGAGTTTTGAAATTTTTGAACATCGTTTGAGTCATGTTAGGATGACCAAAACAGCAAGCCAATGCGATCTCGATGCGTCGTGTTGGCGATCACGTTGACAGCATCAATGAGGTGCGTCGGCAATCGCATGGACACCATCGACATGGAGTGTCACCTACCACATAACTAGGCATATTTTGCTCATTAAATTATGATTTTTCAAGGGCATTTAGGTCCTTTTCCCCTCACCCAATTCAGCCAAAACACAAAATTAAGCTTCCAAAATAGTAAAATACATTCATTATTCACAAAACCTCTCAAGAACAAAACCCTAGATTCATCAAATTTAAGTCCAAATCTCAAGAATTCACCAACAACTCCCACGAATTCAACAATCAAGGTATGTTAGGTTTTCATACTTAGGATTTTTTTCCACCTTTGGAGTTCAAGAACCCTTTTCAAAACTTGAATTATGATTCCCATGTTATGAATAGAATTATGCTCATGTGTGTGTTGTTATTTAAGTTTCAAAGTTAAGAAGATATGAGCTTCATGTAAAATAGATCAATGGGTATGCTGGTTGATGTAGATCTCATGTCAAACCCTTGAATTGTGAATTGATTATTGTAGTCATGATGCATTAACATGTTGTTCAATCCCATGTACAAGGTTATGCCTCCTAAGTATTTGAAAAAATATCTAAGTGAATAAATTGTGCATTGTGATCTTTTAGTGATTTTAGTATTGAAATCATTACATTATTCTATGTTTAAACTATTCTCATTCTTAAGATATGCCTTGCAAGTGTTTGATAAAATATCCATATGAGTAAATCATGCATGGTAATCTATTGTTGTGTTGTTAAAGTTGTGATATGAGTTTATCAATTATGCTATCAAGTCCTAGGGGTATTTATTACCTGGAATCTAGTTGTTTACTTAGTTGCAGTAGTTATAGAATAGTCCCAATAAAGTTCAAGAACAGTAGTAATCAGTCAATTAACAGAACTCGATGAACTCAGTCTCGTTCAGTCAGTCAGAACGATCAGGGTCAGTTCAGTCAAGCTTAGTACAGTCTTATGATTAGTGTCTTTCAGTTGGGAGTAAGATTCAGCACCGAGTAAACCTAGGGATAGGTGAATTCCTGCTAATTAGTGTTTGACCCTTAGTAGCAATTCCTAAGTTCCAAAACTACATAACCAGTGTAGGTTATGAGATGTCATCCGCCATCTTAGGACTGACACTCTCAAGGATCACCCGCTAGTTTAGGACTCATCTCAGGGGTCACCCGCCATATTAGGACTGAATCCATAGCCATTGTTAGTACCTATGGCACGGTACTAACACCTTCCAACTAGGGTTATAGGTTGGACCCCATCAGTTCATAGCGGGGCATGTCGGTTAGATGATACCTCCCACAGTTACAGTTTCAGTCTCAGTATTCAGTAAAGAACTCAGTCAATTCTGTAGAACCATGGCTATCAGTTATCAGTTACTCAGCTATCAGAATTTAGTACTCAGTTTTAGTATAATTTTAGATACACGATGTATACCTATATGTACAGCATTGCATGTTCAGTATGTTCTGTAGTTATAGTTTTACATGTACTCTCATCCAGTTACTTTATAATGTTCATTTAGTTAGTTATAATCTGATGCACGTGAACCCTCGTATATTAACCTTACCTCACTTAGCATACTAGTACATTCCACGTACTGATTGCATACTCTATCTTTTGCACTATGATATCTCATATCATAGGTCCAATCGCTTAGGTTCCTGATCGTAATTAGTAGATCAGGCTATCAACACCAGATATAGTGGTGAGTCCTCATATTTCAAGAATAGAGTTTATCTATTTCAGTATTCTAGTAGTTCAGTAGTTATTTCAATAGAAGTTAGTTGGGGGTTTGTCCCATCAACTCCATATTCAGACAATTAGAGGCTTTCAGACTAGCATAGTTATTTATTCAATTTTTAGATGTTATTATCAGTTATACTCAGTTATTATTTTAGTAATTTAAGAACCTTATGGCATTTTTAGATTTCTTCTTCATATATATTCACGTATTATTTTCAGTGCTCACAGCAGGTACCAGGCATGGGCTAGCTTATGGTCCTATGGGGCCATAAGCACCATGTGGCGCCCAGGGTGTACTCTCGCGGCATTACAAACTTGGTATTAGAGCCTAAGGTTCTAAAGAATCCTAGGAATTCTAAAAGCCACGTCAAAGAGTTTTGTGCATGGGTGTTTAGCGCATCACACTTATGAACGAAAGGCTATAAGGTGTATTAGGAAAAGGTTCCCTTATTCCAGTGTTCATATCATGTGAGTGAGCATGAGCTCAAGTTGAACTCTCTGACTAATTCAATTCTTCCATCCATTTACAGAATATGCCTCCCAGAAAAACTAATAGAAGAAGAACCGGAAACCAGCCAGTACCTCTGTCCGTTTGGGAAGATCCCCTGAATGAGCATGTTTCTCATGTAGAGTTCAAAACTATATTCACTACTCTATCTCACTCAATAGCAGCTCGGAATGTTTGACCATCTACAGTCCCAGCCAACCCAGTGGCTAATACTACCACAGCCAGGATTCAAGACTTCACCCGAATGAATCCTCTTTCCTTATCATAATCCAAGTCTGATAAGGATCCATAGGAATTTCTCGACATAATTTAGAAGGTGACTGATATTATGGGTGTGACGCCTAGTGAGAGTGCAGAGTTGTCTGCTTACCAGTTTTGGGATGTAGCTTACACCTATTTTAAGCAGTGGAAAGGGGATAGGTTCACAAATATAGAGCCTGTAGAATAGGAAGAGTTTGCTACAAACTTTTTAGATAGATTCTTCCTATTGGAGCTAAAAGAATCTAAGGTGTTAGATTTTATCAACTTGAAGCAGGGCAATATGAGTGTTAAAGAGTATTCCCTCAAATTTACTCAGTTGGCTAGGTATGCTCCTCATGTAGTAGCTGATAACAGGTCTAGGATGAGCAAGTTTGTGTCTGAGGTATCTGATAGTGTGGTCAAGGAGTGTAGGACCGCAATGTTGATTAAGGAGATTGACTTGTCTAGGTTGATGGTCCATGTTCAGTAGATTGAAGAGGATAAGGTTAAGGAGAGAGAGAGAATAAGAAGGCAAGAACAGGTATTTTCAATTTTTCTTAGCTTAGGTTAGAGGGTGGTAACCGTTCTCACGTCAGTCAAAAGTTTTCAGCCCCAGCCCCAGCTCCATCTTCAACTAGTGCGCCAGTACCAAAGTTTAGGAATGACAGTCGAGATGGGGCGCCAGGCTCCAAAACCTAGGGTAGGGTGAACAGTGATCGTACCCATCCGCTTTGCAGAGAATATGGTAGAAATCACCTAGATGTGTGTAGAGCTGGCAGTGATGTATATTTTGGGTATGGTAAGCCAGGCCACAGGATACGAGAGTGTAGAGTAATGGATCAGAGGGGAAAGAATTTGCACCAATAGGGTCAGTCCAACCGTTCTCTAGTCCCATTCGATCACCTGACTCAGTAGGATTCTACTTCCAGCATAACCAGTGGTCAGCATCAGAACAGGCTATATGCACTTCTGTCCTGACATGATCAGGAAAGTTCTCCTGATGCGGTTATGGATATTTTATAGGCCTTTCATATTCTTGTGTATGTTTAACTAGGGCACGGAGCTTCACTTTCTCTTATACTTCCCCCACCCCCACCCACTCCACATAGTTATCATCTTTGGTGTTAGACCTGGAATATTTGCGGAGCCCTTCTCAGTGTCTACCTTAGTGGGTAAATCTATTCTATCCAGATGGGTATACAAAAACTGCTCGATTTTAGTATCCCAGAAAAATCACTTCAATTGATTTCAAAAATAGTCATTCAGTTTTAGTATCTCAATGAGCCAGTCATTTAATGAAGGGGTAGTACCTCCTCAGTACTTAGGAGTCATATGTGTTTTCAGATTCCTTCTCAGAATCCTATAATAGAATATGAGCTAGAATTTAAATCATAAAATCAGGAGTTTAGCAAAAGTAGTAGAGTTGGGATGGTGTTATCTGAATTAGAGCAGATTATATATTTCATGGGACTAACCATGTGTAAGGTAAATCAGTAGGCTTGAAGCAGTGTATACAATAATCTATGTCTGTTTATTTGAAACATGTGTTATGGATGTGATATTTGTAGGCTATGATGAAAGTAGTATAGTTATTAAAGATTTGGGGATATCCATGTTATGTGTTAGAATCTAAGTTAGGATTTTTGAAGGTTGAACTAATAGAAAAAAGGGGTTGAAAATTCAGATTTAGTCGATCTTAAGTTGTTACATGATGATTGTTGGGGCTATAGAGGGATAAGAATGGTATCTATAAGAAGGTACTAGCAATAACTTTTATATTATTAGGAGTAGTCTTTCAAGGTGAGTTTATCAATTTACGTGTATTACTATCTCCCAGATTCTAGAGTAAGGTGGTGGCAGTTTATTTTAGAGTTGTTGATTAAGTGGTTCCTAGATTTAAAATTATGGCTTTAAGCTAAGGAGGGACGGTAGCACAAGTGACCAAGTCAGGCTCTCAGATTCTAGTAGTGATACAGTGTATTGTAGAACATTAGTAAGGGGGAGACGCTTGAACCATTCATATCTCATTTCAAAGTTTTGTACTTCAGTTATCACGATATCTACTCATGCTTTACATGTTAGCTCTATGATCATAGCTCATATGCGTGCACCTAATAGAAAATCATGTACTCGCCCAGTTCCAAGTATAAGGTGTTCCAGTCCACTCAGCAGTACGAATTATGTCCCTCAAATTCAAAAACTCCAAAATCAGGTCATGCAGCTCATGACTTTTGTATTCATGCTTTACAGTATGTTCAGTTCCAGTACTCATGCTACACACATAATGATCAGCAAAATTTAGATTTATGTCATGCATATCCCGGATTAATCCTTTTTGATAAATATAGTTCATTTCATACATCATGTTTCAGATTCTAGATATTCACTTGTGATTTAGTTTTTTTGTGTCTCATGCATCATCTTAGTCTTTCCTCAGTATTTCACCTAAGTCAAGGTCTTTTGGGGGACATACTATACCAAAGGGAGATGTTGTAATGCCCTGATTTTTTTATGAACTAAAACTATCATATTTCCTTACAAAACCAGATCTAGCAGAAGGTAATGGTTACTTATAAGTTGACTCTCTCATTCCTATCTCAACCTCATAGCCATTATTATGTCACTGCATGTGTTTAAAAAATCAATTCAGGTCATGATATTCAGTTCATGTATCATGCTTCAGACTCAGTTTTGATCTCATGTTCCCATTCATGTATGTTCAGTAAAGGATCTCATATTCTTTGGTATTATTAACTAAAGGTAACAACCTTCCTTAGATTTACTATATTCTATGCTCAGTTACAGCAGCATAACATTCTCATATCATTCATGCATTAATGAAATAGTTCAGTCATGTGTCATGTCTCTAGAATTCAGTCATGCTTTAGTTATGCATATCAGTGTAAGTACAGTTTCTCTCAGTCCAGTCAATCTTATTCGAGGATGAATGTTCCCAAGAGGGAGATATTGTAAGACCCCGCAAAGTCCTAGTCACTTCAGTCCTTTATAGCATGCCAAAAGAGGTCCTAGACTTGGAAAATTTCAGCGAAGTATTGACACTTAGTATCATTTTTTAACTCAATATTTCAATGGTATCATTTATTATCTTTCCGGCCTAGATTATCAATTTTTAAGTTGATTCATGATCAGGTATCTCAATAGGTCATCTTGGGTGAGTTTTGAAATTTTCAAACATCATTTGAGTCACGTTTGGATGAACAAAATAGCAAGCCAACACGATCTTGATGCGTCACATTGGCTATCGCATCGACAGCATCGAAGAGGCATCTCGACAATTGCATCAACACCATCAATGCGGTATGTCGCCAGCCGCGTTAGTAGGCATATTTTCCTCTTTAAATTACAATTTTCCAAGGGCATTTAGGTCCTTTTCCCCTCACCCAATTCAGCCAAAACACAAAATTAAGCTTCCTAAAGGGAAAAATACATTCATTCTTCCCAAAACCACTTAAGAACAAAACCCTAGATTCATTAAATTCAAGTCCAAGTCTCGAGAATATACCAACAAATTCTACGAATTCAACAATCAAGGTATGTTAGGTGTTCATCCTTGGGTTTCCTTCCACCCTTAAAGTTCAAGAACCCATTTCAAAACTTGAATTATGATTCCCATATTATAAATTAAATTATGCTTATGTGTGGGTTGTTATTTGAGTTTCAAAGTTAAGAAGATATGAGATTCATGTAAAATAGATCAATGGGTATATTGGTTGATGTAGATCTCATGTCAAACCCTTGAATTGTGAATTGATTGTTCTAGTCACGATGCATTAACATGTTATTTATTGCCATGTACAAGAGTATGCCTCCTAAGTGTTTGACAAAATTTCTAAGTGAATGAATTGTGCATTGTGATCTTTTGGTGATTTTAGTATTGAAATTATACATTACTACATGTTTAAACTATTCTCATGCTTAAGCTATGCCTTGCAAGTGTTTGATAAAATGTCCATATGAGTAAATCATGCATGGTAACCTATTATTGTGTTGTTAAAGTTGTGATATGAGTTTATCAATTATGCTATCGAGTCCTAGGGGTATTTATTACCTGAAATCTAGTTGTTTACTTAGTTAGAGTAGTTATAGAATAGTCCCAGTAAAGGTCAAGAATATTAGTACTCAGTTAGTTAATAGAACTCCGTGAACTCAGTACAGTTCAGTCAGTCAGCACGGTCAGGGTCAGTTCAGTCAAGCTTAGTACAGTCTAGTGATCAGTGTCTTTCAGTTCGGAGTAGGATTCAGCACCGAGCGAACCTACGGATAAGGGAATTCCTTCCAGTTAGGTTTTGAACCTTAGTAGCAATCCCTAAGTTCTAGAACTATGTAGCCAGCGTAGGTTATGAGATGTCACCCGCCAGCTTAGGACTGACACTCTCAGGGATCACCCGCTAGTTTAGGACTGATCTCAAGGATCACTCGACAGATTAGGACTGACTCCATAGCCATTGTTAGTACCTATCGCATGGTACTAAAACCCTTCTAACTGGGGTTATGGGTTGGACCCCAATCAGTTCAGAATGGGGCATGTTAGTTAGATAATACCTCTCACTGTTACAGTTTCAGTCTTAGTATTCTGTAAAGAACTTAGTCAATTTTACAGAACCATGGATATCAGTTATCAGTTACTCAGCCATTAAAATTTAGTACTTAGTTTCATTATAATCTCAGTTACATGATGTATACCTATATGTACAGCATTGCATGTTCAGTAGTTATAGTTTTGCATGTACTCTCATCCAGTTACTTCATGATGTTCATTTAGTCAATTATCATCTTATGCATATGAAACCTCGTATATTATCCTTACCTTACTTAGCATACCAGTACATTCCATGTACTGATCGCATACTCTCTCTTTTGTGCTATGATGTCTCATCTCATAGGTTTAGACGCTCAGGTTCCTGACCGTACTTAGCATCTCTGGCTATCAGCAGCAGATATAGTGGTGAGTCCTCATATTTCGAGGATAGAGTTTATCTATTTCAGTAGTTCAGTAGTTATTTCAGTCGGAGTTAGTTGGGGGTTTGTCCCATCAACTCCATATTTAGACAGTTACAGGCTTTTATACTACCATAGTTAGTTATTCAGTTTTCAGATATTATTATCAGTTATACTCAATTATTATTTTAGTATTTTGAGAACCTTATGGCATTTTCAGATTTCTTTCGCATATATATTCTCGTATTATTTTTAGTGCTTACAGCCGGTACCCGTCATAGGTTAGTTTGTGGTCCCATGGGTCCATACGCACTGTGTGATGCCCAGGGTATACTCTCGAGGTATTACAACAACTCACTAGCATCATTACTAGAATTTGAGAACCTGACTTGGTTCCTTGTTCTATCATCACCCCCTTAGCTTTAAGCCATCATTTCTAAGTCTGTGGACCCCTTTTATAAAATCTAAACTAAACTGAAACCACTTTACTCTAAAGTCTGAGATATAACAATAAACATAAATAATAACGTCACCCTGAAAGACTACACTTGAAAGCGTAAAACTAGCTGCTAGTACTTCATTCTAAGATACAACTCTTAAATTTCTATAACCCCAATAGTCATCATATAATAACTTAAACACTAACTTACTTAGAATCTTCAGGAGTATCACCATACCATGACTTCCCACCATCTAGAATTTCAACTCTTCTTTGTATTAGATCAATTATCCAAGATTCAAACTTAAATTCTAACACTTTAACATGGATATTCCCAATCTTTTAATGAACCATACTAACTTCCTTCATAGCCTACTAATATCACACCTCTAAATTTATATTTTTTCCTAAACCATGAGAATTACTATTATACTTAATATCTGATATCAATAACCTATAACCCATAACTTAGCTAGTAGGAACATCATATACTACATTACTATCCTCATTCGCACTTAGAAACTCAAGGGTACTATCTAAGAACACACACTTTAAAAACTTAGAAATAACACAATCCCACATCACCTTGGGTACATCTCTAGATCATACCCATACCATCATACTTATTTTTAATTGATAAACTTAAATTCTTACTTGCGTTATTTCAAACGTACTTGTTCACCTTTCATACAACTAGCCCTATGGATACATAATCTGCTAAATTTAGATAACGTTATCCCCACTTTACTACTACTAAACTTCTAGGCTTATGCTTCTAACTCTAGGTCATATGTTGTGATAGGAATCTGACAAGGGATTTGAGGGCACATCTAACTTCGGCTCAATGTATGATTTTTTTCATGATTATGAATGAAATATTTCATACTTTGGAACATAAAGGTACTAGTGGGATACTTTTTGAGCCAACATGCAATCCCATAATTATCTGTGGGCACTGGATAAGAAAACTCTAATAGTAGGAATATAAGCTTAACTATTTTTGTTACCTCAAAAAGAAGTTAGAGTTGGCATGAATTGAACAAGATGAAATTCTGTATAAGTTTCTTAGAGAATATCTCTACAGCACGATCTGAGATATGAAAAAAGGAAAACATTTCCTAAATGCCCAATAGCCTCTCAAAGAAAAGTACAGACGTCTCTATATCACTCCACAAGACTCTACTAGACATGGATTCCAAGACACCCTAGGACACTTGAACCTCGTGCTCTGATACTAATTTTGTCATGACCCGAGACTACTTCCTAGTCATAGCACGGTGCTTAGAACCACAAGTGATCCCAAGCTAACCCATGTACTGGTATACTACTTAAGAAAATGATTTATAATGTTAATAAAAGATAAATATGGTGAGCGAAAACATGATCATGAGAAATCTAAACGAATGTAAAACTGATAAATTTACAACATGATAAAATTGAAGAAAAGAACTTGAATTACATATCATGACTATGACTGACTATCTATGAAGCCTCTACTATACTGACTATCAGTAGCTAGTGCATGCCTCCAACTACCACTAATCAATACATATGGATAATCAAAATACAACATAGAAACTCCAATGGACTGGAGTTCCCAAAATAAGAGAACTCATCACATGTTGGCTGAATGTTGAAAACTGCCTGACCATAGTGTATGGACTACATCTGGCACCTATATCATGAAGGAATGTAACCACAAATGCATGTTGACACCTAATTTTTGCCCTCCACAAGCCAATTTAATTTCGAGTTTCTTCAATTTTTAAATAAAATCACAACAATTATTTTATTCAAATAAAAGCAATTTAAAAATATTTATTTGAGTTAATTTTATCATTTAATTAACGATTATACATTTTATTATTTAAATTAAAATTTTAAAAAATTAGAGTTTTATTGATTAAACTTGAAAACCAATCCAAATGGATAAAGTCTTGTTTTTAAATATGATTTGTTCTCGAAATATTTTATTTGGAGCAATATTTGTTTGATTTTTATCAAATCAAGAAACTTGAGGTTAATTTGTTACTTAACTCGTATTGGATTACAATTCAATTTAGTAAAGTAATTAAATATGACCTCAATTGAAATCAAATTGGCCCCAATTGTAATGCAATTGACCAATCGATAATCAATTTGGTTAGAATTTAAATAAGTCATTTAAAGTGTAGTTCAATCTTAATCCCCTAAAATTACCATTTCTTAATTGGGATTATTTTAATCCGATTAAATTTAATTAAAGTTATTTTTAATCTAATTAAATTTAATTATTATTATTCTAATCTAATTAAATTTAATTAGGGTTATTTAATAACCCAGTTAGATTTAATTGGGGTTATTAAACAACCCCAATTGTTAACCCATGTATCAATATCCCACACAAAACAAAGTCCAATCCAACAAATAAAAGCAATTATTCAGCAGCAACAGGCCCAAGACGATATATGACCCGGTCCAGCCCATCTCTAATCTTCCCATCTTCCTCACAGCAACAACAACATTCGACAATATCAACAACCATCCTAAAAACTCAAAAGCCATCGACAACACCAACATCTCAACCCAAATCCGACCAACCTCAACCCGAAAACCATGAAATCGATCCAACCCGACCCTCTTTACGTATCTCACGCGGGTTTGAGCGAAGAGGGCTCGAGAACATTCTAGAAGATTGATTAGGTGTCATCCTCCAATGTCCAACTCCATGAATCTTGGTATAACGGTATGATTTTGGTACATATTTGAGCAATTTTGATTGTTGGGGAGGGGAATTGGGTTTTCTCAATATTATCAATTTTCAAATTCTTAAAAAAAAAAACTCCAAATTTGGTACAAGTTGGTGAGGGGAAAACCTTATCTAGAGTTCAAATTTTGAATTCTCTTTTTGCAAATACCAAAGTTATCCTCATTTGAAGCCCTAAATAAAACCTAGTTTATTCTCTATAAAAGGGGGGTTTAGGAGAAAAGAAGAGGTTCGAAATTTTGGGCCTGAAAAGAGGGGAAAAATTCTCAAAAAAGGCAGAAACACAAGAAAGAAAATTCTGGTTTGGAAAACTGAGAGAGAAGTAAGAAAGGAAAAGAAATAAATTTTTGGAGAAAAGTTAAGTCTTTAGTAGAAATCCTATTCTTGTTTTGAAAGTTCGTCAGCTAAATTAGGGTCTCAAGTTGACGGTAAAGAAGTTTTGCGGTGGTCGTGATCTCCGTACCACATCGTCATCTCATTTTTCTACAGTTAAAAAGGTAAATACACTCTATTTTCCCTTTAATTTGACCATTGTTCTTCTTCGTCTCTTTCTCTTCGTAGCCGATGTAGTCGTAATAGTAATCTTGTTCTATTGGGAGTACCTGATGTAGTCGTATTCGTGATTTTGTATGCTGGGTTTAGCTGTTGTAGAGGTTGTGTAAGACCATATGATGCGTTGGATGAAGGAAATATTTGTCATATGATTACGTTTGATGTTAAACTCCTAGTTTAGTCGCTAAAATTTTTGGTTTTCGGTCTTATTTGCACGTCTCAATTTCATAATCTGTTATCTAATTTTGACATCACTAATTAGCTTCCAATTTTCTACTTCGTATTGTATATTGCTTATGAGTTTGACTTTCTGATTTCCATCGAGATTCCTATTTCAATTTCTCGCTTCACTGGCTTACTAAATGTTGTTTTGTTTGAATTGTTGTCTTTCTATTTAGCTAGTAATATCAATAGCAGGACTACTTTGCGAGTTCCTTTGTCTTCTCAAATGCCAAAGAGAATGACCAAAATATTTCCAATAATGAAATGTACAACAAAATCCTAAGATCCCTCGACTGCTATTTCACTTGAATGGGGAGGAGGACCATACTGATATGTTGACTCGTTCATCGATACTATTTTACAGTCTTAGATCAGTGTTTTCTATTTAAACTGGTAACACCACCAACAAGTTGCCTCGATAGTTTCTCTGGCTTTTCCAATGCCAAAGGGAATAATGAGATATGTCCAAAAGCATACCAAAAATCTTATAATTCTCCGATGACCATTTTGACTATTATAAACTCATTTTTTGAGTTTGTCAGAAAGAGGATAAGGATAAAATAATACTCCTTGCCAGCTCCTTTCTTTTAAAAAAGAAAACATCCTGTCGGGATCCCTTTATTGTGGATTTGCAAAGTTTAAGTCTTTCATTTCCCTTTTGATTTCATTTCAAGACGGTGTTCTGTTTGATTGATCCCCAAGGAAAATGTAATGGCTTTATTTTAAAAGATAATGGATGGGGTCTCTTTGATGTTGAAAATCATTACATGGTGTACATTTTCTTTGAGCTGGATTTATGGTTCTCTCTAGTTATAATTTTTAAGGCCTAAAACTCTTTAGAGTTTTGTAAGGCCGTTTCCAGGAAATTCTCTTAGCTATTATGTAGAGACAAGGCTTTTGTGGGAGGAAATTCTTTAGATTTCTCTCGAAAAGAAATTTGGATGACAAAATGGGGTCTCAGTATACCCGATTCTCATCTTCATAGTTTTTCTGCCAAAATCTAGGTAGGCAGGTTTTGCTTGATTTATTTCAAACGTTTTCTCCCTTTTTATTTTCCTTTCATCATGTCTGCCTACGCTTTATGGTATTATAGTGGTTATTTTATTTTTGTTCATTGGAAGAATGGTGGTGGAATTATTCTTGAAGCCATAGTTACTAAGACTCTTTTGACTGTTCAGAGATCTATTGCTTTTTCGCTCACTATAGTATAAATATACTATTAACATACAAACTTATCTTCTTGAAAAGTTATGATTTTTTAGTTGTCTGAACAGTTCTTAGGTCAAGTTTCATTAATTCTTGCTTAAGTTGACGTTGTATGTTAGTGTTTTTTTTTTCAAGCTGCTAAATTTAGGTAAGATATGTTAATAAGTTCTGTCCTTTTAAAGAATTGGTACAGTGAAGAACCCTGTTTTATTTCCTTGAAACTATAACACCCCAAATTTTTTCCTAGCTAAATTTTTGTCCCTAAAGTATCAAGCATTGGCTTCTAGAATGATTATTACTTATTTCCCTGTGGATTTTCTTAGATTTCAACTTTTCATTACGTAGATGATCGAATAAATTTTCCGTCGACATAAGATTCATCCAAAAAGGTCACTCGGTGAAGGAGTTTTGGTTAATTTAAGTCCTAGTCATAAAACACCGTCATTCCTATCCTTGGCGCATCGCGGAGAGGGTGTAAATGACGATGGTCAATTTCCAGTGAGACTCCGCGATGATGACACGTCACGGAGAGGATTACTTTGCATACAAGTACATCTATATTGACTCCCTCCCCTCCTCCCTCCAGGTTTTGAGGCTCAGTCTAGGGGTCTAAAAAAGTAATAGATTTTATCTGACAGAGTTGCAATGCCCAGTTGGTGAGCCTTTTTTATTTCAAAAGGTTTTTTTACTTTCAGACAACTATTATTAGATATGGTTTTGGTCTACTGGGGGCCTTGTCCCAGTTTCAAACAGTTGTTAGATTTTCATGTAGTAGAGATTTCGCAGACTGAGTCAGATGTTATTTAGATGTAGTTGATTTACAGTTTTCATACTTATGTTGAATTCAGAATTGACCATGTTTTCGTAGAAGATTATGTTTCTGCATCTTCTTTTATTATATGAATGTTGTGCATGATTACCAGATAGAGAAAGGCATTTTGGGCTTTTATGGTTTGGGATATCCATCATGGCCAGGTCCTAGTTTGGGTCGTGACAAACTTGGTATCAGGGCACGGTTCATGGTCCTAAGGTGTCTATGAAATTGCGTTGGGTAGAGTCTTTTTTATGGGTGTGTAACGCGCCACACTTATAAGCAAGAGGCTACTAGGCATTTAGGAATATTTCCTCTCTTTGTGATTTAGTTCATGCTTTAGAGTCTGAGATAGAATTGTCCCATAATCAGTGATCTATCATATTTCAGAAAACAGTCATGCCTCATCATCGTTCCAACAACCAGGATACTCAGGATAATGAATTCCTCCCTACCCATGGGATGCGGACCCAAAATAGAGCGCACACCCCAGAACCTGTTTCTACTCCGGGAGTACCTCCAGTCCCAACCAGTCCTCCTCGAGCTCCAAGGAGAAATGTTAACCGTCCTCATTATTCTCAGAGGGACATATCGAATGCAGAATTTAGGCAATATATTCACATGCTTGCACAGTTGGTAGCCGCACAGACTCAGAGGTCGGAGGATACTGGGTCTGCAGCTGTTACTTTAGATGCTACTAGGGTAGGCCAGTTTATAAGGATAAACCCGCCCAAATTTTTAGGCACTAAGGTAGAAGAGGACCCACAGGAGTTCGTGGATGAAATGGAGAAGATTTTTAGAGTAATGCATGTGGATCAGGTGGAAGGAGTTTAGTTAGCAGTGTACCAACTTAAAGATGTAGTGAACCAATGGTATAATGAGTGGAAAGAGATAAAGGGTGAGAGTGTTGAGCCCATAGTTTGGGGAAAATTTGTGGAAACTTTTCTTGACCGGTTCTTTCCTCTAGAGTTGAGGGAAGACAACGTAGAGGAATTTATGAATATTAAATGGGGAAAATAAGTGTCCAGGAGTACACTCTGAAGTTTAACCAACTGGCTCGTTATGTACCAGAAATGAAAAGTAATATGAGAGCCCGGATAAGGAGGTTTGCATCCGGCCTTTCTGATGATCTAGCTCTTGAATGCCAAGGGGCAATGCTAAATAGGGATATGGACTTTGCTAGGCTGTCAGTCCACATGCAGCAGGTAAAAGAGAAGAAAAATAAAATTGCCAAATCTAGAGAGAAGGAAAGGCAGGAAAAGAGAGCCAGAACAGTGGATCAGAATAATAGTCAGCCACAGAGTGGTAACTGGGGCAGTAAATGGCAAAAGAAGAAGTTTAGAGTAATGCACAGTCTGTATACAGTGCCCCAGCACCCATACCCCCCCCCCCCCCGTTGATAGACGATCTCAGAGTTTTCAGACTAGTCACGGACCCAGGGCTCAGGATACCCAGTCACAGGGCAGTGTGACTTAGCAGTACCGCCCTTATCCACGGTGTGAGACTTATGGTAGGCATCATCCGGGAATGTGTCAGCTAGGCACATTTGTGTGTTATTCTTGTGGTCAGATGGTTCACTTTTAGAGGGATTGTCCATCTTCTAGGAAGAATGTTGGTGGGATAAAATCTCAGGCAAATTTCTCCGCACCACCACCACCTCAAAAGGGCGCCACTTCAGCTACCGGAAATGGTCGTAACCGGATGTACGCTTTGACTAACCGCCAGGAGGCAGAGGCCTCACCAGATGTTGTCACTGGTATATTACAAATCTTTTCCCTTGATGTTTATATTTTACTTGATCCCAGGTCTACCTTTTCTTATGTGATCCCATAGTGGCTGTTGGTTTTGGGTTTGAGCCCGAAGTCATTACTGACCTTTTCTCTGTTTCCACTTTGGTGGGTGATTCTGTTGTGGTTAAGAGGATATATAAAATTGTGTTATGTCTATTCTTAGCTGGGATACTGTGGAAGATCTCGTAGATCTTGATATGGTTGATTTTAATGCTATCCTAGGGATGGACTGGCTCCATTCGTGTTATGCTACACTAGACTGTATAACCTGAAAGGTTACTTTTTCTTTTCTGAATGGGCCAGCAATAAAATGGGAAGGGCACTCTTTAGCACCTAGAGGGCACTTTATATCTTAACTCAGAGCCCGTAAACTTATTTCCAAGGGTTGCTTGTATCATCTTATTCAGGTTAAAGATTCTAATGCCAAAAGTCTTCCTCTTCAATCTGTCCCTGTAGTAAATGAATTCTTGAAAGTCTTTCCAGATGATCTCCCGAGAATACCACCTGATAGGGAGATAGATTTTGGCATAGATGTGTTGCCAGACACCTGTCCCATCTCTATTCCTCCATATAGAATGTCTCCAGTAGAGTTGAAAGAGTTGAAAGAGAAACTATCAAACCTCCTAGATAAAGGTTTCATCCATCCTAGTGTTTCTCCCTAGGGTGCACCTGTACTCTTCGTACGAAAGAAAGATGGTTCCCTGCGTATGTTCATAGATTACCATCAGCTAAATAAGGTTACTATTAAGAATAAATATCCTCTTTCTAGGATTGATGACCTCTTGGATCAACTTTAGGGTGCTAAGTGTTTTTCTAAAATAGACCTTCGTTTGGGATATCATCAATTGAAAGTTAGGGAGTCAAACATTCCTAAAACAGCTTTCTGAACCAGATATGGTCATTATGAATTCTTAGTCATGTCCTTCGGGTTGACTAATTCTCCTGTAGCTTTCATGGACCTGATGAATAGGGTCTTTCATCAGCTTTTAGACTTGTTTGTCATAGTTTTCATTGATGATATCTTGATTTATTCCAAAAGTGAGGAGGACCATGCCAATCACCTCTGAATTATCCTCCAGACTCTCAAAAATCATAGGTTGTATGCAAAGTTCTCCAAGTGTAAATTCTGGTTAAATGTTATTTCTTTCTTGGGGCATATTATGTCTAGTGAGGGGATAAAGGTTGATCCCCAAAAGGTTGAGGCAGTTAGAAAATGACCCAGAACCACGACTCCAACCGACATTCGGAGTTTCTTGGGTTTGGTGGATTGTTATAGAAGGTTCGTAGAGAGTTTTTCTTCCATAGTGGCGCAACTTACTAAGTTGACTCAAAAAAAGGTGAAGTTTTTGTGGTCTGACTCTTGTGAGAATAGTTTTGAGAAGTTAAAAGTCAAGTTGACTACTGCTCATGTTTTGACTCTTCCGAAGGGTACAGAAGGTTTTGTTGTATACTGTGATGCGTCCCGAGTGGGACTTGGGTGTGTTCTTATGCAGCACGATAAGGTAGTGTCTTATGCATCTAGGCAGTTGAAGGTGAATGAGTGGAACTAACCTACTCATGACTTAGAGTTAACGGTTGTGGTTTTTGTACTTAAGATCTGGCGGCACTATTTGTATGGGGTACACATTTATATTTTCACCGACCACAAGAGTTTATAGTATGTTTTCTCACAGAAAGAATTGAATCTCAGGCAAAGGCGCTGGATGGAATTTCTAAAAGACTATGACATAAGCCTGCACTATCATCCGGGCAAGGCAAATGTGGTAGCCGACACCCTTAGTAGGTTGTCAATGGACAGCCTTTCTGATGTGGGGAAAGAAAAAAGGGAGATAGTGAAGGATATTCACCGACTTGCAAATCTAGGAGTGCGACTTTTGGATTTTGAAGATGGGGGAATGGTTGTTCATGAGATAGCTAAATCTTCCCTTTGTACAAAAGTTAAGGAGAAGCAGGTTGAAGATCCTATCTTGATGCAGATTAAGAAAGATGTGGGTCAAAAAAAGGTAATATCATTTGAAATTGGTGGTGATGGGATTTTGAGATACTAGGGTAAGTTGTGTGTGCTAGATGTAGATAGTCTGAGGAAGAGAATCCTTGAAGAAGCTCACACTTTGAGGTATATTGTTCACCCAGGCTCTACTAAGATGTACCATGATCTGAAATCTATGTATTGGTGGAATAATATAAAGCATGATGTGGATAACTATGTTTCCAAGTGTTTGAATTGTCGGCAAGTTAAAGTGGAACATATGAGGCCAGGTGGTTCTTCCAAAGAGATAGACTTGCCCTTGTGGAAGTGGGAGATGATTAATATGGACTTTGTTATAGGACTTCCGAGGTCCTGAAACCAGTATAATTCCATTTGGGTGATTGTAGATAGGCTGACCAAGTCATCTCACTTTCTACCTGTCAGGACTAATTATTCGGGAGAGGATTATACCAAGCTTTTCATTGCAGCAATAGTTTGTTTGCATGGGTCACCCGTGTCCATCATATCTAATCGAGGTACACAGTTTTGTTCACAACTTTGGAGATCATTCCATAAGGGTTTAGGTACCCAAGTGAATTTGAGTATGGATTTCCACCCTCAACAGACGGGCAAGCTGAGCGCACCATCCAGACCCTTGAGGATATTTTGAAGGCCTGCGTGATTGATTTTAAAGGTAGCTGATTAGAGAACTTTCCATTGATAGAGTTCGCATATAATAACAGTTTCTATTCCAGTATTAATATGGCACCATTTGAGGCATTGTATGGGAGAAGATGTAGGTCTCCAATAGGATGGTATGCCTGATCTTGTTCATCAGGCAATGCAAGATGTGAAAGTCATTAGAGAACGACTTAAGACAGCTCAGAGTCGTCAGAAATCCTATGTTGATGTTAGGAGAAGAGATCTAGAGTTTGAGGTTGAAGATTGGGTGTTTCTCAAGGTTTCTTCCATAAAGAGAGTCATGTTATTCAGGAAGAAAGGTAAGCTGAGTCCTCGCTATATAGGACCATATCAGATTGTGAGAAGGATAGGTGGAGTTGCATATGAGTTAGAATTGCTAGCTAGTTTGGGTTCTGTTCATACGGTATTTCATATATCTATGTTGAGGAAGTGTATTGGAGACCATTCTTTAGTATTGCCTTTCGGAGAAATCAAAGTGACAGACTCCTTGTCCTATGAAGAAGAGCCTATAGAAACTTTGTATCTCCAAGTTAGAAGATTGAGAAACAAAGAGGTAGACTTAGTTAAAGTATTGTGAAGAAACCAGAAATTTGAAGAAGCAACTTGAGAATCAGAAGTTGACATGAGAGCTAGATACCCAAACCTGTTTGGCCCAATGGATGATGAAATGGAAGGTAAAATCCTTGCCTTATTCTTTTTATGCCTTAATATGGTTGAAATTATGCTTGTCAGTGTCCCGTGTCAACATTCGGGGACGAATGTTCCTAAGGGGGGATATTGTAACGCCCCAAAGTTTCTCCTAGCTAAATTTTTATTCCTAAAGTTTCAAGCATTGGTTTCTAGAATGATTATTACTTATTTCCCTATGGAATTTCTTTGATTTCAACTTTTCATTACGTAGATGATCGAATAAATTTTTCATCGACATAAGATTTGTCCAAAATGGACACTCGGTGAAGGAGTTATGGTTAATTTAAGTCCTAATCATAAAACACCATCATTCCTGTCCATGGCGCATCACGGAGAGGGTGTAAATAATGATGTTCAATTTTTAGTGAGACTCTGCAATGGTGACGCGTCACGGAATGGGCCAAATTCCCATTCGTCAATTTCCAGTGAGCCACCGTGATCGTGGCACGTCGCGGTAGCCTATGAAATCGGGCTCCCAGTTATATTTAATACCCATATCATTAAGGGTATTTGGTGTATTTTCCAACCCCTTAACATCTTGAACACGGGATTTAATCCCTATTACACCAAAATACACCTACTCTCACCAAAATCCATTAAGAACTCTCCCTAGGGTTTCAAACAAGAATCTTAAATAACTCAAGATTTAATCGTGGAATTTTGAAACAAATTGGAGACTTGGAATCCCTAAGTCGTAGGCATAAAGAAGCATCCTTTTATTTCTTAAATAGAGGAACGCGGTGTTTTCCTAAAATCTCATTGGCATAGAAATCATGATTTTAAGAAAGGGGTTTTCAAATTTATGAATACATTCATGTTTTAGAAATCTTGACGGTATTATTTTGGTCTTTTGACCTTCCACCACATTGATTCGAAATTGTATATATATGTATGCTTGTGATTTAAGGTTTATGATTTAATTGATAGCATGACTTATGTAAAATCCCTCTCTTGTTTTGATTTTCCTTTACTTATCATATGTTGTAGATGTTTTGAATGCATCCTTGAAAAGCATGGTTTAAAATATCTTGAATTGTGTTATGATTGGATTAAGATTTGGATTTCAAATGAGAGGATTGATGTGTTGACAAATGTTAAAAATATTCATATAATGAAAGAGTGCATGATATTGCCAAAAGCACATGACCACCATATGTTTAAAGGATTCTTGCAGAGTTTTGATTTATGCTTCAGAACATGAAATGTCTTATACTATTTGCATACCTGAGTGGTCTGAACTATGTTTTAATGAAAGATCATGCTTATTTCACTATGGCTCAGAAATAGGACTTGCAAGTTTTGGTGTGACGACACCAATTCAGATTATGCCATGATAATTCAGAATAGAATAAAATGCTTGTTTGAAATCAGACTTTTCAGATGTTGAAACTAGAAAAATGCATGAATCAGAACAGGATAAAATTGGGCATAAAGAGAGCTTAGGTGGTTCCCCAAAGAAGGCATGAGTTCAGAAAACGCGTTGCCCAAAACCATGATTTATCGATCCGGGTATATTATATTATGCTAGACTAGTGCCGTATGGCATATCAGAATTAGAAACTCCAACACTTGCGGCACATTCGGGTTGGGGGCTTCCCCGCTGAGTCAATGGCGGATTCCATACAGACCGTGGGATTTTAGAATTATAGGGGAGTACCACCTAAGTCATAAGTAATACAAAGAACAGACAGTGCATTGACAAGAATGACTTATGATTTTTAGAAAATGCCTATGTGTTTTGAGAACTGTTTATACATGATGTTTTAACAAACTACTCTCCACTATTTAACTTATATAAAAGTTTTATCTTAGATTACTTTGCGTACCAGTACATCTGTATTGACCCCTCCCCCTGCTCCCTCCAGATTCTGAGGCTCAGTCTAAGGGTTCAGAAAAGCAATAGATTTTATCAGATAGAGTTATAGTGCCCTGTTGGTGAGACTTCTTTATTCCAGAAGGCATGTTTACATTCAGACAACTATTATTAGATATGGTTTTGGTCTACTGGGGCTTGTCCCAGTTTCAGACAGTTCTCAAATTTTCATGTAGTCGAGATTTCACAGACTGAGTCAGATGTTATTTAGATGTAGTTGATTTACAGTTTCCATACTTATGATGAATTCGGAATTGACCATGTTTTCATAGAAGATTACGTTTCCGCATCTTCTTTTATTATATGAATGTTGTGCATGATTACCAGATAGAGAAGGGCATTTCGGGCCTTCATGGTTTGGGATGTCCATCACGGCCAGGCCTTAGTTCGGGTCGTGACAGAAAAGAGGGGTTCTTTACTTACTCAACATTATGCATGAGTCGCTTATGAGGTTTATTTTAACTCCCAACTCTAGTGTACGTCTCATTGTTTACTTGTTCTTGCTTACGGGAATCCTCGCCAATTTAGACTTAAAACTTTTTTTTAGTTTATATGTTTATTTATGTACTGATGACAGCCATAGTTGCATGACTTTACCCTATTGAGCATGCCCTTTTTCCTTGACTTTCCTACATCTTGACCTATTATTTGCTATGTTATTTTGGATTACAATAGTTCTCTTTTTATCCATGGATTTGTTATGTTATTTATCTATATGGCGTTCTGCACTTTGGATGCATATTAATATCCTTATTTCGTTCCTTGCATGTGAATCCATTTTTGAGCCCCACGTGGACTCTCTTCCTTTTGCATATTCATCATGGGATATTGATGCCACTATGTCTATCGAGTCAACTCCGAGAACAAGTCCAAAATTTGATTATGAGGTGTATGGATGTAAGAAGACGAAAGGAGAAGAATGGGTTAAAATCCCACATTTGAAGCAGCTAAGAGACTCAAAGTGTTATTTGTTGTTTTATTTATTTAAGCATTGTCGTTTTTGTTTATTTTTTTATTCACTCATTTGGGCCTCGATGCCAAAGTTGTAAATTTAATATAGGTGGAACAGATTTTGGGCCAACGGGACTGAAAGAATAGTTACGGCAGGTTATGGACCAAAAGCCTAACTAGATTAGGACAGGGTTTATCAATTTGGGCCCAAGGGTCTAAATTCTTTACTTCCTCATCCCTCCTCCTTTTATGTGTTTTCTTGCTTATTAGTTTTATTTATACTTAGTTAAAATTCCTACTAAGTCGCCTAAATCTATTTTACATAAGTCTTTTCTAAAAAATCAATCATTTTCAACAAATCAATCTTTTCAAAGTTAATCAAAAGATGTTTTTATCAAACAGTCCAGATAACCACATGTTAGCGGACATTTTAGGTGCCTAACACCTTCCTAAAATGTTAATAGGAACCGCTTCCTCAGAATCTTTGAAACTTAAACAATTTTTCTATTTTGGATCATTTAAAGTATTTATAAAGGTTTCTTAATTCCTTTTGAAAATTAAGTGGCGACTCTTCTAAAAAGGCAAAATTTCTGCACACTAGAAATGGCGACTCTGCTGGGGATATTTAACTAGGTTCTAACCAAATGTGTGATTTCATCTTTTGATTAACTGTTTATGTGTTTATATGTTTCGATTCTGCAAAGTTTAATTATCGCATCTCATGGCATATTCCTGCATTATTTAAACTATTTTAGGGTTTCGTGGATGTCCCGGCCACTATTATTCAATTCCAAAATAAAGGTGTTGAAAATACGATGGTTTATTAGCATGTGAGCCATCTCGTGGTTGTTCATATTTTCAAACCCAAGTTTTCCACTTGGGAACCTGTGTTCAAACCCACTCTAGACACCTAGAATAGAGCAAAACCAAAACCTTATTTTAGGCATGAGCCTAGGACGACCCAATACCCGAGTAGAGTATTGGGCCCATTAGAAAACCTGTCCTACGTCTATTGACCCCAAGTCAATTACAGACGAACCATTCTTATGTGTTGAACAAAAAATATGCTTTTCTAATTCAATCCATTAGGGTCGGGGGAAGGCTCATCTTTGTCTGCTTTCGTGTAGGATATGGCTCAACTGTATTCCCGCAAAAAGTTCAAGATGGTTACCGGACCCAACCACTTCCTGAAACTATGGTGGGATTACATGAGCACAAAAGAGATAAATATTGTTAGAACACATATCGGGCATCTGCCTTCATTGATCGAGATGGACACTTGGCCCGAAATGATCCATGTACTGACGACCTTTTGGGATGATTAGAATATGGTGTTTCGCTTTGGTGATGCTGAATTGACTCCCACTATTGAAGAGGAGTTGATTTTCTACAAGATTATGTGCTTCAAGAGAAGAGAGACACCTGATAAGAATATTCTAGTCCCGGTTGTGTGGGACCATCAAAAGATCAAGGAGGTATTTTTAACTAACGATGACACCTAGCTAGGGAAACGTGATAGAGCAAATATTTCTTTTCATGAGTTGTATCATTGGTTTGGCAGATTTAATGCTTTTCATAAGTTCGGACACAATTTAAGTTGGAAGCAAAATGGAAGGATACAAGAGCATTTGCATTCGCGGTAGGCCTACTTGAAACTATGGTGTTTCCGCAAGGGGAAAATGGCACAATTCATCCAAGGGTTATCACGGTGACCCACACACTCTTCTATGGAATGAAGTACGATTCTAAAAAGGTATTCCATAACTTAGCTCCCATGATTGTAGCCGACATATATCGATCTTTGGGAAGGTGTCAAGCCGAGTATCGTTTCTTTCAAGGTTGCAACTTCATTTTGCAATGGTGGATAAGGATGCATTTGGAGAAAAATCCTAGAACAGTACAGCCTGATCACAAAAATAAGGCAGGATCTTTTATCATCGCATGACATGTGGTTGTTCCTACACAAGTTCAAAAGGTAAGCATCTCTGGAATTTTGGTTTAAGACTTTTGGAGAATTAAGGGAGGACGATGTCCAATGGTCCATCAAATATCTTCATTCAGGGAGATATACTATTTGAGGGGGTGAGTCATCTTTTCTAGTGCTTCCATATCTTAGGGGAACCCATCCCTACAATCCTGGTAGAGTTCTTAGGTAATTCTAGATCAAGCAGGAGACACCTCAAATCGAGTTTATTCTTAGATTCTTCACTGAGTACGATGAAGGCGAGTCTCCTCTCAAAGACTGCATGGTAAACGAATGGAGAAGAAGAGGGTGGACGAAAGTGTCTTTCCGTATAGAGTATGAACCTGAAGTCAGCGACACTTACAAGGAGTGGTTAAAGAAGAGTCTCGCCAGAGCATTGATTTCGGGGCTGAATGTGCCCACTCGGGTTGTTGATGTAGAATCATAGCATCAGATCCGACTCCATAGGCTTTGAGATGAATTTCAAAAAAGCAAAATCGCACACCAACAGATGCATATGGAGGATGCTTTGACTATACGTATGTTAAGGGATGAGTTAAAGCGGTCCAGACAGGAAGCTGATGATGCGAGGCAGTGTCTAATTGATTTAGATGATATCATGGCTTCTCAGATTGATAGTATAGAGAGGATGACCTACGACAACAAGACACAGTTGTGCGGGAGTCATCTGATCATTAGTAGGTATCAAATATTGTATGAGGTGAACAAGGCTTAGAATTCAAAGGCAAACGAAGGAGCATCCAGTAGCTAGCTTTTCTATTCCCCTGCGTGGGAACGTATCTTTTTTCATGTTATTTCTCTTTCCCCTAAAGATTGTATCCCTCTTTTGTTATCTTTTGTAGGCATTTATGCCCTTTTTCATAGCTATGAAAGTTTGGGGGGATAGTGGATTGACTTTAAAAAAGCATATATTTTCTTTAAAACCCGGTAGGCTCAAACCCTTGGCTCAAAAAGGGTCACCCCAGTTGGGGTACACGCTATTATAATGTTTATGTGATATAAATGCCTTATGTGCTTATGTGTGTTCGTTTAAAGTCAAAGGTAAATTTATCCACTGCGCTTATGTGGAACAATTTGGCTATGGCACAAATAACTTTATGTGGTTACTTCTTGTCAAGTATCTAGCATTACTTATCACATACGGGAACTAACATATTTGTCTTTGAGTTATTTTACTTTACAGATAATAGAAAACTACTTCGTGTTGAAATAAGCAGGCAGAACATCCTTATTTCACCCGATCAAAATTGCATAAAACCCCATCCTCTGACCATTATTCAAAAATGATTGGAAACAATAAAGAGAATGTGTTGACGAAAAGGGATAATGTAATAGCATAACAGAGAGAAATGATTCCTGAACTCGCAAAAAAATTATAAATACTTCAGGAGGAGATGAATCGTACTCGAGATTTGGCTAACCTGGCCATCACTGTTAATGCTCCCGCTCCAGGAGTTTATGGGACTCCACTCCAGTTCCCTCCCCTTAGTACGCCTATTCTTGGGGATCATCCAATTAACATATCGTCTATCTCCGCTCCTCAACTAGTCCAAAACACCAATTGAGAAAATAATTCAGATGCTTACCATCCACAAAATCCATCCCTAACCCCAAAAAATTCGTCTCCAAATCCACAAAATTCATTCCCAAATCCCTAGAACCCACTCTCAAACCCACAAAATCTGCTTCCAAATCCACAAAATTCGCTCCCAAATTTATAAAATCCATCCTCAAATCCACAAAATCTACCTTCGAACCCACAAATTCATTTCCAAACCTGCAAAATCCTTCTCAGATACCACCAAACTACTCTCAAATTCCACAAAAAATTTCCAATTTTCAAAACGTCCTCCCCAGCTACCAACCAACTTTCTTTCATCATCAAAATCAAGCTACCCTTCCAAATCGTCCCCATGTCATTATATCCCCTGACGTCTATAATTGCCTTCCTAATCCCGAGATATACCATTACAAGAAGAAAGATAAAAAGTGGAGGATCGAGCATGAAATGAAGTTATTGGCTCTAAATGAAGAGATTATGAGGATCAAGGAATCTCATGGGGCGGGGGACAATGATGGCCTAAGTTACGATAATTATGTGTTCACCCTGGAGTAGATCTACTAGAAGGATACAAGGTCCCTAAATTTGAGGTGTTCGGCGGTACTGGAAATCCGATGGCTCATCTAAGAAGGTATTGTGATCAAATGGTGGGGGTAGGAAAAAATGAGGCATTATTAATGCGCTTATTCAGCTGAAACTTAAGCGGTGAAGCCTTAGATTGGTTCACGTCTTAAGAATTGAAAAGATGGACTAATTGGAGGGCATTGGCTAAAGGTTTCCTTGATAGGTTTGCGTTTAATGTTGAAATAGTCCTTGACCGATACTCATTGGAACGGATTAAGCAGAAGAATGATGAGTGTTTTCGAGACTATGCCTTCTGTTGAAGAAAAGAAACTGCCAAGGTACAACCTCCTATGTCTAAGGAAGAGATGGTGTTTGTGTTCTCTCGCACTCAGGAGGGAGAATATTATACTAGGATGGTATCCGATGTTAGAGCAACTTTCACAGATTTGGTAAAAATTGGGGAATCACTAGAGAAAGGCATTCGAACGGGAAAGATTGCCAGGACTCCAATATCGTCTAGGACTTCTATGTTCTCAAAAAAAAAAGGAAAATATAGGGGTGATCTCTGCTGATTCTGTTGCTAAATTGAAGAAGAAATTCAAGCCTAAGAACATTTTCTCCTCTCCGCCGTCGCCAAATTTTTAGCATGTATGCTACACCCAACCCCAATACCAAGCTCCACTTCCAAATGTTCAATTTCAGTACCAAGCTCCACTTCTAAATATCCAATCCCAATACCAAGCTCCACAGCTAAATATTTTACCCCAATACCAAGTCCCACAATCGAGCTATCAGCCTTACATTCAAGCCACACTTCCAAATAACTGAACAAATGTTCTAGCGCCTCTAAATTATCATCAAGTGCCTCCTCATGCTAACTAGAGCCATTATAACCCTCCACGTCCAAACCTCAAAAAAAAAACCTCCTCGAAACTTCACGCCGTTGGCCAAAAGTTGCACCCAACTCTTTGAGAGATTGAAGAATGTCGGTCAATTACAGCCTATCCAGCCAAAACTTATCAATCCCAACTCCCGATTTTATCATACCGATCAAAACTGTGCTTATCATTCGGGGGTGGCGGGGCACAGCACCGAGGATTACGTTAGCTTAAAGTATAAGATTCAAGATCTGATTGATCAGAAAGTCATTACGCTTCAGTCGCCAGCACCAAATGTCAACATTAATCCATTGCCTAATCACGGAGGAGCTGCAGTTAACATGATTGAAGTAGAGGGTGAATGGGTGTCTAGTAAGGCTATTACTAAAGTGCATTCAGAAAAGTTCAGAATGATGGAAGAGATGAAGAAGGTAGAAAGAGCCATAGCTTCCGTAAGTGTCAATGAGAAACCCCCATTTATAGTAATGACGATCTCAACTCAAATGGACACTCCTCCGCCTAGGAAAAAATTTATTGTATAGACCGTCGCTGCCCAAATAATGACACGGTTTGGACGATGTTACATTCCTGAAGATTTGACCAATAGGAAGGATTCACAAAAAAGGACAATCACTGAAGGGGAGACTGAGGAACTTTGGAGACATATGCAACCAAAAGATTACTTAATTGTCAAGCATTTAAAGAAGACTCCGGCCCAAATTTCTATTTTGGCACTGCTAATGTGTTTGCAATATCATCGTCAAGCTTTATTGAAGGTTTTGGATGAATCGTATGTTCCCGCAGGCACGAGTGTTGAGAATCTAGCTGCAATGATAGGAAATATTGTGGGAAGTCATCGCATATTATTCAGTAAGGAAGAGTTGTCATTTGAAGAAGCGATGCATAATAAAGCATTGCACATCACTGTTAGTTGTAGGGACTATGTGATTAATTGGTTATTGATAGATGAAGGATCTTGTCTAAACATTTTTCCTCTTTCCACACTGGTTCAAATGGGCTATGATTTGGGAAAAATTCGCCAAAGCCACATAAATATGAGAGCATTTGATGGAGGGTAGAGAGATACCATAGGTGAAATTGATTTGTACATCCAAATGGGACCTGCTGAATTTAAGACTAAATTTCATGTTATGGATATTCATCCTAGTTACAACCTGCTCTTGGGAATACCATGGATACATGGTGCAAAGGCATTATCATCGCCCCTTCATCAGTTATTGAAGTTTATTTGGGAGGATCATGAAATAGTCATCCAAGGGGAAGGAAGCCACGCGAATCATCCCAATGGTTATGTGTTGGTGATTGAATATGTTTCAAAGGGTAGTAGTTTTTATACAGTGGAAATTGTAAATGCTATGGAAAAAGATCTGACGCCCAAAGCTCCAATGCCTTTTGCCTATAAAATGATTGCGACTGTGCAGTTGAGAAATAGGTTCGAGCCTGGATGGGGTTTGGGTAAGAATTTGGAGGGAATTATTGAGCCCATTACGGTCCCAGAGAAAGTATCTAAGTAGGGTTAGGATATCAGCCGACAAAGGAGGATAAGTTTGAGGATAAGCCAAAGACGAGTCTGTTTAGGACCTTGCCACTCTTGTACCAGTCATTTCCCGTACGTGAGATGCCAATTGATGATGGTCTTGGGGATGTGATAGAAAATCTATTTGAAGGATGAAATGCATTACCGGATGATTTCCCGAAGTCCAGTGAGGCGAAGAAGGTTACACCAGGAGAAGCCTTGCAAAACTGGACCACCACTCTACTCATAACCCGTCAACCATCATAGCAGATGAAAGGGCAATTACTAGTAGTTTTTAAAATCGGTGATGATCTGAAGGAGGCCCCATGATCCACCCTTTATGTCTCAAACTCCCTCACTGCTTTCAGAAAGGCATGGGCCCGTATTTGTGTGGGTCATGAACCATAGTTTGTACTTATTTCCCAAATTTAAATTAAAAGGCCTCCCTTTATTTAAGAAGTTATTTTGAAATGTGACTACATTAATATATGTCATTATCTTGTTGTTATCTTATTATCATCTAACTTGGTTTGTTTGTTCATTACAGAAGCAGTAACTTAAAACCTGCCAAAGTCATGCCATGTCAAAGCTTAGGCAAACAAAATGAGGGGAGAGGTAAGGACTGGAAAGAAGGTAATGAGTAGAGGTTAGTGAAGGATATAGAAGAGCTTGAGAATCGAGAAAATCCCAACCTAGATGAAACTAAAACAGTCAACTTGGGACAACGTGATGAGATCAAAGAAACAAGTGTCAGTGTCCACCTAGCAGAAGCACAAAAAAGAGAGCTCATTCACTTGTTACGGGAGTACATTGAAGTATTTTCTTGGTCATATGATGATATTCCAGGGTTGAGCACTAACATTATGTCGCATAAGTTACCGATCAATCCTGAGTTTGATCCAGTCAAGCAAAAAATGCGGAAGTTCAAGCCGGACTTA
This sequence comes from Capsicum pubescens, assembly GCA_030864215.1. Lineage (NCBI taxonomy): Eukaryota > Viridiplantae > Streptophyta > Magnoliopsida > Solanales > Solanaceae > Capsicum > Capsicum pubescens. The sequence goes on from CM061540.1 coordinate 96,720,799, forward strand.
AGTTTGAAGATCAAGGAAGAAGTGATGAAACAAATTTAGTCTAAGGTTATGGAGGTCACAAAATATCCGACATGGCTAGCCAACATTGTCCCATTATCGAAGAAGGACGGCAAGATCCGAATTTGTGTTGACTATAGAGATTTGAATAGAGCCAATCCTAAAGATAATTTTCTGTTACCCAACATTCACATCCTCATCGATAATTGTGCAAAGCATGAAATACAGTCTTTTATGGATTGTTTTGCTGGGTATTATCAGATATTGATGGATGAGAAAGATGCATAAAAGACAGCTTTTATTATGCCCTAGGGTGTTTATCATTACAGGGTAATGTCGTTTGGTCTCAAGAATGCGGGTGCAACATACATGAGGTCTATGATGAAGATTTTACATGATATGATTCATAAAGAGATTGAGGTGTACGTGGATGATGTAATTATCAAATCCCACGAGAGTTCGGATCACCTAACCCATTTGAAAAAATTCTTCAATGGATTGAGGAAGTATAATTTAAAGCTAAGTGTGCTTTTGGTATGTCGGCCGGGAAATTATTGGGGTTCATATTCAGCAAAAGGGGCATCGAGTTAGACCCGTCAAAAATCAAGACAATTTAGGATATGCCCCTGCCGAGGACTAATAAAGAGGTTATGAGATTCCTGGGTCATTTAAATTACATTAGCAGATTCATTTCCTAATCAACAGTCATATGTGAGCCGATTCTCAAAATGTTGAAAAAAGATGCATTGAACAAGTGGATAGAAGAATGTCAAAAAGCTTTTGACTAAATCAAGGAATATTTGTCTGCACCACCAGTTTTGGTTCCACCGAGGGAAGGAAGTCCGTTGTTGCTTTACCTGCCAGTCTCAGAAAATGCCTTTGGATGTGTCCTCGGGCAACATGATGAGACCGATAAGAAAGAGAAAGCCATTTACTACTTGAGTAAAAATTTCACGTCGCATGAAGCCCGTTACACTCTTATAGAAAGGACATGTTGCGCTTTAACTTGGGCTACACAAAATTTGAGGCATTATTTGTTATCATACACAACATACCTTATTTCCAGAATGGATCCATTGAAGTATATATTCTAGAAAGCCATGCCTACGGGAAAGCTAGCCAAGTGGCAAATATTGTTGAGTGAGTTCGACATTGTGTATGTGACTCAAAAGGCAATCAAGATACAAGCCTTAGCAGATCATTTAGCAAAGAATCCAGTTGATGGTGAATATGAGCCTCTTCGAACTTACTTCCCAGATGAAGATATTTTATTTGTGGGAGAATACATCGCAGAGAGCTACCCTAGATGGATATTATTCTTTGATAGAGCGGTCAACTTTAAAGGGTCAGGCATCGGAGTAGTTTTGGTGTCAGAAATAGTTCAACACTATCCAGTAACTGCTAAGTTGCGTTTCTCATGCACCAATAACATGGCCGAATATGAGTCATGCATCCTAGGCCTCAAATTAGCATTTGATATGGGTATTCGTGAATTTCTAGTCATCGGGGACTCAGACTTATTGATTCACGAGGTACGGGGAGAATGGGTGGTAAAAAACTCCAAGATTACTCCTTATGTGGAGCTGGTGAAAGAATTATGTGGATGATTTAAGAAAGTTGATTTCAAACATATCCCAAGGATACAGAATGAGTTTGCTGATACTTTGGCCACTATATCCTCCATGATTCAGCACCCAGATCAGAGTTACATTGATCCTTTAGAAATAAGCTTAAAGGATCAACTCGCGTATTATGCACATGTTGAAGAGGAGCCTGACAGAAAGCCATGGTACTATGATATTAAAAGGTATTTAGAATCTGGAATATATCTTGAAGAAGCTAGTAACAATCAAAAGAAGACAATCCGGCGTTTGGCAAAGAACTATTTTCCAAAAGGGGAAACCCTTTTTAGAAGAACTCCAGACTTACGATTCTTGAGATACGTCAACGCTGCGAAAGCCAATAAATTAATAAAAGAAGTACACGCTGGAGTTTGCGGGCCCCACATAAACGGTTTTGCCCTTGCTAGAAAGATCCTGAGAATCGGTTACTTCTAGAAGACTATGGAAAATGACTGTAGCAAGTATGTGCAGAAATTCCCAAAATGTCAGATACACGGAGATTTGATTCGAATACCTCCACATGAACTCTATGCTATGATTTCACCTTGGTCTATCGGCTCTTGGGGTATGGATTCTATTGGACCAATAGAACCATCAGCGTCGAATGGGCATAGATTTATTTTGGTTGCTATTAATTACTTTACTAAGTGGATCGAAGTTGCTTCATATAGAGCCGTCACTAAGAAAGTGGTTGCAGATTTCATCAGGAATAACTTGATTTGCTGATTTGGAGTGCCAAAATCAATCATTACTAATAATAGGGCAAATTTGAACAGTCACTTGATGAATGAAATTTGTGATCAGTTCAAAATCGTGCATCAGAACTCAACCACATATCCTCCACAGATGAATGGAGCCATTGAAGCCGCCAATAAGAATATCAAGAAAATCTTGAAAAAGATGGTTGAAAATAATAGGTCATGGCATAAGATGTTACCTTATGCTTTGCTAGGAAATCATAAAACAGTTTGAACCTCCACCGGGGTGACTCCTTATCTACTTGTTTATGGGAATGAAGCTGTGATACCTGCTGAGGTTGAAATACCTTCTTTAAGGATTATTTAGGAAGCCGAACTAAGTAACGAAGAATGGGTTCACGCTCGCTATGAACAACTCATATTGATTGATGAGAAGAGAATGGTGGCTATGTGTCATGGTCAGTTCTATCAACATAGGATAATTCGTGCCTTCAACAAAAAAGTAAGAGATCGAACATTTGAAGTTGGGCAATTAGTTCTCAAACGCATATTCCCTCACCAAAAAGAGTACAAGGGCAAGTTTGCTCCAAATTGGCAAGGGTCATACATAGTTCGTAAGGTATTATCTGGAGGAACTCTAATTTTATCTGAGATAGATGGCCGAGAGTGGACCAAACCAATCAATTCTGATGCGGTAAAGAGATATTATGTTTGTAGGATGTTCTAGTTTTGTGATTCCTTAGTTTACTTGTAATCACCTTTGTAATAATATGTTTTCTAATGTGTTATTTCTTAGAATACCTTTCTTTTCATGTATGAACTAAGTTTGACCTGAATTCCCAAGAAAGGGATACGTAGGTAGCCTATGTCGGCTTCGGTCAGCCCTCTTAGGACAATTTATCCTTTTCTTTAATTTCATCTATGAACTATGTGATGATCTGAATTCTCAAGAATGAGATACATAGGTGGCCTATGTCGGCTTCGGTCAACCCATTAAATTCTATATATATCATTCGTGTAGTCCTGAACTATGTTTGACCTAATTCCTACTTCAATGGGATACGTAGGTCCCCCAATGGCTCGATCATATAACCCCAGGAAATGGAAACTGAGGCAGAATTTTTGAGAAGGAATCTCGAAAATTCACAAGATGAAGATCATCATCCAACAAGGAAAACGAAGACCAACAAAGACTTCGGATCTTCTCGAGTTGATATTATTTCAAACAACTTTAAACTGGGGAAGAAATTTTGAGGAAGTCCTCAAAATTTCCACCAAAAACTGGAATATATTTCAAATTCCCCAGCACTCGAGGTCAAAGTCAAACTTTTGAAGTCACCAGTTGCGACAAAGTTTAGGTGGACTCAATTTTCGGCTATGATAGAACTATTTGAAGAACCCTCCAATAATGGTGATGAGTTTTGGAAATCCTCCATCGGATATAGTCAAAACCAAGAAAAAGACCTTCGTTGAGCTAGTACATGACATGACTGGCAGAGATTTTCTAAAGCTTTTTAGAAACCTTCGAAACTATTTCTAAAATAAAACTACTTTCAAAAATCTATAGAATCTTTTACTTAGTGATTGCCTAGACATTAATTGGGACGGAGAGTCAGGGGTGGAAATTCCAACATGACGAAGTACCTAAAAGATGGCGAGGAGCAAATCAAGGATCAAAAGAGGTCAACACCGAGTAGTCTCATTTAAACTAATCATTTTTTTTGTGGATGCAGGGATCAATACACAAAAATGAGAGTCTTTTTTCAAAAATCCCCGAACAAGTTGGGAGCCACACCAGAGCATATAATGCTTAAAATGGTATTTTTGGGGTAGCCCCAAAAATGGGTTTAATACCCATTTATCGAGGACCTTTTGAATTGTGTATCTTATTTCTTGAGATCATGAAGGACAAACAAAGACGTCTTATCTTCTTTATGAATATTGTATTTAGAATTTTTCTAAAAATAATCGCTAGAAAATGCGATTGTGTCTACTAAAGATTTACCTTGAGCACATGTATATTCAAAGGTGTTGGCGCAATAACTACAACAATCAAAAGGATCACTCAATAGGAGGAAGAGCAAAAAGTCATCCTCAAAATTTTCCTTGGAGCGAATCAAACGGTACATGTAGAAAGCAAGACGCAGACAAACAAACTCAGGTGAAAATGCTTTCAAATCTCCAAAAGAACCATTTTATATCATTGCATTGCCAAGAGGGCCATTGTATCTAATATCTGTTGACAGGCGAGATATCATACGCTGGCATCGAGGATATCATCATCTAATATATGTTGACACGTGAGATATCATATGTTGGCACCGAGGATATCATCATCTAATATTTGTTTATATACGAGATATCATATGCTGGCGTCGAGAATATCATTATCTAATATCTGTTGACACATGAGATATCCTATGCTGGCATCAAGGATAACATTATCTAATATCTGTTGACACGCGAGATATCATACGATGGTGTTGAGGATATCATCATCTAATATCTATTGACACGCGAGATATCATACACTAGCGTTGAGGATATCATCATTTGATGACGCGCGAGATGTCATACGCTGGCGTCAAAGGTATCATCTGCATTAAATATATGATGATGCATGAGATATCATACACTAGCATAGAGGGTATCATCTGCATTAAATATCTGATGACGTGCGAGATGTCATACGCTGGCGTCGAGGGTATCATCTGCATTAAATATCTGATGACGCGCGAGATATCATATGTTGGCGTCGAGGGTATCATCTGCATTAAATATCTTATGACGCGCTAGGTATCATACGTTGGCGTCGAGGATATCATCTGCATTAAATATCTAATGATGCGCGAGATATCATACGCTTGCGTTGAGGGTATCATCTGCATTAAATATCTGATGACACGTGAGATATCATACGCTAGCATTGAGCGTATCATCTGTATTAAATATTTGATGACGTGTAAGATATCATACGTTTGCATTGAGGGTATCATCTGCATTAAATATTTGATGACGCACGAGATATCATACGCTTGTATCGAGGGTATCATCTTCATTAAATATATGATGACACGCGAGATATCATACACTGGCGTCGAGGGTATCATCTGCATTAAATATCTAATAACGTGCGAGATATCATACGCTGGCGCCGAGGGTATCATATGCATTAAATATATAATGACGTGTGAGATATCATACACTAGTGTCGAGGGTATCATCTGCATTAAATATCTGATGACATGCGAGATATCATACGTTTATGTTCAGGGTATCATCTGCATTAAATATCTAATGACGCGTGAGATATCATGTGCTGGCATCAAGGGTATCATCTATATTAAATATCTGATGATGCATGAGATATCATACGTTGGCGTCGAGGGTATTATCAGCATTCAATATCTATTGACACGTGAGATAGCATACACTGGCGTGAAGGATATCATCAACATATAATATCAGCTAACACGCAAGATAGCATAAGCTGGCTTCGAGGATATCATCGGCATCCAATACCTCAGCATTTTATGAATCAGCATCTGAATGCATCAAAAGCATATGATTCAAAGGGACGTCTTTAAGTCATTGTCTGAAAGCGAACGACATATGAGACTTCCTAGAAATTAACAATTTGAGGATCATCTATAGGTCATATTATTTGAAATAAAATAGTATGAAAGATTACCTCTGAGTTTATAGCCCATAGTTCATGTATAAGCCACAACAACATCCTAACACAATAGTGTGCAAGGTTACCATAGGATCGATAGTTTAAACGTCATCCATAAGTCGCAACTAAATCCTTACCGGAGAATATGCAAGATTATCAAATTGATAATGTCCAAGGGTTTTCTATAAGCCGCATCATATCCAAGATTGATTATCTGTAGGATTACCCAAAGACTAGGAATTTGAGACATATACGTATGTCATATTGTATCTAAGGTTGGATGATGTGCAGGAATATCAGAGAGCTAATAATTGAAGGGATATCTGTAAGTCATCTCTTATCCAAGGTTGGATAATGTGTAGGATCACCTAAAAGCTAGCAATTCAAAGGATATCTATAAATCGCCTCATATCCAACATCAAATAATGTGCAAGATTATCCAAAGATTGACAACTCAGGGGAAATCTATAAGTTGTATCGGTACAAAAGATGTGCAAGAATTACCTGAGATCATTTGCAAAGAATTATCATGCCACATACGACAAGCATTATAGGTGACCGAAGAGGTTACCACATCAGTACAAGATTACACAGTTGTAGGGATCGTTCTGTATAAAGTGTCGTTGGTGTCCAAGTGGGCCACCCCACTTTGAAGACATATTCAACTAACAAAAGAGATAATTATGCAACAATCAAGAAGGTTGTTGTGTCTATTGTTGCAAGTTATTTTCCTTCCAAATAGGTATATGAAAGGAATGACTTCGCTTTTCAAGTGACAACTCATGCGGAGATATGGTAAGGACAATATACCTCTTCTGTGAATTATGTTTAGCACTAACACTTTTCATTTAAAGCATTGTCGAGAGCATCCGAGAGGATGAAAATCTCAAATCAAAACCAGAGGTGCGGATGACTTCAAATTGGACGCAGGATAATGTGGAACTCTTTCGTAGTAGCAAAATGGGACATAGTCTAGAGAGGAACGTCAAACTCTCTGGACGCGAGCTAAAGGATGATCACCACCACCATCTAACCACACCCCTATTAGAAGGCATATGGGTATTTTGGGATATTCCAGTTTCAAATTCACCTTCGAGATATTTCTAAAATCATACCGAGGGTAACCTTCTCTTTCTTTCAAATTCGGGTGACAACACACCTAGAGTTTTGGAAATTATGTCCAGGTAAATTCTTACCTATGGATGTGAAGAGCTCCACGTTCATGGTTAAGAGGTTCAAGCCTTTTTTCGCAACTCAATCAACTCGTCAATCATCTCGAGCCAAAGATCATCTAAAATAAAAGATCGTCTTTTCTACCGATTGAGTCAAACTACAAGCAGTCTAATTCCCTAATTCTCGAGGATATGTAGGTTGGGCTCTATGTAGAAAAATTGACTGTATTCTAACTTTCCCCCCAAATCCCTCTATTCCCCAGCCTTTTGGTTTTATCAAAAACTCTAAAACCGAGATAGCTTATAAATTTTCTTGAAAATCATGCTTACAATCAAGCTTTACGAACTACAAGTGGCCTGAATTCTCATATAACCTGAGATATGTAGGAAACCTGATACCGAGGTCCAGCCATGACTTCATGAAACTCGTGCAAAAACCAACCTCTTTCAAATTCAAATTTGTGGTCGGACAAAAATTAGGAACGTCAACCTCCATTTGCCCAGGATTACTTACATCCATCCTACACAAATGGAAGGGACATTTGTTGACACCTAATTTTTGCCCTCCACAAGACAATTTAATTTCGAGTTTCTTCAATTTTAAAATAAAATCACAACAATTATTTTATTCAAATAAACGCAATTTAAAAATATTTATTTGAGTTAATTTTATCATTTAATTAATGATTATACATTTTGTTATTTAAATGAATATTTTATCAAAATTAGAGTTTTATTGATTAAACTTGAAAACCAATCCAAATTGATAAAGTCTTGTTTTTAAATATGATTTGTTCTCGAAATATTTTATTTGGAGAAATATTTGTTTGATTTTTATCAAATCAAGAAACTTGAGGTTAATTTGTTACTTAATTCATCTCGGATTGTGATTCAATTTAGCGAACTAATTAAATATGACCTCAATTGAAATCAAATTGGCCCCAATTGTAATGCAATAGACCAATAGATATTCAATTTGATTAGAATTTAAATGAGTCATTTAAATTGTAAGTCAATCTTAATCCCCCAAAGTTACCATCTCTTAATTGGAATTATTTTAATCTGATTAAATTTAGTTTGAGTTATTTTTAATCCAATTAAATTTAATTATTATTATTCTAATCTAATTAAATATAATTAGGATTATTTAATAACCCCAATTGTTAATAATCTAATTAGGTTATTAAATAACCCCAATTGTTAACCCATGTATCAGCAGCCCACACAAAACAAAGTCCAATCCAACAAATAAAAGCAACTATTCAGCAGCAATAGGCCCAAGACAAAATAAGACTCGGTCCAGCCTACCCCTAATCTTTCCATCTTCCTCACAGTAACAGCAACATTCGACAATATCAACAACCATCCTAAAAACTCAAAAGCCATCGACAACACCAACATCTCAACCCGAATCCAACCAACCTCAACCTGAAAACCATGAAATCGATCCAACCCGACCCTATCCACGCATCTCGCACAGGTTTGTGCGAAGAGGGATCAAGAACATTCTAGAAGATTGATTAGGTGTCGTTCTCCAACGTCCAACTCCGCGAATCTCGGTATAATGGTATGATTTTGGTACATATTTGGGCAATTTTGATTGGTGGAGAGGGGAATTGGGTTTTCTCAATATTCTCAATTTTCAAATTCTTCAAAAAAAAACACTAAATTTGGTACAAGTTGGTGAAGGAAAAACCTTATCCTGAGTTCAAATTTTGAATTCCCTTTTTGCAAATACCAAAGTTATCCTCATTTGAAGCCCTAAATAAACCCTAGTTTATTCTCTATAAAAGGGGGGGTTTAGGAGCAAAGAAGGGGTTCAAAATTTTGGGTCTGAAAAGAGGGAAAAAATCTCAAAAAAAGGCAGAAACATAAGAAAGGAAATTATGGTTCAGAAAAACTGAGAGAGAAGGAAGAAAGGAAAAGAAAGAAATTTTTGGAGAAAAATTAAGTCTTTAGTAGAAATCCTATTCTTATTTTAAAAGTTCGTCAGCTAAATTAGGGTCTCGAGTTGACGGTAAGGAAGTTTTCCTGTGGTCGTGATCTCCGTACCACATCGTCTTCTCATTTTTCTGCACTTAAAGAGGTAAATACACTCTACTTTCCCTTTAATTTGACCGTTGTTCTTCTTTGTCTCTTTTTCTTCATAGATGATGTAGTCGTAGTAGTAATTTTGTTCTGCTGGGAGTAGCTGATATAGTTGTATTCATGATTTTCTATGCTGGGTTTAGCTATTGTAGAGGTCGTTTAAGACCATACGATGCATTGGATGAAGGAAATATTTGTCATGTGATTACGTTTGATGTTAAACTCCTAGTTTAGTCGCTAAAATTTTTGGTTTTCGGTCTTATTTGCACATCTCAATTTCATAATCTGTTATGTGATTTCGACATCACTAATTAGCTTTCAATTTGTTTCTTCGTATTGTATATTGCTTATGAGTTTGACTTACTGATTTCCATCGAAATTTCTATTTCAATTTCTTGCTTCGCTGGCTTACTGAATGTTGTTTTGTTTGAATTGTTGTCTTTTTTTTTAACTAGTAATATCACTAGTAGGACTACTTTGCGAGTTTCTTTGGCTTCTCAAATGCCAAAGAGAATGACCAAAATATTTCCAATAATGAAATATACTCGACTGCCATTTCGTTTGAATGGGGAGAAGGACCATACTGATATGTTGACTCATTCATCATTAATGTTTGACAGTCTTAGATTAGTGTTTTCTATTTAAACTGGTAACACCACCAACAGGCTACCTCGAGAGTTCCTCTGGCTTTTCCAATGCCAAAGGGAATAATGAGATATGTCCAAAAGTATACTAGAAATCTTATAATTCTCCGATGACCATTTTAACTATTAAAAAACTCATTTTTTGAGTTTGTCAGAATGAGGATAAGTATAAAATAATACTCCCTGCCAGCTCTTTTCTTTAAAAGAAGGAAACATCCTGGTCGGGATCCCTTTGTTATGGATTTGCAAAGTTTGAGTGTTTCATTTCCCTTTTGATTTTGTTTTAGGACGGTGTTCTTTTTGATTGGTCCCCAAGAAAAATGCATTGGCTTTATTGTAAAAGATAATGAATGAGGTCTCTTTGATGTTAAAAATCATTACATGGTGTACATTCTCTTTGAACTGGGTTTGTGGTTCTCTCTCTAGTTATAATTTCAAGGCCTAAAACTCTTTAGAGTTTTGTATGGCCATTTCCAGGAAATGTGCTTAGCTATTATGTGGAGACAAGGATTTTGTGGGAGGAAATTCTTTAGATTTCTCTCAAAAAGAAATTTGGAAGACGAAACGGGGTCTCATCATACCCGATTTTCATCTTTATAGTTTCTCTGCCAAAACTCTAGGTAGGCAGGTTTTGCTTGATTTATTTCTAACGTTCACTCCCTTTTTGTTTTACTTTTATCATGTCTGCCTACGCTTTATGGTATTATATTGGTTGTTTTGTTTTCGTTCATTGGAAGAATGGTTGTGGAATTGTTCTTGAAGCCATAGTTACTAAGACTCTTTTGACTGTTCAGAGATCTGTTGCTTCTTCGCTCACTGTAGTATAAATATACTATTAATTTACAAACTTATCTTCTTGAAAATTTATGATTTTTTAGTTGTCTGAATAGTTTTTAGGTCAAGTTTCATTAATTCTTGCTTAAGTTGATGTTGTATGTTAGTGTTTGTTTTCGAAGATGCTAAATTTAGGTAAGATATGTTAATAAGTTCTGTCCTTTTAAAGAATTGGTACAGTGAAGAATTCAATTTTATTTCCTCGAAAAGAGGAGTTCTTTTCTTACTCGACGTTATGCATGAGTCGCTTATGAGGTTTATTTTAATTCCCATCTCTAGTGTACGTCTCGTTGTTTACTTGTTCTTGCTTACAGGAATCCTCGCCAATTTAGTCTTAAAACGTTTTTTTTAGTTTATATGTTTATTTATGTACTGATGACAGCCATAGTTGCATGACTTTACCCTATTGAGCATGCCCTTTCTCCTTGACTTTTTTACATCTTGACCTATTGTTTTCTATGTTATTTTGGATTACAATAGTTCTCTTTTTATCTATGGATTTTTTATGTTATTTATCTATATGGCGTTCTGCACTTTAGATGCATATTAATCTCCTTAATTCGTTCCTTGCATGTGAATCCATTTTTGAGTCCCACATGGACTCTCTCCCTTTTGCATATTCATCATGGGATATTGATGCCCACTATCTCCATCGAGTCAACTCTGGGACCAAGTCCAAAAGCCGATTATGAGGGGTATGGATGTAAGGAGACAAAAGGAGAAGAATGGGTTAAAATTCCACATTTGAAGTGGCTAAGTGGCTCAAAGTATTATTTGTAGTTTTATTTATTTAAGCATTGTCATTTTTGTTTATTTTGTTTATTTATTTATTCATTCATTTGAGCCTCGAAGCCAAAGTTGTAAATTTAATACAGGTGGAGCGGATTTTGGGCCAACGGGCCTGAAAGAATAGTTTAGGATAGGTTATGGGCCGAAAGCCTAACTAGATTAGGATAGGGTTTATCGATTTGGGCCCAAGGGTCTAAATTCTTTACATTCTCATCCCTCCCCTTTTTATGTGTTTACTTTCTTATTAGTTTTATTTAGACTTAGTTAAAATTCCTACTAAGTTGCCTAAATCTGTTTTACATAAGTCTTTTCTAAAAAATCGATAATTTTCAACAAATCAATCTTTTAAAAGTTAATCAAAAAATGTTTTTTTCAAAAAATCCGAATAACTGTAAGTTAGCGGACGTTTTAGGTGCCTAACACCTTCCTAAAACATTAATAGTTGTCGCTTACTCAGAATCTTCGAAACTTAAACGATTTTTCTGTTTTGAATCGTTTAAAGTATTTATAAAGGTTTCTTAATTCCTTTTCAAAATTAAGTGATGACTCTTCTAAAAACTCAAAATTTTCGTACACCAATGCATAAATGTGGTCATGTACGTTAGAATGTTCTAAGTATATAGAGACTTGCACTAAATCATGAAAATATTCAAAATATGCTTTAAAATTAAGGACATAAGTTATTTACAGAAACATGCATTTAAAACATGGCTATACGTGAAAACTATAAGTCATAGTGAGATTTATAAATCATGAGCTGCAAATAATTTTGTAAGCTGGGAAGCGGTAAAACATGAATATTGTATGTAAATCTCATGTAAAGCTGAATAGACTTTAAAACAGTACTGAGGATCGTGTATGGATACTGAGCATGAAAACAAGAACATGTAAAACTGAGAATGCAAAACCAAGTATAACATGTACTGATATAATTTGATTAACATGAATAATCTGTAAAACTAACTAAATAATTACTAAAATCTGATTACTTGGTCAAGAAAACCTGAAATGAAATAGACTAATTGTTGATTGAAATAGTGGGAGCTATCATGTAACCGACATAAATCATGTGAGCTATCATGGAGTCCAACGTCTGACCCATATTGAGGAGGGATGTTCTATCCTTTCCATTGGAGTAGAACCTAAACTGAAGTGATCACTAAACTGAGCCCATATTAGGCAAGGGAAAACACTCTCCGGTGAGGCCCCTAAACCTACAGTAGCATGTATTTTCTAGGTAAGTAGGATGCACTGAACCTACACTTCCCACTCGATGCTAAATCCTACTCCCAACTGAAAGACACTGAAAACTAATTGGTACATGCATTGATAACTGATAAGCTCTGGTCATGGTATTTTGAAAACAACAATGCATTCTGATTCTGAAGTAATTATAAATATGTAAACTGATAGTGCTCAATATTATCATAACAAACAAAGTTTAACAATAAAATCATGAGTTGACTGACTTATTACTTGAAAGGTCTGAATCATAAGTAAACATGTAGGTATCGGGTGTTCATAACCCTCCAGCATTGAATAATTACAAAATATCGATAACAACACTTAAAACAATGACATAAAATCAAAATTCAAAGACACCCAAAACATAAGATATTTCAATAATCTGATAAATTTTATGATTATAAACATAGGAATAAGTCAACCTTGGAAAAATTGTATGTTTTTACAGTTTAAAGCACAATTTGAGAATGTTGACACGATGTTAACTAACATGACATGGGATTTTGAAACTTCAAGCATGTAGGATCATAATTTTCATGGAGTAACACTATTAGCATAACTTGAATGTAAAACAATGAGGAAACATGGAGGAATTTCATGATTTACATTGAACTTGATCATATATTAGATTTTAATTCATAATTTAACCAAAAAAGGGATTTTTTAGGCTCAATGGGTAAAAGGAATCCATTGATGAATACCCCACATACCTCGATTGGATGAATTCTTCATGAAACCTTGAAATTGAAACTTAAATCCTTGAGTTATTGAGGGAAGAAACTTGAATTTTTCTCTTTGGAAGAGGGGAATGTTTTTAAATTGTGTACTGGACATTTGGGGTTAAGAAAGTGGAGATAACGTATTTCAATACCCCTTAATTCATTTATGAAGGATTAGAGATGGTATAGGGGTATTAAAAGACCTCAATGCCCTTAAATTAAGTTAAAATAGAGCAATTCTGGCACTTGGCCTTTGTTGGGCGGCACACAGCCAAAGCACACCTGAGGGTGGGCGGCACATGCCAAAAGCCAAGCCTAGAGTGGGCGGCACACGCCAAAATCCAAGCTCATCTAGTGGCTTTTGGCATTTTTCCCACGACCCACGGCCTTAGCGGAGGGTCCAACATGTGATCAAAACCCACTTTAAGGCCTAAAAGCAACCCCAACATAACCCATAACATCTAAACATGGTCTGCCATCGAAATGGAGTCCTAAAGATCATTTTGAATGCATTATTTGGGCTTTACAACTATGAAGTGTTACAAGTTTGCCCTCAAAAAAAAAAAATAGGATTTTAGCATCGTCATAACCACCGACATGGCACGGCCTTAAAGTTGTGATCAACTAGTGTGTCACATCCTTAAAACGGAGCATAACTTCCATGTCTTTCCAATATTGTGGACCCCTACTGGTTCACTTACTTTTTGTTCTGGTATTAGATATGGAAAAATTGGATGCATTGAAAAGAGGACTCAAATACCTTTCATTTGGTGGGTCTTGATCTCTAAAACTCCATATATTCTAGGATCGAATACTAAAACTTAATCGATAACAAATGCTCTCAACTCAACTTTGCTTAAAATGTTTTCTATGACCATGATTCACATTAAAAGCATTTGACACACTATATAAATGGTCATGGAACTTATCTATGGTTAAAATAATCACTTTAGGGCCTGTAAACATATGAAAAATGGTTAGAAGCTTAGCTAGGGGTTTGTGGGATATTACAATATCTCCCCATTAGGCTTATTCGCTCTCGAATGAAAACCGATATTTGGATGAAAAGAATGTAGTTACTAACGTGAAACTGAATTTCTAAAGTTGATCATACTTTGTAACTAGAATCTTCTTTTAATAGAGTATTGATTTAGCTGATACAAATGAACATAATCACATACATAGAAATCGTATGGAATATTGTAGACATGAAATTAGAAGAGCACAATGCTAGGAGGTAAATCTATTACTCCAACTAAATCATTGTTAGGAGTAAAAAGATAAGGGTACTTGGCCATCACATCTGTAAATAAAGGATATCGCTAAGCTGAAAAGATAAAACCCCTAACATAAAATTGATTTATGAGCTAACTTGATTGACTATAAGGAGTTTATTCATGTTGAGAGTTTAGAACTCAACTGAAGCATTCATGACACGATTGTACATATAGAACTATAAAGTGATAGCTAATGTGAAAAAATTTCCAAGAGTTACTAAGAAGGGAATATAAGTTTCCTCAGACTCTCCTTATCATAATTTCTAATAACAATTGAGGGAAATATTTTGGACATGATCTAAGTATGGAAATCAAATAAGGAATCACAACATGGTCTAATTAGTCTAATATATTGATAAAGGTTTATATGATATAGATGGTATAGAGTCAAACATAAAACATCCACTGGCTAAAACTAACGTGCAATATAGGTGTATAGAACAAAAGCAAGAATAGGATTACTATGCCTTAGGCGATGCAACTTCTTACTTTCAAGATCTACAACACTTCTCAAACACTCTTATGAACTATACTTTTCCTCTTAAATACCACACTTCATTTGATGCAACTTATAATTCTCACATGGGTACATATGACTACCCCTACCAAAGTCTAAGTTGAACTACATACTCTCAAAATGTTCAATCCTAACCCAGAGTCGAAGGTACTACATATGACACAATAATACTAGTTTAAACTACGGGATTCAATATCCTATGTCTTTTCAGAGCCCTTATCTCAAGGATAATACTCCTTACCACCTCAACACTAACTTTGAGCCTTAATCAGGGATTCATTAGTACACAATGCATTCATCCACTTGTATATCAACATGATATTCAAGCCTATTATTATAACCATGTATGAACTTCTAGGCAACCAACCCATCTAGAAATTTTTCCATATTCTCTAATACCTTTATCAATAATAAATTCATGAATTATATCTATAAAGGTACTCCAAAAATCCTCAACTAATGATGACATATACCAAAGCTTTGCCTCGATTTTTCTTTCATAATTATAGCCTTGGATAATATAAGCATAAATAATATTCCCTAATAAGGAACATCTACTCTCTCCTATCTAAATCATTATTTATCCATTTTTATCACCACTATCTTAACATAAAGAGTGTCACTGAAGTGATAGAGTACGATGACCTAAAGCATGGAAGAATATTATACATAACTTTGAAACTTTATTGTGTCCTAAAGAAAAGAGTTTCATAGGCATGGATTAGTTAAAGAGATCTAAATTGAGGACATACATGACATAATGGGATTTCACTAGTCATTAAGGGTATACCATGAGTTTAGGTAACTGAGCATACTATGAAACCTGGATTCATATTTATCATAAGTTACCTAATATAAGATTGGCATTCATAGATTCATGGGGGATGACTAAAATCATGGAGCGAAGCTATTACTTCATTTACTAGGAGCTAAGATTGAACATGAATATGTATGAAGTGTATAAGCATTGGTTATTAGCATGGCTCTTTCACACAAGAAATGGATAGGGTTCCATAATGATTGAAATTCAAGGAATATGATAGAGTGAGAATGGATCACTATCTCATGATAACTATTATTACATGTATCATAATCTAAAACACCCTGGGTTTCTAGCCCATAGAAAATTTCTTAGATTTTTGGTCTCTGGATAGGATACGACTAAAGAAAATGACTCGTACACTAGGATACGAGCAGTATGGGTTAGTCATATGCTTACCAATATTGGTTGGTGGGTTTATTTAGTTTCTGGAATGGATACGACTTAGCTAATACGAGTCGTATCACTGGATATGAGTTGTTTGGTTACTTCACTTAATCTTAGACTTGGTAACTTAAGTTGGATCTGAGTACGGGTGGATCACTAAGAGTCGTAATCTAGGGTATGAGTCATACCATGGACTCATATGGTGGTCAGTGTTCATTCCTCTTGGGATTCTATTTTGCCAGGGGTACAGATCATGGGTACTAGTCGTATACTTAGATACGACATCATTTAGGGTGAGTCATACCTTATACAGTGTTGGGTCCAAGGGATATATCCTTGAGTATGAGTGATGGGTACCACTCATATTAGAGGGTATGACTGGTATGGATAGTCGTATCCCTCTGGTGGGATATTGGTGTAGTTTAAGTGAGGGTAATCTGTAAATTTCTCCACATAACCTAATAAGTCCCCACGACTTTTAAATAGATTGGGAGGTTATTTTCCCTATTATTCTATTCTTTAAAACTTAGAAAAACACTCTCTAATCCTCTCAAAAGTTCTTGGGCAAAGAAAGCTAGGGTTTTATCTTAAGGATTAATTTGGAGCTTGTGTTAATTATTTGTCTCCATCGTCTTCTTGATTTAAGGTATGTTCTCTTCCCTCATTGTTAGTTCCAATAAAAGGCATGGTTTTATACAATGTTTTCATGGTTTGATCATTGTATGGCTTTGGGGTTTTCAAATATAATTTGGGAGCTTTGGTTATAAATGATTGGTTATGGTTTTCCTATGTTTTAATTATGCTCTTAAATGCATTAATGGTGGTTTTGGATAATTGGTTGCATGGGAATGGTCACATGGTAATTGGTTTTGGTTTTGGAAATACTATTCCCTCAATATGTTTGATAAAATGCCTATGAGAATGTTTTCACTACATTGTTGGATTTTTAATGGAATTTATGCATGGATTAAACTTGGTAATGGAATCCTAAATGGTTAAATGGTTTGGAATGGTCAAAATAGAATGGTTTGAGGTTTAACAATCATTCCTGTGGGGTACAATAGAATCCCCCAAATAATCATAATAATGGAACACTTGTGAGGTACATGGGACTCCCCCAAGTTAACTTGGTAAATGGGTACACGGGAATCACTTTACCTTAAAAGATTTGGCTAAGGAAAATACTTCAAGTTAGAGTCAGTATGACGATACCACTATGTTTAGCCTCAGTTGATAATAATGGTTTGGCTGGTTGGAAATGGTTTTAATTGGGTAATAAAGTCAGGGTGTGATAGCTAACCGTAAAGGTGGGAGTCTAATGGATAAACACTGGAAACTCATGTTTGCCTACATGAAGGGTAGGTCATGGCGACCTTATTATGATTCTATGAGGTACACAGGAATCTTCTAAGTACACTGTACATATGTATTATGGAGGGTGAGGGTACTTGGGAATTCCTTACTCTTATGGTATCTCCGGTTCATGCGGCTACATGCATCGGGGCCTTTTCAGGGGGTTACACTGGACCCATATAGCCCATGGGTTGTTAAGGACGGTTAAGCTACACATACCTAGGTTAATGGTCTCAAATGCATGCTAAACCCAATTCTTTTTCCCAGCATGGTTAGATATAAATATGTGTATGGTTTGTAATTATATGGATGGAATACTTGGTTTTACTGGATGGAATTATTTTATCCTCATCTTGAGTTCATTCTAGCGTTCACCTTCTAACCCATCTTCGGGTGTCTATATCCCCATGCGATGCAGGTTCCGGCCGTTCTACTCATCTTGCTTAGCAATCGTACTTTGAGATTAGTTATTGGATTGAAGTGGTAAGTTTCCATCTTTCTAGAAGGCTCCATTTCATGGATGTTATTTCATACTTTGGTTTATTTATGGATATTAATTTTGACTATGATTGGGGGCATGTCCCAACTAGATTTTGGTATTCTTTTGGTTAGAGGATTTTGTGGAACTACTATGGGTTGGTATGGGCGGAATCGGTATTTGTGTTATCCTTGGTATTGGGACTGATATCGTAGGACTAAATTTCTCACTGTTCCATCCTCTTTTATTTTGGGATTATATATAATTATTATTGAACTCATATGGTTATGGTTTGGTTTGGTAATGGTCATCGGTTGGGTATCGGACGATTGGACTTATTTGGGTAGTCACGGATATAGACCTATCCCAGAGTCTTGGATTATGCAATAATGCTATCTTGTTATATATTCAAAATTCATTCAACTCGGGAGATGCATAGGTTGGCTGGGTTAGGTAACGGGGGTGAGCCTCAATCCCGATTGGACATGGGATGCCCATTACGACAAGGTCCCCGATCGGGTCAGGTCATAATCTAATTCACAAAACTTGATTTGGTTCTTCACCTAATTATCTGCCCCTTAGATTAAAGTTGACATTCTAAGCCTATAGGCCTATTCCATATCCTCAAGACTGAGCCTTAATTTCTTTATGCTAATGGTCTTCACGTGAATGCATAACTCACTCGGATAAACTATATTTGGAAAATACTAACTTCATTCTTGGACACTCCTTTATTATATCACCCTTAACTTTTTGTTGCTTCAATAATCATTGTCATATACTTACACTCTTCTTGGTAAACATACCTACCTCTCTAAATACTATTTGCCCTTCTCTTTATAGTTTGATAATATCAAACCTCTAGATTTATATTTTTCCCAAAATCATGAGAATTAAAATTATACTAAAAGACTCAACATAGTCTATCTATATCTTCTTAATATGACTATAAAGAACACCATATACTATATAACTAGTCTTCTTCACACATATCAACTCAAGGATACTATCTAAGAAAATACAACACATAACAATATTAAGAAATCATGAAGTCACATATTACCTTGGGTACACCTCTACATCATGCCTACACCATAATACTTAATTACGAATGAATGAACTTAAATTGTAGCATATATTATTTCAATCTTACTAGCTCACTTACATATAACAAGCATCACTATCCCAACAATCATTATTTCCCCCTTGATGATCATCCACTGTTCAAACTTAGTGTCTAGTACTAGACATGATTATTAACACAACTTCACATACTATTATTGTTTGGTAGCTATAAAAAATATCAAGAAACACTAGTCCGCTAGAACCTCATAATAATAATAATAATTGATCATAATCTTACATTCTATCTAATTATAGTCCATAAGTGTATCCTAATTTCACACATCACTACTACTTATCCACCTATATTTTTAAATTATATTAATAGCTCTATAAGCATCAACCAATTTCCTTTTCACGATCACAAGGGGAAGCCTAGATTAACAATTTAATAACCTAATACTTTTATTAGGAATGGCAATGGGGCAATGCGGGCGTGGTACGGTGCGGGTTTTAAGCTATGCGGTGCGGGTTTTAAGTTATGTGGTGCGGTGCGGGTTAAAGTAATTTTTTTTAAAATGGTGCGGTGCGGGTTGCGGGTATATGCGGGTTTAAAATAACAAAAAAGCTAAAAATTAATATTGTTCTCGTAAATATACCTAAAATTATATGTTTTCTTTACTTAAATTTTATGATACTTAAAACTAGATGCATAACACTACAAATAAATAATTTTATAGTAGTTTTTTTAACATCTCTATTCGTTTGAATAAAAATATGATATTTGATCATTACTTGTACACATTATACTTTTTGACAATTTTTTAGTCAAAAGTGATACAATAGAAATTAGTTATTATTCTCTAGTTGTAGATTTAAAAATATTATGATTTTCAATAGAGTTACAATTTTTTTAAAAAAAGGAAAAAATAAAAACATGGGGCGGTGCGGCGAGGTTATCCGAGGGTATGAATGTGGGGATGGTTTATGCGGGTTTAAATGTCATGCAGTGCGGTGCGATTTTAAAACTTGCGGGTTTAGTAAAAACCTGCACCGCACCGCACCATTGTCATCCCTGACTTTCATAATGACCTATGATTTTCCAACACAATGAAACAACATCAAGAACTTTTTTCCTAATTTAAGAGTATTCTAAGTCACCTTAACTAATAACTCCTTCTCTACCTTCAACAAATCTACACCACACTCACTACCCCTTAGATAACACCTAAAGACATCACTGCAATCCTAACTTAATAGCATACATAGATCTATCTAAATGATTTTAACCAATATCTATCCCTACTTTTCTTGTCCCTAGACTTATAAAGACATACTCCCAACTCTGAGGATGTTCTAATATTTATGGATCATACCACCATAAGTTCCAATACCTCTCAATAAAGTTCTATTCATTAATCTAGGTAGATACTCGCTCCTTTCATGGGTTCTATCTATAATAAAGGGTTAAAGAGAAATCTAAATACATAACATAATATGTCTTAACTATATGATTCTTATGGATAAATACATAATCTTTGGGATTAAATGACTCAAAACACACTAACGGGCTCCTATCAAGCCCTTTTGTGCAATTTTTGAAGTTTTTGATAGTTAATCTGAGAGCGTTATATCAAGATGAATTGAAAGTTACTACTTACATTAACTCTAAGATAAGTTATCTAGAGGATTTTGGAGTAACACATGGATCAATGTATGTTTTTAAGAGGACAACTTTACTACATAATCTGGAGTATGAAAGAAGAAAATATTTCCTAAATGTCCAATAGCCTCTTATTATAACTGTGGTGCACAACAAAGGTCAAGGGCATCCACAAAGATATGAACTAGTTTCTCATTATACTGCTAATGATGTGGACAGTCCCAAAGAAGAGACTTGAATCTCTCCCAATCATGATAAAGGTTCACATCCAGCTTCTGTTTGAAGCTCAAAATCTCACTGTGTAGTCTCACAGTCTTGCCAAATTGAAAAAAACAAATGAAGAATTTTTGGTTCAAGTCATCCCATGTTGTGATTGAACTTTCTGGAACTGTGTTTAACCACTTCTTTGCTTCCTCCAAAAGTGAGAATGAAGGTCAGTCTCACATAATCAGTGGACACTTCAGTTGGGGTGAATGTATCACTGATTTCCAAGAAATTCTTTAAGTGAACCTGTAGATCTTCATGTGAAAGCCTGGTGAACTGACCACTATGTGCAAAAGCTGCACCATGTTCTGCTTCATCTCAAATCTACCTCAAACAACCAGTTTGTGAATAGTGGAGGTCACATTAGTCTAAAGTAGGAATGCCACTTTATGAACTATCCTGTGGGCTGGTGGATCTTCAGCCATGGGTGCAGGAATATCTGCGTCTTCATAAATTTGTTGAATTCTCTAGAAAATTACTACTTCTCTTCTTCTTTGGTATAAGCATCGCTTGGGCTCGCAGTCTGGTTCAACCAACTCCTTATCCCTAGACAACTTACTAGTCTACTTAACTTGTGCCTTCAAATTCAGAAGCCAAGATCAAGTGAATAGAACCAAAGAAACCAAAAAGTAAAACCAAAACTAAAGCAGCTTCCAAATTACAAGTCCCGAACAATGGCTCCAAAAACTTATTGTGCCCAAGCATAGACAAAGTATAAATGGTCCACTAAGTAGTAAAATGGCCTTAATAAATCCAAATATCAATCCTATGGGGACTTGTGTTAAACAACCATTCAATTCTAGTTCAACTATCAAGATTTAAGCAAGTGCTAAAGTAACCAAAAGAGTTTGAGATTTGTAAACTAAAAATAATGTACACAATACGCTAAAGTAAAGGTTTTTGGACAATAATGGGAAAAAACCAAGGCTAAGGAACTACGAACAATCATAAACCCAAGGCTAAGGCACTACAAACAATTATACTCTACTATACAACATAATTGGCAAGGTAAATTATTGTGGTTGTTGGTTCTCGGGGTTGATATTATGACTATGGCCTTCCAAACCTCTAATCAACTATCTAACTTAGCCCTACAACTACATCGTTGAGCATGGATGCAAGAACTAAATTAAATATATTTATATTCATACCATGTATGAACCAAATAGTGTTTATTAGGTATATTTCTATTCTAAACACAAATCATAACTTCGTTCAATTAGAAGATTACCATCCTATTTAATCTATCCCACGATCTACTCTATCATTCATACTTTTGGGTTCATAATAGAGTTATGCATGTATTCCAAGATTCGTGAATCCTTAAAATAGTGATAAAAAGGATAAATAAACAACCCACAATGATAAATAACCAAAACTAATTCAATTAATGACAGAAGTACTCATGTTCTTAGCCTTAACCTCGAAAAAGTGTGTTTAGACACTCATGTACATACACGTCATCACAATCAATGAATCCATGATATAATCCATAAATAAACTAAATTAAAGAAATAAAAACCCTAATTTAAGACTCCTAAATCGTGTTTTAAATCCCCAAGGTCGTCCTAGGTTAAACTAAATTAAAGAAATAAAAACCCTAATTTAAGACTCCCAAATCGTGTTTCAAACCCCCAAGGTCATCCTAGGTGGTTACATAAGAGTTTAATCCTAGGTGGTTACATAAGAGTTTAAGTGTCCTATTTATAGTAGAACAAGATTGCCCAATTTTGCATAGCCTTCATGCCACGCCACTATCGCGCCATCTAGGCAGCATGGAATGAACTAATCATGATGAGCTACTGTAAATTTCATTTGAGAATCCAACCAAGGGAGTGACACAGCCCTATCTCAGCACCTAGGTATCATGGCACGCCAATGACTTCAAAACGTCCAACTTTGCACAATGCTTGTCCCATGCATTTGTCCTTTCATCCCAAACTTTGTGGTGTTATTTATACTTGATTTCCAGATTATTTAACATCTAGTTATCACCTTGATCAACTCACCAAGCACCCTATAAAATCAAACACCATAAATTAGAGCTCAAAACAACTTACAATTTAAGATGATGAACTAGTAATGACATGGCTCAAGCTAAGAGTACTAGTTTTGTCATTTGCACTTTTAACTTAGTGTTTTGACTCCAAACTCACTATGAACACACCATAAACACTACAAATATATAAATTGACACTTAGATGCTTATTTGTACAAGTATTAACTCATTAAGCACAAGAGAAATCCTCAAAACAAGACTAATTAAGCTCGGACAACAACATTAAAGAGTATAAATCCACCTAAGATCAACACCCATAAACAAGACTCTACTAAAAATATCTTTTCAAACACCCTAGGACAATTGAACTCTAGACTCTAATACCAAGTTTGTAACACTCTGAGACTATACCCTGGATGCAATATGATTCTTAGAAACACGAGCAATCCCATCCTAACCCATGATACTGGCAGAATGCATCAGCCACTAATTAAACATGTATGAAAGCTAAACTTACTAAGTGAAAGCATAATCATGAGATAATCTATGTCAATCTATTGTTGTTAAAGTTTACAACACTGCTTATATAAAAGGAAACTGGAACTCAATACATCAACTCTAACTAATTATCTATGAAGTCTTTACTAATACTAACTATAGGTAGACAGGACATGACCCCTAGCTATCCCTAATCAATACAAATAAGTCTAAATAAAATATTAAAACTAGAATTTACTTGAGTTCTCAAATAAAGACAACTCATCACCTGCTAGCTAGAAGCTTTGAACTAATCATGATTATTTAAGCTAGAATTGATACCAATATTATGAAATAATTTATCTACACAGACGTATATATGGTCAGTACTTATGGAATTGTAACGCCCTGAGTCTGTACCCCGGATGCTACACGGTGCTTACGATCCCAAAGGACCACAAGCTAACCCATGACTGATATTTGATGTGAGAACTAATACATGATACTGTAATAAATATGGAAAAATAGGCTAAAATGCCATAAGGTTAAAAATCTAATATAATGATAAATAACAACATCTGATAAAATATTTGAATCTGAAATACTGTCTGAACTAGTCTAGTCTGAAAAGCCTCTAACTAAACTGTTTGAATATAGAGTTGATGGGACAAGCCCCCAACTAACTCCAAATACTGAAATACTAAAATAAAAGCATATCCTCGATAGATAAAGACTCACTACTAAATCTACGACTGCCGACTGGATCTATCTAAGCACAGTCGGGAACTTGAGTGTCCAAACCTATGATATGAGACATTATAGCTCAAAGAAAGAGTATGCATCAATACGTAGAATGTACTGGTATGCTAGATGAGGTAAGGCTGAATGCAAAGGTTAATATGTATGAACGGTAACTAACTAATGCTATAGAGTAACTGAATATAAGAGTACGTGGATAACTGATACTACTCAAATCACTGAGTATACATTACTGTGGACATACATAGATATATATATTGTATCTGAGCTTTTCTAAAGCTGAGTACTGAGTTCTAATAATTGAGTAACTAATATCTGAAGTTACTAATAACTGAATTACTGATACTGATTGACTATTTCTGAGAGTCCTGGTTCTGTAGAACTTAACTGAGTTCTAAACCTAAGACTGAAACTAAAACTGTGGAAGGTAATTATCTAACCAACATGCCCCAAATAAGCTAAGATAACTAAACTGGGGTCCAATCTGTAACCACAATTGAAAGGGTGTTAGCACCGTGCCATAGGTACTAACAACTGCTGTGGAGTCATTCCTAACTAACGGGTGACCCCTGAGATCAGTCCTAAACTAGCGGGTGACTCCTGAGTATGTCATTCCTATCTAATGGGTGACATCTCATAACCTACATTGGCCATATAGTTCTGGCACTTAGGGATTGCTTCTAGGGACCCAGTCTTAACTAACGGGTAAGCCCCCATCCCTAGGCTCGCTTGGTATTGAATCCTACTCCCAACTGAAAGACACTGAACTAAGTATTCTGAACTGGACTCAACTGATACTGAGTTTACTAAGTTATCCTCAGTTCTGTAACTAACTGAGTTCTACTGAGTTTTGTAACTGAGTGAGAGTACTACTGATCGTGACATGATTGATACTATTCTGTAACTGACACTGGCTCTAGGTAAACAGCTAAATTTTCATGTATTAAATACTCCCAGGACTCGATATCATGAAAATTAAAGCAAAACATAATCTTGAATAACACAACAATGCTCACTTGGTCATAATTCATTCATAGAGACATTTCACCAAATATTTGTAATGCATTAACTTGCACATGAATGGGGAATACATGTTACCATTCTATAATAGAATTATTTCATTCTCATAGATAATTTATCAAACACATGGGAAGCATACTTGTTTTACTAAATCATAAACACTTAGGTTAAACATGATTATAACAATTAACTTACAAATTGAAGGGTTTATCATGAATATCATGTAAATCAACACATATAATGATTTATTTCATGAAGGCTTGTAATTTAATCATGGACTAAGACCCAACAATAACATGAACATGAATTCAATTCAATCCAAACATGGAAGTTCATAATTCAATAATCTTGTAATTTGAAAATGGATTCATGGACTCTATGGGTGAAAGGAACCCATAGATGAACACCTAACATACCTTATAAGAGTCTTTCCTAAAGGTTCTTGGTGGAATTCTTAAGTTTGTCCTTGATTTCTTGAACTAGGGTTTTTGCCTCTTTGAGAGAGAATGTTTTATTCTTGAGAGAAAGTGAGGAAATAATGAGATATTTGATTATTTAGGGTATAAATCCCGTGTTTAGGATGATTAGGAATTTTGAGAATTGACCAAACAGGCCCTAAAATTAAATAACGGAAACTGGAAATCCCAATTTTTCACCCCGGCGCGACGCGGTACAATCGCGTCGGCTCACTGAAAAGTGGACAACTGAGAACTGGGTTGATGGCGCGACGCGGCGCCATCGCGGTACTTCACTGGATGGGAAATTGGGCCTTAGAGAGATGTGGTGGTATCATGTTGTCTCACTGTAAAATGATGATTGTCATTTGCACTGCCTCCGCGACGCGTTGAAGTTCCAGGTGGTACATTGTTTCACAAAAATAGCTCTAACTCTTTGCCCGGGTATTGGATTTGGGTGAATTTTATATCGTTGGAAAGATAAATAAATTTCCTACACATTGGTGAGATCTAAACAGAATAACACTAAGTATTTCAAAAATTTATATTAGATAACTCATGGACTGAGAGTTAATTTAAGCTAGGGAAATACAGGGTATTACAGGAATGTGCTCAGTATATAGGGGTGTATGTAATAGGTAAAAATGGTATATTTCATAAAATAAAACATGCATGTATACAGACTCAACATGTTAATGAATAAAATTTAAAAACTAAAATATCATAAAGCATAAGAAGTAACACAAAATCTATTAAAGTTAGAGAGTTGTTATAATTAGTTTATAAAATCGATATTTCTATGGAAAATTCTTACAATTGACATGTCCCATTTAAGAAACGTGAATCCCAACTTTTGTACGAGGGTGTTCAATAACTTTTCAGGATAAAGAACCACAATTGGCTTGAATTCACACATGAGAAGGAATCCACTCTCAACTGATGAAGACTTACTCCAAAGGGAGACACTCTCACCTAGTGAGGACCTCTTTAACCTACGATGGCACGTAGTTTGGGAATTTGGATGCCTTGAACCTGCATTCTTTCGATGCTAAATACTACTCCCAAAATCATACTAGTACTTATAATATATGAAATTTACCATAAGGTAATCATATAGGCTTATTAGTCTGAAAAACAATGAATCTGTTTCTAATTCATATTCATAAGTAAATATTTGAAATTCATATTAGGTATGAGATTATAAGATCAAACTGAAATCATAATTATGTTGTAATAGCCTATAATCTGTGATCAATAGATAAAAACATGATAATAATGCGTAATAGTCTAATAAATAGATATATCACATATTTTTTAATCATAATACTTGAGTAAAACCATGTAAATCATGCATGAATCTGAGGAAAACTTAACTATGCTAACATGGTCATAAGAGTTCATAAATAATCATTAAAATATGGTTATGAATGTAAATATGTCAACTAAATTTAACCTTGAAATAACAATTGGGTAAAAGCCCTAATCTGTAGAAATCCATAAAATTAGGTGTTGAAAACTATAATTTGGGCATAAGGATGAAAGGAGATCATCATTGAATGCTCACATACCTAAACTTATCAATTTCTTAGAGGAACGTTTCAATTAGGAACCTTGAGGTCAAATTTTGGGAGAAAACTTTTCTTTTGGTCTTGTTGAGAGTTTGTAGGAGAGGGGATGATGAATTCGTATCATGGAATGAGGTAAAATGTTTTTAGTATAAGTTATTGGGTTATTAAGGATGTAATTAACCAATTTTCCCTCAAAAAACTAAACAGAAATAGGATTTTAGTGTCGCAGTGATCACTGGCATGGAACGGCCTTAAAATGGTGCAAAACTAATGTGTCATAGCCTTAAAATGGATAATAACTTCCATGTTACGGCAACATCACAGAATCCCACTAGTTTACTCACAAAAATATACATAACTTTTTACTCTGATGTGGGATTAAGGCAAAATTGGATGTGTTGGAAAGAGAATTCAAGTACCTTTCATTTGATGAATCTTAAGCTCTAAAAATATATCTATTATAGAAGTTATACTCGTTTAAATTTAATCCATGTAGGATCGAATACTAATACGGAATCGATAACAGATGCTCTTAATTTAACTTTGCTCTAAATATCTTCTATGACCATAATTCACATCGAAACCCCTTAAAGCACTAGGTAAATGATCATGGCACTTATATATTGTTAAAATAATTTCCTTTGGTCCTATTAACTTATGATGAATAGTTTTAAGCTAAGCTAGTAGTTTGTGGAGTATTATTGTTAGTCATAATTCGCAAAATCTCAGAGTAAGAGTATCTCAATGCGAAATCTATACCTTCTACTTTTTTATGAAATAGGATAAATAGGAAAAATTACTTAGTGATGGAATCTTCATTCTTATATCTCACTCAAATCATTCCCTAAATTCTTCCCTCCTTGATGTTATTAGAACCTCTTATAAAGTGCGTTTAAGGTAACAAATATTGTTTTCTCATCGACCCTCAGAAAATTGCATGTCCTTATCAATCACTTTACAATTCTACATGTGATGTGAAATAATGCTTTATTTGATTTCTTAACTTCTCAGTATAAGTCAGTCCATATAGCCAACAATTCATTTCAGTAATTAGGCAAACCATACTCTGTAGTTTTCCATCTTTTCATCTAGTCTTGCTATCCTAAGTTTCATGTATATACCTATCCATGAGGTTTATTATTTTAATTCATGATATGTGTAAGTTTATTTGATTCCTTACTCCTAGTCTAACTTAATCCCAACCATAACAGATATTCGGATTTAGAAATCAGAATCATGTTAGTTATCCAATATTAAAAGTTAGACAGACAGTACAAGTAAGTTTCCTAATTTTTAGACTAATCCAAGTTTTATTTAAGACTTTAGTAATAATGTCCATATTAAGATCTTAGAATTCAATGTTAGGGATTATAGGCTTTTTCCTATCCTTTTAGCCTATTTGGTCATCATTCGAGGAGGAATAATCCTAAGGAGGAGACATCGTAATACCCCAAAAATTCAAACTAAGATTAGAACCCTACATCAAGTAAATTGGGAATAAAACATTATATTTTGTGGTATAATAAGTGATTTATACATTTATAGAGTCCATAAGTAACTCCTAGCATGTGGCCAAATCAAAACCCCTATTACCGATTTATTTCTTGAGAAGAATCTTGTTATAGTCAATTACAAATAAACAAAACTCCTAAATTTTGAGATCATGACCCATAAAATGATATATAATTTAATTGTGTTTCCAACGCATCCATTTTATCATTGATATGATATTGAAGAAAAAAATATGGCCATTTTACTGAAGCACTGTCAAGCTGTCAAATTTGATGACCCAAACCACGACTAGGAACCCACGATCGTGGTTAGATTCACAGTCATGGAATGGTCTCATCTTATTAACTTCAGAAACCTTAAATGTCCCCATATAACCCATATTCAATACCATGATCGTGGTTGTGTCCCACAATCGCAATTGGGTCCCACGATCGTGGGAGGATCCAATTAGCGTCTAAAATTAGATATTTCTACAATATTTTTAAAGGGGTACTCGACCTCCTAAACTATATTGTTTAAGTTATCCTAATGCTAAATATAAAACCTAAACTACTCCTAATCCCTTATTCACTTCATAACACATGAAATTATCCAGAGAAACATGAAAAACATACAACTTTTCTTCTCTAAAGCAAGAAATTAGGGTTCTTAATCTTCAAGCTCAAATCCTCAAAACTTTAGTTTAATAATCAAAAGTAATCAGATATGTGGGTATTTAATGAGTATCTCCTTTAATTTGCATTCTCAAATTATGGCTTTTCATGAATTCTATGATTCCTATGAACTATGGGTTTTACCCAATTATGGCCCTAAGCTTAAATTTAGTTCTCCATGATATATATTTTCATTCATAAGTATGTTTTAATGATTATTTATACTTTCTTAGGAATATATTATAGCATTCATATTATTCTCAAGCCCATGCATGATTTACATGTTATTACCTAAGATTTCAAGCATATGTTCAAACAATATATTACGTATCATTTTTCAAGATTATTAAGCATTATTTATCATGATTTTATAGATTTTGGTCCATATTAGTTTGACATGCCATGTTTTTCTATGGAATTTAGTATCTTTACATAGTTAGAATTATGAACCCTCAGTGTGTTTATAAATTATGCTACACATTCTCTTTAGATTATAGAAATTGCCATGATAATTGTATTCTTCAAAGATGGTGGGTTATGAAGACCTGAATACTTATAATATCATGCATTGTAAGTCAAACACTCAATCTTTCAGATTTATATAAGTTAGAATGATTTCAGATAAAGCACTTATCTTTCAGTCTTCACACTTCAGTATTATTGAGATATTCAGTATTTCAGTTTATATTCAGTTGGGAGTAATACTTAGAATAGGGCGGATGCAGAAATAAAGCTCACCCGTCAGTTAGGCTGAGACCTTTAGTAAAAGTCCCTAAGTCCTAGAACTACAGTTCCACCATAGGTTCTAAAGGCTCACCCGTCAGATTAGGCTTGACACCTTAGTCCTTTGGACATCAGTTTAGTGGTACCACATCAGATCAGCCTTTTTATCCTGGCAAGGTACATTAGGCCTTTTTTTATGGTGATTAGACACTGAACTCCATGTCTAGCTCACATGGTTTTATGTCGATTAATAGTAACTCCCACAATTCAAACTTATTTATTGCATGACCTTATAATCAATTTACTCAGAACAACATTGATCGTTTATATATTTATTTACTTAGTCATTGTATATGTTCACAACCCACAAATTTAGACCTAGTATTTATACATGACCCTTACCTTAGTTTTACTTTATTTTATACTATGACATTTCAGACAATCACTGCATACCAGTATATTTATATTTTACATAGGGTCATTGTACTATATTTCAGCTCTATGCATTTAGTTTGTACTCAAGCTCATATTATTATTTTCAATTAGCATTCAATATAATTTTACAGCATATTCAGCATTAACTTTAGATTAAATAAAATAGTTATGCTTCTACAACTTTCTAATTTTTTAGAAATATTTTAGGTCATGAATCAGAGGACTCACTATGTCTTGCGTCTTTTCAGTATAACCATGATTTAAATGCATATTTCAATAAACTATTCATATGCTCAGTTCTAAAGCGGATTTTAAGTATTTTCATGACTAGTGCATATCTCACATATTCAGTACATTCTAAAGTACTGATCGCATACCTCTTCTGTATATATATATCCAGGTGGTTACTATAGGATTATATTTAAGCAAATCATATCATCCAGGTGGGAGATGATGAGTTCTCTTACTTTAAGGACTCAAGTGAGTTGTAGATCCAGTATTTTAGTTTTTTATTTGTATGTATTGATTAGGGATAGCTGGGGTTCATGTCCCAACTACCTATAGTTAGTATTAGTAGAGGCTTCATAAATAATTAGCCAAAGTTGTTGTAATTATTTTTTATTTCTTTTCATAATGTAGATATTGTAAATAAACTTTCAAATAGTAAATGTTTTGAACTAGTTATTCCATGATTACGTTTTCACCCAATTAATTTAGCTTTTATATATGATTTAATTTGTTGCTCGTGCATTATGCCAGGACATGGTTTATCTTGGAATCACTAGTGATTCTAAGCACTATATTATATAACTAGAGTGTAGTTTTGGGTCATGATAGGAAAAGATATTGTGGATGGGTGCAATACTTCAGGACGTTGATGTATGAAATATGCATGAAATTGGCAAGCCTTGCATCTTCTATCATAGTCCAAGCAATCTTTATCCATCATTGGACAATAATACCCCATCCTTTTTATATGAAAGTATAGCTTTGGTCCAGACTGATAAGATCCACAAACTCCTAAGTTCACTTCTTGCAAAGCTTGAATTATTTTTTTCTTCCCCAAATATTGCAAGAGTAACCCCTCAAGTGATCTTCTATATAATATGTCCTTATAGCAAAGGAAGCAAGCGATGATGAATATCATTCTTTCTCCTTTGATCTTCTAGAAGTATTCCATAACACAAGTAATCAATGATTGGTTGTAGCCAATTTTCCTTCAAGGCATTAGACACCACGATGAGATGCACAATTATTTTTTTTATATTCATCCCCATTCAATGGTGGTAAAATCCATTCTTGGAGGATGGTAACTAATGTTTGATTTAAAAGAGTTAAGTTCAAAGCTAAAACAGTCAATGCATCAGCCTACCTATTTTCTTTCTTGGTAAGTGTTGGAGAGTTACTTCTCTAAGCCATCCTATCAACTTCTGGGCATAATTATGACATGGGCATAGCTCAGGCTTTTAGACTTCATAGTCTCAGAAGAGATGCTTGATCACCGATTGGGAGTCATCAATGACCTTTCATTGTAATTTTTTTATGTTAATGTCTATTTATAGTCCAAGTATCAATGCTTGATATTCAGCAATATTATTGGACTAATATTGGGTCTAAGTAAAGGAGTATGGGATACCTCTCCTTGTAGAGTTTTAAACATCACACCAGCACCAACTCTACCTCGACATGCCACTCAATCAAAGTACATATTACATGGAGGTCAAACTTCAATAACCATTGTATCCTCATCAGGAAGTTCATTAGTTAGCTTCTAATCATCAGGTATCGCGTGGTCTTCCAAGATGTCTGCTAATGTTTATCCCTTTATAGCCTTTTGAGGGATGTACATTATCTCAAATTATTAAAACTAAAGGTACCACCTTGCAAGCTGGTCATTAAGGACTGGTTTTGACATTACGAACTTGACGGGATTTGTTCGAGACACCATATGAACAACATGAACTTAAAAGTAATGATTCATCTTTTGCATTGAGAAAATCAACACCAAATATAATTGTTAATAGGTAAAGATTTCAGCTCATTTGGTGTCATCATTCTGCTCAGGTAGTAAAGATAATTCTCTTTGCCTTCACTGTTCTCTTGAGACAATAGTGCTCAAAATGACCTTTATTGTGCCATGACATAAAGAATTAATGGTTCTAAAGGTATGGGTATCACAAGAATTGGAGGCTTCATCAAGTATGATTTAATACTTTCAAAGACCTTACTACAAGTTTGTTCCCATTTGGGAGGGTCTCCCTTCTTTATGAGATGGTTGAATGGTTTACATTTTTTGGCCAATTTTGAGATGAACCTCCTTAAATATGCTAACTTTCCCTGGAGACTTTTTAACTCATGAATGTTTCGAGGCTCGAGCATCTTCAAAATTGGATGAATCTTAGTTTGATCAACTTTAATTCCTCAGTCGTACAATGAAGCTAAAGAACTTACCAGAAATAACTCCAAAGGTATATTTCAATGGATTCATCCTATGTTGATATCTCTGAAGTAACTCATAAACCATTCTCAAGGCTTTCAAGTGGTTGTGCTTTTTTCTTGACTTCACCACTAAGTCATCAATATAGCATTTAATATTTTTTTGTAGGAGATCATTAAAGATGTTTTACATAGCCCATTGATAAGTGGCACTAGAGTTCTTAAAACCCAAAGGCATCACCTTATAGAAATAAATACCTTTGGGCTTAGGAAACATAGTGTGCTCTTCATTCTTTGGTGTCGTGCGGATTTGATTATACCCAGATGAACTATACATAAAAGACATTGCCTCATAACCAGTGGTAGAATCAATCATCAACTTTAGAATAGGGATTGTAAATTAATCATTGGGGAATGCATTGTTGAGATCCCTAAAGTCAACACAAACTTAAATTTTTCCATTTTTCATTTATACAGAAACAATGCTTGATATCCATGTGGGGTACTTAACTTCACGAATAAATCCTACTTCGATGAATTTCGTAACCTCATTTTCAATCAATGGAACCAAGTATAGTCTAAAGCGCCTTTGGTCCTGCTTAATAGGTTGATCCCCATTCTTGACTGCCAACTAATGAATTGCTACTTTTGGATCTAACCCAGGCATCTCCTTATAACTCCAAGTGAAGATATACCTATATTATTTGAGTATATTCATATAATTGATTTCTTTATTTATTTTGACAAAAGCACTCTAGTAAGTGGTCTTGGGTGTTCAACAGAGCCAAGATAAACTTTCTTTAACAGATCTATATGGTCCTCACTCCATCTTCAAGTTCTGATAGAGCATCTCTAGCATCTTTGTAATGCACAGAGACTACTCTCTAGACATTATAGGTGCTTAGAACCATGAGTGATCGCAAGCAAACACATAGTACTGGCATAATACATGAGTAGCTGATTAAACATGTATAAGAGCTAAACCTACTAAGCGAAAGCATAATCATGAGATAATCTATTTCAATAAATTACTATTAGAAGTTTACAACACCAATTATACAAAAGGAAACTAGAATTGAATATATCAACTTTTACTGATTGTCTATGAAGCCTCTACTACTATTGACTATAGGTAATCGATACATGACCCCCAGCAATCCCCAATCAATACAGATGAATCAAAATAAAATTTTAGAACTATAGTTGACTTGAATCCTCAAATAAAGAGAACTCATTACCTGTTGAATAGAAACTACAAACTGCCTGATTATGATTTTGTGAGCTAGAACTGATAGCTATATTATGAAATAATGTAGCCACACAGACATATATGTGGTCAATACTTATGAAATATACTGAGTATATAGGGATCATACAATAAGTAAAATTAGTATATATCATAAATTAAAAATATGCATGTCAAGTGTATATAGACTCATCATGTTCATGAATAAAATTAAAAGTTCAAATATGATAAAGCATAAGTAGTAAAGCAAAATCTAGTAAAGTCAATGAGTTGTTACACTTAGTTTCTAATATCAATATTTCTGTGGGAAATTCTCTTAACCGACATAAACTATGCGAGCAACATGGAGTTAGATGTAAATGTCCCTATCTAAATGATCCAATATACCTTGTCAGGGTATAAAGGCATATCTATGTGATCACTTGTACGATCCCATTTGAGTAAGCTAAATACCTATAGTGGCATGTAATTTTTGTGACTAGTATATGCTAAGCCCTCACCCCTCGGTGCTAGATACTACTCCCAAAATTATATTGCTGCTCACAACATATATGAAATTCACCATAAAAAAGCATATTAGCTAATAAGTCTGAAAACCACAATATGTTGTTGTTTCTATTTCATATTTGTAAGTACATATGTGAATTTCATGTTGAATCTAAAATTGTAAGTCTGAATTTCTTGTAAATTGAGTGAATCATGCAAAAATCATACACATTTAACAACTTATGGTATTTCATGACAAGAACACTAAAAATTTGATTCATTAGATCAACCATACGAGTAAAAACATGAGTAAACCATGAATTCTTGTAATAAATGCAATTTAATTCTTAAAGGAGCATTATAGTTTAAAAATTATTTAAAATGGGTATGAACACTATTCATTAAGTCTGTAAAATCATTTATGAAATTGAAGTTCTTGGGCACAAGGATGAAACAAAACCCTTATTCAAACCCCACATACCTAAACTTATTAATTTCTTGGATAAACGTTTGAGTTAGGGGGGGCTTAAAGTTGAATTTTGAGAGAAACCCTTATTTGAGAGTTCTTGGGGATTTGAGAGGAGAAGGAACAATGAATTCTCTTAAGGAGTGATGAAAACACATTTCTATAAGTTATAAGATCATTTACGACCAAAAGGACCAATTTACCCTCAAAAAAAATATGAAATTTCACGTTGTCGTGACCACTAGTATGGCATAGCCTTAAAACGATGCAAAACTAGCCTATCACAACCTTAAAAAAATCATAACTTCTATGTCACACCAATATCGCAGACCTCTACTGGTTCACTTACAAAAATGCACATAACTTTTAACCCTGGTATTAGATTAAGGAAAAATTAGATGTGTTGGAATGAGGATACCTTTGATTTAGTGGGTCTTCAGATCCAAAACTCTGCATATTCTAGAAGTTATACTCATTTCAATTTTACCCCTGTAGGATCAAATACATAAACTCAATCGATAGAAGTGCTCTCAACTCATCTTTGCTCTAAATATTTCCTATGACTATGATTCGCATCAAAAGAACTTTACATACTAGGTAAATGATCAGGATACATATCTATGGTTGCAGCAATCATTTTTTGTCGTATAAATATATGAAAAGGGGTTAAAATCTTAGTTAGGAGTTTGGGGGTGTTAGAATCTTCCTCCTCTTGAGGATCATCATCATTTATAAATATATAGTAATACCAGGAAATATCTTCCAACTCTTTGTCAACATTTATTTGAGATAAGGTGTCCTTCTCACATTGAGTTATAATATGATATGAAGAGCCTACAATTTCCTCATCTTTCTCACGTTCCTTAGTATAAATGACAACATGAATCTTTGACTTTAACACTTTCTTACATGAAACCACAAGTTTCGTCTGTTGCCTCATTCTATAAGGAATTAAACTTTGGAATTCCTTCTATATTCTAGGTGAAAAGTGTGTTATTTTGTATTAATAACTTTTATAACACTTGTTACACTTATTCTTTTTCAGTGTACCCAACTTTTCAAACACATAAATTCTTGTTGTTGATTCCCCAAGTTGACCAAAGACAAAAGATCTTTTATTCAAAGCAATAGACTGCTCTTTCACAGTTATGTAGTTTCTAACTTTCTTTTTTATGGAGATACAATCTGTAGGTAGTGGCGTGTACCCTAGGCATTTAAATGTTTGCCTAGTAGTACCTTCTGATACGAGTTTTCCTAACTTGGGTGGCTCATTAGGATTGTATCCAGCCTTTACAAATAACCTTTAAGTATTTGGATAGAAGCCTTCTTTTGTATGTTTCACAAGGAGTGTCAT
Organism: Capsicum pubescens; assembly: GCA_030864215.1. NCBI lineage: Eukaryota > Viridiplantae > Streptophyta > Magnoliopsida > Solanales > Solanaceae > Capsicum > Capsicum pubescens. Next base: position 96,757,693 of record CM061540.1, read on the forward strand.
ATCTGGAGGAAATTTTAACCCACAAATTCTCTCAGTAGCTTTGAGGAAAAGTTAATTGCATTAATTCTCTTGATAGGAAGAGCCATCCCCCCTAGTACATTATCTTGGAAATCGGATGAGTGACCTTCCTCTTTCCTCACCTTTGGTACATAGTGAAGTGTAGGAGTTTTTTTCTTTTTTAGAATACGACATTCCTTTTATTCAAAGTAGAGGGAGGCTTCTTAACAATGACCTTTTCAATAGCCACCTCGACCTTCTTATCTGTAAGATAATCACACATAGTTGTTGCAATGTCATCAACCTTTTTATCTTTCACAACATAATTCTTCAAGTAAAATTTTGCATTTGCAAAGTGTGATTCAGCTTCAGTGAATGTCTTATCATTAGAAACTATCTTTCTTTCCACTTTGTCTTTGAGATATTTCAAGCATTGATAAAAGAAGGTGAGAAAATTTTGTTCTTGTAAATCCAAGGCCTACCAATCAATATGTTGTACAAAGTCTTTGGCATCAATACATTTGATTGTAAATCATTTATACGGATCTCTAATTTGATGGATCCTATGGCCCTCCAACCCTCTTGTTTAAGCCCTTGGATCATTAAATGACTTTTAGTAAGTTCCTTAGTTATGATGCCAAGTTCCTTCATTATGTGAATAGGCAGGATGTTGATTCCATACCCCTTTTCTATTAAGACTCTATTTACCTTCTTCTCTAGAACATGACCCACCATATACAAGGGATGGTTTTGTAGCATTTTTTCTAACATGAGATCATCATTTGTAAATATGATTTTGGTATCGCATACATATACTTCTTGGAGAAGGGATTCAGTAGGCTTTTCAGGAGATGAGAGAGGTTTCATTGATAGGATTTTATCCTTCACTTCTTCTTTGCCAGTATTGAATCAAGAAGCCTCAATGTTGACTTGAGTAGTCTTTGCACAGAAGTAACTTGACAAGAATTCTTCCAAAATCACAAGATGTCATAGTTTTTGGTGGTGATGCTCAACTACCTTTGCTTTTCTCAAAAGCTCAAATAACCTTTATTTTCTCAGTTTTTCACTGTCCTCCTTCTAGTTGGTTGGTCAGATGACTGTTTTCCGAGATGCGTCTTCTTACATCTCCGTTTAGTCACCAGAATCCAACTTTTATCATTACCTTTGTCAATTGGACACTTGTCATGCTCTAATGGTTACTCATTATGCTCTTTGAAGTATATCTAGACAGGATCGAGCAAGCCAAAAGTGATAGATATTTGATGAGAACTAGTCTTCTTATCATTAAGAAAGATCTTATTTTCCAATTGCATGATTTTATCCTTAAAGATATAAGGTTTGTCCAGAGAGTGACCCACAAGCCTATGATACCTGCAATAGTGTGGGTCATCATTCCTTCCAACTTTGTTAGGACACTTCATCTCTAGTAGATCAATGTTTTTATACTCAAGATGTTTATCAAAAATTTTGACAATATCAGTATCAAGGAGGGGGTATTTTTTTTTCTTGCATCTCCTTTAAAATCAACTTCTAAATTGGATGTGCTTGGGAAGTCATCTTCACGTTTTTTGTGAACTTCACTAGAGACACGTTGACATTTATGATTTTTTTGTTGTTGCTTTTGAGGAAAAACTTGCTCCATCTTTTAGGTTCCTGCTTGTCCTTTCCCTTTAAGGGTCATGGATAGTCGTTACTCCTTTTCTAATAGAAGACATGCTCAGCTCCGTGTCGTGAGCACAGGTAGCCAAATTATCAAAGGATTTTGGCTTGATGCCTTGTAATATGTAGAGAAGCTTACATTCCATCCCTTGGATACACATCTCTATCGCATAAGCTTCACTGAGCCTATATTTACAATTTACGTTGGCATTCCTCCATCAATTAATAAATTCAATTATTGGCTCGCCCTTTATTTGATGAGTATTTGTGAGCTCTACCATGATCATTGTATGCCTTGTTCTAAATGAGAAATTTATAAACTCATGCTCAAATTATTCCCAACTATCAATAGAATCGGGCTTGAGGTCCGTGTACCAATCAAAGGCATTTTCCTTAAGGAAGTGGACAAATTGCTTCATGAGATAGTCACTGTAGGTTCCAGCATTGTTGCAAGTCAAACCAAAGTGAGCGACATACTGGTTTGGATTTCTTTTGCCCTCAAATTATTAAAATTTGAAGGGTTGATAGCCGGCAGCCATCTTAAAGCTATCAATCTTTGTAGTATAGGGCTTGGGGTACATCATGGAAGACATGATAGTAGAATCATTCTTATATTTGAGGGTCCCTCTGATGAAATATTTCAATTACTCAAATGGGATCATTCCTTCTAAAGAGACTGGTACCTCCTTACTATGTGGCATCTATTTCACAGGATGCTCTGTCTCATGAACTTTTAGAGCTTTTCCTGGTGCATGGCTAGAATCTTTGTCTATTAAGTCTTCTATTCTATCCATCAACTTATCAACCAAAGCATTTTGATTTTGTACAAATTTGGTTTAACCTTCAATCGCCTTTGTCATATTTGCAAGTTCCTCCTCCTTAGATGAGGTATTAATTACCAATGCTTGCATAATTATTGGGGACATTGGATAATAGTATGGATTGCCACATAATCTTTGAAGTGCTTTGCTCATGCGTAAGTAGAGACTATACGTTGGTTGAATGGTCATAATTTTTTGTGTCAGAGTTTTTTTAACCAGAGAGCTCAATTATATTTATCAGTCTATACTATTTCAAATTAATTATTGATTGTCACTGATTTTTTACACGGACATTTTTATAAACAAATGTCGTTTGAATTTTATAAATCATCAATTTTATTTTTAACTTAAATCATATTCTTATCTGGTGTTAAATACATTTGTCACTGTCTATTGACTCATAAATGACGGAGAAGATATTTTTTACACAGATAAGTTAAATATCTATAATTTTGGATAAGATTAAAGAGTCATGATTTTGGATAACTCATGATTTTGGATAGACCATGATTTTTTCAAAATCAAGGTATTGGGCCCATGATTTTGCTCTTGAGTGATTTTATTACGTCTATTAACTAGTCCACTCTCTTCACAATTAATGGTGGTGGAAATTTTTAAATGAGGCAAAACCCTAAAAAAATCATTTTTCATACTTTTATTTTTGGCAGAGGCAGTCGTCACCTCCCTCCCCTTTTGGTTTTTTTGGGCAACACCTGCTGGAATTCGGCTAAACTAAATAACTCACAGCTCCACATCTCTTCACCACCTCGTTGTCGTTGTAACACCACCCTTCTCCTTTCCTTTTCTATTTTTATGATCAACATGATACAAATGAAAATATGGAAATAAAAATAAAATACAAAATTCAAAAGACAAGAAAGAAAAGAATAGATAGATAGAAACACAAAGAGGAAATCGTAAGCAAACCAAAGGTATATCAAACCAATGACCCTCAATCGATAAATCCTACAACAGCACCTAAATCTTATGAAAACCTCGAGTGAAATTAATCCACTCGCAACAAATGTTTCTCAACTATCAACAAAGCTCCAACAACCTCAAAACTACTCGCAAGTGTATCTCTCAGCATTCATCAACTAAGCCTAAGAAGAAGGAAATGCTACCTATTTATAGGCATTGGCTATTTATTACAAAATGGGCCTAAAAGAGACACAATATAATAAAGCGTCCCAACTGACACTTTTAGAAACTCATTGATCCAAATACGATGTTGCTCAATGGTCTAGTGGATTGTATCTTCGGATATAGCTCATCTCGTGTGCCAAGCTATCATCTAAGAACGCACTTTCTTTACTATGATGATCAAGTATTGAATCCTTAGGAGTTTTCCTTGAAGCATAGATCTTGAAACATTGAAACTGATTCAGCTTGTATCATCCTCTCATTCTTGGAAAAAAATTGACCTCGAATCCAAATCCTTTATCGACTTGTCATTACACTTTTCAAGTTTGAAATCCTTTGGTAAGAACTATATTAGGCCTTCAAGCATATTTTCTTAAGGCACTCTCCTTACATTCTGCTTTGGACGTATTTATTCATAAAACTGCACAAAAGAAATAAATGTTAAAAGCACATAAAGAAAAGGACAAGAAAGATAAATTAAAACAAGTACAGACTTGAACTAAGAAGTAAGAACAAAGATGAAAACGAGAAAAGCACACAAGAAAATAATGATGAAAGAATGGACTCTAAGCTTAATCAACCAACTAAGTAGATCAATTACAAGTTGTTAATTAGTTTAGAAATTAATAAAATGAAATTAGAAATCAAAAATTAAAGCTAATAAGTTGGAATTTGAGCAAAATTGAATTTGGGACTTTTGAGGTGTGTTTGGTTGAGGTGTAGACACAGGTTGAGACCTGCCCTCATAGATGGGGTTTGTAAGTCAAGAAATAGAAAATTGAAAAAGTGATCTACTTTATTATCTACACTAGCATATGGGCATTTGTGTGGGAAGATAAGGACGCAGGTGCTTGGACAAATTAGTTGAAGCGTCCGAGTTGTCACCTTTTTGTGGCATATTTTTGTACTTCCTTCCTAGTCTTTTTTCTTTTAGAATATTCTCTTTTTTTACTAACACCTAAACACTTTCCTTTCACCTTTATTTTGGATGAAAACACTTTCTTCAATGAATTTTCTTCATGAAAATATGAAAAAATTCAATTACAAATATGAAGATCCAAAATTCATAACTCTCTCATTTTAACTCAAAATTTCATGAAATTTTAAATCTACGTTCCTCTCAATATGGGAAACAAATCCCAATTTCCTTTAGCCCCCAATTTCAAGCCAAAAATTTTAATTTTTAAAGCCCATTTGAATATTTCTTCAAGTCATGAAGAACACCATGAACATAAAGAACACTAAATTAAACCCCCAATAGATTTCTTCAACATTTTTACTCAAATTTCAGATCTAAATTCCAAATGATTAGGAGAACAATCTCCAATACATATCAACGTTCAATTAGCCCAGACATGAAAACCATTTCTTCTTCTTCGAGCTTCAAGATCCCAACAATGGTGTTTTCTCCAAACCACTCAAAATCAAAAGATATAATAGATACTAGAGAACACAAATCTAGTATCAGAAACTCAAGAAAACACAAAATTCAAAACTCAATTTTTTTTCAAAAATATTTTTTGTTTAAAGATAACCAACCCAAGACTAGAATCATGGGAACCATCCTAAGCTCGGCCTAATACCAAAATGATATGAAACAAAATATGAAAAAAAAAATATAACAAAGAAAAAAATGGATAGATGTCATAAAGAAAAAATCGTAAGCAAACCAAAGGTATATTAAATTAATGATGCTCAAACGTTAACTCCTACAATTGCACCTAACTCTTACGAAGGCCCTTAGTGAAATTAATCCACTAGAAATCAACATTTCTCAACTATCAACAAAACTCCCAACAATATCAAATCACTTGCAAGTGTATCCCTCATCATTCATCAATAAGTCTAAGAAAAGGAAAATTCTAACTATTTATAGTCATGGGCTATTTACAACCCAAAAGTGACCGAACATGACAAAGTCATCCAATTGACACTTCTAGTAATGCACCTCATATACTATAAACTATCATCCAAACACGATGTTGATCAATGAGTCTATGGATTGTATCACGAGATATAGCTCCTCTCATATGCCAAGCTATCATCCAAAGATGCACTGTGATCAGATTTTTAGATTTTGTCCTTGAAACATAGATCTCAAAAGATCAGAACTGATTTAGCTTGTATCAAACAACTCTACTGCATAACCAACAACCTATACCAACTCAACCGCATAACCACCACTGCAAATTTTAACAAACAAACCCCATCCACCACCGTTTCCAGTGAACCCAACCAGCATCTCCACAATGATGTCATTAACGGCGACCTTTAAAGCTCTGACCCACAACTCTGGTGAACACTAATTGGTCTCACTTATTCTTTTCCTTTCATATTTACCCAGTTTTGGAGGTATTTCATCCAACCCTAATGAATCCACTGGCAAAATTTAACAAGCACAATTTCGCTGGCAAGCTCTAAGATCTAGTGAAGCTCCAACAACAAACCTACTGTCAAAACTCTTATGTCGGATCAAACCAACAACTAAACTACGATGAGCTCCATCGAACAACAACAACAATAAAATTGCTACTCCACTCCGGCTAAATAAAAACAACACACAACTAGCCAATGAACTCTATCACTACTCTAGCCAGATCTAGACAAAACGAACCAAGATCCGGCAATGTTATCATTATCACTTGTTATCAATGTTAGTTTGATTATTTTTTATTATTGTTGTTGATATTGTTATTTTTATTATTTTTTAATTGTTGTCTTCACTATCATGTTGGACTGATTTTTACTTTATTGATCTTGTGTTATTTTGTTTGAAAATCTTACTCTTGTAAGTTAGTCGAAGTTTATTAAGTGTGGTCTCATTCTTGATTTTTATCAATGCTCTAGTATTTTGCTTATTGTTCTAATTATGTTTTTGTTATTGCTTCCTTGATTCATAATGTTATTGATTATGATTATTTTTGGCTTACTTTTGGTATATTTCATTCTTGAATCATTTTTATTCATGTTTAATAAAAATGATCAAGTTTTCATTTAATTGGTCAATGATAGAATCTTTCCATCGAATTTTCGAGGCATTCTCGTTATGAATTTGAATTTTCTTTAAGTTCAATTATTTTATTTCAAGTGTTAATATACTTGGTCGATGAAGAAATGTCCATCAATTTTCAAAGCCTCTCGTGCATGTAAATGTTTGATAAATTTAAAATATGTTTTGACATATGTAAACTATTTATCTTTGTGTGTGATTGAATTTTGAATAGGTATTGAGTAACTTTATGATACATATGAAATCAGATGTACCATAATGATACATCTGAAACAAGATGTATTTATGTCACGATGCGCATGATTTACTCCTCGTAATAATTGAAAATCAGTTACTTACTTATTTAACTAACCACTCAGTTACAAATATATCACAGTGCATATGTATCAAGGCTAAAGATATGTATCACAAATATCAAAATTCGGGTTATCTTGAAATTTAACAAAGTTATGATAAAAAATGTTACAACCCACTAAAAATTTGAGATTTATGTAAGTTACCCAAGATTTGTCTAAAAAGTAAAAAATTATTGTTGTGGACGATTTCAATTAGATGAGATACCTTGTTCACATGCAATGGTTGCTATTACATATAGAAACCAACATGGAGAGGACATGATGAAATTGAATTGAATCAAAATAACTTCTAAAATGGAATAAAATTCAAACCCCAAAAACAAGAACCGATTAAGATAGATCAAATTTGATACACAAAAAATACACAAAACAAGAGATTTGTTATAAAGAGGATAAAAAAAAGTATATCTAAGGAAGAAACGTGTGTTAATAGGCAATAAATATTGTTCCAATAAAAAAAATTCAGAAAAACATGAAACTTTTTCTAAAAAAGATTTTTTTAAAAAAAGTTAATAAATGAAGATAAATTATTGACCAGATTTTACTCCTACCATAATTATCAACACACGTATTTAAGAGAGATGAAATATTAAACACCAAAAAATAGAAAATAATTGGACTTAAAATATATTTGTTAATGATTTTAAAAAAATAGTTTTTAAAAAGATTGCTACAGCCTGCCATTAAAACTTCAATTTAATAATTATCTAAAAGTGTTGCTACAACTTGCAATAAACAATCTAATATGTACATATAAGATAATTTTTTCTTATTTATTTTTTTTAACAACAGGCAAATTTTAGGCAATTTTTGTTATTCATGATTTTTTTATTATTATTTGTGTGTATTTTATGTTTATTATATTCATGAAAAGGTTATTTTCTCCTCTCAATTGAAAAAAAAAGTTTGGTCTGGATCCACTTTTATGAATTTTGAAGGGAGCCTAACACCTTTTCATTGGAATAACCTGAATCCTTTTACCTAAAATCTATTAGTTTCAAAGACTATTTTTCTTTAAATTGATTAACTGATTTTCTAATTTTCCTAAAATTAGTTGGCTACTCTAAACACTCATTACTTTTTAAATATTTATTAATTAATTTTTGAGTTTCGAAGTTGCACTTTATAAAAGTAGGGATCACGACTCCAGGAACATAATTAACATCTGTGATTTGGTTGATGTTGTCTAATTGAGAAATTTCAATACTAAAAGATGGTCCTGAATTTGGATCTATTAGATAACTTAAATTTGAATTAAGATCAGTAAATAGAATCGATATTGGCTCTAATCTACTCAACTTTTAAAAATAATAAAAATAAATTAACCTATGAAATGTTAAAGAAGAAAATTAAATGGAGATTTGAGGATAGTCGTTGAAGTTGATAATATGAAGTTGAACATGAAGCTGGTGGAAAACGACTACAATTCAAAATCTCGAAATGTTGGAAGTAATTGCATGATACTCTTGCTCGATTTGAGCCGTTGATAGAGGTAGTATTGTTGTTTGTTAGTTAAAAACGAGAATTTAGGGGATTGAAGAATGTATCGGATGTTTTGAAGGAGAATATGTAAATCAAAGATTTTTGTAGATAATAAATAGGTAGAAATTTTAAGTAGTTTAGGTAACTTAAGTTGTGGCGTTAGATTATTCTTCCTTAACTTATAGAGGTAGTGTTATAAAATAATTAGTCAATGCATTATTTCCTTAATGAATGTGTCAAGTCTAAATGTGACAAGTAAAAGTATACAGGGTATAATAATCGACAAGTGATATTAACTAGTTCGAAGAAAAGCACAGAAGTGAAAGTGTACTGGTAAAGTTAATCATACAAAGGTTCATTAGAAAGGCAGTACGAAAAGTCGACTGGTCTGCAAACTTGGAAGTCTAAACTTTTTCCCCCTAACCAGACGATTGAAGTTTGAAGATTAGGAAGTAATGAAGTTGTAGAAGCTGAGATTGGGCCGTTAAAGCTCAATTTGTGAGTTTACATGACGAATAAAACTATTTTCCAGAAGGGCGGCTCAATATATTCGATGGCCTAAAGCGAAACTTCAAAATGAGGCTTTTACTTGTTATATATATTATTTGAAGTCTATTTTAGAAGTTCTTGAGATGTAAAATCATGAATAAAATTGTTTTATAATGGTCTTCTCGAAATATTCTCTTGAGACATTGTTGATTTTAAGAAAGATTTTATCAATTTTAAGTTTAAAAATTTCTTTTGGCTGAAGATTTCTATAGAAACTCTATAGACAATATATGTATTTGAAAAATAATAAAATCTTTTATTTTATTAAAATATTTCTTATCTTTCTCCTCATCCATCCTGCTTTAATATTTATTTTAATTCTTTTCACATTTATTAAGTAAAACAATAAAATACAAGGTATAGTTTACTAAGTTACTCCTATATATTAATATTTTTAAAAAAAATATTGAGCAGTATTAAAAAGAAATTTCTTTAATGTTAAATGTGAAGTTGGAAACAATCTCTCCGTTTGGCCATGAAAACAATAACTTTTTGTGAGAGAAGTGAAAGTGAAAACAAAACTTACTCACTTTTTCAAAAATAATTTTCACTAAAGTGAAATATTTTTATGACCAAACACCACTAATTTTTACTTTTTTCACTAAAGTGAAATAATATTTCGAAAAAAGTAAAAAAAAATTCATGGCCAAACGCCTACTTAAAGTAACAATTTTTTTGAGCTAAAACAACATTAAAATGAGAAAAAATATTAAAAAGTTCCCAATATTTTCTAATGAAAAAAATTTATAAAACTATAAACTTATAATTATGAAAAATGAGGCCCCAACAATTAGGGACCTACAGCCTTGGGTTCGGTTGCTTTATGCTGAAGCCAGCCTTGGTTCTTCATTTGCCCAAAAAAAAAGAATCTTGATTTCCTCTTAACGTAACAAACATTGAACAGAATAAAATGCAGCAATTTAATACCCAGATTGATTTTGGAAAAAATATAACTTCAACTCGTACGAAGATCTGTTTCAATCCTTCACAAACCCACTTTTAAAAGAACTAAACTAAAACTCTCGAACAGCACACATAGACATCAACAAAATAACTTGCTTTGTCTTACAAACTTCCAAGCCACCAATAATTTAATAAAGACATAACACATGCGTTTGGTAAACTTTGACAGGTCTGAATTGGGAGAATTTAGATTTTATAATTTTGGATGCGTATGAATTGCAGGGCCAAGTAAAAATTTTACGGGCCTACTTTTCCAATTTCCATTTGGAAAAGTTTTAGATGGTCTCACGTAACTATTGTTGGTACAACTTTTCAAGTACCACCCCCTTCAGATTCAAACTCTACAACTATCTTTTTAAATGGAAAAATAACAAAAACTAGCATACCTAAGACTATAATTACAATAAATAGCAATACTATTTCAAAATTACAACTTATAGCAAAAGTAGCAATATTTTACCCTCTTTTTAGAGAGGAGCGTGTATTTCTCCATCAGTTTGTCTTTTTCCTTTTTTCACGCAATATTCACTTCTCTCTCCAATTAACTGCATCTTTTTTTTTTTTGCAATTTCTACTTTTATCTCTCAATCTTTTGATAAACAGTGTGCTCCATAGTATTTGCATCTCATCTTTTCACATAATTTATATTTTTTTTATTTTTTTTCGTATTGCTTTCTTCTTCTTCTTTTTTGATGTTTTGTGATTTTTTTGGTGTTTTTCCAACCAAGGAATGCCATTTCCGGCGATGGATGGGCTGGTGGCTTCGATTGGACTCACCGGTTTAACATATTTTTGATAAACACATAGATTATTGTTGCCTACAAAAGAAGAGTTTAACTGGTTTCCTCTGATTGCTTATCCATGAGACAGCCTCATAGGCTATGACATCCAATTTTCAACATTTCTTGTTCTATTAACATGATTTTCTCATCTTTATTACCGTGATCATGAGCGAAAGTCGTTTTCAAGTAGTCTCTTGCTGGAAAATAGTATGCTTTTTTACTATTTTGACGGGAGTACTGTTGTATCTACACTTCCTTAGAGATTCTCTAATTTGTGGTTCATTATAGGATTGCAAAATATCAGGAAGTAAATCCTAGTGTTTTCACAATAGTAACTTTTTCATTCCTCTTTATTGTCATGTTCGGAGACTAAGGACATGGTATATGCTTGTTTCTTGCAAGGCATTTTTCGGTAGATTTTCAACGGAGGAAGGGTCTATCCGACGAATTGCACCGTGACGGTGATCAGCAGCGACAGCAATGGCGTTTTACCAACGAGTATTAGCCGAAATCAATCACAGGGGTTGAATTTTATTCGATGATTCACTGATTTTGCAGATCCGATCTTAGCCTGTTTTTATGAGTTTTTCGATGATGTGATAGCGGTGGATCATTATATTCCGACGAGATTTCTATAATATGTTATTTTTACTGTATAGATATGTATTTGTATTTTGTAATGATAAGATTTGTATTTATATTTGTATTTGTATTTGTATTTGGAACTGATAAGATTTGTATTTGCTACAATGTTGATATGTATTTGTATTTGGTATTGTAAAATTTATATTTATTACAGTACAGATATGTATTTTTTTAGTTGTAATCTTACATTTTATGGACAATATGTCATATATGTATTTTTGTCTTTATGAATAATACATATGTTCATTCCATTTTGCATATGTATTTATGTCTAATCCAAATACATTTTTCAGAAATATGTATGGATTCTTGTTATTTATATGCAGACATGTTTTACTAACGCATATGTATTTTACTAAATCGTTTTGACATTTAAATGTTATACACGGTACAGTTTAGATATATATTTAGATTTTTGATGTTTAAACTTTTCAATAGAATATTTTGGTGGTTTGTTTATGTAAATGTTAGCAATATGTCTTTATTAACTTCTGTTGTATTCAAATTTTGCATATGTATCTATGTCTAATGCATATGTATGTTCCATTTATGCTTATATATGCATATATTTTTTTTACAGATTTGCATATATATTTTTGAACAATACTTAGATATTGTATTGTTATGCACAAGTTCATATAGATTTATGAGTCATATGTATTTATTAATAATACATATGTTCATTCCAGTGTACATATGTACTTTTACTAACGCATAGATATTTTACAAGTCTGTAGGTATTTTTTTTTCTGATATGCATATGTATATATAATGGTCCGAATATGTATTTTTCTGCAATGCATATGTCTATATAATTGTCCAGTTAAATACATACAGATCTTACCATATATATATGCATTTATGACTAATGCATATGTATTTTTCAGTTATGAAAAATACATATGTTCATCCCAATTATGACTAAATACATATTTATGAATAATTCATATGTTCATTCCAGTTTGCATATGTATTTATGTCTAATGCAAATACATTTTTTCAGAAATACGTATGGATCCTTGTTATTATATGCAGACGTGTTTTACTAACGTATATGTAGTTTACTAGTATGAATATATATTTTTCATGATATGCATGTGTGTGTGTGTGTGTGTGTGTGTGTCTTACAAAATACATTCAAAATAAATTAAGTTAATCAAGCTCGGTAAAATAAATGTAACATTAAAACTATAACAAGTTCAATAATAAGTTCAATAACAAGTTCAAAATTTAGAAAAACATAATTCTCAATGAAAAAATTCAACAATTATTTTTTGACTAAATACATCAACACACTTTTCATTTGTTGTATTTCCTATATGAACGTCTATTGTGACCTTTAAGCCCACATGAACTACAACAATTTTTTTTTCTTTCCGAACATATCTCTTTCGGATTTTTCATGATCCTTCTTTGGAGGTCTTCCAGAGGGCCGCTTGTGTTTTGGGGGCAAAACTACCTCCTCCAATATTTTCTGTGGTTTTACCCAATCATCTTTATGTGGTAGAGGATAAATTAGAAGATCATACGTTCTCAAGACAGTTTCTTTCACCGCATTCTTCTTTTAGAATCTCAAAGAATCAAGTTCAAGATGCATCATTTTCAGAATCATAGACACCATATGCCAATAGAACTATATGGCCTGCATATGAAAAAAAATACATATAAGAGTACATGATTTATAGACACAAAATATTGTATATGTATATTATAAATACATATTGTTGGAAACATACATATAACTGCTAGTGAACGCATAACCATACTGCATATGTATATTATAAATACATACTGCTGGAAACATATGTAACTTCCAGTGAACACATAAACATGTTGCATATGTATATTATAAATACATGCAGCTGGAAACATTTGTAACTGCCACTGAACACATGAACATACTGTATATGTATATTTTAAATACATACAGCTTAAAACATATGTAACTGTTAGTGAACATATAAACAGAGTGCATATGTAAATTATAAATACATACATCTGGAAACAAATATAAGTTCAAATAGTAGTTATCCTCGACTAAAATTCAAATTTAACGTATAATAATTATATCTCAATTTTCAAATGACATAAACAATGATAACTTTGAATTTGAAAAAAAATCGCTCAAAATATTTTTTTCAAAAATTGATAAAATTTAAAATACGATCTCAATTTTTGAACTCCATGAATATTACGCAATTTTGTTATACAATTTTCAGAATTTTTCGCAAGTATATTTTTTGAAAATAACAAATCAAATCTAATTTGTTTATCGTTTCCAGAAATTTTCGCAATTGAATAAATATGATTTTAAAATTTGTTTATCCATACCTGTAATTGTCGCGTTGTTTATTCAATTGTTCTTCGTAAAATACAGACGTTCATCAACGATATTCCAATCACTCAAATTTTTTTTTTTGAATATGCTTTTAAAATTTAATATATAAGAATTGTAACTTATGTCGCTATAAATACATAACAACAAATAAAACTGTGAATTTGATCAAAAAAAAACAAGCAATACCATACCTGTAAATGACGTAAAAAAAATTTCAATTATATTTCGTCAATTTCAGAAACGTTGCCTAATGATATTGGAATCACCCAATTTTTTTTTTTGAATTTGATTTTGAGTTGCTGTTTGTGGAAAAGGTTTTTTGAATTAAGTTGATGTATTTTAATGGTTAAGGTAAAATTAAAAGAGTCATAAAAGGTGGCTACAACTAAGGAACAGTTCCATTCCTTATTTAACTCTAACTGATTAGAGTTAAATAAGGAACGGATACCCTATTTGTATATGTATTTTTATAGCAACCTTTTACTGAAATACAAAATACATATTGCTATTTTTCGTAATTTTAAAACTGTTGCTACAAAAATTATAGTTAAGGCTCTACAGTTGCTATTTCTGAAATTTTCCATTTTTAAATCCCCAGCTAGAACAAATACGTCATGGCTAGATAAGCCTCAAAGAGGTTCACCAATGCCCTTATCTGTTAAAAAAGGCATTTCCGCTGACATTTTGCAAGTTCACTGCCATGCATATAAAATGAAGAGCATAATTTTCTGCAGGCCAAATTAGGGAGCAGCCATACCAGATGAACATTGGTTTTTTGAGCTTGAGACACGAAGTCATTCATATGAATATCTGAATAAAAGCATCTATCCTCAATACTTGGTAAAAACAGCAAAACTCTCTTCCATTGAGTAGCATGATCAAATCAAACAAAATTGGATTTAGCAAGTAATGACACGAGAAAACTACATATTGCCATCAGCCAAAGCTACTCCAGCTCGCGTTTCACCCTATGCCACCAGTGTGCTGGCAGTGGTAGATTCGCTGCACATAAACGAAATAAAAATAATCAGCACCCTTCATTTATATAAAGATCGCTGATAATGTATAAGATGGCACAGACCTTGTTTTTAAACAGAAAGTAGTAGAGATAACCAAAAAAGGAAATTCCACCATATGTTGGTCTAGAACCATGTAAGATTTTTTACAACTGGGAAACCAATGAGTAACAATGCTCGAAAATACGGATAATGGGCCCACCCCTCTTATCTTTTTCCATTTAAATATGTTTTATTTGCAACAAGGTTCGAACCCAGACATGTGCCCCTAATCTCCATGGCATGCTATACTCATACCACTAGACCAAAGACCCGGGAACAGAACCACTTAAGAAAATCACCAAAAAAATTTAGAAAAGTAAAAAGCGATGAATTGAAGAATCAATGTCAAAGGATTTCTATGTTGTGTGTCCCCGCATAAGCACTCCAGTTTGTTTAAACCGAACTATTACAGTAAGAACACTAAAACTTTGCTGTATTTGAGTATATCCAGATCTGATAACGAACAACAACTTCACTATTTTGAACATTCCTTGAACATTATAGTAGCTTTCTTGGTGCATTTTTTAACAATAAAATTAGATACAAAATGATACTAAAATTAAATTAGAACAGAGTAAAGGAATATGTCAAGGAATGGTGTCTTATTACAATTTCAAAGCTTGCTACACAAGAACCAGGACATTTCATCTACGATGAAGTATACATCAAGAATCTAGAAGCAAACTACACCATGTCGCAATCCCAAGCTAGCTGGAGGTTAGCATATGAAACCTCACAATCCATTTTCCTATATATCAAGAATCTAGAAGCAAACAACTACACCATGTCGCAATCCCAAGCTAGCTGGAGGTTAGCATATGAAACCTCACAATCCATTTTCCTATATATCAAGAATCTAGAAGCAAACAACTACACCATGTCGCAATCCCAAGCTAGCTGGAGGTTAGCATATGAAACCTCACAATCCATTTTCCTATATTTGGACAGGTATCAAAAGCAAAAAGAGTTGGCACATGAGTACTCACAATCCACTTAGCTCAATTTGGACAGGTATCACAAGCAAAAACAGTATAAAACCAATGGCACCCAAGAGTCTTTAACAATTAGAAAGATCTCAGATAAAATTTTAAATTGCAAGGAAAACAAATATTAAGCCTAGCTCAATTCCAAAAACTAGCTCATGATATGAGGAGATGACACGACACCCCATTCCTCGGCAGACACTTAAGCCTGGTAATGTGGAGCAGAGAATATAACATGGAGGCTAAGAATTGACCGAATAAAGAATAGGGATGGGTTTGACGTTGAGACAATGTAGAGAAAATGGAGCTTGGGCCTAACTCATCCCAAGAGCAAAATATGAGTTGATTATCAAAGAGTCCAAGACCATATGAGCAGGCAACAACTCATTCTCTCAACCACTGTACCTCTCTTTAACATTAACAACTAACTGCTGACCCTCTTTTGGAGTCCTCAGTTCATTTGAGTCAAAAAAAAAAAAACTGTGTTTAACAAAAACATAATGGAATCAATGTCCAGAAACTAATGGAATCAAATAATGATACTACATGTAAAAAGGAGTAGACACAAGACAACAGTATAAACAAGACAGGGAGGTGCAAGAGAGCTTACTATTTCCAGACAGGTGGGAGTTTTTTAGTTTTCTTGTAATAGCGAGCAAGGCGATGGATCCTGCTCTCGACCAAAATCAATCGGAACTTGGAATCCTTGTCCTTCCTGTTCCTCTCCAAATGCTTCCTAATGGCAACAGCTTTCTTAATCAGGTGGTACAGATCCTCTGGAATCTCAGGTGCGAGCCCTATCCATTTTCCCCAAAACACCCGCATATCAAAACACATTCAAATAAATACTCATATATAAATAACAATTCCCATTAAAAAAAGGACATATATAAGAATACCGTGGGCCTTGAGGATACGCAAGATCTTGCTACCAGTGACACTCTTAACTTGAGCAATTCCGTGTGAATCACGAAGAATCACACCAATCTGTGAAGGTGTCAATCCTTTCTTAGCGAACTTGCAAATGTTGTCCTCAACCTGAAATCAAAGAACACTTACTTAAAATTCCTAAACAAACAGTAAATAATAAGAAGCGATTTAAACAAAAAAGGTGGCGTGAGTTTACATCAGGAGCGGAGATCTTGAGCCAACTAGGAGGAGTTCTCTTGTAAGGGAGAGCCGAAGCTGAAATACCCTTACCACGACTGTGCATGCGACCCATGATGCCGGACTTTGTGGTGGTCTGCCTTACCTTTGGTTGTGCGCAAGGATTTTTTTCTCAAAGCTGCCTCTGCTGTTTAATCTATGGCGTTTTACTAGGGTTTTGTATTACAGTGCAGCTACTTTGGGCTTCTAAATTTCATCTTACTGGGCTAGGTTAACCAAGTTTCTGGCAAAAGATGGGCCTTGTATTTAGAAATTATCTTGTATATATTTATGGATTTGTTATTACTAAGTTATAGCAACATTTTTTATAGGGAAGTGTTAAATAGCCATTCGGCCTAAATTTGGTCATAATTATGAAAAAACTTATATAGCCTTATTTTAGATTTTATTATATTTTCTTAGATAAATCTCCTTCAAATTATATTAATAAATGCACTAACTTTTTCCTATTCCCTAAACTTATGGAACAACTAAAAAAGATTTATATATACTCTAAGTATTTTACATGTATAGTAAATTATATAGTTAATTAAATTAAAAAATTATACATTTACTTATAATTAAAAAAAATAATACATGTATTTTATATGATTACTCTCCTTGTAGTATGATGTATAAGTAAATTTATATTTCACTTCAAATTCAACTCTTTCTCAGTTCAACTTTAATATATTTATCACTTATTTAAATTGAAATTTAATATTTAACCCCAGTAAAATATTTTATCTTTCAATATATATTAAAAAAAAAAAATTAATTACGATGATATACACACATGTCTACATACATTTGAATCTAAATTTCATACTCCTCTATATTAATCGACTAGAGGGAGAAAAAAAATTAAATTGAAAACTATATCATCCAATTTAAAAACTTTTTATTTCAAATTAAAAAGATATCTTTGAATAAAATTTAAAATAAATTAATCAAAGTAATCTTAATTATTTGAGAAGCGGAGTTGATAAATAAAAGTTGAATATGACATTTATATTTCTATGTCTAAATTTTTTATTACGTCTTAGTTATAATATTTGTTTTAAATTATGTTTTGATACAGATTTAATAATAATTGATCTTATTAATATTGAAGGGGTTACAGCTGTATATATAGAGAACTGAAGAATAACTAATTACAGAATAACCCAGATGTATTTAATAATTATATATGTAGTCTATTATCCCCCCGCAAGCTGATCAGCGGTAACGAGGGGCAGCTTGGAGCAGAGAGACTGAAAAGGCTGTAACGGAAGAGGCTTGGTGAGAATATCAGCAAGCTGGTCAGTAGATGGGACATAGTGCGTGGCCATCGCTCCTGCAAGTACCTCATCGCGAACAAAGTGACAGTCAGACCCAACATGCTTCATACGATCATGAAGGACTGGATTTTTGGTAACACAAATAGTGGACTGATTGTCACAATAAATCTGTGGTTTCGTCGGGGGAATGCCAAGTGCATCCGTAAGGTATCGTAACCACATGGCTTCAGCAACACCCGCAGCCATGGCACGATATTCTGCTTCTGTGGAGGAACGGGACACTCGCATTTGCTTCTTGGTGCACCAGGAAATCAGATTCGGTCCCATCATAACAATATATCCAGTAGTGGACTTTCGATCATCTTTGTCGTTAGCCCAATCCGAATCAGAAAAAACAGATATATCAAACGAGCCCTTTTGAAATAAAATTCCACAGTGAAGAGTACCTTGAAGATAGCGCAGAATGCGTTTCAAGGCCTGAAAGTGTTGTTCTGTGGGAGCATGCATTGATTGGGAGACTCGATTGACTGCATATTGGATGTCCGGACGAGTAACAGCAAGATAATGAAGTCCACCGACGAGGCTCCGATATAGTGTAGGATCGGCAAAGGGAGTATTCGGCCCTGGGGATTGGCGGACTGCCATGGGAGTGACCGCGGGTTTGCAGTCTGTCATTCCAGCCCGATTTAGAAGTTCAAGGGTATATTTTGTCTGATGCATCAATATGGTTCCCGATTTGCGGATGAGTTCGAGGCCAAGAAAGAACTCCAGAGGACCGAGGTCCTTAAGTTTGAAGTCACGATGCATAGCTTCAGTAATTTCAGTGATGAGTGATGACGAGCTGCCTGTAATAACAATATCATCCACATAGATAAGAATGATGACTGTCCCTCGAGAACAGTGAAGGGTGAAGAGGCTGTTGTCATGATGGTAGGTGCGAAAACCAAGACCCTGCAGAAAAGTAGAGAGACGTGTGTACCAGGCACGAGGGGCCTGTTTCAGGCCATACAGTGATTTGCGAAGCTTGCAAACATAGTGAGGACGGTTGGGATTAACATATCCCGGTGGCTGAACCATATAGATTTCTTCCTCAAGATGACCATGAAGAAAGGCATTGCTGACGTCTAGCTGATGAAGCGGCCAATCATAGTGAAGAGCAAGAGACAAGACCAGACGAATAGTCTGTTGCTTAACAACAGGGCTGAAGGTCTCCTTATAATCCACACCATACTCCTGATGATACCCTTTTGCAACCAGACGTGCTTTATAGCGAGAAAGAGATCCATCTGAATTTCGTTTGATGCGAAACACCCATTTGCACCCAATAGACTTTCGGTGACTAGGTAGAGGTACCAAATCCCATGTACGTTGTTCATTCAGAGCCTGAAATTCCTCATCCATAGCTTGGCACCAGAAACTATTTTTGGAGGCTTGGTTGTAGGTAGTAGGCTCAGTTGTGGGATGTGCATCAAAGGGTATTTGAGTGTGGTAGGCTTTGGGTTTGAAGGTACCGGCCTTGGCTCGGGTTGTCATAGGATGAGTGTTGAGTGGAGGGTGATTAGGAAGGGGTGGTGGAGTTGTATGATGTGTGGGCGGGGGTTGGGTGGGGCTGCCGTGGGAGCTGGAATGTGCAGCGGTGGATGGGGTGGCTGTATGTGTGTTAGGAGTATGATGTAGGGAAGTGGTGGGTTGTGTGGCAGTCGGCTGGGTGTTCGGGTGGGAGGTTTGGGGTTTCGGGTGGGTAGTGGTGTAGTGGGGTATCGGGTTAGGTGCCGAGTGAGCCGGAGCATGAGCGTGAGAAAAGGACGGAAATAATGGCACAACGCCAAGTGGATTGGGGGAGTATGGAGTAGAGGAAAGACTTGTGTAAGGAAATTGTTCCTCCACAAAACGAACATGACGGGAAACATATGTTTTCTGAGATACAGGATCGAAACATTTGTAACCTTTGATAGTGGGATGATAGCCTAGAAAGACACAAGGGGTGGACCGAGGTTGAAGTTTATGTTGAGTGTGCGGACGCAACCAGGGATAAACTAGACACCCAAACGGGCGGAGATGGATATAGTCGGGTGGATGATTGTAGAGACGGGCATATGGAGTGGAGTTGGAGAGAGTGTGAGTGGGCATGCGATTTATGAGGTAGTTGGCAGTAGCAAGGGCATCAACCCAAAAGGAAACAGGTAAGGTGGAATCATGGAGGAGCGCAACAACTGTTTCTATTAGGTGACGGTGTTTGCGCTCAGCAACGCCATTTTGTTCAGGGGTATATGGACATGAAGTGTGATGAAGAGCCCCTAGATTTTGAAGAAAAACACCAAATGCATTGTTGACAAATTCTTTGCCATTGTCACTTCGAAAAATTTTGATTTTGGCATTAAATTGATTTTGAACCATTCGGTCAAAGTTTACAAAAATAGTATAAGCTTCGGATTTAAATTTCAGAGGATAAAGCCAAGTGAATTTACTGTAATCATCAACAAAACAGATATAATAACGAAAACCTTGAACAGAAGGAACTGAGGTTGGACCCCAAACATCAGAATGAATTAATTGAAATGGCGCAGTGGCCTTGTGTTCAGACAGTGAAAAAGGTAAACGACAAGATTTAGACACTGAACAGGACTCGCAATGTAATTTTTCTGAAAAATTAAAACCTAAGGAAGATAAAATGGATTTGGTGATGGCGGATGATGGGTGCCCAAGCCGGCGATGCCAGGTTGACGAGAGAATGGCTTGACTCACAACAGACGGAGACCTGGATGGAAGAGTGTATAGCCCATGCTCACAGCGGCCCGTGTACCGCACCCGGTTCGTGGTATTATCCACTATCTGGAAATTGGTGTCATTAAAAATGAGGGTGCAGTTATTTTCTTTAGTAAAGCGATAAACAGATAAAAGATTGGATGTGAGGGAAGGGACGTGGTGAAGGGTTGAGAGATGAAATTTACCATTTGGGGTATAGACATACCCAGAGCCGGTGTTTGTGATGGGAAGGGATTGACCATTGCCTACTGTAATAGTTTCTGAGCCATGATACGGATGAGGAGCTTGAAGGTGTGAATAATCCGACGTCACATGGGTGTTAGCACCTGTGTCTAGATACCAATCGCCAGATTGAGCGTTTGTGGACGCATGCATCGCCCTTGATCCTCCGGACTGGCTATTTACATTCTGCGAGTCATCATAACGATACCAGCAATTAGCCGCAGAATGGCCCCGTTTAGCACAAATTTGGCACGTCGGAAGATCTCGTGTGGGCATCCGCTGGTTTCCTCGTCCCTGTCCGCGGCCTGACTGGAAGCCGTGCCTCGGTGGAGGCCCGCCTCTGCCTTGCTGCCCGGTGTTTCGACGGTCACCGCCGCCGCTGCCTCGCCCTTGGTTACGGCGATCGTCACCACGACCCCTGGCCGAGCCTCCGCTGCCAGCCGAGTAAAGAGCCGTGACGCCAGGGGTGGAACTGGCTTCTCCGAGCAGTAATTTGTGTTCCATGTCTAGATTCAATTCTTCTGCATTAAGCCATCCAGACAGTTGATTCAGAGTGATTTCGACAGACGAGAGGCGAATATGCTGTTTGAGAGAGGAATAGCCAGCCGGAAGACCACGTATCACGGCATTCACCACGTCTCGTTCAGGAATAATCTCGTTCACAGCATCTAGGTCAGACAGAATAGAGGCCACATCATCAAGGTATTGAGTCATCGTCTTCGTTCCCTTCCGAAGAGTATGCAATTTGTCACGCAACTGAAAAATATGAGCCGTGGACACAGAGTTGTACCTTGTGGCTAGTGCGTCCCAAAGTGAAGCCGATGTGAGAAACCCCCGGGCGTGTTTGTGCACAGAGGGGCTAATAACTGCGAGAAGACAGGCTCGGATCTGAGTGTCTACGATCATCCACGGAAGGTAGTCGGGATTTGGGAGCTTGACGCCGTCCTTCTCGGCTGTCTCGGGCTGCGGCTTCTCCGCACCGTCAATCCATCCGAGCAGCAAGTTGGCTGCGAGGGCGGTGCGGACGTTAAGTGCCCTGGCCGGGTAGTTGTTGTCAGATAATTTTTCGGGGATGAGATTGTGGAGATTCCTGAGCAGTAATTTTACTCCAGACGGTAATTTTGACAGAGGATCAATAACCTTGTCCATGGCGCCGACCTACGGCGGAGGAGGTAGGCCGTGCGGCGTGGTGTAGACGGTGGCGGCGGCGCACACACGTCGGAAAAGAGGAGAGATTAGGGTTTGGGCGGAAGAAGAAACCCTAGCTTTGATACCATGATACAGATTTAATAATAATTGATCTTATTAATATTGAAGGGGTTACAACTGTATATATAGAGAACTGAAGAATAACTAATTACAGAATAACCCAGATGTATTTAATAATTATATATGTAGTCTATTATGTTTCTTGATTACTTATTAATTATTTCACTTTTCAATTTTGTTTCTTGATCAACCCAAAAATAATTGACCAAAAAAAAATTAAAATAATACTTTGATTTACTCAATTCCAATAAATTATAAATATTCATTGTCATACAATATTATAATTGTCATATGCCTTTCAAGACATAAAAGAATGTCAATCAATAATTTTTTTCTTAAAATAGTGTGTGCTCATGATTCCATGGGGATTAATTGTTGATTAAAATTAAAATTAAAGCAACTTAGCTGGTTTAAAATTTTTAAAATAAAACTATCAATTTGGTTCAATTTTTTTGTTTATAACTAGCTATGATGAATTGATAATTAAAAACTAATAAAGATATGAAACAATTATTTCATAAGAACATTATAAATTAATAAATTGATATCTACTATTACTAGATAAGTATAGTTGAATCTCTTACATTATTTTTCAATACTCTTTTGAAACTTTAGCATGTTTATGTTGCATAATTATAAAGATTACTCCATTTCACATGTCTAAGATCCATAAAATAACATAACGTTATAAATAAAATAGTCAACCTTTCAAAAATCAAAAGAGCAGTCTATTGAGTAAATTAAAAACAAACTATACACTATACCACATATAGACAATTAGATTTAAAGTGTTGTATTTTTTTTTTTCCTATTTTCAAGAAATGAAATTTAAAAATATAGTAGTACATGTGAAAATAAGTAGACTAAAATTAAATTAATGATTATAAGGCATAAAATATTTATATTTAGTTATGAAAAAATAATATCATATATTCAACTAATTTATATATATACTTTATTCGTTCAGAGACCGAAAGTCCAAACGCAATTGATTTCTTTCTTAAATTAAATAAAGAAGGAGAAGATTTGGAGAAGAATTCATTGCTCTCCGAATTGTGGCTACTTTTAGTAAAATAAAAATCAAACTAAATATTATCAATTTTTTAAATCTAAAATCAAATCAAACCAAATATCGATTCTTTGATTTGATTCCATTTAAAATCAAATCACACCAAATATTGTTAGACAAACAAGAAGAAGAAGAGTATCTTCATGCCTCATGTGAGTTTGCAGTGTATGCCACACTGCTTTGTTTATGTTTAACTTTAATTTTGAATTTGATTTTTGAATAAGGTGTGAGTTAAATTTATTTTTAATTTAATATTGTTAGAGGGCGTATCTTTCAATTTACATTATAAATTATAGTTTCGTCATTCCTTTTTATTTATTTCATGTGAGTTGGTTTTATATTTCTTTTTAATTACTTTTTTATCTTTCGAGAATAATTTGATTGAAATCTTCCTATTTTATCTTTGTTCAATAAATGTAATTATTATTGATTTGAAAAAGGGTTGAAATTTAATTAGGGATATATTAATAAAATTATTTTTCATTTTATAGTAGTAAAAGATTCATTAAAGGGAGTTCCCAACTCAAATAAAGCAAATAAAAAGGAATGAAAGTAATATAAATGGCCACAAAATTTGACCCAAATTTGTCCACAATTATTAAAAACTACAATAACATTTTTCTTTCAAAACAAACAAATTCATTTTTTTAATCAAAAAAATTAAAGTCTTTGTTGTTTTCTAAACATAAAAGTTAATTGCAACACTGAAAAATGGTAATAAATACAAATGATCATTTATTAAAATATAATTTTAAATTTCAAATTCTCCATATATAGATGATTTTTAAAAAATAAATTATATAATTTTATGATGTGTCAATGTCTATTATTTCTTAAGTGTTTTGGACTTTGACTATCTTTATTAAAATATTTTTAAAATATATTTAAATATGTAATTTTTAAATTTGGTTTAACATTATAAATTAAAATTACTTAATTAGAGTTCAGATTAATAACAAATCTAACTAATGATTCATAAGTTATCAGATCGGCTACTACATTAATGTGTAAGTATTCTCTTAGATCGTTGTTAACTAGGATCATCACTTAATTAAATAAATATTTATTTATTTTTTAAAGATGACAATTAATAAATACGTAAAACTTCAACATCAATATGTGACTCTCTTGGGTTGTTAATAAGATCAACACTTATAAATCTTATAATTTTTATGATTTATATAAAATGTCGATGTCTACCATGTCTAAAGTACTTTGAGTTTTTACTATCGTTATTCTAATATTTTTAAATTATATTTAAATATATATTAAATTTATTTAAACATAGTAATTTATCAAATTATTTCAGATGTCATAATAATAAATATAAGTAATGATTTCTAAGTTATCAAATTAGCTAATATATGAGTGACATACTATAATATTAATGTGTGGACTCTCTTGGATTGTTGTTAACTAGAGTCAAACAATATAATTTTTATAATTTTTTGATGTCCATCATGTCAAAAGTGTTTAAGTTTTATTTATTATTTTAAAAATATTGTCAGATTATATTTGAATATTATTCAAACATGCAAAATTTTAGATTTAAAACTTAACTAGTAAAATATTTTCAAAGTAATGATTCATAGATTATTAAATCGGTGTAACATAAAGGTGAAGGACTACAATATTAATGTGTAGCTTTCGTAGGTTGATGTCAACTAGGATCGATACTTATGAACTATATAATTTTTATGATTTCTATAATATATCGATGTCTACTATGTTTAAAGTATTTAGAGTTCTAATTTTTGTTATTAAAATATTTTCAGATGGCATTTAAAAAATTATTTAAATTATGCAGTTTAATCTTTTCTTTTTTTGAAAATACAATAATTAATATATGTCATAAAAGAAATCAGTTAATAGTGTGAACAATGTTATTATAAAATTTGGACCATTGAAGCCAAAAACATTATTCTTTGAGTCAAAAATTATATTGGAGAAGGACATTACTCCTTTTTTTCCGGTTAACTGGGTGCAATTCAATATAAATAAAGCATTTAAAAAGGTATTACATAGCCAGGGTGTTTCAGCCTGGGTTAATTACAAAAGAGTAGTAGTTTTGCTCTGCTAATGTTTGAGCATTTGATTTAATGGATCTTTCAAAAAAAGTTTCTCTCATGTCTACTCCCAATTCTTGTTGAGCATACATAGGTGGAACTAGCAAAAGATGAGCTTCTTCAAATAAGTTGGAGGTTGTCCCGTGCTTGGCTAACTTGTCAGCAACCTGGGTTTGCTCCCTGAAGCAGTGGTGGACTGCTGGGGAACCTACTTCCCTCAGCCTTGACCTGCAAAGATTAATGATGCCATAATAATGTTAATTTGGAGAAGGACATTACTCCTACTCTACATTCGAGCAAAGCCACATTCTATTTATGGCCCAACAATTAAAAAAAACCTATATAATTTAATCGAGATTGTTTTATAAATTTATGATAAATTTTAAAATATAAGAATGAACACAGGTTTCTAAGTGTCTGATTTTTTTTATGGCCAAACACTAATTTTTGACTAAAATTAATTTATTTATTTTTTAAAATAGAAAACATGGACAAAAATAATAATAGTTTAAAGTTATAACTTAAATTATTACTATTAATAAGTGTGAAGAAGCAGGCACCTCTTCGTCGAGGTGTTCGCTTCCAACCGAATTACTATATTACCCCTAATTAATTATTATAAGTCATTTACGTATTAGAAAATAAATACTATTTAATAAAATAAAAGTAAAATAAACATTTATGACATGTCTTCTTTGACTTTTTCAATCGTGATTTTATTATATCATTCCTAATTAATTATTATAAGTCATCTTATTAAAAAATTAATAATATTTAATATAAAAATAAACATAAACATAACATCATATATTAACTCTTGATGTTTTAAATTAACTTGACGTCTTATATGAAACTCACTTAAAAAAAAGTTCACAAGTATTTTTTATAGTAATTTTATTATATCACTTCTAATTAGTTATTATAAGTCATTTAAGACATGTCTGCTTCGCTGCTTCAATCGCGATTTACTAAATTATCCCTAATTAATTATTATGACTATCTAAGCATTGTGCCACATAATTTAGAATAGAAGAAAATTATAAATAATTAAAAATTTAAATTAATTCTAAAATATAACTGACTATCAATGCCACAAAAGTTTTGACAAAATGAGTAATATATATTATTTAAAATTTATATAAAAAATATTATAAATTACAATAGATACAATTTAAAACATCTAAAAAATTTATTTTTTTATTTATTCCAAAAAAGTATATTAAAAATACTATAGATCACAATAATTAACAAGTTGAAAAATTTAAAAGATATAAAATATTTGGCTGACTCTCGAAATTATATCGGTGCCACTTAAATTGGAATAGATGAAAAAGTATTATAAATGAAAATAAATAAAAACTTAGATTATTTTTAAAATATAATTGACTATCAATGTCGTGAAAGTTTGGATAAGGAGAGTAACATATATTATTTGAAGATTATTATTATAAATTACAATATTAACAACTTAAAATATCTAAAAACATATTAAAAATATGATTGATTATCTAAATTTTATTTGTATCATATAAATTGAGACAAAACAATAATATATATTGGTTCTGTGCTAGCACATGCCCCTCAATATCTAGTATAATAACAAAATGGTTGGAAAATGAAGATAATACATATATAGTAATTTTACTTTGAGCTACTTGAATAAAAAAGAATGATAATTACATTGTAAATTACCGAACAGAAGTGAGATGTGATTTAATTAATAAATTAATGATATAATATATAAAATGCTACAATAATGAGAATGAGAAATTAGAGATAGTATAGTGCATTGCGTTGGTTTGTCGGGGATAGAAGAATCTGGCTGAAAAGGGAGTGTAATAGAAGTGGGATCCATACATTGAATATATATATTTTTTAAAACACACACACACACACACACAAGTCTCATCCATCATAAAAAAATTTCATTCTCATTTATTAGATAGTTTTCAATGTATTGGGAATTGAAAATAAATAATGTATTGATTGAATTTTAAATATAGGATAAAAAGGGCAAAAATCTCTAAAAGTTAACTAGTTTATAGTGTGAACATGACTTTTTTCTATTGTAGCCAAATTTGGGCCAAATTTTTGTGGCCAAAAAGGATTTTTCCTTCTTTATAATTATTGAATTAAAGAAATAATTGTAATATATAGCAATTTTTTAAAACAAAAAAAAAATATTTTTGCATTATTGTTGTCAAATTATCTCCTAATTTTTAGTCTTTAATATTTATCTCTCCTCATTTACTCTTTTGATAATTTCGATAGGAATAATTGTTGGTTTCAATAACTATCTTTATTTATATTTTTTTTAACTTTATCAGTTAACTTATAAAATATGTTCTTAAAGTAAGGAATAAAATTTGATCAAGATATTTTCTACATTGATACACGTTATTTAACTTGTCAGTCATCTTTTTTTTACTTTTAAAATATTACACAATTCTTCATATTTACTTTATTGATAAAATATTTTAATTGTGTTGATAATTATGAAAGAGGTGAAATATGATCAATATTATATCTTCATGTATTATCCTTCTTACATTTTTTAAAAAAATCTATGATTTTTCATTTGATTTCTCCCTAATCTTCAGTATACTACGAAGATTAGTCAGCCCATTTGCAATGAAATTAGTTTGGTATCCAATTCATTGGTTGATTATTTAGTTGACTATTATAGTGCAAACCCAAAATTCTTTCAAAGTTTCATTAACGGGAAGCATGAATTCCCAGCAATCTAAAATCCTTTAAAATTAAAATTCCGACCCAGTTAATGTATTGAGTTTTATTATGTGTGAAAATTATTTTATATATACTTTTTAGCTTGTTTATTGCAGATTGTAACTATATTTTTGTATAATTATTGAACTATACTAATTGCCAAAAGGCAAAATTAATATAGTAAATCAACACCAATATCAATCATGTCTAATACTGATTACCCTTTTTATTGCAACAAAAAAAAATTGATATCAAATAATAGTTTATTTTTAATATATATGGTGATAGTTTTCACTAAATATCCCTTACATACACTAAATAAGTCATGCAATATACAACATTATTTTTCTTATCAATTCTCAGATTCATAAAACTCAATTCATACAAATGTGACATATACGAAGCTTCATCGATATCAATTTTACTATCAATTTCATACATTTAGAATTAAAAAAAATATTATTTAAGTACGAAATGAGTATATAAACTTGTTTCAACAAAATTTATTAAACTAATTCTGTAACACCCCGTAAATTTTTTCGTACACTTATCGCGATTATATGGAGTCCTAAAGGCTTGCGTATGGGTTAAATTAAGTTTATGGTGTTCGGAAGTATCCCGTCAATAGTTGTATGTGTAGGTATTGGAATAAGCTTTCCAACGATATAAAGTTTTCCCAAAACAGAGGAGTATTTCATATAAGCGAGCACATTCGAAATTTCAAAACGGCGGCTGGAAAGCCTGTGAACAGTAAATCTGCAGGAAAATTACTGCAGCTAGACAATTTTTTTTGGATCAACTTTAGACGATCATAACTCCTTGTACAAAAAGAACTATGTGAGCTTCTATATATCGACGAAAATCTCCGAGAGTCTTCTTTCCAATGAAATTGGTTTCATCCAAATCCAATGTCTGAGTAAGGAGCTATACCCGTTTTACTACAGCCTATAAAAAAAAACAGAATTTTGGGACAGATTTTTGGGTCAACTTTAAACGACCATAACTCCTTGTACAGGAAGAACTGGGTGGTATACTTTATATGAAAATGAAATCTCTTTGAATTATTTTTCCAATGCAATTGGTTTCACCCAAATCCGATACCGGAGAAAAGAGTTATGATCGATTTACTTCAGCCTGTCAAAACTGTCCACTGGGGACAAATTCGGATTTATTTAAATTTTTAGGGCAAAATGGTCATTTTCTATTACCTCTTGGACGAAAATTGGTCTTTATAAACATACACTTAGCCTCATATATATCATATATCATCCAATTATTAAGAGAAGGTGAAACTCTAGCCTAATTTTAACTTCAAATATTTTGTGATTCAACCGTAGAAAATTCGAATTGGTTCCGTAGTTGTGTTCACCATCTCGAAAGCTTCGAGAAGCACCCCATGGTTATGTAAGGAGGATTCTAAATACAAGAGTTCATTGTTAAGGTATGAATATTGTTTATTCTTGATTCTTATCTATGAATAAGTATTGATAAGGGATTATGAGTATTGTCTTGATGTTGGAAGATAACTAGAAACATAGTTATGAATTGTTTTGTATAAATTGTTAGTAGTAAATTATGAAAGTTGTTGTATTGGATTATGGAGGATGAATTGTGGTGATATATCACTATATTAGTGGTTATGTATGCCTAGTGATCATGTTGGTATTGGATGGTGATTAAGAGGGGAAATAAAGGCTAAGAGTGATGTTGAGGGATATTGCATGAAAATGCATGATATGTGAATGTAATAAGAGTATAAGAGGATGTATGTAGCACTCTTATTGATGAGTTAAAGGATTACTTCCTAGACATTATTTGGTGAAGTTAATACCTAAATGGTAAGGTTTGGTTGCTAATACTAGTTTGCCACAAATGACTTATTGTAGATAAGTGTTCGAAGAGTATGGAAAGTCAAGTTGGACTTGTATTGAAGTGGTTATATCAAGGTATGTAAGACATACTCTATCTAATTTTTGGCATGAATAATGACCCATGACACTCTCAAGTAAGCTTCCAATATTTTCCTACGACACATGACACATAATAACATCATATGATCTTCGACACTACCAATTGAACTTGTTTTCACTTTTAAGATGTCCGGCTAGTCAAAGAAATGTCCATATACTATTGTTGACTCCGAAATGGTTTAATGAGGTATCCATGATTCTCTACTTCATTTTCATGATATTGATTACCTATTTACATGTTTTTCCTATTGAGGTATCATGGTTTCAAGTTCCATAAGGTGTGACCACAAAGTAACCAATCTCAAAGATTAATTGAATTAAGAAATGGAATGTCTTTATTTTAAATTGTTGATATGATGTATTGTATTAGTACCACTGATCAGTTGGCCATTGTATTATAAAGATTATGTATATATGCTATTCCAGGGGTGGTCCCTGATGTATTGTATTAGTACCACTGATCAGTTGGCCATTGTATGACATATGTTATGTATTGATAAGGAATACGGGAAGTAATGATATGAAAGTAATGTGCAGGTATCCCATCAGCTCTTTTAAATGTGGTCTACTCATACTGTTTATTCACTGGTATCTGGGTTCTGTTGATCTTTTGTATCTCATCTTGATACTCACTGCCTTACATACTCAGTACATATTTCCGTACTGACGTCCCTCACGGGGGACCTGTATTCATGCCTGCAGGAATAGGTACTTCAGGTCGTACACCTCCGCAGTAAGAGCCAGGATATTCTGTTGATAATGGTGAGCTCCAGTTGTTTCGGGGCATCCCAAGTTGTTTCTATATATACTTTTGGTATTTGTATAAAAGTCTTTTGTGGGCGGGAGTTTGTCCCGACCCTAACTCAATTGTGTATCTATGTAAAGGCTTTTGTAGACATATTGTACAACCATAAGAGTGTTTGGTTGATAGACGTGATGGCTCTGACGGCCAATTACTGTTTATATATATATATGCGCGTGTCTGCTGGGCTGATACATGTACTGTTTTCTTCTATTTTCAACGAAGTGCTGCCCAAATTTCTAATTTTCATAAGTAATGTAAATGTGAAAGTATAGGTTATGAACGGGTTCTCCCGGGCCTCCTCGGCTACGGGTGCCAGTCCGCTCCAATGGGATTTGGGGCATGACAGAAGTGGTATCTGAGAAGTTCGTCCTAGTGAGTCTACAAAGCCGTGTCTACGTAGAATCTCGTTTATCGGTGTGTTGTGCACCACATCTATAAACAGGAGGCTATTGGACATTTAGGGATTGTTTCCATTCTCTATTTCTTAGATCGTGCAATAGAGCCCATATTAGAGATAAAGTCATAATCGATCGCTTAATCCAATTATTATTTTTTATTTATTATAGTAACGATGCCAGTTACAAGGAGAATGAATAAGTGGAAGCGAGTAGATGTAGTGGCCGGAGAAGGTACTAGTAAGTCACCACCGGCACAAGCTGAACAAAGTGAGTCTCAAGCTGAGCATATATCAGGAGTTTCTTCTCCTCCGGAAGGGCCATCTATTAATGTTGTTGATCGAGATTTGAGGGATGCAGTACAACTTCTGACGCGTATAGTTGCCGGTCAAGTTCAAGGGCAAGCTATTCCTACCACGGGTTCTAGTGGTACGGATAGAGCAGCTAGCCTTCGGACACAGGATTTTCTAAAACTGGATCCTCCTACTTTTACCGGATCAGATATTAACGAAGACCCACAGGACTTTGTCGATCAAACCCAAAGGGCTCTAGATGTTATGCACATATCCGGTAAAGAGATGGTTGAGCTAGCAACATATAGACTGAAAGGAGAGGCTATATTGTGGTACGAGGATTGGAAACGATCTAGGGGTATTGATGCACCTCCAACTACGTGGGGAGAGTTCAAAGATGCATTTATTGATCATTATCTTCCATTTGAGACTCGTTAGACCCGTGCAGATCAATTCTTAAATCTTCGTCAGGGTAATATGAGTGTAAGAGAGTATAGTCTTCGATTTAACTCCTTGTCTCGATATGCTTCTAATGTGGTAGGTACTATGGATGACAGAGTTCATCACTATGTGGATAGATTGGAACCATACTTGGTTAGAGATTGTACCATTGCTGCTTTGAACAAGGATATGGATATAGCGAGGATACAAGCTTTCGCTCAGAAAATGGAAGATCAGAGGCAAAGAAGAAGAACCCAGGAATCAGAAAAAGGACATTCTAAGCGTGCCAGAGCTATAGGGAAGGTTATGGCATCTCAGGGAGGTTTTAGGCCTTCGTTCTCTCATAGATTGCCTAGCCCGTTATCTTCTTATCCTGCAATTAGTGCTCTACCGCAATTTCAAAGGTTCAGAGGTAATCAGTTCGGGCAAAGCAGTGAAAATCAGAGTTCGCGAACAGTGGGGTATCAAGGGCAAGGGAGTATGAGTCAATTGAGACCTCCACGACACCCGTGCCCCATATGTAGAAGATTTCACTTTGGCAAATGTCGGCTTGGAACGAATAATTGCTTTTGGTGCGGTAAGCCGGGGCATATGGCTAGAGATTGCCCACGCAGGACCACAGGTGGTATAACATGACCTACTGGATCAGCTGTTGCGTCATCATCGGTGCCTCCTTTGAGTAGGGGTACACAACCTATGGGTCACAGTAGAGGTGATAGAGGAGCAGCTAGTTCTAGCGGAGCTCAGAACCGTGTGTATGCCCTAGCAGATCGGCAGAATTTAGAGGCTTCTCCAGACGTGGTTACAAGTACGTTGTCCATCTTTGCATTTGATATATATGCCTTAATTGATCCTGGTTTTACATTATCGTATGCTACTCCTTTGGTTGTGGGAAGGTTCGGAAGAACACCCGAATTATTAGCCAAGCCATTTGAAGTATCAACGCCAGTGGGGGAATCTCTTATAGCTAGGAATGTTTATCGAAATTGTGTTGTGAATATTTGTGGTCGTGATACGATGGCTGATCTTGTTGAGTTAGAAATGGTAGATTTTGATGTTATTATGGGCATGGATTGGTTAGCGTCTTGTTATGCTACAGTAGATTGCCGTTCTAAGAAGGTATATTTCCATTTCCCAAATGAGGCAGTCCTTGAATGGAAGGGTAATGTTGGCGCGCCGAGAGGTAGATTTATTTCTTACTTTAAGGCAAGAAAAATGATTTCCAAGGGGTACATATACCATTTGGTTAGAGTAAGGGATACAGAGGCAGAGCCGCCAACTTTTCAGACCGTTCCGGTTGTGAATGAATTTCCTGATGTATTTCCTGAAGAACTACCAGGTTTACCTCCTGAACGAGAAGTGGAGTTTGGTATTGACATGTTGCCAGACACACATCCAATCTCAATTCCTCCTTATAGAATGGCACCAGCAGAGTTGCGAGAATTGAAAAAGCAACTGAAAGACTTGCTAGAAAAGGGATTCATCAGGCCTAGTATGTCCCCTTGGGGAGCACCAGTATTGTTTGTGCGTAAGAAAGATGGTTCGCTGAGGATGTGTATTGACTATCGGCAATTGAATAAGGTGACTATTAAGAATAAATACCCTCTTCCCCGAATTGATGATTTATTTGACTAGTTGCAGGGTGCCCAGTGTTTTTCCAAGATTGACTTGAGATCAGGCTATCATCAAATGAGAGTCAAGGATAAAGATATACCTAAGATAGCTTTCCGAACATGTTATGGTCATTAGGAATTCCTGGTTATGTCATTCGGGCTGACAAATGCACCCGCAGTTTTTATGGATCTGATGAATAGGTTGTTTAAGCCGTTTCTAGATGTGTTCGTGATAGTTTTCATAGATGATATTCTGGTCTACTCTAGATCAGAAGAGGATCATGTTAATCACTTAAGGCAGGCGTTGCAGATTCTTCGTGATCGTAAGCTGTATGCGAAGTTTTCTAAATGTGAGTTTTGGCTCAAGTCAGTGGCATTTTTGGTCCATATTGTATCCAGTGAAAGCATAAAAGTTGACACTCAGAAGATTGAGGCTGTGAGGAATTGGCCAAGACCCACGACGCCTACGGAGATTCGTAGTTTCCTCGGGTTGGCAGGTTATTATAGAAGGTTTGTTGAAGGTTTTTCTTCTATTTCTACACCCTTGACTAAGTTGACGCATAAAGCCTCCAAGTTTCGATGGAATGATGCCTGTGAAAAGAGTTTCCAAGATCTGAAGAGCAAGTTGACTTCTACACCGGTATTGGTACTTCCTGAAGGCACAAAAGGGTATGCAGTGTACTGTGATGCTTTGAGAATTGGCTTAGGATACGTATTAATGCAACATGGTAGAGTAATAGCCTATGGCTCTAGACAGTTGCGACCACACGAGAGGAATTATCCCACACATAATCTTGAGCTAGCTGCAGTTGTATTTGCTTTGAAGATATGGCGCCACTACTTATATGGGGTTCATGTTGACATATATACCGATCATAAGAGCCTGCAATATATCTTCAGTCAGAAAGATCTAAACTTGAGGCAGCGGAGATGGCTTAAATTGTTGAAAGATTACGATGTTGATATCTTGTATCATCCAGGGAAAGCGAATGTGGTAGCGGATGCACTGAGTCGTAAGTCTAAAATGGCATCTATAGAAAAGCAGGGGATGATTAAGGATCTTCACCAACTAGCTAATTTGGGAGTTCGACTTCTCGAAACTCCAGATGAAGAGGTTATTGTACGTAATGCAGCGGAATCTTCATTGATAGTTGAAGTGAAAGAGAAGCAGTATGCAGATCCAATTTTATTGCAGCTTAAGGAGGATGTGCAGAGTGGCACGACAAAGGCATTTGAGCTTACGCGAAAAGGAGTGCTTCAGTGTCAAAATCGTTTATGTGTACCTGATGTAGTTGAGCTAAGAAAGAGAATCATGACAAAAGCACACTGTTCAAGGTATTCCATCCATCCAGGGTCGACTAAGATGTATCAAGATTTGAAAGCAATATATTGGTGGAATGACATGAAGAAGAATATTGCCGAATTTGTAGCTGAATGTCCGAATTGTCAAAGAGTCAAAGTAGAACACCAGAAACCCGGTGGTTACATGCAATGTATAGATCTTCCAGTCTGGAAGTGGGACAAGATCAATATGGATTTCATCACGGGTTTGCCTCGTACATTTCAGAAGTTTAATTCCATATGGGTGATCATTGATAGGCTTACCAAATCCGTGCACTTCTTACCAATTAAGACAACTTATACGACGGAAGAGTATGCGAAGTTGTCTATTAAGGAGATCGTTCGGTTACATGGAGTTCCAATTTCCATTATATCCGATCGAGGAGCCCAATTTACCGCGAATTTCTGGAAGTCTTTTCAAAGGAGTTTGGGGACACAAGTAAATCTAAGTACGACTTTTCATCCTCAAACGGACGGACAAGCGGAACGTACCATCCAGACACTTGAAGATATACTACGAGCATGTGTATTAGATTTCAAAGGCAACTGGGATGATCACCTACCTCTTATTGAGTTTGCCTACAATAATAGCTATCATTCACGTATCAAAATGGCACCATATGAAGCATTGTATGGAAGAAAGTGTAGATCGCCAATAGGATGGTTTGAAGCAGGTGATGCGGTCTTGTTTGGACCGGATCTTGTTTATCAAGCAATGGAGAAGTTAAAGTGATCCAACAACGGCTTGAAACAGCTTAAAGTCGACACAAATCTTATGCGGATGTTAGAAGAAGAGGACTTGAGTTTTCTATCGAAGATTGGGTATTCTTGAAAGTATCACCAATGAAAGGAGTGATGAGGTTTGGCAAGAAAGGAAAGTTAAGTCCACGATACATAGGTCCGTACAAGATTATTCAAAGATTTGGACAAGTTACTTATGAGTTAGAGCTACCTCAAGAGCTCTCACCGCAGTTCATCCCATATTTCATGTTTCGATGCTTCGCAAGTACATCGGAGATCCATCGCATATCACTACTAAGGAAGATGTACAAGTTACAGAAGATCTCACTTTTGAAGAAATGCCTATTGCTATTCTTGATCGCCAAATTAAAAAGATAAGGAATAAAGAGATAGCATCGGTAAAAGTACTTTGGAGGAATCAACAAGTTGAGGAGATCACATGGGAAGCCGAGGAAGCGATGAAGATTAAGTACCCTTACCTATTCAACGATGAGGAGTAAGTTCATGAGACGGAAGAAGAACAATAACAGGTAAGTGTTTATTTTTATGCAAGTATGTTATGATGATGAATATGTTAATTGTAAGCTTGGACATGTCTTAATTGAGTAACTATGCTAACATTCGAGGACGAATGTTCTTAAGGAGGGGAGAATGTAACACCCCGTAAATTTTTTCGTACACTTATCGCGATTATATGGAGTCCTAAAGGCTTGCGTATGGGTTAAATTAAGTTTATGGTGTTCGGAAGTATCCCGTCAATAGTTGTATGTGTAGGTATTGGAATAAGCTTTCCAACGATATAAAGTTTGCCCAAAACAGAGGAGTATTTCATATAAGCGAGCACATTTGAAATTTCAAAACGGTGGCTGGGAAGCCTGTGAACAGTAAATCTGCAGGAAAATTACTGCAGCTAGACAATTTTTTTTGGATCAATTTTAGACGATTATAACTCCTTGTACGAAAAGAACTATGTGAGCTGCTATATATCGACGAAAATCTACGAGAGTCTTCTTTCCGATGAAATTGGTTTCATCCAAATCCAATGTCTGAGTAAGGAGCTATACCCGTTTTACTACAGCCTATCAAAAAAAAAACAGAATTTTTGGACAGATTTTTGGGTCAACTTTAAACAACCATAACTCCTTGTACAGGAAGAACTGGATGGTATACTTTATATAAAAATGAAATCTCTTTGAATTATTTTTCCAATGCAATTGGTTTCACCCAAATCCGATACCGGAGAAAAGAGTTATGATCGATTTACTTCAGCCTGTCATAACTGTCCACTGGGGACAAATTTGGATTTATTTAAATTTTTAGGGCAAAATGGTCATTTTCTATTACCTCTTGGACGAAAATTGGTCTTTATAAACATACACTTAGCCTCATATATATCATATATCATCCAATTATTAAGAGAAGGTGAAACTCTTGCCTAATTTTAACTTCAAATATTTTGTGATTCAACCGTAGAAAATTCGAATTGGTTCCGTAGTTGTGTTCACCATCTCGAAAGCTCCGAGAAGCACCCCATGGTTATGTAAGGAGGATTCTAAATACAAGAGTTCATTGTTAAGGTATGAATATTGTTTATTCTTGATTCTTATCTATGAATAAGTATTGATAAGGGATTATGAGTATTGTCTTGATGTTGGAAGATAACTAGAAACATAGTTATGAATTGTTTTGTATAAATTGTTAGTAGTAAATTATGAAAGTTGTTGTATTGGATTATGGAGGATGAATT
This sequence comes from Capsicum pubescens, assembly GCA_030864215.1. Classification (NCBI taxonomy): domain Eukaryota; kingdom Viridiplantae; phylum Streptophyta; class Magnoliopsida; order Solanales; family Solanaceae; genus Capsicum; species Capsicum pubescens. The sequence continues at coordinate 96,795,370 of CM061540.1, forward strand.
GTGGTGATATATCACTATATTAGTGGTTATGTATGCCTAGTGATCATGTTGGTATTGGATGGTGATTAAGAGGGAAAATAAAGGCTAAGAGTGATGTTGAGGGATATTGCATGAAAATGCATGATATATGAATGTAATAAGAGTATAAGAGGATGTATGTAGCACTCTTATTGATGAGTTAAAGGATTACTTCCTAGACATTATTTGGTGAAGTTAATACCTAAATGGTAAGGTTTGGTTGCTAATACTAGTTTGCCACAAATGACTTATTGTAGAGAAGTGTTCGAAGAGTACGGGAAGTCAAGTTGGACTTGTATTGAAGTGGTTATATCAAGGTATGTAAGATATACTCTATCTAATTTTTGGCATGAATAATGACCCATGGCACTCTCAAGTAAGCTTCCAACATTGTCCTACGATACATGACACATAATAACATCATATGATCTTCGACACTACCAATTGAACTTGTTTTCACTTTTAAGATGTCCGGCTAGTCAAATAAATGTCCATATACTATTGTTGACTCCGAAATGGTTTAATGAGGTATCCATGATTCTCTACTTCATTTTCATGATATTGATTACCTATTTACATGTTTTTCCTATTGAGGTATCATGGTTTCAAGTTCCATAAGGTGTGACCACAAAGTAACCAATCTCAGAGATTAATTGAAGTAAGAAATGGAATGTCTTTATTTTAAATTGTTGATATGATGTATTGCATTAGTACCACTGATCAGTTGGCCATTGTATTATAAAGATTATGTATATATGCTATTCCAGGGGTGGTCCCTGATGTATTGTATTAGTACCACTGATCAGTTGGCCATTGTATGACATATGTTATGTATTGATAAGGAATACGAGAAGTAATGATATGAAAGTAATGTGCAGGTATCCCATCAGCTCTTTTAAATGTGGTCTATTCATACTGTTTATTCACTAGTATCTGGGTTTTGTTGATCTTTTATATCTCATCTTGATACTCACTGCCTTACATACTCAGTACATATTTCCGTACTGACGTCCCTCACGGGGGACCTGTATTCATGCCTGCAGGAACAGGTACTTCAGGTCGTACACCTCCGCAGTAAGAGCCAGGACTTTTTGTTGATAGTGGTGAGCTCCAGTTGTTTCGGGGCATCCCAAGTCGTTTCTATATGTACTTTTGGTATTTGTATAAAAGTCTTTTGTAGGCGGGAGTTTGTCCCGACCCTAACTCAGTTGTGTATCTATGTAGAGGCTTTTATAGACATATTGTACAGCCATAAGAGTGTTTGGTTGATAGACGTGATGGCTCTGACGGCCAATTACTGTTTATATATATATATATATATATGCGTGTCTGCTGGGCTGATACAGGTACTGTTTTCTTCTATTTACAACGAACTGCTGCCCAAATTTCTAATTTTCATAAGTAATGTAAATGTGAAAGTATAGGTTATGAACGGGTTCTCCCGGGCCTCCTCGGCTACGGGTGCCAGTCCGCTCCAATGGGATTTGGGGCGTGACAAATTCATTGATATCATATTATGTACCATTTTCATACATTAAAAATAATTACAAGAATACACCATTTATATGTAGAATCTTGTATAAATCAATTTCATAAATTGAGATCCTATAAATTAAAAATTATTTAAAATATGGCTTTGTTATATATAAACTGATTTCAACTTAATCGTACAAAATAATACACGAATACTATGTTGTATACAATTTTCACAGATCAAAACTAATTATTAACATATAAGTAATATTTATTGACATCAGTTTTCATACGATAATTCTACCATCAATATTATTGTAAATTTAAAATTTATAAATTAGAAATCAAAGATATTGTACTTTAATTCATAATTATAGAGGGATTGAGTAAGAAGGAACTAGGGAGAGAGAAGGAGAATATTTTTTTTTCTTTTTAAAGTTGAATATAAATATAATTGAAAAATAAGAAAAAATATGCTCATTAATAAGTTTCATAATTTTAGCCTCATAATAACTAACTCCCATTAAGATGAGACAATTTTTTTAACAAAAATATATTTTTTAAAAAATGTTTTTTTTTGTTTTAAATTTGTTATTAGTTTATTTTTCTTTTAAAAGTTGCTATTAGTTGCAATCTAAGAAGTATTGCTATAACGTGCAATATATAATCTAAGGATGTATATTTTTATTTTTTTTCCCTTAGCTTTGTTAATGAAAAAATTTCATATATATTCAGGGTGTTTTACGTAAATCTCTTTATCCCTAGTTATACATTATCTCAATTTTTTATAAAAATTACAAAAATCCATTTTTACTATTTTTTCACTACATTCATTAACAAGAGATACATCTCTAGTGATACATCCAGTGAAACAACTAATGCACGCTAATTAAGAAAAATAATAAAAAGTTACTTAATTAAGGAATAAATTACTATTCATATCTTCAAATTAACAGACAAAAATCCCCCCAAAAAACATAATTAGTTATTCTGTATATTTTCCAAATATCTCTCTCCATTCTATTTGCAAAATCAATCTTCTCCTCTTTTTTCTGTTTTTGTTGCTGCAATTTTTTTTAATGATTCGCCAAAGCATGTCTCACTGAACATCTCAATTACTTCTTTTGACAGAATTTCTCAAATTATTCTAGAACTTGATATTGCACAAGCTGTCAAACTTGGAAAGATGTTGTGAAATCTTATCAATGAAATATTTCATACCCTGAAAATAGATTACTCATTAAGTGAATGTATCAGTTAACTAAATCATGTATCGATGGATAAAAATACATTAGATACATTACAATATATATATATATGAAAATATAGGAATAAAAATAGAGATACATATTCTATGTATATATGAGTCACATAGAACAAAGATATGCTATGTTTTTCTCTATATTAAAAATATATATGTTATGTATTTCTCTATATTAAAAATATATCCCCTTCAACTGTAAATTGTACGTATCTCTTTATGACATATCTAGGATATATTATGTATCTATAACTTCTACTTATGTATCTCAATGTATCTTTAATAAAAATACAAGAGATATATTTCACTAATCCTTTTAAAAATGCATAATTATAGAGAGATAGATGAAAATACTTATGTAACATACGCCGAGATCTAAGATGGAAACGTATCTGTTGCACTTAATATACGCATAGGTCTAAGATGTAACATAACTACAGAGAGATACATAAAAATACTTATGTAACATACGCATGGATATGAGATGAAAAACGTATTTGATGCAATCCTAACTTTTTCATCTGCACAACTTCACTTGTCTGGGATTGAAATAGAAGAAAAACAAAATCCTAGACATTATTTGAGGTTGAAATGGAAAAAAAATAATAAAATTCTTGACTTTGTTTGAGGTTAAAATAGAAGAAAAAAATAATAATAAAACGCATATATATTTATACAAGAAAAACTAACTAAAGAACTACCAAAAACATTTAGAAAGAGAAAGAAGTGTGAGCTATGGAGGAAGGGGGGGAAAGAGAGAGGGCGGAAGGACAGGGGGAGAGAGGGGACAGGAGGATAGGGAGGAAAAAGTTTTTTGAAAATACTTTGAAGGAGGAGGTTAGATATTAATGGTATTAAATTGGTGAGGGGGGGGGGCAATGAATATATCTTAATTTTTAGGGTAAAATTTATATATCTAAAAATCTAAAGAGAGAGAATGTAAATTAAGAATATTTATAATTTTTACTTAGTGAAGTGATTTTTAGTATTTTAGGCAACTTAAATTGTGATTTTGTGAATTTTTTCATATATTTATACAGTACAAAGTAGTTTAGTTTGTACCAACTATTGTCATATTTCTTTTTTTTTTTCATAAAAGATAGCTTAAAATTTTTACTATTATAAAAGAAAAATTGATTTTGTCCAACTTATTTTTCGCATTCAAAAATGTAAATAACGGCAAATTTCCACCTCTAACCAACGTATTTGATACATTCTTTTCTCATATTCATAATTTCTTGGATTCTAATTTCATAGTTATTTTTTTTCAAATTAGTATATGGTTCTTCATCAATTTCACAATTGATTGACAGTTTATTTCATTTTTACAGTTGATTTATCAATTTCACTAGTGATCCCTCAATTTCTCTATTACTTCATCATTTTTCATGGATAGCTTGTCCTTCTTATTCATGAACAAGGTTAGTGGGAGATTGACAACATGTATGTTTCTATACAAATTGAGGTGGATACCACAATAAATTACATGAAAATAAAGTATATTTTGAATGATCATTTTCCAACTGTATTATTACACAATAACATGTGTGTTCGTGTATATATTGAAATGAAAGGCAAAAACTTAGAGATCTTTGCTTATTTTTTTTATCTGCTTATTCATTTTTTGTCATTGTGAAAGAAACAACTATGAAGAATAGTGTGATTTCAGTTGTTGGTAGTTCAGATCATATAGAAAATAGAGATAGTATACATAAGGTATACAATTCAAATGCAATTCAAATGATCGAGGATGAAATTCTAAAGTCTGGTGAAGTAATCAATGAGAATGTAAATGCTATTATAACTATTTATTTTTCACCTAGTAATTTTGGAAAATCAGATTTATTAAAATAAAAATATCATTGTTAAAGTGTTGAAGAACTCTGATGTCTGCAATCTGTTTTGATTTAGGGTCAAATGATCAAGTTCTACAAAGTATAAATTTGTATATTTATGTAACTTATTTGTATAATTTTGTATAATGAGTAGGGGTAGGAGTTCGATTCTTTTGTTGATTTTATCAAACTTCGATTTGACTCTTCACTTTTTTTTTTTTTTAAAATGTGCATCAAACACCAAACAAAATTAATTTGATTCGATTCAATTTTTCTTAATTTCAATTCTATTTGGGTCAATGCTTCTAAAATAATTTTTATTACAAATGAGAAATAAAATTTTCTTATTTTCATATAGTCTTGATCTTGAAAAGAATTGGACTAAACATGAATTAAATGTAAATATAGAATATCTATTTTTTATTTTTCTCTTTTATCTATTTTCGTTCATTGGTGTTTAATTGCTAGTTCTTAGTTGTGGAGTTTTCCTGCTAAGCATAAAATGACAAACATAGTAGGTGAAGTAATTTGTGTGACGGGAGGCTATAACTTTATTGGTTCTTCATAGTTGGTTAGTTCCTTTCTTGATGTGACTAAACTTTTCACGCCACAGTCAACATCCACTTGCCTTAGAAGGGGTTGAATTTCATATTTGTCTTTGTCAAATTGATCTCCAAGAATGAAAATTATATGAATTGATATTGGATAAATAAAATGAGGTATAATACTTATACTAAAAAATATTTAATTTTTTAAAATAAAAGTTTGACTCTTTGATATATCGAATAATCGTAATCCTAATACCAAACATTTAATCAAAAAAATAAATTTTGAAAAAAGAATAGATTGAGATAGAATCAAAAATCGAATTAGTTAGATTCAATTCAATTTTTTTATATTCATGTCTACTCTTAATAGTGAATGTATAATTTTACTTAACGATTTATTTTTTTACAAGGTATCCCCTTCTGATGTATTGATGAAAACTGAAAGTGATTGTTTGAATTATCAATTAATATATTCAAAATTTAAACTTTCTATAAACTCCATTCTTGCAATATGCTTGAATTATATATAACATAAAGCGAAGTTAATTCAACTATTATGACAAGTTTGGTGATGTATAAGAATAGTGATTCAAAAATTACTTATACAACTAATTATGTGATAAACAAAATTCAAATCTTTGATGAAGTTGACTTATATGCAGGTGTGGGGGTCAAAAAAAGATAAGTGAACTAATAAAAGAGAACCATGTTGATCCATATTGTAACTTGTAAGTTGTCAAAATACTTACATATGTTTAAATTTTAGATCGATAACAAGACTGCATAAATTAAGGATAAATGCTTTCTTTATTGTTATGTTTCATGTCAGGTCAAAATTATATGTTTAGTCATTATTTGCATCATAATTAGTATTTTTTTTTTTTGAACATTAATTTTATGGATTATGCTTAATATCATATTTTGATTTGTAGTTTTAAAATGGTGTGAAGATGACAAGATTTGGAGCTAAAATGAATTAAAGATAGAAGATTATAGAAGAAATCAAGCAGACGGATTAATGAAATTAATTTATTAAAATAATCAAATATGACTATTTCAAAGGATTTGAGGTGTGAATTCAGCCCGCCAATTCAAAGGTTGTTCGCTTTTGCAGCGTGATACGGAGAAAGTTTGTCCAATTTTAATTTATCCCAATCTACTTTCTACTCAGTTATTTTGTTTGAGATTTTTTCTTATACCTATAAATATTCTATAAAATCAATTTTTACATAACTTTTAACCTAGAGAGAGCCAGGAGTCATCGTGGAGACTAGAGGATATTGATTCTATCTTTTCTTATCCTTTATTATTTATTTTTATATAGTTCTTTGGATGATTTGTTGTAACTACTCCATGTCTATGTGAAGTTAAACTTCTCGTTGTAGGATTATGATAGCTAATTACATGATTGTTTAGTAACATCTTGATTAGATCTATTTGATTATCATCATAGTTTTTCTTTTATTCTTCTGCTTACTATTTTAATGCTTAGTTGCTATTAAAATAAATTTATATTCTTTTTGTGAGCTCAAAAGAAGAATCAATGGGATAGAACAAAGAATATAGGGAGTAAGATCTTTACTTTCTGTAAAATAAAAAATTAATTTGTGGCTAGGTAGGAATATACCTAGATCATCTTACTTGATTACAAATGAGAAGATATATAAATACATTTGAATTGGATTATCACATTCCCGCTCAACGATGTTGTTGTGAGGTCAATTTGAATAGACTATTAGAGGCTCGGAAGTTCATGATCATATAATCAACCTCATAAATCAACACTAGATAATCAAATAAGTTGATGAACTTGATACTTGGCATGATTGTTTCCGAATCCATAATCCTAGATCAATTCATTCATTGATTGCGTAAAAACTTACTCTACATCTTGGTTAATTGTTCATTAGTTATGTTTTTTTTATTATTATTAGTTTAGTTAGTTCATAAATACATCTTTGGGATTTACTTCTTGAATAAATAATAAGTATTAGTTTAATTTAGAAAAATAGTTAATCGACAAGTCCATGTGAGTATTATATCTGGACTCTCAATCCTATATTACTTGTACAACTGCGTACGCTTGCGAGTGCATTTGGGCGCAACATTTCACTATGTGCATTTATCAAAAGATGACAATATTACAAATATATAATTGTTGTGAACGAGAGCTTTTCGAAAGCAACATTCATATGAATGATATTTATTGCTTTAGCACATATAATAATTGTAGTTTATATACTCAGTTTATATATGCTATATAAGAACTGTATATTATATGTATAGTCACGTATATATACATATATATTATATATATATATGTGTGTGTGTGTACGCGCGCGCGTGTGTATTCTAATTTCTTAACTTGCATGCCATATTTTATCTCTTACCCATTCACTAGTTAATTCTAAAAATGACACATCTTAACAATAATTTTTTCAACAAATCGAACATTTAAGCGATTTGAGAAAAGATATGCATTGTACCAAATGGGCATGTGTTGTGGTGCTACCATAAACACAAGGGTATGTGGTCGTGCAAGTAATAAAGTAGCCCTTTCGAATCGATTGTCAAACCCACAAGGCTTGATTTAACAATGATCCAATTCTAACTTTATTAATGAGATTAAACAAGTGCAACGCGTAACAAAAGAAAGTTCAAGTTTGAAAATTAAAAAGTACAAATAAATAATACGAGAATATAAAGTGCTTGCAACAATAATGGTGAGAAATCCAGGGTTGAGGCATTATGAACAGTCCTACTAAGCTATACAATCTCATTGGTTAAGTTAAATATCTTGATTGTTGATTCACGGGGTTGATAACATGATACAAAATGGTCATACTCTAAATTGTCAATCTAAGTTAGCATCACAAATACATTGTTGAGCGGAGATATGTGTAACACCCCGTAAATTTTTTCGTACACTTATCGCGATTATATGGAGTCCTAAAGGCTTGCGTATGGGTTAAATTAAGTTTATGGTGTTCGGAAGTATCCCGTCAATAGTTGTATGTGTAGGTATTGGAATAAGCTTTCCAACGATATAAAGTTTGCCCAAAACAGAAGAGTATTTCATATAAGCGAGCACATTCGAAATTTCAAAACGGTGGCCGGGAAGCCTGTGAACAGTAAATCTGCAGGAAAATTACTGCAGCTAGGCAATTTTTTTTGGATCAACTTTAGATGATCATAACTCCTTGTACAAAAAGAACTGTGTGAGATGCTATATATCTACGAAAATCTCCGAGAGTCTTCTTTCCGATGAAATTGGTTTCATCTAAATCCAATGTCTGAGTAAGGAGATATACCCGTTTTACAACAGCCTATAAAAAAAAACAGAATTTTGGGACAGATTTTTGGGTCAAATTTAAATGACCATAACTCCTTGTACAGGAATAACTGAGTGGTATACTTTATATGAAAATGAAATCCCTTTGAATTATCTTTCCAATGCAATTGGTTTCACCCAAATCCGATACCTGAGCAAAGAGTTATGATCGATTTACTTCAGCCTGTCAAAACTGTCCACTGGGGACAGATTCGGATTTATTTAAATTTTTAGGGAAAAATAGTCATTTTCTATTACCTCTTGGACGAAAATTGGCCTTTATAAACATACACTTAGTCTCATATATATCATATATCATCCAATTATTAAGAGAAGGTGAAACCCTAGCCTAATTTCAACTTCAAATATTTTGTGATTCAACCGTAGAAAATTTGAATTGGTTCCGTAGTTGTGTTCACCATCTCGAAAGCTTCGAGAAGCACCCCATGGTTATGTAAGGAGGATTCTAAATACAAGAGTTCATTGTTAAGGTATGCATATTGTTTATTCTTGATTCTTATCCATGAATAAGTATTGATAAGGGATTATGAGTATTGTCTTGATGTTGGAAGATAACTAGAAACATAGTTATGAATTGTTTTGTATAAATTGTTAGTAGTAAATTATGGAAGTTGTTGGTATTGGATTATGGAGGATGAATTGTGGTGATATATCATTATATTAGTGGTTATGTATGCCTAGTTTTCATGTTGGTATTGGATGGTGATTAAGAGGGGAAATAAAGGCTAAGAGTGATGTTGAGGGATATTGCATGAAAATGCATGATATGTGAATGTAATAAGAGTATAAGAGGATGTATGTAGCACTCTTATTGATGAGTTAAAGGATTACTTCCTAGACATTATTTGGTGAAGTTAATACCTAAATGGTAAGGTTTGGTTGCTAATACTAGTTTGCCACAAATGACTTATTGTAGATAGGTGTTCGAAGAGTACGGGAAGTCAAGTTGGACTTGTATTGAAGTGGTTATATCAAGGTATGTAAGACATACTCTATCTAATCTTTGGCATGAATAATGACCCATGACACTCTCAAGTAAGCTTCCAACATTGTCCTACGACACATGACTTATAATAACATCATATGATCTTCGACACTACCAATTGAACTTGTTTTCACTTTTAAGATGTCCGGCTAGTCAAAAATGTCCATATACTATTGTTGACTCCGAAATGGTTTAATGAGGTATCCATGATTCTCTACTTCATTTTCATGATATTGATTACCTATTTACATGTTTTTCCTATTGAGGTATCATGGTTTCAAGTTCCATAAGGTGTGACCACAAAGTAACCAATCTCAAAGATTAATTGAATTAAGAAATGGAATGTCTTTATTTTAAATTGATGATATGATGTATTGTATTAGTACCACTGATCAGTTGGCCATTGTATTATAAAGATTATGTATATATGCTATTCCAGGGGTGGTCCCTGATGTATTGTATTAGTACCACTGATCAGTTGGCCATTGTATGACATATGTTATGTATTGATAAGGAATACGGGAAGTAATGATATGAAAGTAATGTGCAGGTATCCCATCAACTCTTTTAAGTGTGGTCTACTCATACTATTTATTCACTGGTATCTGGGTTCTGTTGATCTTTTGTATCTCATCTTGATACTCACTGCCTTACATACTCAGTACATATTTCCGTACTGACGTCCCTCATGGGGGACCTGTATTCATGGCTGCAGGAATAGGTACTTCAGGTCGTACACCTCCGCAGTAAGAGCCAGGACTTTCTGTTGATAGTGGTGAGCTCCAGTTGTTTCGGGGCATCCCAAGTCGTTTCTATATGTACTTTTGGTATTTGTATAAAAGTCTTTTGTGGGCGGGAGTTTGTCCCGACCCTAGCTCAGTTGTGTATCTATGTAGAGGCTTTTGTAGACATATTGTACAGCCATAGGAGTGTTTGGTTGATAGACGTGATGGCTCTGACGGCCAATTACTGTTTATATATATATATGCGTGTCTGCTGGGATGATACAGGTACTGTTTTCTTCTATTTACAACGAAGTGCTGCCCAAATTTCTAATTTTCATAAGTAATGTAAATGTGAAAGTATAGGTTATGAACGGGTTCTCCCGGGCGTCCTCGGCTACGGGTGCCAGTCCGCTCCAATGGGATTTGGGGCGTGACAGAAGTGGTATCAGAGAGTTTCGTCCTAGTGAGTCTACAAAGCCGTGTCTACGTAGAGTCTTGTTTATCGGTGTGTTGTGCACCACATCTATAAACAGGAGGCTATGGACATTTAGGAATTGTTTCTTTTCTTCATGTCTTAGATCGTGCGATAGAGCTTATATTGTATATGAAGTCATAGTTGACCACTGAATCCATTTGTTTCTCTTATTATAGTAATGATGCCGGTTACCAGAAGCAAGAATACCGGTAAGCAAGTAGATGTGGCTGCCGGAGAGGGGACTAGTAAGTCACCCACTGTACCAGCTAATCAAAGTGAGGCTCCAGCTGAGCATGCATCAGAAACTTCCCCCAGTCCGGAAGAAATAAGAGGGAGGAGAACTATATCCCCTAAACCTGTCAAACGGGCCGGGCTGGCCCGGCCCGAACCGGCCCTACATATCAAACCGGACCGGTTTGACCCGGCCCGGTAAGCCCTAGGGCTTTAGGGTTCCGGGTTCCGGTCCGTTTTTTTTTTAAACTGGGCCCGGTTAACCCGGCCCGGACCAACCCGGTCCAGGCCCGCCGGTTAACCGGCCCGGCCCGGCCCGACATTAAAAAAAAAAAAATTTTAATTATTGGGCCAAACTAGCCGTTGGCCCAACGGCTATATTACCGTTTTTGGGTCCAAACGGCTAGTTTGGGCCCATTAACTTAAAAAAAAAAAAAATATTTTTTAATCCCCAAAATAAATCTATAAATACCCTACAACTTCAAATCATTTCTCACACAATTTTTCACTCTCTCAAATCTCATTCTCTCTCAAATCTCAATTCTCAATTCTCAAATATTCAATATATTTAATTTCTTAAAGTGTTCAATTTAAATTTTTAATTTTTCGTTTACAAAGTACGAGCGAAAGTTTCTAAAGTCGCAATCTTCGGATACTTCCAAAATTTGGTATTGTCGTTCCATCTCTTACGTTTAATTTTTATTTATTGTATTAATTGTTTAATATTTAATTTTATTATATTTGTGTATTTTGAATATTTTTAGTTTAATTTAATTTATATTATGGATAAATTAAAAAACCTCGCTGCTAAAGGTGTTAGAAATTTTTGTCCCGGAAGCGGTAGTGGTAGTAAAAAGCGAATTACTAGCGGTAGAGGTAGTTCAAGTAATAGATATACCCGTGTGACTTCGCCTCCGGTACCGCTTGGTACACCTTTTGAGGAAGAAATAGGTGTAGGTGCTCACGATATGGATTATGTAGAATTTCAGGAAAATTACGGTATAGAAGAAGAAAATGAAGTAGATGCAGTTAATGTAGACGAAGATGATGAAAATATTGCTGAAACACCCGCAGTAGGACATGCTAACGTTAGATCTGAATCAGTTAATCTCCCTTCCCGTCCTCCCAGTGCCCCAAAACCCCGTAAAAGAACTAGTATTGCATGGCAATTTTTTGAACGTATATCAGATATTGAGGTGCAGTGCAATATTTGTCAACAAAAATATAAGCATAGAAGTGGCGGTAAGCAAGGGGGTACGGGTACGTTAATGAGACATATAGCTGAAGATCACACTAGAGAGTTCAATATTGCAAAAGGTGGTGGGGATGTTGGTGGGTCAACGCAAACTAGAATGGACCCAACAACCGGTCAAGTAGCGAAAAAGTATAATAAATTGAGGGACAGAGAAGAAATAGCTAAAATGGTAGCTGTGGGTTGTTTGCCTTTTAGTTTTCCTTCTTCTGATGCCTTTATTCGTTATATACAAGCAATTTATAATCCTATGTTTAATGGTATTCCTAGAACTACTTGTCGGTCTGATATTTTTAGACTCCATTCACAATATTGTTTTTATTTATCAACATTCTTAAAAAATATTCAATGTAGATTGTCCCTAACTTCCGATCTTGGTCGTGCTGTAAATAAAAATGATTATTTAACCGTTACTTGTCATTGGATGGATAGTAATTTCATAATGCAAAAACGTATTCTTGCTTTTTTATATGATGAAGATCGGAAACATACTGGACAATTTATTGCTGATTCTATTATTAAAATTGCCGGATATTATGGTATAGAAAATAAAATTTTATGTATTGCTTTTGATAATGCTTCTAACAACAAGACTGCTATAACAAAAATAAAATCTACGCTATCTCCGCCCTTTCCTGAAATTTTTCATGTTAAGTGTGCATGTCATATATATAATTTAATTGTAAAAGATGGTCTTGACTTTTTTGAGGTTTATATTGAAAAAATTCGTCTTGCTGTTGGTTTTATTCAAGGAAATAATCGTAGATCTAGAATTAAAGAATTTAAAGTTAAATGTCAAGAAAATGGACTTGCACCGATTTTGATGCCTGAGGAAATTGATATTAGATGGAATTCTACGTATGAATTTTTAAAAACTTGTTATAAATATAGAATTCCTATTACACTAGCTTTTAACCAACATTGTGGTTCATTTGCTGATTCTGCTGATTGCATGCTACATAATTCTGATTGGGTTATAATTAATGATCTTGTTAAGTTCTTAGAAAAATTTTATGTAGCTACGGTTGAATTTTCCGGTGCATACTATCCTACTGTTTGTAATATTTTGGCATATATAGCCGATATTTCTGGTTTGCTCCGACAATATAAAGATAAAGAAGGTTATAAAGAAGCTGTTGGCGCTATGTTTACGAAATTTAAAAAATATTTCTTCCCGATTCCCCCTATTTACTTGGTTGCTGCTATGTTAAATCCGTGCATGAAATATAATCATATGTGTCACTTTAGTACTCTTATTTATACTAACTTAGAAATAAATACTAACCATGATTCTGAACAAGTACAACCTGATTTGTGGACGGCTACGACTGATGCAAAGGAGTACATAGAAAAATTATATAATCACTATGCTGATTTATTTGATTTAGCCGTACCTACAAATATCACTCCAACTGTCGCTCCTCATCCTCCCGAGGAGCCATCAGCTTCTAAAAGGCCGGCACATAGTGGTTTTCCTGATTCGTTTTATGATTTAACTTGTTGGAACAGTGTGGATGAGAGAGCTTACACATCAACTTATCGGGAAGAGCTGAAATATTATCTGCGGACGCCACCAGAGGATCGCAGACGACGGATCAACACGCTGGATTGGTGGAGGAATAATGAATCACAATATCCTGTACTTTCAAGATTAGCCAGAGATATCTTGAATGTTCCTATGTCAACCGTTGCATCAGAGAGCGCCTTCAGTCAGGGACGACAGCAGCTTGGAGACAACCGACACTCATTGGGAAGCAACGCAATGAATGTTTTAGTTTGCCTCAGAGATTGGATTAGAGCAAAAAGAAGAAACCAAGGAATGGAACCAGAGCCCAACGACGACCTCAAACTTGAAGAAATTATGACTTCATGGGAGAACTCAGCAGAATCAAGTCCAATGCATGGTTTTTCCCCCGTTGACTTCGACTACCCTATGCAAGTTCCAATTAATATTAACATGAATGAGTTGGAAAAAATGATGCATAATTTATAGATTTTTCATTCATGTAAATTATAAATTTTGGATCATTTTGCAATCAATAAAATTCCACAAATTCATTCACTCCTTAGTCGTTGTTTTTTATTTTTTTTTATTTAACGATTTATAATTTTAATATCTTCTATACAAGTGTATATTTAATGTATACATGTGTATATGTTTATATATCTTATATAGAAGTGTATATTTAATGTATACACGTGTATATATCTTCTATAGAAGTGTATATTTAATGTATACATTGTGTATATAGCGTATATAGTGTATATTTGACCGGTTTTTAACCGGGTTTGACCGGGTTTTAGTGGGTTTGACCGGGTTTGACCGGGTTTTAGTGGATTTAAAGTATTACATATACATAGAATAGAGTGTATATATGTGAATAGATCTTCTAAAGATGTGTATATTTAACGTATACATGTGTATATATTTTATAAATTAGTATATAACTATACAAATATATGTTGTAATGTATATATATTGTAGTATATCTCATGTAACGTATTACATATACATAGAATAGAGTGTATATATGTGAATAGATCTTCTATAGACGTGTATATTTAACATATACATGTGTATATGTTTTATAAATTAGTATATAACTATACAAATATATATTGTAATGTATATATATTGTAGTATATCTCATTTAAAGTATTACATATACATAGAATAGAGTGTATGAATGTTAATAGATCTTCTATAGACGTGTATATTTAACGTATATATGTGTATATATTTTATAAATTAGAATATAACTATACAAATATATATTGTAATGTATATATATTGTAGTATATCTCATTTAAAGTATTACCTATACATAGAATAGAATGTATATATGTGAATAGATCTTCTATAGACATGTATATTTAACGTATACATGTGTATATGTTTTATAAATTAGTATATAACTATACAAATATATATTGTAATGTATATATATTGTAGTATATCTCATTTAAAGTATTACATATACATAGAATAGAGTGTATGAATGTTAATAGATCTTCTATAGACGTGTATATTTAACGTATATATGTGTATATATTTTATAAATTAGAATATAACTATACAAATATATATTGTAATGTATATATATTGTAGTATATCTCATTTAAAGTATTACCTATACATAGAATAGAGTGTATATATGTGAATAGATCTTCTATAGACATGTATATTTAACGTATACATGTGTATATGTTTTATAAATTAGTATATAACTATACAAATATATATTGTAATGTATATATATTGTAGTATATCTCATTTAAAGTATTACATATACATAGAATAGAGTGTATGAATGTTAATAGATCTTCTATAGACGTGTATATTTAATGTATAGTCGTTGTTTTTTATTTTTTTTTATTTAACGATTTATAATTTTAATATCTTCTATACAAGTGTATATTTAATGTATACACGTGTATATATCTTCTATAAAAGTGTATATTTAATGTATATATTATGTATATAGCGTATATAGTGTATATTTGACCGGTTTTTAACCGGGTTTGATCGGGTTTGACCGGGTTTTAGTGGGTTTGACCGAATTGGGTTAAGTGGGCCGGTTCCGGGTGGGTTTTAATATTTTTACTGTGCAGCCCGGCCCGGACCGGTTAAGGCCAAACCCGGCCCGTAACCGGCCCAGAACCCGGTAAGAATGAGAGGGCCGGTTCCGGGTTGAACCGGCCCGGCCCGTTAGACAGTCTTAATATCCCCAGAGCCAGCTATTAATGTTGTTGATCAAGATCTTAGAAATGCAGTGCAACTTTTGACTCGTATAGTTGCTGGGCAAGTCCAAGGGCAAGCCATTCCTGCCGTGGGTTCTAGCGGTACTGATAGGGCGGCTAGTCTTCGGACGCAAGATTTTCTTAAGATGGATCCGCCTACTTTTACCGGATCCGATCTTAATGAAGATCCGCAGGACTTTATTGATCAGATCCAAAGGGCCCTAGAGGTGATGCATGTATCAGGCAGAGAGACAGTGGAGTTAGCCGCGTATAGATTCAAAGGTGAGGCTATATATTGGTATGAAGACTGGAAATGGTCAAGGGGCATTGATGCACCCCCAGCTACTTGGAAAGAGTTCAAAGAGGCATTTATTGATCATTATCTTCCATATGAGACTCGTCAGGCCCGTGCGGATCAGTTCTTAAATCTTCGACAAGGTCATACAAGTGTGAGAGAGTATAGTCTTCGATTTAATTCCTTGTCCAGATATGCTCCTAATGTTATAACTACTATGGATGACAGAGTTCATCGGTATGTGAATGGATTGGATCCGTATTTAGTTAGGGATTGTACTATTGTTGCACTAAATAAAGACATGGATATAGCTAGGATCCAAGCATTTGCACAGAAAATGGAAGATCAGAGGCAAAGAAGAAGAACATAGGAATTTGAAAGCGGGTCTTCTATGAGGGCCAAATCTACAGGGCAGTTTATGGCGCCACAGGGAGGTTTTAGACCTCAATTTTCTGCTAGACCACCTAGGCCATTATTTTCTTATTCTGCAGCTAGTTCTCCACCACAGCATCAGGGGTTCAGAGACAGTCAATTTGGGCAAAGAAGTGAGGGTCATAGTTCGCGATCAGTGGGTTATCATGGGCAAGGGAACATGAGCCAATCGAGACCTTATCGAGAGCTATGTAATCGATGCGGAAAGCATCATATGGGCGCATGTCGAATGGGAATAAATGTTTGTTATTGGTGCGGTATGATGGGGCATATGATGAGAGAATGCCCACGAAGGGGCACAAGTGGCGTAGCACGACCTTTGGGATCAGCTGTTGCATCATCGTCACCGGTATCTTATTCTGGTAGGGGCGCACGACCTGTGGGTCACGCTAGAAATGAAACTAGAGTCGCCAGTTCTAGCGGGACTCAGAATCGCACTTATGCTTTAGCGGATCGACAGAATCTAGAGGCTTCCCCAGATGTGGTTACGGGTACGTTGTCCCTATTTTCATTTGATGTATATGCTCTAATTGATCCTGGTTCTACATTATCATATGTTACTCCCTTGGTTGCTGGAAAGTTCAAAAGGACCCCCGAATTGTTAGATAAACCGTTGGAAGTGTCTACCCCGGTTGGGGAATCTATTATTGCTAGAAGAGTTTATAAAGATTGTGTAGTAAATGTGTGTGGTCGAGAAACGATGGCCAATCTTGTGGAACTAGAAATGGTAGATTTTGATGTTATAATGTGTATGGATTGGTTGGCGTCTTGTTATGCCAAAATTGTCTGTTGTACGAAAAAGATGTATTTACATTTTCCTGATGAAGCAGTTATTGAATGGCAAGGTAAGATTGGCGCACCAAGAGGTAGATTTATTTCTTATTTCAAAGCGAGAAAAATAATTTCCAAGGGCTACATATGTCATTTAGTTAGAGTAAAGAATATGGAATCGGAATCACCGGATCTTTACACTGTACCAGTGGTAAATGAATTTCCTGATGTATTCCCTAAAGATCTTCCAGTCTTACCTCCTGAACGAGAAGTAGAGTTTGGTATTGATGTAATACCAGGCACACAACCAATCTCAATTCCTCCTTATAGAATGGCACCAGCAGAGTTGCGAGAATTGAAAGAGCAACTGAAAGACTTGCTAGAGAAGGGATTCATCAGGCCTAGTATGTCCCCTTGGGGAGCACCAGTATTATTTGTGCGTAAGAAAGATGGTTCGCTGAGGATGTGTATTGACTATCGGCAATTGAATAAGGTGACTATCAAGAATAAATACCCTCTTCCCCGAATTGATGATTTATTTGACCAGTTGCAGGGTGCCCAGTGTTTTTCCAAGATTGACTTGAGATCAGGCTATCATCAAGTGAGAGTCAAGGATAAAGATATACCCAAGACAGCTTTCCAAACACGGTATGGTCATTATGAATTCCTGGTTATGTCATTCGGGCTGACAAATGCACCCGCAGTTTTTATGGATCTGATGAATAGGCTGTTTAAGCCGTTTCTAGATGTGTTCGTGATAGTTTTCATAGATGATATTCTGGTCTACTCTAGATCAGAAGAGGATCATGTTAATCACTTAAGGCAGGCGTTGCAGATTCTTCGTGATCGTAAGCTGTATGCAAAGTTTTCTAAATGTGAGTTTTGGCTCAAGTCAGTGGCATTTTTGGGCCATATTGTATCCAGTGAAGGCATAAAAGTTGACACTCAGAAGATTGAGGCTGTGAAGAATTGGCCAAGACCCACGACGCCTACGGAGATTCGTAGTTTCCTCGGGTTGGCAGGTTATTATAGAAGGTTTGTTGAAGGTTTTTCTTCTATTTCTGCACCCTTGACTAAGTTGACGCATAAAGCCTCCAAGTTTCAATGGAATAATGCCTGTGAAAAGAGTTTCCAAGATCTGAAGAGCAAGTTGACTTCTACACCGGTATTGGTACTTCCTGAAGGCACAGAAGGGTATGCAGTGTACTGTGATGCTTCGAGAATTGGCTTAGGATGCGTATTAATGCAACATGGTAGAGTAATAGCCTATGGCTCTAGACAGTTGCGACCACATGAGAGGAATTATCCCACGCATGATCTTGAGCTAGCTGCAGTTGTATTTGCTTTGAAGATATGGTGCCACTACTTATATGGGGTTCATGTTGACATATATACCGATCATAAGAGCCTGCAATATATCTTCAGTCAGAAAGATCTAAACTTGAGGCAGCGGAGATGGCTTGAATTGTTGAAAGATTACGATGTTGATATCTTGTATCATCCAGGGAAAGCGAATGAGGTAGCGGATGCACTGAGTCGTAAGTCTAAAATGGCATCTATAGAAAAGCAGGGGATGATTAAGGATCTTCACCAACTAGCTAATTTGGGAGTTCGACTTCTCGAAACTCCAGATGAAGAGGTTATTGTACGTAATGCAGCGGAATCTTCATGATAGCTGAAGTGAAAGAGAAGCAGTATGCAGTTCCAATTTTATTGCAGCTTAAGGAGGATGTGCAGAGTGGAACGACAAAGGCATTTGAGCTTACGCGAGAAGGAGTGCTTCAGTGTCAGAATCGTTTATGTGTACCTGATGTAGTTGAGCTAAGAAAGAGAATTATGACAAAAGCACACTGTTCAAGGTATTCCATCCATCCAGGGTCGACTAAGATGTATCAAGATTTGAAAGCAATATATTGGTGGAATGACATGAAGAAGAATATTGCCGAATTTGTAGCTGAATGTCCAAATTGTCAAAGAGTCAAAGTAGAACACCAGAAACCCGGTGGTTACATGCAATGTATAGATCTTCCCGTCTGGAAGTGGGACAAGATCAATATGGATTTCATCACGGGTTTGCCTCGTACATTTCGGAAGTTTGATTCCATATGGGTGATCATTGATAGGCTTACCAAATCCGCGCACTTCTTACCAGTCAAGACAACTTATACGGTGGAAGAGTATGCGAATTTGTATATTAAGGAGATCGTTCGGTTACATGGAGTTCCAATTTCCATTATATCCGATCGAGGAGCCCAATTTACCGTGAATTTCTGGAAGTCTTTTCAAAGGAGTTTGGGGACACAAGTAAATCTAAGTATGACTTTTCATCCTCAAACGGACGGACAAGCGGAACGTACCATCCAGACACTTGAAGATATGCTACGAGCATGTGTATTAGATTTCAAAGGCAACTGGGATGATCACCTACCTCTTATCGAGTTTGCCTACAATAATAGCTATCATTCAAGTATCAAAATGGCACCATATGAAGCATTGTATGGAAGAAAGTGTAGATCGCCAATAGGATGGTTTGAAGCAGGTGATGCGGTCTTGTTTGGACTGGATCTTGTTTATCAAGCAATGTAGAAGGTTAAAGTGATCCAACAACGGCTTGAAACAGCTCAAAGTCGACACAAATCTTATGCGGATGTTAGAAGAAGAGGACTTGAGTTTTCTATCAACGATTGGGTATTCTTGAAAGTATCACCAATAAAAGGAGTGATGAGGTTTGGCAAGAAAGGAAAGTTAAATCCACGATACATAGGTCCGTACAAGATCATTCAAAGATTTGGACAAGTTGCTTATGAGTTAAAGCTACCTCAAGAGCTCTTAGCAGTTCATCCCATATTTCATGTTTCGATGCTTCGCAAGTACATCATAGATCCATCGCACATCACTACTACGGAAGATGTACAAGTTACAGAAGATCTCACTTTTGAAGAAATGCCTATTGCTATTCTTGATCGCCAAATTAAAAAGATAAGGAATAAAGAGATAGCATCGGTAAAAGTACTTTGGAGGAATCAATAAGTTGAGGAGATCACATGGGAATCCGAGGAAGCGATGAAGATTAGGTACCCTTACCTATTCAACGATGAGGAGGAAGTTCATGAGACGGAAGAAGAACAATAACAAGTAAGTGTTTATTTTTATGCAAGTATGTTATGATGATGAATATGTTAATTGTAAGCTTGGACATGTATTAATTGAGTAACTATGCTAAAATTCAAGGACGAATGTTCTTATGGGGGGGAGAATGTAACACCCCGTAAATTTTTTCGTACACTTATCGCGATTATATGGAGTCCTAAAGGCTTGCGTATGGGTTAAATTAATTTTATGGTGTTCGGAAGTATCCCGTCAATAGTTGTATGTGTAGGTATTGGAATAAGATTTCCAACGATATAAAGTTTGCCCAAAACAGAGGAGTATTTCATATAATCGAGCACATTTGAAATTTCAAAACGGTGGCCAGGAAGCCTGTGAACAGTAAATCTGCAGGAAAATTACTGCAGCTAGGCAATTTTTTTTGGATCAAATTTAGACGATCATAACTCCTTGTAAAAAAAGAACTGTGTGAGCTTCTATGTATCGACGAAAATCTCCGAGATTATTCTTTCCGATGAAATTGGTTTCATCTAAATACAATGTCTGAGTAAGGAGCTATACCCGTTTTACTACAGCCTATAAAAAAAAAACAGAATTTTGGGACAGATTTTTGGGTCAACTTTAAACGACCATAACTCCTTGTACAGGAAGAACTGTGTGGTATACTTTATATGAAAATGAAATACCTTTGAATTATCTTTCCAATGCAATTGGTTTCACCCAAATCTGATACCGGAGAAAAGAATTATGATCGATTTACTTCAGCCTGTCAAAACTGTCCACTGGGGACAGATTCGGATTTATTTAAATTTTTACGGCAAAATAGTCATTTTCTATTACCTCTTGGACGAAAATTGGCCTTTATAAACATACACTTAGCCTCATATATATCATATATCATTCAATTATTAAGCGAAGGTGAAACCCTAGCCTAATTTCAACTTCAAATATTTTGTGATTCAACCGTAGAAAATTCGAATTGGTTCCGTAGTTGTGTTCACCATCTCGAAAGCTTCGAGAAGCACCCCATGGTTATGTAAGGAGGATTCTAAATACAAGAGTTCATTTTTAAGGTATGAATATTGTTTATTCTTGATTCTTATCCATGAATAAGTATTGATAAGGGATTATGAGTATTGTCTTGATGTTGGAAGATAACTAGAAACATAGTTATGAATTGTTTTGTATAAATTGTTAGTAGTAAATTATGGAAGTTGTCGGTATTGGATTATGGAGGATGAATTGTGGTGATATATCATTATATTAGTGGTTATGTATGCCTAGTGATCATGTTGGTATTGGATGGTGATTAAGAGGGGATATAAAGGCTAAGAGTGATGTTGAGGGATATTGCATGAAAATGCATGATATGTGAATGTAATAAGAGTATAAGAGGATGTATGTAGCACTCTTATTGATGAGTTAAAGGATTACTTCCTAGACATTATTTGGTGAAGTTAATACCTAAATGGTAAGGTTTGGTTGCTAATACTAGTTTGCCACAAATGACTTATTGTAGATAAGTGTTCGAAGAGTACGGGAAGTCAAGTTGGACTTGTATTGAAGTGGTTATATCAAGGTATGTAAGACATACTCTATCTAATCTTTGGCATGAATAATGACCCATGGCACTCTCAAGTAAGCTTCCAACATTGTCCTACGACACATGACTCATAATAACATCATATGATCTTCGACACTACCAATTGAACTTGTTTTCACTTTTAAGATGTCCGGCTAGTAAAAAATATCCATATACTATTGTTGACTCCGAAATGGTTTAATGAGGTATCCATGATTCTCTACTTCATTTTCATGATATTGATTACCTATTTACATGTTTTTCCTATTGAGGTATCATGGTTTCAATTTCCATAAGGTGTGACCACAAAGTAACCAATCTCAAAGATTAATTGAATTAAGAAATGGAATGTCTTTATTTTAAATTGATGATATGATGTATTGTATTAGTACCACTGATCAGTTGGCCATTGTATTATAAAGATTATGTATATATGCTATTCCAGGGGTGGTCCCTAATGTATTGTATTAGTACCACTGATCAGTTGGCCATTGTATGACATATGTTATGTATTGATAAGGAATACGAGAAGTAATGATATGAAAGTAATGTGCAGGTATCCCATCAGCTCTTTTAAGTGTGGTCTACTCATACTGTTTATTCACTGGTATCTGGGTTCTGTTGATCTTTTGTATCTCATCTTGATACTCACTGCCTTATATACTCAGTACATATTTCCGTACTGACGTCCCTCACGGGGGACCTGTATTCATGCCTGCAGGAATAGGTACTTCGGGTCGTACACCTCCGCAGTAAGAGCCAGGACTTTCTGTTGATAGTGGTGAGCTCCAGTTGTTTCGGGGCATCCCAAGTCGTTTCTATATGTTCTTTTGGTATTTGTATAAAAGTCTTTTGTGGGCGGGAGTTTGTCCCGACCCTAGCTCAGCTGTGTATCTATATAGAGGCTTTTGTAGACATATTGTACAGCCATAGGAGTGTTTGGTTGATAGACGTGATGACTCTGACGGCCAATTACTGTTTATATATATATATGCGTGTCTGCTGGGCTGATACAAGTACTGTTTTCTTCTATTTACAACGAAGTGCTGCCCAAATTTCTAATTTTCATAAGTAATGTAAATGTGAAAGTATAGGTTATGAACGGGTTCTCCCGGGCCTCCTCGGCTATGGGTGCCAGTCCGCTCCAATGGGATTTGGGGCGTGACAATATGAGAACTAAAATACATTTGTGTATTATCCCATATTCAAATTAAATGGGGAGAATTAGGTATTCTTATCCTAACCGCAAATGCTATCTTTACATTTAAAATATAAGATTCCACTCCATATATTCCATGATCTAATTTATTGTTCCTCTTTCCTGGATCACAACAAAAATATAAGTTTATCATAGAGGTCGTGAATCACTAGAATAGTAATAACCAAAATATATGAACTACCAAACATGATAATCAACAATTAACCAACCCAATTAATGCTTAAGCATTCATATTCGTAGCCCCAACCCTAGATCGAGAGTATTTAGCCACACATAATCTTACAACGAATCACCATAGATGAATTGATTAAGTAAACCTACAAGAAAGTCAAGTTAAAGAACAAAGAACCCTAGTTCGAGCCCTTGGTGCCTTGTCCTATCTTCAATTCGTGTATTGATCCAAATATGCAATGGAATCATGACTAAGTTCTCCTTTTATAGTGTTTTAAGTCGTCCATAGGTATTACAACATGAAATAAATGCATTGACAACATTGGCCCTCACTTAAGAGGCTTAGAAAGTCATTTTTGGATGGTTTTCACCTTTGGGCGTGGCACGCCCTTATCGCGGTTGTCCAAGGGTGTGGCACACCATTAATGCGAATGTACACTGTAATTTGACATTTATTTTATGTCTTAGGGTGTGTCACTCCCTTATATCGGAGCTATGAGTGCTTGGCATGGCCAAGTGCTTCAAAATGTCACTTTTTGTAGTAGTTGACTCCTTCCGTTTGCCTTCAAGTTCCGCACTTTGTGGATGACTTTCTAACATAATTTGGCCTTGTTTTGCTCTTGGCCATTTCTCCTCACATTTTACATGATCTCCTATAATATCAAATGATATGAATTAGTTCACACAACACAATAGAGTCCATCAAAATACACTAGAACAATACATAGGTCAAGCTAGTAACAATAGTTTTTTCATCTAAACTCTATGTGACCAATTTAATTCTAAACTTGTTTTAATTGCACCTTAAACACTCCAACCATATACTTAAATACATAGATACTCAATTACACCCTTTAACACTTCATGATGCACACAAGAAGTCATCAAAACAAAGCTAAATACGTAGAATAATGACACTTGGGTGGATAAATACACCTAAGATCACCACCCCACACTTAAAGCCTTGTTCTCCTCGAACAACTCTTTACATTGAGCACCATCCAAGGAAGACTCCAACATTACTATTACAAGTAAGATACTTAATCTAGCACTACAATGACCACATGAATAATAAGTTCCACCTTAAGCATGTCATACACATTTGAAAGCTCATGAACACTACTTCAAGACATTCTAACCTCAAGAATTGACTTTTCAAAGTTGAAAAACTTATGTATATTACTTAATTAACGAGATCATACAAATCACCTAACCATCTTCAAACATGTGCCCTCACCATGAGAGAGTTACTCATAGTCACTCATAAATATGTAATTCATCACAAGAATGGGTATAAGAATCAAATTTCGCTCACTCTCACAAAGAATTCACATGTTAGATAAGATAAGCCATAGGATTGTCCTTAGTGTAGAACTCCACTAATATCAGAACATTAAGGATCAAGATAAAATAGGATGTAAAGTGTTGTAATGTAGGCTAAGAAATGGGTAGAAACTATTTGGGTCAGTAATAGTGACTATCTTGTTAAGAGACAGTAGAAACTATTTGGGTCAGTAATAGTGATTATCTTTCCTAAGAACTTTAACACATAATATTGTACATTGAAATTTTCTCTGAATAACCAATTTCTCACCATGTCTATTTTTCTACTTCTTTTTTCCCCATCTCTTTAAGTTAGTTCACTATTGTAAGGGGGAGTATTCTTTATCAATACATGATTCAATTCTGATTAATTTTTCTTTTTTTATTACACCTCTCCCAACCACAACACATAATCTTTTTCACACCAATAACTTATATTTTTGGGGCTTCACTTTCACTCTCTCCTTAAATTTTACACTCCTTAACCTTATGATTTTTAAACTAAAGTGCTTAGGATATTTGGATTGATGTCACCTCCCGATTCACGAGTCATGATGGCACTTACTAAAATCCACCAGTAGCTAAGCCAATACTGTAACCCGAAGCTAAGGCAATGGGTTAATTCGGTAGAAATGATCAACCTGGTCTAAATACACGAATACAATTATAATAAACAATGTTCCTCTAAAAGAAGATAATCAAAATACGGATACCAATCCCATGACCTAGTAATATCAGTACTAGAGCATCTAAGTATAATAATAGAAAATACAACCCATAATTCTAGAATTGTCAACAATTCTGTCTCGAATACAAAAGACTGAACAAGGATAGAGGGAAACGGGTGACTCGAAACTCCAAGAGCTCACCCTGTATCCGAAAGATCAACACTGTTCGAACTCAACTCAGCAGTGGCAACTAGTACTTAGGTCTGCACCAAAAAGGTACAAAAGTATAGTATGAGTACCAAAATAACGGGTACTCTGCAGACATCATCGGTCGACTGAGCTAAATTATGATATAAAGAAGATATAAAGCAAGATAATATCTCTAAGTAAAGGTACATAATTGAACCTGAATCATCTTCATCATCACTGCATAAAATAAATAATCAGCTAGAATAATAATACGATATCTCATTCAATACACACCAATACCATCATATACAATAGGTAATAGGTCCGAAAGCGTAAAGTGACACTAATACAATTACAACTGCATAAATACCAAGTTAACAACATACATCCATTAGAGCATAAAGTAAAAGAACTCACCACGACGTCCCGTACCACCAGGGAGTACACCCAAAAGAACATAAAGTAAAGAACCCATCACGACATCCTATACCATCGGAGAGTGCATCAAAGGTTAAATGATCAACATATATAGATATATAACCAACTCCTCATTATCCATTGTTTCCCATATTTTACACCAACGATCATTTGCCAACATTCGTAATCCTCATCAATTACCGTAATTGAATAACATTTACCAAAATACTCATAAACCTAATCATATCACCATTTAGAAAATCTATCTCATCGATATACTAGATCTACGCACTACTATTAACTAACCAATACTCATGGATACTCAGTAGGCATCATCGACCAAATGAGCTAAATCATGATATAAATATGATGAGATACAAGATAATGTAAACTAAGTCAAACAAATAGAGCAAACCTGAAAATAAGCTCCAACACTGTTGTACATGAATAAATAAATAAATTAAGAATAGTAACGTAAAGATCACACAACTATAACTAAAAAATTGGCCACCATAATCCAATAAGTGAGGAAAAGTAAATAACCCAATGCAAGCCCCTATAAGACTGGAGGGTGCAATCAAAGGAAAATAAATAACCAGAGATCCATAAATCTACCTAACATTAACTATAACCATCAACCCATCCATACCAAATCATATCATGCCCAACTTTCAATGCCGGACTCAAACCAAAACTCATATCATTATCATTATAACATCCTCAAATAATATCATCATCATAACATTTGTCGGACTTGAACCGAAACTCATATTATAAATATCATCATCAATTGGCGGACTTGAACCAAAACTCATACAAATAGACTATATCTATAAAATATACCAATAAACCATAGCCATAAGTCATAACAATAACCATATAAATAAACTATGTCCATAAACCATAGGATCTCTATCCGGAACTAACATCACCTTTTAATTGACAAGCTAGTATAATCAATTTATATTTAATATCCTTTAAGTCCCAAAAGAAGCATTAAATAGGGTTCAATATACGTGAATAAGTCTACAAAAGCTAACACAAGTCTTCGCCTAAGGTGGACCAGATAGGCCCATTTATAATCCTCGAAATTAATTTTAGAAATTCTACCTCAGACTAGGCTAAGGTATCTAAATTTGCTTATAGATGTGAAATAATCCATAATTAGCCTTAAGATAGAAATTCTCCCTAAAACATGAGCAACTATGTTAATTACGCCCAATTATAGTTTTAAGATAGTCTACATAGTCCAACTAACCCAAACATTTTCAATCATACCTCCAATACCTAAATCCCATCCTCTATCTAGCATATATCATAAGCATACTATGAAATAGCTCAATCTATGAAGAGGGTAAACCTAGCCTGCCTGGACGTCGAAGAAAAGCCCAAAAAATCTGCTAAACCACTGATTTCCTATTTTGAGAAGCTTCCACAAGGTGTTACCCCATCAAAATCACAATCTACTCATCAAAACGAGAACAATGATACCCATATTGCATTATTATGCTTTAGGTCCAAAAATTACGTAAAAATTCTATGTGGGGCCTGTGTATGGAATCGCACTATCGAAACCAACACAACGTCGCTCTATGCTCAAGAAATATTTATACTAAAAAATAGGTGAATTCCGAGATCTAATGGTACTACAATCAAGCCACCAAACTTTTAGGAATTTTAACAAAAGATGAAAAAATTAACCATGAAAACAATGGAAGCTTACCACAAATTCAAAGAAGAAATGCGTAAATTAACTTTACTTGGGCTCCAAAATCACCAAAAATGATTCTTCCAAGTTTTTCCATTTTTAGGATTCAATATTCTAATGAATGGGTGAAAATAGTGAAAATCGAGTTAAGTGGGTTAGTGGGGGTATTTATACCCTTTCTAGGTCCACAAGTGTCGCTTAAGCAATACTTATTGACTCAGTATCTGTCGAGTAAGTGACCTTGGTATCACTTAATAGAGTTTACTTATGCAATATAGACCTTGCTTTTACAATACCAATGGTCCAAGCCAGGTCGCTTAAGTGACCGACTAGTCGCGTACACTATGTACCAGCACCAGCTGAGACTTGAAATTTTTCTAAATCTCCGCCAACCCCTCGAGATTCATCCAAAATTTCATATATGCATACAAAATATGCTACCCTATCAAGTTTGATATTCTAGATTCAATGATGCAGTTAAAATTTCCATCCAAGGTTGTTTAGATAAAAAGTGAATCCCACATCCACTTGCCATTTTTCTTAACTTTCGGCTAATAGTCCAAAATGACTCTGGAAGTCTCAAGACCTGAACCGAGGATCCTCCTACCCTAAAATCAGTGTTCTAAAGATGTTGGAACTGTCAAAATTTACATTTAGGGTTGTTTGACTGAAGTTTTCATCCGGTAGCCAATTTGAACTAATGAAGACTTCAAAATAGGAACTTGGCTCTAAAAAATAAATGAACTGCCTGATAACCGAACTACCAGTTCCAGTAAGTCATAAACGACTTGGAAGCTATAGGAAATCTCTAAATGGTGAAAATAGGAAAAAATATAGAAAATGACTTGGAGGGTAATTACATACTAGAAAATAACAAAAAATAGAAATACTGTATCATCAATTCACCCTAACCAATCAGAAGCTTCCCCATCCCACACTTAAAACCAAATTGTGTCCTAGAATATACTTAGAAGTAGAGATAGAAATACTTTTTGAGGCCTCTAGGCCTAGCTAGTAGCATCTTAATCATCATACAGGTCTGGAGAACTGTAAGACCCCGCAGAATCCTAAGCTTGACTCAGTCCTTTAAAGTTTGTTAAGGGGTCCCAGTAGAAAATTTTAGCCAAGTATTCAAACTTAGTGTTATTTTAGCCTTTGTTGATTGACGACTCTATTTCACAAACCACATGACCTTAAAGTGATGATTTTTAGGTTGAATCAAGATTAAGAATGTCAGTAGGTGTTCCCGAACAAGTTTTAGGTATTTTAGACTTCGTTTGAAACATATTTGAAAGCTCAAACTAGTGGATCGACGCGATCTAGACGTGACGCATCGCCATCGCGTCGATGAATATTTTTCCCCAGCTCCCAGTGTAAATTCCAGTGAACCGATGCGGATTCAACGAGACGCGTTGGCTATTGCATCGATGCCAATGACGCGGTATGTTGGTCTGTGTGTCGATACTTTAGTTTTCAGTCATTAAAAAGGCTGCATCTTTAGGGGTATTTGGGTTTTTTTTCACGTCCTTCACCCTCTAAACATGAAATTTAGCCTTCAATTAGCAAAACATGTTGATTCTTTCTCAAACTACTCAAGAACAAAAACCCTAGAAGATCAAATTTCAAATTCAAGACTCAAGATTTCATCATCATTCTTCGCAAATTTAAATACCAAGGTATGTCAAGTGTTTATCCAAGGGTCCCTTCCACCTTTGGAGTCCAAGAAACTCTTTTAAACTTTCAGTAAATTGATTTCATGATTTCCATGACTTGGATTCAAGTGTACTCATGATTATAATGTTGATTGGGTTTCTATTCCATGATTAAGTGCAAGATTTATGTAAAAACAATTATTATGTATGTAGTATCTTGTGAATTCATGTTAAAGCCTTGAAATTGTGATGCTTATGTGTTGATTAGTACTATGTGCATATACAATGCCTTCCAAGTGTTTGATGAGTTGTTTATGTGAATTAAATAGTGAGATTATATCATGTTATCATGTATACTAGTTCATGCCATTCGAGTGTTTGATAAAATGCCTCTATAGATGCATTATGAACAAATGTGCATTTCTATGCTATGCAACGCCATGTGATACTTTACTTTTCATGCTATCGAGTCCTGGGGGTATATAATACCCAGCAATTTAGCTTTTTACCTGGATCCAGTGTTAGTTACAGAATAACCTCAGTCATATCATGATCAGTAGTACTCTCAGTCAGTTACAGAACTCTGGAAAAAACTCAGTATCGGTCCAGTCCAGTTTAGTATTTAGTTCAACCCTCAGTAAATTCAGTCAGATAACAAAATTCAGTAGTATTCCATCGGTCAATGGAACTTAGTGAACTCAGTTCAGTCAGACAGTATGCATCAGTAACAGATCAGTCCAGTCGAGCAAAGTTTAGAATTCAGTCCAATGTCTATTCAGTTGGGAGTAGGATTCAGAATCGAGTGAACCCAAGGATGGGGACTCACCTGTTAGTAGAGGGTATGAACCTTAAAAGTAGTCCTTGTGTTCCAGAACTATATAGCCAGCGTTGGTTGAGAGATCCACCTGCCAGTTGAGGGTTGATGAGGTGTCCTACCTGCCAGTTGAGGGTACCACCATTCTCATTCAGAGCACCTGCCAGATGAGGGTGACTCAGCTTTTCTTTACCCGTGGCACGGTACTGACACCCTTCCAACTAGGGTTACAGGTTGGACCCCAATATATTTATAAAGGGGCATATCGGTTAGATTATTACCTCTCATAGTATCAATTTCAGTCTTCAGAATAGAACTCAATTTAGTTCTACAGAATCAAGACTATTAGATACATTCACTTAGTTCAGTACGGGACTCAGAATAGTTCCATAGAATTAGGAATGTCATACAAAGTCATTCATCTATCAGTAATACAGTATCAGTAAACTCAGATATCAATAAAATTAGAAATTCAGAACTTAGTATCCCGTGTTATCACGATATCAGTTACAGTTTACGTATTCATATATGTACTCTTATTCAATTATACTTATGTTATTCAGTCACTATTGTTCATGCATATGAACTCATGTATCTCAGCCTACCTCACTTAGCATACCAACACATTCAAAGTACTGACGCATACCTTTCTTTTATGCTATGATGTATTATATCATAGGTTCAGACGCATGGGCTCCCGAGCATACTTAGCAGCCCGATCCATCAACAGTAGATTAGTAGTGAGTCCTCATAGTTCGAGGACATGCTTATTACTTCAGTATATCTGGTTATCAGTTTTCAGTAGTTAGGGTTAGTTGGGGGCTTGTCCCTCTCAACTCCTTGTTCAGACAGTAGAGGCTTTTTAGACTAGAGTATTTTTGACAGATGTATCATTATTCAGAGCTCAGTATTTATTTACATTTTTGAACCTTATGGAAAGTTTTCCACCTAATTTCTGCATAATTACAGTATTATTATTCAGTTATTACAGCAAGTACCAATCATGGGTTAGCTTGTGGTCCCTCGAGATTACAAGCACCGTGTAGCGTCTGGGGTACAGACTTGGGTCATTACAAACTTGGTATTAAAGCCTAAGGTTCAACAGAGTCCTAGGAATTTTGAAAAACACATCTAGTAGAGTCTTGTGCACTGGTGTGTAGCGCGCTACACTTATGGACAAGAGGCTACGAGATGCTTTAGAAAAAATTTCCTTCCTTTTAGTATTCATGTCGTATGAGTGAGCATGAACTTAATTTAAACTCTCAGTCTAATTTATATCTTTCTTATGCTTCCAGAACATGTCTTCTAGAGAAGCTAATAAAAGAAGTAACGAAAACCAGTCAGCCCCTCCACATGCTTAGGCAGATCCCCTGAATGAGTATGTTTCTCACGCTGAGTTTAGAGATGCTTTCACAACCTTCGATCATTTAATAGTTGCTCAGAACAATCAGTTGGCTATTATTCTATCTAGGCTTATGGATCATGCTTCGTAGAGTAAGGAGGAGAGGTATAGGAAAAATGAGAGAAAGAATAAGAGGGCCAGAATATCTAGGCCAAAGAGTGGATGAACCAATCCCCTTTGCAAGAAATGTGGCAGAAACCACCGGGGTATCTGCAGGGCTGGCAGTGATGTGTGTTTCAGGTGTGGAAAGCTAGGTTATAGAGTCAGAGATTGTCCCCAGTCAGGTTCCCAGGGTCAGCATAACCATCTCTCAGCTCAGTCCAGTCACCCGAATCATCAGGGTGCCGCTTCCAGTGCCTCCAATGGGAAACGCCCAAACATACTCTATGCACGTTAGTACCGACAGGATCAGGAAAGTTCTCCTAATATGGTCACTGGTATGTCACAAGTTTATTATTGCATGTTTATGCTTTAATAGATCCAGGAGCTTCTTTGTCTTTTGTAACTCCATATATAGCTGTCGACTTTGGAGTTAGTCCCAAAATCCTAGAAGAGCCTTTCTCAATCTCTACCCCAGTGGGTAACTCTATTATAGCTCGGTGGGTATACAAGAACTATCCGATTATGGTGTCTCAGAAAGTCACTTTAACAGACTTAGTCGAATTAGAGATGATCGATTTTGATGTCATTCTTGGCATGGATTGGCTTCATTTTTGCTATACCTTAGTCTATTGTAGAAATATAATTGTCCAGTTTCAGTTTCTGAATGAGCCCATCCTAGAGTGGAGGGGTAGTACTTCAGCACTCAGGGGTCAGCTTATTTTCTACCTAAGGGAAAGAAAAATGATATCTAAGGGATGTGTCTACCATCTCATTCAAGTCCAAGACTCTATTTCAGAAACCCCTACTCTTGAGTCAGTATCAGTAGCATGTAAATTCGCAGACGTGTTTCTCGAAAGTCTTTTCGGAGTTCCTTCCGAAAGGGAAATTGACTTCGGAATCGACCTTCTTCCAGATACTCAACCCATATCTATTCCGCCATATAGGATGGAACCTGTAGAAATCAAAGAGTTAAGAACAATTAAAGGATCTCCTAGATAAGGGATTTATCAAACCTAGTGTGTCCCCTTGGGGTGCACCAGTTCTATTCGTGCGTAAGAAAGACGGTTCTCTCAGAATGTGTATAGACTACCGCCAGCTAAATAAAGTCATGGTCAAGAGCAAGTATCCACTTCCCAGAATCGATGACTTATTTGACCAACTTCAAGGTACCAGTTACTTTTCTAAGATAGACCTCAGACCAGGCTATCATCAGCTCAGAGTCAAAGAATATGACATTCCGAAAATAACTTTCAGAACTCGGTATGGTCACTTAGAATTCTTAGTCATGTCATTTGGTTTTACCAATGCCCCAACAACTTTCATGGACTTGATGAACCACGTGTTCAAGCAGTACTTAGACATGTTCGTCATAGCCTTCATCAATGACATTCTTACCTATTCCCGTAGCGAGAATGATCACGTAGATCATCTCAGAATCGTATTCCAGACTTTCGAAACCCATCAGTTATTATGATATCTGTTCATATCTTAAATGTCAACTCTATAATCACAGCTCATACTCGTGCATGTTAACAATCATGCACACTTACAGTTTCTATTATAGGGAGTTCAAGTTCACTCAGTGTTATGAATCATGTTCCATGAATACAGAAACTCCAGACTTAGTTCATGCAACTCATGACTCATGTACTCATGTCATGCTTTACAGTATGTTCAGTTCCCATGGCTCATGCTGTACCCCTAACGATCAGCTAAATTCAAATTATGTCACGTATATCCTCAGTTTAAGTCTCTTGGTGAATCTATAATGTTGACATTCTCTCCCTCAGGCCTCAGTTAGGTGTCAAATTTTGTATAATGTTTATTTGTGCTTCAGGTCCTTATGTTTTAACCCTTTGGTGAACTCTCCTTATGAAATAATGTAGTGATGAGCGATTGCTTAGATGGGAGAGAATAAATGTTTCATGTTAAGGAAAGATTTTTTGCATACTTGTGATACACAAGGCTGTAGTCATGAAGATATGCTTGAATGTTAGGTTAGTATGCAGGTAAATGGCTAGGAAAAAGTTATATGCAGTTGCTGAAGGAAAGGGGGGATCAGAATTTTTCATGAGATGAGAAGTTGAGAAAATATAAAGTGTGAGTGTCTATTCAGACCCTTGATTTATGTCAGTCTCCATCACGTAGTTATCAAAATCCAGTATTCAGTTCCAGTATGAGTCTCAATTACAGTCTTAGTCACATGCCTAGTTCAGTAATCAGATCAGTAACTCAGTTCAGTTTCAGATTTACTTGACCATAGTGTACAGTTAGCAGTTATTCAGTTATTAGTATTTTAGTACCTTAGTTTACAAATTATTTTGAAATTATGTTATATGCTTGGTCTTTCATTCTCAAATAATACATTCTTCACATATTTATGCTCAGTACCTCATGTTGCTCAGTCAACCCTTAGCTCTTACATAAAATACTCTACAGTTTCAGTCCAAACTAAGTACAGTTTAATCTTACATGACCAGTATTCAGCTATCAACTATTCAGTTAATCAGACAAGTTAGTATGTTTATGCATTCGTGCTCAATGCCCATGTGAATATTTACAGTAGTCTCAGGTGAAGTGTCTTAATGGGGTGGAGAGTATAGTTGAGAGAGTATTCGAAAATATATCTGAGCTTAAAATACTATAGTTGCAGTGCATAAGGCTTAGTCATCCTATCTTAGATAATGATTCGTAGGCCTCGCCTCATATTACAAAAAATTAGCCAGGATGTGATTTCTTATTCAGATGTTTTATTCAGCCCATGCTAAGATTCCTTGCTCCCTAAAGTCACTAGAGCTCTACAAAAAGACTGTCAAGGAAATGCTCCAGTCTAGTATTAGTTTTCAACATGAGTTAGTCTGCAAGCCAATAATTCAGTTTAGCAGTCAGGCAGACAAGTTCGTATGGTTTGATTTCCCACCTTTTCATCTAGTCATACTATCCAAAGCCTTATGAATATAAATATTCTAAGATGGAGAAACCAGGTAATTGCGTGTTCAGCTCAATTCATGTATCATATCCCAGTTTTAGATCCTAGATATTCAGTCATGACTCAGTTCGAAGGTGCCCTATGCATCGTCCCAGCTTTTCCTTAGTATCTCAGCCAAGTCAGCATTCTTCAAGAGACATAATGTCCCAAGGGGGAGATGCACCATAGCCCCCGAGCTTTCATGTCCTAAGCCTCCCAGTTTCTTTTCACATAACGAATCCAGTTTGGAATAATGGGTACTCATGAGGGGACCCTCAAGTTCCAATTTTAGCCATAAGCTATGTATTTAAGGGGCTCAATTAAGTTCACGATATTCAGTTCATGTATCATATTTCAAGCTTAGTTATGTTCTTATGTTCCTATTCATGTGTGTTTAATAACTGATCTCTAGTTGAGATTGGTGATTTTGTGTTTGTGAAAATCTCTCCCATGAAAGGAGTGAAGAGGTTTAGCAAGAAGGGAAAAGCTCAATCCTTGATATGTCGGTCCTTATCGAATTCTCAACCATTTTGAAAAGGTAGCTTACGAGCTTGAGTTGCCTTCAGATCTAGATTCAGTCCATCCAGTGTTTTATGACTCCTTGTTAAAGAAGTGCATAGGTGACCCAGTAGTTGTAGTCCCTGTAGAGGGCATAGATATTCAGAATAGTCTCTTTTATGAAGAGGTCCCATTCGAAATCCTTGACTAATCAAATTCGCAGACTGAGGAACCAAGAGGTCCCTCTAGTCAAATTTCTTTGGTGGAACAGTCCGTTGAGGGAGCTACTTAGGAAGAAGAAGCAGATATGCGAACCAAGTATCCTCACCTCTTCTCTGCCAACTCAGACTCAGCCTAAGGTAACCGTTTTTTCTTGAAACTTACTGAGTTCCATGCTTAGATTTTCCTTTATAGACTTGGTACCAGTCACCATTGCATATTCAGTTGTGACTTCATGCATCAGATATACATGTTCAGTACGAGAAACTCAGCTTATTAGCAATCCCAGTCATACATTCATGAATCATGTTTAGCTATGTTATGTACTCATGCATCAGATATGCATGATCAATATGAAATTTTAGCATATCAGTAGTGTCGGTTATGAAATCATGTTGCAGTTGTGCATATCCAGTATCTAAATTTAGTCTATCAGTATTTCCAGCTTAGATAGT
Organism: Capsicum pubescens; assembly: GCA_030864215.1. NCBI lineage: Eukaryota > Viridiplantae > Streptophyta > Magnoliopsida > Solanales > Solanaceae > Capsicum > Capsicum pubescens. The sequence goes on from CM061540.1 coordinate 96,831,259, forward strand.
CTCATTCGAGGATAAATGTTTCCAAGGGGGAGATATTGTAAGACCTCGCAAAATCTTAAACTTGACTCAGTCCATTAAAGCTTGTTAAGGGGCCCCAGACTTAGAAAATTTTAGCTAAGTATTCAGACTTAGTGTTATTTTAGCCTTCGTTGGTTGAAGACTCTATTTCACGACCCTTATGACCTTAAAGTGATGACTTTAGGTTGAATCATGATCAAGAATGTCAATAGGTGTTCTCGGACAAGTTTTGGATTTTTTGGACCTCCTTTGGAACACATTTGAAAGCTCAAACCAGTGGATCGACGCGATCTAGATGCGCCACATCACCCATCTTGTTAATGAATATTTTTCCCTAACTTCTAGTGCAAATCCAATGAACTGACACGAATTCGATACGGTGTGTTGGCTATTGCATTGATGCCAATGATACGGTGCATCGGTCTACGCATTGATAGTTTAATTTTTAGTCATTAAAAAGGTCGCATTCTTAGGGGTATTAGATTTTTTTTCCCACGTCCTTCATCCCCTAAAACATGAAAGTTAGCGTTCAATTTGCAAAATATGCTGATTCTTTCTCAAACCACTCAAGAACAAAAACCCTAGGAGATCAAATTTAAAATTCAAGACTCAAGATTTCATCATCATTCTTCGCAAATTTAAATACCAAGGTATGTCAAGTGTTCATCCAAGGGCCCCTTCCAATCTTAGAGTCCAAGAAACTCTTTTAAACTTTCAGTAAATTGATTTCACGATTTCCATGGCTTAGATTCAAGTGTATTCATGATTATAATGTTGATTGGATTTCTATTCCATGATTAAGTGCAAGATTAATGTAAAAATTATTATTATGTATGTAGTATCTTGTGAATTCATGTTAAAGACTTGAAATTGAGATGTTCATGTGTTGATTAGTACTATGTGCATATACAATGCCTTCTAAGTGTTTGATGAGTTGTTCATGTGAATTAAATAGTAAGATTATATCATATTAGCATGTATACTAGTTTATGCCATTAGAGTGTTTGATAAAATACCTCTATAGATGCATTATGGACAAATGTTCATTTCTATGCTATGCAAGGTCATGTGATGCTTTACTTTTCATGCTATCAAGTGTTGGGGGTATTTAATACTAGATAATTTAGCTGTTTACCTAGAGCCAGTGTCAGTTACAGAATAATATCAGTCATGTCACAATCATTAGTACTCTTAGTCAGTTATAAAACTCTGGAAAAAACTCAGTAGACTCAGTATCAGACCGGTCTAGTTTAGTATTCAGTTCAGCCCTCAGTAAATTCAGTCAGTTAGCAGAATTCAGTAGTATTCCATCAGTCAATGGAACTCAGTGAACTCAGTTCAGTCAGACAATATGAATCAGTAACAAATCAGTCTAGCCTAGTACAGTTTAGAATTTAGTCAAATGTCTATTCAGTTGGGAGTAGGATTCAACACCGAGTGAACCCAAGGAAGGGGACTCACCTGCCAATAGAGGGTGTGATCCTTAGAAATAGTCTTTGTGTTCCAGAACTACATAGCCAGTGTAGGTTGAGACATCAATCTTCTAGTTGAGGGTTGATGAGGTGTCCTACCTGCTAGTTGAGGGTACCACCGTACTCATTCTGTGCACCTGCCAGATGAGGGTGACTCAGCTTATCTTTACCTGTAGCACGGTACTGACACCCTTCCAACTGGGTTTACAGGTTGGAACCTAATCCATTCATAAAGAGGCATGTTAGTTAGATGATTACCTCATATAGTCTCAATTTCAGTCTTTAGAATAGAACTCAGTTCAGTTCTACCGAATCAGGATTGCCAGATACTGTCACTCAGTTCAGTACGGGATTCAGAATAGTTCCACAAAATCAGGACTGTTAGACACAGTCATTCAGCTATCAGTAATACAGTATCAGTATATTCAGATACCAGTAAAATAAAAAATTCAGAACTCAGTATCTCGTGTTAACACGATATCAGTTATAGTGTACGTATTCATACATGTACTCCTATTCAGTTTTACTCATGTTATTCAGTTAGTATTGTTTATGCATATGGACCCACGCATCTCAGGCTGCCTCACTTAGCATACCAGTATATTCAAAGTACTGACGCATACCTTTTTTTGCACTATGATGTCTTATATCATAGGTTCAGACGCACGAACTCCCGATCATACTTAGCAGTCTGATCCATCAGCAACAAATTAGTGGTGAGTCCTCATAGTTTGAGGACATGATTATTACTTCAGTATCTCATGTTATTAGTTTTCAGTAGTCGGGGTTAGTTAGGGGCTTGTCTCATTAACTCCTTGTTCAGACAGTAGAGGCTTTTTCAGACTAGAGTATTTCAAACAGATGTATCAGTATTCAGTACTCAGTATTTATTATAGTTTTGAACCTTATGGCAAGTTTTCCACCTAATTTTTGTATAATTATAGTATTATTCAGTTATTGCAGAAAGTACCAGTCATGGGTTAGCTTGTGGTCACTCGAGATTACAAGCACCGTGTAGCATCCAAGGTACAGACTTGGGTCGTTACAAGGATCCAACACCCAGTATTTTTCATGCTCCTTAGATTAGATATCTAGTATTCAAACTTCCCATCAACCTATGATAAACAAAAATAAAAACAACAATGATATAAATAAAACTAGAAAAATAAAATACCTATCTTAACTTGGGTTGCCTCTCAAGCAGTGTCTGATTTATTATCGTAGAATGACTCACACCACTACTTTCAATCATATTATTTTATCTTCTTTCTCCTTCTCATAGCCTATTTTCTTATCTTTTTTCTAACCTATTGAGTGCTTACTCTCAAGATCTGCAGTTTTCTCCATACTAGCCTTGTCAGGCTTCTCTTCTAATTTCCAATCTTTTGTCTTACTGGGCGATTTGGACAACTTTATGACAGTATCTAAAGATGTCCTATGAGTTTTGAACTTCTTCACCCCACACTTATCCACTTCCATGATTGTGTATTGAGTGATTTATACACCTTGAAGACCACCTTTTAATCATTCAATCTCATTGTTAGAGTTCCCACTCTCATATAAATAAGTGCCCCTCCAGTTGAAAAGAATGAACGTCCCAGTATGATTGGTACCCTATCATGTACATCATAATCAGAACAAAAAAGTTAGCAGGAACAATGAACTTACCAACCTTGATGTGAATATCTTCGATGATTTCTTTGGGCACTAATCTTGTTCTATCTTCTATTTAGAGCACTACAGAATGTGGTTTCGACTATCCTAAATCCAAAGTATTACAAACAAATATGGGCTTTAAATTTATGCTCGCCCAAGTCACTCAGAGCATGGACCACATTTTTTTTACCAATTTTTATGGAAGGGTGAAACTCCCTAGGTCCTTAAGTTTTTTCAACATATTTATCATCACAATTGAACTTTTCTCCTCAGTGAGTTCTACTATCTTAATGTCGCCCAGCTTTGTCTTGTTGGTCACCACATCCTTCAAGTACTTAGCGTACTTAGGCATACCTTGCAAAACATCTAACAATGGGGGGTTAATATGAAGTTCTCTGAATGTGTCAAAGAACTTCTTAAAACATACATCTTCTTTAGCTTTTTTAAAATTTTGGGGGAACGATGGTAGAGGTCACTCTCGTGTATGCTCAGATGCCTTTGTTTTTGGTTACTCAAATGTCCCCAACTCCTGATTTTTCTTTGGAGGCCTGTCAATCAAGTCCCTACCACTCCTCAAGGTAATTGTCATTATTTGCTTCAGATTCTTGATATTACTTGGCAAAAATCCTAAGGTCTTGTATTCTGAGCCTAAGCCAATTTCTCCAACCGCGTCTCCAAGTTCTTCTGAGAAAGTTACTGATTTTTTATCTTTGCAGCCATTTGTTATTGATTGGCTAAGATGTTTTTCAAAGTTTCTTTAATATTACAGGCCTGAGAGTTGGTCTACATGTTTTGTTGCTGTTGAAACTGCTGAGTCTAAGCGTGGTTATTGCTCCATGAGTAATTAGGTTGACTCTTTCAGTGGAGATTATAGGCATTAATATAATTTTTCTTACCCTTTTGTGCATTGACCATAAAATTAAACGACTCCATATTTTCCCCATATGAGTCTGCAGAGTGACCACTTATTCCATAAATCTCGCACCAGGGTTGTGCCTGCTGCACTACATTTACTTAGGCATGAGGTTGATTTACACTCAACTTATTAAATTATGTCATCATTTGATTCTGGAAGGAGGCCAACTCAGCGGCCAAAGTTGTGACACTGTCAACCTCAATCATACCTGTAGGATTCTTCATCATACTTCGATACATATCACCCTACCATTCTAGATTACCTTGTGCAATTTGGTTCAAGAGAGTGTATAGCTCATCATATGTTTTTTCCAACGCTTGACCACCTGCAGCTGAATCTAACAATTTTTTTTGGTATGATCAAGAGCTTCAACAAAAGTATGAGTTAGTACCTTATTAGTCTGTAGATGGTATGGATAACTCTAGAAAAAAAAACTTGAATCTCTTCTATGCATGATATAGGCTCTCTTATGGCTTCTGCTTAAAACTTAAGATCTCACTCTGTAACCTTGAAATTTTGCTAGACGAAAAGAATCAAATGGGGAATATTTTATCTTAGTCATGCCAAGTAATGATGGAGTTTGAAGGTTCTGCCTTCAACCATTTCTTTGCTTTCCTTAATAGTGAGAAAGGGAAAAGAGTGATCCTTACATAATTTGTGGAGTCTCTAGTGGGAATAAAGGTATCACTGATCTCTAAAAAGTTCTGCATTTGGACTTGTGGATCTTCATGTGATAGGCTTGTTAACTACCTAATGTTGTGTGACAATTGCACCGTATTCCGCTTGAGCTCAAATCTACCTCTAGGTTTTGGTATATGGATGACAGAGATAACATTGGTTACGAGTGGGATTGTCACTTTGCGAATTGTCCTGCGAGCTGATTGTTCTCCAGCCATAGATGTAGAAATAGCTTCGTCCTGTTGAACTTGCAAAATATGATAGAAAAGTACTACTTCTCTTCTTAATTAATGTAACTATCACTCAGGTTCAGGATATGGGTCTACCAAAACCTTTTCTTTGCCATCTTACTTGAGATTTAAACCTGCACCTGTAAGTTCAGAAGCTAAGATCATGTTTTTAGAAATTATAAGCAAAGTAGCAAAACTAAAAATAAGATGGTTACCAATTTTTAAGTCCCTGATAATGGCGCCGAAAACATATTGTCATCCTACCATACACGAAAATATACGTGGTCGTGCAAGTAATAAAGTATCCCTTTCAATTCAAATGTCAAACTAATAGGGACTTGGTTTAACAATGATCCAATTCTAGATTTACTAATGATATAAAACAAGTGCAACGCGTAACCAAAGAGAGTTTAAGTTTGAGAATTAAAAAGTATAAGTAAACAATACGGGAATATAAGGTGTTTGGAATAATAATGGGGATAAATCCAGGATCGCTGCATTGTGAACAATCCTACTAAGCTATACAATCTCATTGGTTAAGTTAACTATCTTCGTTGTTGATTCGTGAGGCTAAAAACACAATTCAGGAATGGTCATACTCTAAATTATCTATCTGGTTAGCCCCATAACTAGATCGTTGAGCCGGGACGTGTGTAACACCATGGGTTTTTTGTCCTTGGAAATTTCTTGAAATTTTGTACTCACTGCCCTGGTTATGACTGGACCCCATGAGTCGTATGGTGTCCTGCCAAGTCATTATGATGAGTCATAACCAAATCAGTATGTTTATGGCTTGATTTTTCTTAGAGTACGAGTGGATCACTAAGAGCCATAAAGATAGGTTATGAGTCATTAGGTGTAATTGTAGGGTGTCTAATGCAAGTCCTAATTTGGGTTTTGTGTTAACTATGATTGGACCCTACGAGTCGTAGGGTCCCATTATGATTCACGTGACTGGGTCTAAGGTCAGCAGTGTATATTACCATGGTGGTACTGCCTTGGTTACGACTCGTGGTGATGAGTCGTAAGGAGTGGCTATGAGTCAAGGGTTGACTTGTTGTCAAAGGCGGTATTTTTTCAGCTTTTAAGTTAAGGGCATTCTATATATTTTCCCTCTTATCCAAATTAAAACCTGTGATTTATAATCTCATTAGGGTGTCATTAGCACTTAGAAGCAAATCAAGTAACTTCTCAAACACTCCAAAGGATCTCTAAATTTCCTCAAGCAAGTCAAGCTAGGTTTTATCAAGTTGGCCATCTAAGGGATCAAGGGTCGATTCCTCTCCAAGTTTCTTAGTGTTTAAGGCATGTTACTCTTCCCTCATTGTTAATTTTGTAAAAATATGTGATTTAAAATATTGTTCATGAGATATTTATGATGGTTTTGAAATAAGGGTTAGGGGTTTTGAATGCTTGTTATTGAACAATGTAATCCTATGGTTTATATATGATAATCATCCTTTACATATGGTATTGAACTTATGGGTGAATGGGTAGTTGAATAAACTAGGAAATTGTGATTTTTTCAAACTTGTGACTTTAGAAGTGGTTATGACCCCAACCTCATAGTGCAAAGTTGGTTTTGAGTTATAAGAGATGTGGGAATTTGTAAAATTGAAATAGTCTCGAACTACTGCATGAGATAAAGAGGTATTTGAAGCACAATGGTCTGAATTAATGAACAAAGGGAGTCGGTATCCCCTGCCTTGTATTAATTAACGAAGGGAGTTGTTTTCCCCAAGTTAATGGAGTTTTTTTTGGCACGTTGTTGTTACCTTGCAAGTGTGGTTGGTATGCCAATACCAACAATGTATGCCTTAATGTGAAATATGGTTCATGAATGTGATTGTGTGATAAATGTTTTAATTGGGCTTTAATAAGGTTGTGTAACTGAGTCAAGAAAGTGAAGGTCCGAGTGACTGATACTGAAAATTGTGTTTGCCGATACGGGGGTGATGTTCTAAGTTTTGATGGAATATTTTGCATCTTTTTCTTGGGAAAATTGTGTGTTTTCAAGCAACTAAAGTTGTATTTAACACTGGATTTGAGTGTTTTCAGGTTAAGGAGTTAGCTGAAGAAAAAAACTTGGAAAAGTAACAGAAAAAGGTCACTGACGGTCCAACTGGCGGACCATCAGCCATGCGACAGATCATCGGGGTTGCAGTTAGTGTAAACCAAAAATTATCAAATGAAGGACCCCTGTGACGGTCCAATTGGCGGACCATCAAATATCCGACGAACTGCCAATTTAGCCGTCAAGTCTAAACAAAACCTGGAAATTTGGAGAGTCAAGCGATAGCCCAAGCGATGTACCGCCAGACCAGTGATGTACCACCAAGTTGGTCATCGACTCTTAACAGAACCTGACTTTATGGAACCTCCAGCGATGGTCCACTCGACGGACCATCAGTCCATCGATGGACCGTCGATGTGACCGTCAACTTGGACGCAGTTTTTTTGATTTTGAATTTTAAATCCTTTTTACCTGGGAATATATAAATACCCAGTTAGGGTTTTATTTCTATCATCTTGGATATTGTTACCTTAGTTTTTCCATCTTTCGAAACCCTGTAATGTAGTATTCTATGAATAGAGCGAACTTGTGGATCTAATCAATCCATTTTCTATTGAAGATTCAAGAACTAATCCTTATAATTTTTGTAAGTGAATTCTGAATTTATTTATGAATAATACAAAGACTTTGTCTCTTTCTTCTACGGAGATGTGTGGCTAAGCTCCCTTAACTAAGGTTATGGGAGCCTTGATGTGAAAGACTGATTTGGATTGTGATTCTAGTTGAGTTCCATGGGTAATTGACATTGCATAAATCCTTCTTCATTTTAATGACTTTTATTGGTTACAAACTTGAAAGGTGAGCCCAAAAACATCACTTGTCCAAATAGGAAAGTGTTGTTGGGAAAAAAGGGTTTACATAGAATTTGGAGGCTTTAACCTTTGAATTAATGGCAAATGCCTTAACAGGATTGACCTACATAAGAAAATTGTTTAATAAGTAATGATTCTTTAAGTTTGAGTAAATTAAAGGATATACTATCCATTTAGGTTGAGAAACTAATGGGTAAACAATAGGATTCAACTACTCTTACAATTGAAGTTATTAATTGGAACTCTAAAGTGATTCACAACCCTAGCTGTTGAAGCATCTTGGTGACCACAACTCTAGTTTGTTTAATATCATTGAATTACTACTTGCAAAAAGAATCATTAGTTGGAACAACTCTGTTGCAATTATTTAGAACATAATCTATAAACCAAAACCCCTTTTATTTAGGAACATTTGATCAACAGTCTAATAACAATCACAATACTTAGTGAGCACGGTATTCCCTATGGGATTCGATACCCAACCTAGTTGGGTTCTATATTTGAAATAGACCGCTTACTCTCTCATAAGAGAGGTGTAATTTGGGCTTATCAAATTTTGGTGCCGTTGTTGGGGAATATGGTTCTCAATTATGTTTGTGTTTATTAATTGACCTTTGGTCAAGTTTCCCAAATTTTACCTTTGTTTGTTGATTTTGTTTTGTGCAGGGTGGTTTTTGTGTATGCCAAGTACACAGAGATAGGCTGCACCATTATTACCAGTACATCCGGAACTGTAGTTGATTGACAGAATGGCAAACCCCCAAGATGCTGAAAGACTAGCCGCTCTGGCTAGAGCTTAACTTAATCAATAGAATGATGGCCAACCGGGGCGTCACCCTAATCCTGATGATGATGATTTGGGGGATGATGATTTGTTAGATCCTGTTAACCCAAGACGTGCAGAGAATATGGCTGCACCAGCGAATCGGAATGTAAATAGGAATCACCCCTTCAGGGTGAGGCAGGATCGACAACTGGTACAATTTGATCTTAATAATGATGAGGATGGAATGGATGGAGCTGGTGCAACTGGATCTATTATTCCTCCACCTCTAACACCTGGAGATAAATTCAATATTACCAGTACGAAGATTCAACTCTTTGATCTTAAGGGGTTGTTCGGTGGCCTTCCGAGAAATGATCCTAACATGAATTTGGTGAACTTTGTCACCATTTACAAGTCTTTTGATAACCTAAGAGTGGGTCAGAATGATATTTGTCTGCATTTGTTTCCATTGTCGTTGTCTAGGGAGGCAACATTATGGCTTAATGGACTAACTCCCGAATCTATAACCAACTGGAGGCAGTTGAAAGAGGCTTTCTTAGAAAGGTTTTTTCCACCTTCCAGGAGGGTACAATTGAAGGATGAGATCAGCAACTTTCGGCAGCTTCCAATCGAAGCTCTTCACGAGACTTGGGAGAGATTTAAGAAGAAGCCGATGCAATTCCCAAACCATAATATGATGGATATTTATTTGATGGATACTCTATATAGGGCCTTAAACTCTATTACGAAACAAGTTGTGGATAATACTGCAGGAGGATCATTTGTGGATCTCACTTTTCCAGAAGCCTCGGAGATGCTCGATAGGATGACCAAATAAAGTAGAGTGTGGAATACCAGGGATTCTATGGTAGCAAGCCCTACAATATCTGTTGGTATGACTGCAGCGCAATGCAAGAAAGAGAAGGAACGTGATCAGGTCATGGCACACTTGAAGACGCAGATAGATTTGCTGACTAAGCATTTACTATCTGGAAAAATGGAGAAGGTGAAAGCTGTTGTATCCAAAGGTAGAACTGACTCTAATTCAGAAGAAGAGGCAAACTATCTAAATAATCAGAGGGGTTTTCGAGGTAATGGCCAAGGAAATCAAGATCGAAACTATTACGACAAAGCTGGTTACAAGGATAGGAACCAAGGAAACTGGAAAAGAAAAATGATAGGAGTGGACTATATGTACCTCCCGAAAGCTGAGATAATGTTGCAACTAGCTCAGGCAAAATGTCCATGGAGGACATGATGGAGAAATTATTAAAGGGAGTTGAGGCGACTAACTCTGGGGTGACTACTATGAAGAGTGATTTGTCTTCCATGAGTCAGTTAGTAAACTCACACTCTACTTCTATAAAATAGTTAGAGCAAAAAATGACCCAACTCTCAGCAATATTGAATCAAAGGAAGAGTGGAACATTGACAAGCGATATAGTTCAGAATCCTCGTAATGATGGCTTTTGCATGGTAGTTACCATACGGAGTGGTAAAGTATTACCAGGCCCTTCTGTGGGCAAAACTGTGAACGAAAAGGTGATTGAAGAAGATGTTGAGCATGGAGAAACTAATCCAATAGAGTCTGAGAAACTGGATGACACTGATATTTCTTCTAATCATCAACAAGTTGATGAGTTAGAAAAAGGGAAAAACAAGGAAAAAAAAGCAGTGGTGACTACTCTCCCAAAACCATTGCCTCCCTTTCCTCATAGATTGAAGAAGAAGGACGATGATACAAAGTTTAGTAAATTTATGGCAATGTTGAAGCAACTGACAGTGAGTGTGCCTTTGGTGAAGGCACTTGAGCAGATGCTAGGATATGCAAAATTTATAAAAGATCTTGTGACGAAGAAGAGTGCAGTAAGCTACGAACCGGTGGATAATCTTCATCATTGTAGTGCGATTTCTACAAGATCCTTGGTGCAAAAGAAGGCATACCCAGGCGCATTCACCATCCCTTGTATAATTGGGTCTCCTAATTTTTCTAAGGCCTTATGTGATCTGCGAGCGAGCATCAATCTGATGCCGCTAGCTATTTATAAGAAGTTAGGTTTGGGAGATCTCACACCCATAAATATGCGACTAGTGATGGCAGACAGGTCGGTAAAGTGACCAGTTGGTATTTTGTATGATGTGCTAGTGAAGGTGGATAGCTTTATATTTCCTGTGGATTTCATTATTCTGGATTGTGAGGCGGATTTTGAGGTACCCATAATCTTGGGTCGACATTTCCTCACAATCGGAAGTATGCTTATTGATTTACGAGCTAATGAGCTTTTATTCTGGCTGAATGATGAAGTGGTACGGTTTGACGTGTACAAATTTATGAAGCAACATAAAGAGATGAGTATGTTCTCTATTGTTGATATTTATTATGAGGATGAGCAGGAAGTGCTGATAGAGGAGAAATTTGTTGTTGAACCCTTAGCTGCAGTTATAATGAATTTTGAGAGTGAGGGTATTGGAGAGTATAAGGAGACTGTTTGTGCTTTACGGGAATAAGGTCATATTCGTATGCTCCTAAGAAGCTGGATTTGGATTTTAAAAATCAGCCAACACCTCCGGCTAAGCCATCTATTAAGGAGCCATCAGTGTTAGAACTGAAGGATTTGCCAGGACATCTTTGGTACGTGTTTATAGGCAGTGGAAACACATTACCTGTGATTATTGCGGCTGATTTAGGAGAGCAACAGGTGGAGGCACTTATTTCTATGCTTTGGAGGTATAAAAGGGCGATAGGATAGACTATTACAGATATTATTGGCATCTCTCCAGGTATTTGCACTCATAAAATTTAGTTGGAGGAGGACTACACACAAATAATTAAGCATCAACGTCGTCTTAACCCACCAATGCAAGATGTTATTAAGAATGAAATCATTATATGGCTTGATGAGGGAGTTGTATATCCCATTTCTGATAGTAAGTGGGTGAGTCCTGTACAATGTGTGCCCAAGAAAGGGGGCATGACTATTGTAGCGAATGAGAAGAATGAGTTGATACTACTTAAACTTGTCACTGGGTGGAGACTTTACACGGATTATCAAAAACTCAACCTATGGACGTTAAAGGATCACTTCCCAATGCCTTTTAAGGATCAAATGCTTGATCGGTTGGCGGGAAGAGGTTGTTACTATTTTCAGGATGGGTATTCTGGTTATAATCAGATTTCTATAGCCCTGGAGGATCAGGAGAAAATGACATTCACCTACCCGTATGGTACTTTTGCGTTTAAGCGGATGCCATTTGGATTGTGTAATGCACCCACTACTTTCAACAGTGCATAATGTCTATTTTCTCAGATATGGTTAAAGATACCTTGGAGGTGTTTATGGATGATTTTTCTATGGTAGGAGATTCTTTTGAGCTTTGTTTGGTGAATCTTAATAGAGCCTTGCAGCGGTGTAAGAAATTTAATCTTGTGCTTAATTGGGAGAAGTACCACTTCATGATGAAGGATAGCATTTTTCTTGGGCACAAAATTTCAGCGAAGGGGATTGAGGTTAATCGAGCTAAGGTCGAAGTCATTGAGAAGATACCGCTTCCTATTTAAGTAAAAGGGGTGCATAGTTTTCTTGGTCACGCGGGCTTCTATCGAAGATTTATAAAAGACTTCTCAAAAATTGCAAATCCAATTTGTAAACTTTTGGAGAAGGAGGCTAAGTTCAACTTTGATGATGATTGCTTGAAGGAATTTGAATGCCTTAAAGGGAAGTTAGTTGATGCCCCTATTATCGTTGCCCTAGATTGGTCAAAACCATTTGAGATCATGTGTGATGCAAGCAGTGTTGCACTTGGGGATGTACTTGGCCAAAAGTGGGATAAATTATTTCATCCTATCTACTATCAAGCAAAGCACTAAATAGGGCCCAAACTTGGGCACAAAATTTCAGCGAAGGGGATTGAGGTTAAAAGTTCATGAGAAGAATTATCTGACCCCTGACTTGGAGTTGTTAGCTATGGTATTTGCATTAAAGGTCTGGCGGTATTATTTGTATGGGGTTTATGTTGATATTTATTCTGATCATAAGAGCCTGTAGTACGTATTCACTCCTAAAGAGCTAAATCTCAGGCAAAGAGGTGGCTTGAGCTGCTCAAAGATTATGACATGAGTCTCCATTACCACTCAGGTAAAGCTAACGTGGTTGTTGATGCTCTTAGCAGGTTATCCATGGAAATCTTAACTTATGTGGATAAGGAGAAATAGGAATTGGTGAAGGACATTCACTATTTGGCTAACCTCTGAGTTCGTCTCTTGGACTCTGAGAATGGTGGTGTGTTTGTGCAAAATATGGTGCATTCATCCCTTGGTTCAAAAGTAAAAGAGAAGCAAGTGTTGGATCCTATCTTGATGCAAATAAAAAATAATGTAAGAAAAAAGAAGGTGGTGGTTTACGAGATCGGTAGTGATGGTATCTTGAGGTACCAAAAAAAGTTGTATGTTCCCGACGTTGATGTGTCTCGAGGTAGGATTTTAGCCGAGGTCTATGAGTCGCGGTATATGGTTCATCCTGGGTCAACAAAAATGTATCATGACCTTCAAAAGGTTTATTGGTGGAATAATATGAAGCGAGATGTGGCCAATTTTACGGGCTAAGTGCATGGTATGTCAACAAGTGAAAATGGAACACTTAAGGCCCAGAGGGTTGTCTCAAGATATTGAGTTGCCAGTATGGAAGTGGAAGTGATTAAGATGGATTTTGTTATCGGTCATTCATGGTCTTGCTAAAAGTTTGATTCAATTTGGGTCATCGTGGATAGGATGATTAATTATGCTCTCTTCTTTCCAGTGAGGACTAATTTCTCTTCTAAGGATTATGCTAAGTTGTTCATTACGGAGATCGTGAAGTTGCATGATACTCTAGTTTCTATCATATCTGATCGGGGTACCTATTTTTTATATCACTTTTAGAGGTCGTTCCAATGAGGTTTGGGGACTAAGGTGATCCTTAGTACTACTTTCCACCTGCAGAAGGATAGGCAAGCAGAAAGGATAATCCAGGTCTTGGGAGACATGCTTCAGTCTTGTGTGTTTGATTTTGGTCGTAGTTGGGTTGACCACCTGCCTCTTATAGATTTTCCTTCAACAATAGTTATTACTTTAGCATTGGTATGGCTTCATTTGAGGCCCTATATGGTAGGAGGTATAGATATCCTATTGGTGGTTTGAGCTTGGTGAAAATAAGTTATTAGGTCTTGATTTGGTTCACCAAGACATAAAGAAGGTCAAGGTGATTCGGGATAGACTCAAGGCCACCCAAAGTCACCAAAAGTCCTATGCAGATGTAAGGCGAAGGGAGTTAGAGTTCAGTGTTGGTGATTAGGTGTTCTTGAAGGTATCTCCCATGAAGAGAGTGATGCATTTTGGTAAGAAGGGAAAAACATTCACCGTTATGTCGGTCCATACTTAGTTTTGAAGAGGGTTGGTAATGTTGGATATGAATTGGAGTTACCCTCTAATTTGAGCTCCATTCATCTGGCGTTTCATGTTTCGATGTTGAGGAAGTGCGTGAGTGATTCTTTGATGGTTGTTCCTTTAGAAAAGGTGGGTATTTCAGATTCCTTGTCTTATGAGAAAGTTTCAATGGAAATTTTGGATCGACAAGTCCGTCGGTTACGGACTAAAAAATATGGCTTCGATAAAGGTTATTTGGCAGAACCAAAAGATTAAAGAATCTACTTAGGAAGCCAATGAGGACATAAAGTCCAAGTACCCATTCTTGTTTCCCATTTTGGATAATCGTGCTTAAGGTATGTGTATTCCTTAACATATTTGCTTTCTGTCTTTGTTAAAGGTAAGAGTAGAGGTATGTGGAGTAAAATCGTGCTAGCAAATGCCTTGACCTATCATTTAAGGATAAATGATCCTAAGGGGGGGAGTATATAATGCCTCAGATTTTTGGTCCTTGGAAATTTCTTGAAATTCCGTGCTCACTACCCTGGTTACGACTGGACCCCATAAGTCGTAGGGTGTATTGACGAGTCGTTGGGATGAGTCGTAACTAAATTAGTAAGTTTGTGGGTTGATTCTACTCTGAGTACGAGTGGCTCACTAAGAGCTGTAAGGATAGGTTATGAGTCGTTAGGTGTAATCGTAGGGTTTCCTGTGTAAGTCCTAATTTGGGTTCTGTGTTAACTACGACTGTACCCTACGAGTCGTAGGGTCCCATTATGATTACCGTGAATGAGTTGTAAGGTCAGTAGTGTATGTTGCCTTGGTGGTACTACCTTGGTTACGACTCGTGGTGACGAGTTGTAAGGAGTGGTTACGAGTCAAGTGTTGACCCGTAGTCAAAGGCATCACTTTTTTAGCTTTTAAGTTAAGGGAATTCTAGATATTTACCCGCTTATCCAAATTGAAACCCACGACTTATAACCTCATTAGGATGTCATTTGCACTTAGAAACAAATCAAGTAACCTCTCAAACACTCCAAAGGGGCTCTAAATTTCCTCAAGCAAGTCAAGCTAGGGTTTCATTAAGTTGGTCATCTAAGGGATCAAGGGTCGATTCCTCTCCAAATTTCTTGGTGTTTAAGGCATGTTACTCTCCCCTCATTGTTAATTTTGTTAAAATATATGATTTAAAGTATTGTTCATGAGATATTTATAATGGTTTTGAAATAAGGGTTGGGGTTTTTGAATGCTTATTGTTGAACAATGTTTTCCTATGGTTTATATATAGTAATTATGCGTTAAATATGGGTTTGAACTTTTGGGTGCATGGGTACGGTAAACAAATTAGGGAATTGTGATTTCCCCAAAATTGTGACATTCGAAGTGGTTATAACCCCAACCCCATAAAAAAGTGCAAAATTGGTTTTGAGTTATAAGAGATGCAGAAATTTGTAAAATTAAACTAGTATCAAACTATTGCATGAGATAAAGAGGTATTCGAAACACAATGGTCTGATTTAATGAACAGAAAGAGTAGGTATCCCTCGCCTTGTATTAATAAACAAAGGGAGTTATTTTTCCCAACTTAATGGAAATTATTTTGGCATGTTGTTGTTACCTTGCAAGTGTAGATGGTATGACGATACCAACAATGTATGCCTTAATGTGAAATATGATTCATGAATAAGATTGTGTTATAAATATTTTAATTGGGATTTAATAAGGGTTGTGTAGCTGAGTCGTAAAAGTGGAGGTCTGAGTGACCGATACTGGAAATCGCATTTGCCGATGCGGGGGTCAAAGTGACTAGGGAGGTTTGAGTCCCCTTCATTATTATTTTATGATTAGGGAGGTTCGAGTCCCCCGTAAATCATTACATGATTGGGTTTTTAAGTGACCTTAGTATATGTTGGGAAGTTCGATTCCCCCATGTTCATATATATGAGATTATTCTTCGGTTCGTGCAGCTATACGCACTGAGGCACGACCAGGGAATGAGAGTTGGGGACCATATAGCCCGTGGGTACATGTTATGATGGTTGAGCTACACAATTCAGGCTAAATTTTTGGAATGCATGATAAGTCTTGTTCCCTATCCGGCATATAATCTGTGTATATATATATATATATATGTTTATGCATTTGATTATATGCACTGGATTTGAATCATTTTGAACTGTTGATCATGTCATTATGTTATTCTTAACCCTGAATTACATGTTAGCGTTCACCTCGCTAACTGTCTTTGAATGTTGTATCCCCATGTGATGCAGGAATTGGTCATACTTCTACTCCTCCTGCTCAGTGATTAAGACTCGGGATCATCTTTTGAGTTGACATTAAAGTAGTGATATTCCATACATCGGAAGTCTACATTTTATGTTTTGTTCTTTTATGTATCAGACTGTTTAGATTTATTTTGGCTATAGTTGGGGGCATGTTCCGATATTTTATTGGGATTCAATTTTGGTTCATTGTTTAGATGGCTTTGTTTTGGACTACTGTGGTTATTGGGCGGTGTCGATCGGTCATTTGGCCAGTCATCGGTGGTTGGTCATAGACATGCATTAAAATTTTCTTAAGCTATTGCACACTATCTTGTTATATGTTCGGAATTCATCTGACCTTTAGGTGTGTTGTGTTTAGGTTGGTTAGGTACAGGGGGTGATCTCCGTTCCATGTGGGACTTGAGATATCCTTCACGGCCAGTCCCTGGTTCGGGTCTCGACAATGTGAGAACTAACTTGAACGCATTTGTATTCAATTCCCTATTCAGACCAAATGGAGCAAATTATATATATTTCTATCCTAACTGCAAATCCTGTATGTAATTTATTCATAGTATAAGATATCACTCCATACATCCCACGATCTAATCTATTGTTCCTCCTTCCGGGCTCACAATAGGAATATAAGTTTATCTTAGAGGTAACGAATTACTAGAATAGTAATAACAAGAATATATAAATAATCAAACATGATCATCAACAATTAACCAACTCAATTGAAAGCTTAAGTATTCATGTTCGTAGTATCAACCATAGAAAGAGGGTATTTAGCCACTCACAGTCTTACAACGAATAACCATAGATGAATTCATAAATTAAAACAACAAAAAAGTCAAGTTAAAGAACAAAGAACCCTAGTTCGAGCCCCTTGTTGCGTTGTCTTCTCTCCATTCGTGTATTGATCCAAAAATGCTATAAAATTATGACTAAGTGCTCCTTTTATAGTGTTTTAGGTCGTCCATAGGTATCCCAACAAGAAACAAATGCATTGATAACATTGCCCCACTTAAGAGGCTTAAAAAGTCACTTTTGGACGTTTTTCACCCTTGGGCGTGGCATGCCCTTATCGTGGATGTTGAAGGGAGTGACACCCTTAACATAGATGCACACTGAAATTTGACATTTAATTTGTGTCTCAGGGTGTGCCACACCTTTATCTCGAAGCTCCAAGGGTATGGCACGCCCTAGTGCTCCAAAACCCCACTTTTCGTAGTAGTTAACTCCTTCCATTTGCCTTTAAATTCCGTACTTTGTGGTTGCTTTTCCAACCTCATTGGCATTGTTTTGCTCTTGAGTATTGATCCTCACATCTTACATGGTATCCTATAACATCAAATAATGAGTTAGTACACACAACACAATAGAGTCCATCGAAATATACTAGAACAACACATAGCTCAAGCTAGTAACACTCGTTTTCTCATCTAAACTCTCTGTGATCAATTTGATTCTAAACTTGTCTTGGTTGAACCTTAAACCCTTTAACCATGTAATTAAACACATAGATACTCAATTATACCCTTTAACACTTCATTATACACACAAGAAGTACTTAAAACTAGATTAAATACGTAGAGATAATGACACGTAGATGCATAAATACACCTAAGATCAGCATGACATGCATTATCTTTAAAGTTAATTTAATTGTTCATCCAATAGTTTCACATTGTGTATGTATCTATCATTTGTGCAACAACATCAGAAATGATTTCAAGAGAAGTGAAACTAGGCTTCAAAAATATTTTATGCTATTATCAAAATTTATTCAACTTGATAATATGATCAACTAATTAAAGAGGTAAACAAATTGACTCTAGAGTGTCATGATATTTGATAGAAATTAAATAGCAAAAAATACATAAAGTAACATACTTAAGTATTAAATTACAAAATATAACAACACTTTTATGAAATTATATTTTGTAGCATATGTATTTGTATGTATTTGTATTTTTGTAGCACCAGTTTGCAAAAATACAAAATACATATCTATCATAAGGGCAGTAAAAATCATATGTATTTATATTTTTATAGCAACAGTTTGCAAAAATATAAAATACAACTTGCTATATTATGTAATTATGAATCAATTGCTATGAAACTCATAATTAAGGGAGTATGCTATTTCTGATTTTTTCCCAATTAAATATGCCAATTAGTCTAGAATACATATCGGAGTCAACTGAGGCCGTCTGATGACTTCAAAGTTCAAAGTATGGTGGAGTCTATCAATATTACAAATAAAAATATAAGAGATATGTCAGTACTTCGTTTTTAAAAGTGAAATTGCTCAAATAGAAAAACTGCAACAAACACAATCACAAGGCTCTCGAATAAATATAACAGAATCCTAATAGAGAATATGAAAGTATCAACATGGACGAAAGTAAAAAAATTTCTCAACGTGATTTGAATATTTGTTGTTCAATGAATGTATGAATAGTGTAAAAATATATGATTGTATGTTCATAAATATTTTGGTCATGCTTTCAAGTGAGTATTTATGTGTTGTGATTAACAAAGTTAGCTTTATAATGTGTCCTTGAAAAGAAAATTATGTACTTGCAGAAAACGTCAAGACGTTAAAAGTTTGTTGAACTTATTCCTTTTTATTTCATCCGTACTAGAATATTTATCATCTTAAAAAAATTATATTCATTACAAAATCACTAAAAATATTGTGTAGTACACTAAATTATCTTTATATAAGGGCATAGTTGAAAAAATATATATTTAATTTTCATAAATAAATTTTGAATACGTAGCTTTTGATAATCGTCCCATGAGTTACTTTTTATAAAACATTATAAAAACATTGACATAATTTCTATAATCAATTTTAGGGACAAAAAACATATCTTGGTCTTTTTCTAGAATAACTACAGTAAATTATTTTTATTTTCCTCTTTTACAACGTCCAATATCGAATTCGGACTCAAAAACACGATGAAAACGGTTAATTTTTCTTTTCTTGATATTTTATCAATTTAAATTCACCGCTTTTATGCAACACACACCCACGCAAACCATAGCGCAGAAGATATGAAAGATATTATTTGTAATTAAAAAATAACTGCAAAGAGTTATTTTAAATAATGTATATTATTATTTTTCTACTAATTATAAGTGAAGGTTTTTAGTCGTCCGAATATTTATGTAAATACTTAATGTTTTAGGGTTATATTTGTAAATTTATGTTTCACTTTGCCACGTGTTACATTCTCCAAACTGTAAACACACGTCTTTCAATTCTTTCATCTTCTCCACCTACTTCTAACATTTTCTTCGTACTTTTGCATTTGCTATTTCAAATCACTCTCTCTCACATTCGTTTTGCTTAGGTTCTCTCTTGAAGTTTGCTGATTTTCAATCACTATTGCCCTCAAGGTATTATTTGTGTTATAATAGATTTTTCTTCTGAATTTGGTATCAATTTAAACTCTGCTTCATTGTTTTTCACATTCGTATCAACATCTTTATCCTTTTTTGGTTATTTGTGGTTACTAATTGACTACTCAAGTGTTGCATGTAGGTAATTTTTATTACTTCTTATCTTTATTAAGGAATTTGTGATTTTAATTTTGGATTTTGAACTTAAAATTTAGAGAAATTGTAGATTAATCAAAAGATTGAAAAATTTCCAACTTCTCATTGTATTTTTCTTTGAGTTCAATAGAAAGAAGTATAAAATGAATCTAATAATGAGAAGTAATCAATAATAATCTTTGGGTCACCCATAGTTAAGAGAAAATGAATGAACTTCTCAAGTCCTAAGTAAACTAAAGTTTTCAATTACTGAGTTTTTGAAGAATTTAACTCAACTCTAACTATTGAAATATGACTTATTTTCAGTTCCACAATAGTTTCCTTCGTAACATTCATTTGCCACACCCAACACTTTTTGGAGAATAGACTGTAATTCTCTAGGTCTCCATATTCAATCAAGGTGAAATTTGAGCACTCATTCCACCTTCTCGGTTATTTTTCTTAACAATACTAATTCTCAAAAAATTTTAAAAAATCAATTCTTTTTGTTTCCTTTTGTCTTTTTTCTTTGTGATCCATTACAGACTTCTTTAATTTTTTTTACGATTAATTTTTTTATTGTTCAAGTTGTTGATTTGATTTTTATAGCGGCGAAAAGAAGCTGAATGGCATATGTAGTTTACTTCTTTCATAGACAATGTGTTATTTTTATGTGACATAGGTTATTCAGGGAGATTGCGATGCATGTGTAGAAATAATTGAAAAGCCATATGTGGGAGAAAAACTAAGCTACTAATGACTTCTCATGTGCTAAAGTGAGTATTATTTCTGTTCTATGCTTGACATTTTGTCATAATTCATTTATTAATCTAACTAAATGTGTTTTTGAGGTGGTGATGTTGTGAAATTTCTGATTAAGGACAGTAAATGTGAAAAATAGAAGAGGAAAAAAAATAGGCTTTCTTAGAAGAAGAAAAGACTTGTAATGTATTATATTGTCACTTCAATCAAGGTTAATAATATGAGAGTTCCGCTTATTGCTACTAGCTTGTTAAAGCTGATAGATTTCATAAGTGGTCCATCATAGTTGCTATGTTATTAAAATTTATATCTAAAAGAAGCATAACAAATTTGTATCTGTCTACTATAACAACCAATTGATGAATTAAGAGGATTTTCCCGGTAAGTTGAAAATTAAGAGGATTAGAAAGATTAAAAAGAAGAAAACAAGAGTAGGTATCATTGGGAGGGTCAGTTTTTTGGGAGTTTTAAAGGTTACGTGCTATGGAGAGGGTCAATTCTTCAGGTGAAAATAGAAAAATAAAATCCCTTCTCTGTAGGCACTGTTTCTTTTAGTTTGTTTAATTAGTTTGAAGTGCTCTTACTTATCTATTGACACTAACTTTTAAGGTGTTATTTAGTAATTACCAAATACTGCTTCTACTGAAAAGATAGTAAGCTCTTTCCTCTGATTTTTAAGTAGATAACTAACTATCATGTAACATAAGAGCAGAAGCATGGTAATTTAAACATAATTCATTCTCAAATTAACTGCTTGATGTACACTTGATAGAATTTCACGAAATTTTGGTAAAACTACTTTTTGGATCTCTATAGTAGCCAGCTATAACAATTTTTGTAGTATTGAATTATGTGATGTAGTGTGACAGGACATAAATGTGCCCTTTAGTGTAGCCTCAGCTTGTATTTACTTGTTCAATTTTGGGTGTACATAAGTAGGTACTTAGACTATCATAAAGTTAAACAAGTAGGCACGTTTTCTACATGGCAAATCAAAGATTACTCTACACCAGAAATATATTAGCAAACTGCAATACTTTAAATCATCTTGCTATAACTTGGCAGAACCTATTTTACTTTTTTCCTTTCTTTCCATCTTTATTAAATTTTGAGGGGGTTTTAGATAAATATGGCTCAAAAAGAGTTGTTGATACAACAATGTTAAGTTCTCTAAATAGTTGTGGATGAAGTCCCTAAATGTTGTTGGTAATTTTATGAACGTTTTCAATTGATAAGTTTGAAAATACGGACATTGCTCTCCTAGATCTTAATCACTAAGTCCAGTGCAAACTTAGACATCATCCTTCAAGCAATAATTTCCATCCCCGGTTGTAGCTCAATAAAAAGATTAGGAATAATTGAACATGTTACTATCTCTTGTTGTAGCTCAATGAAGAAGTTACGAGTAGTTAAACAAGTGAAATTGCTTTCATATTGTTTAAATTTATTGATCAAGGTACTAAAAAGTGTTTTGTGCACTAACATAGAAATTCTAAAACTGATAAATGGATACGCAAAAACTAGACCTGAATGTGTTCTTTGAATTTTTATTTTATGCTGGTTCTGAAATTGAATTCTTTTTTGCCATCGGCGTATATGTGGTTGATTAACTTGTGCTTCTATTGTTGTAGGTTGCAATAGTGTGTTTTGGTTTAGCATGCTGTCCAGAAACACAATTTATGCTCTGCTAGCAACCAAAGAGTATATACTACTATCTGAGTATCCTGTGACATACTTTCTATGCATTGTTTTAGTATTTTGTATATCAATATTTTAGAAAAAAATATTTTTACGATGATTTTATTTTAGTTGATGTTCTGTCAATTTCAAAATTCAATTTGGACTTATGAAATGATATGTGCTCTTATGTTTACAAGTAATTATGAGTTGTACTATTAAACATAGTAGCGCAATAAGTATACCAACCAACTTGCATACCAATCAATAGTTGTGTTCCTGATCACAAGTATGTTAATTTGGTCATATTTTTAATGCAGAAGTGGGCTAAGATGGAGTAGAAGCATGCAAGAGATGGCAGTTTGACAATAATTATTATTTTTAGGGAATGCTACAAATTACTGGACATGGACCACCTAGATAGCGCGGCTCAGATGAAACTTCATCGTAAGGTGGGAGCAAATGGTTGTGAGTATGGTTCCAACTAAAATTTTCTTTACTGGAGTTTGTTTTGTGTGAGAAGTGAAGTGTCATCTTCAAATCTCAACTACTACAGACCACCTATGACGTGGTTAGTATCCTATACATTGAATGGACTTTGCATACATTTTTTATTTTTAATCTACTTTTTACTAAATTATAAGTGTTAATAAATTCAATGTGCTTTTTAAAATGCCAAAGTTCTTAAATAATCTGTTTCTTGCCTCTGGATACCAACATTGATATACAATGAAATTTCTGAAGTAGTGTCGATTTTTCAAGGATGTTCAATTAGTACTAATCATGTTTCTAAGTTAGTAGTATTTTCCTTGGGCTGAATATGTAATTCAGTTAATTAGGCCTCTGATTTTTCTGATATAAAGATTGAATCTCCAATCAATACTAACATGTTAATTTATGTGGTCAGGTTGAGACGTTGTACATAAAATGAGAAGATGAGGAAATCCTAATATTGGATTTATGTTATAGCACAAGTGAAATTTCTTTTGTAACATATGCTAAGTTATAATTATTGGGGAATCATCTTATCAAAGTGAACATGAACAATCTAACGCTTGTCTTTAAAACCTCTCTCATAAGCAAGCTTAAGAATGTAATCTTCAACTTTATTTTGCATGCATAAAATAACATGAATTATATCATATTAATGTTGACTCAGTTTGCTGGTATTGCTTCCTTTGTTTTGCTCTTTTATAAAAAGATGATAGGGAAATACCCGTACTGTGTACGGGCACGGGCCATGTAGTATTATATATAAGACATAATATCAAAACTGTTGTCGTCCTCATAAATTGTGTTGGTATATCTTTTTTTTTTCCTCCAATTTTTTAGCTTATTCCTCTTAGTCTTTGATCTTATCTCTTAACTTTATCGGTTGTTTTATTATTTTTTGATTGTAGTATTTTTTTAGAAGCACCGAAATCTCCTACCCTTTGTCCCTTGTTACTGTATCTTTTAATCTAACTTTGAAAATAAAACATATTTAGTCTTCCTTACTATGGTACGAAATTAGTCGTCCCATTAAAGGTTAATCTTCAGAAACACTGACCTACTTTTATAAGTGTATAAACATGCACAACAGAGAATCAGAAGTATTCATACATGTTTTTACATTGTTATACATTTTATATATAATCATACATATTAGTTCATTCAGACAAATATCCTTTTTTTTTCTACACTCTACTCCTCTTTCCCTCTCTCCATTTGTATTTTCGATAATTGCATTCTCATATTTAGCCATTGTTGATGTTATTCACTGCATCACTGTTTTTTTTTCTTTTCTTTGTCTGTTCTTTTTTCACTGTTTCGTTCTCTCTCTTTTTTTGTTGTGTTTTTTTCTATGGCTTCTTTTTATTTTTTGTTTTATTAAAATTCTACTCTTTAGTTTTTTTTTTGTGTTCCTTTTTAAAAACAAAAAATAAAAATAAAAAATTGCTCTCCTATTATTTTTAATTCTACCGGAAAAACAACTGGATAATTTTTGTAGTTTTTTTTAACAATAAAATATAAATTTGCAATATTATAATTACTACGCTTTTCTAATCAAGCAAATACAAAAAGTATATTTTTATTTGTTATATGAAAATAACATATTTTATACCAAGGTGATACATATAGATATTTATACAACAATAATACAGTTTCTGCGCGCACACACACATATATACATACATATACATATTTATATAACAATGATGCAATTTCTATATAGATTTTACATAATACAGTTTTTGCGCGCGCACACACACACATATACATACATATACATATTTATATAACAATGATGCAATTTCTATATAGATTTTACATAAAATTATGTTCTATACAACAATTATAAAATTTCAATAAACACTCTATACAATCTTTAGCTTCAATTATTATTTATATACATATTTTGCATAATAATTATATATTTTCTATACACATTCGATGCAATTTTTATATATATTTTGTACAAATACTTATCTTATACAACAATTATATAGTTTTTATACATATTCTATCTAGTTGCTATACATATGTCTAATCTAAATACATATCCTATATACTAATTATACAATTTTTATATAATTATATTTAATTTTTATACAAAAAAGAAAAAAAATTTAACCAAAAAAAAAAATGGAGCGAAAAAGAAAGCGGCAACACTAAATTTTAAAAGGGGGCTGAAGTAACCCAAAATTGAAATGATCATTTACGGAAATTATTTAGACTGACTGACTCAAACGTGGGTATTTATTTTGATATAGATTAGACTGTGTTTTTTCTTTAAAATTTGAGTGTAATGGATATACAAAATAATTATCCCAAAAATGAATGTGAAAATTACCTTGTATATAATTATTAGATTATTTATTGTAAGTTATAGCAATACTTCCGTATAATTATTAAATTAAAATTTTAATTGCAAGTTGTAGCATTTTTTTTAAAAATAATTTTTAACTTTTTTTTTTTAAAAATTGTTTAATGTATATTCATTAGTCAAAATATCTCTTATTTTTTATTTTTTTTATATTACATCTCTTCTCATTAACTGTTTTGATAATTATGGTAGAAATAAATTCTGATCACAATAATTATCTTTATTTATTCATTTTTGTCCCTTTATTAGAAAAGTTACAAGTGTTGTTCGTAATTTAAGGAGTAAAATCTGATAAAAATATTTTTTACATTGATAATTTATTGACTTTTAAATAAATTATACATTTATTTACTTTCTCAAGGCTTACACGTTTCGTTATCTTTACTTTTATTAGTAAAAGAGTTACTTTCCTATTCATATACACTTCACCGAATTTAAATATACTTTCTTTTCCTTAAATAACTATATTTCTTATTCATTTCAAAAAAAGGTACGAAAAATATCTGTCCTTTGTAAAAATTTGTAGTTACGCATACTGAACTTTGCGGGGGTACTATGACCCCCTAAACTTTTTTTTTTTTATCATATTTAAATGTCATATATCTATCCACTTGGACTACTGTGTGTATTCACGTACCTTGAGCGCGTAAGAGTGTTTAAAAATTGTTATAGACCTATTTTTCGGACACATAACTTTATATATTTTTCATTAGATTTCTTTATTTTTTAATAAAATGTATTAAAGAGAGGCATAAATCCCCCTTCTTCTACTCTACTTCTGTTTTCCTCTCCATTGTTGAAGGTAAGATCTTTTCATTGGTTTCCTTTATTTTCTTTGGTAAAATTCTGATATCTTTCTTAGTTTTCTTTGTTTGTTTAAAACTTCTTCTCACTATTTTTACTAATTTTTAATTCATGATTTTTGAAATTAGGGCTAGCCATGGAAGATGTAAAATTAGATTTGAATAAGATTTGTTTAGACAAGAAAGATTCAATGTTAAATGCGGAGGTGTGATACAATCATGGTCTCTTACTCTATTTGAAGACTTCTTGACCCGATAATAATTCGAAAAGAAGATTTTGATCTTGCCCATATTATGGATCAAACAAGTGTACCTTTTTTCTTTAGAGGAATGATGTGGTTGGTGAACGATCTAAGTTCATTATTCCAAAGTTGGTGAAGAAAGTGAAGGACATGAATGAACTATTGAAGATAATAAAGACGAAGGAAGAATTGGTTGGCACTTACAGTGATAGGAAAATTATGGAGATGAAAGCTGAATCTGCATTCCTCAAATGAAAGAACAATGTAACTCATTTGTAAGATGAAAGACGAGGTGAAAAATACACCAGAGAAGATGATTAAAGTGAAGAAGATAGAGAACTTTAGTAGTATTTTATGGTGTGTATCTTCATAATATGTATTGCTATATGGATCAAAATAGCAGGTTGAAGTGTTTTGTCCAATGTTGTAATATGAATTTGTCGTTGGTAGTGTTCCTTGTATGGTGGTTTGAACTTGATTTTGTTGAATGAAATATCCTATTTGAAATTAATTGTTGGTTTTGAGTACTTGTTTGAGTATTTGTTTGTTTTGCTGGTTTTGTTGATCTAAATTCATTATTTCAAAATTGATAGAAACATCATATAGCACCACAAAGAATAGATACACATTTATAGAAACATTCAATACAAAATTCTATACAAAATCAGATTATAATCAATGCAAGAATTTTATAGAAAATCAGTGCATAACTGTTTGAGATGCAACTTGAACAAGTGCAACATAAGTCAATACAAAATTACTACACAAATGTTTGAGATGCAACATTCAAGTGCATCAAAAAAACTTCAAAAAAAAATGACCTTGCAAAAGTAAATCACATTGTTTGTCAAAATAACCTACCCAATTAACAATACAACATCAGCTTTAATCTAAAAAACTACCAATATTTTAAAATTACTTTCTTTGTGGCTTGGATTGTGAAAAAGCCATTTTTTGTCTTTTGTTCATTCTCATCTCATCTTTCATCACTTCAAGCTGGTTTTCAATCACTACTTTTTTACCCCTCCACCTTACTCCTGTCTTTGATTTGTAACTAGGGTCTCCAGTAACATTAGCAGACCTTATAGACTGTGTAAAACCAGTATGTAGTATCATAATACTTGACAACCCAGGCTGCAGACAAAGAAAGAAAGAAAGTTATACACATGTAAACCTCTAAGATAAAGTAAACTTAAATTTTATTGTTATCACTTACATTATATGTTGTGAAACCATTTTCAGTAATCAAAACACTTATTCCAACTGTCTTTGGCCTCTTACCGGTTGCTTCTCTATTGCATGTACTAAATTGAGCATGAACGGGTGAAACAGGTGGATTTGGTGGAGCATGAGTAGTGTAACTTGTTGGATTTTCAAACCACTGATGAAAAGGTGTCCTCCTTGCTACTCCTATGTCACAAAGATGTGTTTTTCTTGGTCTACCCTTGCCTCTTGTAGCTGTTGCAACTGGTGCTACACTGCTACCCATTTTTGTCTCTTGCATCTCCTACAATATATTCAACACCCATTTCCTAACTCTTACAACTTCTATAACATGTTAAACATCTCTTTCCCTACCTCTTGCATCTAGTGCAACTGGTTCATTAGGCCTTTTCTTAGGTGTAGGAGGTGTTGCAACTTGTTCAACCTATGTTATCATTCTTGGACCTCCCCTAGGTCTAGGAGGTTCTTTGGGATTATCCTTTTTCTCTTGGCGTCTAGGGGGTGCATCAGTAGTAGCAAGAGTGTTTCTTAGCCTCTCCCTAGGTCTTGAAGTAATTTGTACATCACTTGGTCCAACAACAACACTACTTGGTCCAATATAATCCTACAAAAAAAAGAGGTAAAGCAGTAACATATTCAAATATAATTAAACTACAAATAAATGATACAAGTCATTTAAAGTTACACACCTTTAAAAGACAACCTTTTTTGTTGTGATTTTGTCCTTGATAGATGCTAAAATTCATGTTAACCTTTTTTCTTGACATTTTTTCATATTTTTTGCCTCACCAAACTCTCTATTCCTTTTTTCTTTGGTTTGCCAGGCATACGTTTAACAATTGGTGGCTCCACCTAAGGATTTGTTGACTCTGGCCATATGTTCATATTGGTCACTGGTTGAATGTAGTGATAATACGTCTTGAGATAAGTCTCTTTATTATAGCAGCTATCAACAAAATCAATTGGTTCTCATTTCTTGTAAAGTATGAACTGCAATCCCATGTGGACAGGGTATTTCCTTAAGCATCTAAGATCTACAACTGCATGTACTATCCCTCATATCAATACTATATACATATGGTTTATCTGATATTTCAAAATCTCTCTCTATTAAAGTCAATATTATATCTCATTGACTTTTCTGTGTTTTCTAGTAACACTCTCAAAGTCATTGGAGATATATTAGTCAACCATGTTTTTGGAAACTTAGTGAATTCACCTAGTCTAGTCATTATCTTCATCCTTATCTCTTCTAGCATAGTAATAATTATTTTATGCCTTGGTCCTAAGATCCAAGCATTAAATCTCTCAGCCATATTATTATCTATGATATCACACTTGATGTCAGTTTTAAAGTACATTTTACATCAAGTTTGTACCTTGTAATGAAGTAAATCTAGAATAATATTTTCATCACCTAGTATGGCCATTTGGTTCAGATTTTTCTTCATTTCAGCCTCAAAGGTGCTTCTTGCACATTTCCAGAACTGGTTCCTTCTTTGAAGACCTCTCATTTTTCCTCAGTTGACAAGGATATGTCTTGCACACATCCTATGCTCTACCTCTGGTAAAAGCTCCATCAGTGTCGCTCTAAGACCCTAAAAATCAGATCATAAATTGCACGCAAATAAATTACATATTCATAACTACATATAATATTCATTAACATAACTACATGGAGAAAAAAGTATACCTTTTGCATATCTAAAATGATTGTGTTATCTCCGCCATCTGTTAATCCCAAATCCTCTATCAACAATTTCACAAATCATATCCAAGTGTTCTTATTCTCATACTCTAATACAACCCAAGCAATATGCAACATTTGATTATTACCATCTTTAGATACAACTCATGACGTCTAAACAACACCTCCTATTAGATGATGATGCGGTGGCTGTCAAAATACAGTAACCCAACACAGGTTGGGGTCGAATCCTAAGAGAAAATGTGGCTTTATATATCTCAAGAAGTTGTAGTCCACAGATAGAATAAGAAAAGTAAATATGTGTATGTGTGTGGGGGGGGTTGTATAGTAATCTCGAGAAAGTAACTATATTAACTTCAGTTGTAATCAGTGTAGGTGAACACTAGGATTGTGTTCCTCCTAGATTCTCAACTCCATAGGCTTATCATGCTTTGTTGAACCAACCCGATAGTTTGCATGCATAATCAATAAGTTATGTAGCTTCTGCAGTCTTTTGGATGAGCAAAAGGATTTCACCCTTTACCTTTTGAGTCTCAGGATGTCGCCTTACTAGTCCTTATCTTGATCCCAGTTAACTATTGCCTTTTGAGTTTCTAGTTATTAGATAAAACCTAACCATATTACTAAGATAGAACTTATAAGCGTGGATCGACAGTTAAACTCCAAATTACTATTGTCTTTATCTTTTCCTAGTCACTTCTCCTCTTTTGGAGTAAGCAGCAATATCTAGGTGGGATCCTAATGTGTGCACCCATTAAGAAATCTATCATAAAGAAGACAAAGCAATACATGCATGGGTATCGGTTTGAAACAACAAAAACACTTCCCTACTTCGTTAATATGCTAGGGTTTCCATAACCTTAGCTATGAGTTTTAGCCACTCGCGATTGTGAAGAAATCAATAACATTCATATTCGAAAGCATAGAGGAAATTACAATGATAAGAAGTAATAAAACCCACAACTATAACTGAATTAATGAACCAAAATCAATACAAGAAAATCCCAAGAACAAAGATGGATCTTGGAATCAAAATATGTTTGTGAATATCAAAAGTGCGTAACTCTGACTAAAAAGTACATAAAGGGTATTTATAGTACAAGAGGAAACCCTAGAATCAAAGTCATAACGAAATAGAGAAAATCGAGTTGGTGGCCTTATATGGTCTGTACCCGCGGTTTGGAACTGGGCACAGGTAGTACCTGCGGTCCTGACACTGGGCGCAGGTACAAACACAGGTATCGGGAGCAAAAAATCCTACAAGTTTAGCTCTCGGGATTTTGGACTTCTGGTACTTGCTTTGCCTACATGTGGTCCATAGGTCCTACATGCGGCCACTTGTTGACTTAGTAAGTGCCGGGAGTCTTTTCAGCTCTTATTTGATTCCCGAACATGCTTTGATCATGAACAAGCTGGAAAACATCTCGAATATCCATAATTTCTCTAAAATAGCTAAAAACACCTTTTTTCACCTTTTCAAGAGCTTATCATCCAAAATATGTTTTCCTGCAAAACATACCCAAAAGGCATCATATCTAACAAAATAACCTCAGAAACTTCCACCTTTTCCTCATTTTAAGAGTCAAAAGTGCTATATTTCTATAGCACATCAACACCCTTAACTTCGAATATTTGCATATCCTAAAAAAAAAACACAATAAAAACAAAAATGATGCTTAACTAGGAGAAACTAAGTGATTCAAGGCAGTCAGTCAACACTTAAAATCAAAACACAACATTCCCCACTAATCTTATTTTTCAAAACCAACTGTGCATGAATATGAAGAACAATAGTGTGATACAATGGGATCAAGGTATGACAATTACATTAACAACAGATAACCACTCATAGATACAAGTTACACTACTCGAAATAAGAAAATAGCTAGCAATATGACTCAAATGCCCTCACAACAAAGATGTCCCACTCACTCATATGAAATCATGCATGCCAATACAAGGACGGTCAAGAGACACTCACATTCAGAAGAGAAGTTCCAATCAATGCATGTCAAGTACCATAGGTTTGCCCTTATTTTCTTTACCTTAGCATTCAGATAGTCAAGTTAGGATCACTATAGGACTTTTCTTAGCATGTAATGTAGACTTGGGGGTTGGTATGGAACATATGGACATATCAAGTGACTAATCCTCCTTGGCACTACACTAACCCTGGGGTCTCACTTATTAGTCAATTTCCTTTTAATTTCACCCTTATTTCTCCCTTTTATTCTTTAATGCACATTCAGGTTGGGTGTGGTCTTTTATTTTATTTTTAATTTTTTTTTCTTTTTACTCTTTCTTTTTCTTTTCTTATTCTACCACACCGGACCTTACTAACTTTTTTCTCTTATTTTACCCTTTTTCATACCCATTTTACACTACGCACCCTTATGATAACCACCCTCAACTTAGACATTTTGCCTGAGTTGAGGTGCACAATGTCTAAGGAGGACCAGGGACAAAAACAGATTTATTGAACTATAAATAAGAAAGTAAATAGTAAAATAAGAAAAATAGGCTCCAAGGCTCAAAATAGGGATCAAGGGATATAATTCACACATGTAAAGTCATTTAGGCTAAAAGTGGACTAAACTAAAAAACAACCTATGATCCTTTCCAATTGACTATCCTTCAACCTAGGCAAGACTAACCACGCAAGTTCTGAATTCGATACACAAAGGGAACTAGGTAGTATCTCACACACACATAGCACAGAGTCAATATTACCAAGTACTACCTATCTGGTTTATGCAATTACTAAAGTAACTATCATGTCCCTAATCCTAATGCCATAACAAGATCCATGAAGTTAACACATATATACATTCACGTAGTTCTAAAACACAAAATTTTGGAGGGGTATCACAAATCAGTCAAAACATGACTACTGTCCTAAATACTTAAGATCTCCTAATTACACAAAAACAACACAATACAATGAAAAACACAATACGATACAAAATTATCCTAGACATGATGGTTCTACAATCATACCGCGATCGACCAAAAAAAAAGCATGTCAATAAAAACCCACGGTAGCATGGTATGCCACCCCAATGAAAAACCACACATTGTCCTCAATGTGTTAAAACAAAATAAAATAGAGGAAAATGAGAACATACTTGGGATGCACTAGGCTCCCAAATCAAGAGCATCTCTAGATGGGGGCATTGCAGCTGGCGGAGGCGGTGGTGGCGACGGTGCACTACTGGATGATTCACCTGTTACTATAGATGCATACCTCTGCCTATCGACGCATGTAGACTCCATAGAATCATGCCTGGCCTTTTTAACGACATGGTCATATGGTAAATCTGGGTCCTGCAAGTCGTCTATAAGACCTTTCTTGGCTCCAACTGCTGGGACCTCCTCATCACACTCCATGAGAAAATTAAACTATCTTAGTGCATGCAAAGGTGATATCTGGACCACCTGGGGTATAACTGAGGAAGAGGATGTAACACAAATCTCCATGAGAGAGCGTACCTCTGCTTGTAACACATTAAACTCTTTCCTTATTTGGGATAGATCTGGTGCAGCTGTCTTTATATATCGGGCTATAAACTGTCTTTCGAATTCATAGAGTATGTCTGAAAGTTAGCACGTAGCTTGAATAGTGCAGTACTCTATGTGGCCTCCCATCGGGCCTTTGCCTGATCAAATCTAGTCCTTACCCATAATCTCATCTAATCGTAGAGGGTAGTCATCTCAGTCTAACAACACTCACTCTAGCATCTATGGCCCTCTATTTATCTACTAAGATCTGCAAAAACTTACTCGATATAGTAATCATACTTGTCGCAGGAGCTATAGTATATGGACGAGAAGGTTCTTTAGATGCACCCACCGACTCTGAGGTCAAAGTTGGGGCTGAAAAAAATGTAATATGTGTCCCCTCGCCCTATGTACTCGAATCAGGATCCTTTCTCTGCTTCTCTATCTCCATGTCAATACTAACACTCGCATCATTTTGATGTGCCTTAGTAGGATCTGCGGAAATTGATGGGCCCTTAAATTGGGCCCGTGATACTGCTGCCTACTGTCTCGATCTCCTAGAAGTACTTGGACGTGCTAGACCCTTCATGGTCCTCGTCTGTACAGTGGACGTCGCAGCTACTCTCTAGTCTACACCTGGTATCTCAGGCACACCAACCTCATCGTACAACCTCTAAATCATGCAAGGGAAGGAAAAATTAGTCAACTCTCCGAATGCTCTATCATGTAACTCATGGTGAAGAATAACAACAAAATCAACATCATATCCAGCCATTAAAAAAGTAACCAGTGCTGCTCTCTCCCACGTTAATATATTATCCAACACAGTGGGTTTCAGTCGGTATCTAATCAGCAACCACCAAAACTTGGCCTCCAATGTTAAAAGGCCCTTTTTAATCACAGCTTGCCCCTTGATCCATGGGGTCATATCACCAAGTAGTGAAATATAAATGGTTATCCACCTAGTCATCTCGATCCTCTTATGTTGCTGCTCATCCTCCCGCATGATATGTTGATTACGTGCGATCCTCAATTGTCGCACTTAGCAGTCGATGCAGGAGTGATGTAATCTAGGCCAAAGATAACTCTACGGATAGTCTCCTCTGTATATCAAATCTGACCCCTCCAACCAGTGTATAATCAAGATATGGATGCCCCACAAATTTGATCAGGCCTAGATGTCTGCACATAGGAAGGACCACGATCTCTCTGTAGGATGCATAAAATTCCCGTACCATTGTCAGGCTATAGGAACTAAGTGGCCTAGTCATCCACTCTATCTGATATCTATCAAATATTGCTCGCAGTTGTGGTACTCGATCTAGCCCTGATAAGTCAACCCGATGCTCCTCATAAATACACTCCGTAGGCCTGCCTAGCTCCAAAACATGATTTTTAAGCTCAAATATATTCCTTATCTCTTCCACACACCACCTCGGAGGTCCATCCTCGGGAGGTGTCTCTTGGTATGCGCAGGTGCGAGGCTCTGTTATACTAATGAATTGTGAAAAGTTTGCTTTATATCCTCCTCAGACTGAGGTACCTCTATCTGTTGTACATGAGTAGCGGTACTCTCTTTATACTGGGGCACCACGGATGACTGCTCCTACTCAACCTTATCAGATGAATCTTGGGACCCCTCCTCAGACTGGAGGTCCTGATCAGCAACCTATGAAGTAGTCTCAACTCTATCTCCTTATCCTCATTATCATCATTAGATTGAGGAGTGTGTGGGGGTGATATCCATGTGGACTTCATCCTCGGCTGGATTAAAGCTGACTGAGAAGCTCGAAGAGTCTTTCCTCTCATTACTCTACGTGTTACCTCAACTGCAATATCTCTACGTCATTGCCTCAGGTACTCCTCCACTGAACCACTAGGCTCGAAAGAATCTTCCCATCTCCTCGAAGTACCGACCCTCATTTTTTTCACTGCTTTAGGTGCCATATGTACCTAAAAAACTAGTTGTTAGTTTCCAACAAAAGTGAGGGGTAGCAAAAGTATAACAAAAACTCAAAACTCAAAAAGATTGAATTTTTCCTCAATTTTCACATCGCTAAGACCAATTTTAAATCCCAACAAGTCCAATGTGCACACACCGATCAAGAATTATGAATTTCAAAACAAACAAACATGTTCAACTATCGGTATTACTCTATTCATTCAAGTTCATTTTCCGATTGGGGCCTAACTTTAGATTTTTCTTCAAAACACAGCCCTACATTATGTTTTTCGGCTACTTCATGGTTCCAATATACAAGCATGATAGATTCTATATATTTTGCAATGGAATACACATATCAACTTGTTTTAACAATATATAAATCAATACATAACCATTAGGAGCTGAGAAAGTTACCTCTTTTATGAAAAAACGAAAGTAAATAATAAATAATTCAAGCAAAACCAAAGTTGAAACTTGTTTTTAGCGTGGTAAGACAAGTTGGTCTATCAAATAAGCATCAATCTAGCCTTTACTTAAGTGTGGGGTTAGTTTATGTTTAAATAGAAAAGTTTGAATTCAAAGAGAAAAATGAAGTTTTGAGGATTTGAATGAGTTAGAATAAGGGTGAGAATGTTTTTATACAAGAAAGGGGTTGTTTTAGGTCATATTTAGGTGTTGGTGGGTCCAAAATTTTAATTAAAAAGTTGGTAAAAAATTTTAATTAAAAAGTGAACCCAAAATAAGAGCTACCTGCGGCTTGTACCTGCAGCCACCACCCGCGGTCTGGCTCTAGGAGAAGGTACCACCTACGGCCAGCAGGTGCTGGGCGTAGGTGCCCGGCCAAAAATTTTTGCCCACTTTTCTGCAACCCAGACTTGGCGTTCTGATAATTTTCCAGATACTTATGGTCTCATAACCTAAGTGTTGGGTTCCAAAAGTAAATTAGATGCAAATTCCATAACTTACCATTTTTCATCCTAAAAAATTCAACTTTTTAACTTATTACTTAACTTACCATGTGAGACTCGTGATCATGATGGGTTGATCACATAGTCCCCTTACCTGGAAATCGATGAATGTAGCAATTTCTTATCATATTTCGAGTAAGGTCCAAAAGCTAAAAACCAACAAAAAAATAAAAACAACAAAAACATGAACACTAAAATAGTGGGTTGCCTCTCACTCAGCGCTTGATTTATCACCATGACATGATGTGGCTAAGTTGGTTACTCAGACTTTACCAACAATTGAATGGGTTACCTCCCATACAACACTTGATTTAACATCACGGCATGATACGAGTATCTTGACTAATCAGAATTTATCAAGATACCTATACGAATATCCTCCAGGATCATCAATACAATCAATAACTGACACTACGCTCATGTCAGTTGGCTACGTCATTGACTTTTGAATATTGAATGTAGCCTCCTCACCATTGACTCAGAATTTTAGCTCACCCTTTTCCATGTCAACCATAGCTCTACCTGTGGCCATAAATGGTCTTCCTAATATAATAGAAATATCGGTGTCAACCTCACAGTCTAGGATGGAAAATTCAATCAAAAAGATGAAGGTATACACCTACGATCACATAAAAAGAGATTCCCATAAGATTCTTCACTATACGGTCAGCCATCAACAACCGCATCGAAGTCAATTAAGGAGCGTTCATACCCAATTGCTTGAATACGACCAGCAACATCAAATTAATACTGGTCCTTTAAATCATATAAGGCTCTGGAAAATCGGGATGACCTAATAGTGTATGCTATAGTAAATACACCGGGGTCACCCTTTTTCTGTGCCAAAGACCTAGTCGTGACTGCACAGCAGTAGTGCATACTATCAACATCCTCAAATGTTGCTCCTTTCTTCCTTGTGACTAACTATTTCATGAACCTGGAATATCCAGGCATCTTCTTTAATGCCTCTAGGATAGGTATGTTCAAGCTCAAATCTTTCAATATATTAATGAGTTGGTTGAACTTACCTTCCTCTTTTTTCTCCCTCAATCTATGAGGATAAGGTGGGGACGGTCTTGGAATCTGTATGATTTTTAGCTCAGTGACTGGATCCTTACCTTTATCTTCAACAGCTTTACCATTATTACTTATTATCTTCTCGGACTCAACAATAGGTGTCTCATCATTAATAG
Source organism: Capsicum pubescens (assembly GCA_030864215.1). NCBI lineage: Eukaryota > Viridiplantae > Streptophyta > Magnoliopsida > Solanales > Solanaceae > Capsicum > Capsicum pubescens. Next base: position 96,867,984 of record CM061540.1, read on the forward strand.
CTTCTACAACAGTTCGTAGGGGATCCATAGTAGTGATACCACTCCTTATGGTAATAGCAAGTACGTGATTATCATTCTTAGGAATTTGTATCGTGTTTCTTGGAAGGGTACCTGGCTTCCTTTGATTCAGAGTTATTGACATCTACCCGAACTAGTGTTCCAACTGTTTGATAGCAGTGGCATGTAACTCAACCTTCTAGTTCAATCCTAAAATATCAGCCTTAATATCCTTAAGGTTGATCTCTTGATTTTCCTGACCCTTCACCAGCTTAGCTAGCATCTCTTCTATTTTGGATTCTGCATCTCATATGCCAGGTGAAATCTATCTATCTACCTTCTCTCTGTAGTCCTCCTTTTATTCTCCAGTTACCATTTCGCTCTCTGCTACGGTCTCTGTATCTGTCATAATAATTTTGAGCTTGGTTCTCTTACCCTTGGGCTTGGAAACCCGCTATCTGATGATCTATATAATTTGTTTTCTCTTCCAATTCATACTCATATGCTTTGAAAGCTGGCCCTTGGCTTCTACTGCATTACTTTCTCAAAAATCGTTGTTGCAAGTTTCTTTTATAGTACCCCAAGATCAATCCTTAGCAACGCAATTTCTTATGTTACTCTATCATCAACTACATTCTGGTCATAAGAGGCACCAATAGCATAAGTGCCAGATCCCCTCTCAGCCTTTTGAGTTTGCCACCCTCGGTGTGTGAGCGAGATCTGATTTAACATTTTTGAATATGCCTCCCAACATAATCTCATTAAAACTCCTCCAGATATGATGTCTTCTATGGATCTAGAACTAATGGTCAGGGCTCTATAGAATATCTATAATAAGCTCATCCCTGACAACCGATGATTGGGCATCATTTTCACATTCTTTTTTTACCTGAACCAAGCCTCGTACATAGACTCGGACTGCAGTTCCCTGAAGTTATAAATCTCATCCTTAAGCTACAACATCCTAGATGGAGTAAAGAACCTATTCAAGAATTGTTTGTGCAACTCGTTCCATGTAGTGATAGAGACTCTTGGCAGTTTCGCTCACTATAAAAATATTTCTCCTGTAACTGAGAAGGGGAAAAGCCTCAATCTAAGTGCTTCTTGATTCACGACTGGATTTGTATATGAACTACAGATCCCGAGGAAATTGGAAAGGTACAAATTTACATCATGTCTAGGCAGACCTGCAAACATACCCTTCAGATTTAAGAGTTGGATCATTGCACTCGTAATATCAAACTTAATGCCTAGGGAAAAAAAGAGGAACTATGGATCCAGTATCTGCCGGCTCAATATATCCCAAGTCTTTTTCATCATCTATATATTGCTGCACATACTGATATGCTAGGATCACATGAACACGAGCACCTCTAGCTTTGTTCTATTTTCATTGAGTGCTGCTCGATGGTATGCTGCTTGTATCTGCTCCGCTAGCTCTTCCTCTATATCTATCCACTGAGCTTTTTCAGTTTCCCTTATCTCAGCTTTTTCTTGATTTAATAGATCACTAGTCTGATGATCAACAATATCCTACACTTATTCAGGAGGAGGGTGAGGTACAACATCACGGACCCCTTAGGAGGTTTATCTCTTTTATGTTCAAACATCCTACCAGATATTTATAGGATCCTCTATGGATTCAAACTCAGTGGGAGGAAGGGATTCCCTCTAATTCGTGTGCTAGACATACACTGGTGTATTCCCAACTAAGAACAATAACAAAAACCCAAAAACTGCAACAACTTCAAATCATAAATAAACACCGTCGATCCCTGACAACGACGCCAAAATTTTGATGACATCCAAAAAATACCTCCTATTAGATGATACTTTCATTGTCAAAATATAGTAATCCAACATAGGTTGGGGTCGAATCCCAAGGGAACACGTGGCTTTGTAGATGTCAAGCAGTTGTAGTCCGTAGGAAGAATAAGAAAAGTAAATGGGGGTTTTGTGTATTAATCTCAAGCAAGTAACTATATTAACTTCGGTTGTAAACAGTGTAGGTGAAAATTAGTATTGTGTTCCTCCTGGATTCTCAACTTTTTAGGCTTATCGTTCTTTTTTGAATCAACCCAATACTTTGCATGCAGAATCGATAAGTTATGTACCTTCTGCAGTTTTTGGACGAGCAAAAGGATTTCACCCTTTAACTTTTGAGTCTCAGAATGTCTACTTACTAACCCTTATATTGATCCCAGTTAACTATTACCTTTTGAGTCACTAGTTATTAGATAAAACCTAACCATCTTACTAAGATAAAACCTAGAAGTGTGGATCGATAGTTAAACTTCAAATTACTATTGTCTTTATGTTTTTCTAGTCACTGTTCCTCTTTTGGAGTAAGGACAAAAATCTAGGTAGGATCCTAATGTGTGCACCCATTAAGAAATCTATCATAACTAAGACAAAGTGATACATGCATGGGTATCGGTTCAGAACAACGAAAGCACTTCCCCTACTTCATCAATCCGCCAAGGTTTTCACAACCTTAACTATGAGTTTTAGCCGCTCATGATTGTAAAGAAATCAATACGATTCATATTCGAAAGTGTAGAATAAATCACAATGATAAGAAGTAATAAAACCCATAATCGTAACAAAATTAATGAACCAAATTCAATACAAGAAAATTCGAAGATCAAAGATGGATCTTGGAATCAAAATATGTTTGTGAATATCCAAAGAGTGTAACTCTGACTAAAAAGTACATAAAGGGTATTTATAGTACAAGAGGAAACCCTAAAACCAAAGCCCGAACAAAATTGGAGAAACCAAATCGGTGGCCACATATGGTCTGTACCCGCAGTCTGGCATAGGGCGCAAGTAGTACCTACGGTCTTAACACTGGGCACAGGTACAAATCATAGGTATCGGGAGTAAAAAATCCTACAAGTTCAACTCTTGGGATTTTGGACTTCTAGTACTTACTTTGCCTACATGCGGTATGTAGGTCCTACATGTGGCCACATGTTGACCTAGTAAGTTTTGTGAGTCATCTTTTCATCTCTTCTTCAATTCTCAAACATGCTTTTATCACGAACAGGCTGGAAAATATCCCAAATATCCATAATTGCTCCAAAAATAACTAAAAACACCTTTTTCACGAATTTATCATCCAAAACATGGTTTCCTGCAAAACACACCCAAAAGACATCATATCTAACAAAATAACCTCACAAGCTTGCATCTTTTCCTCATTTTAAGCATCGAAAATGCTATATTACTATAGCACATCAATAGCAATGTAAGACCCCGTAAATTTCTCTCGTAGTCTGAGCCTTAGACTTTCTCAAGTGAAGCATAAATTCAGTCCAAAAAGGTTGAGAAGTGCCTTCTCAAGTAAGAAATATTTTGAACCATGTAGAATTTTCCTAATATCGACTTTTTGTCATGTAGAGTATTGAATAATATTTCCATCGATACCAATTTTGTCAAAATCTGGCATCGAACGAGGAAGTTATGGTCGTTTTACAGAAAGCAGTCGAAACCGCCCAGGTGCGACGGCCGGGCTAATGGACCATCGACCTTGCAATGGACCGTCGCCCTGTCCATCGTAACCAAGGCAGTGACTCCCTTTTCAGGCCCAAGTCCGATGGCCAGGACGACGGGCCGTCGAGGCTGCGATGGATCGTCACTGGGACCGTCGCGCTGAGGCAGCGTGGCCTCATCCTGGCCAACGTGCGACGGACGATCCGATGGACCGTCGGGTTTGCAACAGACCATCGTTGAGACCTTCGCATCGAGGCAGTGTGTTCTTTTTCCGACCGCTGTGCAATGGACGATCCGATGGACCATTAGACTGAGCGATGGACTGTCACTTCGACCGTCGTAGACCCCGTTCAATATTTTTAACTCATTTTTAAAGGGCTTTTTGGTCTTTTTTCCACTCTTTTCAGCCCCTATTTATATCCGATCAAGGCTCACAACTTCATTTCTCATCGTCTACATCAAAAACTAGGGTTTCTACAAAATCAAAACCCTTCCTTCTTCTTCAAGAAAAATCAAGAGAAATCAAGAAATCAAGAATCTCTCCAAGAGATTTAAGAAAGAGTTTCTCTAAGGTATGTAGATGTTGATTCTTGGGTCCCTTTCATTCAAAGATCTTTTGTTTGTGGGTTTTCATGATTCATGTGAGTTGAAATTGATGTTTATGCTATTATTGAGTTTTGATTCATGTTTGTTTGCAAGGTTTTCATGCTTTGACCCTAGTATATGATATTCATGTGATGTTCATGATAAACCCTCTTCAAGTTTCTTGTTAAGTGATGTGTTCATGTCAATTAAGTGAAGAAAATTGTTGAATAAGCAAAGCATGCTCCCCATATATTTGATAAAATGCTTATGTGAAGGAATTAGAGCCATTATAGCATGTTGACTAGAAATTCCCAATTGTGTGCAAGCCCATGCATGTCAAGTGTTTGTTGAAAAGCCTAAGTGAATGAATTGTGACATGATAGCATAAAATTCCCCAATTATGTGCTCTTTGATACATGCTAAGACTTTAATACATGCCAAGTGTTTGATGAAAGACCTTGTTGAATGGAGTATGATCCAGTAGCATGTCCCCCTATGTTATTACATGTTTAGGATTCCTAAATGCTTGAAGTGATGCCTTAGTGATTGTGATGGTGAATGATTGTCCATGGTTTTGATTATTCAAGAATAGTTATGATTTACTTTTATGTTATTGAGTCCTGGGGTATTTATACCTGACAATTTAGCTGTTGCCTAGAGCCCGTGTCAATTTTCATGATAATTCCAGTCGAGCCATTATTCTCAGAACTCAGTGAGTTATAGAACTCTGTATTCTCAGACAGATAAAAAACTTAAGAAATCTCAGTAATCACCGTAATCTCAGTATCGCTAGTAATCCAGCCTCAGTTCTGTACCCAGCTCAAATCTAGTAGTATTCAAGTGTTCAGTTCTGACCTCAGTAGTAATCGAGTACTCTATTCAAAGCTCAGTGTCATTCAGTCAAATAACGAGATTCAATAGTATTCTATCAGATACGGAACCAAGTGAATTTAGCTTAACTCAGTCAGACCATTCGAGAAACATGATTAGTATCAGATTCAACTTAGTTTGTGCTTAGTTAAGAATCAGTTCAAAGTCTTTCAGTTGGGAGTAGGAGCTAGCACCCAGAGAGGGCAGGGATGGCAGCTCCCCGTCAGAGAGGCAGAGTCGTTAGGAGTAATCCCTGAACTTCAGAACTGCGTAGCCAGTGCAGGATACAGGAGTCACCCATCAGGAAAGGCTGATCACCCGTCAGATAGGCTTGACTATTATATGCCTTAGGCTTAACTTCCTGCGAGGGTCACCCATCAGATAGGCTTGACTAGAGAGGTCTTTACCCGTGGCACAGTATTGACACCCTTCCAGCTGGGGTTACAGGTTGGACCCCACTAGTTGATATTCGGGGCATGTCGATTAAGTGACTACTTCCCACAGTTACAGTTTCAGTATCAATCTTCAGAAATCAGGACTGTCAAATATAATCATCTATCTTAGTGAGGAACTCAGATAGTTCCATTAATTCATGGACCACCCGCCAGATAGGCTTGGTCTCATATAAAGTTATTCAGTATAATATTTAGAGATCACCCGTCAGATAGGCTTGATCTTAGTCTCAGATTCTGTTGAGTATTCTTGTTATCAGATCTTGAGATCACCCGTCAGATAGGATTGTTCTCAGTCTCAGATTCAGTTGAGTATTCTTGTTATTATATCTAGAGATCACCCGTCAGATAGGCTTGTTCTCAATCTTAGATTCAGTTGAGTATTCTTGTTATCAGAACTAGAGATCACCCGTCAGATAGGCTTGATCTCAGTCTCAGATTCAGTTGAGTATTCTTATTATCAGATCTAGAGATCACCCGTCAGATAGGCTTGATCTCAGTCTCAGTTTCAGTTGAGTATTTTTGTTATCAGATCTAAAGATCACCCGTCAGATAGGCTTGATCTCAGTCTTAGATTCAGTTGAGTATTTTGTTGTCAGATTCGAACATGATCTTTTCTTATCATTGATAGTAGATTCCGAAATCATCAGTTAGAGAGGTTTAATCTCCGATGCAGTTAGTCGAGAGTAGAAATCTCAAAATTCAGTCAATGACATGAGTATAGTTAGTCAATCAACTTCAGTATCCTCAGATTCCGAGATCACTGGCTAGATAAGACTAATCTCAACTCCAGTACTCAGTTATCGATATTAGATGATTCAGTTGTTCAGTATCTCAGTATTAGTAGTCAGTTCAGATGATAGTAATGTAGTATCAGAGTTTCAGTATTCAGAGTCGTGATGGTTGTAGTTATGGTTTGTGCATTCATGCATGTGTTCTCATTTAGTGCTCTCATGATTATTCAGTTAAGTAATTGTTCATGCATAAGCCCTTGCATTTAGCCTTACCTCGTCTGTATACTCGGTACCTTCCCGTACTGACGCATTTGCGCCATGGTGTTTTATTTGACACCATAGGTTCAGAGGCATGAGATCCAGATTACCCTTAGCAACTCAGTCCCAGTCAGCAGCAGTAGACATAGCAGTGAGTCTTCTTCATTCGAGGATGATCCTTTTATCATTATTGCATCAGATTTTATTTATTTTTAGTAGACAGAGTTATTTGGGGATATGTCCCATCAACTCCACAACTCATACAGTTTAGAGGCTTTTCGGACAGATGTATCAGTATTCAGTTTTAAATTTTGAGTATTTTTAGATATTTTGAACCTTATGGCCAGTTTCTGCATTTATTATCTATATTATGCAGTGTCCAGGTACAAATATCAGTAGAGGGTTAGCTTGTGGTCCTTCGGGATCATGAGCACCATGTGACGTTCCGGTTCTAAAAAATTGGGTCGTTACAAGCAACCAACAACTGTCCTTTCGTTACTCCCTTCAGGAAAGATCCATCTTAACCAATATATTTTCTACAATCACCCAAAATAACTTTTTTGCATGCATCGAAACAAATTTAGAGACTATGAAAAACAAGTTTACCACTATCATTAGAATCATTAACTTGTACAACACCAGTGGAACCAGGATTGGACCTCAACATTTCATCCCTATAGTCAAATATTCTTCCAAACTCTTTCACATGATTACCTATTAAATCTTGAAGAATTCTACCTCTAGCTCTCCCGACAGTAGTCTTTCCAACATGTATCCCAATTCTTTTCTAATCAATTGTTGGAATTTAAATATCCTCATGTTTGGTTGCTCAGTGATTTTATCTTTGAAACGCTTGTGCAGGGATCTAGCATTACATATGACTGTAGACACGTAATTTTGATCCTCCCCTAAATTTTACCTATTTTTAGCATCACAAAGTTATTTTTCGTGTAATGTTTATTTAAGCTTTTATTTTTATTTTAGTAGGTTTTATTTGAAAAATTATGAAAAAAGATTTTTCTTTAAAAAAAGAAAAATTTCAAAGATTTTTTTTCTAATTTAAATTTTAATAAATAAACTAGTAATTTTAGTATTCTTTAAATTATATTTTTTTAGGCTAGTTATAGACTTTTCTTATATTTTTTTAAATATTAAAAATTAATTAGTTAATATTTTTTTCATTATTATTTATTTATATAGAAAAGAGACCTTATCCTAATAAACTACCAACGCCTATCTGCACTGTTCCTTCACGTACCAAAAACTGTAAGGATCAATCTAATATATAATCCTACCAATAATTCAGAAACATGAAACTACATGATTTTCATACAAATAAAATTGCAGTAATTCAATAAAGAATTACTTACCTGAATTGTCCATAACTTTTCTTTGTTGGCAAAATTTAGCGGAAGCACAGTTATTTTCTGTTCTGAACTAAGACAGAATATTATTTCTCTCTCTTGGCCTTACTTTACAGAATAATTTTAATGGAGCTTATTCTTCTTTTGGCAGAGAGAGGGCCCCTTTTATAATATAGGGAATAGACAGTTAGGTTTTTCACGTTCCATCAACGTGATTATGGGATATAATAATTATCCCACTAATAGCAGTAATTATCATACTAGGAGTCAATAATTATCCTACTAACAGATTAGTCAGTAGTTTAATCCTACTAGGTAACTTCCCCATACAAATTTAGGATTTAACTTATTCAATTATTATTAAACCAGCAAATAAATTAATTATGTGGGCCATAGAAATTTATATTCTCCCACTTGGCACACACAATGTTAATTTAGTGATTTAATATGTACGTCAATCATGTGCACAATTAACTTTAAATCCAACATCATTTGTCATCGTTAAATAAATCAACTAAAATGAGTCATGGCGGTTGTACATCACTTTACTTGACATAGTTCCTTCCATGTACTACAATATTAGTCTATTACCTAACATAACCTTTCAAATACATAATGGGTCCAACGATAATACTTAGAATCCTTTATCTAAGTCAGAACCTGTTATCATCATTCACAATATTATGTATACAATAGAAAATAGGTAACAACAGAAACATACATAATTTGAGCTCAAAGTGTCAATTATATAAACGTAATAAAGTCTTTACATGAAATTATTCATTGCTATCAATAAGACCTATCCTTTTAAAATGTTCAACAAATATTTTAGGCGATAATCCTTTCGACAAAGGATCAACAATCATAAGCTTAGTGCTAATATGTTCAATTGACCCTTTATGTTTCTGGACTTCTTCTTTAACCAAAAAGTATTTCAATTCCATATGCTTAGCACTTTTCGAATACTTATCATTTTTAGAGAAGAAAACTGCGGCAGTATTATCGCAATAAATTTTCAGCGGCCTGGCTATATTGTCGACTAGTCTAAGTCCTGAAATAAAATTCCGCATCCAATTAGCCTGGACTGTGGCCTCAAAGCATGCCACACACTCAGCTTCCATAGTGGATGCAGCTATAACAGACTGCTTCGCACTCTTCCAGGATAGTGCTCCTCCAGCTAACAAAAACAAATATCCAAATATGGATTTTCTTGTATCCACACAACCAGCATAATATGAATCTAAATATCCAATCATATCTAGATGATCAGATCTTCTATAAGTGAGGATATGATATTTCGTTCCTCGTAAGTATCACAACACTTTCTTTATAGCCTTTTAGTGATCCATTCCAAGATTACTTTGATATCGACCCAGCATCCCAACAGCAAAACTGATGTATGGTCTTGTATATGTTTGGGCATACATAATACTCCCAACTATTGATGCATAAGGAATATCTTTCATTTGTTTTCGTTCTAAGTCATTCTTTGGATATTGATTGAGACTAAACTTATCTCTTTACTAAATTGGAACGGGACTTGATGATCAATTTTCCATTCTAAATATGTCTAATACTTTATTTATATAGGTTTTCTGAGACAATCCCAACAATCCTTGTGATCTATCTCAAAATATTTCTATTCCAATCACATAGGATGCCTCACCCATATCTTTCATTTCAAAGTTATTAGAGAGATATTTCTTGGTATCATGAAACAAACCAAGATCATTAGTAGCTAACAAGTTGTCATCAACATACAAGACTAATGTAATAAACTTACTCCCACTGACCTTCAGATATATACACCGATCAACAGTGTTTTCTTTAAATCCAAAGGTGACAATCGTTTCATTAAACTTAAGATACCATTGTCGGAAAGCTTTCTTAAGTCCGTATATTGACTTCTTAAGTTTACAAACCATGTGTTCTTTTTCTTTAATAGAAAACCCCTCGGGTTGATCCATATAAACTTCTTCCTCCAAATTTCCATTCAAAAAACTGTTTTCACATCCATTTGATGTAGCTCTAAGTCATAATGAGCTACCAAAGCCATTATAATTCTACGTGAATCTTTTCTAGAGATAGGTGAAAACGTCTCTTTATAGTCAATGTCATCCTTTTGAGTGAAACCTTTGGCAACAAGTCTGGCCTTGTGACGTTCGATGTTGCCAGTTGAGTCGTGTTTGGTCTTCAAGATCCATTTACACCCAAATCTTTTACAACCTTCGGGTAATTCAACAAGGTCCCAAAATTCATTTTTTCCATAGATTTTAACTCATTTTTCATAGCATTTATCCATTTATCAAAATTATTGCTTTCAATGGCTTGTGAAAATGAAACTGGATCATCATCAATTCCCAAGTCAGTTTCTGACTCATGTAGATATACTAAATAATCAGCAGAAATAGCAAATCTTCTTTGTCTTTGAGATCTTCTTGATGCTACTTCTTGTGGTTCATCTACTACAGGTTCATCAATTATGGCTTCGTTAGAAATATTAATTTGTTGTTCTTGTTGATTACTTTGTTGTGCAACAACTTTAGGAACAACAAATTTAAAAGAAGTACAAGGTAGAGGAATTCGCGCCCTAGCTTCTTTAATTTCCACATTACATGGTTCTTCACTCCCACTAACTTTGCCATTCTCAATGAACCTAGCATTTTCGTTTCAACTATTCTCGTACTACAATTAGGACAATAAAATGTATACCCATTTGATTTATCCAGATAACCAATGAAGAAATAACTGATTGTTCTTGAATTCAGTTTCTTTTCTTATAGATTGTATACTCTAAATTCTGTCGGGAAACCCCAAATATACAGGTGCCTTAAACTAGGTTTTCTACCAGTCCACAATTCAAAAGGTGTCTTTGGAACTGCTTTACTAGGAACCCTATTTAGCAAGTAAACGGCAGTCCTTAAAGCATAAATTCATAAAGAATGAGGTAAAGATGAATTACTTAACATACTCCTAACCATATCCATTAATGTATGATTACGTATTTCTACCACACCATTTTGTTGTGGTGTGTCAGGCATTGTGTATTGAGCACATATGCCATGCTTTTCGAGGAATTTAGCAAATGGACCTGGGTGTTGTCCACTTTCATCATATCTTCCATAATATTCACCACCTCTATCAGACCTGATTATTTTCACCTTTCTATCTAGTTCTCTTTCAACCTCAATAATAAATACCTCTAAGGAATTAATCGCTTAAGATTTTTCATGCAACAAATAGATATATCCATAACATGAAAAGTCATCAATAAACATGATAAAATATTTTTCTTTATTGAAAGATGTGATATCAAAAGGACCACATATATCAGTGTGTATAATTTCAAGAAGCTATGTGCTTCTTGTGGCTCCTTTCTTTGTGTGTCTTTTTTGTTTTCCTTTAATACAATCTACACAAATGCTAAGGTCAGTAAAATCTAAATATGAAAGAATTTCATTCTTAACTAATCTTTCCAGTCTTTCTTTAGATGTGTGACCTAAACGTTTATGCCATAAGTAAGTAGAATGCTCATTCACCAAACTTTATTTGGTTCCAACATTATGATGCAGAGTTAAGAATTTTTTGGCAAACAAATTATCAAGTTTTAGTTTGTATAAGTTATCACAAAGAGTACCAGTACCAATGAGATAATTGTGTTTAAACAAACTAAAACATTCATTACCAAAATTAAAGAAATATCCAGTCTTATCTAACTTAGACAAAGAAACTAAATTTCTTGAAAGAGAAGGAACATAATAAGTTTCAAGTAAATCTAAGTGAAACCCAGTATCGAGAATTAGACGATAAGTCCCGACAGCTTCAACTGGAGCCTTCATTCTATTCCCCATTTAAACAAATCTTTCATTCTTATTTATGGTTTGGATTGTAAGGAATCCTTGCATAGTATTAGAAACATGAACAGTACAACCAGAGTCAATCCACCAAGTATTATAAGGAACTTTAGTTAAATTTGATTCGAGACATGTAAAAGCACAAGGCTTACCTTTCTTCTCAAACTATGCCTTACGTTTAAGGCAATCTTTCTGAAAGTATCCAAATTTTTCACAAAAATGACACTTCCCATTCTTGTTTTCTTTATTTTCAGCTCCTTGATGATTTACAAATTTAATGGAGTGGGTTCCTTGATTCTTCAGCCTTGTTTTCTCTTGAACTAGTATACCATGCAATCCATGCACGTTTCATTTATCTTTCATCGTGTTGTAGTTCATTTGAAAAGGACCATACTCAGACGGTAATGAGTTGATGATGAACTGCACAAGAAAATTCTGTTCCACTTCCATTCCCAATGACTTAAGTCTTGCTGCTATGTTTGTCATTTCAATGACATGCGCATGCATAGTACGTGAACCATCAAACTTCATGGTGGTCAAAGTACCCATTAGTGTCCCAGCAAGAGACTTATCAACAGTTTGAGAAGACTCTTCCACAAGTTTCAGAAGTTCTTTTGCATTTTTAGTTTTGGGAAGAGTAGTCTTAATGTTGCCTGCAATATTCATTCGCATGAACATTAAGCCTAATCTGTTAGACCGATCCCAATGCTTATAATAGGACTTTTCTTCATCACTGCTAGCTTAAGTAATAGTAGTTGGCTTCTCAGAGTAAAGTGCAACATCAAGATCTAAAACCCCAAGATGGAATTTGATCTGTTCGCACCAATCTGAAAAGTTAAGTCCATTAAAAGCCGTAACAGAGGCAGAGTGCGAATGAAGGGTAAGTGTTGCAAGTAAAACATGCTCATTTATTAATACTTTGAGTTATGAGTTTAAACACATTATCAAATTCAAAAATAATTTACTTTCTTGAATGTATAGTGATGTTCTCCTTTGAGCGAAACATCAAAATACAACTTTAAACATAATGATGCTTAAAAGTATATTTAACACAAATCGATAATATTTAATGCATCAATTAATTATATTTATTATCTTTGGATAAATAAATAAATTAACGATGCATCAAAATTACCACTTTAATATTTATTGGTCATACGAACAAATAATCAACATTTGGGTGATCCACAAATGTCTTATAACCAAAATTTTAATTTACCCATAATTGGTACATTATTTGTAAGCATAAAAAATTAATGGGTAATTAATTTAAACTTAACCTTTATTTTAGAATTAATTTCATAAAAATTCGACCACTTTGATGATTAACGAATCTTACATATATAATTTCAAGTCACATTAAAATCAATAAATTTTATTATTGAATACTACAATATTCTAACAACAAAGAATTGTTTTCATAATATTTAAAATAATAAAGACCAAACATAATAAATTAAACTCATATTAAATAAATTATTCACTAAATTTTTGTATACGTTAAACAATGAGCAGTACGTATCTTAAGTATTATCACTGTATGAAACACAATTGTCAGGGAACAGCCGCTTGGTAGAAACTTTTACAAGATATACACATAAACAAAATAAAACATTAGGTATAAATATAAAAAATGACATCACTTGTTACTGTAGTGAGTTATTAATTTGTTTACTGCTTCAAACATTGACAGCGGATATGCCAACTCTTAAAATTTGTGCACGCCACACTAAAAACAGAACAAAAAGAAAGTTGTTGCTTTCCAATTCAAATCCAAAAGGATTTCACGTGGGTCATTATATTCAAGGTTAAGAATTAGTGCTTAAAAGTGACCAAATTTGTTATTCTTTCCTGCCGTACATATATGAATCCAAAATAATTTATAACAACTTAAATTATGATAAATTTGAGTCCCAAATTTCATAATAGGGTTCATAAAATTAATAGAAATTTTAATCTCAATGAAAAATCATTAATTGCTAAATCATTCTCTGATACCACATGTAAGGATTTAACAGATTGCATAATCTAAACAATCTAATATATAATCTTACCAATAATTCAGAAACGTGAAACTATATGATTTTCACACAAACAAGATTACAGTAATTCAATAAAGAATTACTTATCTGAATTGTCCATAACTTTTCTTTGTTGGAAAAATTTAGCGGAAGCACACTTATTTTATGTTCTGAATCAAGAACAGAATACTGTCTCTCTTTTGGCCTTACTTTACAGAATAATTTTGATGGAGCTTATTCTCCTTTTGGAAGAGAGAGAACCCCTTTTATAATATCGGGAATAGACAGTTAAGTTTTTCACATCACATCAACGTGATTGTGGGATGTAATAATTATCCCACTAATAGCATTAATTATCTTACTAGGAGTGATTGTGGGATATAATAATTATCCCACTAATAGCATTAATTATCCTACTAGGAGTTAGTAATTATCGTACTAACAGATTAGTCAGTAGTTTAATCCTACTAGGTAACTTTCCTATACAGATTTAGGATTTAACTTATTCAATTATTATTAAACCAACAAATAAATTAATTATGTGGGCCATAGAAATTTACAAAAGCTCCCTCAACTTCCCATTTTTTCCATATTCTCTCAACTCCCATAACTGCACACAAGCATTTCATATATACACCCAAAAAGACAACAAAAGAGAGAACAACTTATGCCCAAAAACATAGACGACAAGAAAAAAAGGGAGAGAACATAAGCACAAATACAAAAGAAAAATCTGGAACTAAAAAACAAACAGGGAGAGAAAGAAAGAGACAAGAAAAAAAATAACAGAAGGAAACAAAGTAAGAAGAGAAGAAACACATGCAGCAGAAAAAGAAAAGATTTTAGGTTCTGTTTAAGCTTTTGATGACGAAGTTTTTGCTTCGATACTTGATTTAATTTGTCATACAGGTTTTATCTCATCTTATACAATTTATTTTATAAATTTGGTTGTGAATAAAAGCATGAATGAAATAACTTGCATGATTTCATGTCTATATGAACTACATTCCATCATTTATATATATCTTCGAGATCATTTTAATCCATTTAGTAAGTGATAGCTTATATGAGCATTTTAATATTTTTTCTATTAATTTACCTCATTGTATTAAGTGTCATAATGTTTGACGTTAGTGGATGGATCAAGTTACAATTCTTGTGAGCATTACTCATGCATAATGTCTATTTACTCACTTGGACTAAAAGTTTTTTAAGGCACAAACGGGACGTTGCATGGCTGCAAGTTTCAGCCTCCATAACTTCTATTTCATTTGTGGTTTATTATCCATTAAATATAATTGTTAGTGGTGGTAGAATTTGGATATAAGTTTCATGTAACTTCCATTCTTTATTACTCCATCATCCTACTCAATATGTGTTGTAACTCTTGTAACCTTTGTAACTCTCGTAACTTTTATGTCATTTATCTACCACATTTATCTTCCTATTCATTGCATGGAAGATTTCTTCACCTATAAATAGAGGTGGTCTTTCATGGTTTTGATACACATAAGATAATATAGAGTTCACAAAAGATGTAAAAAAGAGAGTTCATTAGTTGAAGGGAGGTGTTCTTTTTATAGAGCTTTGAACTCAACTCTTTTCCAGAGTTGTTGAGTTGTTCTTTGTGAGAAGGTTGTTGTATCATTGAGGGGACAAGTCAAGAAGATTACTGCTGGACCGGTAAAATAATTTACTGTAGTGGGCTTGAATCTTCTTAAAGAGAGCGAGATATCCACGCCTCAGCCGTAGAAGAAGAAGATAACTTTTATTTTTTTCTTCACTTGTAATTTTTCAGTTGTAATATTATTGTAATTTTACCAATAATTTTAAGAAGATTCAATGGCAACAACTAAAAAATCCGCGGATGTCAAGATGGGAGATCTTAACAAGCTATTTCAGTTCAACTGTACTCACTTCAAGAGGTGGAATGGTAAAGTGCTTTTCTACTTAAGTCTTCTCAATGTTTCTTAGGTGTTCACTGAGAAGAACCCAAAAAAAGTAGATAACTCTTCCTTGACCGACGATGAACTTATTTCTCTATAAGAGAAAGTTGAATAATATGATGGTGACTCCTACAAGTGTAGATATTTTCTTCTTAATATTCTATCTGATAATTTTTATGATTATTATGATAGAACTTACTCTAGTGCAAAGAAAATTTGGAAAGCATTACAGAGTAAGTATGACGCTGAGGAGGCGGAAGTAAAAAAGTATGCCACTAGCAGATTTTTTCATTTCCAAAGGTGGACAACAAATTAGTGGTAGACTAAGCTCAGGACTTCACAATGATAGTTGGAGAGCTCAGGTCCGAGGAAGTTAAAATTGAATATAACCTTATTATTTGTGGCATAATATCTAAGCTTCCACCTTCGTAGAAGAAATTTCAAAAAAACTATGCGCCTTAAGAAAAAGAAAACTTTTTTTGAGATTTTGATAATGAGAATATGCATGAAAAAAAAGGCAAGGGGTCAAGATGCACTTTTGCAAATAGAAGAGAACAACATCACACCAAAGGTAAATTTAACTTCTTCAAATAATGCAGCCCCTAAAACTAACAAAAATACTACTTTGAAGCCTAAGAATAAGAAATTCAAGAAAAATGATGGTAGACATCCCAGGGTCAATAATGGTGAAAACAACCAAGCAAAAAATCAACATGTACAAGAAAAAGACCATGCTTTGTTTGTGACAAGAGTGGGCATATTGCTCGATTTTGCAAATTTCAGAAACATGAGTGTACATCTCTGGCAAACGTTATCGAAGAACCAGTTGTGGCAGTGATAATAGACATAAACATAGTGGAGAATGTTGATGGATGGTGGGATGACTCTGGTGCAAACCGTCATGTCTGTTATGAAAAAGACTGGTTTAAAAAATATACTAATTTTGAGGAACCCAAAACTATCATGCTTGGAGATTCTCACATAACTCAAGTGCTTGGAATAGGAGATGTCGAGTTGAGGTTTACTTCTGGATGTGTATTAATTTTAAAAGATGTACTTTATACTCCTTCTATGAGAAAAATTTAATGTCTAGTTTTCTTCTTAATAAAGAAGGCTTCAAATAGATTGTTGAATCTGACCAATATGTAATTGTGAAAAATAATATTTTTATGGGAAAAAAGCATGCTTGTGAGGGTATGTTCAAGTTGAATGTTGAAATGAATAAAATACTACTTCTGTTTATATGCTTTCTTGTACTAATATTTGACATGCTCATTTGTGTCATGTAAATGATCGTTATGTGGGAATCATGAGTAGTTTAGGATTAATTTCAGTGATCAAAAAGAATTTTGAAAAATGTGAGGCTTGTAGTAAATCCAAAATCACAAAAAGGCCTCATTTTCAAGTTGAAGAAAAATTAATTTATTAGAATTAGTTCATACTAATATTTGTGAACTTGGAAGAATTTTAACTAGTGGAGGAAATAGATATTTTATCACTTTCATTGATGATTTTTTTAAGTTTATATATGCTTACTTAATGAAAAATAAAAGTTATGCTTTTGAGAACTTTAAAACTTTTCTCCATGAAGTTGAAAATCAGTTTGGTAGAAAAATAAAAAGAATACGAAGTGATAGAGGCCGTGAATATGAGTCACATGAGTTCAACTCTTTTGTTAGATTATTGGGTATAACTCATGAAACTACTCCTACTTATTCTTCTGCATATAATGGTGTAGCGGAAAGGAAGAATAGAACTTTGGTTGAGTTGACTAATACCATGTTAATTGAGTCTTGTGCTCCTTTAAGTTTTTGGGGTGAATCTCTTTTGACTGCTTGTTATGTGTTGAATTGTGTGCCTCATAAAAAGACCAAGCTAACACCTTTTGAGATGTGAAAAGGTCATAAGCCAAATTTGAGATATTTAAGAGTTTGGGGTTGCTTAGCCTATGTAAGGTTAATGGATCCTAAAATCTCTAAGTTGGGTAAAAAAGTTACTACTTGTGCTTTTCTTAGTTATGCTTCAAATAGTACAACCTATAGATTTTTTAATCTTGAAGATAGTGTGATAATAGAATCAAGTGATGCTATTGTTCATGAAAATAAATTTCCTTTTGATTCTAAAAATAGACTGGGGTCAAAAGACTAAAGAAAATATTTTGTCACTACCTAATTCTTCTACTTCTACTTTGAAAAATAATGAAAATGATGATTTTGAGTTAAGAAGAAGTAAACGAGCTAGAATAGAAAAATATTTTGGTACTGATTATTATGTTTTTAATGTTGGAGATGACCCTCTCACTTTAAAAGAAGCTTTATCTTCACATGATGCTATTTTCTGGAAAGAAGTTGTAAATGATAAAATGGAATCACTAATTTCCAATAAAACTAGGAAGCTTGTTGATTTACCACCGGGTTATCAAATAATTAGATGTAAATGTGTCTTACATTAAAAAATTAAAACCAGATGGATCTGTTGATAAATACAAGGCTAGGCTAATGGCTAAAAGTTTTAAATAACTAGAAGTCCTAGAATTTTTTGATACTTTTTCTTCGGTAACGAGAATTACATCCATTAGACTTTTAGTTGTTATTGCGGTAATTTTTTATTTACAAATTCATCAAATGGATATAAAAACTTCTTTTTTTTAAATGGAGACCTAAATGAGGAGATTTACATGGAACAACTCGAGTGTTTTGTTGAGGCTGTCCAAGAAAGCAAAGTGTGTAAACTTACTAAATCCCTATATGGCTTGAAAAAGTCACCAAAGCAATTGCATGAAAAGTTTGATTCCTGTATGATTGATAATGAATTTAAAACAAATGAGTATGATAAGTGCATATATCATAAGTCTTGGAATAATTCACATGTTATTATTTGCCTATATGTTGATGATTTATTGATCTTTGGCTCTAACATGAATGTTATTGGTGAAACTAAAAATATTCTTAGAAGCCATTTTGATATGAAAGATCTTAGTGAGACAAATTTTATTCTAAGAATAAAAATTAGATAACATGTGATGGAATTTTCCTTGACCAGTCACATTATGTTGAGAAACTTTTGAAAAAAATATAATTTTCTTGATTGCAAACATGTTGTAACTTCATTTGATTCTAGTGTTCACTTGTTTCCCGTTGAAAGTAAAAATGATGTTATAAATCAAAAGGAATATGCTAGTATAATAGGAGTGGAGTGCTAAAATTTTCAAAATAAGGTATTTGATTTATAAAATCAAAAAAATCTTAATAAAAATCTGTAGCTCGTATGAGTGGGGTGCTAAAATTATAGGAGCAAAATTTATAGCTCGTATGAGTGGGGTGCTAAAATTACAGGAGCACTCTCGATGAATTTAACCTATGTGAGTGTGGAGGTAGGCCACTTCTTATAAGAATTAAGCTCATTCACAAAGATACTCATGAAACCAGGATAGCACAAGGTCGTAATATGCTGGCTATAAAGGTCATGTCAATACCTTGACTATTATGTGTAATTAGTAACTTTTTATTTTCCCTAAGCAATCATAGTTCAAGTCCGAGACCATTACGGCTCTAGAGTATAAATTACTATTTTACTAAGTGGAGGTTCAATGCAGAGCACACCTTCATTATGCATGGTAGTCTTCCTTCAACTAGTGGACTCTCTTATTAATATTAAAATGAGTGGGGGGATTGATAGTTTATATGAGCATTTTAATATTTTTTCTATTAATTTTCCTCATTGTATTAAGTGTCATAATGTTTGACGTTAATGGGTGGATCAAGTTACAATTCTTGTGAGCATTACTCATACATAATGTCTATTTACTCACTTGAGTTAATGGTTTTTAAGGCACAAAAGGGACGTTCCATGGCTGAAATTTTCAGCATCCATAACTTTCATTTCATTTGTGGTTTATGATCCATTAAATATAATTGTTAGTGGTGGTAGAAAGTGGATATAAGTTTCATGTAACTTCCATTCTTTATTCCTCCATTATGCTACTCTTTATGTGTTGTAGCTCTTGTAACCTTTGTAACTCTTGTAATTTCTATGTCATTCATCTACCATATTTATCTTCTGATTCATTGCTTGGAATATTTCTTCACCTATAAATAGAGGTTGTCTTACATATTTTTGATAAACATATGATAATATAGAGTTTACAAAAGATAGTAAAAAAAAGAGCTCGTTAGTTGAAGAGAAGTGTTCTTTTTGTGGAGCTTTGAACTCAATTTTTGTCCAGAGTTGTTGAGTTGTTCTTTGTGAGAAGGTTGTTGTATCCTGAAGGGGACAAGTCAAGAATATTACTTCTGGATCGGTTAAACAATTTGCTGCAGTGAGCTTGAATCTCCATAAAGAGAGCGAGATATCCGCGCCTCAGCCGTAGAAGAAGATAACTTTTATTTTTTCTTCACTTGTAATTTTTTAGTTGTAATATTATTGTATTTTCACCAACAGTACGTATGTGGGGTACATAAATATAGCGGCTAATAACATGTTAACATCGATCAATGTTTCAAGAAATTTAACGAGAAGCTTAGTTGATTCAATATAATTCTTGAAAATGTCATTAATTTTTCTCCAAGTTTTCTTTCTTTTACTTTCATTTCGTTAGCATATGTGCGTGAATGTTCAGTTAGCCAAGTCTTTTCCAATCTTCTTAGTATATGTGTGCATTTTTGGTAAGTAGTCATCTTTTCTATGTTAAATATTTCACGGAGGAAAATCAAAATGAGAAAATGACAACATCTCAATCACTGCTAATAACATTTTGAAATATATTTATGTAAATAGTGTAGGTTTTCAAATTTTGTTTATTTGTTTAAGTAAAAAAATTATTAAGTTTCATTTAAGTTTATAAATTATTGAGTTGTACTTTAAATGTAATCTTAAGATTATGTATACGGATCTCGTTTAAGGGAGACTACTAATTTTTTTACTAATTAATTATTCTAGTTTATATATGGAAAATTGGTTGTGACGTTTTCGGTAATGCCTGTAAGTTTAAATTTATAATATTTTTTGTTAATGTTAGTTGTCAAGTTAAAACATATATGTACATATTCCAGGATTATTATTTTTACGTTGAAATGTTTTTATCGAATAATATCTAATTGCCACAAGTACTAGTTCATTATATGACACTGAGTCTTCATATTTTAGTAAATTTATTTCTGGGACTGAATGTCTTTAATTCTAGAAGAACTTCATGCACATTTAATATACTTGTCTCAATTAAGAATGCGGTGTACGCATCTTTCTGAGTCGTATAAAAAATAATTTGAGGATGCAATAATGCATATTGACAAAGATCGTCCTTAAATTAATTTTCACTAGCTTAATATAAGAGTTATAGACAAATATTATTAGTATATTAAAAATGAGTGAATCAAGGCCTACAAAAATAATTTATCAGAAATAGTTAAAAGTTGAAGTATAAGTTAATAAAAGCGACCATGCTACAACCACTAGACTTGAGGGGTGCCTCATACCTTCCCCTCGATCAATAGAATTCCTTACCCGACCAATAAAGGGTCATTTTCTTTTCATTAGGAATTCAAAAAGGTAACTTGAAATACCATAACTCAATTTCAAGTGGCGACTCTGTAAATAAAGTAATCCCTATTCAATGCTGTCACTTTAATTGAAAAAATCCTCCGACCCTTCGAGCGAAAAAGGGGTGTGACTTGGTCTTCAATGAGAAGGTCCATCCAGAGATGTCACACCCTTTTTTTGCTTGAAGGGTCGAAGGGTTTTTCCAATTAAAGTGACAGTATAAATAAAGATTATTTTATTTACAGAGTCGTCACTTGAAATAGAGTTATGGTGTTCCAAGTCACCTTTTTGAATCCCGAATCAAAAGAAAATGACTCTTTATTGGTCTGCAAAAATTAAAGACCGGATAAGAAATTATGTTGATCGAGGGAAAGGTATGAGGCGCCCCTCAAGTCTCGTGGTTCTAGAACGGTCGCTTTTATTAACTTATACTTTAACTTTTAACTAGTTTTGATTAATTATGTCTGTAGTTCTTAATTAGCTCATTTTTAGTATAATAATATCTATCTATAACTCTTATATTAAGCTAGTGAAAATTAATTTAAGGATGATCTTTGTCAAGGTGCATTATTGCATCCTCGAATTATTTTTTACACATCTCAGAAAGATGCATACGCCTCATTCTTAATCGAGACAAGTATATTAAACATGCCTAAAACTCTTCTAGCATTAACGGCACTCTGATAAGAATCGGGTTATGTTGATAAACAAGAAAAATAATGAGGAAGAAAAAACTATAAGATTAAAGACAAGAAATTAAAGATAGATGAAATTTGAGAATAAATCCCCAATTTTGAGATGAAGTGCTAAGAACCCTAATTGATCTTAGTATTCAAAACTAGTGGATTAAGACTAATTATGATACCAATAGAGTCAATTCAAGAACTTAGATCCAAAGATGATCAAGACCCCTATTTTGAAGAAATTAAAGACAACAATTAGTATAAGACTAATCACCTTCTTTAATTAACTTTAATAGAAATCAAAGATATGAAGTTAAGAATTAATCTTACCTCCTAAAGAATCGTTCTTATAAAGTTGCAAGATAAATCCCAAGTAGCTGCACACAAAGGTATAAATAAGAGAAACTCTCAATTAATAATAATGTTGTCTTCTTGAAAATAACAAAATCCATCCTTATATATAGGGGAAAAAACCTATCCCAAATAACATGAGATTGGCATTTACCTTTATCAAATCTAACTAGGACTAGGAAAAAGCTATCCCAAATATCATGGGATTAGGATCTACTATTATGGAAATAATAAATAAAATCCTACTAGGACTAGGAAATCATATAAAAATAATACCAAAAAATCTCCCTTAAGAAAATAAGGAAAAGTTTCCAAATTTACTGATAACCCATATGGGCCCAATCTTCTTCCTTTTGGACTTGGACTTGAATCACAAAATATGTGTAGCACTTTGCCCATTCTTCTCCATAATTCTTGGACTCGTTCTTGGGCTCTGCTTCCATCATAAGCATCTTCTTGATTTCACATTGAAGCCCAATAATATGAGCTTGAGGATTTGACGAAGGTCTTCTTAGGGCTTCAATATCATCATCATTGCCCATGGAGCTATCATCCCCCTCTTCTTGAAAAGAATTCATCCTCGAATTTGATCATCCATCAAACAAAGATAGGTCCGCAACATTGAAAGTAGCACTTACTTGATAGTTACCGGGTAGATCCAACTTATAAGCATTGGCTCCAATTCGCTCGAGCACTTTGAAGGGTCCATCGCCTCTAGGATGCAATTTCGACTTTCGTTTGAAAGGAAACCTTTCTTTGCGCATGTGAATCCAGACTAAGTCCTCAGGGTCAAATATGACTTGTTTCCGCCCTTTGTTTCTTCTTATAGCAACTTGTTCATTTCTCCTTTCAATGGCCAATCTAGTTCGCTCATGTATTTTTCTCATCATCTCAGATTTATTCTTCCCATCAAGACTACAATATCATTATTAGTCAATGGCACTAAATCAAGGGGAGTAAGGGGATTAAAATCATAAACTTCAAAAAGAGAAGACCCAGTAGAAGAATGAATAGTTCTATTATAAGCAAATTCCACCAATGACAAGTAATCCTACCAAGAAGTTAATTTACCTTTCAAAATATCCCTCTATATGTTACCTAGTGTTCTATTGACCACCTCAGTTTGCCCATCAGTTTGTGGATGACAAGAAGTAGAAAACAATAATTTGGTTCCCAACCTTTCTCAAAGAACACGCCAAAAGTGGCTCAAGAACTTAACATCTCTATCACTAATAATACTTCTTGGAATGCCATGTAATTTCACAACTTCTTTAATAAACAAATCAGCCACATGAGAAGCATCATTAGTTTTCATACATGGAATGAAACGATCCATCTTAGAGAATCTATCCACCACAACAAAAATGCTATCTTTACCATACTTTGTTTTTGGTAAGCTTAAAACAAAATACATAGAGATATCTATCCAAGGTGAAATTGGGACAGGTAAATGTGTATACAACCCATGTGGTAATACCCTAGACTTGGCATGGTTGCATTCTAAAAATTGTGCATAAAATTTTTCTACATCGTTGCGCATGCCTATCCAAAAGAAATTTTCAGCAAGTATATCTAAGGTCTTTGGCACTCCAAAGTGTCCCATAAGACCCCCACAATGTGCTTCTCTTACAAAAACTTCACGCAATGAGCATATTGGCACACACAATTTATTTTCCTTGAAAAGAAACCCATCACGCAGGGTGAATTTCTCAAAGGGTCCCTTCAAACATGTAGCATAAGCAACTTTAAAGTCTGTATCATCAACATACAGACCTTTAATGTGATCAAATCCCATTAGCTTAGAAGTAAGAGTAGAAACAAGAAAGTATCTTCTGGATAATCCATCAGCCACCACGTTGTCCTTACCTTGTTTGTATGAAATCATATAAGGAAACATCTCAATGAACTCCACCCAGTTGGCATATCGCTTACTCAATTTAGCTTGGCTTTTCAAGTATCTCAATGATTCGTGGTCAATATTTATCACAAACTCCTGTGGCCATAAGTAATGTTTTCAAGTAGCCAAAGCTCTTACTAAGGCGTACAAATCCTAATCATACGTAGAATAATTCAATGTATCTTCATTCAATTTCTCACTGAAATATG
Organism: Capsicum pubescens; assembly: GCA_030864215.1. NCBI lineage: Eukaryota > Viridiplantae > Streptophyta > Magnoliopsida > Solanales > Solanaceae > Capsicum > Capsicum pubescens. The sequence continues at coordinate 96,892,238 of CM061540.1, forward strand.
CAATAGGCTTAGAATCTTGCATTAGAACGGCCCCTATGCCTTTTCCAGTAGCATCACATTCAATTTTAAAAGATTTGGTAAAATCAGGTAATTGCAACAAAGGAGCAGAACACAATTTATCTTTCAAGACATTAAAGGCATGCTCTTGTTCTTCTTCCTAAATAAAACTCTTTATCATTTTCCTACTCAAATTACAACCTTTGGCTGATTCCTTTAGGATTTATATATTAACCCTACTAGTAACAATCCCTTTAGAAGTAAGATGTAGAGATGAAAAAAAAATTACCAACTCCCAGACGGATTGGGTTTAGTGAGATAAGAAAAAGACCAATTAAATTTTTTTTCCTCTTCCTGGTTTTTCCTCCTTGATGTTGGAAAACAAGAACACAATAAATTTGGAATTTCTTGATCTAAAGCTCCTTTTTTACTAGGAAACTCCCAAGAATTATCAAGAACGGAATCTTGATAGAACTACTCTAATACCATTTGATAAGAATCGGATTATGTTGATAAACAAGAAAAATAATGCAGAAGCAAAAAACCCTAAGATTAAAGACAAGAAATTAAAGATAGATGAAATTTGATAATAAATCCCCAATTTCAAAATGAAGTGCTAAGAACCCTAATTGATCTTAGTATTCAAAATTAGTGGATTAAGACTAATTATGATACCAATAGAGTCAATTCAAGAACTTAGATCCAAAGGTGATCTAGACCCCTATTTTGAAGAAATTAAAGACAACAATTAGTATAAGACTAATCACCTTCTTTAATTAACTTTTATAGAAACCAAAGATATCAAGTTAAGAATTAATCTTACCTCCTAAAGAATCGTTCTTATAAGGTTGCAAGATAAATTCCAAGTAGCCACACACAAAAGTGTAAATAAGAGAAACTCTCAATTAATAATAATGTTGTCTTCTTGAAAATAACAAAATTCATCCCTATATATAGGGAAAAAAACCTATCCCAAATAACATGGGATTAGGATCTACCTTTATCAAATCTAACTAGAACTAGGAAAAAGATATCCCAAATAGCATGAAATTAGGATCTACTATTATGGAAATAATAAATAAAATATAAAAATAATACCAAAAATTCTCCCCTAAAAAAATAAGAAAAAGTTTTCAAATTTAATCACAACTCATATGGGCCCAATCTTCTTCCTTTTGGACTTGAACTTGAATCATAAAATATGTGTAGCACTTTGCCCATTCTTCTCCATAATTCTTGGACTCGTTCTTGGACTCTGCTTCCATCATAAGCATCTTCTTGATTTCACATTGAAGCCCAATAATATGAGCTTAAGGCTTTGACAAAGGTCTTCTTAGGGATTCAATAGCATCATCATTGCCCATGGAGCTATCACATTCATTACTAGAAACAAAATTACTGGAATATGAAGACTCGGTGTCATATAATAAACTAGTACTTGTGATAGTTAGATGTTATTCGATAAAAACATTTCAACTTAAAGATGAGAATCCTGAAATATATGATATATATTTGTTTTAACTTGACAACTAACATTAACGACAAATATTGTAAATTTAAACGTACAAGTATTACCGAAAACATCACAACCAATTTTTCATATCCAAACTAGAATGATTAATTAGTAAAAAAATTAGTAGTCTCCCTTAAACAAGATTCGTATATATAATCGTAAGATTACATTTGCAGTACAACTCATTAATTTACAAACTTAAATGAAACTTAATATTTTTTTTACTTAAACAAATAAACAAAATTTGAAAACCTACACTATATATATAAATATATTTCAAAATGTATTAACAGTGATTGAGATGTTGTCATTTTCTCAATTTTTATTTTCCGCTGTAAAATATTTAGAATAGAAAAGATGACAACTTACCAAGCATGCACACATATACTATGAAGATAGGAGAAGACCTGACTAACAGAACATTCACGCACATATGCTAACGAAATGAAATTAAAAGAAAGAAAAATTGGAGAAAAATTAATGACACTTTCAAGAATTATATTGAATCAACTAAGCATCTCGTTAAATTTCTTGAAACATTGATCGATGTTAACATGTTATAAGTCGCTATATTTATGTATCCCACATACTTACTAAATGGATTAAAATGATCTCAGAGATATACATATAAATATGATGGAATGTAGTTCATATCGATATGAAATCATAAAAGTTATTTCGTTCATGCTTTGATTATAAATTGTACAAAATAAGATAAAAACTTGTACAACAAATTAAACTAAGTACCGAAGTAAAAACGTCGTCACCGGAAGCTTGAACAGAACCCAAACTCTTTTCTTTTTCTGTTGCGTAAGTTTCGTCTTCTTCTTACTTAGTTTCCCTCTATTTTTTTCTTGTCTCTTTCTTTTTCTCCTTGTTTTTTCTCTTGTTTCAGGTTTTTATTTTCTTTTGTGCCCATGTTCTCTCCCTTTTTTTTTCTTGTCATTTGTGTTTTTGGGCATAAGTTGTTCTCTTTTTTTTTGTCTCATTAGGTGTATATATGATATGCTTGTGTGCAGTTATGGGAGTTGAGAGAATGTGGAAAAAATGGAAAGTTGAGGGAGTTTTTTGGTACGTGGTGGGAGAGTACAGTTGGGTGTGGGTAGTTTATTAGGATAAGGTCTCTTTTTTTAATATAAAAAAATAATAATGAAAAAATATTAAGTAATTAATTTTTATACTTAAAACAATATAAGAAAAGTCTATTACTAGCATAAAATAAAAATATAATTTAAAGAATACTAAAATTACTAGATTATTTATTAAAATCTAAATTAAAAGAAAAATATATCTTTGAAAAAAAAATTATTTTTAAAGAAAAATCTTTTTCGGATTTTTCCAAATAAAACCTACTAAAATGAAAATAAAAGTTGAAAATCAGGCGAAAAATAAATTTTTGATGCTAAAAATAGGTAAAATTTGAGGGAGGATCAAAATTACATGTCTACATTTTGTCCCTCTTTGTTTGAAAACATGAAGAGTTTTCATACAAAGACGTAGATAATGAGACAAATTTTGACCCTCCAATTATGTAATACCCCGTACTTTTTTTAGCTCAGTTCATCTCCTAGTACATGCATAAGAGGCTAAAATCTTAAAAATTTTAGCTATGTGTTGAGGACTTAACCATTTTTAAGACTTTCTAACTTCGAGGAGTTTTAAGTTGACCTTCCGAACTCCGAGACGATGTTTTTTGAGTTGATTCATGTACAGGGATATAAGGAACATGTCTCGGGTAAGTTTTAAATTTTTCGGACGATGATTGGGTCACGTTTAGATTTCAATTTCAGCAGCTCAATGTGATTCCACCGCGTCACGCTGGGGATAGCGATGAAACACTCATCACATCGAGGTGAGGGTGTATTTTTCATATTCTTGATTCATGATTTAAATGCATGTGTCATGATATTTATCCTAGTGTGTGAGGTGCTTATTAGGGGAAGAATGTTCATAGAAATCACGTAGAGTCAAGTTGAGCTAAGATCCTTTGATTCGTCCAAAGTTTGGTATTCGATTCTATAAGGGTCAACTTTGAAAGTGTATAACTTTTGATTCATGTAGAATTTTTCATCTCAAGACCCACCAAATTGTAGATAATTGAATTAGCTTTCCAACGATATCAATTTTTCCTTAATCCAATGCCCGAGCAAAAAGTTATGATCATTTTCGTCAGAACCAGTAGCTCACCGTGATTACACCACGTTGCAGTGAGCCTTGAAACCCCAATCTGGGTTACGAATTTTTGGTTTAAATGATGGAGGGGCAATGGGACTTTTCCCACCTCAACGCAGGTCGTAAAAACATGATTTTAAGCATCCATTAGGGCATTATTTACCCTCATTATCCTATTTTACTCTCAAGAACAAACTCTAATCAATCCCCTTCAAGATCATCCATTATATCACCTCCTCTTTAAGAAAAAACAAGATTTCAAGTTTTTCAATTCAAGAAAGCTTTCAAGATTTTGTTTCTTCTTCAAGATATAAAGTTTTAAGGTATGTGGGAGTTCATCCATGGATCCCCTTTCACCCATGGAGCCCAAAACCCTATTCTTTCAATTAAAGAATTGATCATGTTATTTTGTATGTTCAAGGAAAGATTGAATTTCATATTTCATGGTGTTTTTAATTCAATTCACTCCATGTGTGATTTCATGCAAGATTTTGAATTCCTCATTCCATGAATTTGAGTTACCCATGCTTTATTCAAGTAAATTCCATGATAGATCCTAAATTCATGATGTTTAGCAATATTCCCATGTTTTACATTTTTGCTTTCCCCGTGTTTGATGAAATTCTCATATCATGTTCAATCAATTTCAATATGAATCCCCAAGTTATGAATTTTGCCATGTAACTCTATTGTTCCCTCATGTTTAAGACATTCTTATGTTCAAGCTACGATCCTTGCATGTTTTGATGAAACTCTCATGTCCTATTTCACGTGAATTCCATGTAAATCCCCCAATTCATGATTTTAGTTATGTAATCATGCTATGCTCCCATGTTTAAGACATTCTCATGTTCAAGTTCATGATTCACAAGTGTTTGATAAAATGCCCCTAAGGATTGGGTTTTGAATATTAACTACTTATTATGACCCGAAGCTTTAGTATGTCCTATTGTTGTTGTTATTGAGTCCTGGGGGTGATACTCGAAATTTAGTTGTTTACTTAGTTTTAGTATTTTTCAGAATGGTTTCAAATAAACCATGAGTATTGTCATCCAGTTAGTCATTATAATCAGTTTAAAGGTTAATAATTACCTCAGAATCTGTATGCACTATTATTTTTAGAATACCATGACCTGAGCTTATTAGTTATTAGTTATCAGTGCATGCACTAGTTAGTAATTCAGTGTCTTTCAGTTGGGAGTAGGATTTAGCACCGAGATAACCTAGGGATGAGGGATTACCTACCAGTTGAGGGTGTGACTCTTAGTATCAATCCCTGTGTTCCAGAACTACATAGCCAATGTAGGTTTATGATGTTAACTTGCCCGTTGAGGGTAGACACATATCTCACCGAGCACCTGCCAGTAGAGGGTGACTCTATAGTCCTTCAAGACTTCATTTCAATCGATCCACATAGCCAATATTAGTACCCGTGGCATGGGACTGACACCCTTCCAACTAGGGTTACAGGTTGGACTCCGATTAGCTCAGATTGGGCCATGTCGGTTAGATGATACCTCCCACAGTCTCAGTTTAGTATTCAGTTTTAGAGTTCAGTTTTAGGTTTGCTTGACTAAGTGTACAGACTTTCAGACACTCAATTTTACAGCTTTTAGTCTTTCAGATTATAGATTATCTCATGTAACACCCTAAAATCTCGTCCTAAAGCGTCACACGATGGTCAAGGCTACAAGTAGCCTCAAGCTAACCCTTTGAGCCTGCTACTAAATCTCATACTTACGCCAGGGATTCAAAATCAGATAATAAGAATAAATCTCATCAAATCTCAACTGAAAAGACTGAAAATATAATGTTTGAAACACAAAATACTAAAAATATTTGACAAATATCTGAAACTCTAGTCTGACAATGCCTCTACTACTCAAGATCTAGAGAGCCATTGGGAAAAATCCCCAACTAACTCATACTCAACTGAAAAGAAATAACTACTGACATTAAATCTGAAGGTCTGAGAAATAGGTCCTCGAACCATGAGGACTCACTAACTGCAGAGTGTAGATCAAGGTACTCGGAGATCACTGACGATGCTGAGACTGAGCACCTGAACCTACATTATAAGACAATGTTGCACATAAACATATATGTGGATCAACACTTTGAGGATGTACTGAGTATATGGGGGTGTATGCATTTACATAAATAATATCATTACTCTTTATAAAATCTAGCATGCAAATATGAATTACTCAAATGGATTGAATAAGTCTGAAACATAAATCTCATAATTCAGGAATAATGAAACATGTAGTATAAATCTCTTAGGTCATTATACTTAACTCAAAAATCTATATTCTCCTCTCTTTCTCAAAACTTGTAAGCTAAAGGAATCTTTAAACTACGCTTTCTAAACTCATGCTTTCATATTGAGGAGAATGGAACTTCTTTAAAACTCAAGGACTTAGAACTTTAGAAACTTCAAGACATGGGAAAAACTCTAGACTCTTATGAACTTGGGAGTTTCTTCTAAACGACATAAACCATGTGATCTACATGGAGTCCAACGTCTCGCCCACGTTGGGGAGAGCTGTTCTACCCTTGCCATCGGAATAGAACCTCAACTCTAGTGATCACTATCTCGGCCTCAAGCCCATAAATCTCAATCCTATGGGGGAACATAGTTCTGGGGAAGTAGGATGCGGTAAACCCAGACTTCCCGCTCGGTGCTAAATACTACTCCCGTACTCAAGCTCAGAATTTTTAGAAAATCCACCTCAAAATAACTCAAGGGTCTATAGTGAAGACCAAATTATAATTCTCTTAGCTTTAAATCATAAAGACCGAATAATGTGGATTCTTGTCTTAACTCAGGCTTAAAAACAATCTTTCTTTAAAATCAAAGTACTTGTTGATTGAATCAAACTAAACAACATACTCTTCAAGAAACATCAAAACTCATACTTAGTTTAAAACTTATACTCATGCTGAAATAATCTCAGTTTCATAATAAAGCTTAAATCATGACATCAATCTTGAAAAACTCAAATCAATATAAGGATGTGCAACTCATAGCATAATTTCTCAACTCATGTCATAAAATAGTGAAATAATCATGCAAATCAAGACTTGAACAACTCATAATCTCATAATCTCAAAATAAAGTAATTTGGGTATAAACCCGCTTGCAAAAATATGAAATTCTTTAATAAAAAACAACAATTTGGGCACAAGAATGAAATGAGTGTTCTTGTTCAAACCCCACATACCTTGAATTAGAAGCTTTGGATGAACTCTCATTTTTGGGACTCTATTCGTACTCTTGAATGAGGGTTCTTGAAGCCTTTGACTTGAGAACCTTGAATCTTAACTCAATTTAGAAAATCTATGGTGAACCCTTGAGATTCTTAGAAGAGGATTTGGATACTTAGGGTTTTTGGTTGAGGGAAATTTTGAGAGAATCTCATATAATGTGTGTAGTGGCCTTAAATTCTGATGTTTGTACCGTTTAAAAGGCTTGGAAAAAGTCCAAAGTGTCTTTTTTAACTTCCGTACAAAGCTGGAAAAATTAAACTAGAAACCCGATTTTATGGGCCACCGCGACGCGCCACTATCGTGGTGGATTACTGGAAATTGAAAAATGGGAATCTGGGAGTCATCACGATGAGGAGCCATCACGTTATCCCACTGGTTGGGACCTGGAACTTTAACGCGATGTGTCACGATCGCGCTAGGCCACTGGAAATTAACTATTAGGAAATTGGGGTCCTCCGCAATGCCCCCCAATCACGGAGTTCCACTATAATTTGACAATTGTTAAATAGACCCTCTCTGCGATGCACCAAACACTAAAATGATGGTGTTTTACGACTAGAACTTAGATTAGCCATAACTTCTTGCCCAGTTATCGGATTTGGGCAAATCTTATATCGTTGAAAAGCTAATTAAATTTTCCACATTATAAAAAGTCGAAATTAGGGAAACTTCGTATGGTTTAAATGTTAATTATTTTGGAAGTCATTTCTTAACCCTCTAGAGATGAAATTAGGCTTAAGAAAAAGTTTGGGGTATTACATCTCATTACCATAACAGATATACACTTAGTCCTGCATTCTTAGATGATACAGTTTTTATGCATTCCTACTTAATTTTCTCATGTTGTTCCATTAGTCCTTATCTCATATGCACAGTATCCTATAGTTTCAGCCAGTTATTCAGACTAACTATCGTTCAGTATTACGTAATCAATATTCAGTCATCATCTATTCAATGTCTGAATATCGGTAGTCCATATTCATATATCAGCTACTCAGTATATAGGTACTAGTTACCCCCTTTACTTAGAGTTTAATCATTTCGTAACCCAGATATCAGTTATTCAATCAATCAGATCAGCTAAGTACAAGTATGTTTGGTCTCACATGTTCATATATCCATATTTTATCATATCCCAGCTTTAGTTCTACTTATATTATAAAAATAAATATTTAAGAAACTAAGTGTAATGATTCACCAGCTTATCAGATCATGTTTGTTACTCGTGTTTTATGATATTTTAGATTTGATGTTGGGCGTATTTATACATCTAAGCACCATAATTTACCCATGTTATGGCTAAGTTTTGAGGATAAAATATATAATTCTTGCACTTTTAGTCCATTTTCCTTAAAGTGAGCTGACCTATGTGATTAGCATATTTTTCAGGTACTAATGATGAAGATTTCAGCACTTTGTGGACCTGTGGGCAGCAAAGGAAAACTTCACATAAGAGGGAAGACAGCTTTTGGACTGAATGTGATGCATGGGAACTTTTTCCCGGGCAAATCCAGTATTTTTAAATACTTAAGGATGCAGTAGCAACTTATTAGACAAGGATGCTATTAAAAACCTTATTGCTGAATTTTTCAGCATCATTATCATTGACATTATTCATAATTCACGTGGAAGATTTTTTTTTACGAGTTTTGAGAACAGAAAATGGCTCACTTGAGCAACGGAGAAAGAAAACACGTTTCATCTCCATAGCCGAGATTTCTCTAAGTTTTGGTATGATAATGATGTCTACTTTGATTTTCGTTGTATTCATGAGTAGCTAAACTTATTTGTTAGGGTTATGAAAACCTTGTAAGATACTATATATTACTATGAGTTTGTGAATTCTTGATGTGTTATGCTACTTATATCATTACTCTCTTCGTTTTGATTGAATTCTTATGGTTGCAAACATAGAGAATACGCCATTATAGCATTAACTTGTTTGAGAGAAAAGTTACATGTTTGGAAAAGAGAGTGTGACAAGGAAATAGGGTTTCCAACCTCTATTTACACGTTAATGCCTTAACCGGATTAACTTCTTGGAGAATTTGTACCATTTGTTATACACTTTAGGCTCGAGAGAGCTAAAGCGAAATAAATCCTTGATGGTTGAGAAACACTTGAATTTAGAATTAGAATACGATTCTCTATAAGTGCATGCATGTCTAAATTCCGTGTTACTCATAGTTAATAGAGAAGTAGAAATTATAAGGTGGACATAACCCTAACTTATCAATCTCTGTGATTAAATCTTACTACGCAAATCGATCCATTGTTACTTTGATAATATTAGTTCACGCCTAAACCAAACCCCCCTTTTTCCTTGGAATTTTCGACCAACAGTCTACTAATAATTGCAACACTTAGTGACCAGAGTATTCCCTGTGGGATTCGACACCCAACCCAGTTGGGTGATAACGCCCAAACTACAGCTCTCGTAAGAGTGTAAGCGGTCGTTGTCAAATATAGAACCCAACTGGGTTGGGTATCGAATCCCACAAGGAATACTTGGTCACTAAGTGTTGCAATTATTAGTAGACTGTTGATCAAAAATTCTACGGAAAATGGGGGGATTGGATTGTGGCGTGAATTAATGTTGTCAAAGTAACAACAGAATGCTTTGTTTAGTAAGATTTAATCACAGAGAAAAATAAGTTAGGGTTATGTCCACCTTATGAGTTCTACGTATCTATTAACTATGAGTAATGCGGAATTCAGACATGCATGCACTTATAGAGATTCGTATTCTAATGGTAAATCCTAGTGTTTCTCAACCATCAAGGATTATTTCACTTTAACTCTCTCGATCTTAAAGCGTATAACTAATGGTACGAACTCTCCAAGAGATTAATCCGGTTAAGGCATTAATGTGTAAATAGGGGTTGGTAGCCCTATTTCCTTGTCACACTCTCTTTTCCAAACATGTAACTTTTCTCTCGAACAAGTTAATGCTATAATGGCGTATTCTATATGTTTGCAACCACAAGAATTTAATTAAAACAAAGAGAGTAATGATATAAGTAGCATACACATCAAGAATTCACAAACTCATAGTAATAGATAGTATATCAAAAGGCTTCCATAACCCTAACAGAGAAGTTTAGCTACTCATGATTGTAAAGGAAAACAACGAAGACATCATCATCATCATACCAAAACGATAACAATCTCACGATGGGTATGTATTGGCGTCACTATAAGAATGACGTGATTTCCTCTCTAGCCGTTCTTGTAGCGTTTTTTTCTCTGTCTAAACTTACAGAATCTGTAAACTGAATAAAATAAAAAGTGTCGACTGAATTATGAAAAGCAATAATGAATAAATCAATGAATGAATACTGAAAAATTCAGCAAATAGGGTTTTTATAACATCCATGTCCTAGTCCTATTAAGTTACTGCTGCACCCTTAAGTATTTAAAAATACTGCTTTTGCCCGGGACAATTTCTCCATGCGTCACATTCAGTCCATAAGCTTCCAAAAGCTGCCTTTCCTCTTCTGTGAAGTTTTTCTTTGCTGCCCAAAGGTCCACAAAGTGCTGAAATCTTCATCATTAATACCTGAAAACATGCTAATCACGTAGGTTAGCTCACTTACAAGAAAATGGACTAAAAGTGCAGGAATTATATATTTTATCCTCAAAACTTATCTATAACATGGGTAAATTATGGGGTTTAGGCGTGTAAATACACCCAACATCAACACCCCACACTTAAAGCTTTGTTCGTCCTTGAATAAAATATTACGTCCATGCAAACATCTAACTAGGATTTCACAGCAGTGACACAAAATATTCATCAAGACATGCACGGCAATTATTAACAAAGAGTAGTTTTCTGAATCACTACTAGAAACCATTCAACCTCCAACATAGACTCGTGATGATGGCTAATTCGTATCCACAAGTTAAGGCACCAAGAATCATACAAAACTACCCAAAACTCATCAACCATGTGTGTCTCACACAAGATATCACCCATAATCACTCACAAGTTTTGCATTTTTCGGAACATGGGTATAAGATTCTCCTTGCTCTCACTCTCACAAAGAATTCATATGTTGCAACTGATGACCATAGGCTTGCCCTTAGTATAATGCTCCACTAATATATGAATGCTAAGCTTATGATCAAATAGGTCTTTACAGGTTGTAATGTAGGCTAAGGGACAGGTAGGACTATTTTGGCCAGAAATAGTGACTATTTTCCCTAAGCGCTTTAATACATCACATTATGCCATTAACACTCTCTTTTAAGCAACCCTTCTACGTTTCTTTTAATCTAACACTCCTTTTCACCTATTTTGTTATTCAATTATAAACACAAAGATAAGAATATACAACTTATTTTTTTATTTTTCTATTTCTGTTTTTTTTTGTTTTTTTTTGTTTTTTTTTATAAAACACTTCTATGATAGTCACTCTTATTCACAATAATTTCAAGTACCAATACACTCTGAGGCATCACTCTCACCCACTTTCCTCTTATTTTGTCACATAACTCTACAATTTAAAGCGCTTAGGAATTTGGATCAAATTATGGTCTTGAAAAAAAATGGATTAGGCTACATATGAGGCTGTCAAAGAAAAATAGCTAAAGGCTCAAAGGGGGTTAACTAGGATAATGTCCACGGGTAGGTAAAAAGAAGGTAAACAATCACAGGCTGCCAAAGAAATGCCTAAATCATCTCCTAAACTCACACTCTTTATTTCGCTTTACACACACACCAGGCAAGTTCTAGCATCAGTCACAACACAGAATATACTATAACCTCACACACACAAGGCACATGGTCAACTTTATTGGGAGCAGTATAGACTCTTGACCCAACAGGTGAATTGAATTAAACCACACAGTGAGTCACACTTAGAGCCTAAATGTCTTAATAGTAATGATTTTGACACAAACTCTTGTCATAATACCATGCCGCCTATCAGAACAATTTCATGCAAAATCTAAAAAGATTTTAAAAATCTAAAAATTTAACTACAAATATAAAAATTTAACTACAAACGAGAATAAATGCAGGCAACGAAGTACAATACAACATACAAATACCAGAACCCCACACTTAGACGGGACACACTGTCCTCAGTGGAAAATAAATAAGGAAAACCTGATTAGTCAGACTCTTCCTCTATGTCTGGGGTCATGCCCCCTGCATCGGAATCATCATCAGAGTCGTCGTCATCATAGTTATCCTCCACGTCTGAGTCTGGCTGTCAGTGATCATCGTCAGTCGGTACGTCATCATCGAGAGGTTCCTCAAAATGTACACCTAATCCACACATAGCCCGCGCATGCTCATTCATCGGGTAGTCATAATCCAACTGCTGGAGATCTGCATCAGTTGGAACACGTCCCCCACTCATCATGGTAAACCTCGTCATGCCATAAAATGGCGGAAGAAGCTTTTGTCGCGAGCATGTCTTTCTGCAGTGGTCAGGTTGACGCCATGCATAGTTTTAGGATCTTTAACCTTCGTAAGATCAACCTTCTTCGGGTTGTGTGGAAGCTTATGATCTGCAGGTTCCTCTTCAATGTCCTCCTTTCTCAATATCGCGGTCAACAAATTGCCAAAGCTGAAGTGGGACCTCTTGTGCAGCCTAGCCTTACGCATTGACGACCGTATAACCGCACCAATGTGGATGGAATATTAGTCATCAAAGCGTACACCAAGCATACTCTATCACATATGATCTTTGTGTACTTTGTCCTTGGAATCAGGCAAGAGTTGACTATCCGCAACCATATTCGAGCTTCTCTGTTCAAGGAAGCATACGAGAAGGTATTGTGCCGACCGGTATCCTTAGGACGACTCCAACGTGCCATTGATCTTGTTCCACACAGTGTATGTCTGATTTCCCTGTACGGAGGTCTGTGATAAATCTCCTTGAGCGGTGATGGATCCACAGATGGAAGACCCAGAAAAGAGTTGAAAAACTCCGCATTCAGTTGCAAGACTTGGCCCCGAATCTTCACTTCACTTCCGGTAGTCTTTGGGGACCAATTGGCATAGAATTCTCGCGTTAGATCAAGATTGCATTCTCCCATATCTTGGAAAATAAAATCAAGATGTAGCGCCATGATTTTAGCCAAAATGCGAGGTTCTCTCTTCGCTAGACTCTCTTTTTGTATCAACTCCATGTGAACATATTTTTTCACTTTGTTGTTCTTGTACCACTCTTCTCCTTCCTCCTCTAGGACCCATTTTATCCCGAACATGCGGTGAGGTATTTGCAGCAAGGAGGATTCAGCTTGCTCTTTTCTGACCTTTCTGTGAGGTGGCCGTTTTTTCTTTTCCTGGTCGACCTTTTGGTGCCATTTTACCTGAGATTAAAATAAAGTCATGTTAGCTTATCTCGGAAGATTTGATCGACAAACAAACAATAATGGCACCACCTCACACTTAATTTGTTGGCACCAACTAATTAAGTGAATGATATCGATTACTCAGACTTCATCGACATACATGTAGGCAATATGTTCCAACAATATGTTCAGTACAGTCATTCTTTCATGGAACCTTAACTATTCTTTACAACTCTATTTCATGTAATCTTAACTACACTTTCATGTTTGGATTAATGCACCTTTTGAATAAGACTACTACATAGAGATCGTATCAAGTTATGGCAGAGGAATAATCACAACATCTCATGCTTGTATTCAATCATGATCTTTATCTCGATGAACGAGTCATTCAAACATTCAAGCTTTCATCTTACAAGATTATGTAATTAACTTTACCATTTTGATTCCGCAAAAAATGACAGTGTATAACAATCAAATACAAATCAGAACAAAGTCAAGAACACCCACACGTATTCTTTTACTCAACTAGATGTATCATAACGAACCATCCACATTCAAATCACCAACACCACTTCAAGATTTAACAAATCATTATAGGCGTAGTATTGTAATAACTACGGAATATAAAAGAAGAACTTACTTGGTGATGGACTTGGAGGATGATCTCACAAGACTAGATGAGCAAAAAGAAAAGTTTTGAGAGATTTGGGAAGGTTAGGCGGCACCTAGGTTGAGCAAACAATGTGATTTTGTCTCAAGGTTGAAGTTCTATTTATAGACCAAGGCTTGGGTCGGGTTTGACCCATGAAAAATCGGGTTAGGGGACCAAAAAGCATAAGTAGGCGGCGCCTAATGCTTTGCCTATGTTTAGCATAGGCGGCGCCTTTAGCAAAGCCTAGTTGAGCATAGGCGGCGCCTATGCTATGGCATTGTAGATTCAGAGAGAAAAGGCAATGGCATAGGCGGCGCCTTTAGCTTTGCCTAGTTGAGCATAGGTGGAGCCTATGCTATGGCATTGTAGATTCAGAGAGCAAAGGCAATAGCATAGGCCTTGTCTTGTCCGTTGCCTAGATTTACATAGGCCTTGCCTTGTCCATTGCCTAGATTTGTATAGGCAATGCCTAGCCGAAAGACTTTTGCTCCTTCATTACTCACTTACTACCTTTAACATTGCTCACTTTCAAATCAAAATTTGAGACCAAGCTCCTCCTTTATACGTCTTCCCCTACACTTAATCAAAAACAACAAAAACGATTAGAAAGATGGGTTGCCTCCCACCAAGCGCCTTAGTTTTGGTCGTGGCTCGACTCTTCTTTTTGGATTTTTATTTAACAAAACAAACTCCTAGAAAACAAAACGACTAAAAATGATGGGTTGCCTCCCATGTAGCGCTTGATTTATTATCGCGGCACGATATAGTTACCTCGATTACTTAGACTTCGTCGAGATAGATGGTGGCCATACATTTTATCGAGTCAAGAGGACCGATATATGGCTTCACACGTTGGCCATTCACCTTGAAGACCCCGCCATTTTTGTCTTCTAACTCTACTACTCCAGACGAGTAGACTTGGCTAATTCTGAACGGACCAGACCATTTAGACTTCAACTTACCTGGAAATAGCTTCAGTCTGGAGTTGAAAAGAAGTATCATATCACCCTTCTAAAAGTTTCTTTGGATAATCCGCCAATCATGGTACTTTTTCATCTGTTCCTTGTAGAGGTATGCTCTTTCATACGCATGTAGACGGAATTCATCCATCTCATTCAGCTGTTCCAATCTCAGATTAATAGCATCATCCCAATTCAGGTTAAGCCTCTTCAATGCCCACAATGCTTTATGTTCGAGCTCAATCGGCAAGTGACAGGCCTTCCCATAAACTAGTTGGTATGGGGACATGCCAACTGGTGTCTTGAATACAGTCCTATAAGCCCATAAGGCATCATCCAGCTTTCGGGACCAATCCTTCCTACTAGCATTTACAGTCTTAGCAAGGATCAGCTTGATCTACCGATTAGAAACCTCTACCTACCCACTAGTTTGTGGGTGGTAAGGTGTAGCTACCTTATGTTGCTTGACCTCATACTTCACCAATACGGCCCTGAACAGCTTGTTACAAAAGTGTGATCCTCTATCGCTTATGATGGTACGTGGTACCCCAAAACGAGAGAAGATATTTCTCTTTAAGAATGCTACAACATGCTTACCTTCATTATCAGCCAGCGCTACCGCTTCGACCCATTTGGATACATAATCCACAGCAACTAGGATATATTTCATCCCAAATGAACTCACAAATGGGCCCATGAAATCAATACCCCATACATCAAATAGCTCCACTTCAAGAATTTTTGACATGGGCATCTCATGGTGCTTCGAGATAGAGCCTTGCCTCTGACACTGATCACATCTTCTCACAAAATCGTAAGCATCCTTGAATAATGAAGGCCAATAATAACCGCTTTGCAATACCTTCCTGGCTGTCCGATAACCTGCATGGTGACCCCCAACTTGGGAAGCATGACTTGCTTCCAAGATGCTAGGCACCTCCACATCAGAGATGCATCGCCTAATAACACGATCAGCACATCGTCGAAAAAGATACGGTTCATCCCAAAAGTAGTGTTTCACATCATGCATGAACTTTCTTTTTTGATGAAAGGAGAGATTCTCAGACATCACTTTACTTACCACGTAGTTCGCAAAGTCTGCATACCACGGTAAGTCTTCCACCATAGCGGCTAGGATCTCTTCATCAGGAAATGCATCATCAATCTCAAGGTCGGGTTGCGCTATGTGCGCACTCTCAAGTCTAGATAGATGATCAGCTACTTGGTTTTCGCAACCTTTTCTATCCTTTACCTCGAAATCAAATTCTTGAAGCAATAACACCCACCGAATTAGCCTTGGCTTAGCATCTTTCTTTGCCATTAAATATCTCAGAGCCGCATGATCTGTATGAACCACCACTTTGGTTCCCAACAAGTAAGTACGGAACTTTTCAAAAGCATAAACAACTGCTAGAAGCTCTTGTTCCGTGATGGTATAGTTCTTCTGGGCTCCATTCAAGGCCTTGCTCGCATAGTATATTGGATGAAATAGCCTTTCTCTTTTCTGACCAAGTACAACACCCAAAGCTATCCCACTTGCATCACACATCACTTCAAACGGTAGAGACCAATCGGGTGCTACAATAATAGGGGCTTCAACTAGCTTCCCTTTGAGGCATTCAAATGCCTTCAAGAAATCTTCACCGAAGTCAAAATTTGCATCCTTCTCCAAGAGTTTGCATAATGGACTAGCAATCTTGGAGAAGTCTTTGATAAACCATCGATAAAAACCTGCATGACCGAGGAAACTACGAATTCCCTTTACAGAAATTGGAGGTGGTAGTTTCTCGATAACTTCAATTTTGGCTCGATCAACCTCAATTCCTCTTTCGGAGACTTTGTGCCCAAGTAGAGCAGAGTAGGGCTTAGCATACCAGGGATTCTGAGGTAGCAAGCTCTACTGTATCTACTGGCATGACAGCAGAACAGAGGCGAAGAGAAGAGGAACGTGACCAAGATATGGCTCACATGAAAATGCAGATGGACCTTCTTACCAAGCATTTATTATCAGGAAAGACAGAAAAGGTCAAGGCTGTTGTATCACAGGGTAGAGATGAATTCGATTCTGAGGAGGAAGCGAATTATTTGAATAATCAAGGGGGTTTCTGAGGCAATGCCCAAGGAAACCAAGGTCGGAACTATTATGAAAAATCCGGATTCAAGAATAAGACTGACAGGAGTGGTTTGTATGTCCCTCCTGGAAATCGTGAAGTTGTTGCAACTAGTTCTGGGAAGATATCCATGGAGGACATGATGGCCAAGCTTTTGAAAGGAGTGGAGGCAACCAACACGGGACTAGCTGAGGTAAAAAATGATTTGTCCTCAATAAATCAATTGGTTGACTCGCATTCCACTGCAATAAAATAGCTGGAACAACAAATGAGTCAACTATCAGCGGCATTCAATCAAAGAAAAGCTGGCACTTTACCTAGTAACATTGTGCAAAATCCACAGAATGATGGATCATGTATGGCTATTACTACCAGGAGTGGTAAGGTGTTGGAAAATCCATCCAAAGGCAAGCAGGTGGTTGATAATACAGAAGAGAATGTTATTGAAGCAGATTGTGATAATTCTGTAGAAGATGAAAATCAAAATGAGAACGTTCATGACACTACACCTAGATGTCACCAGCCTGAAAAGATTGATAATCGGAAGAAAAAACAAAAAGAAGTGGTGGAAAGGACTCTTCCAAATCCACCACCACCTTTTCCTCAGAGACTGAAGAAGAAGGCTGATGACACCAGGTTTAGTAAATTCATGACCATCCTGAAGCAACTGGCTATTAATGTGCCTTTGGTGGAGGCACTGGAGCAGATGCCAGGGTACGCCAAATTCATGAAGGAACTTTTGACAAAGAAAAGGGCAGCAAGTTATGAACTGGCAAATAATGTTCATCATTGCAGTGCAATTGCCACGAGATCTTTAGTACAGAAAAAGGCGGATCCTGGTGCTTTCACTATTCCTTGCACGGTTGAATCCTTGGATTTTGCTAAGGCATTGTGCGATTTGGGGGCTAGCATCAATTTGATGCCGCTATCTATTTATAAATATTTGGGGTTAGGTGATCCTACACCAACCAATATGCGACTCGTGATGGCAGATAGGTCGGTAAAACGACCTGTTGGTATCTTACATGATGTATTAGTGAAGGTTTCTACCTTCATTTTTTCTGCAGACTTTGTTATTTTGGATTGCGAGGTGGATTTTGAGGTGCCCATAATCTTGGGTCGACCTTTTCTCGCAACAGGAAGTATGCTTATTGATTTATGAGCAAATGAGCTTTTATTTTGGATGAATGATGAAGTGGTACGTTTTGATGTAAGCAAATCAATGAAGCAGCCCAAAGATATGAATGTGTTCTCTATAGCTGATGTTCATTATGAGGATGAGAAGGAATTATCTTTAGAGAAGCAGCTTACTGTTGAGCCATTGGCTGCTGTGTTTTTTAACTTTGAGCGTGAGGATGTTGAAGAGAACGAAGAAACTATCCGTGCTTTGACAAGAATGGGTTCGTATTCATATGACCCCAAGAAGCTAGACCTTGACCTTAAGAATCGACCCTCACCACCGGTGAAGCCACCAGATATCTTGATGAAGTCTGAGTAATCGAGATAACTATGTCGTGCCGCGACAATAAATCAAGCGCTACATGGGAGGCAACCCATCATTAGGAGTTTGTTTCATTAGGATTTTGTTTTTGATAAATAAAAGTTCAAAAAGAAGAGTCGAGCCACGACCAAAACTAAGGCGCTCGGTGGGAGGCAACCCATCCTGCTAATCATTTTTGTTGTTTTTGATTAAGTGTAGGTGCAAGATATACAAAGGAGGAGATTAGTCCCAAATTTTGATTTGAAAGTGAGCCATGCTAAAGGTGGTAAGTGAGGAATGATGGAGCAAAGGCTATAGGCTAGGCATTGCCCAAGCCAATCTAGGCAACGAACAAGGCAATGCCTATGTAAATCTAGGCAACGGAAAAGGCAATGCCTATGCCATTGCCTATGCTCACTGCCTCACATAGGCAATGGACAAGGCAAGTCCTATACCAATGTAGGCAATGCTATAGGCGCCGCCTATGCCATTGCCTATGCTCACTGCCTCACATAGGCAATGCCATAGGCGCCGCCTATGCCAATCTAGGCCATAGGCAAGGCGACGCCTATGCCAATCTAGGCGATAGGCAAGGCGCCGCCTATGCCTATCTAGAAATTGATAAAGGCGCCGCCTATGCTAAGCATAGGCAAAGCATTAGGCGCCGTCTACTTATTCTTTTTTGCCTCCTAACCCGATTGTACATGGATCAAACCCGACCCATGGCTTAGCCTTTAAATAGATCCTCTACCGTAGAACACAATTTGGAGGAACCTCTCGATGATGACGTGCCGACTGACGATGATCACCGACTGCCAGACTCAGATGTGGAGGACAACTCTGATGACGACGAGTCCGCCTAATCAGGTTTTCCTTATTTATTTCCACTGAGGACAGTGTGTCCCGTCTAAGTGTGGGGTGCGGGTATATGTTTGTTGTATTGTATTTCTTTGACTATATTTATTCTTGTTTGTTTGAATTAGTAGTTAGTTAGTTAGTTGTAATTAGTTAGTAGATTTTAGATGTTGCATGAAATTGTTCTGATAGACGGCATGGTATATTATAACAAGAGTTTGTGCTAAATCATTACTATTGAGACGCTTAGGCTCTAAGTTGTGACTTACTGTGTGATAAATTGTTGTGGTTTAATTCATTCATCTGTTGGGTCAAGAATCTATAATGCTCCCAATGAAGTTGACCATATGCCTTGTGTGTGTGAGGATATTGTATATTCTTTGTTGTGACTAATACTAGAACTTGCCTGGTGTGTGTGTGTGTGAAGCGAAATAAAGATTGTGAGTGTAGGAGATGATTTAGGCATTTCTTTGGCAACCCTAAAAGTGTTTACCTTCTTTTTACCTACCTTTGTACATTGTCCTAGTGAACCCCCTTTGAGCCTTTAGCTATTTTCTTTGGCAGCCTCATATGTAGCCTAATCCATTTTTTTTCAAGACCATAATTTGATCCAAACTCCTAAGCACTTTAAAATTATAGAATCATGTGGAAAAATAAAAGGAGAATGGTGAAAATGATGCCTCAGGGTGTATTGGTACTTGAAATTGTTGTGAAAAAGGGTGGCTATTATAGGGATGCTTGCTTAATATAAAAAAAAAAAGAAAAAAAAAATAGAAAAACAAAAAGATAGTTGTGTTTATGATTGAATAACAAAATGGGTGAAAAGGGGTTGGTAGATGAAAGAGAGGTAGAGTGGTTGTTAAAAGATAGTCTAAATGGCATATTGTAGTGTATTAAAGCGCTTAGGGAACATAGTCACTATTTCTGGCCAAAATAGTCCTACCTGTCCCTTAGCCTACATTACAACCTGTTAAAGACCTATTTGATCCTAAACTTAGCAGTATGATATTAGTAGAGCATTACACTAAGGGCAAGCCTATGGTCATCAGTTGCAATATAAGAATTCTTTGTGAGAGCGAGAGCAAGGAGAGTCTTATACCCATGTTTCGAAAAATGCAAAACTATGAGTGATTATTGGTGATATCTTGTGTGAGCACACATGGTTGATGGTTGTTGGGTAGTTTTATATGTTTCTTTGTGGCTTAACTTGTGGATACGAATTAACCATCCTAATGAGTCTATGTTGGAGGCCGAGTTGTTTCTAGTAATGATAAAGAAACCTACTCTTTGTTAATAATTGTTGTGCATGTCTTGTTGAAAATTTTGTGTTGCTATTGTGAAATTCTAGTTAGGTGTTTGCATGGATGTAATATTTTGTTCGAGGACAAACAAAGCTTTAAGTGTGGGGTGGTGATGTTGGGCGTATTTATACATCTAAGTACCATAATTTACCCATGTTTTGGCTAAGTTTTGAGGATAAAATATATAATTCTTGCACTTTTAGTCCATTTTCCTTTAAGTGAGCTGACCTATGTGATTAGCATATTTTTCAGGTACTAATGATGAAGATTTCAGCACTTTGTGGACCTGTGGGCAGCAAAGGAAAACTTCACATAAGAGGGAAGGCAGCTTTTGGACTGAATGTGATGCATGGGAACTTTTTCCCGGGCAAACCCAGTATATTTAAATACTTAAGGATGCAGTAGCAACTTATTAGACAAGGATGCTATTAAAAACCTTATTGCTGAATTTTTCAGCATCATTATCATTGACATTATTCATAATTCACGTGGAAGATTTTTTTTACGAGTTTTGAGAACAGAAAACGGCTCACTTGAGCAACGGAGAAAGAAAACACGTTTCATCTCCATAGCCGAGATTTCTCTAAGTTTTGGTATGATGATGATGTCTACTTTGATTTTCGTTGTATTCATGAGTAGCTAAACTTATTTGTTAGGGTTATGAAAACCTTGTAAGATACTATTTATTACTATGAGTTTGTGAATTCTTGATGTGTTATGCTACTTATATCATTACTCTCTTCGTTTTGATTGAATTCTTATGGTTGCAAACATAGAGAATACGCCATTATAGCATTAACTTGTTTGAGAGAAAAGTTACATGTTTGGAAAAGAGAGTGTGACAAGGAAATAGTGTTTCCAACCTCTATTTACACGTTAATGCCTTAACCGGATTAACTTCTTGGAGAATTTGTACCATTTGTTATACACTTTAGGCTCGAGAGAGCTAAAGCGAAATAAATCCTTGATGGTTGAGAAACACTTGGATTTAGAATTAGAATACGATTCTCTATAAGTGCATGCATGTCTAAATTCCGTGTTACTCATAGTTAATAGAGAAGTAGAACTTATAAGGTGGACATAACCCTAACTTATCAATCTCTGTGATTAAATATTACTATGCAAATCGTTTCATTGTTACTTTGATAATATTAGTTCACGCCTAAACCAAACCCCCCTTTTTCCTTGGAATTTTCGACCAACAGTCTACTAATAATTGCAACACTTAGTGACCAGAGTATTCCCTGTGGGATTCGACACCCAACCCAGTTGGGTTCTATATTTGACAACGACCGCTTACACTTTCTAACGAGAGTTGTAATTTGGGCGTATCAAGCTTACAATTTATTCTAGCCTATTGGTGAGTCTACTTACACTTAGCATGCATGTTTTAAGATTTCATACATAATTAGTTTTTCTTAATGCATTCACCCCCGCTTACTCAATATATTCTAGAAGTACTGATCTACAGATACATTTGTGTGGATACATTGTTTTATAATATAGGTACCATTTGTAGCCCACACATCTTGATCAGAAAGTTGCAATTTTTAGCCAGCAGGTGATTAGTTCTCTTATTTCAGAAACTCCAAACAGTTTTAGTTCATGTACAGTTTATTTAGTTTTTATATGTATTGATAAATGGTAGTTGGAGGCGTATCCCAGCTATCTATAGTCAGTATAGTAAGGGTTTCATAGATTTTAGTCAAAGTAAGTCATGTAACTAGAGTTCTTTCTCAGTTTTATCAGATTGTAAACTTTATTAGTATTGTATTTATCCATATTATTCCATGATTATGTTTTTGCACAGTAGATTCAACTATTTTATACATATTAAATCAGTTGCTTAATAGTATGCTAGTTCATGGGTTAGCTTGGGATCACTTGTGATTCCAAGCACCGTGTGGCGTCCAGGGTTTTCTCTCGGAGCATTACAGATTATTTAAAAGAATAAAGGAAAGAAAACAAAAAGAGATGTTACTGAGTCCTGATTTTGGACCGCCTACATATCCCGAGTTATAAAGGAATCAAGTCACGTGTAGTTCAATAAGGTAAAATAGTGAGACGATAAGTTAGAAGTCGAGTGAGTTTTCGTCCAGTTTCCAGTTTGCGGCTTCTACTTTTACATTCAAATGAAAAAAAAATTGAAAATGAAGATACAAGTGAAAGATCCTATCTAAATAGTTTTCTGAAATCTTGACTTGAATCTTCATTACTTCTCAAGTGGTGAGTCATTATTTTGTACTGAACTTGAAAATCTTTACCCTATTCTCCAGGTGGGCTCCTGACTTGCTATTTTTTTGCTCTATTTTTCAGGTGGGCTCCTTACTTGCTATTTCTTTGCCCTATTCTTCAGGTAGGCTCCTGACTTGTTATTTCTTACCCTATTCTTCAGGTAGGCCCTTGACTTACGATTTCTTTACCCTATTCTTCAAGTGAGCTCCTAACTTATTATTTCTTCATCTTATTCTCCAGGCAGGATCCCTAAGCTTCAAAATTGAAAGTAATTCCTATTCTTCAAATGCTTTCTTAAACTCAAAGTAAATAGTGAACTAAAAAAAGTAAAGTTACAATATCCAGGAAGTTCCTAAACTGAAAATAAAATCCCATTATCTAGGAGGGTCATAAACTAAAAAGTAAAGTCCCATTATCCAGGAGGGTCCTGAGCTAAAAAGTAAAGTGTCATTATCCAGGAGGGTCCTGAGCGGAAAAGTAAAGTCCCGTTATTCAAGAGGGTCCTGAGTTGAAAATAAAATGCCATTATCCCAGAAAGTCCTGAGCTAAAAATAAAATTCTATTAGCTAGGAGGGTCCTGAGCTAAAAAGTAAAGTCTCATTATCCAGGAGGGTCCTGAGCAAAAAAGTAAAGTCCCATTATTCAGGAGGGTCCTGAGTTGAAAATAAAATCTAATTATCCATGAGGGTCCTGAGCTGAAAATAAAATCTCATTATCCAGGAGGATCCTGAGGTGAAAATAAAATCCCATTATCCATGAGGGTCTTGAGCTGAAAAGTAAAGTCCCAGTATCCAGAGAGTCCTGAGATGAAAAGTAAAGTACCATTATCCAGGAGGATCCTGAGCTGAAAAGTAAAATCCCATTATCCAGGAAGGTCCTGAGCTGAAAAGCAAAGTCCCATTATCCAAGTGGGTCCTGAGCTATAAAGTAAAGTCCTATTATCATGAGGGTCCTGAGTTGAAAATGAAGTTCCATTATCCAAGAGGGTCCTAAGCTTTCCGATTATCCAGGAGGGTCCTGAGGTGAAAATTAAAGTCCTATTATCCAGAAGGGTTTTGAGCAGAAAAGTAAAGTCCTATTATTCAAGATGGTCCTGAGTTGAAAATAAAATTCCATTATCCAAGAGTGTTGAAACACCTCAGATTTTTGGCCCTTGGAAATTTCTTGAGCCTTGAGCTCACTTTCTTGGTTACGACTGGACCCCAGTGTCATAAGGTGTCTTGATGACTCGTTGGGATGAGTCCTAACCAAATCAGTAAGTTTGTGGTTTGACTATATTCTGAGTACGAGTGGCCCACTAAGTTCCGTAGGGATATGTTACAAGCATTAGGTGCAATCGTATGGTGTCTAGTGTATACCTAAATTTGGGTTTTGTGTAGGCTACGACTCGACCCGACAAGTCGTAGGGTCTCATTACGAAGGGGTTGGTCGAGTCGTCAGGTCGAAAGTGTATGGGGTCTAAGTCACTGTCTCGATTACGACTCATGGTAACTAGTCATAATGTATGGTTACGAGTTGATGGTTGACTCATAGTCAAAGATGATACTTTTTCAATTTTTAATTTGAGGGCACTCTGGAGATTTCCCTCTTTGACCCCTTGAACTCCACGACTTAAAATCTTTCTTGGGACTTTATTATCACATCATTCCCAATAAAATACTCCCAAAATTCTCTCCCAAACTCTCTGTTCAAGTTAAGGCTAGGGTTTCAAAGAAAGTGGTCATCTAAGGTTCTAAGGGTGTTATCTCTTCCAAATTTCTTGGTATTTCAGGCATGTTACTCTTCCCTCATTAGTAATTTGTAAAAACACATGTTTTGAAGCTTTGTTCATAGATTATTGATATGGGTTTTGAATCAAGGGTTGAGGATTTTGAATGCTTGTTGTTGAATAATATTTTCCCAGGTCTATTTTTTATCATTCATGCTTTAAACATGGATCTGAACTTATGGGTGCATGGGTATGGTGAATGAACTAGGGAGTTGTGAATTTTCCCAAACTTGTGACTTTTAAAGTGGTTATGACCTCAACCCCACATTGTGAAATTTGTTTTAGTTATGAGAAATATGGTAATTGAATTATTCTTACACTAGTCACTTGGTTTGTCTTGTTTCTCGGAATTAACACATGGTATAATTGGTTAATTGGATAGTAACAAGGGTTATGAAAACCTTATGGGGTACATCGGAATCCACCAAGTAATTATAATAATAAAGTCTGCGGGGTATGTAAGAATCCCCTAAGGTTGGATAAATGACGTCGTGTGTAAGTTATGGTCGGTATGATGATACCACATGCCATAATATTTGAATCCTGAAATAGGTGGTTGGAGTATGTGTTAAATATTTTAATTGGGCAATAATGGGAGTTATTTTAGCTAGCCATGAAGGTGTGAGTTTGAAGAACTAATACTGGAATCTTATGTTTGCGTACAGAGGGTTGTTCTTGATGACCATGTACTTGTGGGGTACGAGGGAATCCCCCAAGTATATATTCGTATATATGTATCATGGAGGGTAAAGGGTATAAGAAAATCCCTAGTCATCTTTGATATCACCGGTTCGTGCGGTTAATAAGCATTGGGGCCCATTCAGGGGGTAACACTGCACCCATATAGCCTGTGGGTGGATTGTGATGGTAAAGCTACACAAACTCAGGTTAAGGTTTTAAAATTCATACTAAGCTCGTTCCCTATCCTAGCATTATATATACGTATATACGTGGATATTCATGTATGTGTACATGTGTTTTAGTTTGACTTGGTTTTGAATTGATGAAATAATTTAATCCTTATCCCTGAGTTACATGCTATCATTTACCCCGCTAAGCATCTTCGGATGTTGTAACCCCACACAATGCAGGAACTGGCCATACTTCTACTTTTTCTGCACATTGACTAGGATTCGGGATCAGCTCATGAGTTAGACTGAAGTGGTGAGCATCCATACTTTGGAAGACCCTATTTTATACTTTGGTTTTACTTTATGTTTTGACTATTTCCTTGAATTTGGTTTTGGCTATGGTCAGGGGCATGTCCTAACTGGGTATTCTTTGGTTTTGATTAGAGGCTTTGTCGGGCGACTATGGACATGGGTAGTATTGGTTGGTTATTTGGTTGCTGGTGGTTGGTTTTGGCTTTAAGCTTATCAAAATGTCTTTAAATTTATATTCTCTTATCTTGTTATATGTTTGAAATTCATTCGACATGAGGTGTTAGGAGATTAATGGTTTGGGTATTGGCGGTGCTCTTCGATCCTGGTTTGACTTGAGATACTTGACAAGGCTAGGACCTGGTTTGGGTCATGTCAGATTGGTATCAAAGCCTAGGTCCATGGTCAATTGGGTGTCCATAAAACCGTGTCAAGTAAAATCTCTTTTATGGGTGTGTAGCGCACCACACTTATAAAGGAGAGGCTACAAGGCATTTAGGAATGTTTCCCATTCTTGTTGTTCAATTTCGAGCTATAGAGTCTAAGATCTTGAATCTCTCTAATTCCCATTTGTTCTCCTTGCAAATCATGCCTCCAATAAGATCTGAAGTCTGTGGGAACTCTTTTGTCCATTCTGAGGACAATATGTACGGAGCTCATCCTACTCTAGGAGTTCAGACCCGGTCTAAGTCTCTGCTTCTAATTACCCTGAGGGAGCTCCACTGGTTCCTCATATTCCTCCTCAGGCACCTTGGGATAATATGTCTAATGCTGAGTTTCGCCAGTCGATTCACTTGCTTACCTATTTGGTAGAATCTCAGACTGAGTGTGTTGCTTTGTTTACTCCATCCTCTGAGGCCACTAGAGTTGGCCAATTTATGATATTGAGTCCTCCTACTTTCACTGGTTCTAAAGTTGAGGAAGATCCTCAATACTTCATCAATGAGATGAAAAATATCTTTTGTGTGATGCATGCGACTAATGTGAAGGGCGTGGAGTTCATCGCTTACCAATTGAAAGATGTAGCATACCAATGTTACAAGGAATGGGACCAGTTAGGGGGCGGTGATGCTGAGTCCACTTTATAGGACAATTTCTCTAGTACTTTTCTGGACTACTTCTTTCCTCAAGAAATAAGGGAGGCGAAAGTGGAAGAGTTTGTTAATCTGAAGCAACGCAAGATGTCAATAAATAAATATACCTTGAAGTTTCATCAGTTATCTCAGTATGCTTCAGAGTTGGTGTCTAGCATGAGGGATAGAATGAGAAAGTTTGCTTTTGGGTTGTACCGAAACTTAAATATGGAGAGTAAGGCTGCCTTGTTAAACAAGGATATGGAAATTTCTCAGCTTGCGATTTATATACAGCAAGTCAAAAAAGAGAAGAAGAAGCAGGTTGAATTTGGGGAGAGGGAGAGTAAGAAGTTCCATTATTCGGACTAGGGTGAAGGTCAGCAGCAAGGTGGTAGGGAAGATGGAAAGTGGTCTAAAAAGAAGTAGGGTAATTATGGGTCCTATTTGATGGCTAGTGCTCCTTATCCTAAGCCATTCGATGATCGATATTTGTAGAGTGGCAATGGTTCTAGGGCACAGATTGCCCAATCTCAGGCTAGTGGGGTTTAGTCAGCTTCGTCATATCCTTTCTGTAGGTTTTGTGGTTGGTTGCATCATGGGTTTTATGATGAGTGGAGGGATAGATGTTTCAAATATGGTTAGCCAGGGTATATGCTGAGGAATTATCCCATGGGTAAGGTTTCTTTTTGAGCTAACAAGGTTCTTGTTGCCTCCTCATCAGCTCCTACACCACAGGGTACCCCTTCTTGCTCCGACACTGATCGAAACCATATCTATGCTCTCACTACTCGTCAGGAGTCCAAGGCATCTTCAAATATCGTTACTGGTATGTTGAAACTTTTTTTTCATTATATGTACTATTTACTTGATTTAGGGTCCACTCTTTCTTATGTGACCCTATTTGTAGATGTGCATTTTGTTTTTTCCTGAGTGTATTCCAGACCCCTTCTCTATTTCTACCCTAGTGGGTGACTCTGTGGTTGCTAAAAGAGTCTATAGGGGTTGTGTGGTGTCTGTAGGTGGTAGAGAAACTCTGGTAGATCTGATAGAGTTAGACATGGTTAAATTTGATCTCATATTGGGGATGGATTCGGTGGACTCGTACTATGTTTCTTTAGATTGTCGGACTTGTAAGGTCATTTTTAAATTCCCTAATGAGCTGGTTACTGAATGAGATGAGAGTTCCCTGGTACCTAAGGAAAGGTTTATATTGTATCTTAAAGCCCAAAATTTAATTTCCAAGAGGGTGTCTCTATCATTAGGTCTGGGTTAAAGATTCTAACTCGGAGGGTCCTTTCTTACATTTCGTCCCCATGGTAAATGAATTCCCTGAGGTTTACCCTGATGATCTTCCTAGTATTTCTCCTGATAAAGAGATTAATTTTGGGATTGGTCTTACTCTGAACACTAATCAAATCTCTATTTCCCCGTATAGGATGGCTCCAGCAGAGTTAAAGGAGTTTAAGGAGCAGTTAAAGGATCTTCTAGACAAGGGTTTTATCCGTCCCAGTGTATCCCGATGGGGTGCACCTATTTTGTTCTTGTGTAATAATGATGGCTCACTTTGAATGTGTATTGATTACCGGCAATTAAATAAATTAACCGTAAAGAATAAGTACCCTCTTCTGAGTATTGATGATCTCTTCGATCAACTTCAGGGTGCTAAATTTTTCTCTAAGACCAATCTTTATTCGGGTACATCAGTTGAAAATTAGGGAGATGGATATCCCTAAACTATTTTTCAAACCTGGTATGGATATTTTGAGTTTTTGGTGATGTCCTTTGGTTTGACCAATGCCCCGGACGTATTTATAGATCTTATGAATCGGGTTTCCCATCAATTCCTGGAATTTTTTGTAATTATCTTTATCAATGATATTCTAGTGTATTCAAAGAGTGAGGCAGATCATGATGATCACCTCCACATTGTGTTGCGGACCTTGAAAGATCAGTAGTTGTATGCTAAGTTCTCTAAGTGTAAGTTCTAGTTGAATGTTGTGACTTATTTGGGTTCATATTGATATCTTTTCTTATCACAAGAGCCTGCAATATGTGTTCACCCAGAAAGAGCTTAATCTCAGGCAGAAGATGTGGCTTGATTTGTTGAAGGACTATAACATGAGTTTTCACTACCACTCGGGTAAATCTAACATGGTTTCTGATGCCCTTAGCAAGTTGTCTATGGGTAGCTTGTCACATGTAGATGGGAAGAAGTTGTAACGCCCCGAATCTGGTACTCGGAATACTACACGGTGCTCATGACCCCGAAAGACCACAAGCTAACCCATGACTAATATCTGTACCAGAACACTGCATAATATACTGTATGAATGCGGAAATAAAGGCTGAAAGGTCATAAGGTTCAAAACTATAACATAACTGATAAAAGTATAACATCTGGAAAGGGTATAAAATATCCAAAACAACTGAAATAACTGTCTGAACATGATAGTCTAAAAACCCTCTAACTGACTGAACTGTTTGAATAAGGAGTTGATGGGACATGTCCTCAACTAACTCCAACTAATAAATTAATTAATGAGATAATAAATTAATAGTCATGTCCTCGAAGGATGAGGTCTCACTGCTAACTCTGGCTGCTGAGACTGGAATGCTACTGATGCTCTGGAGCTCGTGCTTCTGAACCTATGGTATAAAATACCACAGCACAAATACGTCAGTACGTTTGAATATACTGGTACGCATGTGAGGTAGGCTGAATGCAAAGGGTTCACATGCATGAACTATACTAACTGACTGAATAACATGAGCATGAGAATACATACATGAATACATAATAACTATAAATGAGTTCGTGATAACATGATTACTGAGTATGAGTACTGATAAT
Source organism: Capsicum pubescens (assembly GCA_030864215.1). Classification (NCBI taxonomy): domain Eukaryota; kingdom Viridiplantae; phylum Streptophyta; class Magnoliopsida; order Solanales; family Solanaceae; genus Capsicum; species Capsicum pubescens. The sequence goes on from CM061540.1 coordinate 96,921,947, forward strand.
ATGAGATACTGATATTTGTGTAACTAAAATAACTGATACTGAGCGACTCTATCTGACAGTCTAGGTTCCGAGGGAACTAGCTGAGTTCCATACTATTCTGAGTTGACTGTATCTGATAGTTCTGAATTCAATAGAACTATCTGAGTTCTATTACTGAGACTGATCGACTTTATCTGACAGTCCTGATTCTGTAAATGGAACTGTGGGATGTAGTTGTCTAACCGAAATTCCCCAAATAACGCAATATAGCTGAGTTGGGGTCCAATCTATAACCCCAATTGGAAGGGTGTCAATACCGCACCACTGGTAAGAACAATTTGTGAGTAACCCTCATATAATAGGTAACTGTCGTGAGAACGGTGGAAACCCTCATATAACAGGTTAATCCACCTCATCTACCCTCATATAATAGGCTATGATGTCTCAACCTACAATGGCTACGTAGTTCTGGAAGTCAAGGATTGTTTCTAAGAATCACACCCTCATATAACAGGTGGGTTCCCATCCTTGGGTTCGCTCGGTGTTAATTTCTACACTTATCTAGATAGACACTGAACATGATTAACTGAACTGACTGGACTGAGTTAACTGAGTTCCGTTGACTGACGGAATACTACTGAGATTACTGAATTTCTGAGGTTTCTGAGATTACTGAGTTTACTGAGTTTTCCTGAGTCATATGACTGACTGAATTTCTATGAACATGGATCGACTGAGAGTATCTTGAAAACATGACACTGTCTCTAGGAACACGGCTAATTGTCGGGTACAAGTACCCCCAGGACTCGATAGCATGAAAACTAACAAAGCATGACTTTCTTGAATACATGATCAACATCGACAATCTATAATATAATAAGATGGGGATTTCATGAAGTACAAGTGCTAAAGCACCACTATGGATACACATATATCCATAATTCATTGACTAAGACATTTCATCAAATACTTAACATGCATGAACTTGTACATGAATGGGGATTTCATATTATCATACTAGAATGGCACTTTTCCTTCACATCGGCATTTAATCAAATACATGGGAAGCATACTTTGGTTATACAATCATCAACACATCTAATAATCATGGATACATCAATCCACTTGTAAATTGAAGGGGGTTTATCATGATTATTATGCAAATCACCACATTCTAGGGTCAATCATTGTAATATATAATTTAAAACATGAATCAAAACCCTACAACATCATGAACATGAATTTCAATTCAATTAAATCATGAACATTCATAAATACACAAATCTTGGATTTTGAAAAGAGATTCTTGAGCTTCATGGGTGAAAAGGACCCATGAATCAACACATGACATACCTGGGTGGATGATTTTCTGAAGATTGATGGGGGAAAACTTGAATTCTTGACTTGGAATCAAACACCTAGGGTTTTCTTGTTCTTGGGGATTGATCTTTGAGAGAAACCCTAATTTGATGTTATAGATGAATAATAAACTTATGAGCCTTGGTCTGATATAATTAGGGGTAAAACAGGTGGAAAAGACCCAAATACCCTTTAAAAATAACTTGAAATTTGTTGAACAGGACATGCGATGGCTCGTGGGATGGTCTGTCGCTGGCTCGATGATCCGTCATTTCGACCGTCGTACGTTGACCAAAAAAAGACTCACTGCCTTATAGCGATGGCTTGGGCGATAGTCCGTCGTAAGTTCGATGGTCCATCAACCTATCTGTCGTACCTTATCCAGAAGGTTAACTCACTACCTTGGCTGTAACAATCTAGGTGACGGTCCATCGCTAGATCGACGGTCTGTCAACCTGGCCATTGCACCTGGGCGATTCTAATAGCTTTGAGTAAATCGTCCATAACTTTTTACTCCGATACTAGATTTGGACAAAATTGGTATCATTGGAAAGCTAATTCAATTTTCCACATGTTACGAAGTGAAAATCTTAAAAATTCCATATGTACAAAAATGGATTCATTTTTAAAAGTAAGTTTCTAATATTCTTGGGACGATTTCAAGCTAGGTAGAAGTACGGGGTATTACAATATCTCCCCCTTGAGAACATTCATCCTCGAATGAGACTAAGTGAGAGGGGAGAATATAAACTAATGTACATACTGAACATGAACAATTGGAACATGATCTTATGACTGACATGACTGATAACTGAATATATCATACATATCTGATGCATGTATAACTGATTCATGAATGCATGATTGAGTGTTCTGATGAACTAAGGTTCTCAAAATGAGAATGAAAATCTGATGCATGATTATATGACTGAACTGGTGTGTGAATGCATGACTAAATATGCAATGATATTTAATACCAAGTTTTAGATAGAATTCTGAACATGAAATAGATACCAAGCTTATAACTAAAACTTGAACATGAAACTAAAAAACTTAAGGAGAACTGTTACCTTGAGCTAGATCTGAGCTTGCGGAGAAGAGGTAAGGATACTTGTTCTGCATATCTACTTCTTCTTCCCAAGTAGCTCCCTTAACTGACTGATTTTGCCAAAGAACTTTGACTAGAGGGACTTCTTTGTTCCTCAGTCTAGGAGTCTGGTAGTCAAGAATTTCGATTGGAATCTCTTCATAAGAGAGGTTATTCTGAACATCTATGCTTTGAATAGGTACTACAATGGTTGGGTCACCTATGCGCTTCTTGAGAAAAGATACATGGAAGACTGGATGAACTGAGGCTAGATCTGAATGCAATTCGAGATCATAAGCTACCTTACCAAAATGACTGAGAATTTTGAAGGGACCGATATATCGGGGACTGATCTTTCCCTTCTTGCTGAATCTCTTCACTCCCTTTGTGGGAGAGATCTTTTGATAGACATAGTCACCCATCTCAAACTCGAGATCCTTTCTGTACATATCTGTATAAGACTTTTGTCGGCTCTGAGCAGCCCATAGTCTTTCTCTAATCAACTGGACTTTTTCTAAGGCATTGAATACTAAGTCAGGCCCTATAACTGAGGCCTCACTAACTTTGAACCAACCAATTGGAGATCTATACCTCCTACCATAGAGAGCTTCAAATATAGCCATCTTAATACTGGAATGATATTTGTTGTATGAAAACTCAATCAAAGGCATGTGGTCATCCCGACTACCCTTGAAATCAATTGCACATACTCGCAGCATATCTTCTAAAGTCTGAATGGTCCTTTCTTCTTGACCTTCTGTCTGAGGATAAAAGGCAGTACTGAGATGAACTTAGGTACCAAGACCCTTTTGGAATGCTTTCCAAAAATGAAAGGTGAACTAGGTACCTTTGTTTGAGATAATAGATAACAGAACACCGTGCAATCTGACCAACTCTCTGATGTAGAGTTTGACGTAATCCTCGGCTGAATAAGAGGTATGGACTGGAAGAAAAAGAGTTGATTTGGTCATTTTGTCTACAATGACCCAAACTGAATCATGTTGGCGATGAGTACAAGGCAAACCCGTCACAAAGTCTATGTACACTTTATCCCACTTCCAAGTAGGAATACTGAACTCCTGCATGGACCCACTAGGCTTCTGATGCTTTATCTTAACCTGCTGACATATAGAGTACTTAGCCACAAATTCTGTAATATCTCTCTTTATCCCACTCCACCAATAGATTTCCCGCAAGTAGCGGTACATCTTTGTGGACCTTAGATGAATAGAGTAGCTTGCACCATGCACTTCTGCTAGAATTCGCTACCTTAAGTTGTCTAAACCTAGAACACACAGACGATCCTGACAATGCAATACACCATCTCCCCCTTGGGAGAAAACCTCTACTTTTTGATCCTTGACTAACTCTTTCAACTTGACTAGGCTGGGATTTCTATCTTGCTTTTCTTTCACCTCAGAAACTAGAGATGATTCTGAACTACTCTGAACCCATATATCACCCTCCTCTGAATCGACTAAGCGAACACTTAGTCTGGCAAGCTGATGGTTTTCTTGAGCTAACTTCTTCTTACTGTCCTCAACATGAGTAACACTACCCAAAGACAGTCTACTGAGAGCATCAGCCATGACGTTGGCCTTGCCCGGATGACAAAGGACACTCATGTCATAATCTTTCAAGAGCTCTAACCACCTTCTCTGATGAAGATTGAGATCTTTCTGAGAAAAGACATACCTAAGTCTCTTATGATCTGTGAACACATCTACATAAAATCTATACAGATAATTCCTCTAAATCTTTAAGGTAAAAACTACGACTGCTAACTCAAGATCATGAGTCGGATAATTCTTCTTATGGGGTTTAAGCTATCTGGAGGCGTAGACTATGACCTTACCATGCTGCATGAGTACACAACCCAAACCTACTCTAGATGCATCACAATACACTACAAACCCATCTGGACCATCTGGAAAAGCTAAGACTGGAGCTGAGGTGAGTTGAGTCTTCAACTCCTGAAAACTCTTCTCGCAAGGATTTGACCACTGAAACTTGACTTTCTTCTGAGTCAATCTAGACATAGGTTATGTAATAGAAGTAAATACCTCAACAAACCATCTGTAATAGCCATCTAAACCCAAGAAAATCCTGATATCTGATGGAGAGATAGGTCTGGGCCAGTTTTTTACCGCTTTGGTCTTTTGAGAATCAACCCTAATTCCATCACCGGATATGATATGACCAAGGAATGCTACTGACCTTAGACAAAATTCGTACTTACTGAATTTAGCAAACATCTGATGATTTCTGAGAGTCTGAAATACGATTCTGAGATGGTCTACATGATCACGCTCAGTGCAGGAATAGACCAGAATGTCATCTATGAAGACTATGACGAACATGTCCAAGTACTGCTTGAACACCCAGTTCATTAAGTCCATAAAACCTATCGGGGAATTGGTAAGACCAAAGAACATGACTAGGAATTTGAAGTGACCATACCAAGTATGGAAAGCTATTTTTGGAATGTCACATTCTCTGACTCTGAGCTGATGATAGTCTGATCTGAGGACTATCTTAGAGAAATAGTTGGTACCCTGAATTTGATCGAAATAGTCATCAATTTTGGGAAGAGGATACTTGTTCTTGAATATGATTTTATTGAGTTGACGGTAATCAATGCACATTCTGAGAGAACCATCTTTCTTGCGCATGAATAAGATTGGTGCGCCCCACGAGGATATGTTGGGTATGATGAATCCCTTATCTAAGAGATATTTCAACTTCTCTTTCAGTTCTTTGAGTTTTGTTGGTGCCATTCTGTATGGCGGAATAGATATAGGCTGAGTATCTGGAAGAAGATTGATGCCGAAGTCTATTTCCCTTTCGGGAGGAATTCCTAAAAGATCTTCGGGAAAGATATCTGTATATTCATTTATGACTAGGACTGATTCGAGACTAGGAGTTTTAAAACTAGTATCCTTAACTTGAACAAGATGATAGACACATCCTTTAGATATTATTTTCCTTGCCCGAAGGTAGAAAATAAGTTGACCTCTGAACGCAGAAGTACTACCCTTCCACTCTAGGACAGGTTCATTCGAAAACTAAAACTGGACTATTCTATTTCTGTAGTCGACTGTGGTATAGCAGGAATAAAGCCAATCCATGCCGAGAATGACATCAAAATCAGTCATCTCTAATTCGACTAAGTCTGCTGAAGTGACTTTCTGAGATACCATAATCGGATAGTTCCTGTATAACCGTCGGGCATTTTACCCACTGGGGTGGAGACTGAAAAGAGATTTGCTAGAATTTTGGGACTGACTTCGAAATCAACTACTATATAGGGAGTAATAAAAGACAAAGAAGCTCCTGGATCTAGCAAAGCATAAACATGCACATGAAAGATCTGTAATGTACCAGTAACCACATCAAGAGAGTTTTCCTGATCTTTCTGAGACTGGAGAGCATAAAATCGATTTGGGCGTTGCCCACTAGTAGCACTGGAGGAGGCACTTTGCTGATTTGGGCGACCAGACTGAGCTGGGGAACAGCTCTGCTGACCCTGAGGACCTGGTTGAGGATAGTCTCTGACTCTGTGGCCTAGCTTTCCACATCCAAAATAAATACCACTGCTAACTTTGCAAATACCCTGATGGTGCTTGCCACAAGTCTGGCAAAGAGGATAGGTGCAGGCACTACTAACACTGCCCTAAGACTTAGAGCCTGGCGCTCTATCTCTGTTACTATCCCTGAACTTAGGAGCTGGAGCACTACTTGAAGAAGGAGATGGAACTGCTGACTTAGGATGAAACTAGGAGTGGTTTTCTCCTTCTAATTTAGGCTGAGAAAATTTGAAACTACCTGTCCTCGCTCTCTTATTCTACTTCTCCCTCATCGTAAACTTTTGATCTTCTATATGCTGAGCATGGGTCATAAGCCTGGCTATGTTCATGTCACTATTCAACATCGTGGACCTGAACTTATTGACTACACTATCATTCACCCCAGAACAAACCTACTCATCTTAGCCCTGCTATCTGCAACCACATGAGGAGCATATCTGGATAATTGAGTAAACTTAAGAGAATACTCTTTCACTGTTATGTTTCCTTGCCTGAGGTTGATAAATTCTAACACCGTAGCTTCTCTTAGCTCTAGGGGAAAGAATCTATCTAAGAATGCAGTAGTAAACTCCTCCTACTCTATGGGTCTTGCATTAACTGACCTTTCTGACTTCCACTGCTTGTACCAAGTGTGATCAATATCCTACAACTGATATACAGCTAGCTCTGCACTCTCACTATAAGTAACCCCCATGATATATATAACCTTTTGAACTTGATCAAGAAATTCCTGAGGGTCCTTATCTGACTTAGACCCGAAAAGGGTTGGAGAATTTATTCGGGTGAAGTCTCGAATCCTGACTGCAGCTGAATTGGCCACTTGGTTAGTCGAAATAACAGCTGTTCATTTATTCATAACAGCAACTGACTAAGCAAGAGTAGTGAATGCAACTCTAAACTTTGCATGAGAGACGTGTTCGCCCAAAGGATCTTCGGGCTGAGGGGCTGGCTGATTCCTATTTCTTCTTTTTGGAGGCATGTTTTATAGAAAAAGGGATAAACTGATTAGACTAAGAGACTGGAGATTATGATCACTGGCATGAAATGAATACTA